>CM056743.1:68759851-70070268 GCA_029851415.1 Eretmocerus hayati | reverse complement strand
CTCAATACTGACTGGAAGCATTGGAGACCTTAAACCCTATTTATCTGAATCGATTTGAATGCTGGATATCATTATTCAGGACTTGCAGTCCTATCTGCCTCAATCGATTCCAGTACTGTTTTTCAGAATTAGAAACATCGAGATCTCAATCCGCCTCAATCGACCTCGATACTGACTGGAAGCAATGGAGACCTTAAACCTTATTTATCTGAATCGATTTGAATGCCTGATATCATTATTGGGATTCCGAAGTCCTATCTGCCTCAATCGATTCAAATACTGTTTTTCAGTATTGGGATCATCGAGAACTCAATCCTCCTCCATCGACCTCAATACTGACTTTCAGTCATTATTACAAATCAACGTCTTACATATACATCACTCACATTACAGCTAAGAATTCAATACAATCCAATACTTATTCTAATCATGATCGCATTAACATATCATCGCATTACATAACTGAACGCTATTAAGAGATTCTGTCACTCATCAGTCTTATATAGGAACAGGAGAGATGGTTCGTCGCTTGCGAGGAAGCAATCCCATGATATTTGGATGCAAACTAGGATGGTCATCGAAACGCCACCTAGCGTCAGCCACTCGAATTCATCGGCCTCAATCGATTCCAACACTAACTTTCAGGAATGGGAATTTCGATATCTCACACTACGTCAATCGGTCCGAATACTGACTATGAGCATTGACGAGTTTATTCATCGTCTTTAATCGATTTAAATGCTGAATAACAGTATTGAGGACTTGGAATCCTCTCTGTCCTAGTCGATTCCAGTACTGTTTTCTAGTAATGGGAACATCGAGAACTCAACCCACTTTAATCGATCTCAATACTGACTGTGGGTATTGGAGCCCTTATATCCTAATAACCTGAATCGATTTCAGCACTGTCTCTCAGTATTGGGTAGATCGCTATCTCAATCCACTTCAATCGAACTCAATACTGAAAGTAAGCATAAGAAACCGTATATCTTATCTACTTGAATCGATTTGAGTGCTGAAAATCAGTATTGGAGGATTGGAATCCTATTTGCCCCAATCGATTCCAGTACTGTTTTTCAGTATTGGTTACATCGAGATCTCAATCAGCTTCAATCGATCTCAATACTGATTTTCAGCATCAGAAACCTTACATCTCATTGACCTGAATCGGATCGACTGCTGGATATCAGTATTGAGGACCTGAAATCCTATCTGCCCCAATCGATTCCAGAATTGTTTTTCAGCATTGGAAACATCGGGTTCACAATCCGCTTCAATCGATCTCAATACTGCTTTTCAGCATTGACGACCATATATCGTATTTACCTGGGTCGGATTGAATGCTGAGTTTCAGTATCCAGGACTTGCAATCCTATCTGCCCCAATCGATTCCGGTACTGTTTTTCAGAATTGGAAACATCGAGATCTCAATCAGCTTCAATCGATCTCATTACTAATGTTCAGCACTGCAGACCTTGTATGATATTTACCTGAATCGAATTGAATGCTAAATATCAGTATTGAGGACTTGAGATCCTATCAGCCCCAATCAATTCCAGACCTGTTTTTCACTATTGGAGACATCCTGGTTCTCAATCCGCTTCAATTGATCTCAATACTGGTTTTCAGCATTAAAAACCTTATATCATATTCACGGGGGTCGGATTTAATGCTGGATATCAGTATTGAGGACTTGAAATCCTATCTGCCCCGATCGATTCCAGAAATGTTCCTAAGTATTGGGAACATCGAGATCTCAATCAGCTTCAGTCGATTTCAATACTGATTTCCAGCATTGCAGACCTTATATCCTATTTACCCGAATCGGATTGACTGCTGGATATCAGTATTGAAGACTTGAAATCCTATCTGCCCCAATCGATTCCAGCACTGGTTTTCAGTATTGGAAACATCGGGTTCCCAATCCGCTTAAATCGAAGTCAATATTGATTTTCAGCATTGACGACCATATATCATATTCACCTGGGTCGGATTAAATGCTGAATATCAGTATTCAGGACTTGCAATTCTATCTGCCCCAATCGATTCCAGTACTGTTTTTCAGAATTGGAAACATCGAGATCTCAATCAGCTTCAATCGATCTCAATACTGATGTTCAGCACTTCAGACCTTATATGATATTTACCTAAATCGAATTGAATGCTAAATATCAGTATTGAGGACTTAAGATCCTATCAGCCCCAATCGATTCCAGACCTGTTTTTCACTATTAGAAACATCCTGGTTCTCAATCCGCTTCAATTGATCTCAATACTGGTTTTCAGCATTAAAAACCTTATATCATATTCACGGGGGTCGGATTTAATGCTGGATATCAGTATTGAGGACTTGCAATCCTATCTGCCCCGATCGATTCCAGAACTGTTCCTCAGTATTGGGAACATCGAGACTCAGTCTGCTCCAATCGATCTCAATACTGATTTTCATCATTGCAGATCTTATATCCTATTCACCTGAATCGAAATGGATGCTGGATATCAGTATTCTGGACTAACAAACCTATCTGCCTCAATCGATTCCAGTACTGTTTTTCAGAATTGGAAACATCGAGATCTCAATCAGCTTCAGTCGATTTCAATACTGATTTCCAGCATTGCAGACCTTATATCCTATTCACCCGAATCGGATCGACTGCTGGATATCAGGATTGAGGACTTGAAATCCTATCTGCCCCAATCGATTCCAGAACTGTTTTTCAGTATTGGAAACATCGAGTTTTCAATCCGCTTCAATCGATCTCAATACTGATGTTCAGCATTGCAGACCTTACATGATATCAACCTGAGCCTTTATATCTCAATAACCTGGATTGATCTAGATACTGTCACTCATTATCCGGTAGATCGCTATCTCAATCCACTCCAATCGATCTCAATACTTAATGTAAGCATAAGTGACCTTATTATATCCTATCTACTTGAATCGACTTGAATGTTGAGAATCAGTATTGGAGAATTGAGATCCTCTCTGCCCCAACTGATTCCAATACCGTTTCCATGTATTGGGAACACTGAGATCTGAATCCGCTTCAACCGATCTCAATACTGGTTTTCAGCATCGGAAACCTTATATCCTATTCACCTGAATGGAATTGAATGCTGAATATCAGTATTGAGGACTTGAGATCTTATCTGTCCTAATCCAATCCAGTACTGTTCTTCAGTCATGGGAACATCGGGATCTCAATCCGCTTCAATCGATCTCAATGGTGATTTTCAGCATTGCAGACCTCATATCGTATCCATCTGAAGCGAATTCAATGCTGAATATCAGTTTCAAGGACTTGAGATTTTATCTTCCCCAATCGATTCTAGTATTGTTTTCCAGCATCGGGAACATTGAGTTCTCAATCCGCTGCAATCGATCTCAATACTTACTTCCAGCATTGCAGACCTCATATCATATTTACCTGAATCGAATTGAATGCTAAATATCAGTACTGAAGACTTGGAATCCTATCTGTCTCAGTCGATTCCAATAATGTATACCAGTATTGGAAACCCCGAGATCTCAATCCGCTTCAATCGATCTCAATACTGTCTTTCAGCATTGCAGACCTTATAACCCATTCGCCCGAATCAATTAGAATGCTGTGTATCAGATTGGGGATGGGAAGTCCTATCTGCCTCAATAGATCCAGATACTGACCTCTAACATTGGAGCCCGCATATTTTATCTACGTCAATATACCTGAATGATGATTGTTAGTATTGAGGACTTGAAATCCTATCTGCCCCGACCGATTCCATGACCGTCTACCAGTATCGGAAATATCGAGATCTCAATCCACCCCAATCGATTCCAATACTGATTTTCAGCATTGCAGACCTTGAAACCCATTCACCTGACCAATAGCAAAACTCATCTTCAGGCCGTTCGGAATCTGCCCAGCAGTACTGGATTTGATTACAATATATGAAATCAGGAAGAGTTCAACACTGATTTTGAGTATTGAGAGGGATAGAATAACCGTGCACTCACGATTTCAATTCGATTCTGTAGTATTCATCTCGATTGGTCAATCACGCAATGAGTGATTGGGTCATCATTGAAATCGATTGACGCAGTCGACTCAATGCTGCCTGGCAGAATTCAGACCGATAGCAAAACTAATCTTCAGGCCGTTCCAATCCTGCTCAGCAGTACTGGATTTGATTGACATATATGGAATCTAGTGGAGTCGAATACTGATTGTGAGTATTGAGAGGGATAGAATAACCATGCACCCGCGATTCCAATCCGATTCTGTAGTATTCATCTCGATTGGTCAATCACGCAATGAGTGATTGGGTCATCATTGAAATCGATTGACGCAGTCGACTCAATGCTGCCTGGCAGAATTCAGACCGATAGCAAAACTTATCTTCAGGCCGTTCCAATTCTGCCCAGCAGTATGGAATTCGATTCAAATGTATGGAATCAGGAAGAGTTCAATACTGATCGTGAGTATTGAGAGGGATAGAATCACCATGCACCCACGATTTCAATCCGTTCCTGAATTATTCATCTCGATTGGTCGATCACGCAATGAGTTATTAGGTCATTATTGGAATCGATTGACGGAGTCGGCTCAATGCTGCCTGGCAGGATTCAGACTGATAGCAAGACTCATCTTCAGGCCGTTCCAATCCTCGTCAGCAGTATTGATTTCGATTGGAATATATGATACCTAGAGGAGTTCAATACTGATTGTGAGTATCGAGAGGGATAGAATGACCATGCACCCACAAATCGAAACCGATCCTGTAGTAGTCATCTTCATGGGTCAATCACGCAATGAGTGATTGGGTCATCATTGGAATCGAATGACGCAGTCCACTCAATGATGCCTGGCAGAATTCAGACCGATAGCAAAACTCATCTCCCGGCCGTTCCCATTCTGCTCGGCAGTATTGAGTTCGATTGGAAAATATGAAATCAGAGAGAGTTCAATACTGATTGTGAGTATTGTGAGGGATAGAATGACCATGCTCTCACGATTTCAATCCGATTCTGTAGAATTCATCTCGATTGGTCGATCACGCAATGAGTGATTGGGTCATCATTGGAATCGATTGACGGAGTCCGCTCAATGCCACCTTGCAGTGTTCAGACCGATAGCAAAACTTATCTTCAGGCCGTCCCAATCCTGCTCAGCAGTATTGAATTTGATTGAATATATGAAACCTAGAGGGGTTGAATACTGATATCGAGTATTGAGGAGGATAGCACAACCATGCGCCCGCGATTCCAATCCGATTCTGTAGAATTCATCTCGATTGGTCGATCACGCAATGAGTTATTAGGTCATTATTGGAATCAATTGACGGAGTCGGCTCAATGCTGCCTGGCAGGATTCAGACTGATAACAAGACTCATCTTCAGGCCGTTCCAATCCTCCTCGGCAGTATTGAATTCGATTGGAATATATGGTACCTAGAGGAGTTCAATACTGATTGTGAGTATCGAGAGGGATAGAATGACCATGCACCCACAAATCCAATCCGATCCTGTAGTATTCATCTTCATGGGTCAATCACGCAATGAGTGATTGGGTCATCATTGGAATCGAATGACGCAGTCCACTCAATGATGCCTGGCAGAATTCATTCCGATAGCAAAACTCATCTCCAGGCCGTTCCCATTCTCCTCGGCAGTATTGAGTTCGATCGGAAAATATGAAATCAGAGAGAGTTCAATACTGATTGTGAGTATTGAGAGGGATAGAATGACCATGCACTCACGATTCCAATCCGATTCTGAAGAATTCATCTTGTTGGTCAATCACGCAATGAGTGATTGGGTCATCATTGGAATCGATTGACGGAGTCCGCTCAATGCTGCCTGGCAGGATTCAGACAGATATATAAACTTATCTTCAGGCCGTCCCAATCCTGCTCAGGAGTACTGAATTCGATTGGAATATATGGAACCTAGAGGAGTTTAATACTGATCGTGAGTGTTGAGGCGGATAGAATGACCATGCACCCACGATTCCAATCCGATCCTGTAGAATTCATCTCGATTGGTCAATCACGCAATGAGTGATTGGGTCATCATTGAAATCGACTGACGCAGTCGACTCAATGCTCCCTGGCAGAATTCAGGCCGATAGCAAAACTCATCTCCAGGCCGTTCCCATTCTACTCAGCAGTATTGAATTCGATTGGAATATATGAAATCAGGAAGAGTTCAATACTGATCGTGAGTGTTGAGGCGGATGGAATGACCATGCACCCACGATTCTAATCCGATTCTGTAGAATTCATCTCGATTGGTCAATCACGCAATGAGTGAATGGGTCATCATTGGAATCGATTGACGGAGTCGGCTTAATGCTGCCTGGCAGGAATCAGACAGATATCAAAACTCATCATCAAGCCGTCCCAATCCTGCTCAGGAGTACTGAATTCGATTGGAATATATGGAACCTAGAGGAGTTTAATACTGATCGTGAGTGTTGAGGTGGATAGAATGACCATGCACCCACGATTCCAATCCGATCCTGTAGAATTCATCTCGATTGGTCAATCACGCAATGAGTGATTGGGTCATCATTGAAATCGACTGACGCAGTCGACTCAATGCTCCCTGGCAGAATTCAGACCGATAGCAAAACTCATCTCCAGGCCGTTCCCATTCTGCTCAGCAGTATTGAATTCGATTGGAATATATGAAATCAGGAAGAGTTCAATACTGATCGTGAGTGTTGAGGCGGATGGAATGACCATGCACCCACGATTCTAATCCGATTCTGTAGAATTCATCTCGATTGGTCAATCACGCAATGAGTGAATGGGTCATCATTGGAATCGATTGACGGAGTCGGCTTAATGCTGCCTGGCAGGAATCAGACAGATATCAAAACTCATCATCAAGCCGTCCCAATCCTGCTCAGGAGTACTGAATTCGATTGGAATATATGGAACCTAGAGGAGTTTAATACTGATCGTGAGTGTTGAGGCGGATAGAATGACCATGCACCCACGATTCCAATCCGATTCTGTAGAATTCATCTCGATTGGTCAATCACGCAATGAGTGATTGGGTCATCATTGGAATCGACTGACGCAGTCGACTCGATGCTCCCTGGCAGAATTCAGACCGATAGCAAAACTTATCTGCAGGCCGTTCCCATTCTGCTCAGCAGTATTGAATTCGATTGGAATATATGGAACCTAGAGGAGTTTAATACTGATCGTGAGTGTTGAGGCGGATAGAATGACCATGCACCCACGATTCCAATCCGATCCTGTAGAATTCATCTCGATTGGTCAATCACGCAATGAGTGATTGGGTCATCATTGAAATCGACTGACGCAGTCGACTCAATGCTCCCTGGCAGAATTCAGACCGATAGCAAAACTCATCTCCAGGCCGTTCCCATTCTGCTCAGCAGTATTGAATTCGATTGGAATATATGAAATCAGGAAGAGTTCAATACTGATCGTGAGTGTTGAGGCGGATGGAATGACCATGCACCCACGATTCTAATCCGATCCTGTAGAATTCATCTCGATTGGTCAATCACGCAATGAGTCATTGGGTTATCATTGAAATCGACTCACACCGTCAATTCAATGCCACCTTGCAGTGTTCAGACCGATAGCAAAACTTATCTTCAGGCCGTCCCAATTCTGCTCAGCAGTATTGAATTTGATTGAATATGTGGAACCTAGAGGTTTTGAATACTGATATCGAGTATTGAGAAGGATAGAATAACCATGCGCCCGCGATTCCAATCCGATTCTGTAGTATTCATCTCGATCGGTCAATCACGCAATGAGTGATTGGGTCATCATTGAAATCGACTGACGCAGTCGACTCAATGCGGACCGGCAGGTTTGAGACCAATAGCGAAACTCATCCTCAGAGCGTACCAATCCTGCTCAGCAGTATCAAATTCGATTGAAATACATGGAATTCAGAGGAGTTCGATACCGATTGTAAGTATTGAGGAGGATAGAGACCATGCTTCCACGATTTGAATTCCATCCTATGGTATTCATCTCGATTGGTCAATGACGCAACGAGTGATTGGGTTATCATTAAAATTGATCCACACCGTCAATTCAATGCTGCCCGGCAGGGTTCAGACCGATAGCAAAACTCATCTTCAGGTCATTCCAATCCTGCTCAGCAGTATTGAATTCGATTGCAATATATGAAATCTAGAGGAGTTCAATACTGATTGTGAGTATTGAGAGGGATATAATAACCATGCACCCACGATTTCAATTCGATTCTCTAGTATTCATCTCGATTGGTTAATCACGCATTAGGTGATTGGAGGATGATTGGAATCGATCTCGGGCTAATGATTCGAATCTCTCCATCCACGATTGAGACAGATAGGAATGAGCGAGGCTATCATACACCAGTACTGCAGAGAAGTATTCGGTTCTATTGGAGAATGTTGCAACAATAGTGTTCAAAAGATGAAATTTAATCCTATCATTCGGGATTGGTTAGGATAGACAATCAGTATCGTTTCGCGAATTGAATCAGTTCCTGAAGCATTGATCTCGATAGAGCAGTGGGAGACGGGATCCATCATTCAATTAGATTGATTCCAATACTGTATTAGTTCATTCAAACATATCGAACCAGCAAAGATCTTTCATCCATCCATCCGGATCCTATCCTATGCTGAATACCAGTATTGGATTATATTCGCTCACATCAATCCTCATCAACAGTATAGAATTCGATTGGCAGTTGTGATCTCAAATCTACAGTTCAGGATTCAGCTAGATTGGGTGTATGTTCGATTGATCTGCATTGAATCCCAATACTGCTCCGCCGGTTGAATGATAGAACCGATTGAAATGTATTGATCCCGATAGGATTCGATTGGTTTTCAATCTATCCCAATCGATCTTCTGCAGCAGGGATTTCAACGTTCAGAAGACTATACGAGTACTTGCATCGCGAGCCACCGAATTGTTTCGTATCTCTCGGTGTATCTCAATAAAAATATGGGAAATCAAGATTCAAGTAATTGATTCAATTTGACAAATGAGCTGTACACTCACCGGACATGATATCTGAACAAATCCAAAAAAGCTTTTCTGTCCCTGAGCGTTTCTATTTGGAACCTTGAGACTGGTTTTCAGTTCTGATGGATTAAGGGTACAATTACGATGATCAAGACACCTGGAACGGTCTAATTCAAATTAAAACAGCAGCTCGGAGACAAAAGTCATCACCAGATTCGTTCAGATGTTTCGTCCGGCAAGTGTACATACATATAATATGAGCTATGGATTGATTCAAATTCAAAAATAATGATAGCTACAGTCCGATGAATTTGTTATAAAACATTTTTTGTATCAATCCAGTTTAATCCATGAACTATTTATCTACATTACACCATATCACACAACAAAGTGAACATGAATCATAGCGTACAAAATACACTCTGTCTCTGTGTATCGCTTACGACCCTAAATTCAGGCAACACGTTCAAGACAAAAATTGCACATTCAGTCCCGGATTTTCAATGTTTCGAAATTTCCAATTTCATTTCCATCACCTTCCGTGTCCGATCGACGACGTAGTTTTCAACTTCATATTCCATTGAAAAGATATATAGAAATACTTGAGTTGGCTGATTGATACGAGAAGAGAATAAATTCGTTGTGAATTTCGTACCTTTTCTTTTGGAGGCTTCCTTTGCTTTGGCGGTTGGTTTTTCTGGTGCCGCAGGTGCATTATGATGAGAGTCATGCCCACAAACCTCTATTTCATTGGAAGTTAAGGCATCGTGATCATTGGTTTCACATGTTGCGAGCACTTCATCGGGAGGATTTGCTGGAACGCACAATGACTCTGTCACATCAATCAAGATTTACTCAGGCTCTTGACAGTCATGGTTCTCACGGCAGGCGGTCGATAATGATGACTCGGTTTGTTCTGAGAATTCAAAGAATTCTTCAGAAAATCCTCTCCAAAAGAGCACCTCCCAAATAATTCAAATGGTTCTATTTTCTTTCAAGTTAGGTTACCCATGAAGTTCACATATATTCTTATCACGGATGGATTCATGGAAAAATGATCGTGAATCTCTTCTTCGAACATTTCGGGATCAAATCATTGGCTAGACAATCTCTAACTCAACAGAATACAATTTTTCCGAGGATCTCGCCTGATTTTCAACAGAGAAAGTCTTGGATGACCAAGTTTATCCATGTTCATAATGAATAGACGGATGTTATAATTTGGCAGGTTTGAATTGAATCAATTGGAAAAGAAGAGTCAAACGTCATGCGATAAATAATTTTGATGCTCGAGAGCTATGCAAGTCGAATGACATAATTTTGTCTATAGTATGAATCATGGAATGTATTTAGATTAGTGGCAAAAATTTTACCCCGATGAAGATAATAGGATAGATGCAGAGCTCTTCCCAGGAACTCACACATACCTTTCGTAAAATCATTCTCCAAGAACTCTCCATCGTCTGTTGGAATATCCGAGTCGTCGTCGCTATCATCTGAAGATCCATCATCTCGGAGTACGTCAACGCATGAGATGATACTCGGTTGCAAATTTGCACAGAGATTAACGACTTCTAAAGGAGTCTTCATCGGAGGATCATGAGTCAGATCTGCCCAAAGGCTTTCTATAAACTTGTGTGACTGAGAAAACTTTCCTGTCGATGTCGAAGAATTCGTCGCTGAACCACCTGTCTCGTACACTCATTATTTTATCCAAGCACTTTGGCAGTTTTCTATCACACCCACTCCTGTAAAAAATTCACTTTGAGAGACAGATAAATTGAATCTTCGATTCCATGACGAGGTGGACCAGACACTTTGGGAAATAAGATCTCCAGTGGTGACGCCGAGGAAGATCAACTGATACATCACGACGTGACTACTGGTCACATCTAGAAACTACTCAGGAAATATATCATTGAGTTCAGATATGAAGCTCTCCTGCAAATGTATGGGATAAACAGTCAGCCAATTGAAGAATCGTTTGATAAACCAGCAATTCCACTTAGATACTCTTTGAGATTTGACCGATTCCTATACACGAGTTGACTGAAATTATGTAATCCATAGGAAATATTTGGATTCGGCTTGATTTTGTCATTTTACTTCAATTTGTATAATCACTGCACACGTAACATTCGACAAAAAAATGTAAGGTAATGGGGAAGGTTGATGATTGTTGACATGAGTTGTCGAACTTCCAACGATTTCTAGTAATATTCCAGAACAATTCTCAAAATTCTAAAAGTACCCGCGGATCTACTTGAGAGGCAAAAACTTACGACAATTCAGAGACAGAGAAATAAGCGTGACGAGTGAACGAATTATCCGTTCCAAGGTTTGGAATATTCAATGCATCAGACTCACTGATAAGTTTCTTGAATGGCGGTTTTTTCCCAACTTCGTCTACGAGTCGTGAGTGGTGAATTTCCAAGGCATTGTTAGTCGTGTGTTAGGCTTTGTAAACACTCAATCCCTTAGGCTCCACGATCTTCATCCATTCCCTCTCAAAAAACGTGATGAGCTGGTTGAATTTTGTACCATGGTCTCTATGGCATTCTTTGACCAGTTTGTCAAAAGTCGCCGGGATCATTTCGGGTGGCAAGTATGCAAGAGCCATGAACTTTTTCAACATAAGGTGCCCTTTCGGGTTATTTATTTTTATTTTTCCTTACAGTTGCTTTTTTCTTGATTGCCATCCTAAAGAGAGCCTGGAGAAGTTAATTTGGATGTGAGATATTGGTCGTTTAAATCAGACCTTGAGGGGATTTGAGGTCATGATGAGATCACTGACTGGAATATTCATACACATTAGGGTGACAATTATTTCCCAAGTTTCGATTTTCCTAGGTGCACATGCTTAAATCTTCCTTATTTGATTAGTAAATGAAGGAAAAACATCGCCGGAGTAGTCTGAGGGTGCCGTTATCGTGCCCATCGAACGCCATTCTCAATATCGGAAAGCCTACACCGAGGAATTCGCTCGCCCAATCATCCATGTCGCTGCGATCGCTTCAATTTTTCGACGTCATGGCGCCTTCAGTTGCTTGAGAAATATCAAAATACACCATTTCGACATAAGATTCCATGCGGAACACGAGAAAACCATCAGTTCTGACCTACAAGTAAACCCCAGCACGGAGTAGGTTATTTGTTCTAAAAGTCGTTAAGACCAAGCAAGGGACATTTTAGAACCCAAAACTGATGGTTTTATCGTTTTTTTCGTAAAATCACGTCGAAATAGTGTATTTTGATATTCTTCGAGCGACTAGAGGCGCCATGAAAAATTAAGGCGATCACAGAGACATGGAGGATCGGGCGAGCGAATTTCTCGGTGTAGGCTTTCCAATGTTTGAAATGATGTTCGTTGGGCACTATAGGGCGCCTTCTAACTACTCCGGCGATGTTTTTTCTTCGTAAACTACCCAAATAAGAAAGATTCAAGCATGTACACCTAGGAAAATCAAATTGGGAAGTGACTGTCACCCTAATACACATATCGTGTGGACCGATTCATTCATGATCTTAAGCATACATTACCTGTCAATAATGAAAGAAGCATCCGTACAAGAAAACACCGGAGAACACTGTCTTGACTGCTTTCCTTAGCCCTTCCTCGTAGTCACTCATTACGTATTTGACTTCTAAGTCTCTGAATGTTTCATTGATAAAATTGAACAGTTTTACATAATCCTCAGTTTTTCGTCTGGACATCAAAACTTAAACACTGGTAATGCCTGAAATGATTTCGAAGATATGTTAATGGTGTATACTATAACATGATTATCACACGGTGGCCCTGAACTATCATTTAATTCGTCGAAAAATAACCATGAAAATTCTTGTGGGATATGATTCTGGAGTCCCTCGGGGTCACTCACCAACTTCGAGTGAAATCGTAAACCTAGCCGTTTTTTATTTTTCGCTATTTTTGTGTACACGGGAGAAAGAACGAATTTTTCCATTTTTCAAACAGTATCCGGCCCTCTCAGCGCGTTTTCTTTTGTTTGAGGTCAACATAATACATACTCTGCCCTTCGGTTGACGATGAATCACTTGTCAGGCATGCTTTTAAAACTCATACTTCAATGTATGGCAGGATCTCTCAATGATTTTCCAAAAACTCAAAGAAACAGAAACGTATATTCCGGTATTAATTGGACTGTTCATGATAATAGGAATCTCATTCGAATTCTACTCGATCACCCACTCAACTGAAAAGCACTCAATAGAGGTTTCTAGTCGCTTGATCGAGATTTGGGTATGGTTTGATGGAATGTCAATCTGTGGAGAAGGAATGTATCAATTTTTTCTTACGAATATGAGTAAATTCATAGATAGAACTATTTGATACAAACAATATTGGTATTCTGTAACACACAAAAGAATACGGAATCATGGAATAATATACATCTTAGATGGTATAATATTTTGTCGAGTCATGGAAAAAAAATTTTCGTATGATTTATACATACACATAAGTCGATCTCATTCAAATTACTATTACTTGCATCTGTTCACAAATGTTGGCTATCGTATTCAATCACGGCTCTCAATAACTTCTCACCGTAGTTCGGATGTCTCTCGTGGACTTTATATCTACTCCAGATTGGTTAAAAATCTGCATGAACGGATTCTGAGGCTTGCTCACTATAAAATCCCAGCCCCCGTTGATGCTCGCGGCAAAATTCACCAACATGATAGAAGATTGCATGAATTTTCGGAGTCACGGGTATGCCTAGATCGAGGAAACTTCTTTTGAAATCATTGATATCTTCTAGGAAATCAGAAGATAGCTGATCGGAGAAGCATGAGTTTTTCACCTTTCGGAGATCCTCAAAACATCGAACGAATGGTAGGCAATCAATCCTGCAGTTTCGCCGCAGTATGTCAATATTATTCAGTAATATCTTACAGGCATTACCCGCAAAAGCAGTTTAACCAGCATGAATATATTCCCTCATGACATGGCACTCTTCAGCCCACTGGATACTTTCACGTTCAAACCGTAGCATCATGTGTTTGTATAGAGTGTCAAATGCTCCGAGCATCATGTGCAACTCTGGTGGAGGAATCATATCGATTATGCGTGTATTGTTCTCGCCTGTAAAGAATGGTTTGTTGTTGCAATTCATGTAGAACTTGGCTCGATTTGTCTTCCCACCATTATTCATCCAATTTTCATGATTCTCGATGCAGCTACCAATCGTCCGATGATCCCCACACTCGTGCAGATTGTCTTCAGTAACTGTGCACCAACAACAAGGGCACGTGCTTGAATGAGACATGACGCCGGCGAGAACATTGGCCAACTTCAGATCGGTGGCGATCGTGTATTTCATTCTCTCCACTCCCAACAACGACCACAAGATTTTCACATTTTCATAGTTTTCTTGGACTCCTGCAACTAGACCTCTGCATCTCCATTTCAAGACTCAAACAGACTCATTATCGAACTACAGAAATATGGGACCTGGACACAGGGAAAAGGACACTGTTATCACAAGCAAAACCTTTTGTGTCTGAGTTTTCCTGGTATGATAGGTATCATCACAGTTGAGATCACCAACTTATCATTACAGGGGATGAATAATACTAAGATACAAATGTTATGGTGACAATTATCCATGTGGAAGAATGTGCCAAATCTTACCCATCCATAATAATCATTATGTGACAACGGGTCACAATATAAATTGAATACTGTTGATCAACAGCACACTCCCTATAGTCCCTATTCGCTCCGTGCTTGGTGGGAGCGCTGCCTAGCGGCCTCTCCCGCAAACGCTGCGGCGAAAACATGGGCAAAGTTTGGGGGAAAAGATACCCGCAAGACATGGACACAGCAGTATATTCTCATTCTACCGAGAAAACCGCTGCACCAACGCAAGGACACTATGCGAGAAAGTTGTAGTGCCACTAATAACGAAGAGATTGAGCCCTCGTAAGCCCCAATCAGAGCAAAATTCGGAAAGTTTTAGAAATCGAAACTTCTGAAGCGGGCCTCGCGGCTGAAATGGCGGATGGCGGCGGCGTTTGGACCAGACGAGCCGGCCAAGTTTTCCCATATGCACTCAGCATGGGCCACTCGATGCTTAGACTTCCACTAGCCCCATAGTTGCCTCAATTTTGATCTAATAACGATACACAATAGCTCAAACAGTTCGTCATAAAAAACTCTACAACTTTGTCGCTTACTATATACGGGTTCATCAGTGCGTGGTTTTCTAGTTATTCTGTCCTGAACGAGTATGCCGTATGATGCAGTGTTACTTTTCCTCCAGTTCAATGCGCAGGCTGAGTCGCGTTTTGCTCACCATGGGCGCCTGGGTCGATTTTTTGAACCGCAAAAGGGCGTGGCACGGAGCGAATAACACAGAACAGATACCTAAAAAGAAGCGCTAGTCCCGTGTTATGCGCTGGCAACAAAGTGGAGCCAAGTGGAGTAGAAGTGGAGCCTGCATCAGGAGCTCCAAGTGGCGGGGAATGGAACCTCTTCTCGTCTGTGTGACTGACTTCAGCAAGTAGTGGTGCGTGGCTAATCCGCGGCCCCCTCATACCTGCCCGCGATGACTTTGCGAAATCGGTCGCAAAAACAAAAGAAAGAATATTGCAAGAATGTTTGAAGATGATGTTTTGCAAATATTGCACTGAAATCTTATCGAGAAAGCTCTCAGAAACCTCTCAAAAATCTTCCAGGAAGCTCCCAAAGACCTCCCAAAGACCTTCCCGTGCAAGGTTGCTGGAAAAGTGTCGTGCATCATTGCAGAAATATTTCCAAGTCAAAGTCTTGGAATGTTGCACTGAAATCTTTCAGAAACCTTTCAGAAATCTTTCAGCGTAAGGTTTCTGAAAGATTGTTCATAATATTTCATGAAATATTTCTGGGAGCTTCCTGGAGGATTGCTATGGAATATTCAAACGGAATATTATGAAATATTTCCTGAAATATTCCTGGAAGATTTCTGAAAGATTCCATTGAAATATTTCAGTAAAATATTCTCCTGAAATATTCCCATGCTGTGTGGGAAGATTTTCGTCTCACTTCCGACGCCCATTGAATGAGCACAAAATTCACAGACCAATCAGGTGCGTCGACCCATATAGCAACGTTTGATTCGGTGCTATCGATAGAAATTGATGTTCTTTGAGTTGAGAGATGGTGTTGTCGAGGTATTTTTGGGTTGCTGATCACGAATTCGGCATCGCGCAGCCTCTCAATCGTGATGCGAGAGAGGGTGCGGGCGTGGAGGCGCATTTCGATAGAAATTGATGTTTTTTGAGTTGAGAAATGGTGTTTTCGAGGTATTTTTGGGTCGCTGATCACGAATTTGGCATCGCGCAGCCTCTAAATCGTGATGCGTGGGAGGTTGCGGGGGTGTAAAACTATATGTTTTCTGTGAAAATGTGTAACTTTAATCTGATTTACGTGAAATCATTCATCCACCCCTGTTCATTTTATTAATATTTATCCTCGCGGAATCTTTATCGAATCTACAGTAATGACGTGGAAAAGTTTCACATCGATTCCAAAAAACGAAGACCAGAATCGTACGGACAGGAATTTGATGCAAAACTCGAAATCAGCACAGTAAGTAGTACGTGATAATTGTATGGATGAAACTCTGCAATTTATATTTCACTCGCATTAATTTGCGCTTGACTCCCGCATATATCATTTTTCTTGGAAATTGATGTTTGTATGCGACATCTTCTAGAATCTACAATCGAACTACGCCTGGATATGAGATACATGTGTACCTGAAAAATCTAGTCATTTTGATGGGTGAGAAAGTGAGTGATGGAGACCTTTTTCCATCCATACATCGGTTGCCGAAAATTTTAAACTAGACCCAAAACATAAATCTTGAGCTTCACCATCAAAGAGATGGAACGGGCGACTATCATTCTTATGAATGACCATCTGATGGACGTCATTATTTCAAAAGCATTCTTTGAGGTAAGTTTCAATCTATTTTCATCTCATCTCCGTTGTAGACAATGAGTGACAATGAATCGATTTTCACGTTGGGAATTGGATTTGAGATGATGTTTCAGTCGGAAAAGGGTATGATTCGATATAAATGCACATTTTCTTCCTTCAAACTCCAACTTATCTCAATTCTGATCCCGGAATCTGGAAGAATAGACAATTTTACGTCAAAAACATGTCATGTGATATTTTTTCGGGAGCTATTTGATGCTCAGAATTTGTATCGTAAAGGTTGAGAGGTTTTAATGACGACGAGAAGGCGTTCAGAATACTTTTTTCGTTTCGGTCGATATCTTGGGTCCAGTTTGGCCTGTCAAATTTTTTCTGACCCATAGATTTTGTAGTTCAGGACCCAATAGTATGGTTTTGTGAGTTCCTAGAGCCATATCTATCGATTTCAGGGGTCAATATGCCGTTCAAACACAATTTGAAATGAAAAAAGAACGTATTTTTTTGCAAAAACTTCAATGCAACCTTCAGGAGCGCCTCAAATGGAAATCCCCATTATATATTCCGAAAATTCAGACAATTTTACGTCGAATATGTGACCTGGGAATTTTTTTAAAGGCTTTTTCGTAATGAATAACGAGCCTCAAAAAGATGTCATGAAAGTGTCATCCTGTGCATTGATGGGTGTTGGGTTCATCATATGATTACATATATGCGTGCGTGTAATGCATGAATGTGTGCGTGGGCATGCGCGTATGGCAGTACCCGAGTTGCCGCGGCTGCTGCGCGAGAGCAGACACTTCGCGTCAGCACGTAGCACGAGTAACATCATATGTACAATCTCTACTGTATCATATTCAACCCCTTCAACATATTAGTTAGTAAAGTGCATAGTTATTAGTAAATCACGACTTGTGCTTCCCTCAACCTAAATACCCACGTCTTCCAAATACGTAACAAGTGGCGATGAGGATACGGACGAGGATCGTGAATTTCAATTACATATCTTCGGAGTGGAAAGTGCAAGTCTCGTGTCGGAGCAAATCTGTGAGCCGGCGGCCATTAGCGCAGCAGCGTAATCAGCCGCACACTTTGTGCCAATGATAGTGGTGCAGTGCATGTACATTACAGTGCTATTACGATATAGCACGCGTTACAAAGCAACTTATTTAATTGTCTCGTAGCGACGGTAGTTTCTACGAACAAATTGTAGCTCGCGATTCAGTGCTCATTGAAGTGATACCTCGTGCTCGTGCATTTACATACATTTCGATTCGATTCCAACGAGACGTTGATTGTCCGTTGGTAATCCCCAATTCAAATTCAAGTACATAATGGCAGAGGCTGCTGCTGCTGCCGCGCAAAATTTGGCGCCTGCAAATCACTTGCAAATACAGCCATTTATGTCTGGCTCATCCAACTGGGACAGGTGGATACAGCGTCTTGAGGGTGGTTCTGTAATTGTTTCCACTGGGACAGGTCATGGGGGTAAATCGAGATTGAGTGATAAACACTCGAGTAAATGAAAATACAAAACAGATTTATTCACTACTCGTATACATATGCAAGGTGCGCAAGCTGCGCACGCTCGCTCTGAACTGAGCCACCATGCTCTTCTCCGCGCCGAGTCGGCGATCGCCACGCCGCCGCTGTAACTCGCGCGCCACCGTCGAATACAATTCACTCCACATTTTTGACATCCTCCCTTCTTGAGCTTTTTCAAAGCTCAATCAAAATTAACGAACAGTTGTAAGAGAATGAAGCACTGGGAACACTGGCACGAAATCCAAATCACAGATCCAAACAATTTGGCCTTTTGGCCCCATGACCACTCCTAGTTGTCTTATTTTCTATAGTACACTGTACACTCTCACTTTCCTTATTTTCTACAACATTCGGTTCATCCTCTTTTACAAAATCAGAATCATTCTTATCATAAATCAAATCGTTCTTTTCAATAGTTTCCGTTAATGGGATTTCACACAGCTTATCATTCAGCTCCAAACGCATACTATCGTCAACTTCGAGCGGATAGATGCATTGGATCGGTCGCTTGAGCACTCCCTTAACGGTTTTCAATTCTACAACGCGTACAACATCTCCTTTCCCACGTATCAGATTTATTACACGAGCTAAAGGCCAAACTATGCGTTTAGAATAATCATCTCCAATAAGAACTACGTCGCCGACTTGTACATCTCTTTTCTCGCGGGGGCTTTTAAACATAATCGAATTGCTCAAATATTCATTCCGAAATCTAGTTCTCAGTTGATCCATCAGATCTTGTTTGTGTTGGGATTTTTGATAGAGAAGTCGAGAAAAACGGATAACACTTCTTTATTGATCGTTCTCGTACAATTGCTCGTAACCAAGTGAAGAAAAAAATAAGTAACGGATACAGCATTCGTCGTCAAGGCTTGTTATAACTAATAGAGGCAACCAGTTGCTATGCAACATACTATACATATATATATGCGTAAATTCTAACACTCCCTCCCGCATATATATGTCGTAGGCGAATAGGATTCTCAGCCGGATAGCTATCTTCCGCGGCGCATAGCTATCCGCCGGCCGATAGGATTCACCCACTACTGCTTACAAATTGATTATTTATGCAACACTAAACCATCCCTCTTGTTATTGACTCCGAGGAGATGACAGTACTGTTATCTCCTCGGTGATCGGTGACAAGAGGGATGGGTTAGTGTTTAATGCAAAACCTCTTTTTAAACAATTTCTAAGATGCCTCTTACACGCTCTCGCGCGTCGAATCCTAACCGCCTGAGAATCCTATTCGCCTACGACATATATACTTATCTTCAAACATATCAAACTCAAACTTATTTTGGGTATCTGAACATTTAACTTTATCTAAATCAACACAATTTCAAACATAGCCATAAATATAAAATCATTATTATCAATCAGTGTCGTCGTTTGTTTATGTAGGTTTTTGATCTAAAACGAAAAAGAACAAATGATTATTTTGATATCACGTCGTTTTATGATTCCAGGTCGCATTCATTAGTTTTTCCACACATCGTTCATGTAGTAGAAAAGATAAGGGCTTTGTGAGTTATGACGGTTAATTATCCCGTCTATTTATCTCGGAGAGCAGCGGCTAAGTGCGATGCCGCATACCTCTCGAGAAAGCGAGACTCTTGATATATAGGTTGGTCTGCTCCAGGCTGCGTCCTCCTCGTGGCATCCGGCCTCCTGTCGGCCGGTGCTCGTCGTGGATAGCGATAGCGCATTCAATTATGAGTGGTGACGACGACACGAGGAAACAATCATTAATTGATAACGCGGCCAAGTAATATAACAAGGATGGATTTATTCGGACGTAAAGTTACAAGACGCATCCCGGCGTAAGCGCATCAGGTGATATATCCCGAGAGAGAGAGCCGCACAAATAGAGAGAGACATTTCGCCAGTACTTACAATTAGCGCTCGCTCGCTCGCTCAGCACGCCGCAAAAGGGATGGCTAGGAGGTCCGATCCAGGTCGGTGAAAGCGCTCCCCGGGAGCCAGGTGGGTCACGCGTGGTCGGTTTGCCCAGGGGTCACCGCTTGCTGATCAGGCAGGGTGGTCGACGGCGTCCTGGAGCCCACGCGGCACGAGGGCTACATATAGCCAGAATTCGGAGCACGAGGTATCGCGTTTCACGGCCGGAAACAGTCTGCTGCTTATGCGAGTATCGCTGGCAGCCAAAGATCGGAGCTGCCTTCTGATTGGGCGGCCATCTTGTGGCGCGCGCGCATGTCTCTGTCTCTCTCTAATTTAAATGACTTACTGTGTGCCGACTCTCTCTCCTGCTGCCCGATGCGTTGCACCTGTAACAATGAGCTATGTACATGTGTAATGATATAATATATGATATTTATTGCCGAGGAGAGAGTGATGGGACTTTACCCGTCACAGAATATATCAGCCATCTGATCTCTGGAGCGTATCCATTTCACTTGTATCGAATTTTGTTTCACACATTCTCTTACATAATGTTCACGTACTCCAGTCATATGACGAAGCTTATTACCATTCGTTTTAGCATCCGTTTTTGCTGCTTTATTATCACACCATAAAGTGATTGGGCTAAAAGATTCCTTGAGAATCAGTTTCAAGGATTGATCAACAGATATTGCTTCTTGACAAGCTTCAGACATCGCTAAATATTCAGCTTGACAAGTTGATAATGCGATATAAGACTGCTTATGAGTTATCCAAGCTACGGAATCTCCAAAAAGTCGTATCACATATCCACGCGTCGTTGAAGAACCTTTACAATTAGCAAAGCTTGCATCTAAGAAAGCTTGCAAATCGTTTTCTTCACCGTAATAAGTTAATCCTAAACTCTTTGTTTTCATAAGATATCCAAGTAACTGTCTAACCATTTTCGAACTGTGCATTGTTGGATTGATTTGATGTCTACATAGAACATTTACTGCATATAGTATATCTGGGCGTGTTGCATTCGCTAAATACAAAAATGATCCACATACTTCTCTATAAGGTAAGTTTTCAATAGTTTCAGTTTCTGGAAGTTTTTCATCGTTGTTTGATTCTCCTCGTTCGCGTCGTTCTCTATTTGCTACTTGATTTGTTACCATTGGCGTTCTTTTAGGATACACATCATTTTCTTTGAAACGATTTAATAATTTTTCTATGTAAATTTCCTGTATAAGAGTTACTCTACTGTTAGATCTATCTCTAATAATTGTAATTCCAAGAAATTCTTTTGGAATTCCAAGATCAGTCATTTCGAATTCGTTTTGTAATTTTGTTTTAACTTCGTTCAACTTTTCCTTATTATTGCCTGCAATTAACATGTCATCAACATATAATAATAAAATCAAAATTTGATCCCTTTCTATCCAATAGAATAAGCATGGCTCAATGTCATCATTTACTAAACCTATTTTAATTGCTACTTCTGTAAATCGTTTGTTCCATCTTTTTAGGCTTAATTTCAATCCATAAAGTGCTTTTAATAGTTTACATACTTTAGTTTGTCTAAACTCTTTTGAAGCATTTGCACCTTCAGGAATTTCCATGTAAATTTCATCTTCTATCGTACCATTTAAAAATGCAGTTTTTACATCAAGTTGACATATTTCAAGATCAAGTTTGTTCATGATTGCAATTACAATTCGTACTAAAGCTAGTCGTGAAACTGGGGCATATACGTCTTTCAAATCGTAATTTTTCTGTCTAAAAAGCCTCGTATAACTAATCGTGCCATATATCTTATGCTACCATCTTGTTCTGGCTTTTTCTTCATCACCCATTTTGAATCAAATAAATTAGGCCTTTTTCCATTTGGTAAAATTTTAGGTCTCTCTACATATTTCCAGACTTTATTCTTTTCCATCGCTTGGAATCCTACATTAACAGCACCTTCCCATAATTTCGCTTCGTCAGTTTCCATTGCATTTTTATAAGAAACGGGATCGTCATTGATCTGAGCTATGAGAGCATGATATAAATCACATTGGAGTCTTGATTGATCATTTAAATTCTCGTTGTCATTGCAAAATACTAGTAAAGCTCTCATCATTGTTCCAAGTCTATTCTCTATTTGAGATATATTGGAAATATTTGCAAATATAGAATTTTCGTTGTTTTTCCTTTCGTTAGTATTTTTAGTCACAGTTTTTCTATGCCTACCTCTCTTTCGTTTCTTTTCTTTCTTCTTTTGAGGGGTTTTATCGATTCGTTCTGTTATCATTTCTTTCTTAGAATTGGATTTTTCCTCAATTGTCTTCTTTTCGTTTTCATTTCGTGTTTCTGATTGTTCACTGATTTGTTCGTTTTGAATTTCTCCCTCCATTTTTAATAATTGTTCAATTTGTTTCTTTTCTAGCTCTCTCTCCGTTTTTGATAATTCTCCAATTCGTTCTTTTTCTAGCTCTCCCTCTGTTTTTGATGATTCTTCAATTCGTTCTTTTTCTAGCTCTCCCTCTGTTTTCGATGATTCTTCAATTCGTTCTTTTTCTAGCTCTCCCTCCGTTTTTGATAATTCTCCCTTTCCGAATTCCAGAAACCATTTTTCTTTATTGATTTCAATATTCTCTACCGGCCAGTTTTTGATATCTTCTTTTCTATAAATATCACCATATACTATCTTTTCGTTGAATCTCACATCTCTGCTTTCATATAATTTTCCCTCTTCAGGTTTCAATAGAATAAAACCTGTTCGAATATATCCGACTAGAAATACTCTTCGTCCTTCATATCTAAATTTTGGTCCAATTTTCCTTTGAACCTTAATATATGCCGCGCATCCAAATCGTTTAACTTGATTTATGTAAAAACTAAAATTAGGTGCAAATTTTTCCCTGAGGAAGAGAATGAAAACCGTCACAGTTCTTGGTAGAGTTATGTTTATTCAGGGCTCATTGTTAGAACACTCAGCAAAAATATTTTCAGCTATGAAGGACGTCCACGAGTGGGCCGTGTTCAACTCATCTCGATTTTTGTGCATCTTCTCAGACAGGAGTGGGGCATAACTCGTTCCGCATATGTGGAAAGAATATTAAACGCTGAGCATTCATGATCATTATATTGGTTTTTGATCGTCTGTGCGCAAATGAGTCATTTGCACACTGTTTTCCGCTTTTCATTTGCTCACAGAAGATCAAAAAACATAGTATGATACTCGGGCGCAATGGTTTTTGCTTTCTCGTGACTATTTAGACCCTCGCCTGCGGCTCGGGCCTGAAAAAGTCACTCGAAGTGCGAAAACCATCGTTTGCGCCCTTGTATCATAATATACTATTTTCCTTCACTCGCGAAAGCATTCTAAAGCATGACCTTAATACTTGTAATCCAGAATGAATGCGCAATGATTCATCCTTTCCTCTTATTAGGAATTCTTGTATTAAAATAACGCGCTTGATTTTTTGGGGAAGAGGAAACTTTCGTGCTGGGGTGAGGGGACTATGTCAGCAATGAGAGTTCCCAGACGTCCCTATACAACCGTGATAATGCTACAATTGGGCACCATGAATTCACAATTTCCCGAAACTTGCAACCAAATACCCCTTGACCAAAACCATGGCCGAAAAGATCGCACGGTGGTGGCGAGAAATACATCGGGACGAGAAAACTCTGATGATAGTAGATATGAGGGACATGGCTTAATACCTGGGAGAAAACAAACACACCCTCGATTATTTGGTTGCTAGTGATATTTCTGTAACAGAATCGAGGCTCTTCCTTCAAAGTAATCGAGATAGAAGATGGCCATACCCATATAATACTATACGATGAGAGATTCGTAAATAATGATAAGTCATCCCTACGATGGTTTATTGATGCCACCTACTCTATTTGTCCCAGGGTCCATAGACTCCGTCAATTTCTGATGATAATGTTTGAGTCGTACGGGAGAATAGTTGCTCTTATCTCGTATTTGGCACCTTTATACTGTTTTTGAAAAACCTCTTTTTGTTTGATGGATTACTTAATTTGGGCCTCATTGGCTTCTCTTCGGATTTTCAGAAGTCGTTCTTCGGAACTATTCTGCAAGCTTAATCGATGACTATAGATGGATTTCTAGGGGGGGGGGGGGGGCAAGCCTCCCTGCTCGCTCCGCTCGCCAACCCCTGCTACCCCTGATTATTGATTTGAATAAGTGAGGAATCAGTAATCCATCCACAGCAACTTGAGAAGTAATGAAAATCTGGTCAATTTCATTGATGGTCCTGGAGATTGTGGGAAAACTTCCTCGTATAGGTCTCTCATTTATTATTTTTTATCTCAAAAGAAGAAGGTTCTGTCGATGGCGTGGACAGGTATTGCGCCGATTCTTTTTACCACAAGGTATGACAAGTCATAGATACTCCAGACTACGCTCGGATCTTGGAAGTATTGAAAGTATTTTCTCGAAATCTGATGCTGATGAGAAGAAATTAAGGGAAGCAGGTGTTATCATCTGGGGTGAAGCATCACTGATTCCCAAAAAAGCGTTGGAGGTGGTCGATAGAACACTCCGTGACGCTTTTTTCAATGACTCACCCTCTGGTCGAAAATTGATGATTCCAGGCTTGGATTTCAGACAAATCCTGCCAGTTTTGACCAATGGGGATAGACATTACATAATCCAAGAAACTATCACATTGTCAGCCTTATGGCCATTGTTGAATGTAATGAAGCTGACTGAAAATTTGAGATCTAAGGACACTGATTCTTCCAACATCCTTCTGGTAGAGAAAAGGGTAGAATTGATGAAGTTAAGGTGAGACCTGAGCGAAAAAGTAATGATGTACGTAGAACCATATTCGAAGACATCAATGAAGATATTTCTACGAATAGAGTTGTTCTGTCATCTCGTGAAGAAAATATCATGGAATGGAATAAGAAAATCTTAAAAATGTTCGATGGTCCACATCCTCTTACTAAGGGTTGATCATGCGATTCACAAAGGTGCAGATCAAACTGAGGAGCACATTCATCTGGAATATCCAACCGAGTTTTTGAATAAAATTAGAGATGGTTTAACTTCACATGAACTTGATTTGAGAGTAAATGCTATTGTGATGTTGATTCGGAATCTGAGCGTGGCACAAGGTTCGTGTCATGGAATTCGATCGAAGATTAGGTAATTGTACAAGCATAATATTGAAGCGGAAGTTATAACACGGGAGAATATGGGAAGAATAGTTTTGATACCCAAGATAACACTAACCAAGGGTGAGCCTTTCCTGCCGTTCGTAGTTCACAGGAAACAGTTTCCTGCGGTCTTGGTATTGGCAGTGACGATTGATAAGTCTCAACGTCAAAGTTTAGATAAGGTTGGTATTGATATGAAACGGCCGCTTCTCTCCCATGGACAGCTTTACGTTGCTCTTCCTCGGTAAGGAGATCCGGAGAATTCGTTCATTGAAAATAGATTTGATGGTTCAGATGAGATCGGGGAAGTTGTTTGGGATGGAGTATTTGATGTTGGATATTTTGGTCATCTATAATATGAAATTCAAGTATATTGTTCTCAAATTCCGTTAAGATGGAGTGAAATCTGGAGTTGGGAAAGACAGTACAAGTATATAAACTGAGGAAGCAGGTAATCTTGAGGTGTTTGAACGAACAGTTGGAGAGAAGAAGTTGGAGAAGAATACGGGAAGTGCTCAAAATAATCAGATCGATCTACAGGAGTTGCGAGTTTGGATAAAATAACAGCATTGCATGAAACAGAGAGTATTCCTTTGAGAGCTCACAGCGAATGTAGGCGATTCCCGGACTCGATTATTCGAAAAATGAAGTCAAATTCGGAGATGAAACAACGTTAGTAATTCAGTTCACTGATATATATCTCTATGATTAGAGATGTTGATGACATTGATATTACAGAACTATAGTTGCGTATGTTGACAGAGTACTTCGCAAATCTGAGTTCCAGATGAAGGGCGATGACAGTGAATTAGTGAGGTGCGTACACAATGGTGAACTTCGAACGAAATTGAGAATGATATTAGGCAATTAATTATCATATCAAATTGAGTATACGTGTATAAGTGATGATGTATGGAGAACCATATTCAAAGACATGAATGGAAATATTTCTACGAATAGAGTTGTTCTGTCATCTCATAACGAGAGTATCATCAAATGAAACAAGAAAATTGCGGATACGACGTTGGGATATACAACAATTAAAATTTGATGATATACCTTCGAAAAGAAGAACAATAAGTGAGTTGAATTGGTGATGTTTCGACTATATGACATGATTTTCACATAAGTCTTGTCGATTCTCCAGAGATAGATAGGGTAATCTGAAGGATCAATGCGTTCAAAGAAATGAGAAGGATGAAAGTGGAATTCTAGGTGTAATTACGAATATACGTCACAAACTTGATGTTATTGTTGTGAAAGATGAAAACAGTCAAATTGAATCGTACGATCGTGGAGTGGAGTTAGAATTTCGCTGTGACTTACAAGAGAAGAGTTCATTTTCTGATCAATCAGATGAAAGTGAAAAGAATCGTTTCGAAATTGATTTCATTGAAGGTTCAACGTACATGTAAAAGTGGAGGCTGTAGATAAATTGAAATTGTTAGGTGGTGAAAAGATGGAAATTGAGAACTCGATTTCGGAAAATGAAGTTCATGTTGTGGAAGAGTGTTCCGTCACACAAAGATATTGATTATTGAGTTTTGATTCTCGGATATACTGTCAAATTTCCCTGATCCATATTTTCTTGAAAGAAATATACATCTTCTTCGTAACCCAAGCTCACTTTGAATGTTGAACTAATTGAATAATCTGATGGAAAATAATGATGATGGGGAGGAGGTCATTTCTCGGAGGCTGCAGAGGAAAATTGAGAAGACTGAGGGACCTGGAGGGGCTCAGGAAAATTTAGGGGCCATCAGGGGCCCTCGGAGGCCCTCGAAGGCCCTCAGGGGCCCTCACAGGCGCTCAGGGGATCTCAGGGTAATCTCTCAGCCCCTAAGGTAAATATGGAACGTAATTAAGGTTAATTGGTCAGAGGCACTCAGGGGCCCTCCTGGGCATTTAAGGCAGTCAAGGGAATTCAGGGGAGTTCAAGGGAATTCAGAGGAATTCAGGGGAATTCAGAGGAATCTCATTCTTACTACTATATATTAGGGTGATGACAGACAACCCGCTCCGACATGAATCTCACGACACGACGCGACGCGACACCGCCCGCCACGGCACTAAATCTATTCATGCAAACTCAACCATCGATGGATTTGACTCATTTTCATAAATCATGACTGGTAATGTGAAAATAAATCAAATCCATCGATGGTCGGGTTCACAAGAATGGATTGGGTGCCGTTTCGGGCGGTGTCGCGTCGCGACGTGTCGTGAGATTCGTGTCGTAGCGGGTTGTCTGTCATCACCCTAATATATAGTAGTAAGAATGAGATTCCTCTGAATTCCCCTGAATTCCTCTGAATTCCCTTGAACTCCCCTGAATTCCCTTGACTGCCTTAAATGCCCAGGAGGGCCCCTGAGTGCCTCTGACCAATTAACCTTAATAACGTTCCATATTTACCTTAGGGGCTGAGAGATTACCCTGAGATCCCCTGAGCGCCTGTGAGGGCCCCTGAGGGCCTTCGAGGGCCTCCGAGGACCCCTGATGGCCCCTAAATTTTCCTGAGCCCCTCCAGGTCCCTCAGTCTTCTCAATTTTCCTCTGCAGCCTCCGAGAAATGACCTCCTCCCCATCATCATTATTTCCCATCAGATTATTCAATTAGTTCAACATTCAAAGTGAGCTTGGGTTACGAAGAAGATGTATATTTCTTTCAAGAAAATATGGATCAGGGAAATTTGACAGTATATCCGAGAATCAAAACTCAATAATCAATATCTTTGTGTGACGGAACACTCTTCCACAACATGAACTTCATTTTCCGAAATCGAGTTCTCAATTTCCATCTTTTCACCACCTAACAATTTCAATTTATCTACAGCCTCCACTTTTACATGTACGTTGAACCTTCAATGAAATCAATTTCGAAACGATTCTTTTCACTTTCATCTGATTGATCAGAAAATGAACTCTTCTCTTGTAAGTCACAGCGAAATTCTAACTCCACTCCACGATCGTACGATTCAATTTGACTGTTTTCATCTTTCACAACAATAACATCAAGTTTGTGACGTATATTCGTAATTACACCTAGAATTCCACTTTCATCCTTCTCATTTCTTTGAACGCATTGATCCTTCAGATTACCCTATCTATCTCTGGAGAATCGACAAGACTTATGTGAAAATCATGTCATATAGTCGAAACATCACCAATTCAACTCACTTATTGTTCTTCTTTTCGAAGGTATATCATCAAATTTTAATTGTTGTATATCCCAACGTCGTATCCGCAATTTTCTTGTTTCATTTGATGATACTCTCGTTATGAGATGACAGAACAACTCTATTCGTAGAAATATTTCCATTCATGTCTTTGAATATGGTTCTCCATACATCATCACTTATACACGTATACTCAATTTGATATGATAATTAATTGCCTAATATCATTCTCAATTTCGTTCGAAGTTCACCATTGTGTACGCACCTCACTAATTCACTGTCATCGCCCTTCATCTGGAACTCAGATTTGCGAAGTACTCTGTCAACATACGCAACTATAGTTCTGTAATATCAATGTCATCAACATCTCTAATCATAGAGATATATATCAGTGAACTGAATTACTAACGTTGTTTCATCTCCGAATTTGACTTCATTTTTCGAATAATCGAGTCCGGGAATCGCCTACATTCGCTGTGAGCTCTCAAAGGAATACTCTCTGTTTCATGCAATGCTGTTATTTTATCCAAACTCGCAACTCCTGTAGATCGATCTGATTATTTTAAGCACTTCCCGTATTCTTCTCCAACTTCTTCTCTCCAACTGTTCGTTCAAACACCTCAAGATTACCTGCTTCCTCAGTTTATATACTTGTACTGTCTTTCCCAACTCCAGATTTCACTCCATCTTAACGGAATTTGAGAACAATATACTTGAATTTCATATTATAGATGACCAAAATATCCAACATCAAATACTCCATCCCAAACAACTTCCCCGATCTCATCTGAACCATCAAATCTATTTTCAATGAACGAATTCTTCAGATCTCCTTACCGGGGAAGAGCAACGTAAAGCTGTCCATGGGAGAGAAGCGGCCGTTTCATATCAATACCAACCTTATCTAAACTTTGACGTTGAGACCTATCAATCGTCACTGCCAATACCAAGACCGCAGGAAACTGTTTCCTGTGAACTACGAACGGCAGGAAAGGCTCACCCTTGGTTAGTGTTATCTTGGGTATCAAAACTATTCTTCCCATATTCTCCCGTGTTATAACTTCCGCTTCAATATTATGCTTGTACAATTACCTAATCTTCGATCGAATTCCATGACACGAACCTTGTGCCACGCTCAGATTCCGAATCAACATCACAATAGCATTTACTCTCAAATCAAGTTCATGTGAAGTTAAACAATCTCTAATTCTATTCAAAAACTCGGTTGGATATTCCAGATGAATGTGCTCCTCAGTTTGATCTGCACCTTTGTGAATCGCATGATCAACCCTTAGAAAGAGGATGTGGACCATCGAACATTTTTAAGATTTTCTCATTCCATTCCATGATATTTTCTTCATGAGATGACAGAACAACTCTATTCGTAGAAATATCTTCATTGATGTCTTCGAATATGGTTCTACGTACATCATTACTTTTTCGCTCAGGTCTCGACTTAACTTCATCAATTCTACCCTTTTCTCTACCAGAAGGATGTTGGAAAAATCAGTGTCCTTAGATCTCAAATTTTCAGTCAGCTTCATTACATTGAACAATGGCCATAAGGCTGACAATGTGATAGTTTCTTGGATTATGTAATGTCTATCCCCATTGGTCAAAACTGGCAGGATTTGTCTGAAATCCAAGCCTGGAATCATCAATTTTCGACCAGAGGGTGAGTCATTGAAAAAAGCGTCACGGAGTGTTCTATCGACCACCTCCAACGCTTTTTTGGGAATCAGTGATGCTTCACCCCAGATGATAACACCTGCTTCCCTTAATTTCTTCTCATCAGCATCAGATTTCGAGAAAATACTTTCAATACTCCCAAGATCCGAGCGTAGTCTGGAGTATCTATGACTTGTCATACCTTGTGGTAAGAAGAATCGGCGCAATACCTGTCCACGCCATCGACAGAACCTTCTTCTTTTGGGATAAAAAATAATAAATGAGAGACCTATACGAGGAAGTTTTCCCACAATCTCCAGGACCATCAATGAAATTGACTAGATTTTCATTACTTCTTAAGTTGCTATGAATGGATTACTGATTCCTCACTTATTCAAATCAATAATCAGGGATAGCAGGGGTTGGCGAGCGGAGCGAGCAGGGAGGCTTGCCCCCCCTAGAAATCCATCTATAGTCATCGATTAAGCTTGCAGAATAGTTCCGAAGAACGACTTCTGAAAATCCGAAGAGAAGCCAATGAGGCCAAAATTAAGTAATCCATCAAACAAAAAGAGGTTTTTCAAAAACAGTATAAAGGTGCCAAATACGAGATAAGAGCAACTATTCCCCCGTACGACTCAAACATTATCGTCAGAAATTGACGGAGTCCATGGACCCTGGGACAAATAGAGTAGGTGGCATCAATAAACCATCGTAGGGATGACTTATCATTATTTACGAATCTCTCATCGTATAGTATTATATGGGTATGGCCATCTTCTATCTCGATTACTTTGAAGGAAGAGCCTCGATTCTGTTACAGAAATATCACTAGCAACCAAATAATGGAGGGTGTGTTTGTTTTCTCCCAGGTATTTAGCCATGTCCCTCATATCTACTATCATCAGAGTTTTCTCGTCCCGATGTATTTCTCGCCACCACCGTGCGATCTTTTCGGCCATGGTTTTGGTCAAGGGGTATTTGGTTGCAAGTTTCGGGAAATTGTGAATTCATGGTGCCCAATAGGGAACTTGCATGGTCGAGCGTTTGCCAATATAGAATATGCAATCGATAGCACAGACCAGAAGAGGATTTTTGGTCAAAACAGAATAATTTTAGGGTCAATATTCGATTAATAATGAATAATTAAAAATGCGCCCGCGAAAGACCCCCGATTCAAATCGATGTCACGTGACTCCTACGTCATTGGGGTAGTCGCCGATACACACACGCAAACCTGCGCGCGCGTTGGTGTTGCATACGTGTGACGGCTGCAAAATAACAAATCGGACCCGGCTTGTATTTCGCTCAAAACAATTTTTTGAATAAATTGAGGGTGAATTTCCCTCATTAGCAGTTGCACCTAATCTTTTTCTACAACTGAGGTGCAGTGAGACCGCCTGTCATCACGTTTTTTGTGCATAGTGAAGTGAAGGAGGATGTAGGTTAGTGGGCTTTTGGAGCCACAATTTTGAGAGAGAGAATAGTCAGATCATCACTCAAAGTGGTATATCTGGCTCGTGAAATGAAGCAATAGTGGCATAATATATGTGACTGTGGTGCATAATTTCCACATTGAATCATCGATTCCTTCTTATTCACTTTCCTATCTGAGAATGTTGACATCCTTTGACGATGACCAATGAAACTCTTTTTGTGATGCATCAGATAGAATCAAGTTGACCGTATTCCATCCAACATTCAGTGAAGTAGTTGTCTTCTGTGTGTCCTGCTTCTAAGCGTCCAAATGATGAGTTGGGGCCTGGTGCCGACATCAAAAATGAGCACTCACCACTTCTAGCTTCCCAGTACTAGCTCATTATGCTGAGGCTGCGTTACTGGTTTAGTCAATCATAAACCTGCACATCAATTCTATTAAGAATGAATGGTAATCATTTGGTATCCCTTTTGTGGTTCTTACTGACTGAGCCAATTGTCTAACACAGCCACAGCATAATAATCTAGTGCTGGGAAGCTATAAGTGGTGAGTGCTCATTTTTGATGACGACACCAGGGCCCAACTCTTGATTTGGATCATTGGAAGCACATCAAACAGCTTATAACTACTACTCCACTGAATGTTTGATAGAGTACGCTCAATTTGATTCTGTCTGATGCATCACAAAAAGAGTTTCATTGGTCATCGTCGAGGAAAGTCAACATTCTCAGATAGGAAGGTGAAAAAGGAGAGATGGATGATTCAATGTGGAAATTATTCACCACAGTCACATATATTATGCCACTATTGCTTCATATCATGAGCCAGATAAAACCTTCAGTGATGATCTGACAATTTCCCATCTCAAAATTGTGGCTCCAAAAGCCCACTAACCTGCATCCTTCTCCACTTCACTATGCACAAAAAACGTGATAACAGGCGGTCTCACTGCACCTCAGTTGTAGTAAAAGGCCAGGAGCAACTGCTAATGGAGAAAATTCACCCTCAATTGATTCAAAAATCTATTTTGAGCAAAATACAAGCCGGGTCCGATTTGTTATTTTGTAGCCGTCACACGTACGCAACACCAATGCGCGCGGGTTTACATGTGTGTATCGGCGGCTACCCTTGTGACGTAGGAGTCACGTGACATCGATTTGAATCGGGGGGAAAATTGGACCAAAATTTAGATATGAAGGACGAAGAGTATTTCTAGTCGGATATATTCGAACAGGTTTTATTCTATTGAAACCTGAAGCGGGAAAATTATATGAAAGCAGAGATGTGAGATTCAACGAAAAGATAGTATATGGTGATATTTATAGAAAAGAAGATATCAAAAACTGGCCGGTAGAGAATATTGAAATCAATAAAGAAAAATGGTTTCTGGAATTCGGAAAGGGAGAATTATCAAAAACGGAGGGAGAGCTAGAAAAAGAACGAATTGAAGAATCATCAAAAACAGAGGGAGAGCTAGAAAAAGAACGAATTGAAGAATCATCAAAAACAGAGGGAGAGCTAGAAAAAGAACGAATTGGAGAATTATCAAAAACGGAGAGAGAGCTAGAAAAGAAACAAATTGAACAATTATCAAAAATGGAGGGAGAAATTCAAAACGAACAAATCAGTGAACAATCAGAAACACGAAATGAAAACGAAAAGAAGACAATTGAGGAAAAATCCAATTCTAAGAAAGAAATGATAACAGAACGAATTGATAAAACCCCTCAAAAGAAGAAAGAAAAGAAACGAAAGAGAGGTAGGCATAGAAAAACTGTGACTAAAAATACTAACGAAAGGAAAAACAACGAAAATTCTATATTTGCAAATATTTCCAATATATCTCAAATAGAGAATAGACTTGGAACAATGATGAGAGCTTTACTAGTATTTTGCAATGACAACGAGAATTTAAATGATCAATCAAGACTCCAATGTGATTTATATCATGCTCTCATAGCTCAGATCAATGACGATCCCGTTTCTTATAAAAATGCAATGGAAACTGACGAAGCGAAATTATGGCAAGGTGCTGTTAATGTAGGATTCCAAGCGATGGAAAAGAATAAAGTCTGGAAATATGTAGAGAGACCTAAAATTTTACCAAATGGAAAAAGGCCTAATTTATTTGATTCAAAATGGGTGATGAAGAAAAAGCCAGAACAAGATGGTAGCATAAGATATATGGCACGATTAGTTATACGAGGCTTTTTAGACAGAAAAATTACGATTTGAAAGACGTATATGCCCCAGTTTCACGACTAGCTTTAGTACGAATTGTAATTGCAATCATGAACAAACTTGATCTTGAAATATGTCAACTTGATGTAAAAACTGCATCTTTAAATGGTACGATAGAAGACGAAATTTACATGGAAATTCCTGAAGGTGCAAATGCTTCAAAAGAGTTTAGACAAACTAAAGTATGTAAACTATTAAAAGCACTTTATGGATTGGAATTAAGCCTAAAAAGATGGAACAAACGATTTACAGAAGTAGCAATTAAAATAGGTTTAGTAAATGATGACATTGAGCCATGCTTATTCTATTGGATAGAAAGGGATCAAATTTTGATTTTATTATTATATGTTGATGACATGTTAATTGCAGGCAATAATAAGGAAAAGTTGAACAAAGTTAAAACAAAATTACAAAACGAATTCGAAACGACTGATCTTGGAATTCCAAAAGAATTTCTTGGAATTACAATTATTAGAGATAGATCTAACAGTAGAGTAACTCTTATACAGGAAATTTACATAGAAAAATTATTAAATCGTTTCAAAGAAAATGATGTGTATCCTAAAAGAACGCCAATGGTAACAAATCAAGTAGCAAATAGAGAACGACGCGAACGAGGAGAATCAAACAACGATGAAAAACTTCCAGAAACTGAAACTATTGAAAACTTACCTTATAGAGAAGTATGTGGATCATTTTTGTATTTAGCGAATGCAACACGCCCAGATATACTATATGCAGTAAATGTTCTATGTAGACATCAAATCAATCCAACAATGCACAGTTCGAAAATGGTTAGACAGTTACTTGGATATCTTATGAAAACAAAGAGTTTAGGATTAACTTATTACGGTGAAGAAAACGATTTGCAAGCTTTCTTAGATGCAAGCTTTGCTAATTGTAAAGGTTCTTCAACGACGTGTGGATATGTGATACGACTTTTTGGAGATTCCGTAGCTTGGATAACTCATAAGCAGTCTTATATCGCATTATCAACTTGTCAAGCTGAATATTTAGCGATGTCTGAAGCTTGTCAAGAAGCAATATCTGTTGATCAATCCTTGAAACTGATTCTCAAGGAATCTTTTAGCCCAATCACTTTATGGTGTGATAATAAAGCAGCAAAAACGAATGCTAAAACGAATGGTAATAAGCTTCGTCATATGACTGGAGTACGTGAACATTATGTAAGAGAATGTGTGAAACAAAATTCGATACAAGTGAAATGAATACGCTCCAGAGATCAGATGGCTGATATATTCTGTGACGGGTAAAGTCCCATCACTCTCTCCTCGGCAATAAATATCATATATTATATCATTACACATGTACATAGCTCATTGTTACAGGTGCAACGCATCGGGCAGCAGGAGAGAGAGTCGGCACACAGTAAGTCATTTAAATTAGAGAGAGACAGAGACATGCGCGCGCGCCACAAGATGGCCGCCCAATCAGAAGGCAGCTCCGATCTTTGGCTGCCAGCGATACTCGCATAAGCAGCAGACTGTTTCCGGCCGTGAAACGCGATACCTCGTGCTCCGAATTCTGGCTATATGTAGCCCTCGTGCCGCGTGGGCTCCAGGACGCCGTCGACCACCCTGCCTGATCAGCAAGCGGTGACCCCTGGGCAAACCGACCACGCGTGACCCACCTGGCTCCCGGGGAGCGCTTTCACCGACCTGGATCGGACCTCCTAGCCATCCCTTTTGCGGCGTGCTGAGCGAGCGAGCGAGCGCTAATTGTAAGTACTGGCGAAATGTCTCTCTCTATTTGTGCGGCTCTCTCTCTCGGGATATATCACCTGATGCGCTTACGCCGGGATGCGTCTTGTAACTTTACGTCCGAATAAATCCATCCTTGTTATATTACTTGGCCGCGTTATCAATTAATGATTGTTTCCTCGTGTCGTCGTCACCACTCATAATTGAATGCGCTATCGCTATCCACGACGAGCACCGGCCGACAGGAGGCCGGATGCCACGAGGAGGACGCAGCCTGGAGCAGACCAACCTATATATCAAGAGTCTCGCTTTCTCGAGAGGTATGCGGCATCGCACTTAGCCGCTGCTCTCCGAGATAAATAGACGGGATAATTAACCGTCATAACTCACAAAGCCCTTATCTTTTCTACTACATGAACGATGTGTGGAAAAACTAATGAATGCGACCTGGAATCATAAAACGACGTGATATCAAAATAATCATTTGTTCTTTTTCGTTTCAGATCAAAAACCTACATAAACAAACGACGACACTGATTGATAATAATGATTTTATATTTATGGCTATGTTTGAAATTGTGTTGATTTAGATAAAGTTAAATGTTCAGATACCCAAAATAAGTTTGAGTTTGATATGTTTGAAGATAAGTATATATATGCGGGAGGGAGTGTTAGAATTTACGCATATATATATGTATAGTATGTTGCATAGCAACTGGTTGCCTCTATTAGTTATAACAAGCCTTGACGACGAATGCTGTATCCGTTACTTATTTTTTTCTTCACTTGGTTACGAGCAATTGTACGAGAACGATCAATAAAGAAGTGTTATCCGTTTTTCTCGACTTCTCTATCAAAAATCCCAACACAAACAAGATCTGATGGATCAACTGAGAACTAGATTTCGGAATGAATATTTGAGCAATTCGATTATGTTTAAAAGCCCCCGCGAGAAAAGAGATGTACAAGTCGGCGACGTAGTTCTTATTGGAGATGATTATTCTAAACGCATAGTTTGGCCTTTAGCTCGTGTAATAAATCTGATACGTGGGAAAGGAGATGTTGTACGCGTTGTAGAATTGAAAACCGTTAAGGGAGTGCTCAAGCGACCGATCCAATGCATCTATCCGCTCGAAGTTGACGATAGTATGCGTTTGGAGCTGAATGATAAGCTGTGTGAAATCCCATTAACGGAAACTATTGAAAAGAACGATTTGATTTATGATAAGAATGATTCTGATTTTGTAAAAGAGGATGAACCGAATGTTGTACAAAATAAGGAAAGTGAGAGTGTACAGTGTACTATAGAAAATAAGACAACTAGGAGTGGTCATGGGGCCAAAAGGCCAAATTGTTTGGATCTGTGATTTGGATTTCGTGCCAGTGTTCCCAGTGCTTCATTCTCTTACAACTGTTTGTTAATTTTGATTGAGCTTTGAAAAAGCTCAAGAAGGGAGGATGTCAAAAATGTGGAGTGAATTGTATTCGACGGTGGCGCGCGAGTTACAGCGGCGGCGTGGCGATCGCCGACTCGGCGCGGAGAAGAGCATGGTGGCTCAGTTCAGAGCGAGCGTGCGCAGCTTGCGCACCTTGCATATGTATACGAGTAGTGAATAAATCTGTTTTGTATTTTCATTTACTCGAGTGTTTATCACTCAATCTCGATTTACCCCCATGACCTGTCCCAGTGGAAACAATTACAGAACCACCCTCAAGACGCTGTATCCACCTGTCCCAGTTGGATGAGCCAGACATAAATGGCTGTATTTGCAAGTGATTTGCAGGCGCCAAATTTTGCGCGGCAGCAGCAGCAGCCTCTGCCATTATGTACTTGAATTTGAATTGGGGATTACCAACAGACAATCAACGTCTCGTTGGAATCGAATCGAAATGTATGTAAATGCACGAGCACGAGGTATCACTTCAATGAGCACTGAATCGCGAGCTACAATTTGTTCGTAGAAACTACCGTCGCTACGAGACAATTAAATAAGTTGCTTTGTAACGCGTGCTATATCGTAATAGCACTGTAATGTACATGCACTGCACCACTATAATTGGCACAAAGTGCGCGGCTGATTACGCTGCTGCGCTAATGGCCGCCGGCTCACAGATATGCTCCGACACGAGACTTGCACTTTCCACTCCGAAGATATGTAATTGAAATTCACGATCCTCGTCCGTATCCTCATCGCCACTTGTTACGTATTTGGAAGACGTGGGTATTTAGGTTGAGGGAAGCACAAGTCGTGATTTACTAATAACTATGCACTTTACTAACTAATATGTTGAAGGGGTTGAAAATGATACAGTAGAGATTGTACATATGATGTTACTCGTGCTACGTGCTGACGCGAAGTGTCTGCTCTCGCGCAGCAGCCGCGGCAACTCGGGTACTGCCATACGCGCATGCCCACGCACACATTCATGCATTACACGCACGCATATATGTAATCATATGATGAACCCAACACCCATCAATGCACAGGATGACACTTTCATGACATCTTTTTGAGGCTCGTTATTCATTACGAAAAAGCCTTAAAAAAAATTCCCAGGTCACATATTCGACGTAAAATTGTCTGAATTTTCGGAATATATAACGGGGATTTCCATTTGAGGCGCTCCTGAAGGTTGCATTGAAGTTTTTGCAAAAAAATATGTTCTTTTTTCATTTCAAATTGTGTTTGAACGGCATATTGACCCCTGAAATCGATAGATATGGCTCTAGGAACTCAAAAAACCATACTATTGGGTCCTGAACTACAAAATCTATGGGTCAGAAAAAATTTGACAGGCCAAACTGGACCCAAGATATCGACCGAATCGAAAAAAGTATTCTGAACGCCTTCTCGTCGTCATTAAAACCTCTCAACCTTTACGATACAAATTCTGAGCATCAAATAGCTCCCGAAAAAATATCACATGACATGTTTTTGACGTAAAATTGTCTATTCTTCCAGATTCCGGGATCAGAATTGAGATAAGTTGGAGTTTGAAGGAAGAAAATGTGCATTCATATCGAATCATACCCTTTTCCGATGGAAACATCATCTCAAATCCAATTCCCATTGTGAAAATCGATTCATTGTCACTCATTGTCTACAACGGAGATGAGATGAAAATAGATTGAAATTTACCTCAAAGAATGCTTTTGAAATAATGACGTCTATCAGATGGTCATTCATAAGAATGATAGTCGCCCGTTCCATCTCTTTGATGGTGAAGCTCAAGATTTATGTTTTGGGTCTAGTTTAAAATTTTCGGCAACCGATGTATGGATGGAAAAAGGTCTCCATCACTCACTTTCTCACCCATCAAAATGACTAGATTTTTCAGGTACACATGTATCTCATATCCAGGCGTAGTTCGATTGTAGATTCTAGAAGATGTCGCATACAAACATCAATTTCCAAGAAAAATGATATATGCGGGAGTCAAGCGCAAATTAATGCGAGTGAAATATAAATTGCAGAGTTTCATCCATACAATTATCACGTACTATTTACTGTGCTGATTTCGAGTTTTGCATCAAATTCCTGTCCGTACGATTCTGGTCTTCGTTTTTTGGAATCGATGTGAAACTTTTCCACGTCATTACTGTAGATTCGATAAAGATTCCGCGAGGATAAATATTAATAAAATGAACAGGGATGGATGAATGATTTCACGTAAATCAGATTAAAGTTACACATTTTCACAGAAAACATATAGTTTTACACCCCCGCAACCTCCCACGCATCACGATTTAGAGGCTGCGCGATGCCAAATTCGTGATCAGCGACCCAAAAATACCTCGAAAACACCATTTCTCAACTCAAAAAACATCAATTTCTATCGAAATGCGCCTCCACGCCCGCACCCTCCCTCGCATCACGATTGAGAGGCTGCGCGATGCCGAATTCGTGATCAGCAACCCAAAAATACCTCGAAAACACCATCTCTCAACTCAAAAAACATCAATTCCTATCGATAGCACCGAATCAAACGTTGCTATATGGGTCGACGCACCTGATTGGTCTGTGAATTTTGTGCTCATTCAATGGGCGTCGGAAGTGAGACGAAAATCTTCCCACACAGCATGGGAATATTCCAGGAGAATATTTTACTGAAATATTTCAATGGAATCTTTCAGAAATCTTCCAGGAATATTTCAGGAAATATTTCATAATATTCCGTTTGAATATTCCATAGCAATCCTCCAGGAAGCTCCCAGAAATATTTCATGAAATATTACGAACAATCTTTCAGAAACCTTACGCTGAAAGATTTCTGAAAGATTTCAGTGCAACATTCCAAGACTTTGACTTGGAAATATTTCTGCAATGATGCACGACACTTTTCCAGCAACCTTGCACGGGAAGGTCTTTGGGAGGTCTTTGGGAGCTTCCTGGAAGATTTTTGAGAGGTTTCTGAGAGCTTTCTCGATAAGATTTCAGTGCAATATTTGCAAAACATCATCTTCAAACATTCTTGCAATATTCTTTCTTTTGTTTTTGCGACCGATTTCGCAAAGTCATCGCGGGCAGGTATGAGGGGGCCGCGGATTAGCCACGCACCACTACTTGCTGAAGTCAGTCACACAGACGAGAAGAGGTTCCATTCCCCGCCACTTGGAGCTCCTGATGCAGGCTCCACTTCTACTCCACTTGGCTCCACTTTGTTGCCAGCGCATAACACGGGACTAGCGCTTCTTTTTAGGTATCTGTTCTGTGTTATTCGCTCCGTGCCACGCCGTTTTGCGGTTCAAAAAATCGACCCAGGCGCCCATGGTGAGCAAAACGCGACTCAGCCTGCGCATTGAACTGGAGGAAAAGTAACACTGCATCATACGGCATACTCGTTCAGGACAGAATAACTAGAAAACCACGCACTGATGAACCCGTATATAGTAAGCGACAAAGTTGTAGAGTTTTTTATGACGAACTGTTTGAGCTATTGTGTATCGTTATTAGATCAAAATTGAGGCAACTATGGGGCTAGTGGAAGTCTAAGCATCGAGTGGCCCATGCTGAGTGCATATGGGAAAACTTGTCCGGCTCGTCTGGTCCAAACGCCGCCGCCATCCGCCATTTCAGCCGCGAGGCCCGCTTCAGAAGTTTCGATTTCTAAAACTTTCCGAATTTTGCTCTGATTGGGGCTTACGAGGGCTCAATCTCTTCGTTATTAGTGGCACTACAACTTTCTCGCATAGTGTCCTTGCGTTGGTGCAGCGGTTTTCTCGGTAGAATGAAAATATACTGCTGTGTCCATGTCTTGCGGGTATCTTTTCCCCCAAACTTTGCCCATGTTTTCGCCGCAGCGTTTGCGGGAGAGGCCGCTAGGCAGCGCTCCCACCAAGCACGGAGCGAATAGGGACTATAGGGATTAGGGAGTGTGCTGTTGATCAACAGTATTCAATTTATATTGTGACCCGTTGTCACATAATGATTATTATGGATGGGTAAGATTTGGCACATTCTTCCACATGGATAATTGTCACCATAACATTTGTATCTTAGTATTATTCATCCCCTGTAATGATAAGTTGGTGATCTCAACTGTGATGATACCTATCATACCAGGAAAACTCAGACACAAAAGGTTTTGCTTGTGATAACAGTGTCCTTTTCCCTGTGTCTAGGTCCCATATTTCTGTAGTTCGATAATGAGTCTGTTTGAGTCTTGAAATGGAGATGCAATATCATAAACACTTTATCATCTCAATTCATCACATTCTAATCTCAATGAGCCCGTAGATGTGGTTTTGTTCAGAGACTCTGCAATACACAGAATAGAATTGAATAGATTAGTTTAATAATAATTTAATAATAATTTAGAATAATTCATCCAACCATAGATTCTTGGTCCAGTGTAGTTGAGGCTACGTGCATCCCAGACCATTTCCAAAGATGATACTAAGCCATTCTTCAGAGTCAAAGGCCCCAGAGATATCACTCATGAACGTAGAAGTACATATGAATAGGGAATGATAATCAAAAAGTACATGTATATAGAATTCGGCTATAAAATGAGTAATGATAGTGCTGATGATAGTGATGAAGTGGATAACTAATGCTAATAGACCTACTAGAGTCTCCAGAACAAGAATATACTGTTTGCCAACTCTGGCTGCGAGTCCAGCTTTCAAGATACAACCAATGTAATAGATTCACCATTATTGATAAAGTGGAGTTGGGAGATATATCACATTGTAGATCCAAGGCCACTTATGGTAGTGACGAATGGAGTTTTGATCAGGCGACTCTGGTTATGAGATCCCTTCATGAAGTAAGGTAAAAGCACCAATAATGGAACAGAAAATCGAGTGCTCTTTGATCACTTGAGTTTCGGAGAAACAATTTGAGTCAGCTATATGATCAGATTGGTTTAGATTGTAGAGAAACTCTTTGCGAACAGTTTGCTAAAAAGAAAACCCCGAAAGGACTTATAGAATTTGAGTAATTAGTATTTTACGGTAGCATGTTTTGCTCCTCTAGTGGAACACCGTCTTTCAACCTAGGGACCAGTAGTGGAACGCATGAAAGGAACCTATAGTGGAACAGACAATTAATCTAATTTGAAGTATTTTCGTTGTGTCAGAATAGATTAATTCACTAAATACGAGGTATATGTACTCGAAAAAATACGATTCGTTGACTTGAAATCTCATTTAAGGTTCGAAATTACCTGTTCCAGTATAGCTCCTACTTTCAAGTGCATGGAACCTACGATGGAACAGCCAACTAAGTGATACTTCACTTGAACAAAATTCTATTCAGATGCAATTTGTAAAGTAAATTACTTTAGTCTGCCATAAATACAGACGATTTGTACTCAAAATCATATCATTCATGACCTCAATGATTATCTATAACTAGCTTTGTTGGAAAATATGGTTCTGTTCCGGTATAGGTTCCGATTCAAAGATCGTGGCACCTATATCGAAACAGTCATGTTAGTGAACTTATTACATCACAACTGTGCCTTGACAGGTAAATTACTCGAATTCATCAATTAGGTAATCGAAAAGATATTATTCATTAGCTTTGATCCTTTAAAAAGCTAGATTTCACCAAATCGCGGTTCGTTCCACTATTGGTCCCATTTTTCAGGGGTGGAACCTGTAGTGGAACACCCCGTTGTGGGTGGTTGGAGCACCACCCTGCTGCAAAAGTTCGATTGGATTCGATAGAAAAACACTCAATCGATCTGAATCTAGAAACTTATGATGAATTTGAAACATGATTTTCAGGATTGGAGAAGATTGGAGTTCAATCGCGATCAATGATGTTGATCGGGATTCAAACAGTGTTGACCAATCTTTACCAATGCCGACTATACGCATTGAGAGAGAGATTGCCAATCGACCTCAATACTGACTAGAATCATTGGAGACCTTATATCCTATTCATCTGAATCGATTTGAATGCTGGAAATCAGTATTGGATATCCGAAATCCTATCCGCCTCAATCGATTCCAATACTATTATTCTGCATTGGAACCTCAATCGAACTCAATACTGACTAGAATCATTGGACACCTTATATCCTATTCATCTGAATCGATTTGAATGCTGGAAATCGGTATTGGATATCCGAAATCCAATCCGCCTCAATCGATTTCAATACTGTTATTCTGTATTGGAACCTCAATCGAAATCAATACTGAATAGAATCATTGGACACCTCATATCCTATTCATCTGAATCGATTTGAATGCTGGACATTAGTATTGGATATCCGAAATCCTATCCGCCTCAATCGATTCCAATACTGTTATTCTGCATTGGAACCTCAATCGAACTCAATACTGACTAGAATCATTGGACACCTCATATCCTATTCATCTGAATCGATTTGAATGCTGGAAATCAGTATTGGATATCCGAAATCCTATCCGCCTCAATCGATTCCAATACTGTTATTCTGCATTGGAACCTCAATCGAACTCAACACTGACTAGAATCATTGGACACCTTATATCCTATTCATCTGAATCGATTTGAATGCTGGAAATCAGTATTGGATATCCGAAATCCAATCCGCCTCAATCGATTCCAATACTGTTATTCTGCATTGGAACCTCAATCGCACTCAATACTGACTAGAATCATTGGACACCTTATATCCTATTCATCTGAATCGATTTGAATGCTGGAAATCAGTATTGGATATCCGAAATCCAATCCGCCTCAATCGATTCCAATACTGTTATTCTGTATTGGAACCTCAATCGAACTCAATACTGAATAGAATCATTGGACACCTCATATCCTATTCACCTGAATCGATTTGAATGCTGGAAATCAGTATTGGATATCCGAAATCCTATCCGCCTCAATCGATTCCAATACTGATTTTCAGTATTGGGAACATCGAGAACTCAATCCGCCTCAATCGACCTCAATACTGACTTTCAGTCATTATTACAAATCAACGTCTCACATATACATCACTCACATCACAGGTAAGGTTTCAATACAATTCAATACTTATTTTAATCATGATCGCATTAACATATCATCGCATTACATAACTAAACGCTATTTGGAGGTTCTGTCACTCATCAGTCTTATATAGGAACAGGAGAGATGGTTCGTCGCTTGCGAGAAAGCAATCCCATGATATTTGGATGCAAACTGAGATGGTCACTGAAACGCCGCCTAGCGTCAGCCACTCGAATTCTATCGGCCTCAATCGATTCCAATACTAACTTTCAGTAATGGGAAGTTCAATAACTCACACTACGTCTATCGGTTCCAATACTGACTATGAGCATTGACGAGTTTATTTATCGTCCTGAATCGATTTGAATGCTGAATATCAGTATTGGGGACTTGAAATCCTATCTGCCCAGTCGAATCCAGTACTGTTTTCGAGTATTGGGAACTTCGAGATCTCAACCCACTTCAATCGATCTCGATACTGACTGTGAGTATTCTAGCCCTTATATTCTAATAACCTGAATCGATTTGAGTACTGTCTCTCAGTATTGGGTAGATCGCTATCTCAATCCACTTCAATCGATCTCAATACTGGAAGTAAGCATTAGAAACCTTATATCCTATCTACTTGAATCGATTTGGATGCTGGATTTCAGTATTGAGGACTTGAAATCCTAACTGCCCCAATCGATTCCAGAACTGTTTTTCAGTATTGGAAACATCGGGTTCTCAATCCGCTTCAATCGATTTCAATACTGATTTTCAACATTGCAGACCTCATATGATATTTACCTGAATCGGATTGAATGCTAGATATCAGTATTGAGGACTCGAAATCCTATCTGCCCCAATCGATCTCAATACTGATTTACAGCATTGCAGATCTTATGTCCTATCTACTTGAATCGATTTGAATGCTGGATATCAGTATTGAGGACTTAAAATCCTACCTGCCCGAATCGATTTCAGTACTGTATTTCAGTATTGGGAATATCGGGATCTCAATCCACTTCAATCGATCTGAATACTGAAAGTAAGCATCAGAAACCTCATATCCTATCTACCTGAATCGGAATGAATGCTGGATATCAGTGCTAGATATCAGTATTCAGGACTTGCCATCCTATCTGCCCCAGTCGATTCCAGTACTGTATTTCAGTATTGGAAACATCGGGTTCTCAGTACGCCCCAATCGATCTCAATACTGATGTTCAGCATTGCAGACCTTATATGATTTTTACCTGAATCGAATTGAATGCTAAATATCAGTATTGGGGACTTGAAATCCTATCTGCCCAGTCGAATCCAGTACTGTTTTCGAGTATTGGGAACTTCGAGATCTCAACCCACTTCAATCGATCTCAATACTGACTGTGAGTATTCTAGCCTTTATATTCTAATAACCTGAATCGATTTGAGTACTGTCTCTTAGTATTGGGTAGATCGCTATCTCAATCCACTTCAGTCGATCTCAATACTGGAAGTAAGCATTAGAAACCTTATATCCTATCTACTTGAATCGATTTGGATGCTGGATTTCAGTATTGAGGACTTGAAATCCTAACTGCCCCAATCGATTCCAGAACTGTCTTTCAGTATTGGAAACATCGGGTTCTCAATCCGCTTCAATCGATTTCAATGCTGATTTTCAACATCGCAGACCTCATATGATATTTACCTGAATCGGATTGAATGCTAGATATGAGTATTGAGGACTCGAAATCCTATCTGCCCCAATCGATTTCAGTACTGTATTTCAGTATTGGAAACATCGGGTTCTCAATCCGCTTGAATCGATCTCAATACTGATTTTCAGCATTGCAGATCTTATATCCTATCTACTTGAATCGATTTGAATGCTGGATATCAGTATTGAGGACTTAAAATCCTACCTGCCCGAATCGATTTCAGTACTGTATTTCAGTATTGGGAATATCGGGATCTCAATCCACTCCAATCGATCTGAATACTGAAAGTAAGCATCAGAAACCTCATATCCTATCTACCTGAATCGGAATGAATGCTGGATATCAGTGCTAGATATCAGTATTCAGGACTTGCCATCCTATCTGCCCCAGTCGATTCCAGTACTGTATTTCAGTATTGGAAACATCGGATTCTCAGTACGCCCCAATCGATCTCAATACTGATGTTCAGCATTGCAGACCTCATATGATTCTTACCTGAATCGAATTGAATGCTAAATATCAGTATTGGGGACTTGAAATCCTATCTGCCCAGTCGAATCCAGTACTGTTTTCGAGTATTGGAAACATCGGGTTCTCAATCCGCTTGAATCGATCTCAATACTGATTTTCAGCATTGCAGATCTTATATCCTATCTACTTGAATCGATTTGAATGCTGGATATCAGTATTGAGGACTTAAAATCCTACCTGCCCGAATCGATTTCAGTACTGTATTTCAGTAGTGGAAACATCGGGTTCTCAATCCGCTTCAATCGATCTCAATACTGATTTTCAGCATTGCAGATCTTATATCCTGTCTACTTGAATCGATTTAGATGCTGGATATCAGTATTGAGGACTTGAGATCCTATCTGCCCCAATCGATTCCAGTACTGTATTTCAGTATTGGGAATATCGGGATCTCAATCCACTTCAATCGATCTGAATACTGAAAGTAAGCATCAGAAACCTTATATCCTATCTACCTGAATCGGAATGAATGCTGGATATCAGTGCTAGATATCAGTATCCGGGACTTGCCATCCTATCTGCCCCAGTCGATTCCAGTACTGTATTTCAGTATTGGAAACATCGGGTTCTCAGTACGCTCCAATCGATCTCAATACTGATGTTCAGTATTGCAGACCTTATATGATTTTTACCTGAATCGAATTGAATGCTAAATATCAGTATTAAGGACTTGAAATCCTAGCTGTACCAATCGATTTGAGTACTGTTTTCCAGTATTGGGAATATCGAGATCTTAACCCAATTTAATCGATCTCAATACTGACTGTAAGTATTGGAGCCCTTATATCCCAATAATCTGAATCGATTTGAGTACTGTCTCTCAGTATTGGGCATATTGCTATCTCAGTCCACTTCAATCGATCTCAATACGAAATGTAAGCATAAGTGACCTCATTATATCCTATTTACTTGTATCGATTTTAATGTTGAAAATCAGTATCGCAGAATTGAGATCCTATCTGCTCCAACTCATTCCAATACCATTTTCAAGTATTGGAAACACTGAGATCTCAATCCGCTTGAATCGATCTCAATCCCGACTTTCAGCATTGCAGACCTCATATCATATTTACCTGAATCGAATTGAATGCGGAATATCAGTATTGAGGACTTGGAATCCTATCTGCCCTAATCGATTCCAGTTCTGTATTTCAGTATTGGGAATATCGGGAGCGCATTACGCTTCGATCGATCTCAATACTGATGTTCAGCATTGCAGACCTTATATCATATCTACTTGAATTATTTCGAATGCTGTGTATCAGATTGGGAATGGGAAGTCCTATCTGCCTCAATAGATCCAAATACTGACCTCTAACATTGGATACCGTATATTCTATCTACGTCAATATACCTGAATGATGATTGTTAGTATTGAGGACTTGAAATCCTATCTGCCCCGATCGATTCCAGTACCGTCTTCCAGTATTGCAAACATCGAGATCTCAATCCGCCTCAATCGATTTCAATACTGATTCTCAGCATTGCAGACCTTATAACCCGTTCACCTGACCAATAGCAAAACTCATCTTCAGGCTGTTCCAATTCTGCCCAGCAGTATTGAATTCGATTGATATATATGAAACCTAGAGGAGTTCAATACTGATTGTGAGTATTGAGAAGGATCGAATAACCATGTACCCACGATTTCCATTCGATTCTGTAGTATTCATCTCGATATTAGTCAATGACGCAAAGAGTGATTGGGTCATCATTGGAATGAATTGATGCAGTCGACTCAATGCTGCCCGGCAGGATTCAGACCGATAGCGAAACTCATCCTCAGAGCGTACCAATCCTGCTCAGCAGTATTGACATCAATCAAAATACATGGAATTCAGAGGAGTTCGATACCGACTGTAAGTATTCAGGAGGATAGAAACCACTTTTCCACGATCGGTATTCCATCCTATAGTATTAAGCTCGATTGGCAAATCACGCGATGAGTGATTGGGTCATCATTGAAATCGATTGACGCAGTCGACTCGTTGCTGCCTGGCAGGATTCAGACCGAAAGCAAAACTCATCTTCATGCCGTTCCAATCCTGCTCAGCATTATTGAATTCGATTGAGATGTATGAAATCTAGAGGAGTTCAATACTGATTGTGAGTATTGAGAGGAATAGAATAACCATGCACCCACCATTTCAACTGGATTCTGTAGTATTCATCTCGATTGATCAATGACGCAAAGAGTGATTGGGTCATCATTGAAATCGATTGACGCAGTCGACTCAATGCTGCTTGGCAGGATTCAGACCGATACCAAAACTCATCTCGAGATCGTTCCAATCCTGCTGAGCAGTATTGGATTCGATTGGGATATACGGAATCTGGCGGAGTTCAATACTGATTGTGAGTATTGGGAAGGATAGAATAACCATGCATCCACGATTTCAATCCGATTTTGTAGTACTCAGCTCGATTTGTCAATCACGCAGTGAATAATTGGGTTATCATTGGAATCGATCGACTCAGTCAATCCAATGCTGCCTGGCAGGATTCAGACCGATAGCAAAACTCATCTCGAGATCGTTCCAATCCTGCTGAGCAGTATTGGATTCGATTGGAATATACGGAATCTGGCGGAGTTCAATACTGATTGTGAGTATTGGGAAGGATAGAATGACCATGCATCCACGATTTCAATCCGATTTTATAGTACTCAGCTCGATTTGTCAATCACGCAGTGAGTAATTGGGTTATCATTGGAATCGATTGACTCAGTCAATCCAATGCTGCCTGGCAGGATCCAGACCGATAGCAAAACTCATCTCGAAATCGTTCTAATCCTGCTGAGCAATATTGGATTCGATTGGAATATACGGAATCTGGCGGAGTTCAATACTGATTGTGAGTATTGGGAAGGATAGAATAGCCATGCATCCACGATTTCAATCCGATTTTTTAGTATTCAGCTCGATTTGTCAATCACGCAGTGAGTAATTGGGTTATCATTGGAATCGATTGACTCAGTCGATTCAATGCTGCTCGGCAGGATTCAGACCGATAGCAAAACTCATCTCGAGACTGTTCCAATCCTGCTGAGCAGTATTGAATACGATTGAAATATATGAAATCCAGCGCAGTTCAATACTGATTGTAGGTATTGGGAAGGATAGAATAACCATGCATCCACGATTCCAATCCGATTTTGTAGTATTCAGCTCGATTGGTCAATCACGCAGTGAGTGATCGAGTCATCATTGAAATCGATTGACAAAGTCCACTCAATGCTGCCCGGCAGGATTCAGACCGATAGCGAGACTCATCCGCAGGCCGTACCAATCCTGCTGAGCAGTATTCGATTCGATTGAAATATATGAAATCTAGCGGAGTTGAATACTGATTGTGAGTATTGGGAAGGATAGAATAACCATGCATCCACGATTTCAATCCGATTTTGTAGTATTCAGCTCGATTGGTCAATCACGCAGTGAGTAATTGGGTTATCATTGGAATCGATTGACTCAGTCAATTCAATGCTGCTTGGCAGGATTCAGACCGATAGCAAAACTCATCTCGAGATCGTTCCAATCCTGCTGAGCAGTATTGAATTCGATTGAAATATATGAAATCTAGCGGAGTTCAATACTGATTGTGAGTATTGGGAAGGATAGAATAGCCATGCATCCACGATTTCAATCCGATTTTTTAGTATTCAGCTCGATTTGTCAATCACGCAGTGAGTAATTGGGTTATCATTGGAATCGATTGACTCAGTCGATTCAATGCTGCTCGGCAGGATTCAGACCGATAGCAAAACTCATCTCGAGATCGTTCCAATCCTGCTGAGCAGTATTGAATACGATTGAAATATATGAAATCCAGCGCAGTTCAATACTGATTGTAGGTATTGGGAAGGATAGAATAACCATGCATCCACGATTCCAATCCGATTTTGTAGTATTTAGCTCGATTGGTCAATCACGCAGTGAGTAATTGGGTTATCATTGGAATCGATCGACTCAGTCAATTCAATGCTGCTTGGCAGGATTCAGACCGATAGCAAAACTCATCTTCAGGCCATTCCAATCCTGCTGAGCAGTATTGGATTCGATTGAAATATATGAAATCCAGCGAAGTTCAATACTGATTGTGAGTATTGGGAAGGATAGAATAACCATGCATCCACGATTTCAATCCGATCTTGTAGTATTCAGCTCGATTGGTCAATCACGCAGTGAGTAATTGGGTTATCATTGGAATCGATTGACTCAGTCAATTCAATGCTGCTTGGCAGGATTCAGACCGATAGCAAAACTCATCTTCAGGCCATTCTAATCCTGCTGAGCAGTATTGGATTCGATTGAAATATATGAAATCTAGCGGAGTTCAATACTGATTATGAGTATTGGGAAGGATAGAATAACCATGCATCCACGATTTCAATCCGATTTTGTAGTACTCAGCTCGATTTGTCAATCACGCAATAGGTGATAGGGGGATGATTGGAATTGATCCAGGCATAATTCGACTCGAATCTGTCCATTCATGATTGAAACGGATAGGAAAGAGCAAGGTTATTATACACCCAGTACTGCAGAGAATTATTCAGTTCGATTGAGGAATGTTGAAATAATAGTGTTCAAAAGGTGAAATCCAATCCTGTCATCTGGGATTGGTTAGGATAGACAATTAGTATCGTTTCGCGAATCGAATCACTTTCTGAAGCATTGATCTCGATAGAGCAGTGGGAGACGAGATCCATTATTCAATTAGATTGATTCCAATACTGAATCGGTTCATTAAAACATATTGAACCAGCAAAGATCTTCCATCAATCCTTCCGTGTCCGATCCTATGCTGAATACTAGTATTGGATTATATTCGCTTACATCAATCCTCATCAACAGTATAGAATTCTATTGGCAGTTGTGATCCCAATTCTACAATTCAGGATTCAGGTTGATTGGGTCTTTGTTCGATTGATCTGCATTGAATTCCAATACTGCTCTCGCCGGTCTTATGATAGAACCGATTGAATTGTATTCATCCTGATAGGATTCGATTGGTTTTCAATCCATCCCAATCGATCTTTTGCAGCAGGGCATATACTTTATGATTTTCTTGTGGAGTTAAAAAGCTCTTCCTACATATCGCAATGCATGAGCTCAAATTCCATTACAATGAAGAGCATGTTAATATTTTTTGTTTGACGATTGGTCTGTTTTTTGCGGAGAAAATCCTTGTTCCGGTATAGGTGCCAAATTTCAGTATAAAATACGGTGTTCCACTATTGGTGCTTTTACCTTAATTAGTATTTTACGGTAGCATGTTTTGCTCCTCTAGTGGAACACCGTCTTTCAACCTAGGGACCAGTAGTGGAACGCATGAAAGGAACCTATAGTGGAACAGACAATTAATCTAATTTGAAGTATTTTCGTTGTGTCAGAATAGATTAATTCACTAAATACGAGGTATATGTACTCGAAAAAATACGATTCGTTGACTTGAAATCTCATTTAAGGTTCGAAATTACCTGTTCCAGTATAGCTCCTACTTTCAAGTGCATGGAACCTACGATGGAACAGCCAACTAAGTGATACTTCACTTGAACAAAATTCTATTCAGATGCAATTTGTAAAGTAAATTACTTTAGTCTGCCATAAATACAGACGATTTGTACTCAAAATCATATCATTCATGACCTCAATGATTATCTATAACTAGCTTTGTTGGAAAATATGGTTCTGTTCCGGTATAGGTTCCGATTCAAAGATCGTGGCACCTATATCGAAACAGTCATGTTAGTGAACTTATTACATCACAACTGTGCCTTGACAGGTAAATTACTCGAATTCATCAATTAGGTAATCGAAAAGATATTATTCATTAGCTTTGATCCTTTAAAAAGCTAGATTTCACCAAATCGCGGTTCGTTCCACTATTGGTCCCATTTTTCAGGGGTGGAACCTGTAGTGGAACACCCCGTTGTGGGTGGTTGGAGCACCACCCTGCTGCAAAAGTTCGATTGGATTCGATAGAAAAACACTCAATCGATCTGAATCTAGAAACTTATGATGAATTTGAAACATGATTTTCAGGATTGGAGAAGATTGGAGTTCAATCGCGATCAATGATGTTGATCGGGATTCAAACAGTGTTGACCAATCTTTACCAATGCCGACTATACGCATTGAGAGAGAGATTGCCAATCGACCTCAATACTGACTAGAATCATTGGAGACCTTATATCCTATTCATCTGAATCGATTTGAATGCTGGAAATCAGTATTGGATATCCGAAATCCTATCCGCCTCAATCGATTCCAATACTATTATTCTGCATTGGAACCTCAATCGAACTCAATACTAACTAGAATCATTGGACACCTTATATCCTATTCATCTGAATCGATTTGAATGCTGGAAATCGGTATTGGATATCCGAAATCCAATCCGCCTCAATCGATTTCAATACTGTTATTCTGTATTGGAACCTCAATCGAAATCAATACTGAATAGAATCATTGGACACCTCATATCCTATTCATCTGAATCGATTTGAATGCTGGACATTAGTATTGGATATCCGAAATCCTATCCGCCTCAATCGATTCCAATACTGTTATTCTGCATTGGAACCTCAATCGAACTCAATACTGACTAGAATCATTGGACACCTCATATCCTATTCATCTGAATCGATTTGAATGCTGGAAATCAGTATTGGATATCCGAAATCCTATCCGCCTCAATCGATTCCAATACTGTTATTCTGCATTGGAACCTCAATCGAACTCAACACTGACTAGAATCATTGGACACCTTATATCCTATTCATCTGAATCGATTTGAATGCTGGAAATCAGTATTGGATATCCGAAATCCAATCCGCCTCAATCGATTCCAATACTGTTGTTCTGCATTGGAACCTCAATCGCACTCAATACTGACTAGAATCATTGGACACCTTATATCCTATTCATCTGAATCGATTTGAATGCTGGAAATCAGTATTGGATATCCGAAATCCAATCCGCCTCAATCGATTCCAATACTGTTATTCTGTATTGGAACCTCAATCGAACTCAATGATGAATAGAATCATTGGACACCTCATATCCTATTCACCTGAATCGATTTGAATGCTGGAAATCAGTATTGGATATCCGAAATCCTATCTGCCCCGATCGATTCCAGTACCGTCTTCCAGTATTGCAAACATCGAGATCTCAATCCGCCTCAATCGATTTCAATACTGATTCTCAGCATTGCAGACCTTATAACCCGTTCACCTGACCAATAGCAAAACTCATCTTCAGGCTGTTCCAATTCTGCCCAGCAGTATTGAATTCGATTGATATATATGAAACCTAGAGGAGTTCAATACTGATTGTGAGTATTGAGAAGGATCGAATAACCATGTACCCACGATTTCCATTCGATTCTGTAGTATTCATCTCGATATTAGTCAATGACGCAAAGAGTGATTGGGTCATCATTGGAATGAATTGATGCAGTCGACTCAATGCTGCCCGGCAGGATTCAGACCGATAGCGAAACTCATCCTCAGAGCGTACCAATCCTGCTCAGCAGTATTGACATCAATCAAAATACATGGAATTCAGAGGAGTTCGATACCGACTGTAAGTATTCAGGAGGATAGAAACCACTTTTCCACGATCGGTATTCCATCCTATAGTATTAAGCTCGATTGGCAAATCACGCGATGAGTGATTGGGTCATCATTGAAATCGATTGACGCAGTCGACTCGTTGCTGCCTGGCAGGATTCAGACCGAAAGCAAAACTCATCTTCATGCCGTTCCAATCCTGCTCAGCATTATTGAATTCGATTGAGATGTATGAAATCTAGAGGAGTTCAATACTGATTGTGAGTATTGAGAGGAATAGAATAACCATGCACCCACCATTTCAACTGGATTCTGTAGTATTCATCTCGATTGATCAATGACGCAAAGAGTGATTGGGTCATCATTGAAATCGATTGACGCAGTCGACTCAATGCTGCTTGGCAGGATTCAGACCGATACCAAAACTCATCTCGAGATCGTTCCAATCCTGCTGAGCAGTATTGGATTCGATTGGGATATACGGAATCTGGCGGAGTTCAATACTGATTGTGAGTATTGGGAAGGATAGAATAACCATGCATCCACGATTTCAATCCGATTTTGTAGTACTCAGCTCGATTTGTCAATCACGCAGTGAATAATTGGGTTATCATTGGAATCGATCGACTCAGTCAATCCAATGCTGCCTGGCAGGATTCAGACCGATAGCAAAACTCATCTCGAGATCGTTCCAATCCTGCTGAGCAGTATTGGATTCGATTGGAATATACGGAATCTGGCGGAGTTCAATACTGATTGTGAGTATTGGGAAGGATAGAATGACCATGCATCCACGATTTCAATCCGATTTTATAGTACTCAGCTCGATTTGTCAATCACGCAGTGAGTAATTGGGTTATCATTGGAATCGATTGACTCAGTCAATCCAATGCTGCCTGGCAGGATCCAGACCGATAGCAAAACTCATCTCGAAATCGTTCTAATCCTGCTGAGCAATATTGGATTCGATTGGAATATACGGAATCTGGCGGAGTTCAATACTGATTGTGAGTATTGGGAAGGATAGAATAGCCATGCATCCACGATTTCAATCCGATTTTTTAGTATTCAGCTCGATTTGTCAATCACGCAGTGAGTAATTGGGTTATCATTGGAATCGATTGACTCAGTCGATTCAATGCTGCTCGGCAGGATTCAGACCGATAGCAAAACTCATCTCGAGATCGTTCCAATCCTGCTGAGCAGTATTGAATTCGATTGAAATATGTGAAATCCAGCGGAGTTTAATACTGATTGTGAGTATTGGGAAGGATAGAATAACCATGCATCTACGATTTCGATCCGATTTTTTAGTATTCAGCTCCATTGGTCAATCACGCAGTGAGTAATTGGGTTATCATTGGAATCGATTGTTTCAGTCAATTCAGTGCTGCTTGGCAGGATTCAGACCGATTGCAAAACTCATCTTCAGGCCATTCCAATCCTGCTGAGCAGTATTGGATTCGATTGAAATATACGAAATCTAGCGGAGTTCAATACTGATTGTGAGTATTGGGAAGGATAGAATAACCATGCATCCACGATTTCAATCCGATTTTGTAGTATTCAGCTCGATTGGTCAATCACGCAGTGAATAATTGGGTCATCATTGAAATCGATTGACGCAGTCCACTCAATGCTGCCTGGCATGATTCAGATCGATAGCAAAACTCATCTCGAGACTGTTCCAATCCTGCTGAGCAGTATTGAATACGATTGAAATATATGAAATCCAGCGCAGTTCAATACTGATTGTAGGTATTGGGAAGGATAGAATAACCATGCATCCACGATTCCAATCCGATTTTGTAGTATTCAGCTCGATTGGTCAATCACGCAGTGAGTGATCGAGTCATCATTGAAATCGATTGACAAAGTCCACTCAATGCTGCCCGGCAGGATTCAGACCGATAGCGAGACTCATCCGCAGGCCGTACCAATCCTGCTGAGCAGTATTCGATTCGATTGAAATATATGAAATCTAGCGGAGTTGAATACTGATTGTGAGTATTGGGAAGGATAGAATAACCATGCATCCACGATTTCAATCCGATTTTGTAGTATTCAGCTCGATTGGTCAATCACGCAGTGAGTAATTGGGTTATCATTGGAATCGATTGACTCAGTCAATTCAATGCTGCTTGGCAGGATTCAGACCGATAGCAAAACTCATCTCGAGATCGTTCCAATCCTGCTGAGCAGTATTGAATTCGATTGAAATATATGAAATCTAGCGGAGTTCAATACTGATTGTGAGTATTGGGAAGGATAGAATAGCCATGCATCCACGATTTCAATCCGATTTTTTAGTATTCAGCTCGATTTGTCAATCACGCAGTGAGTAATTGGGTTATCATTGGAATCGATTGACTCAGTCGATTCAATGCTGCTCGGCAGATTCAGACCGATAGCAAAACTCATCTCGAGATCGTTCCAATCCTGCTGAGCAGTATTGAATACGATTGAAATATATGAAATCCAGCGCAGTTCAATACTGATTGTAGGTATTGGGAAGGATAGAATAACCATGCATCCACGATTCCAATCCGATTTTGTAGTATTTAGCTCGATTGGTCAATCACGCAGTGAGTAATTGGGTTATCATTGGAATCGATCGACTCAGTCAATTCAATGCTGCTTGGCAGGATTCAGACCGATAGCAAAACTCATCTTCAGGCCATTCCAATCCTGCTGAGCAGTATTGGATTCGATTGAAATATATGAAATCCAGCGAAGTTCAATACTGATTGTGAGTATTGGGAAGGATAGAATAACCATGCATCCACGATTTCAATCCGATCTTGTAGTATTCAGCTCGATTGGTCAATCACGCAGTGAGTAATTGGGTTATCATTGGAATCGATTGACTCAGTCAATTCAATGCTGCTTGGCAGGATTCAGACCGATAGCAAAACTCATCTTCAGGCCATTCTAATCCTGCTGAGCAGTATTGGATTCGATTGAAATATATGAAATCTAGCGGAGTTCAATACTGATTATGAGTATTGGGAAGGATAGAATAACCATGCATCCACGATTTCAATCCGATTTTGTAGTACTCAGCTCGATTTGTCAATCACGCAATAGGTGATAGGGGGATGATTGGAATTGATCCAGGCATAATTCGACTCGAATCTGTCCATTCATGATTGAAACGGATAGGAAAGAGCAAGGTTATTATACACCCAGTACTGCAGAGAATTATTCAGTTCGATTGAGGAATGTTGAAATAATAGTGTTCAAAAGGTGAAATCCAATCCTGTCATCTGGGATTGGTTAGGATAGACAATTAGTATCGTTTCGCGAATCGAATCACTTTCTGAAGCATTGATCTCGATAGAGCAGTGGGAGACGAGATCCATTATTCAATTAGATTGATTCCAATACTGAATCGGTTCATTAAAACATATTGAACCAGCAAAGATCTTCCATCCATCCTTCCGTGTCCGATCCTATGCTGAATACTAGTATTGGATTATATTCGCTTACATCAATCCTCATCAACAGTATAGAATTCTATTGGCAGTTGTGATCCCAATTCTACAATTCAGGATTCAGGTTGATTGGGTCTTTGTTCGATTGATCTGCATTGAATTCCAATACTGCTCTCGCCGGTCTTATGATAGAACCGATTGAATTGTATTCATCCTGATAGGATTCGATTGGTTTTCAATCCATCCCAATCGATCTTTTGCAGCAGGGCATATACTTTATGATTTTCTTGTGGAGTTAAAAAGCTCTTCCTACATATCGCAATGCATGAGCTCAAATTCCATTACAATGAAGAGCATGTTAATATTTTTTGTTTGACGATTGGTCTGTTTTTTGCGGAGAAAATCCTTGTTCCGGTATAGGTGCCAAATTTCAGTATAAAATACGGTGTTCCACTATTGGTGCTTTTACCTTAATTAGTATTTTACGGTAGCATGTTTTGCTCCTCTAGTGGAACACCGTCTTTCAACCTAGGGACCAGTAGTGGAACGCATGAAAGGAACCTATAGTGGAACAGACAATTAATCTAATTTGAAGTATTTTCGTTGTGTCAGAATAGATTAATTCACTAAATACGAGGTATATGTACTCGAAAAAATACGATTCGTTGACTTGAAATCTCATTTAAGGTTCGAAATTACCTGTTCCAGTATAGCTCCTACTTTCAAGTGCATGGAACCTACGATGGAACAGCCAACTAAGTGATACTTCACTTGAACAAAATTCTATTCAGATGCAATTTGTAAAGTAAATTACTTTAGTCTGCCATAAATACAGACGATTTGTACTCAAAATCATATCATTCATGACCTCAATGATTATCTATAACTAGCTTTGTTGGAAAATATGGTTCTGTTCCGGTATAGGTTCCGATTCAAAGATCGTGGCACCTATATCGAAACAGTCATGTTAGTGAACTTATTACATCACAACTGTGCCTTGACAGGTAAATTACTCGAATTCATCAATTAGGTAATCGAAAAGATATTATTCATTAGCTTTGATCCTTTAAAAAGCTAGATTTCACCAAATCGCGGTTCGTTCCACTATTGGTCCCATTTTTCAGGGGTGGAACCTGTAGTGGAACACCCCGTTGTGGGTGGTTGGAGCACCATATACTTTATGATTTTCTTGTGGAGTTGAAAAGCTCTTCCTACATATCGCAATGCATGAGCTCAAATTCCATTACAATGAAGAGCATGTTAATATTTTTTGTTTGACGATTGGTCTGTTTTTTGCGGAGAAAATCCTTGTTCCGGTATAGGTGCCAAATTTCAGTATAAAATACGGTGTTCCACTATTGGTGCTTTTACCTTATGTTACTGATGAACCACCAAAACAAGTTGCCTAGAAATGACCTATTCCCTATGCCAGCAGGTGGTAAAATAACCTAGTTTTCAATGAAGGAGTGGTGTACTTGCTTTTTGAATCATCTGGTGGCTTGTTACATCCTCTCATTCTTGAAATGAGAAACCTTATGGTTATAGACCACATAGGCATGAGAAGATTCAACGAGACAACCCTCATTGACCGTACTTCATTCTACGCATACTATAATATACATATACTAGGGGGGGCAAGCCCCCCTGCTCGCTCCGCTCGCCAACCCCTGCTACTCCTGACTATTGATTTAAAGGAGTGGAGAATCAATAGTCCATCCATAGCAACTTAAGAAGTAATGAAAGTCTAGTCAGTTTCATTGATGGTCCTGGAGATTGTGGAAAAACTTCCTTGTAAAGGTCTCTCATTCAATATTTTTTATCCCAAAAGAAGAAGATTCTGCCAATGGCGTGGACGAGTATTGAGTCGATTTTTTTCACCACGAGGTATGACAAGTCATAGATACTTCAGAATACCCTTGGATCTAGAAAGTATTGAGAGTATTTTTTTGAAATCTGATGCCGATGAGAAGAAATTGAGGGAAGCAGGTGTTATCATCTCGGGTGAAGCATCAATGATTCCCAAAGAAGCGTTGGAGGTGGTGGATAGAACACTCCGTGACGCTTTCTACAATGACTCACCCTTTGGTCGAATATTGGTGATTTCAGGCGGGGATTTCAGACAAATCCTGCCAGTTTTGACCAATGGGAATAGACATTCTATAATCCAGGAAACTATCACATCGTCAGCCTTATGGCAATTGTTTAATGTAATCAAGCTGACTAAAAATTTGAGATCTAAGGACCTGATTTTTCCAACATCCTTCTGGTAGAGGTGAGGGTAGAATTGATGAAGTGAAAGTGAGACCTGAGCGGAAGAGTAATGATGTACGTAGAACCCATATCCAAAGACATCAATGAAGATATTGCTACGAATAGAGTTGTTCTGTCATCTCATGAAGAAAATATCATAAAATTGAATAAGAAAATCTTGGGAAATGTTCGATGGTCCGACTTCATCTTACTAAGCGTTGATCATGCGACTCACAAAGGTGTAGATCAAACCGAGGAGCACACTCATCTGAAATATCCAACCGAGTTTCGGAATAGAATCAGAGACGGTTTAACTCCACATGGACTTGATTTGAACGTAAATGCTATTGTGATGTTGATTTGGAATCTGATGACTCGGAATCTGAGAGTGGCGAAGGGTTTATGTAATGGGGTTCGATTAAAGATTAGGTAATTGTACAAGCATGATATTGAAGCGGAAGTGATAAGTGGGCAGAATATGGGGACAATAGTTTTCGTACCCAAGCTAACACTAACCAAGGGTGAGTCTTTCCTGCCGTTTGTAGTTCACAGGGAACAGCTCCCTGTGGTCTCGGTATTGGCAATGACAATTCATAAGTCTCCACGTGAAAGTTTAGATAAGGTTGGTATTGATATGAAACGGCCGCTTCTCTCCCATGGACAGCTTTACGTTGCTCTTCCTCGGTAAGGAGATCCGAAGAATTCGTTCATTGAAAATAGATTTGATGGTTCAGATGAGATCGGGGAAGTTGTTTGGGATGGAGTATTTGATGTTGGATATTTTGGTCATCTATAATATGAAATTCAAGTATATTGTTCTCAAATTCCGTTAAGATGGAGTGAAATCTGGAGTTGGGGAAAACGATATAAGTATATGAACTGAGGGAGCAGGTAATGTTGTGGTGTTTGAATGAACAGTTCGAGAGAAAAGGTTGGAGAAGAATACGGCAAGTGCTCAAAATAATCAGATCGATCTACAGGAATTGAGTGTTTGGATGAAATAATAGCATTGCATGAAACAGAGAATATTCATTTTGAGAATTCACAGCGAATGTGAAAAATTCTTGGACTCAATTATTCGAAGAATAGAGTCCAAATTGGAGATGAAACAACGTTAGTAATTCAGTTAATTGATATGTATATCTATGATTAGAGATAATAATGACATTGATATTACAAAACTATAGTTGCGTATGTTGACAAAGTATTTCGCGAATCTAAGTTCCAGAAAAAGGGCGATGGGAGTAAATTAGTGAGGTACGTACAGAATGGTTAACTTGGAACGAAATTGAGAATAATATTAGCAAATTAATCATCATATCAAATTGAGTATACGTGTATAAGTGATGATGTATGGAGAACCATATTCAAAGACATGACTGGAGATATTTCTACGAATAGAGTTGTTCTGTCATCTCATAACAAGAATATCATCGAATTGAACAAGAATATCGCGAATATGACGTTGGAATATACAACAAAATGAAATTCAAAGATATACCTTCGAAAAAAAGAACAATAAGTGAGTTGAAATGGTGATGTTTCGACTATATGACACGATTTGTACACGAATCTTGTCGATTCTCCAGAGATAGAGGTTTATCTGAAGGATCAATGCGTTCAAAGGAATGAAAAGAATAAAAGTGGAATTCTGGGTGTACACAAATATACGTCACAAACTTGATGTTATTGTTGTGAAAGATGGAAACGGTCAAATTGAATCGTACGATCGTGGAGTGGAGTTAGAAGTTTGCGGTGACTTACAAGAGAAGAGTTAATTTTCTGATCAATCAGATAAGAGTGGAAAAAATCGTTACGAAATTGATTTCATTGAGTGGTCTTTACAGGTTCAACGTACATGTGACAGTGGAGGCTGTAGATGAATTGAAATTGTTAGGTGGTGAAAAGATGGAAATTGAGAACTCGATTCTGGAAAATGAAGTTCATGTTGTGGAAGAGTGTTCCGTCACACAAAGATTTTGGTTATTGATTTTTGATTCTCGGATATACTGTAAAATTTTTCTAATTCACATTTTTTTGGAAGAAATATACATCTTCTTCGTAACCCAAGCTCACTTTAAATGTTGTAATAATTGAATAATGAGACGGAAAATAATGATGATGAGAACGAGATCATTTCTAGAAGGCTGCAGAGGGAAATTGAGAAGACTAAGGGACCTGCAGGGGCTCAGAAAAATTGACGGGCCCTCAGGGGCCCTCGGAGGCCCTCGGAGGCCCTCAGGGGCCCTCACAGGCCCTCAGGGGATCTCAGGGGAATCTCTCAGCCCCTAAGGTAAATATGGAACGTAATTTAGGTTATTTGGTCAGAGGCACTCGGGGCCCTCAGGGGCCCTCGGGGCCCTCAAGGGACCTCGAAGGACCTCAGAGGCCCTCAGGGGCCCTCCTGGGCATTCAAGGCAGTCAAGGGAATTCAGGGGAGTTCAAGGGAATTCAGAGGAATTCAGGGGAATTCAGAGGAATCTCATTCTTACTACTATATATTAGGGGGAGAAACACGAATATAATATAAAATCTACCAAATTACAAATATAGTATACTCATGACAACCAACAGTATAGATCCGTTTATACACTTATCAATATGATAACCAAGGGTGAAAACAGTGGTTTCACTTGCAAACACTGAACCACTCCTCGTGGGAGTTGACCGCTGAAGAGATAAAAGAAGTTTGCTTAGACAGTCGTTTTGAGTTCAAATACTGAACCATCCCTCATGGGAGACAACCGCCGAGGAGTTAACAGAACTTTGCTTCAACAGTGGTTTCGCGTTTCAACACTAAACCATTCCTCTTGGGAGATGAACGCCAAGAATATAACAGTAGTTTTCTAGATGGGCAACTCTTCTTGGTCGTCATGAGTCATGTATGAACGTCAAAAATTCTGGTTGCCATAAGTGGGTGTATCTGTAGAGAAAGTGACAAGTTATGGCAACCGGTCGTCATAACTGGAAATGTTGTTACGAATGTCTATTATAAATGTGTGTACATCCCTGCTGAAAATAGTGACGTCTCTGGGGACGTAGACTTTTTTTACCTTTGAGGACGTCCCTGGGGATGTCCCTATGATATCTGCACATCTGCAGTCTTCTCAGCGATGTCCCTTATTCCCCTATTCCCCTTATTTTCGACTCTGTCCCTTATTTTACCCTAAAATCCAAATTTGTCCCTTATTTCCCTTATTTTCGAGCTTGGCCAAATAATGAATTCCAAAAGTCAAGTACCAACAACTTCACCGAGTTCCGCACAGACCGATTGAGCCGTTCACCGCGCTTGGTAAATTCATCGGAGAGGCGCGTTCTTGTAGCTCAAATCATAATATAAATACGGATATATATAGATAAAGCGTGATCTTGGATCAAACTTTGAGGTTTCAAATGTCGCATTGACGCCTTGAAGGCGTCAGTGTGGTACTTGAGAGTTGACATCTTTACGTGCCTCTTCTTACGCGGCGCAGCTATTATCGCCTAATTTCTCTAGTTCTCTTCCTTCTGAACCGCGATTGAGGGAGGCTTGTATGAAGTAGTGTAATACTGCCCGGTTAAGCAAAGTGAGTCTATCGACAATACTAACCTTGTGTTGTCAGAATCAACGCATGGGAGATATTTCGTTTCTCTTTATTTTAAGATATATTCTGATATAATTTCCAACGGCCGGTTGGATATGTTTAACTGCGATTGTTGGCGCTGCCATCGCAGAAAAGAAAAGAGATGAAAAATATGCAGTCCTTTTTACCCTCATATAGTAAGAACTGGTAAGAACAGCTAGCACATGGTCTGCGTGAGCGCGTGGTTGGATTAGTAGATCCAAGCACTTGCGAAAATTGGCACGCAAATTTGGTATCGTGCTCCGAGTGTCGGGTCAGTGTTAGATTTGTGACAAAATACAGTATATTTGCAGTGATCTTACAACAAACTTGTCACCACATGATAATATTATCAGCAGCAAGTGTAGAGAGCTGACACCTGATCTTTCCCTTCGATTTTCTGGAAATAATAACACCGGTGATATAGGCATGGATCGGAATCTTTGAGAGAGAACGTCCAATGAACTAGTCAGTTGGTGTTCATCCACGTGAGAATAAGGTAAGAAGAAAATCACAATTTTTGATCTGACGAGTCTTCGAAGAACTGCGAAGCAAAAATGCTTAGCTTTTTCGAATTGCAATATCAGTTCTCTGCGTTCGTATTCTCTTGATTATGGGAAAGTTCGCGGGCTGCACTTGCGGCGTTCATAAGTATCCGCGAGTTGCGCTCCAGAAATGATAATTTTGGAAATCTCCCACCCCAAAACCAAGTGATCGAACGTGCTCAAAATCTTTGACACTAGTTGTTGATACTTCTGATCTAGCGTAGACTGGTATACAACCTACATTAATCAAACTAGAGCGATATGAAAAACTAAAACTTTTTTTCGCGTTACAATGATGACGCGTATGTCGCTTCCCATATTTTTAAGCAGGAGAAAATTTCTTCTATCCTGAATCAAGTCAGAGCCCATTACGTATCGTAAGTCGAAGATCAGAGAGGCGTTCTACTCTTGCAGTGCAGAGAAACGTTTGAGATATTTCATACTTTTTCAGATCGATTAATATGGAAAGTTATTACTCCATTCTTGGGTTCATGAAAATTTAGAGCGGTCTTACTACAATCTGGCTCTCTGTATGCTTCTCTCGGGCATTTTAAAGTACTTTCAACGGCAGTTTTCGGTACTAGTAACGGACTCAGCTCAGTCTCCGCTGAGATCGGTATATCTCGCGTGCGGATCATCGGCTTTCCATGGTGTTTGATTGAAAAACTTGATACATCTGATGGAATTTTCTCCCAAAAATTCTTTAAAAATGGCGCTTCGGCGATTTTGCACATTTTATGATCTATGAGATAAGTATATATATAAATATATGGGCCATTTCAGAGCATTTCGACGAATGCCTGCACCAGGGGGGTCTGGAAAAAATCCATAAAAATTTTTTTCCGTCAGTACTATATTAATATAGTACAAAAAAATTTTTTTTGGATTTTTTCTAAAGCCCCCGTGGGCCCTGGGGCCTATGAAAGGTCCTTTTTAGGCCCCTTTTCAGCCTATTTCTGAAAAATCATAACTCCGACTAGAATCAACATTTTTGGACGTACCTTGGCGCATTTTCTTCCTTAAGACTAGTACTTCTGAGGAAAGAATTGTCCATGGTCGATACTTGAGCCTAGCAACTTCTAGGAGCTATTTGCTGAGAGCACATTCTAGCGATTTTTGGGCTTGCTTCAAAGTGATGTAGCTCCCAATAGACATGAGATAATCGACTTTTACAAGTGGTCATTTTGAGGGTCTTGAAAAAACCTACAATTTGATTACTGGTGGAAGTCGATTACTGTACTTTCTCTAGGAGTTACAGTCATTACAAGCTGAGCAAATAGTCTAAATCTACTGATATGGGTACACCGATTTCTGGGATAAAGAATACAGTTGGCATGGTTACCTAGAACAAGAGTGAAGGGTTGCAAGACAATGATGATGATGAACGAAACATATTCACTATAACTAGTAAAGTGAATACATCCCACACGATAACTTGGTATTGAGGTGTGAAGCCAAAGAAGTTGTAGCGCTCTCAGTTTTGGGTATAATGCAGATCCACATCAATCATGCAATCAATATATCAATAGAATGAATGTATCGCTTGAATGAAACTCTTTATTCAAAGTAGAATCATGTACCAGCAACTCAAATATGCACTTATGAGTGGACACGAACAAGTTCTTTGCGCTACACAAAAATCCACTAGTATTCCAAATATATGATCTGGACAAGGGTTCCTTGATTGACTAATTAAATCACACATCCAGGTCAATAATTAATCACTCAACTTAGCAAGGCATGGGTAGATTCCATCAGTAATTCTGTTGAGAAACCCCATAGAAAGTAGTCTTACAACTCAACAAAAATAATGTACATTCATAAGATTTTGAGTGGACTCGAACAAATCATTCATGCTACACAAAAGTATACTGGTATCCTGATTGAGCTCCCTGTCTGCTTTTACTAAGATTTTTACTGTTCACTGTAAACCACACACATTCAACGCAATGATACATGAATCAGCTAGTCAGTCAATTGAAAGCAGACTGATATACAAGGAGACACAATGTACATTCACAAAATGTTGAGAGGAGACAATCAACTTGTACATGTGACACAAGAGCTTACTGGTACTCAGAATAAACCTTCATGCCTTTCAGTAGCATAAACAACTTGACCGTCCCCATTCAAATTTCCATACATGCTTATTATAATTGCTGGTATATCAGTTGGCCTCCACTGGGGCATTTTTATTCACTGACAATCAGACACATCCAACACAACAATCAATCATTCACTTGGTCAGTCAATTGATGGGAGGACAAATACAGTCTATCGATCAGTCCATCATGAAGCCCCATGAATAGCAGACTGATTTACTAGCAACCACAATGTGATTTTACAATTTTGTGAAAAGAGACGGTCAAGTTGTTAGTCACTCAAAAGCTTACCGCACTCCAAAGAAAATTCCATGCTTTTGAGTAACTCACACATGTTGACCGTCTCCACTCAAAAGTTCATGCATGCATACTATAGTTGCTTATATATCAGTCTGCTTTTCATGGGGCTTCTTGATGGATTGCATTCATCCGCTGACCAATTCATTGACCGACTGACTGATTGATGATTGAGTTGGTTGTGTATGGTTCTTAGTAAATCAAAAAGTTCCAGTGGAAGCAGACTGGTATATCAGCAAGCACAATGTGCATATCCAAACTTGTGGGAGGAGACGGTCAAGTTGTCCATGTCACACAAAAGCTTATCGCACTCCAAATAAGCTTCCATGCCTTCCAGTAGCATAAACAACTTAACAGTCTCCATTCAAAATTCATGCAAGCATATTGTAGTTGCTACTGTATCAATATGCTTTCACTATGGAGTTCTCTATTCACTGATATTCATATATTCATATCAGACTAATATATAGTAGTAAGAATGAGATTCCTCTGAATTCCCCTGAATTCTTCTGAATTCCCTTGAACTCCCCTGAATTCCCTTGACTTCCTTGAATGCCCAGGAGGGCCCCTGAGGGCCTCTGAGGTCCTTCGAGGTCCCTTGAGGGCCCCCGAGGGCCCCTGAGGGCCCCGAGTGCCTCTGACCAAATAACCTGAATTACGTTCCATATTTACCTTAGGGGCTGAGAGATTCCCCTGAAATCCCTTGAGGGCCTGTGAGGGCCTCTGAGGGCCTCCGAGGGCCCCTGAGGGCCCGTCAATTTTTCTGAGCCCCTGCAGGTCCCTTAGTCTTCTCAATTTCCCTCTGCAGCCTTCTAGAAATGATCTCGTCCTCATCATCATCATTTTCCGTCACATCATTCAATTATTACAACATTTAAAGTGAGTTTGGGTTACGAAGAAGATGTATATTTCTTCCAAAAAAAATGTGAATTAGAAAAATTTTACAGTATATCCGAGAATCAAAAATCAATAACCAAAATCTTTGTGTGACGGAACACTCTTCCACAACATGAACTCCATTCTCCGGAATCGAGTTCTCAATTTCCATCTTTTCACCACCTAACAATTTCAATTCATCTACAGCCTCCACTGTCACATGTACGTTGAACCTGTAAAAATCACTCAATGAAATCAATTTCGAAACGATTTTTTTCACTCTTATCTGATTGATCAGAAAATTAACTCTTCTCTTGTAAGTCACAGCAAAATTCTAACTCCACTCCACGATAGTACGATTCAATTTGACTGTTTCCATCTGTCACATCGGAAGCACTTTAATTTACAATTAATTTTGACGCCGAATTGAAATTTTTGAGTCTGGGAGTGACCCCAAGGACTCGGGAAACTTTTGTTTCCTAAAAAAATTGAACGTAGGAATGGCTCAAAAATACAAGATTGCGGTAATTAAAAAAAACACAGGAAACCTAGCTTGCGGCGAACTCACCTCACACTTGAACCTAAAAAGCTCCTCAATAACTGGTTCTGGAAAAATAACTCTGACGATCTGTCGAGTATTTTTCCTCCCTCAGTTACTACGAGCTACGTGAGTTCAGGTGTAATATTCTTGCACGAATCACGCTTCACTCGCGACGCGGTTCTAGAAATATTTTCAAAAAGAATTCCACTTCACAAAGAAACTATAAGAATGATTTTACAGAACCGATGATTTTTGAAAGATGACTAAGTATAAAAAGGAACGACTTACTTTTTTGATGGTGATGTAAAAGTTTATTTCGTTAAATGTCCCTGGGCCCACTCGTTACACGATGTCGGACTCAAGGTGGGAAATCTTGACTCCAGGTGGAAATCCTCCCCAAGATGTTGTGCCGAAATGGTAACAGTCAAAATCCGGAAAGAACTATAAACTGGGGGTAGCGGGCAGGGCTGCTTGTGGTCCGAAATAGGTAGTGCAAAACTTGTTGATTGATGGAAATGATGATGGTTGTCGCGTCGCGTGTAGAAGAGAAAAGAAAATTCTAAGTCCAGCAATTGAACGAAATAGAAACTGGAGAAAAGAGAGCTGCTCGACTGGTCTTGATGAGGTCCAGGAGCAGAGTGAAAAGCGGACTCCGGTGCAGAGACCCGATGATTTTGGGGCGGAAACTGCATTTCCCGGAGAGGGAAATCTCAACAAAAGGGCTAGATGGCGGGGTAGAATTCTACCCTGTAATTGGTGTTCATAGTCTTTTTGTTAGCCCGAGCCTTAACGCCCAAAATGAAGTTAGTCTCAATAGAAAGGGCGTGGGCCCTATACATGCGTTCAGAGGGAGGGTTGGGTCTTGTAGTCTGGGGGCGGCAACATCTTGGAGAGGGGCCTGGTGGGACGTACAATTTGGTCCCAGCAAGTGGCGCCACCAGTGTTAAAAGTTCGCCCTAGGAAAATTTTGGGTCCTGTCAAGTGGCGCTCACTGCGTTGAAAATTGATACTACGAATATTAGGTGTCCCGACGAGTGGCGCCCTACAGTGCTAACAATACTTACTATCCAGACATTTTCTGGAGTATATCTTTTTGTTAAATATTTGGATGTTTAATATTCAGCAGATATATAGTCATTAGATATAGATGTTCACATTGAAATATTCGTAACACCATCCATTTTTACAGCAGCTTTTCGTTTATATTTTGGAAATCGGGAGTATATATTCATATCCTTCTTCATTCGATATCGTTTGCTGCGGTTTGCTCAGATTACAAAGATTACAGGGAGCCTCTCGCATAAATGAGGTTCTCACTCAAAAAAAAAAACGGCTAGGTTATGATTATAGGTTGTCAGAAGTGATTCAACTTTTACTGAAAAGGATAATCTTTTCTACATTCTTTTAGCAGAGTCGAGGTTATCTTTTCAACGCAAATTGTGAATGCATACACATGACAATTATAAGGTTAAATATTGGAATATAATAGGAATCTGCGCTTAAACACACATCTATCTTGATTTTCTCGTTTCATCAGTACATCCACTTTAAAGAATTTTTAGTCAGCAGATGCGCGCCGGCACGATGACGATTTCTAAATCCAACGAAGGGTCATGAAGACGCGCTTTCAGATTTTGGGAAGGTTTCTTGCCTTTGTGCCTGCACGCCTCTGCCTCGTAAAACTTTTCCGGGCCGCAAGACTCCCGAGGATTTTCTAACCATTAACCCAAAAAAAAACTCTTTCATGTCGTCGTTACTCACTTATTTGAAAAGGTCGAGGGACGGAGCTGTCGATAATAAAATTGAATTATTTTTGGGCTCAAGGCTGCATCTTTTGTTTAAGCACAGCCGTAGCTTCTTGGATCGCCGCTCAATAATCAAAAGTGCATCGCCGCTTGGGGTTTACGGCAGTTTTAGTGCTCACGGGAAGTTTATTATCAATTTTAGTTTATTGGTGAGAAGTGAAATCTGGCATCCGGCGGTCCGAGCGACCTCGATCAATTGTTACTGGAAAATTTAGAAATCTTTGTCTCACGCAACTGGGCACGTAGACAATAAATACCTTTGACGGATAAACTTTTGGATGAATACGAGGGAACTTTTATTATTTTGGGAACTACAAACTGGAATTTTTGTACAATAGACCGCGAGGCTATTCTTTTTGGAATTCTTTGTCGAGGTTAGGCCGCCAGAGTCAGGGGGTGGTAATCGGACGGGAGGAAGAAACCTGTAGTGGGAATCTAGCTAGGGCGCGGTTTCGCACGAGGGAGGTTATGATACCAAAAAAATTGATCGTGCGCGATATTGATGTGCTATAGAGGTGCCAAGGGACATTTTCGGGCCCTTGGGACGGCATCATGATATTTTACATAGGGTTAGGCGAAAAAGGGGTGAACATTTGCGTAGTGGGATTATCTTTCGTTGATACGCCATGTCAGTTAGTCCATGGTCACATATGGGGGGGGGGGGGGTGGTAAACCCACCCACAAGGGGCGTTTTGACTCGCCGTACGCCGGGACCAAGTATCAGGAGCGCAGGAGTATCGAGTAGGTCTACAGCTCTGGTCGCGCTCGAGCATAGAGTTAGAGAGAGAGAGACAGCTATATATACTCTCTATCTCTCTCACTTCAAGTCGCGTGGCCCGGCCGTGTATGCAGACGACGCGAGGCTAGGGAACATGTTGGCAGAGACGGGGCCCGCCGCCATCTTGAAAGGAAGCATAGGAAAGGTCGATTTAGAGATTGCGTAGGCTGGTGTGTAGACTCGGAGAGGAGAAGGGCGATGTTGCACTGTATACATGCACTTTCCTTCCCCTCACCGCTCCTCTCATCACCAACCTCGCGGGGACTCGCGTGAGCCCGGCCGCTATACTTTTCAACACCACAGAGGCTTTCCTCGCGGTGTTGCCAAGTTTCAACCATTTCGCTTCACCTGTTTTTATTTTATTTTTTTTTTTTTCAGGTAAAGAGAAATCGGGAGGGAAAAGCGGCAAATCTCGATTCCCGAGGCTAATCTTATGTCAGCCTTGGGGTCGAGAGAGGTGCTTTGCGTCCGTTCTCTCTTTCGCGTACTTACTCTAAAATTTTCTCTATCGCCCTTTCTTCCTCTTTCTTAAAAGATGTCGAGTGGCGCTCGACATCACACATCTTTCACAACAATAACATCAAGTTTGTGACGTATATTTGTGTACACCCAGAATTCTACTTTTATTCTTTCCATTCCTTTGAACGCATTGATCCTTCAGATAAACCCCTATCTCTGGAGAATCGACAAGATTTGTGTGAGAATCGTGTCATATAGTCGAAACATCACCAATTCAACTCACTTATTGTTCCTTTTTTCGAAGGTATATCATCAAATTTCATTTTGTTGTATATCCCAACGTCATATTCGCGATTCTCTTGTTCAATTCGATGATATTCTCGTTATGAGATGACAGAACAACTCTATTCGTAGAAATATCTCCATTCATGTCTTTGAATATGGTTCTCCATACATCATCACTTATACACGTATACTCAATTTGATATGATAATTAATTGCCTAATATCATTCTCAATTTCGTTCGAAGTTCACCATTGTGTACGCACCTCACTAATTCACTGTCATCGCCCTTCATCTGGAACTCAGATTTGCGAAGTACTCTGTCAACATACGCAACTATAGTTCTGTAATATCAATGTCATCAACATCTCTAATCATAGAGATATATATCAGTGAACTGAATTACTAACGTTGTTTCATCTCCGAATTTGACTTCATTTTTCGAATAATCGAGTCCGGGAATCGCCTACATTCGCTGTGAGCTCTCAAAGGAATACTCTCTGTTTCATGCAATGCTGTTATTTTATCCAAACTCGCAATTTCCATCTTTTCACCACCTAACAATTTCAATTTATCTACAGCCTCCACTTTTACATGTACGTTGAACCTTCAATGAAATCAATTTCGAAACGATTCTTTTCACTTTCATCTGATTGATCAGAAAATGAACTCTTCTCTTGTAAGTCACAGCGAAATTCTAACTCCACTCCACGATCGTACGATTCAATTTGACTGTTTTCATCTTTCACAACAATAACATCAAGTTTGTGACGTATATTCGTAATTACACCTAGAATTCCACTTTCATCCTTCTCATTTCTTTGAACGCATTGATCCTTCAGATTACCCTATCTATCTCTGGAGAATCGACAAGACTTATGTGAAAATCATGTCATATAGTCGAAACATCACCAATTCAACTCACTTATTGTTCTTCTTTTCGAAGGTATATCATCAAATTTTAATTGTTGTATATCCCAACGTCGTATCCGCAATTTTCTTGTTTCATTTGATGATACTCTCGTTATGAGATGACAGAACAACTCTATTCGTAGAAATATTTCCATTCATGTCTTTGAATATGGTTCTCCATACATCATTACTTATACACGTATACTCAATTTGATATGATGATTAATTTGCTAATATTATTCTCAATTTCGTTCAAAGTTAACCATTCTGTGCGTACCTCACTAATTCACTCCCATGGCCCTTTTTCTGGACCTCAGATTCGCGAAATACTTTGTCAACATACGCAACTATAGTTCTGTAATATCAATGTCATCAACATCTCTAATCATAGATATACATATCAATTAACTGAATTACTAACGTTGTTTCATCTCCATTTGGACTCAGTTTTCCGAATAATTGAGTCCAGGAATTTCTCACATTCGCTGTGAGCTCTCAAAATGAATACGCTCTGTTTCATGTAATGCTATTATTTCATCCAAACACTCAATTCCTGTAGATTGATCTGATTATTTTGAGCACTTGCCGTATTCTTCTCCAACCTTTTCTCTCGAACTGTTTGTTCAAACACCACAAGATTACCTGCTCCCTCAGTTCATATACTTGTATCGTTTTCCCCAACTCCAGATTTCACTCCATCTTAACGGAATTTGAGAACAATATACTTGAATTTCCAATCATAGATGACAAAAATATCAAACATCAGATACCCCGTCCCAAACAACCTTTTCCGATCTCATCTGAACCATCGAATCTATTTTCAATAAATGAATTCTTCGGATCTCTTTACCGAGGAAGAGCAACGTGAAGCTGTCCATTGGAGAGAATCGGCCGTTTTATATAAATATCAACCTTATCTAAACTTTCACGTGGAGACTTATGAATTGTCATTGCCAATACCGAGACCACAGGGAGCTGTTCCCTGTGAACTACAAACGGCAGGAAAGACTCACCCTTGGTTAGTGTTAGCTTGGGTACGAAAACTATTGTCCCCATATTCTGCCCACTTATCACTTCCGCTTCAATATCATGCTTGTACAATTACCTAATCTTTAATCGAACCCCATTACATAAACCCTTCGCCACTCTCAGATTCCGAGTCATCAGATTCCAAATCAACATCACAATAGCATTTACGTTCAAATCAAGTCCATGTGGAGTTAAACCGTCTCTGATTCTATTCCGAAACTCGGTTGGATATTTCAGATGGGTGTGCTCCTCGGTTTGATCTACACCTTTGTGAGTCGCATTATCAACGCTTAGTAAGATGAAGTCGGACCATCGAACATTCTCAAGATTTTCTTATTCAATTTTATGATATTTTCTTCATGAGATGACAGAACAATTCTATTCGTAGCAATATCTTCATTGATGTCTTTGGATATGGGTTCTACGTACATCATTACTTTTCCGCTCAAGTCTCACTTTCATTTTATCAATTCTACCCTCACCTCTACCAGAAGGATGTTGGAAAAATCAGGTCCTCAGATCTCAAATTTTTAGTGAGCTTCATCACATTAAACAATTGCCATAAGGCTGACGATGTGATAGTTTCCTGGATTATAGAATGTCTATTCCATTGGTCAAAACTGGCAGGATTTGTCTGAAATCCCCGCCTGGAATCACCAATATTCGGCCAAAGGGTGAGTCATTGTAAAAAGCGTCACGGAGTGTTCTATCCACCACCTCCAACGCTTCTTTGGAAATCATTGATGCTTCACCCCAATGATAACACCTGCTTCCCTCAATTTCTTCTCATCGGCATCAGATTTCAGAAAAATACTCCCAATATTTTCTAGATCCAAGGGTATTCTGAAGTATCTATGACTTGTCATACCTTGTGGTGAAAAAAATCGACGCAATACTCGTCCACGCCATTGACAGAACCTTCTTCTTTTGGGATAAAAAATATTAAATGAGAGACCTTTACAAGGAAGTTTTTCCACAATCTCCAGGACCATCAATGAAACTGACTAGACTTTCATTACTTCTTAAGTTGCTATGGATGCATTATTGATTCTTCACTCCTTTAAATCAATAATCAGGAGTAGCGGGGGTTGGCGAGCGGAGCGAGCAGGGGGGCTTGCCCACCCCCCTAGTATTCATATCAGATATTAATCAACCAATTAAGCCTTTAGTGAACAAAATAGATTTGTGTGGTGGACTTTAAACACAAATAGTATCACATTGAACAATTTTCTGATGCAGTCACTGTTCATGAGGGGTAAAAATCACACCTTGAGAATAAGAAAAAATGATAAAAAAACAATAACATTTCAAAACACTACTAACCTCAACGTCTCGTTGGTCGCCCTGACCACGTTTCAACAATCACACTCGGCCCAATGGTTATTGGACCCAACTAAATGTTTTTTCTGGGCTGAATATTTTTCACTAGATCACTCCCGAAAGATCAAAAAGATATTTCTGATAGTTTCCGCACCTCAGGTGCGGGCCGCACAGTTCTTGCGGGAATTTCCGCTCACGCCGCAGCCGCGGCGGGGCGAGGGGAATCTCCGCCGCAGCAGCGCCCTTAGCGGCCCTTCCAAGCTTCGGTATTTATCTTTTGCTACTAAGCTTACAAAAATTATGAAAAATTGTCGCACAACTCATCATCGATGTATTTTTTGACGAGGAATCCGAATCCGTTGTTGATTTTAACCTATATATCAATGATCATTCATAAATTCGAAATTTCGAGAGGATGGAGCACATCGAGAAGATTTTATAATAAAGTAATATTTTCGAACATGTATATATGAAAGCACACTCAAATGATCATGGAGAAATGTGATAAGATATTTTTCTTAATCATTCTGGCCCGGAAAAAAAAATTCCTTCTTCCAGAAAATAAATTTCTTTCTTTATCCGAAAATCGATGAGGATACGGTTGGGCTAAATGAGGAAAAATTAAAAACTAAAGTAACAACATTCAAAACTTAAGTCCCCCTCGGGGGCTGATGAACGTATGTGATATTAGAGCCCATCTGCACAAGCGAGAAAATGGCCGAGTGGTAACGCATCCGACCTTGACCCGGTAGGTTCGGGGTCGATCCCGATGGAGGGTAATTTTTTTTTTTTTTTTTTTCATACCTTTGAACGTAAATTTCAACGGATCTTTCAACATCCACGAACATTTTTTATCATCAAAAAAACTCGATAAGTAGATCCCCATCCATGAAAAAAATCACTCACCGTAAAACAACACTATTCCTGTTTAATCGCATGAGTATTTTCTTACAGAAAAATTCATAACGATCTAGAAAAAAGGTGTATTATCAATTTCTCAAAAGTGCGCCCATTCCAAGGTCATCCATCATACTCTAATATATTTTATATTTTTAGGATACTTGGGAGAGTCGGGAGATTTTTGGGAATTTTTCTATATAGCCGTCAATGGTCTATCAAGGAAAGCCTTCGATAATCTTTCGACTCGCTCCAATTCACTAGAATTATGGGATATTGAGAATCATGTGCATTGGAAATATTGCAGAATTCACGGAATTTAAATAAAGGATACCTCATAACTTACAATGGGCGCGCCACTCGGAAATTGGCAATTCGAGGTGTCAAGCGTTGCCTAGCAGACAATGTATAAGAGATAGGAGTTGGCAGAGCAACAGTCCAATATTTCGCCACCTTACGCGTTCATCCGTGGTATTTTGGCGCTGTAGTCAGGGTTGACACCTCGAATAGACCTGTCTCTTGGATCGTTAAGATTTTTTCTATAAAAACAGTACTCACCTCGTTATAGAGGAATACTGTTGTTTAACTGTGCGTGATTCACTTCATCTAATCATCAAGTCTTTTTAAAAATAAAAGATGTTAGTGAAAGTTGAAAGATCAGATGGAATTCATGTTCGTTGGTATGTGAATGAAAAATGCCCGGACAAAACAATAATGCTTTCTCCAGAAATTAATTTTTTTTTGCATCCGAAAATCGACGAGGACACTATTGGGATGAATGAAAAAAGATTAAGCCAAAATGACAAAATTCCAAGCCCAAGCTCCTCGCGGGGGTCGATGAACGTATGTGACGTTAGTACGCACTATTCTAAAACAGCCCTGTGATCGAGCGGTAACGCTTCCGTCTCGCATCTGATAGGCTCGGGTTCGATTCCCAGATTAGTCTTTTTTTCTCATCAATTTTTGAACAAACTTCCTGATTGATTCATAAATCTTCATCAACATTCTTCATTATCGATGGAAAACACGATAATTCAATCCTTAAAAACTGAATAATCCATAAGGCCGTATAACAATATTATTCCTGAACAATTCGAAAAGTATCCATTTAATCGAGAAATATTGAACATTAAATCTTTTCAGGGCCATTGAAGATTTGCAAACAAGGCCTATAGATAATTTCTCAAACAGTGCGCCCAATCAAAGCTATGAGAAATCCTTGTTTGAAATCACCTGAATTCTAAAATTAGTTCAGTGTTCCCAACTTGCCCCTATTGAGCCATATTTTCAATAAATCTGGCTTATCTCAATATTTTGCAACGCACTTCAGCTCATTTTGAAGCTTGTCTCAAGACCTTCGAAATGAGTTGAAGTACATTCAAGTTCGAACAGCTGAAGCCAAACTGTTTTAATTTTCCCTAAAGGTGATTTTTGACAGTGTACAAAAGAGTGTACCCAACTTTCCCTCATCATTTCAAATGTAAATCGTCGATGAAATTCACAAAATCGCTTTGATCCGTTTTTATCACCGTGCAGTGATATTTGTAGCGGTAAACACGTTCTGGGTAGTAAAAAAGCCATACTACATGCTTTCTCGAGATAACCATATGGGGCATGTTGTGTACACTCGGATGTCGCCCTCCTTGTTTTTCAAATCATCTCCGTGTTCTGTACATAAAATCGATCTAGATCAGTCAGAGCTTTGCCACATTCCAGAGCGGATTTTTAGAAGTTCTCTAGACTACTAGGGATCGAATGCGCTGAGCTACGTTGAGATTAGATAAATGAAGATAAATTTGCACCGATTTTAGAAAATGCGGTTTCCTCAGTGATTTCCTAGCCGTGCAGGCACGAAAAATGTAAAAATCACTTCAAATTCCCTCGGGATGCAGAAATGATCCGGGGTTGATGAAAACTACGTACTTTTTCATATTTTAACATCACAAACGTAAAAAAATATGCGGGGATGTCAACGATTGCCCATTTCTGAGTTTGCCATATGGGAGCAAGTTGAGTACAGAGGCAAGTTGGATACACCTACCTTATTTTCATAATTCATCATTCTCGAAATAACATTATCCCAGCATACACTTGGGAGGGGGACGGATGAAAAATCATCTGAAAATTCTTCCTATAGACCATAGAGTATATAGAGAAATTTCCAGAGAATCTTCCGGTTCCCCAAAAGATGCTAGGAATATGAGGGAGTGTCCAATGGATTTGAGCAGGTTTCCACACAACCACTGAGGTACTGCTCTCGCTCGTCAAGAATCATAGCGCCCATTACGCGATAATGTAGGATCAAATTTTGACTTTTTCCACCATCATTTTCGCGGTCAGACACTATGAATCTTCACGAACTCTGCGCGTTGGAACTTTTTTTTCCATCTCTTGCGACTGATTCTGCTCAATCGACCAAGTCTTCAACCTGCGCACGACCTGACGAGCTTGAACAAGGCTCAGTCAGTAGCAAAAAATGACTTGCAAGGGATAGCCGCGGGTTCCATCACCAATAGCCCTAGGACCGCGTTCGAAAAATATTATTTACACGACTCGTCATGCAGTTTGCGCGTCGAGTCGTATAAATACAAATACTTTGTTCTCCACGAAAACCTTGTTGCGACGTCCAGCAAAGTTCTCGCGATGAACGAAGATTTTTGGCACTTGACACATAATATTACGGGTCCCCAAGCGCAAACACCTTGTTGCCTTGTCACGCGAAGTTCAAGGTCTAAGTGAGTGAATATATCAGGGGATGATATTGCATATTCTTGCTTCTAATGAAGATGATTTCATGTGCTGAATTGTAATATCTCCAGTCGCCCCTTCGATTGATGAATGATTTCTTACGTAAATCGATCGAGAAGGTCTGGGTATGTCATGCATATTATGGCATAACTTTTTTGCAGATGGTTCTCTTGGCAATGTTTCGTCAACTCATCTTTGTTGACCTTATCAGGCTTCCTTGAAACTTCTTTGCAATGAGTGTTGTCTATATTGAAAGTAAAACATTCCGAAATGTATGCTACACTCGTTGCAACCCGATAAGGTCAACAAAAACGAGTTGACGAAACTTTGCCAATAGAACCATCTGTAGGAAATTCATGCCATAATATCATTTGCATGACCTACCTAGTCCTCCTGAATCGATTCACGTATGAAGTTGAATGTATGAGGTGCTCTGAAAAAATCAAATTAAAATTGTACAGATATAGGAGGTGGTGGAGGAGTATGGTTGAATGACAGGAGGGTCAAAATTCCGATGTTAATGAGCCGTCACCTCGCGCGAATTCATTGTTCTCCTAGTGTGATGTAAATGGGACAAATCATGATATTTCGCCTGAAAAAAAGAAACGCTGCGAAAAGAGATTAGCAGAATGCTTTCTCATTGCGAAATCTGACCGTACCTTCAAGTGAAATACATAAATATCCAATTACTAACGAATATCAATTCCCATTACTTGAGAGACGAGTGAAAATTGTCACTTGCAATACAAACATATCCTTTATTCACACCAAATATTTGAACCTCCAACTCTTTCAATGTATATTCTTACTCAATATCTAGTAGCATCTGAAGGGACATCTATTTCTCAATAAAATTTCATTATCAATTATTTCATATCATTAGATGGTCATACTTATTGCTAACTCTTTCATCACATATTTCACTTCATATTTTACTATACGGGTCTGTCACAGAAATTCTGGTTCCCTGCAGCAATTTCTGATAATTGCTGCTAGGTACCAAAATTTGATCAAAAATCAAAGAGAATATCAGTGATCAAGAGTCTAGGATGTGCTGAAAGGATTTGCAACTGATTCTATTACACAGTTTTCTTCTTATGCGTGTGTCAAGACAAAAATGTAAAAATTGAATTCAGTTTTTGGAAGATATCTTCTGAAATGATCTCATAAAAGAATTTGGAGTGACCTAACAAAATGTTGCTGTTGGCATGATAGATCGATTGGTCGATACAGAATTTTGGAAAAGTGTATGAGGAAAAAATAAAAAGTGGTTTTGTTTCATATGGTGAAGAATACATGTTTTGAATGATGAAAATGAATAAAAATGGGGAATACGTATTAACCAAGTGAGAGAAAACGGAGAAAGAATAGGTGTTTAAGTGACAGAAAGTTTGATATGAAAGTTGTGGAAAGGAATATTTGTGAATGAAACTATAGGATTTTCGACATTTTTCTTACTTTTGTTATTCAACACGCATAAGTCGTGAACTGTTTGATACAATGAGATGTAAATTGGTGCAACACATCCTGAGGTGGTCCTCTACTACTCATGAAAATTTCAGAAGGATCGATCGAAGTGTTGAAGAGATAGAGTAATGCTCATACGGACACACACACAAAGACGAAGGCAGTGAGGGGGAAAGATGAATGTCTTGCGTGGAATGGATGATCGTGGAGAGAAGAGGGTGACCTACAATAGAAAGATTTCGGCGAGGAGAAGAGAATGGTTAAGGCCGAATCCCATTGAGTGAAGATTTTTGGAATGAAAAATGGATTTTAGTGAAAATTGAAGTATTCATGAGTACCATTTCATTATTTTTCGTTCACGGTTTCTCGTAAACCCTTCGATCAATCCTTCTGAAATTTTCATGAGTTATAGAGGACCAGCCAAAGATGTGCTGAAAGGATTTGAAATTGATTCTATCAAACAGTTTTCGACTTACGGGTGTTTGAAAATAAAAATGTAAAAATTGAATTCAGTTTTTGGAAAATATCTTCTAAAGTGACTTCATCAAAAAATTTGGAGTGACCTAATGAAATGTTGCTGTTGGCATGATAGATCGATTGGTTAATACAGAATTTTGGAAAAATGTACGAGGAAAAAATAAAAAGTGGTTTTGTTTCATATGGTGAAGAATTCATGATTTGAATGATGAAAATGAATAAAAATGGGAAATGCGTATTAACCAAGTGAGAGAGAATGGAGAAAAAATGGGTGTTCAAGTGACAGAAAGTTTGATATGAAAGTTGTGGGAAGGAATATTTGTGGATGAAATTATAGGATTTTCGACATTTTTCTTACTTTTGTTATTCAACACGCATAAGTCGTGAACTGTTTGATACAATGAGGTGTAAATTGGTGCAACACATCTTGAGGTGGTCCAACAATTTTCCTTAAATTTGAGTTAAGTCATCTACGATGTTCTACTGGGTCATCTCCATCACTTAAGACTCCTTCCGGACCTGAATGTTGCATTGCTGGCAAAAAATTCCATTCGTAAAAGGGCGCAAGCCCACTCTCTTGTATTATAATGATAGCATTCAAGCGCTTCTTTCTCGATTTTCATTCAAATGGACTTACGCCCTTCAGTCCGACCGTCACAGAATTCTGTTCAACAATGATTCGATAATTTCGGATACTAAATTCCTCGCATTCACGGTGCCCGGAAGCGGTGTTTCATATAAGTTTATTTTTGCCAAGCGCTTACGCTTATTTTTACCCATACGCTCGATTGGCGTTGTTGCAATAAGAATGTTGTTGGCATCAAATACCTGAGAATTTTTTTATTGTCATCATCAGACTGAGAATTTATGGGACTCACTGCAACGACCCGTTGTTTTCCGATGGTTCGCTGTCAGGCCCTGATTTTTTCGAAACCTTGATTTCGTTAACAGGTGCTCTCTTATCCTGATTCCGTGTGTTGTTCCGCGAATTTGAGAAATCACGACTTCTATCTACCGAATTCCGCGTGCCACCCGTGTCGCGACGATCCGATCGTTGTGCAGGTCGGAATGTACTTTCAGTCCGATCAGCTGATAAGTTTCGACTATCATTCCGAGTATTGTTGTTGTGTGCATTGTATAAACGCGATGGCACGGGTGTAGATGCGCGTTGTGTTGAGGAACGTGGATTAGATTCGCGAGAATTTTCACGGTTTGAACTACTAGAGTTGCTATGCCCACGCTGGAAATTTAAATATTGACTCTGTCGATCATTTGAATCCTTAAAATTCACGTACTTGGTATTTGGTTTAACTGAGTTCAAATTTTCTGCCGTGTCTAACATCTCAAGCAAATTCACTAATTCACTTATCAATAGAATATCTTGTGACGGTTAATAAGTTCGTCATTTATTCATTGATGCGAGTCCGCAAAGTGCAATGCGGCTCGCCCGGTTCTCCTTGGCTGCTCATCCTCGTGGTTACCGGTCTCCTGTCGGCCGGTACTCGTCCAATATAGCGATAGCGCATCCAATAATAAAGACGGCAACACGAGGAGACATACATGAAAATATAACGCGGCCGAGTAAGTTAAACAAAAGAGTGGGTTTATTCAGCAATAAATTACAAAAAGCGGTCGAGCGCGAGCGCAACAGGTAACGAAATATCGCGAGAGAGAGCCGCACGCCATTAGAGAGAGAGAGAGAGAGAGATACTTTTGAACGGGTACTTACAATGCGATTTTTCTACGTCAGGCCGCTGCCTCGAGTACGCTGCTGGACCGGGTGTCCGATGACGATCCCTCGACCCTGGGTAAAGTTCCCTCCCGTAGCCACCGGATACGGGAACCTGGACGCCTGCAGGCCCTGCTATGGATGACCAGGGTGACCGGAGCACGCGCGGCGCGGGAGACGTTGTACCGGCACGAGGATAACGATGTTGCGTTATCGGAGCTCCGCACAAGTCTGTCTGCTCGCGAAATGGCGTGAGGTCTGCTAATTACCAGCCGCGCTCTCATTGGTCAGTCATTTGGGCGCGCGCGCATTCTCTGTCTCTCTCTCTCTTTCAAACCTGCCCGCGTGACTCTCTCCTTGCTGCATCACGGCTAAATACCTGTAACAATACTTTGATCACAAATAAATGTTATTCGATATTATCTTATATCTAATTGCCGGGGAGAGAGTGATAGGACTGAACCCGTCACATACCCTCCCCCCAGACGCCGTAAGCCTAAGCGTACCGGCTCGAGAAGATCTCTCTCTGAGGCAACTATAATGAGAATAGAAATTCTTAGAATATCTATTTATTTTATCAAAAGTACAAAAATATTTGACGATCCAGTCGACCAATCTTTCAACAAAAAGTAAAGTCTTTGGCTGATTGCTTCATCAAACAAATGCGCGTCAAATTCTAAATGACTTGAATTACACATTCAATGCTCTAGGTAAAATAAAAGAGAACGTAACAAAAACGCACTTGATTAGTGACTTAGATACCATTTGTACATGGATTTTAGAATATTCACTAGAAAGGACTTTTACCCAATCAGTGGTACTGTAAATAATCATTGTAAATATGTAAATATGTGAATCCGTGAATAGTAGTAATTAGAAAATAGAGAAAAAAAATGTTGCCACTTGCGTGGGCCCTCTTTGACAGCGATGACACAACGATTTATCGCCAGCCTGGGTGGTTTACGCGGTTAGGGCACTCGCGTCCCCGCGCCACCCCTGGTACGCCGCAGATAGGACACCAACGGCGTCTCTCGGGATCGACGCGTTGCATACGAGTGGGTTTCGACCCCCCTAGCTGCTCACGTTGGCGTTGGGCTACGCATAGCTGCCTCTGCAGTTGTACGGCTTCCTCAGCCGTCCTCCTTCTAAATTCCTCCAACTGTTGGCGAGCCTCCTCTTCCGCTCGTCTGGCGTTTTCTCGCAGTTCTTTTCTCTGGCGCTTGTGCGCCATCGCAGCTTCATGTGCTGACCTCTCATCAGCGACTTTGGTTGGTAGATTTCCAGCCAAGCGACGTCCATCGTCTCCGTGTATGGTTAGGAAGTCATCCAAAAGTGCAAAGGAGTTATGGAACTCGGACCTAGCTTCGAGATAGCTGTTCCTTGCTGATAATATGACTTCCCTGGTCCGGTTCCATTCCTCTTCAATGGACATCGCTATGACTGGAATACCATCTTCCATATCGTCTTGAGACGGCGGAGCCATAATAGCGGGAGGTACATTGGCTGGCTCATCAATGGTTGGAGGTGGGTTAGCTTCGATGGTGCGTCTGACTACCCCCGTCTCCACCCACTCAACCATCCTCTCCTGGGCACGATCATGGTCATTCTGCGTAGGCGCATCATAAGGTCTTCTTAGACGTGGCTCAGGCAAGTTTTGGGTAGCGGCATCGCGGCGATTCATGGTCCTCTGCGCGAATTCTGCGCCTACGCGCATCAGGTGACGTACTTCGTCTTCAGACAGGTCCCATACAAACGGGACAAATCCCTGCGTTGGCGCTCGAATTGACGCATGTATGGTGAAGCGGGCCATGCCTTCCGCGTCCTCGCCCGTTGCCATTTGCCGAGTCGCGTCGCGGTCTTCACAGTCGTCACGATCACGACCGTCCATTCTGTGCCCTGCGGAGATGAGGTGAGTAGTTATGATGGTGTGAGTGGTGAGATGTTAGTCTGTTAAGACACACAAATGATTGATTATGTATGAGAAGGTGAGATGATTTTTCCGGACCGAGTTTTTCGGGGCGATGCTTCGTCCGATGATATTTGCAGCGATGGCGCATTTTTCGTACCTTTTGGTCGTCCGCGACGTTTTACGGTATTTGAGTCGGTGTGCTGATCGGTCTCCGCGCATTGATCGTTCGTGTCCGGTGTATTTTCCGTTTCCAAACGATGATATGTTTGTTGGCCTGGACCGTGCGGACGTATGGGCCCATACAATCCGCAGCTACCATTGATCAAGGTTTCTTCGCTTGTCGTTTACCCATGAGTCCCGCTGCAGGAGTTGCTGCACTTTTACTTGTTGAGAGATGGAACAGCCTTTTACAAAGTTCGCGACATCCTTGTATAGGCTGGGCCAAATGTAATAGCGTGCGATGCGATCTACTGTTTTGGTGCGGCTGAAATGGCCAGCCGTTGCTTCGCAGTGTCTTTTAGACATGACTTGTGCCCTTTGCTCTCTGGCCAGAACGAGTTTCCAGGCGTCGTCGTCTGAGACGAGATCTTCTAGTATGCGATTTGGCCGCCAGATGTATAATCGACCCCCCCCCCCCTGATCTTCATATGTGGGTAATCCTCAGGATTCTCTGAGACTGTTTGATACGTTTTCAAGTACCACGCATCTTGCGTCTCTGGTACCAATGGTTGCACAGCAGCTAACCCCTCCTCTGTTTCATCTTCATACATGCGAGATAAACAATCGGGTACGACATTAAGCTTGCCCTTGCGGTATTCTATGTCGAACTAGTACGATTGTAGTTCGAGAGCCCACCTTGCTAGACGTCCTATCGGATTCTTCAAGTTGCATAACCACATTAGACAACTATGGTCGGTTATCACTTTAAAATGGTATCCTCCGACATAACAGCGCCATCTGCGGATCGCCCATAGAACTGCAAGGCCCTCACATTCGCTGACAGAGTAGTTTGTCTCTGCTCGCGTGAGTACACGACTAGCGAAGCAAATAACTCTTTCTCCGTCGTCAATCGTCTGTGTAAGCACTGCACCCAAGCCGGTGTTCGAAACATCGGTCTGGATATAGAACTGATGTTCAGGTTCAAATGAAGGTTGGGCTAAAACCGGAGCTGTTGCGACTAGCGCTTTAATCCTATCAAAGGACTCTTGTTGCTCGGTGCCCCATACGCACTTCACGTTTTTCTTTGTGAGCCTTGTAAGAGGTTCAGCAATAGTTGCAAAGTCTTTCAAAAATTTTCTGTACCACGAGGCCATGCCTAAAAAGCTCTGCAATTTTTTGATCTTTTTTGGTACTGGAAAATCCATGATTGGTGGAATTCTGGAGGGATCTGGACGGCAACCGTCTCGATTTACTAACAGTCCCAAAAATTTAACCTCTTCTGCGCACCAAACGCTTTTTTCACGATTAACAGTGAGGTTAGCTTCGTTCAGGCGGTTGAGGAATTTTTCCAGAACTTCGATGTGTTTTTCGAAGGTTTCGGTCACAATCAGTGAGTCATCTAAATGTGTAACTACCCATTCCGATAATTTTTGTGTAATGACCATGTCGGCAAGTTGTTGGCAGGTAGATGGCGCTCCTGAGAGCCCGAAGGGTGTTACCACAAATTCAAATAGCCCTAGATTTTGAACTACGAACGCGGTCATAGGAATAGACTCTTCTTCTAGCTCTATTTGCAAAAACGATTTGCTCAAGTCTATGACTGAGATATATTTTGCATTGCGTAGTTTTTGAATTATCACGTTCATAAAACGTTGAGGGTAAGCGCACAGCTTTGACTTTTTATTTAACTTGCGGTAGTCGACGCACATGCGATATGTCCCGTCTGGTTTTAAAACCATGACCACAGGTCTTGACCCTTGAGACTTGGATCTCCGGATGATCCCTTGTTCTAACCACTCGTTGACTTGCTTATGCATTATTGCTTCAAGTTTCTTGGATACTGGATAATACTTTTGCTTGATCGGCGTGTTATCTGTGAGCTCGATTTTATGCTCAATCCATTTGGTACGACCAAGTTTACCATCATCGGCCGGAAGCGTCCCATCCAACATTCGCTGCAGCTTATCTCTCTCAGCTTCTGCAAGATATGCCAATCCAGCAGAGGATATAGGCGTTTCATTGCATGTCATTGAAGCCAGTTCGACTGGAAGGAGTTCCGCTCGTCCCTCAAGGCGAAGCATATTTCCGCGCGGTAATAATTGCGCATCAAGAGCTCGTATAAGATCTCCACCAATAAGCAGGTCAGCATCTGCGTCTCTCAGCACGATGGCCTATACTCTTCTGGTTATTCCTCCTATAGTAAAAGGAAGTTCAACTTCACCGAGTATAGGTGTGCAATTTCCATCTGCGAGTCTGGCGCCTGGACCATAATAAGGTTCAATTTTTTTGGCCTGGAGCCGTCGCTATTTGAAGACCAACTGGGCCGAGAGCTGTTCTTGAAGCACCCGGATCGAACAGTGCGCGAACGCTAAATTTGTCGATGTTCACGTCCACCCACCAACGAGGGAAATGGTCCGGTTTATTTTCAATACTCCCAATATAATTCCCCGTAATCTTCACAGAAAATTGAAGGAAATTCACTGGTAGACGCAGTATCAGGAGAAGGTGGTAGCCCCGGGCAGGTCTCGTGCTCCTGGCTGGGGACAGCAGCGACCTCATCTACTTGTCCCCCTCCGCTCTTCCCGAACACTCAGGACAAGTGGGTCTGATATGACCTGGCCAACCGCAACCATAACACTGCATATTTTCTCTGGGGCCTGGTTCTTTGTTGGCATTATGTTTGCTGATTACTCTGTCAGTCTTTTCTTCGCCCTCCTGGGCAGGATCCTTCTTCTTATTCTTGCTTCTCCTCCAATTCTTCTTCGCCTCTTGATCGGCAGCAGGTTTCTCGGATGAGTTGGTCGAAGTCGAATGTGGTGCACTAGGCTTAGCAGCTGCCCCAGAGTTTGAATATGCATTTTCTAACGCGTATGCAATCGCTCTATTGATGATAGACTCGAGATTGGGCGTTGGCGCAGCAGCAGCCGGAGCCTGTGAAGCTGTGGTCAATTTAGACGTAGCTTCCATGAGTCTGCTTAAAACAGTGGTCAGTTCGCTGGGCGGGGTGTCGCTCAACGTCGCGAGGTTCGATTTATTTCGTTTGGTCTCTGCCTTTGCGCTATGACATGCGACTTCTGGAAGCAGAGCCACTTCCGATGGTGGCGGTGGCTTGGAGTTTTTCTCGGACCACAAAAGAGCTTCTGCTTCTCTCGCAACTTCGAGAAGAAAATCAATGTCCGATACTTCTTGCCTACGCACCAGTTTTCTTAGTTCAGGGATCATATTCCTGTAAAGAAGATCCAATTGTTCCTCTTCTCCCCAAGGTCTATCAAATCTGCCCAGAATTGTAAGCAGGCTGAAGATATAATCCCTGACAGGTTCTACTTTTCCTTGGGTACGCGTCTGCACTTCCACCACTAATTTGTGTTGGAAGTTGCGGTCTACGCCGTACGTACGACGAGCGCTCGCGCAAAAATCGTCCCAAGTTGTCCATTTTTCCCGAGCTTGACGGCACCAAATTAACGCTGCGCCAGTCATGAGCTCTGTCATACCGTTGAGTAAATCTTCATCATCAATGTATACCAAAGCACGGCATTCTTCTACTCGTTGGATGAATTGTTCTATACTGACTTCTCCCCGCCTGTGAGATTTATCTTCCAAGCTCGAACAATTTTTCCGACATCCTGCTCATTATAACTCGAATTAGCAGGCCTCTGTGATCTGGATGTCGAGATAGTCTCTGATGACACCCTCCCCCCGGGCGCGGTATTCGCAACCACAGGTTCATTACGAAAAACATTGTTATTTGGGGAGCTTATGCCTGCGAAATCTTGAGCAGCCTTATTAGGAATTTGTGCTGTTGAGCTCATTGGTCCATTTCCTAGTATTCTTCCGAAAGGAGGTATAAAGCTAGGCGCGTGTGCGTTCAGCGCTGATCTTCCAAAACTTAGTGGGTTCGGAAAGCATTGCGATACCGCAGTCGTGAAATCGCTCACATTGTAATTATCATCGTTATGGATATGTCTTACGTTGTGGTAATCGCCGAAAGTTACTCTTGAAGTACCTTGATATGTCGAGGATTGTAGAGAACCAGGCGTGAAGATTTGTGACTGCGTGACTCAGGTTGCTTGGGCTTGAGTCACCTCGTCTAAGGCCCTTTCGACTTGTACCAACAAGTCACGTGGTACTCGGTACTCTATCTTGCACAACTGCGATACCCCTTGAACCTGCAGAGTTGTTATATAGAAGCGAATCGCCTTGAGTTGCAGTAGCAGTTGTTGTAGTCATGGTGTCATCACCTATTGTTATTTGGTATTGCCCACGAACTGTTACTTTTGATGGTACGATCCCTCTATCTATTTGTTCTTGGGTCAACAGCGAAATTCCGGATGACGAGTGCGAAGGCCTAGATAACTTACAAGATAGTCTGTTGCACTAGCAGACGACGTAGATTTAATCCAAAATTTTCCATATAAAAGAAAATCAAAGAGCGCAGTGCGCATGACTTGGTACAATCTTGACCTGAAAACCCTAATCGTAACTCTAAAAATTCAAAATGCGAGTACAGGATGCATAAACATCCAACATTCCGACACACCATCACTCTGCACACTGATCATACCTTATAGTAAATAATTTTTGCAGATTACTACAAAAATTTCAAGTTTCTGCATTTTGTAGTGATTTTAAAAGTTCTTGTTTGATAAGTGCATTTTTAATACTAAACGCGAGATTCCAACTCCTTCTCGCATTATTTTCGACGATTTATTACTAAATCGCGGTACTAATGCGAATGCGCTGCAAGATTTGGCGATCTGTAGCGTGAATAGATTTTTCCTCGATTTTACAAAATTTAATCAAATAGTTTTTACCATGACTCCAGAAATTTCCACGAATTTTCCGGTTTTTCCGCACTGGAAAGCTGCTATGCATTAGCAGATGTACGTAGAACGCGAGAGAAAAATTTTCAGCAAAACCGCAACATCATAAAAGCCACAGAGTCACTGTATCTTGCCCCGCATCCGGAGACTTGGATGCCCTATAGTCGTTGTATATCTATATACACTCATACCGACACACTATAGCATTTCGCACACTCGCGTCGACGCGATTTTAAAACTTCAAGATTTTTTGATTTGATATTCTGCTCGCCTGCAGATATAATATCCACGCATACGAGCATGATACGGGCTGCCGGTAATTAATAAGCAGCACTAGCGTGACAGGGGCTTGCAGCCATTACAGCTCATTCAAGCGCGATCGATAATTGAATATATGTATACCGCGTCACTTCCACGATGAATTCAAATCAATCATGTAACTGATCAATAATCACGCGATCAGCACACCTGCGTCATCGCATCACTCGCGTCGCTATACATAATGTTCCGGTATACGCACACCAATGCAGCTACTATAAATATATGTATATATCACCGCTTTCCCGCTTGAAGCAGCAGAGAAATTTCGATGGCGTGCGGTTCTATCAGCCGGCGACGGCGACGATGATGATCCGCGCACTAGGTTAATAACGCTCGCGAACGCGTAATTATTTTGTCCAGCTAGTGGATTATTCCGTTCGGCGCCATTTGTGACGGTCAATTAGTTCGTCATTTGTTTATTGATGCGAGTCCGCAAAGTGCAATTCGGCTCGCCCGGTTCTCTTTGGCTGCATCATCCTCGTAGTTACCGGCCTCCTATCGGCCGGTACTCGTCCAATATAGCGATAGTGCATTCAATAATGAAGACGGCAACACGAGGAGACATACATGAAATTATAACGCGGCCGAGTAAGTTAAACAAAAGAGTAGGTTTATTCAGCAATAAATTACAAAAAGCGGTCGAGTGCGAGCGCAACAGGTAACGAAATATCACGAGAGAGAGCCGCACGCCATTAGAGAGAGAGAGAGAGAGAGAGAGAGAGAGAGAGAGAGATACTTTGGAACGGGTACTTACAATGCGATTTCGCGACGTCAGGTCGCTGCCTCGAGTACGCTGCTGGACCGGGTGTCCGATGACGATCCCTCGACCCTGGGTAAAGTTCCCTCCCGTAGCCGCCGGATACGAGAACCTGGACGCCTGCAGGCCCTGCTATGGATGACCAGGGTGACCGGAGCACGCGCGGCGTGAGAGAGGTTATACCGGCACGAGGATAACGATGCCGCGTTATCGGGGCTCCGCACAAGTCTGTCTGCTCGCGAAATGGCGCGAGGTCTGCTAATTACCAGCCGCGCTCTCATTGGTCAGTCATTTGGGCGCGCGCGCATTCTCTGTCTCTCTCTCTTTCAAACCTGCCCGTTTGACTCTCTCCTTACTGCATCACGGCTAAATACCTGTAACAATACTTTGATCACAAATAAATGTTATTCAATATTATCTAATATCTAATCGCCGAGGAGAGAGTGATGGACTGAACCCGTCACAATCTTTCAATAAAATTGTTTGACGAATATTTCCATCAAAATGTTTAGCCAATTCACGAATAATCATACGCTCAGCCGGAGCATCATCTAAAAATCGTAAATTATTATGAAGTCTCATCACGTATTCACTTCGACTTTCATTACATTCGGCTGTGTAGTAATCGTATTCAAGGGAACGTCTAACCGAGTCTTACGTGAATTCATTCCAATACTTGCGCAAGAACTGCCGCCTAAACTCCTCAAAATTTTGTACGGATGGCTCCATGTATTCCCACCATTCACGAGCTGAACCAAGAAGTGCTTGCCTTAAAGCAAAACGCGAACTGTCGATATTATCATCAATAACTGAAATATTAGCAGTGAAATTTGATGAAAATTGCATCGGTTTTTCCCTTGGTTTCGCACCAAAACGAGGTAAATCAAATTTAAATTTCGGTGTGAATGCCGAACGTGGTATGTGATTTCCAGGTACATTATTATTGTTACGAATTCTCCGCATGTGTTGATCTAATCGTGCCGTTTCAGTCGCTACACGTTGTTCAAGTGTATTTTGTCTTGTGTTAAGATTTTGACTCGTTGTTAACTAATGCTCATTTGCGGTTGTAAGCTGTCTGATTTGACCTGAAACTTTATTCTGAGCCGTTTGCAATGTCTCGATTTCTCGAGAAGCCATTATTGCATCATTCTCTACAACATTCAAACGATCTCAAAATTTGTATTCAAAGCCTGAACTTAACTTACAAGTGCACTAATACGTCCATCTAACGGTGTGACTTCATTCACGATTATTCGTCGATGTTCTAAATTTTGTATCCAAACACGCTCCGCTTGCTGCATTTTCCGTTCAATGTTCCATTCACGCTGTCTTTGCTCATTCATTCTGGCCTGTTCGCGTAAAAAACTGTCCACGTTCAACTCTGCGAGCTTGCGGATCGTCATCATGCCCATCATTGCCATGTAACAAGTTTAAAAAAGTCTGGTCCCAATGGAAACACGATACTATTACTTGAACTTGCGCGAGATAAATTGTCGGTACCCGCATCTTTATTAGCCTGCGCATTCGATCGTGTATTCCGTGGCTCATCAGGATATACTACACGCTTAGGTCTCCTACCTCTCTTCGGTAATGTACCTGTAGGTTGGTTCACAACCGGTGGTGCACTCGGCTGCACAAGAATTATATCATCATTTATACCCAAATCATTTCCGTGCGCGACGTTATTACTCGCTGACTGCTGTGTCATGCTATCTCCCTCAGACGCCTGCTGTTCAGTATTACTAGCCTGAATGTCGATACTATGCTCTGTCGCGCTCGCACTACTGCTTTTACGCGCCGGTGTACGTTCAACCGCCATAGAATATCTATATATTTGCGAGACCGAACGTGTGATGAAAGAGAGACCGATAATACTATATACATGCGTGGGTGGCTATATGCATTCGCGGTGGACGCACTATATCTCGTTGCAATGCACGCATCTCTACGCGAAGATCAGAACATAAGGATGAGCCGATAGTCGATGTCATATATATATATCATATGTCATATATACATTCACTCGGCTTCCCACCTGTTCAGTTTATAAGTCGATGATCTCAGCTGACTGTATTATCTGATCGCACTTCCAAACTAAATACAATATTATCATTGATGTCTTATCTACACTACCAAAGTCTCAATTCATCGATCACTCGATGCTCTTTCTATCAGGAAATAAACACCAAAAATGTTTCTCGTCACCAGCCTGTCGACTAATATGATTTCACTGCTCGAATATTTGACACACGATCAATTCCATATCAGAATATTTGAGCTTGAAAATAACACAATTTGATTTTATTTTCTTCACAGATGATTATTCTAAGAATTCCAATGTTTTTCTGATTTTCCTCATCAACATGAATTCTCGAATGTCGAATTTTCACTCAAAATCTCATTCTAATTCGATTCGATTATTTTATGAGTCCAACCGTTCGAATTCTGAGCATTTTCCTTTGATATCGTTCAATTAACAATTCATTCGATTTTCTCTCGATGAGAATTTACTTTATATTGAGTTCGAGTCGACTTTTACTCGTCACACCACAGGGTGTAACCATTTGATACGGTAGGAGAATAGCTATACAAGGAATTTTCTAGTATCAAACGTTATGCATTTGATTTGCATCATATTAGGTCATTTTGTGATCAATATAGCTATCTTCAAACCTGCTGAACCGGGGATCCTAATTGTATGTACCAAAACTATCTAAATTGAGAGACATGCAGGATCCCCCCCCCCCCCAAAATCCCTATATCAGTCTTGCTAACATAAAATAAAAATCAGTGTTGCCAACCTCACGTTACAGATGTCCCTAGGCGAGATCAAATGTCCCTAGATTTTTCCGCGATGTATAGAACACGTGTTTAAGTGTCGTTCACGTATTTTTGACGTGTCTTTGAATTTTTTGTATATGGATTTTCGATTTTGTTATATGTATTTATAAGTTGATATTATATATTCGATTTGCTGCTAATTCTTGCCGTGAAGACGGTTGCTGATCGGTCTCACGGAGCCCTTTCGAACACTGCCCAAGCTTCCGAATCCGTTGGCGAAGGTTAGGAGCAATCGATTTCAATGAAATTTGTTTAGATATTCGTATTACGTGCATGAAGGGGACGATTTTATAGCTTTTTTAGATGATTTTTTTAAGAATTCGAGGCACCGTCATTCTCAGCATCGAAGGTAGCCGAGTAACTCTTTCCGGTTTACGGGGCTGCCTCACTTTCAGATGTGACGTTATTCTGGTGTTCGAAATTGATTTATTCAAATTTTTCTTCAATATCTCTTGTGTCTGTTCCTCTTTTGGTATTCGAGATAGGACGATTCTCATTATGTGAACGTTGAACTGATTGTTGTGGAAAATGGATATGATCATATTCGATTTTTTAAAGTAACAGATAAGATGATCAAGATTGGAAAATTATTGAATCGTCCACAGTGAGATGGAGATTTTTTTGAATCCCGCGATTATTTGAAATAATTTCAAAGCTAAGAATTTGACATTGAAAATAATGATTGGTCTAATATAATGAAAGGTAATCGAATTGAAAAGATAGCAAAGTTTACTGTACATTCATCTAGAATGTTCTGAAGTTGGAATTGAACAATTACTTGGAATGTGAAAGATTGCCAAGTTACTCAGTGAAATGTTATGTCGGTCCTTCTCGAATGCTTATATGAGAAAGATTGGATTAACACGGGGAGAGGGAGGGGAGTGATTGGAAGAATATTAACAACGAGATAGTTATTTTCTTCAATTAGTGAAAGATGAATTCTAGGATTTACTATTCACTATTCATCATCGTTTGAGGCGAAAAACTGGTTTCTTATTTAATTTTCGAGAATGAAAAGTGACTGTTTAGACTAAGCCTAATATATCTTGATCAATGAAGTAGAAAGTGAGAACTTGATCGATCTATCGTGATTGTTCATGATTCGCATCGACATAAGATAATCATTCATGTTTTTTTAGATCATTCAAGTTTTTCCTATGGAATATTAAATCGAAGGAATCGCATTTTAGAAGAGTCCTTGATTGAAAAGGTGATTTGAGTTCTACTAAATTTAAGAAACTTCATAGTTTATCATCCACGTTGTGAGTATATAGGGTGAAATTGACGTGTGGTTGTAAAGTATCTTTTGTTTTGAGTAGCAATGTAACTCTTCAGCACAGAAGATAAAGGAGACATGTTCAGATGAAACTGACACGCTATTTGGTTCTCCAATATCGCCAAAAATGCGATGGTCAGAACAGAGGAAATCCAGTAACCCCATTTTGAAGAGCGGCGTTGGTATACTGTGTTGTTTTCACCATCTCTAGTGAGTCTGACTCTTTTATATTTACACTAGCTAGGCAACAGTAATTTGTACTCTGTCGATCTCAGAGATGAAAGTCTCGATCTCTATGTGAGCCATGGCATCATACAGTCCTGTTGCAACTTGTAAATATATGATCGATGCTCACAGAGACGTGAGAAGTGTCATGTTGTTCGGAAGTTTCTGAAAAATGTGTGTAACGGAATGGATTGATTTGTTGCATGGGCAAAATTAGTTTGAATGAAATTGAACGATCAAGGACTCGTGTTTGAAATCTGAATTGTTGAGACGAACGATTTCATTTTATCAAGATATACGAAACTTCTGATGAATACTTCGTGAGCGTTTGTTGATCTTTTCACAATTGGAATCAAACAAGTTTCGGAAAATCTACAACTGACCAGAAAATCTGATGTGATGTGTTGGTTTTTTTCTTTTTGAAGTTAACGTTACTTTATAATCTATCTTTAATTTTTCTTGAAATTGGAATTGAAAAATTTGTGAATTCAAAAATGATTAGAGGAACTGATGTAATAGTATGCTGTACTTTTCTTGAACAGCTTTTGATAGAGGAAGTGAATGGACATAGGGGGTGGTTGAGGACGTTCCCCCAACCAGATCGTATTTTTTTTATTCAATTTTTTGAGATTCAGAAATTGACATAGTATGATTACATATAAGATTGATGTGGCATAGAGCACGTACAAAGTATTTCTTACAACTAAAATACAAATATCTCATTTCGATTAGTATTTAAAATGTAATATTATCTCGATTTGTCAGAATCCATTGAGTTGAGTTATACTATTATTTGGTATTAATTCAATTCATTTATAATCGTTGATATTACTCTATTCAATTGAATGGTTGATTTTTTAAAAACTGAGCTATGTTCAATATATTGTTTCATTGAAGATTTTAAAACGGTAATCAATTCATTGAAATCAATACATACTCATATTGATCAATCATTCTTGGCTCGTGATCACGAAGGGATGTGTGGGTGTAATTGTATAGTATTTTTTGTTTTGAGTAGTAATCTAACTTTTCATCACAGAATTTGAAGGAGACATGTTCAGATGAAACTGACACGCTATTTGCTTTCCAATATCGGGCCAAAAAATCGATGTTCAGAACAGAGGAAATCCAGCAATTCCATTTTGAAGAGCTGCGTTAGTATATTGTGCTGTTTTTCAACATCTCTAGTGCTGACTCTCTCATATTTACAGTAGCTTGGCAACAGTAATTTGTACTCTGTCGATCTCAGAGATGAAAGTCTCGATCTCTATGCGAGCCATGGCATCATACAGTACTGTTGCAACTTGTAAATATAATCGATGCTTACAGAGATGTGAGGAGTGTCATGTTATTGTGACGATTCTTAGAAGAATGTGTGACGGGGATAACTTGATCTTTTTTAGCGACAATATTGGTTCAAGTTGAATGATGTGAGCAGGCTACACATCAAAATATTTCAATTGTATAGTATAATTCTGTCAATGACTCGAATTTCTGAGTAAAATTTGGAGAGTCAAATAACATCAAAAATCTTCATTGAAATAATATATATTATAACTGTACGACGTTTCTAAGTGATTTCAATAGTCGTAGTGAAAATTTGAAAAATATCCATGCATGTCTGTACCACTAATCAAAAGTTATGTTCGGTTGTCTTGTAACAGGGGTAGATGATTTTAACCCACATTTTAAACTACCGCATCCCGATTGGATTGTATCTTGGTTTGGAGTTAGATTGGTGTTCTCGATGAACGGCGGTATTTTCTTATTCTGGTCCATGTGATTGTGTTGTACTTTCGAGTTTGACAACCTGGAACGGCTGTGGATGATTAAGAACCGATCGTTCTCTCATATTGTTTTCGGGTGATCTTGGTATGACTCTGACTGAGCCTGTGAAGAAAAAAGGCAAGGAAAAGAATACGTCCAATATTAAACAGTAGTTCTCGTAACATGAATCAAGATGATATATTATTGATTTGTTATTGTTCCAATATTCTTCGATAAAAAAATTTTTAGGTGTTAAACATGCGGTAAATGTAGGAAGTAGAAACGGGGAATATTAGTTCATGTTTTCTGATTCAATTTGAAATGATTTATTCACCTCTTGTGACTGTTGAACTGCGCTTATTGATGATGTCTCTTTCGTAGAGGTGCGCGGCTGAATGAGCACGTCTGAAGTGGCTTCAGCATGTCTGGCATCGCTCCGGTCCTGTTTGATGTATGAGGAAGGCTGAAACTGTACCTGTAAGGCAAAAGAGGGAGGAATGAAATACGTTCAATATTGAACAGTAGTTCTTGTAAAGAGAATTAAGACAATATATCATAGATTTTTCATCATTTCACTATTTCTTGATGAAAAAATGTTTAGGCGATGGACATGCAGTGAATGAAGAAAGTAGAAACGATAAATATTGGTTTATAATTCCTGATTTAATGTGAAACAATTAACTTACCCTCTGGGATTCTTGAACTGTATTTGGTGATAATGCCTTCTTCGGCGAGGTGCGTGGGTGAATAAGAGCGTCCAAAGCGGCGTCTGCATGTCTGGCGTCACTCCGCTCCCGTCTGATGTATGGGGAAGACTGATGGCGAGCAGCGGGTGCATGACTACCTCTTTGCTATAGAAGCTCGTGGCTAAATGTGCGCAGACAAGTTGGCGTCTGCTGGTCTGCCTTGTCCCGCTCCTGTCCGATGTCCGGGGGAGACTGATGGCGAGCAGAAAGCACGCGTATATGTCTCCTCCGTAGAAGCGCGAGGCTCATTCTGCGTGACAATGTTGTTGCTGCACGTCTGCTATTGTTTCACTCTCGTCTGATGCACCGGTAAGACTGATGGCGAGCACGAAATACTCGCATATATTTTCTGCGCACGAGCCCAAGGTGAAATGAACGCGTCTTGGTGGTCATCTGTTCTTCGGCTTCACCCACTCCCGTTTGATGCCCAAGAAAAACTCACGGCACACAGCGAACTCTCGTGTATGTTTTCTTCGTGAAGGCGCATGGTTGAATGGGTCTGCCGTCGCTCTACTCCCGTCTGATGTATGGGGAAGACTGATAGTGAGCAGCGGATGCGCGTCAACCTCTTCGCTATAGAAGCTCATGGCTGAGTCTGGGCAGACAAGTTGGCGTCTCCAGGTCTGCCTTGTACCGCTCCTGTCCGATGTCCGGGGAAGACTGATGGCGAGCAGCAGACCTGCCTTTATTTTCTCACTATAGAGGCTGTAGATGAGTGCGCGCGGTCAGGTCGGCGCCTGCGTGTCTGCATCGTTCCGCACCCATCCGATACACAGGAAAAACTAATGGCGCTTAGCAAGCTCCCGTGTATGTCTTCTTTGTAGAGGAGCGCGGCTGGATGAGCGCGGCTGGATGAGCGCGGCTGGATGAGCGCGACCGAAGTGCCGTCTGCATGTCTGGCATTGGTTGCGTTTATATTAACGTGTGTGCCGCGTATGCATGCGGTAGCGGATGCGCAGCGTGCAAGCTTCCCGCTATCGTCTGCATGCTTTTTATTGGAGATCTAGATTTTTCAATGCGAATTAATTTATTTTAAGATTATGACATGGTGAGTAACTTTGATCACTGCAAAAAACTGTAGTCCCTCGAAAATCGGGCTAAGTCTAGATCAAACAAATTATTTCTTGTATTCCGATAATTCTCGATTTTGAGATTTGTAGTTGGAGTCATTAGATTTTCAAAATGCCCTACATCACTCTCTGGATTATCGTACATGGAGGACCAGAAATTTCTGGATGAGATTAGAATTTTATGTGAGCGGATTTTTGAATTCAAATACAGATTGTGATCACGATTCAGAGGACTTCTTGAAACACCTCATTCATCGTTCGAGCCTTCGTTTCAACTTCAGGAATCTTAGATTGAGTCTATAATACTTCTCTGAATACAAATGTATTACATAAAGACATACACAGAGCATGACCATGTCCGTTATCGCGGGTTTAACGTTTAATTAATCTAGTGTTCAAAGTTACCCCAACCAGGGGATCTCACTTTGAACACTTTCCAAATGCTCATAACTTCCGCCAACAACATCCAATTGAACTCTGCTGCGGCGCAATCAAAAGCTAAGACAATAAGCTCCCAATTGAATCTAGACATAATGTCATTATTATGTGAGACGTACAATTCACAGGGAAATTACGAGCAAAATTTCAAAAAATGTCCATAGTTCTCCCTGGTTAACGGTACTTCATGTTCATGTAGTATTACGCCTCTAAATGATTATTCATCCCTTCGTCTGTAGGTCAGACTGAAGGCCAGTCACTCAAACCCAAACGAGAACTTCAAGAGGTCAGTTTGAGATAACATAATGAAAAACAATAAAAAATTACCCGCATCAAAATGGAATGCTAGATAAATTTTAGAAGACTGAATAATCGATTAACGAAATGATGATATGCAATTCAAATAGGAGTTGATCTTGGGTTTTCAAGACACCAGAGCCACCACCGAATTCGAATGAAAATCCGGTCATTACTCGATTTACTAATGCATTTTTAGAGTCCCGTACCTTTTCCTGAAACATTTACAAGCCGAGAAACGCGAGGCAGTTCGCTGGTAATATATAATCAACATGCACTTTTGCTGTATCATCAGCAAAGCCAAAAAAGCGTGATATCTCAACTATAGCCAAAACATATACGTGCGAAGCATGTATATTGCAAGTTTACAATTTTCGGATTTTTATGCATGAATCGCTCATCCTTTTAAAACTAATCGTTCAAATTAAGCTTGCGATAGCTTAATTTACTCGTCATGAATACAGGTATCCATTAATATATTATTCTAACTGAATATATTGCTCTGGCACGAGAAATATATGAAAAGATGTTTGAAAACTTAGAAAAACTGTTGTTTCAACCATCGCCTAGATATTTCGTATAATTCCAAATTCAATCTTAATAAGGCTATGGGAATGATTTTATTCTATTTTCAAATATTGAATTCAAGCGCCCAATGCATTTATTAGATCAATATTTGATCTGATGATATCTATCAATGAATTCATTTATTGAACTCGATACGTTCAGAAAATGCTCTCATTTCGGGGGTTTCTCATAAATAAATCATACAACATATTTATTATAACTGATTCGAGGTTTTTATTCATATTCCACTAAATAAGTATTCATAAATCTCACATTCATTTTATGAAAATAATCATGAAAAATCATCTGTGAAAGAAGAATAAGTATGATTAAGTGATTTTATTCCACCCAGACAGATATCTTGACTGTCTCAAAAATGTATAATTTCCCAATGACTTTATCGCGGCTGGTCTCGTTCTTGCTAAACGAGAATGATCTTAATTCGCGTATTTCGCGGGGACGTGCCCGGGTGATTCTATAACATCCCTACTGGGGGAATACGAATTGCCATGCCGCAAACCCAAGACGTGGATGAACCTGTGGTGTGTTCATCCACTGCCCTTTGTCCTGGATATGAAGCTTCCTACCCGATTGATGGGGAAAAGCTGCACCATGGACAGGACACCTGGCCCGAAGGTAATCGGTGTCCTCTCCCGCGAACGCGATTAGCCCAAGGAAAAACTCACATTTGGGCTTATTTCATAAAATTATATATATATATATGTATATGGCAAGCTTCGGGGACATTCAACTGGTATAACGTCGGTTATGAGGACTTCTGTCGGTTTCAAGGACCGTCCTCGAAACTGTTTATGTATAACGCAAGTTTTGAGGACCGTCCTTGAAGTTCAGGGACTCACACGGAAAACGTATACATATACTATATATCTTATGCATAACGTAGGTTTCGGGGACATTTGACTGTTTTGGGGACTCGCGCTATAAATTTATATATACAACGTCAGTTTCAAGGGCCGTCCTCGAAACTGGTGCAGGCAATACGTGTAACGTCGGTTATGAGGACATTCTTCATTTTTGAGACACTTGTTTTCTGGGTACCGAATTTTCCGCGCAGTGGCGCATTTCCATGTATCTGCATCCTCAGTGGCGAAAACAAAAGTTTCTGGACAGTGTCTGTCAGTCTTGGAGTAGTCGAATGAGGTCGATACCGCACCTAGAAAGTGGGTGTCGAATAGCGGCTTGGTTAGGGGTTGGGCCGAGGAAAAACTATAAATTCCAGCCTAAGATTCTTTATTCGGCCCTCTACCAAAAGATCGAAAGTTTCGCTGTCTCACACAGAGACTGTCATATCATCAGCATGCTTAATTACAAGAACTAAACGCCAGCAGTAATGCCATTATTCCCGTTGCAAAATTGAGCTTTCATTGATCCTGGAGAAATAAGGGCATTTTCCCATCATATCCAAGAATGTGTATCAGTTTTCAGTTATGTTTAGTGGGTATAAAATCTTTTTTGTCTTACGCTTCCGTCGGATCGCCCGCCAGAAATTCGGATCATGATACTACTTCCTGGCCATTGGCCCGCTAAGTTAAGACAGCAAGTCGGTTGTTTTCTGGTGACGCAGCTTGATATCGATCGAAAAACAAACTCATTCTGATCGTCATCGGTGTCCAACTTACGAGCAACCAAAATGGGTATCTTACTCGCAATAGCTCAAATCTCACTACGGTTCACATATAAGGAACATATGAATGTCGACTACCTAGCCCTTTAGGCTAGATCGAATATATCGAGGGCGGGTGAAATGCATCAACATCAAGCGTAGAGTCGAATCATCTTCAAGAGTCTCACATAATTCCTTCAAAATTTCCATCGAAATCCTCCGAAATGCGGGGGATAGAGCTAAATTATGGCTCGGATCATAGACTGCCTGACTTTCCATCTCGAGTACTGAGACGGATTAATCTTCATTTTCTTTGATATTGGAGAAAGTAATCTCCTAGTGGAACTCGTCAAACATATCGTGCACCGAGGCAGAGCTCACATTGACAGATTCTGGATGTTGAGTGTCATAGTGTAGCGGTTCAAATTTTGAAAACCCTGACTCTTCCCTGCAGCTCATTACAACACCATAGGGATCAAACATAGGTAGCAATGATTGCAGTCCATCGTCCTTGAGGAATACGATGAAAAGGGTACTTTTTTCGAGTTTTAAGGACTGGATCTAGAAACTACAGTCCTTCTCTGAGAATGGATTTCTCTTCAATGAAAACTACAGTTTTTCAATAGTTTCCAAATCCGAACCTTAGAGATCGAAGAAAGTACCCTTCTCATCGAACATAGGTGGTCGAAAGATGACAAGGGAACGATATCTTGCGAGTGAAAGACCTGGTACCTCTTGTCATGATCAGTCCCTTCACTCCATGAATGTTTGCAATTGAGCTAGCCAACAGTATCCTTGACCTCGCAATCCCAGCCGTATCAAACGAGCCTCTGATGATAACACAGGTTCAATGATGCCGCCTCTGCTTATCAAGGAATTCACATATTACCTCAATGTCCCGTTCAATCATGTGTGATGGATGTTTCGATGGAGAACAGAATATTAGGGTTATGTAAAACGAGTTGCTTTGTTATGAATGTCTCATATCTGATAAATGATTCGAATACTCAGGCTGTATCAGGACTATAGCGTCGGCTGTTCAACCCGGCAGTGCAAAATCAATGACTCGTGGTCCGCTAGGCTGTGCACCTGTGTGTGATAGTCACCGGACTTGTTCAAGGCATAGAGGTCGTAAACCATGGCTGCTTGGCTGGTTTCTGGAAGTATATGATGGTGACGCTTATATGATCCGAGAAAAAAGAGCCAGGATTGTCGACGTATCGCTGGCAGATGTAATCAAATAGCTCTCGCCATACGATATTATTATGGTGATGCATGCGGCTCAAAATAATCATGTCAGGGGTGCATACAAAGGATGAAGTCTCTTCTGTAGCACAGATGTCAAGGTCCCTCGTTTTGTTCTCATTCAACAAATCGTGTCAGTAGACAAGTGATTAACATGCCGGAACATCGCTTGAAAGACCGTCGGTCGATGCCCGGACAGAACATTTTCGATGACGGAGTCATCTTGCGCCGAGTGAGCGAATCCACACTTGAGGAATCTCGTATACACGCGCTTGCAGTCTACAAGACCGTTACCTCGGCTTTTTGCGCAGGCGCCAAGCGCTGTGTGCGTAAGCTGGTCACAGCTATATGCACTGGAGGCCTCATATTAGATGTTTGGGTGGATTTGTTTTGGTCATGACCAAAACAAATACAGAGTGACATCAAACTAAGCACACATATCATACAAACTTTAACTGTATAGATATATGGCTTATACGGTCGAATGACGCAGTTTCTAGCCATAAATTGAAGAATGTCATAACAATATAGGATTTGACACTTCCAAATATTGCCCCAATCAACTTTCCTAATCAACTCTTCTTGCTCTAATCGCTCACTTCTCAACTCCTCCAAAGAACTAGCTTTTATTGTTTTTCGCTACTACCCTTCAAGCTCTCAAACTCAACGCGTACAATATATCGCCACAAAATATACGAGCTCGCCGTGCACACAAAGAGTAATCTTTTAGTTTCTGTGTGGGATTTATTTTTCTACCCAGATCCCGAACAAGCCCCACCGCGCCGCTCTACTGTCGAAATTTCCGAAAGAAGGAAAAACCACGTGACACAAAACGGACGCTTTGGCCCATTCTGATTGTAATTCTTTTGAGTAACCATTGATCGAAAAACTAATAATTGCACCAGACAGAGCACCATAAATACGTCGAAATTCACTCACGCCCAGGCGATTTGAGGGTTCGTATGAGCAGGCACATATTATTCCAAAGTTTTAATGGAACAACTCATATGTACGCGTAATATATTATACTCTCACCCAACTCTATGTCATTCTCCAAAATCACTGCAAATTCTATGGGATGACTTCGTCATCTGTCGTGCGTTCCCTAGACATACAACTTCTTTTCTCCTTTTTCTCAATAATAATCTCACTTGTTTCATCTCAAACATTTTGCGAGATATATTGATGAACGGCTATGAATTCACGAGTGATATTCTATTCTCACCAAGTTTGCACAAGGAATTGGATATAAATATACTCTGGTTCGTGACAAAAAATACGAATGACACTATGATGTATTCTCAAGGTATGTCTCCTGGGACAATCAGGCTAAGAAGTTTGAGTGAGCTGTGTTGTTTTGATAGCGATGCGATCTCGCCGTCCTTTATCTACTATCGCGTATACACAACAAAGCAGCTCGTTTACGGACACGCTTACACACACGCTCTCCGCGGAGCAGAAAATTAGCATTGCGCGCGGACGAATGTAACAAACATTCGAGCCCTCGTGTAAACAAAATGAATGGACACGGGTCCCTATTTTTGGCAAGGATGTAGATAACAGTTGAACGAATCACATATCAATCTTCAGCAAGTTCTCTGAAGAGTCGTCAGAGCATTCATGAGATAGGCCCACGATCTTCTTGGTAGATGTCGCGGCATATCAACCACTTGCCTAATGACACGATTCCTTGAACGTGAATAAAAGCTGTATACAAGCCATGCACCCATACGGGATCTTGGAATCTAGGTTACAGAACGGATTTCATCCTCGAGATAAATTTCAAACATGTTGATTTTCACCCGCATGCATGACCATAATAATTTCGCATCGCGAGAGCTATTCTTTAACTTCCGCCCGCGATACATCAACTATACTGGCTCCTCGCTTCCGGATGATATGAGCGTCGCCACAAGCGGGGCGAGGATGCCACAGCAATCACTAAGCCGGAACACAAATCGTGTTCTCGAGACGATGGCAGAGATGACACGCGAAATTCATGGAACGAGGTGCCACCATGCCATCTGCGAACTCACGCTACGTTCCACAGCATAACGATTTCTCCGTGCAACTGTTTGAAGCTCGTTTGTGGTCCGTTAACTGGAACTTCCGTGTTGTGTATCTACAGCGTATTCTGGAATCATGAATCTTAGCTCGGGTCTCGTAGCTTACATCAACAAGGTGTTCTCAGACCCACAGAAACTGCTGGGTTATGATCAAACGACTGTCTAGATTCTTTATCCAACCTCAAACACACGATGTTATCCTGTATAATATGAGATTGATGCTTAGTTTTGAGAATTGGGCATGCGCGATCCGTTCTCTGTGGAGAAGGAGCAACTCAGCTCCTTCCCCGCAATCGATGGCAAGCTGACCTCAAACAGTACATAAGAGCGCAAAATTGCTTTATCGCCAAGCATGCAGGGCATCACCTGCACCTCCAGCCCTGCTGATGAGTCCGGTCACGATGAAACAGGTCGCAGGTAGAGGACAAAACGCACAAGAGCCCCCTGCTCAAAGTGTGTAGTCATTCTTTACTATGGATGAGCCTCGAACTTTTCCTCCAGTCCATCATATTAGCTTTTTTCTTACCAAACTTGCACATGGGAGGTCCACGCATGCGCATTAGGCAATCTCGCTCAAATCCATAGGGATGATGAGTTTTGCACAAACATTTAATCTTTGCCCAATGATCAAAAGTGAAGAAAAGTGAATACTGGTGTATTCGCAAGGAGGAGAATAGGATTCATTGCAATTGATCTCCGCAAATTCGTTGAGGACTCGTAACTGTAAGGAATTTTCGGTCGATCTCTTGCTAAACCCTAAACCGACGCACTAACCAGACTCCTCACGCGATGCTTTGCGACAAAATGCTTCGTCGTTTCTGATTAGAAGAGCTGAGAGAATTCGTTACTTCTTTGTTTATAGTATGAGGTAAATCAGATACATACGAATAACGACTCGTTCGACTAGTTACTCTTACCAATTTTCATCGAAGAATCCCAGAAATATCTCAGCGTTCGCAAACCTGCCACGAGTTTAAAACACCACCACCCCACTGAAAATGCGCGGCCGCCTGGGCGGGCGGCAGGGCGAGTGGCAGGGTGGGCGGCGGGGGCGGGCGGCGATACCGGCGCCCTGCCGCCGTGATACTTTCGTTGAAAAGTGCGGGCGGCAGAAAAATTGATTTTTCCAAAAAAAGGTTTTTTTTTCTGGAAGTTTTTTTTCTCGCACAATTTTTTCCTTCAAAAATCCAATCCAAGGTGAATCACCTAGTTGCAAAATTTCGTTTGTGTAGCATTTGGCTCTGGATGATGCAGACAATGAGCAAGTCAAAGTTTCGTGATGTTGAGACATTCGCGCAGCAATATGTTCGACAGCGAAACAATTTTCCTTCTAATTTTCCCCCTTCTCCGGTCATGATGATATTGATCATCATTCATTCATTTGGAAAATTCTCCTTGGCGCGCCCCCCCCCCCCCAAAAAGTCATTTCGAAGCAAACAAATTACTATCAAAGTTTTGTTAGCGTAGAATCGGGCTGTAAGGATCGCAAAGATTCGTAAGACACCATTCTGTGGTGCAGAGGAATTAGCGAGGAAAGAAAATATTCTCCGGATTTCTCTCTCTCCGGTGAAGTTATTCCAAGTCCACCCTCCAATTGCAAAATATTCGAATATTCCGAGGAGACGTAGCTTGACATCATTCTGTCCCACTATCTGATTCCTAAATCCCTCCCAGTGTATCGGTGGATTCACTAACCTTGCCGTTAATAACTACGAAATTCATCTCAATCTCGGAGGAGTGGCATTTCAAGTAATGACTATGTCCTTGTATTACGATTATATGAATTATATAATTGACGAATAATATGTTTATGATATACATTTTTTTTTCATGAATCATTCGTGATTCTTCCGAAAACAAAATGAACATTTTGTTCATATTGATATCCGTGGGCACGGCTTATATTAGTAAATAAATAGAAGGCCGCAGTATTCACTCATTGTACTTTGTACGAAGAAATACTGACGCCCTTCGTCAGTCTTGGGACATTATTCGATGAGACTAGTTACTTGCTTCGATGATCGGAGCTAGTAAAGAATGATCAACATTCACCATCGCCGTTAGTCTTATCAAACATGGGCTCTGAACATGAATGAGAACCAATTGTGTCCAAATACCTCAAAGTGATTGATTGTTCTAAACTTATGAAAAAGTAGCCCGTATGCAGACAGTTCACCTCGCGCAAGAAACTCTAAAAAATTCAATATTTGGTGTTTCAAATATAATATTTTCAATGTTTAATGAGACTAACGGTGATGGTAAATGTTGATCATACGATACTAGCTCCGATCATCGAAGCAAGTAACTAGTCTCATCGAATGATGTTCCAAGACTGACAAAGGGAGTCAGTTTTTCCTTTGTTCAAGTACAATGAGTAAATACTGCGGCCTTCTATCCATTTATTTATATAAGCCGTATCCCACGGATATCAATATGAAGAAAATGTTTATTTTGTTTTCGGAAGAGTTATGAATGATTTATAAAGAAAAATGTGTATCTTAAACGTATTATTCGTCAATCATATAACTCTTATGATCGTAATACAAGGACATAATCATTGTTTGAAATGCCACCCCTCCGAGAATTGAGATTAATATCGAACTTATTAAGGGCTAGGTTAGTGAATCCACAGATACAATGGGAGGGATTTAGGAATCAGATAGTGGAACAGAATCATGTCAAGCTACATCTCCTCGGAATATTCGAATATTTCGCAATTGGAGGGTGAACTTGGGATAACTTTACCGGAAAGAAAAGAATCCGGAGAATACTTTCTTTTCCCGCTAATTCCTCTGCACCACAGAATGGTGTCTTACGGATAGTCTTTGCGATCCTTACAGCCTGATTCTACGCTAACAAAACCTTGAGAATGAATTGTTCGCTTCGGAATGACTTTTTTTTGGGGGGGGGGGCGTGCCAGAGACAATCCTTCAAATGAATGATAGATGATCAATATCATTATGGCCGGAGGAGGAAAGGAATTAGAAGGAAAATTGTTTCGCTGTCGAACAAATTTCTGCGCGAATTTCTCAGCATCGCGAGACTTTGACTTGTTCATTGTTTGCATTATTCAGAGCCAAATGCTACACAAACGGAATTTTGCAACGAGGTGATTCATTTTGGATCGGATTTTTGGAGGAAAAAATTGTGCGAGAAAGAAAAACTTGCAGAAAGAAAGACTTTTTTTTGGGAAAAATTAATTTTTCTGCCGCCCGGCCGGGCGGCCGCCCTGCCGCCCGCACTTCTCAACAAAAACATTACGGCGGCGGGGCACCCGTCCACGCATTTTCAGTGGGGTAGCCACCAGTGCTTACTGACTAGAATTCCACGCACCCCCATTCCAAAGGGACTGGCCTTTGATTATTCTCCTAATCGCTTGTTGTGAAGTATAGAGGATATTTATCTTGTTTTGAGATAGTCCAGATCACAGGCAGGTTGGCAGTCCCAGGTAACTCAATTGAGAGGGCTACAGATACCAGCTTGTGATCTGAGCTATCTCAAAACGAGAAAAATAAAGACCAAGCAGTCGAGAGAGTAATCAGAGGCCATTCCCTCTGGATAACTGTGTATAAATTTCTATCATTGAGAAGAGGCGGGTAAGCACAAGTTGACACCAATTTTGTTAAGTATAGAAACTCTAAAAGTTGATTGAGATACGAAAATCACCCTATCCCGAAAACGCGTTCTAAAAAAACGCCTTACTCCTGTATTTGTTATAATTGATCGATGCATGAACGCATTGCATTTAACGCTGTATGTCTTCCCTGCTGCTTTTACCGACATGCAAGTAGCCTTAAAAATGCCGATTTCTCTAATAGAATCTCCTCCACAGTTTTGCTATCCGATAATTTGTTGTTCGACAATTTATACAGTAATATGAGTCCAGATCACTAACTATATCACGTTGCGTGATCTGGGTCGTAATCTGGATTTGAAGCGCGATGAATAGTTATATGCATTGTAAAACAATGAATCATCAGATCGCAAAACTGTGCAAGAAGAATTCTTATCAGCGGAATTGTAATTCCTCAAGGCTACTCGCGTATTGGTACGAACATTAGGAAAACCACACGGTGTTGGATGCATTGCGCATATTGATCGACTCATTGTAGCAAATACAATAGTGAAGACTTTTTGAAACGCGTTGTAGGCATGAGGTGTTTTTGTTTTGGATCTGAATCACCTTTTTGGAATTTCTATAACTGACAAAGTTTGTACCAACTTGTACAGCCGGGTGGTGGCGTTTTCGATGAAGGCCCCAGTCAGAGATGAGTAGGGAGATTGCCAGACCTATTGTTCGGTACCGAGCCCATGCTTTAGGATAGGATTCCGGCGCCGCCACGGAGCTCTTCCTAAACTCATAATGCATAATAAATATACGGCTCGAGCGAGTTTAGGGAAAGCTTCGTGGCGGCGCCGCAACAGCTTGGCTCGGGTACACACAATAGGCAATCTCCCTACTCATCTCTGCCCCAGTCTCCTTCTCCATGTTAGGCGCCTGGGGCACGGTCATATAAGATTCAGACAATGAGGCCCAGTCTGTTGCAGTAGAATACTGTATGATGAGAGTGGAATACTGTGTGATGAGTCTTTAGCCGTATCTGAGACCTTGATGATTGTGTGACACTGCGTAACAGTGAGTCGACTACGTGATCTCGAAGCAATCCTTCACCGACTCGCTATAGGGTTTCATTTGCTGGTTGGGACCTAGTAAGTTGCGTCGGAATACTGCATGACGAGAGTTTCAGTAAGTTACGTCGTAATACTGTATGATGAGTGTCTCAGTCATATCTGAGAATTACTGATAGTGTGTTGAGCTTCAGGGATCGACGGGATGCAAACCCACATCCGTAACTCTATCCTTCCAAGCGGCTCAAAGTAAATCTATCGCTCCCTCCGGAGAGGATACGGATGAGATGGTTACGTTAGCAAACAACCATGAAGACTTCGAGTGCACTTCCTCGCTTCGGCTGAGATTCGTGAGTCATTTTTGTCCTGTAGGCGGAGCCGAAGATACCGTTGATCACTAAATGACGGAAGTTCGACTCATGTTTGAGAACTCCGAATACTATATCAAATGACGGGAACTGACGTGAAGGAAACTCATCCCCGAAGCTATAGTGTCTAACGCGGCTGATGGTCGATCAACTGCGTGATTCCGAGTGAATCTACTCCCGATTCGCGATCGAGTCCGGTTCGCTCAATGAGGCCCAGTCAGTTGCAGTAGAATACTGTATGATGAGAGTTTAGCGTTAGATGAGACCTTCATGTACTGCCCTGAGCCACGGGAATGGACGTGTGGTAAGCTTATTTTCGAGGCCTTATCCGCCGATGCTGCGTAACGGTGAGTCGACTACTTGTTCTCGGAGCAATCAGCCGCCGACTTGCGATTAGGACTATTGCTGGTAGGGACCTAGTTAGTTGCGTCGAAATACTGTATGTCGAAAGTTCCAGTGAGTTACGTCGTAATACTGTATGATGAGTTCCTCAGTCATGTCTGGGGATTACAGATAGTTCATTGACCTCCGAGGATCAACGTGATTGAAACTCACACCCGAGCCTCTATCCTTGTGAGCTCTCAAGGTACATTGCTCCTCCCGGGAGGATCCTGACGAGGGTGTTTTGTACGGGAAAGAACCATGAAAACCTCGAGTGCACTCCTCAGGTTCAGCTGAGATGGTTGAGTCCGTTTCGTCCTGTAGGTGGAGCCGGAGAGACCGTCGAATACTGTATGACGAATGTTTGGTAGATATTCAGAACTCCGAAGACTGTATCGAGTGATGGGGACTGACTCAAAGCAAACTCATTTCTGAAGCTATAGCGTCTAACGCGTCTGATGGTCAATCGTTCGCGAGATTTCGAGTGTAACTACACCCGATTCGCTATCGACAACGTGATTTCGAGTGTATCTATGCCCCATTCGCTATCGAGTCCGATTCGCTTAATCAGGCCCCGTGTAATGCAGTGGAATACTCCATGATCAGAGTTCAGCCATATTTGAGACCTTGATGTACTGTAGCGAGCTACGAGGATGAACGTGCGGCAAGCTCACTCTCGAGGCCACATTGTCTGACACTGCGTAACAGTGAGTTGACTACGTGATCACGAAGCGATCCATCACTGACTCGCGACAAGGTCTCATTTCCCGAAGCTATAGTGCCTTGCGCGGCTGATGGTCAATCGACTGCGTGATATCAAGTGAATCTACCCCCGATTCGCTATCGACAACGTGACTTCGAGTAGATCTATCCCCCATGCGCGATCGAATTCGATTCGCTATATTAGGCCCCGTATGATGCAGTGGATTACTGTATGATGAGAATTCAGCCATATCTCAGACTTTGATGTACTGTACTGAGCTACGGTGTTGGGTGTATGGGAAGCCCTTTCCCGAGGCCACATTGTCTGACATTGCGTAACGGTGAGACGACTACGTGATCTCAAGGCGAAAAATCACTGACTCACTATAAGGTCTCATTTGCTGGTTGGGAACTAGTAACTTGCGTCGGAATACTGTCTGTTGAGAGTTCAGTAAGATACGTCGGAATACTGTATGACTGAAGTTTGTATAATATATTGAATACCGAAGACTGTATCGAGTGACGGGAAGTGACTGGGAACCATTCCCGAAGCTGAAGTGTCTAACGTCGCTGATGGTCAACTGACCGCGTGGTTTCGGATGTATCCACCCCCCATTCGCGATCGAGTCCGGATCGCTTTATCAGGCTCCGTCTAGTGCAGTGGAACACTGTATGACGAGAGTCCAGCCATATTTGAGACCTTGATGGACTGTACTGAGCTACGGGGATGGGTGTGCGTCAAGCTCACTCTCGAGGCCACATTATCTGACACTGCGTAACGGTGAGCTGACTACGTGATCCCAAAGTCATCAGTAACCGACTTGCTATGAGGACTCATTTGCTGGTTGGGACCTAGTAAGTTGCGTCGGAATACTTTATTACGAGAGTTTTAGTAAGATCCGTCGGAATATTGTATGATGAGATTTCACGGCATATACGGGGATTCCAGATACTGTCTCACGCTACGAGGATCGACGAGATGCGTTACTAACACCCGAGACTCTATCCTCTCGAGCAGCTTAAGGTGAAACTCCGCTTCTCGCGTGGAGGATTCCGACAAGCTCGTTTTGGACGGGAACGAACCACGAAGATCTCAAGTGCCCCCCGCCCCCCCCCCCTAGGTTCATACGAGATTCGTGAGTCAGGTTTCTCCCGGTTGGTGAAACCGAATAGACTGTGGAATACTGTATCATGAAAGTTTGAATGATAATCAGATTTCTGAAGATTGTCTCGAGTGACGGGAACTGACTGGAGGCCATTCCCGAAGCTATGGTTCCTCATGTGGCTGATGGTCAATCGACCGCGTGATCCGAACGAATCTATCCCTGAGTCGCTATCGAGTCCGATTCGCTCAATTAGGCCCCGTCTGATGCAGTAGAATACTGTATGATGAGACTTCAGCCGTATCTGAGACCGTGATGTACTGTACTAAGCTACGGGATGGTTATGCGGCAAGAGAGTTTGAGTAAGTTACGTCTGAAGACTGTATGATGAGTGTCTCAGTCATATCTGGAAATTACTGATAGTGTATTGAGCTCCGGTGATCGACGGGATGCAAGCGCACACGAGAGACTCTATTCTTTCTAGCGGCTCAATTCACATCTATCGGTCCCCCGGGGAGGATACCGACGAGCTTGTTTTGTGAGCGAAGAACCATGACGACCTCGAGCACATTTTCTAGGTTCAGCCGAGATTCGTGAGTCAGTTCCATACCGTGGGTGGAGCCAAAGAGACCCGCCGAATACTGTATGACGAAAGTTTCTATGATATTCAGGATTCCGGAGACTTTATCGAGTGAAGAGAACTGATTGCAAGCCATACCCGAAGCTATATGTCTAACGCGGCTGATGGTCAATCAACAGCATGATTTCGAGTGATTCTGCCCCCGATTCGGGATCGAGTCCGGTTCGCTCGATTGGGCCCCGTCCAATGCAGTGGAATACTATATGATGAGAGTTTAGCCATATTTGTGACCTTCATGTACTGTCCTGAGCTACGGAGATGGTCGTGCGTCAAGCTCACTTTCGAGGCCACATTGTCTGACACTGCGTAACGGTGAGTCGACTACGTGGTCTCGAAGTTAACAGGAACCGACCCTCTATGAGGACTCATTTGACGGTTGGGACCTAGTAACTTGCGTCGGAATACTTTATGACGAGGGTCTTAGTAAGCTACGTGGGAATATTGTATGATGAGATTTTCAGGCATATACGGGAATTTTAGATAATTTCTTGCGCTGCAGGGATCGACGATATGCAAACTAACACCCGAGACTCTATCCTACAAGTGGCTTAAGGTGAATCTCCGCTTCTCGTGGGGAGGATTCCGACGAGCTCGTTTTGAACGAGAACGAACCACGAAGATCTCAAGTGCACTCTCTAGGTTCATACGAGATTTGTGAGTCAGGTTTCTCCCTGTGGGTGAAACTGAATTGACCGTTGAATACTGTAAATGAAAGTTCGTATGATATTGAGAACTCTGAAGATTGTCTCGAATGACGGGAACTAGCCGGAAGCCATCCCCGGAGGTATGGTGTCTCATGTGGCTGATGGTCAATCGACCGTGTGATCCGAGCGAATCTATCCCTGAGTCGCTATCGAGTCCGATTCGCTCAATTAGGCCCCGTCTGATGCAGTGGAATACTGTATGATGGAACTTTAGCCGTATCTGAGACTGTGATGTACTGTACTCAGCTACGGGGATGGACGTGCGGCAAGAGAGTTTGAGTCAGTTACGTCGTAAGACTGTATGATGAGTGTCTCAGTCATAGCTGGGAATTACTGATAGTGTATTAAGCTCCGGGGATCGACGGGATGCAAGCCCACACGAGAGACTCTATTCTTTCGACCGGCTCAATTTAGATCTATCGCTCCCCCAGGGAGGATACCGACGAGCTGATTTTGTTAGCAAAGAACCATGACGACCTAGAACGCATTTTCTAGGTTCAGCCGAGATTCGTGAGTAAGTTTCGTCCCGCAGGTGGAGCCGAAGATACCGTTGTCACCAAATGACGGGAGTTTGACTCATCTTTGAGAACTCCGAATACTATATCAAATGACGGGAACTGTCGCGAAGCAAACTCACAATCAGTCCCGAAGCTATAGTGTCTAACGCGGCTGATGGTCGATCGACTGCGTGACTTCGAGTGAATCTTCTCACGATTCGCAATCGAGTCCGGTTCGCTCAATGAGGCCCAGTCTGTTGCAGTAAAAAACTGTAACTTGAGATTTTAGCCAAAGATGAGACCTTCATGTACTGTCCTGAGCTCCGGGGATGGACGTGCGGTAAGCTCATTTTCGGAGCCTTATCCGCTGACGCTGCGTAACGGTGAGTCGACTACGCGTTCTGGGAGCAATCAGTCGCCGACTTGCAATAAGGACTATTGCTGGTTAGGACAGAGTAGGTTGCGTCGAAATACTGTATGGCGAGAGTTTCAGTAAGATACGTCGGAATACTGTATGACTAAATTTTGTATGATATATAGAACTCCGATGACTGTATCGAGTGACGGGAAGTGACTGGAAACCATTTCCGAAGCTATCGGGTCTAACGTGGATGATGGTCAATCCACTCCGTGTGAAACGACTACGTGATCTTGGAGCAATTCATCACTGTTTCACTATAAGGTCCGATTCGCTGATTGGGACCTAATAAGTTGCGTCGGAATACTGTATGATGGAACTTTAGCCGTATCTGAGACTGTGATGTACTGTACTCAGCTACGGGGATGGACGTGCGGCAAGAGAGTTTGAGTCAGTTACGTCGTAAGACTGTATGATGAGTGTCTCAGTCATAGCTGGGAATTACTGATAGTGTATTAAGCTCCGGGGATCGACGGGATGCAAGCCCACACGAGAGACTCTATTCTTTCGAGCGGCTCAATTTAGATCTATCGCTCCCCCAGGGAGGATACCGACGAGCTGATTTTGTTAGCAAAGAACCATGACGACCTAGAACGCATTTTCTAGGTTCAGCCGAGATTCGTGAGTAAGTTTCGTCCCGCAGGTGGAGCCGAAGATACCGTTGTCACCAAATGACGGGAGTTTGACTCATCTTTGAGAACTCCGAATACTATATCAAATGACGGGAACTGTCGCGAAGCAAACTCACAATCAGTCCCGAAGCTATAGTGTCTAACGCGGCTGATGGTCGATCGACTGCGTGACTTCGAGTGAATCTTCTCACGATTCGCAATCGAGTCCGGTTCGCTCAATGAGGCCCAGTCTGTTGCAGTAAAAAACTGTAACTTGAGATTTTAGCCAAAGATGAGACCTTCATGTACTGTCCTGAGCTCCGGGGATGGACGTGCGGTAAGCTCATTTTCGGAGCCTTATCCGCTGACGCTGCGTAACGGTGAGTCGACTACGCGTTCTGGGAGCAATCAGTCGCCGACTTGCAATAAGGACTATTGCTGGTTAGGACAGAGTAGGTTGCGTCGAAATACTGTATGGCGAGAGTTTCAGTAAGATACGTCGGAATACTGTATGACTAAATTTTGTATGATATATAGAACTCCGATGACTGTATCGAGTGACGGGAAGTGACTGGAAACCATTTCCGAAGCTATCGGGTCTAACGTGGATGATGGTCAATCCACTCCGTGTGAAACGACTACGTGATCTTGGAGCAATTCATCACTGTTTCACTATAAGGTCCGATTCGCTGATTGGGACCTAATAAGTTGCGTCGGAATACTGTATGATGGAACTTTAGCCGTATCTGAGACTGTGATGTACTGTACTCAGCTACGGGGATGGACGTGCGGCAAGAGAGTTTGAGTCAGTTACGTCGTAAGACTGTATGATGAGTGTCTCAGTCATAGCTGGGAATTACTGATAGTGTATTAAGCTCCGGGGATCGACGGGATGCAAGCCCACACGAGAGACTCTATTCTTTCGAGCGGCTCAATTTAGATCTATCGCTCCCCCAGGGAGGATACCGACGAGCTGATTTTGTTAGCAAAGAACCATGACGACCTAGAACGCATTTTCTAGGTTCAGCCGAGATTCGTGAGTAAGTTTCGTCCCGCAGGTGGAGCCGAAGATACCGTTGTCACCAAATGACGGGAGTTTGACTCATCTTTGAGAACTCCGAATACTATATCAAATGACGGGAACTGTCGCGAAGCAAACTCACAATCAGTCCCGAAGCTATAGTGTCTAACGCGGCTGATGGTCGATCGACTGCGTGACTTCGAGTGAATCTTCTCACGATTCGCAATCGAGTCCGGTTCGCTCAATGAGGCCCAGTCTGTTGCAGTAAAAAACTGTAACTTGAGATTTTAGCCAAAGATGAGACCTTCATGTACTGTCCTGAGCTCCGGGGATGGACGTGCGGTAAGCTCATTTTCGGAGCCTTATCCGCTGACGCTGCGTAACAGTGAGTCGACTACGCGTTCTGGGAGCAATCAGTCGCCGACTTGCAATAAGGACTATTGCTGGTTAGGACAGAGTAGGTTGCGTCGAAATACTGTATGGCGAGAGTTTCAGTAAGATACGTCGGAATACTGTATGACTAAATTTTGTATGATATATAGAACTCCGATGACTGTATCGAGTGACGGGAAGTGACTGGAAACCATTTCCGAAGCTATCGGGTCTAACGTGGATGATGGTCAATCCACTCCGTGTGAAACGACTACGTGATCTTGGAGCAATTCATCACTGTTTCACTATAAGGTCCGATTCGCTGATTGGGACCTAATAAGTTGCGTTGGAATACTGTATGACGAAAGTTCCAGTAAGTTACGTCGTAATACTGTATGATGAGTTTCTCAGTCATATCCGGGGATTACAGATAGTTTCTAGGTTTCTTCCGGTGGGTGAAACCGAATAGACCGTCGAATTTTGTATGATGAAACCCACCAAACAGTGAATGTTGTCACAACGTTCCTGGGAAGTTGTCCTGTCAACCTGGGAACGTTCCGCCAAAGTCCGGGAAACGTGTTGTCGACACGTTGGCGCAACGAAGAAACGTGTACTAGATGGGCGTTGCCTCGACGTTCCCAGAACGTTCCTGAGACGTTCCAGCGGGTTTTCCAAGGTTGCACGATGGTTTACGAGATGTTTCCTGTGCAACCAATACTTCGAATATTTTTCGTTAAATAAATAAACAAATTGTTTATAAAATTCCCCTCCTTGCAAGCTACCAGCTCCATCCCCGTCCAATCTCATCGATTGCGCTCAATCAGAAACATGTCAACTTGGTACAAGAAAGACGGGGAAGTTACGCTTGAATGCAATAAGAGCCAATTAACGACAATTCTTTAATAATAATCCATCCATTCATCCATATTCGAAACCGTCCCAGAAACGTTCTGGAAACGTTGAGGCAACGCGCATCCCGTAGACATTTTTTCGTTTCGCCAACGTGTCGGAAACGCGTTTCCCGAACTTGGGGGAACATTTGAAGGTTGACAGGACAACTTCCCAGAAACGTTGTGCCGATATTTATTGTTTGATGGGAAGTTTGTATGATTTTTAGAACTCTGGTGATTGTCTCGAGTTACAGGAACTGACTGGAAGCCATTCCCGTAGCTATGGTGTCTCATGTGGCTGATGGTCAATCGTCCGCGTGATTCCGAGCGAATCTATCCCTGAGTCGCTATCGAGTCCGATTCGCTCGATTAGGCCCCGTCTGATGCAGTAGAATACTGTATGATGAGACTTTAGCCATATCTGAGACCGTGATGTACTGTACTAAGCTACGGGATGGACGTGCGGCGAGAGAGTTTGAGTAAGTTACATCGTAAGACTGTATGATGAGTGTCTCAGTCATATCTGGGAATTACTGATAGTGTATTGAGCTCCGGTGATCGACGGGATGCAAGCGCACACGAGAGACTCCATTCTTTCTAGCGGCTCAAAGTACATCTATTGCACCCCCCGCAGAGGATACCGACGAGGTGGTCTTGTCAGCAAAGAACCATGAAGACTTCGAGTGCACTTCCTTGGTTCGGCCGAGATTCGTGAGTCATTCCCGTCCTGTAGGCGGAGCCGGAGATACCGTTGATCACTAAATGACGGGAGTTTCACTCATGTTTGGGAACTCCGAATACTATATCAAATGACGGGAGCTGACGTGAAGCAAACTCATCCCCGAAGTTATAGTGTCTAACGCGACTGATAGTCAATCGACTGATTGATTCCGATTGAATCTACCCCCGACTCGCGATCGAGTTCGATTCGCTCAATCAGGCTCCGTCCAATCCAGTGGAATACCGTATGATGAGTCTTTAGCCGTATCTGACACCTTGATGTACTGTACTGAACTACGGGGATGGACGTGTGGCAAACTCACTCTCGAGGCCAGATTGTATGTCACTGCGTAACAGTGAGTGAACACTACGTGATCTCGAAGCGATCCTTCACCGACGCGCTATGAGGTCTCATTTGCTGGTTGGGACCTAGTCAAGTGCGTCGGAATACTGTATGACGAGAGTTTCAGTAAGTTACGTCGTAGTACTGTATGATGAGTGTCCCAGTCATATCTGGGAATTGCTGATAGTGTGTTGAGCTCCGGGGATCGACGGGATGCAAACCCACATCCGCAACTCTATCCTTCCGAGCGGCTCAAAGTACAGCTTTCGCTCTTCCCGGCGAAGATACGGACGAGATGGTTTCGTTAGCAAAGAACCATGAAGATCTCGAGTGCACTCCCTTGGTTCGGCCGAGATTCGTGAGTCAGTTTGGTCTCGTAGGTAGAGCCGAAGATACCGTTGATCACTAAAAGACGAAAGTTTGACTCATGTTTGAGAACTCCGAAAACTATATCAAATGATGGGAACTGACGTGAAGAAAACTCATCCTCGAAGCTATAGAGTCTAACGCGGCTGATGGTCGATCTACTGTGTGATTCCGAGTGAATCTACTCCTGATTCTCGATAGAGTCCGGTTCGCTCAATGAGGCCCAGTCTGTTGCAGAAGAATACTATATGATGAGAGTGGAACACTGTATGATGAGTCTTCAGCCGTATCTGAGACCTTGATAATTGTGTGTCACTGCGTAACAATGAGTGAACTACGTGATCTCGGAGCAATCCTTCACCGACTCGCTATAAGGTCTCATTTGCTGGTTGGGACCTAGTCAAGTGCGTCGGAAAACTGTATGACGAGAGTTTCAGTAAGTTACGTCGTAGTACTGTATATGAGTGTCCCAGTCATATCTGGGAATTGCTGATAGTGTGTTGAGCTCCGGGGATCGACGGGATGCAAACCCTCATCCGCAAGTCTATCCTTCCGAGCGGCTCAAAGTTCAGCTTTCGCTCTTCCCGGGGAGGATACGGACGAGATGGTTTCGTTAGCAAAGAAGCATGAAGATCTCGAGTGCACTCCCTTGGTTCGGACGAGATTCGTGAGTCAGTTTGGTCTCGTAGGTAGGGCCGAAGATACCGTTGTTCACTAAATGACGAAAGTTTGACTCATGTTTGAGAACTCCGAAAACTATATCAAATGACGGGAACTGACGTGGAGCTAACTCATCCTCGGAGCTATAGTGTCTAACGCGGCTGATGGTCGATCTACTGTGTGATCCCGAGTGAATCTACTCCTGATTCTCGATCGAGTCCGGTTCGCTCAATGAGGCCCAGTCTGTTGCAGTAGAATACTGTATGATGAGAGTGGAATACTGTATGATGAGTCTTTAGCCGTATCTGAGACCTTGATAATTGTGTGACACTGCGTAACAGTCAGTCGGCTACCTAATCTCGAAGCAATCCTTCACTGACTCGCTACAAGGTCTCATTTGCTGGTTGGGACCTAGTGAGTGGCGTCGGAATACTGTATGACGAGAGTTTCAGTAAGTAACGTCGTAATACTGTATGATGAGTGTCTCAGTCATATTCGGGAATTACTGATAGTGTATTGAGCTCCGAGGATCGACGGGATGCAAACCCCCATCCAAACCTCTATCCTTCCGAGTGGCCCAAAGTACGTCTATCGCTCCCACCGGGGAGGATACTGACGAAATGGTTCCGTTAGCGAAGAACCATAAAGATCTCGAGTGCTTTCCCTAGGTTCGGCCGAGATTCGTGAGTCAGTTTGGTCCCGTAGGTAGAGCCGAAGATACCGTTGATCATCCAATGACGGAAGTTTGACTCATGTTTGAGAACTCCGAATACTATATCAAATGACGGGAACTGTCGTGAAGCAAACTCACAATCAGTCCCGAAGCTATTAGGGGAGTAAGTAAGCTTCTGAATTCGTTCACTAACCGTATAAACTCTTCCAAACCCTCCAGTTTTGGGCTCAAATAATAGGTGACACATTCAATAATCAATGTTGATAAGAATTATTGTTCAAAAATTGGGGCAAGGCATGAATGAACAATAAAAACATGTTTTCCCCCGTACTTTTTTCGGTTTTTCCTTTATAAGTCGGAAAATATTGGTTTTTCGAGGAAACTTGTTCGAAAGTGATTTGTAGATCTTTGAACGATCTACAAAATTGGTTCACCTACTTTTTCCCGTGAAATGCATCCTTTTGGAGTTATCCTTGATGGAAGTCATAATCGAATTTGTTTAAATAAATTCGCTAAAATTGTGTATAACGATTTCAAATTATTTCCCCTAGGTAATAGTAGGGTGAGTAAAGCCGGTTCACCCCCGCGTTAAGGGTAGTTTCCACTAGGTACATATAAGGTAATAAATAAGGGTGGGAACTACCCTCACCTAGAAGATGATGCACCCCTAACAGGGCGTCATCCTCGCCAACCTGGGCAAGTATTGCGTCATAATTAGCAATAATTACCTTGATTAGTTTATACATAGTTCACCTAACTATATATGAACACTATGCATATAGCTATATATACGCGCAAGCATATAGCCATGCGCGCACGTGCGCCTGGCTCATCAATCTTGTCCCTCTCTCTCGCTACGGTCCTCCTCTGCATCGCATACCTATCCAATCGGGCCCCTCTCGTTCGTAACGGTCCCTCCCAGATCTCCGCAGCCATCATGCCGTAGCAAGATCTCGAGAGGTGCTGCCACCAGCCTTTGCTCGCACCAACCTTTGGCTATGTTTGCCGTCGGATGATGATTGAATCCCGTTATTCTTTCCCCGTCGCATGATGATCCGCTGCGACTCTTTTACTGCAGTTTGATCCAAGCTTTTACGGTTTTTTTCACATGAAATCAAGCTGCAGCTTTGCTGCAGCTTGATGCCTTTTTGTTGTACATGGAATCAAGCTGCAGCTTTGCTGCAGCTTGATGTATATTGCATAAAACGATGATGATATATTTTTGATGTTCCTCTTTTACGAGTTGCAGCTTCGCTGCAGGAATTTTTGAAACCGGTTTCTTCGCTTGAAGGTCTCAGAGACGAAATCTCGGAGATCCTTGGTTAGAATTTTACCGTAGTAAAGTCATCCTCAGTTTCGATTTCGTTGAAAACCAAGTCGCTCTTGATTTCGTTGAGCTTATATCGGTCGTTGAAAGTGATTGCTCGAGACAAACGACTTGCTCAAGCATTTGAAAATCTAGTGTTTATCCTCGCAGTCTTCTAGCATCTGTTTTAAAAATGATGGAGATAATCACCCACTCAGGTAAATGAAATCTCAATGACTCTTTTCACTTTTTCAAAATTAAAGTTCATTCTCATATTGTTGTCTTGTCATTTCAGGACAAGCACAGATTTTGTGTAAATTATGGAGATTAAGAATGTTGTATGGTGATATGCCAAATTATGACATACAACCTCCTGTAGTACGTCATAATTTATTAATTGAAAGAGTGCTTCATAGTAGGCACTTCCATACGTTCACATTTTTATTCAAAGTAAGGCGCGAGGTTGATCGGGAGATGATGTTTAGGAGGAATGCACGGATATACCGTGATTCAATGGCAAACATCGATCCTCTGTATCACGGGGATATCAACGCGATCGAAGAGTTTTTGTTTATGCAAGCCGATTTCCAAGAATTTTGTTTTATAATCAATAATTTTATGCTAGATAGTCTTATGCTTGTACATCAATCATCTTGATTTTCAAGACTTTATTCCTTGTAAAATGGGAAAGGTTAAGAATAAGAAAACATATAATGAATTTCACGTTTATTGTATAGATATAACTAAATATACGCACTAATTTATTAGAATCATTACATTTTTTTCATCATTTCCTATCTTTCAATACTACAACTTGTATATTTTCAATATATGATCGATATATATGTAGAAATTGAATAATTTCTCCAACATCGCCTCGAAAATAATTTGATATTGAATAAGATGAATCAAACTCGCATTTATTTGTATCAACTACCCACTTACTAGTGAGGTAATCTAAGAACATCGGGAATAGGCAATTACTTTCAAAGATGATAGAAAAAATAATAGTTTTATCCATTTTTCTTTCGATTTCTTGAAATGTTTCCAGAGCTTTGAGATGTTCTTCGTCCGACTCGGTGAGGACTGATTTAATTGCTCTTAATTGTTCTGGAATGAAAGATTTAATTTTGTATTGAACCTTATTTCCGGTAGATTTAATTTTAATTGTACGATTTGCGGGTTCTTTATGATATGAAAATTTTCAAATAATTCTTTTAAGACATCACCTATATCTCCTCTTATCAAATAATCACAAGAGATTGATGGATTATAATCGCATTTTGATGTATCAACTATCCAAATACTATCTTTTAATTTTTCAAAGGCGGTATTTTTACAATTACGCTTAATGTTAAAGACAATTGAATATATGAAAATGTGCTCGATTTCCCAACACATTAAACAATAAGTGTAATAAAATTCACGATATCCAATCAACTCCTCAATCATTTGTTTTTGACCTGTTGGAAATTAACAATAGTTATTCTAGGACGAAGAAACACCAATTGAGGATTGACTATACATTTTTCATATTTTTCTAGAAACCTCAACATTGAAAATACGTCTCCTCTCTTATAATAATCTTTCGAAATCAATTTATTATATTCACATAAATTGAGATCGATTTTATATTTACTCTTCTTGAATTCGTTAAATTTCTTATTAACTTTCGCAGTTCTTTTCATATTGAAAATTACAGAGTGAATATAAGCGAATTTAACTTTTACATCACAGATTAATTCCAAAATTATATTGTAATCCACATGTTGTAGCTTCGCTCTTAAAATCTTCCTTTCACCTGTCAAAGATTTTTCAGTCTCAATCTAACGAATTGTACATTTAAGATACATGGCATATCTTGATCGAGTATACTGACTATGTGATGAATATTTCCTATAGCATAGTACTCTGCGGTTAAATTTGGATTATAGTTTGAATCAGTCGGGTCTACCTCCCAACAACTATTCCTTAATTCAGTTAGAGTATGACTATGCCAAGCCCATGGATGTTTAGTAAAAATCATTGTTAATATCTGACTACAGTCATAAAGCGATTTGTTTTGCTCATATTCAGCGAATACATCTTCTAGCTCGAATTTACTGTAGGAGAAAAACAGTTCAATATAACCCACGATACGTTGCACAACTCTCATTTGCTCTGAAACAATTTACGTTCGTTTTAGTTTCACAATTTGAATAAAAGTCATGCAATGATAGTTTTTTTCTAACATTTCAAAAATTTGTTTCAGAGATCCACGATAATAGAAAGTAGAAGCAAACTTGGGTTTAAATGGAAAACTTTCATCTATAGTCCATCCACTGTTCCTTAACATCTTAAAATCATAATTTTTTGAGGTCCAATAGTAGTTTGTTCCAAAAACTAGAGAAAATATTACTCTATCATCCAAAAATCGTTCAAAACGTTTGAATTCTTTGTAGACGATTGTGCAACTGCCCCGTTTTTCATCATAGTCCATTAGAATGCTCAGCAATCTCACTAGAATTAGCATTTGCTCTGGAAGGATATTTGATTTTTAAATCTACAAATTGAGCATATTCAAAACAAAAACCGTAAGATGTAATGAATATGAATATTTGATGAGCGTTGCCGATGAAAAAATATGGACAAGGCAAGCTTGCTACATATTTTCTAGTGAAATCAATTTCATACTTGCTAAAAACTAATAGTTTCCTTTCGAAATAGGAAGGCGAATAAAACAGATTTGTCTCATATAACAGGTGAAAGGTGCACGAGTCATCAAAGTCTGACTGGTTCGTAAGGTAATCGTGGAAGGCTTCATAATAACTCATTCTTTCGTCGCTATATAGTCTTAGATTGGAAAGGCATCCCTCCAATACTGAGCGCTGGACTAGAAGAATTATTTGTTTTTTCTCATTCTGATGTGCACAAGAAACATCTCTTTAATCATATATTTAAATTCATGAATAAAATGCACCATCTCACAAATATTCCCCTTTTTAAAATACATCGTGTCGAGATTTGGTTTAAACATTGTTTTCTGATAATCTATCTCATATGGGCTATCTACTAGCTTCTTAAAATAATTCGTTCTTTCATAATAGAAATTAGATGTTGTAAAAACTATGCTAAAATCATAAGACAAGTCTAAATGGGGTTCGATCATGAGAAATAGATTGAAAGCTGCTAAGTAGTCTCTCTGCTTTTTGACTCGCACTGCCTCTAAGATCTCTAAATGCCCTGTGAGAGGCACATGCAATCAACTATAGGAAATAGTTTGGAAAACATGTGACTACTTACCCTCGTAACCGATTCCAAAAACCATTTTTGAGTTGTATTGCGCCTTGGTTTATATTGTTAGACCTGCACTAAATCAGCTCTCAGACTTTTAACAAATTCACACGGAAATATACAACGGATAGAGACAACAGCGATAGACTGATCAGATGTTAGAATTTGCGCTCTTTTATAATAGATACCACCGATCAAATTTGGACATAGCTGTCGTCGTTTGAAGATGGGAGGTGTAGCTACCATCGTTTGAAGGTTTCCTTGTTGTACACCTTCAAAATTAAATCATGACACAATTGAATTCTATAGCATGCTTTTATTGAATATTGATATACATGATGATTCTGCTGAATTTTTCGCTCAAGTTGCTCTTCCACAGCTCCGGCTCTCTCCTGCTTCTGCCTGAGATGTTCTAGCATCTGTCTATATTCTTCCATCCTTTCACCGAAACCCTGAACTACATTTTTCATCTCTTCATATCCAATCATCAATTCTTCCTTCATCTCAACGATCTTATTATTGGTCTCTCCTTGACGATCAAGTATACTATCAGCTAGCGACGAAGATTCCATAAATTTCAAATCATAATGCTCGCTATTCTTCTCAACACGCTCGGATAAATTGTAGTGAGATTTTTTCAATCCAATCAGCTCGGTAGTCAAATGACCTGCTACAACCGAATGCACATCATTAATCTCTTTGTGAATAAAGTCCTTGAGGTTAACAAAATCATTGTTGATTTTCAAGTATACGTCTTTCAAATTTGTGATAGATTTTTTCATATCCCTGATGCTATCCATCATATCAGCATTCGATTCATCGATTCTATCAAACTTTTCCTCGGAAACTGCGGAATGATCCATGAATACCTTGGTCAAATTGATCACTTGACTTTTGAAATGGAGATTATCTCCTTGGCTTTGAACCAAACTTTTCTTAGCATCAGTGAATAACATTTCATTCTTCTTGAACTTGGTCTCAAAATCTTCCATGTTTTCCTCACGTAATTCTTCCCGACGCTCGAGAGCTAGAATTTTTTGATTCATATTCGTGATAAAAGCACGGATTTCCGATTTCACAGTATCAAAATTATCATTCATTTTTCGAGTGTTCCTGACTACTTCATTCTTCACATGGAACATATTCAAGTCTACAGCGTGGAATGTTGCAGCTAGCTTTTCCATCAGCTTTGACTCATTTTCATCCATATTTTCCATCATAAACTTAGTTCCTGTTTCATCCAGTGAGAGAATGGTCTTGTCAATCTCATCATTTTCCTCCACAGAAATAGAGTCTCCTATACACATTGCATATAATTAAAACGTAATTCACCACACGAGCTTGCATAATTAATTATCACACATACCGACTACTGCATTGAGCACCTTTTCACGTTCTCCCGAGGCACTGGCTTGCGGTACAGCTGACCCTCCTCCAGACTTTGCTCCCAAATCAAGAGACAAATCCTGATCCTGATTATTCTTAGTTCTAGATAGATTCGAAGTAGACGACGATAATCTTGAGGTTTCATCCTCGAGAACTTTAGACGAGCTTTTCTCCATTTTCACACAACTGTTCTCTTCAAACTGTAGAGACGTAATGATTAAAACGTGAATCAAATTTCTTATTTATAGGATGAACCCAGCTTCTCTGAGCTCCTCAATTAGAGAAATTACTTCATTCCTAAGTGACTCATTCCCAGCTTGCATAGAACGTAAACAGAGATCTAAGCGTGAACAAATCTCATTGACATCATCCCACCAAACGTATTCAACTCCTGTTTTTTGTCCTCGGAGAGTCAAAGTATCGTTGTCTATGCTTTTCACGAGTTTTCGCAGCCCTGAGCCTATTTGATTTTTGAAGAGTGGGCCAATAACGTTCTTATATTTTTCACTTTTTGAACTAATAATCCGTTTATTGGGATCATGATCTCGTCTATGAGCACTGGTCCACTCCAAAATTTTCTTGTACCTCATCGAATCATGCGATTTATAGTTTTGAGGATTCGCCTTAAAGATTAATTCATAGATTCCAATCGTTGGCTGAACAACATGGTCACGTCCTAAGAGCAGAACGTCATTATTTTTATCAAAATCGAGCGTTAAGGAGCCTAACATTAATTGATTATCTTGATAATATGGTCCATAGGTCGAATCTGAACCTTTGTTTTGCTTAATAAAATCCGAGAGATAACGAAGCGACAAAGCACCCAAATTTTTATGAAGAAAATCTTGAAAGTTAGTCCATTCTCGCGGATTTTCAACGATCCGTTGAATCGATTTTTCGAGAGATGGTTCATCGTCCACGATGCTTGACTCATCATTATCGGTAGAGTATACTTCTTCGACATATTGTCGGCTGCGGGTTTTGTTCGGGTGCAGAAAAGAAGAAGACGCAGGCGTGGGCAGAGATATGCTCGCGTTGAGACGCTCTTCGTTGAAACTTGAACGCCTTGGGATGTCTATGATCCTCCGATCTTCTTCTACACCACCTTCATCGCTGTCGTTTTCCATTGGCTCATCGATTAGCTCATTTTTCAGTTTTCCATCATCGATTATTCTTTCTTGTTGGCTAACTAACTTCTCCAAAGGCTGAACTATAGGCTGAAGATTCTCGATTGCCTCATCACGAAGAGCTGATTTTGCAATTTTCAGAGCGCTGCTTTTTTTGCGAATTGCTGACGAGGCCTTGGCTATTTGCTTTGCGATCTCAGTTTTTTCTTTCTTCTTCTTCTCAATCTCAGTTTTTCCTCCTTTTTTTTGAAGCACTCTCTTCACTGGCTTCGCCTTCGATCTCGCCATTTTGACGCTTACCGTCAGACTGATCGAATGTTATGAATGTATCATAATTTCGTCTGTATCTGCCTTTATTTTTCGGAGACGTTTTATCAATCACACAGAAATCATACTTACCGGCTGACCAACAAGCTGAGCACATGGATTTGAATTCTTCCCAAGTCATATCGGAATTAACGTGGGAATGGTATATCACTCGGAGAGTTGTATCATCAACACTAAAAATGACTAAAAAGTTCAAATTATCACGGCATAGTTTTTTTGGAGCACTTGTGTAGGATTGAGTGAGAAAAAATATGTCCAATCCAAAATGTCTAGACATGCAAAAATGAGGTAGTAATAAGTGATAATTTTGATGAGCAACGTCGTCAAAAATAAGCAGCGAATTCGGCTTTGCATCTTTCGGATCAATTATCTCCTCACTGTTTGTCGATTCGTAGAAATTCATATCCTCTAGCTCATTCATAACAGCCTTCAACAGACGATATTTCGCTTGATCCAAGCTCTTGGAATATAGATATATATTCTCGAATGCTAATCCATTCGGTGCGAATATTAACGATAGCAAAGCATTCGTTTTTCCGCAACCACTCGCACCGATGAATAATGCGCGTAGGTTGCACGGCAGTAGTTTACCATGCTTGCTCATGGTCTCTCCTCCTGAGCAATTATCTAGGTTTAACACGGCTATCCCCTCCTTTTGCTTGACGAATCTCATCTTGACTACTGAATTTTTTGATGGGATCAGCATATAAATATGGTATTTTTAATTATAAGATTAGTTTCCAATGCAGAGAGGGAGAGGCTTCGTTAATACGTTAATAAACAAGATTCCAATTGAGGCACATCTTCCTGGATATCGTTTCTGTGGACCAGGGACTCGATTGAAAAAAAGGCTAGAACGAGGTGACAAGCCCAAGAATAGGCTAGATTCCGCCTGTCTCACCCACGATATCGAGTATTCGCTGAATCAAGATCTTGGAAAACGACACGAGGCCGACGCTCGACTACAAGCTGCGGCTGAATCGCTCTCCCACGCAAACGACTCATCTTTTTCAGAACGACTCGCAGCCAGAGCAGTGGGTAAAATCATGAAAATCAAACGTAAACTTGGTATGGGCATGAGGAAAAGGAAACGAACAGTTCGCGGTAAAAAAAAGAGAGAGTTGATTTTGGCTCGAAGGGGCGGCTTTTTACCAGCCTTGCCAACGATTGCTGCGCTGTCTGCGCTTGCTACTGGAGCAGCTAACGTTGTGAAGAGTGTTTCCGACATGAGGACGAATAGGAAGCGTTTAGAAGAGTTATCTCGTCATCATAGAGCCCTCGAGAAAGGTGGAAAAGGAATTTATTTGAATCCTTATAGGAATAAGATGGGCTCAGGCCTTAAGAAAAAAAAAAGCCCAAACGTCGTCGAGTGTGAAAAGACTTGGTATGAGCGGGCGAGACATTATGAGGGCTGCGAGGAATATAAAATATTTTAGAGGTGTCTTTGCTCGAGATACTCTACCCGACTCTCCCTGGCTTCATGAATGTGGCGTGCTTAACTTAGCTAATTTGCTTGATAAAGGCACTCATTGGTGCGCTTGGCGCAAACGGGGTAACGTGGTTAGATATTTCGATTCTTTCGGTGCTTTGAGCCCACCACCAGAATTAGTTAGATATTTCCGTAACAGTTCTCCAGATTGTCGAATCACATATAATCGTATACCCAGGCAAACGTATAATCAAACAAATTGCGGGCAACTTTGCTTACAATTTTTGAGAAGTATAAAATGAGACTCGCATCGATTTTTCATTCAGTCATGTCTAAAACTTATTCTATATCAGGTGTTGAACCTAACCTCACCACTAGCGTAACCCCGAACGTGGATGCTAGCAGTAAAAGCTACGAGCTTGCATTAACCAATTTTACAACGGTGAATTCAATTAGTAACGTTAATTCGAATAATAATCGATTTCATTTTGATAATCAGATATATATTATACCACGAGGATCTTATGAGCTAGAGGATTTACAAGATACACTACGGCAAGTTGTGAGTGATTATCATACAACGGTGAAAAAAAAGACTTTGGAAGCTGAAGAATATCCATTCACGCTTAGGGCCAACAAAGTAACTCTGAGCGTAGAGTTGTATTCCTACTACGACGTAGATTTTTCTCAGCCTCACAGCATAGGATCTGTTCTAGGATTTTCCAGTGATAAAAAAGCTGGGTCAATTTTGAAAGCTAACCATTGGCATACATCTAGCGAACTCGTTAAGATCAAGAATATATCAGTGATTAGACTGATCTGTGACATCATCTCTGGCTCATATCTAAACGGAGTCGAGAGTCATTCGCTTTTCGAATTTCCACTACTTGTCCCAACAGGATATTCCATTGACATAGTGCCATCGGATAGAATATATTACCCAGTTCACGTGCATACAATTGATCACATTAGTGTGAGTATTCAAGATCAAGACGGAAAACCAGTGGATTTCGAAGGAGAGCCAATAAATTTACAAGTTCATCTTCGAGAACAGCGGCAATGATCGTATATAATAATAGAGGTTGCACAAGAACAACAGTCATTCGCCACCCACCTTCAGTCAAAGCTACATCAGACAAGCCCAGGATTCCGCTGACTCCTGCAAACGTGAGATTTCTACGTTCATTGGGATTCAAAGTGCGAAAAAATGGAGGACGCTCTTGATATTTTCGACGACCCACAAGTCGATGAGCGGATTGTTAAGAAAGATGTGAGATTTTTCAATCCATATACTCCTCATAGCTATAACAAGAGCGATGAGATCAGAATTGCTATTCAATCACAAGATATGTTTGTTTTACCGAGTGAGAGCTATTTACATATCAGTGGGAAGATTAATTATGACAAAGATGCTAGCATCACGTGCGTGAATAATTTTGTACTATTTCTATTCTCAGAAATACATTATTTATTGAATGGATTTTGTATAGATACTTGCAAGCATGTTGGGCTCACGACTACTCTTAAAAGTTATTTATCGGTTTCGCGGAGCGAAGAAAAATCTCTGACTCACGCTTGCTGGAACCTTGGTGATTATAATGTAGATAAAACCAATTATGCTTTCGACTTTTGTATTCCATTGAAGAGAATCTTTGGTTTTTGCGAAGATTTCAAAAAGATGGTGATTCACTCGAAACATGAGTTGATTCTCATTCGATCAAAGACGGATCACGATGCCGTAATCGTGGTGCATGCTGACTGCGAACCGGAAATTACCATCTCGAATATTACGTGGTGCATGCCCTTTGTCATTCTGAATGATTTGAATAAGCTCCATGTATTGAAGGCGGTGGATCGAAATATTTTTCTTACTATAGTTTTTCGGAGCTGGTCGATTTAAGAGGTACCGTTGCTTCAAGAGACAGATAATCATGTTTGGTCTGTGAGAAGCTCCAACAACTTGGAAAAACCTCGATTCATTATATTGGCATTCCAGACTAACAGGAAACAGAATAAAAAGCTCGCTTCTACAATATTTGATCATTGCAAGCTCACAAGTTTCAAAGTTTATTTGAATTCCGAGCAATATCCGACGGAAAATTATTCCATAGATTTTGTTGCAAATAAACAAGTTTCTCTTCTCTATCACATGTTTGCATCGTTTAGAAAATCTTACTATAATACTCCAGAAAGCCAAGTTGCTCTTTCTCTCACCGATTTTGTCAAGCTCGTACCAGTCGTTGTAATTGATTGCTCGAGACAGAACGATTCGCTCAAGCATTCCTCAATAGATTTGCGTATAGAATTCCAAACGAAAGAAAATATGCCGAAGAATACATCGGCTTACTGCTTAATAATGCATGATAGTATTGTAAGGTATAATCCGTTAACCAATATCACTCACAAGCTGGTATAAATGTAGGAACTCGGGATGCCAACATATACGAGAAACCATATTTTCATCGACTTGCAAGGATTCAGCATTGGAGTGGAAAAATGTTTCATTCCAAAAGAAATCGCGGTTTTTAATCTGGAAACAAGGTCAAAAGAATGCTATCTCGTGAAGCCCCCTTTTCCATACATGGAACTCGATTGGAGAGATGGGAGACATGCGAGATATATGTATAACAACATACATGGAATTAAATGGAGCTTTGGAGATGTACCTTGGATTCAGAGAAAATGGATCGCCCGTCGTATCTTCAATGAGAGCAACAACGGAGAGGCGACATTTGTCTACGTGAATTCGGATGAAAAAAAAAAATGGGCGAAAGAATTTTTACCGGGATATCTCGTTCATAATCCGAATTACCATTTAATTAACATTTACGATGAATACGATTGCACCTCGAATGATTATTGGTCCAAGGATTACGAATATTCAGAATGTGACCATCACGACAATGACTCATTCCGATGTGCTTTGAGAACCGTTGAATATCTTTCGTATGTTGTATGCAAAGATCATTAATAAAATGTTATGAAAATTGATGGAATTTCATCACTCCCCCACTCCTCTTATACATATAAATTGCTTGTAATTATCAAAATTTGCTCAGTCATGAATATCGATACGTTCGGTAGGTCCATTGGCACCGAATTTTCTCACAAAAGAGCAATTGCTCAGATTAATCTCAAACAAAGAGCTCTGGAAAGAACCTTGAAATCTATTGAAGAAAACTTAAAAGAAAGCCTGGAAAAACAAGCAAAAACTATTTTTCAAACCAATTTCCGAATCAACGATTGTTTCAAACAGTTGGACAAAGTCGAAGACAGAGTAAGTACACTGGAAGAAAATATGCATGCTGTAAGTTTAGTCGAGCTCCACAAACGTCTAGGAAGAGTTGAAACCAAATTGAAAGAATTGTTGCGGCAATGAGTGCAGAAAAAATTCAGCTCGTGAAGGAGCTCCACGCACCAGCCAGGAGAAATTTTCCTCGTCGCTGTGTTGATGTGCGTGGAATCAATGATCTGTGGCAGCTAGACTTGGCTGTTATGATTCAGTATGCGAATTACAACAAGAACTATAAATATATTCTAGTAGTTATCGATGTTTTCTCAAAATATGTGTGGGCCGAGGCTATTAAGTCGAAATCTGGTACAGAAGTCACCGAGGCCTTCAAAAAAATATTGAAAATAGCTGGAATTGCTCCTAAGAATCTACAAGGCGACAAAGGTCGAGAATTCTATAACAAAGATTTTTTAAAAGTAATCAAAGACAATCACATAAACATGTATTCCACCTACAGTAATCTAAAGGCCAGCGTATGCGAACGAGTAATTAGGACTTTGAAATCAAAAATTTATCAGATATTTTCTCTGAAAGGCAAGTTTATTTGGTTGAATTTTTTACAAGAAATTGTTCAGAAATATAATAATACGATACATCGTAAGATACAAATGAAGCCAGCCGAAGTTTGGGAAAAAAGTAAAAATCAAGCTCAAATTGAAGCAGATCTTTTAACTACGGCATATGCGCGGAGGAGTATGCCGAGAAAATTCAAATTCAAGGTTGGTGACATAGTACGCATAAGCAAATACAAGTCTCTCTTCGACAAAGGATATCTACCTAATTGGAGTGCGGAAACATTCACGATATATCGTGTACAGCAAACCAATCCGCCCACGTACCTTCTTGAAGATTATGAAAAACAGAAGATTGCAGGGTGTTTCTATGAATCAGAGCTTGCTCACGTGAGAAATCCCAACGTATTTCTCGTTGAAAAAATTTTACGAAGGAAAGGGAATCAGGTTCTTGTAAAGTGGTATGGAATGAAACAGACCAGTTGGTGTAAGAAATCTGATATACTCGAGTAAGAGCGTTTATTGTAGCCGGTAATCACCGTATGCAAAAGTATGTATACGATCGCTGTGACAGACACGTTTATCATCGCTCGATGAAAGTGCTAGCTTGCGCTGACGTATGGTGCATACATTATGCTTCAAAGATCGTATGGTAGTTTGATCAATGTACATTGAATCTTGATTGAATAAACAGTTTTTATAATCTGCAAAGGTGAGCTTGTTCCTCAATATTGACCTAGTAATCCCTTTCCCAACACACTTTTCAGAGTCCAGCGTGTCAATACTGTAGAGCTTGGATTTTATGAATACAGCAGCTTTTATTGGTAGTCCATGCATCTCATCCGAGAACTTTCCTAAGACTTTTTTGTTGAGCAAAGGTATTTTGTAAGGGTTGTCTGGTGCATAATCAGATGTGTCGAAATACTGTTCGCCATAAGGCTTCAACAGGTCTTCATATATACATATATTTCTAAGAAAATAGATCATTGAGTCAGTATCTGTATAGCATAAGGAACAGTCTCCCGGATTCTTTGTAAATAGCTTCAACATGAAATCATAATGAAAAGAATACATAATAGTTTTCGAGAGCTCGAGTGTGCATAGCCCAACGAAAATAGCTACATTATACATCACGTTCACAGGTTTCATACAGATGGCAACAAAGTTCTTGTCGAATATTACAAGTCTATCAAAATGGGGGTGAGAAATATAATTTTCAGCACCAAATCTGGTATCCCACTTACTTTTTAACAACACAGTCTTCCGCTTCCGTATGTTTTCAATCGTTTTACCAAAGACACTATTAGACATGGTTTTGTACATGGATTTTTCGAAAGCATTCTTAGCATTTTGTCGGAAGAAAATGTTTTTCTCGATGTAAGGTTTCATAAAAGGCTTCTGGCTGAATTGGAGCACACGACTAATTTTTTTCAGAATAAGACCGTGATTCAACGCTTGCTTCAGATTACGATAATAAATCACATAGTTTTCTTTGGGTAGCAGAGTCAGTAACAATTTTTCGTTGTCAGAATGTCCATTGGGAGCTACCATTTTCTCAGCACAGAACGAGTAATCCCCGTGCAAAATATGTAACTCTTTAGGATAGTCTAAATCGCATTCGATAATGTATCCAATCTCTGAGTCATCTCTTACGAGTGTAACATCAAAACTTGAAGGATTTTCCACCCACGCAAAGTTTCCATATGGGAGCGGTTCACACATAGCTGTTGCATATAGACTGTTAGCATCCACGTATAGAATGTGACTTGTTGGTTTGCTAGGATCGTAATTCGGAAGATAAACGTTATTGGCTTCCACAAATCTAAGCGAGCTCTGTGATATACCACCACGCAGCATCCTCTCAAACATGATGATTTGATCCACATCACAAAGTAATTCCAATTCTACTCTTGTCAAATATAGCATAGCGCTCATAGAATAACCGGGGAGCGAGAGATAATGAGCTGGATCGAGACCATAACTTTGATGTGCAGACTTTCTAAAATTTGTGAAAACGTCACAAAGAAGTAATACATCTATTTTGAGATACAAATTACTGTATTCTCGTAGATCAGTGCAACCAAAAGTTTGCCAAACCTTGAGCCCATGCTCATAATTAGAGTCGGAAATGTAGGAATCGGTTAGTATGTTATAAAAATCAATCTTGCGTGGATAAGATGTCTGCTTGAGCTTGTTGAATGAATCCAGGTAGTCGTATGGAAAAACAGATTTACGGGTTACTAACTTGAACAAATCTTCCACGTTTTCACCAGTTCTCTCAGAAATCGAATGAAGTTCTTCTCGGAAACCGTGCCATAGGGAGTGTTTCTTGTCGTCCTCCAGATAAGTCCCTAACTTTTCCAAACTTTCGCTCAAAAATTTGAAAGAGTCTAGAAAAGTCAATCTTATTCGAGTTCCTTCTACTCTTTTGAAGATGGCTAAATAATTTTCCATGTTATGTGGTATAACCTTGATATCTCCTCGAAGATCTTCTACCAAACTCTTAATTAGCAGGTGAAAATCATACTTTTCCCCATTGTGCAGTATTATTGGAAAATTGAAGGACTTGCGATACAAGAGATTACACTGGCTATGCGCCACACCTCGAAATCGACCTAAAAAAGGTAAGCAATTAGTCGTGAATCATAAAACGAGGCGAACAGCATTACCTGTGAAATGACAGTGATCTAATACTCGATCGTTTTCCAGAGGCTGATCACAAATATGACAATTCTCTGTGATTTGAATCAGTAAGTCATCCTCGTAACTGAGCTCTAATGGCACAATATTTCCCAACTCCTGAAAATGGTGAGATGAGTCATACTGAACTAAAATTAATCTCTCGAATGCATACCTGTTCAACCATTTTTGCGATCTCTCCTAGCCTGATGGCAAACTTGCTTGCTACATCTTTACCTTCAATGAGCTCATAGAAACATTTGCTTACGTCATGTTCACAATGAAAATATAGCCCGAGAGAGTATGGACAATGTTTTTGGAGTACATTCTCAATGATCTTGGAACGTCTCAATCTTTTTTCCGAATCCGACGCTGTCAAGGGATTCTTACCAACTTTTTGTAACACACATTCCAGATCAGCGTACAACGTGAATGGTAGAAATTCTTTCTTGTAAAAATCTCTGAATTTTAAAATATTGTCATCTTCTGGAGGAGTTCGCACAGCGCAATCGGATACATTCTTACAGTATTCGCGATGTGACTCGAGTTTTTCTGAAGAATGGAAACAATGCAAACACCGGTTGCATAAAAATATCTTATGACCATGACTACTAACTTGTTTGCTGACAAGTCTCGACAAATTCGATATGTAACAATAATGATGCTCACCTTCTGATTCGAAAAGTAGTAGATTTATATGAACATTCATTTCTTCGGAAGTCAAGTATAATGGATAGAAGTTTCTCTTTGAATCAAACCCGTAACAGTTGATTGATAGACGATTCATCTTTTCGAATTTTGGGATTCGCTTCAGCTTCATCGGAAAATCCGCTGAATCAAATTTTAAGTATTTTTTATAATGCGGATAGTTATAAGTTTCGTTCGAATGGTGAGATCGAGCCTTATCACTCAATAAACCAGGTAATATGCTCCAGTAGAAACAATCTGAAGTTTTATTTTTTATATTAATGACAGCGTGTTTCTTCTCAATCCAATCTGGAAGTTTTACATATTTTGAAGCACTTAGCATTTTCGTTTTAGCAATGCTGACTTTAAGCGACAGAATTTCTGATAAAGAATAACCGGATCCACAATCTTCAAAAGATGACATTTCATCATTAATAAATGTTATAGACTCGTCAAACCATCGATTTAATCGAGAAGATTTCATGAGGGTCTCGTAACGCGTTTGAAAATGTTTGATCAACGATGTTTCTTCCCCTAAATTAAAATAGGCAGAAAAAATCAGACAAACTTTAGCAGTTTTGAATTTTTTAATGTAAGGTCTCAAAAATTTTAATATAAGAGGTTTCGCAAGAGTGAAGAAAGTTGTCATGTCTAGACAATTAATATTACCACAAATACCGGTTACAATACGATTTTTGGAAGCGCTTGGTCCAGTATAGAATGATACATCACCGATATTTTCATTACTACTTGATTCATACATATTGCAAAGAATGATGTATTTCGATTTCGATTCATTATAAAATGTCTCGAGTCGAGCTTTGTGCCCAGTTGTCAAAATTATTTGATTCGTTGTATTCATTCTCACAACGTGAGAAATATGTCGCATAAGTCTCTTATAATCCCTTTTAAGCTTCGAAATTCGTTTAAGGTTCACTGTACTCACGTCCCCCTCTCTCAGCGCGTTGAATATTTTCAAGAGAGACTCTCTGTCGTTGGTAATGGATTGTAGCAGCATGTCGCTCATGATGAGGCGTAGGAGTACCTTCTGCGGTTCAGAAACTTCAATGACCGAGTTTCATATGCTTTATATGCAGTTTCGATGTGGCTTCGATCTTAGATTAGATCATCGTCTTAGATCATCGGTCCCTCTCATCATTACTCCTACTCTTTTGTTCTTGTTATAAAAGCTCGCATATTAGTGTACAAGCTAAGTATGTCTGATCCTCTCAAAGCTCTCAATAGATCAGGCAAGTTCCCGCAACTTGTTAAAGTACGAAATTTGTCCACGAGTCGTCGATATTTAATTAAAAACGCGTCAATCGTAAATACACAATACGGTGAATCTTGTTCGTTAACTTTAGTTAACGAAAGAAATAAGAACATTGTAATTTACGTACCTAAACCAACTTTAAAATTGTTGTTAAAAAAACGCGAGTTCTGGTTAAAAAAATTTAATCAAAAAAATAAATTGTATTGTCGTCCTGTTGAAATCGGGAACTATCGACGACTAAAATTTTACACTTCGTTGGACCAAGCATCTGAAAGTGAGGAAGAAGATGAACAAAACGATGACATCGGAAGCACAGGACCAGTCGAAGCATCTTCAGAAGCTTCCGGTGGAAACGGAGAGTCCAGTAATCCATCAAGCAGCCGAAGCAATAGATCTGAACCATCCTCTTCCAGATAATCAACATCTACCAGCAGATGCGCATAAGCTGGCTAATTTAGTCAATCGAATGACTCGTAAAGCCAGCCCTCGAAGTCAACTGGATGAACGGTGAGTTTTTCACAAGTTTTTCCTCTCAGAAAGAAAATATTTTTTAAAAAGTTGGCGACGTCTCTTGACTTGTTCCAGAATGAACATCCCATTCGCTAGCACATCAAAACAATTGGAAGAATCGGGGAATTCTAACGAGCCTGAAAATCTAATAATCGACGAGTCAGAAATTGAGCTCATTGACACATTTGTTGTCGATGATGATGATGATGATGATGACAATGATGTGAACATTGTCTATGAGGAAAAAAAGGAGACTGGTCAAGTTAAAAGGAAGCTCGAAAGCGTGTTGAGCAACAAACTTTTTGAGGTTGAGGAAGCCGAAGTAGCCATCCGCATAATTAAACCAAAGTAAGTTTAGATTTTTTCTTTCATCTAGAATTTTTATTTAAATTTCATCTTTCGAATTTCAGTAAGTTTAGATTTTTTCTTTCATCTAGAATTTTTATTTAAATTTCATCTTTCGAATTTCAGTAAGTTTAGATTTTTTCTTTCATCTAGAATTTTTATTTAAATTTCATCTTTCGAATTTCAGTAAGAAAGAAGTAGAAGAGGCTCGTGATTATGTAAGAAGCCTCCAGAATGAAATCGAACTGCAAACTCTTGGGATAAAGGGAAAGCCGTTCAGTATTGTGTTGGAATCGGGGGAACAAGGAATCGGCATCAATTTTGCAACGTGGGATGGATTAATCAATAAAATCAAGGAGCTGGCGGAAACCAAGGCAGAAGGATCTGGTAAGATCAATGATGTATTTTATGAATATAGAAATAAGGGAGTTTTCCCTGTACTAACGCTAATTCAAAGTTCAAATACCATAAAAGCTTCCTTTAATTCATTTGTAAATTTATTGTTCTTTGAAAAATTTGTCAAGCAACGATTTGACAATTTTCTTATATCAGAGAAAACAAGAAAAGTAAACATTAAAAAAATTGTTACACTTTTGAAAACTGGAATTAGAAGCAAAGAAATTGATAAATGTGATAAAATAGGAATAATCAAATACTTAACGTTTTTAGATGTAGACTATGAATGTATTGTTAACGAAATAGATGAAATATTGTATAACCTATAATGTAATAATAAACATTCTTTCATATCATATATTATCGTTTTCATTTTTAACCATATCTCACAGTAATTAGGACTTTGAAATCAAAAATTTATCAGATATTTTCTCTGAAAGACAAATTTATTTGCTTAAATTTTTTACAAGAAATTGTTCAGAAATATAATAATACGATACATCGTAAGATACAAATGAAGCCAGCCGAAGTTTGGGAAAGAAGTAAAAATCAAGCTCAAATTGAAGCAGATCTTTTAACTATAACATATGCGCAGAGGAGTATGCCGAGAAAATTCAAGGTTGGTGACATAGTACGTATAAGCAAATACAAATACAATAGGAAAAATCTTAATCAGGATCAACTTCTGATACTATATGGAATAAGGTAAGCCCACGAATAATTAAATTGAATATGGCTTCAAAACTGCCATAAAAAATATATACATCATTCATATTTACATTACGTCGAGTCAAATCTATAGATAAGGGAGAATCATTATATAATACAGCATTATACCTATTTAACAACTCAACATCTAAATTTCTCATTTTAAATATAATTAAAAAATTATGAGATAGTCCCCATCTAATTACTTCTTCACAGTCCTCTCTAATCGCTCGCATTCTGCGAAATGTTTGAGTCGTCGGATCTTCAGTAAGATCTCGTCGGATCAGCCAAAATCTTGAGAGAAGGAGAAGTTGAGCTAAAAAAATATTAACTTGAGTAAAATATTTGAATGAGTAGAAGAGAATAAGTGCTTAAACTTACTTGACATTGTAGCTAGAGATTCCATGTTGAAAATAAGAACACACACTGTTTATTCACAAATGTGTGGAAAGCAACTGTTTATTCATAAATGCTTGGAAAGCGACTGCAGAGTCAAGGATTCGATAAACGCATCTTAGCTATGAGCGAAAAAACCGGCTGCAAAACCTGTTTTGTACAAAACTACATCTCTGAGTCAGGTTGAATAACCTGTTTTAAAACATTCATCAAAAATTATATGATCAAATCCTCCAAGCGCTTATTCACTGTATCTGAAGAGCTGTCAAAAAGTTTACATCAAAATGTAGCAAGCTGCAACTCGTAAAAGAGGAACATCAAAAATATATCATCATCGTTTTATTCAATATACATCAAGCTGCAGCAAAGCTGCAGCTTGATTCCATGTACAACGAAAAGGCATCAAGCTGCAGCAAAGCTGCAGCTTGATTTCATGTGAAAAAAACCGTAAAAGCTTGCATCAAACTGCAGTAAAAGAGTCGCAGCGGATCATCATGCGACGGGGAAAGAATAACGGGATTCAATCATCATCCGACGGCAAACATAGCCAAAGGTTGGTGCGAGCAAAGGCTGGTGGCAGCACCTCTCGAGATCTTGCTACGGCATGATGGCTGCGGAGATCTGGGAGGGACCGTTACGAACGAGAGGGGCCCGATTGGATAGGTATGCGATGCAGAGGAGGACCGTAGCGAGAGAGAGGGACAAGATTGATGAGCCAGGCGCACGTGCGCGCATGGCTATATGCTTGCGCGTATATATAGCTATATGCATAGTGTTCATATATAGTTAGGTGAACTATGTATAAACTAATCAAGGTAATTATTGCTAATTATGACGCAATACTTGCCCAGGTTGGCGAGGATGACGCCCTGTTTGGGGTGCATCATCTTCTAGGTGAGGGTAGTTCCCACCCTTATTTATTACCTTATATGTACCTAGTGGAAACTACCCTTAACGCGGGGGTGAACCGGCTTTACTCACCCTACTGGTAATTGAGTCAATTTTGAGAAGAGAAGGTCTCTTGATATTTTTTCCTAAATTTGATCGTTTTCGAGTAATGAGGAAAGCAAATTTCGCGATTTCTAACCCTCAATACGCTGCTTTCGTGACAGCACTTCGACTTGGAAGTTGCGAAATCTGCTTTTCCTCATTACTAGAAAACGATCAAATTTAGGAAAAAATACCAAGAGATCTTTTCTTTTCAAAATTGACTCAATTACCCAGGGAAAATAATTCGAACCCGTTATGAACAATTCTAGCGAATTTATTCAAACAAATTCGATTATAACTTTGATCGAGAATAACTCCAAAGGGATGCATTGCACGGGAAAAAGTAGGAGAACCAATTTTGTGGATCGTTCAGAGATCTACAAATTATTTCCGGACAAGTTTTCTCGAAAAACCAATATTTTTCGACTTATAATGGAAAAACCGGAAGAAGTACGGGAAAATGCAAGTTTTTATTGTTTATTCATGCCTTGCCCTAATTTTTGAACAATAATTCTTATCAACATTGATTATTGAATGTGCCACCTATCATTCGAGCCCAAATTTGGAGGGTTTGGGAGAGTTTAGCCGGTTGCTCCTAAAAGGAAGCGTCTTTCCGGGGCTTACTTACTTGACTATATAGTGTCTAACGCGGCTGATGGTCGATCGACTGCGTGATTTCGAGTGAATCTTCTCACGATTCACGATCGAGTCCGGTTCGCTCAATAAGGCCCAGTCTGTTGCAGTCAAATACTGTATGATGAGAGTTTAGCCATAGATGAGACCTTCATGTACTGTCCTGAGCTATGGGGATAGACGTGCGGTAAGCTCATTTTCGAGGCCTTATCCGCCGACGCTGCGTAACGGTGAGTCGACTACGCGTTCTGGGAGCAATCAGTCGCCGACTTGCAATAAGGATTATTGCTGGTTAGGACCTAGTAGGTTGCGTCGGAATACTGTATGGCGAGAGTTTCAGTGAGATACGTCGGAATACTGTATGACTAAATTTTGTATGATATATAGAACTCCGATGACTGTATCGAGGTACGGGAACTGACTGGAAACCATTTCCGAAGCTATCGTGTCTAACGTGGATGATGGTCAATCCACTGCGTGTGAGTCGACTACGTGATCTTGGAGCAATTCATCACTGTCTCGCTATAAGGTCTTATTCGCTGGTTGGGACCTAATAAGTTGCGTCGGAATACTGTATGACGAAAGTTCCAGTAAGTTACGTCGTAATACTGTATGATGAGTTTCTCAGTCATATCTGGGGATTACAGATAGTTTCTAGGTTTCTTCCGGTGGGTGAAACCGAATAGACCGTCGAATTTTGTATGATGAAACCCACCAAACAGTGAATGTTGTCAAAACGTTCCTGGGAAGTTGTCCTGTAAACCTGGGAACGTTCCGCCAAAGGTCGGAAAACGTGTTGTCGACACGTTGGCGCAACGAAGAAATGGGTACCAGATGGGCGTTGCCTCGACGTTTCCAGAACGTTCCTGGGACGTTTCAGCAGGTTTTCCAAGGTTGCACGATGGTTTCCGAGATGTTTCCTGTGCAACCAATACTTCGAATATTCTTTGTTAAATAAATAAACAAATTGTTTATAAAATTCCCCTCCTCGCAAGCTACCAACTCCATCCCCGTCCAATCCCATCGATTGCGCTCAATCAGAAACATGTCAACTTGGTACAAGAAAGACGGGCAAGTTACGCTTGAATGCAACAAGAGCCAATCAACAACAATTCTCTGATAATAATCCATTCATTTATTCACATTCGAAACCGTCCCAGAAACGTTCTGGAAACGTTGAGGCATCGCGCATCTGGTTGACATTTTTTCGTTCCGCCAACCTGTCGGAAACGCGTTTTCCGAACTTGGAGGAACGTTTGAAGGTTGGCAGGACAACTTTCCAGAAACGTTGTGGCACTATTCACTGTTCGATGGGAAGTTTGTATAATATTTAGAACTCTGGAGATTGTCTCGAGTGACAGGAGCTGACTGGAAGCCATTCCCGTAGCTATGGTGTCTCACGTGGCTGATGGTCAATCGACCGCGTGATTCCGGACAAATCTATCTCTGAGTCGCTATCGAGTCCGATTCGCTCGATTAGGCCCCGTCTGTCCAGTAGAATACCGTATGATGAGACTTTAGCCGTATCTGAAACCATGATGTTCTGTACTGAGCTACGGGGATGGACGTCCGGCAAGAGAGTTTGAGTAAGTTACGTCGTTAGACTGTATGATGAGTGTCTCAGTCATATCTGGGAACTACTGATAGTGTATTGAGCTCCGGTGATCGACGGGATGCAAGCGCACACGAGAGACTCTATTCTTTCTAGCGGCTCGAAGTACATCTATTGCTCCCCCCGGAGAGGATACCGATGAGGTGGTTTTGTCAGCAAAGAACCATGAAGACTTCGAGTGCACTTCCTTGGTTCGGCCGAGATTCGTGAGTCATTTTCGTCCTGTAGGCGGAGCCGAAGATACCGTTGATCACTGAATGACGGGAGTTTCACTCATGTTTGGGAACTCCGAATACTTGGCAAATGACGGGAGCTGACGCGAAGTAAACTCATCCCCGAAGCTATAGTGTCTAACGCGACTGATAGTCAATCGACTGATTGATTCCGATTGAATCTACCCCCGATTCGCGATCGAGTTCGATTCGCTCAATCAGGCTCCGTCTAATCCAGTGGAATACTGTATGATGAGTCTTTAGCCGTATCTGAGACCTTGATGTACTGTACTCAGCTACGGGGATAGACGTGTGGCAAACTCACTCTCGAGGCCAGATTGTGTGTCACTGCGTAACAGTGAGTGAACTACGTAATCTCGAAGCAATCCTTCACTGACCCGCTATCAGGTCTCATTTGCTGGTTGGGACCTAGTCAAGTGCGTCGGAATACTGTATGACGAGAGTTTCAGTAAGTTACGCCGTAGTACTGTATGATGAGGGTCCCAGTCATATCTGGGAATTAGTTATAGTGTGTTGAGCTCCGGGGATCGACGGGATACAAACCCACATCCGTAACTCTACCCTTCCGAGCGGCTCAAAGTCCATCTATCGCTCCCCCTGGGGAAGATACGGACGAGATGGTTTCGTTAGCAAAGAACCATGAAGACCTCGAATGCACTTCCTAGGTTCGGCCGAAATTCGTGAGTCAGTTTGGTCTCGTAGGTAGAGCCGAAGATACCGTTGCTCACTAAATGACGAAAGTTTGACTCATGTTTGAGAACTCCGAAACCTATATCGAATGACGGGAACTGACGTGAAGCAAACTCATCCCCGAAGCTATAGTGTCTAACGCGGCTGATGGTCGATCGACTGCGTGATTCCGAGTGAATCTACTCCCGATTCGCGATCGAGTCCGGTTCGCTCAATAAGGCCCAGTCTGTTGCAGTAGAATACTGTATGATGAGAGTGGAATACTGTATGATGAGTCTTTAGCCGTATCTGAGACCTTGATGATTGTGTGACACTGCGTAACAGTGAGTCGACTACGTATCAGTGAGTCGACTACGTAATCTCGAAGCAACCCTCCACTGACTCGCTATAAGGTCTCATTTGCTGGTTGGGACCTAGTAAGTTGCGTCGGAATACTGTATGACGAGGCTTTCAGTAAGTTACGTCGTAATACTGTATGATGAGTGTCTCAGTCATATCTGGGAATTACTGATAGTGTAGTGAATTCCGGGGTCGACGGGATGCAAACCCACATCCGTAACTCTATCCTTCCGAGCGGCTCAAAGTACATCTATCGCTCCCCCCGGGAAGGATACGGACGAGATGGTTTCGTTAGCAAAGAACCATGAAGACCTCGAATGCACTTCCTAGGTTTGGCCGTAATTCGTGAGTCAGTTTGGTCTCGTAGGTAGAGCCGAAGATACCGTTGATCACTAAATGACGGAAGTTTGACTCATATTTGAGAACTCCGAAAACTATATCAAATAACGGGGACTGACGTGAAGCAAACTCATCCTCGAAGCTATAGTGGCTAACGCGGTTGATGGTCGATCGACTGCGTGATCCGGAAACTAGTCCTCCAAGATCAAGAAAAACCTAATTTATTTGTCAATCGTCGGGGACAAAAATTAGATACTCATATTGATCCACACACACATTCTCTCCAAACTCTTCCATTATATGAATAAAAACTAAAGTATTCTCAAATCGAATTCATGTAACTAAAAAATGATTGCCGAAGCACTCCTCGAGTCTTTGCGATGGTATTTTGCTTCACCTACTGTAGATACTTGCTTAATATAAAGCACCAACACAACTTGTGTCGTGTATGTGTGTGTGGCAATAGCCACACAGACACTGTAACCGAGGGATTTCCTAGGGTCAGGGAAATTAGGGTTCAGGTCCGGTTTAAGACTTTAAAGACAGCGTTTCATTGTTAGAAATAGATATATTGAAACCATATTTATAAATAGTCATGAATGATGAATAGTCAAAAAAAAAAATCTGATATTCATTACGAACGTGTGTATTACAAATTCGGTCTAGCCCAATAACGGTGGATACATGGTATATGCTATTACGGATTACTATAGAACCACGGAGGAGCTCCCTCCGGGTCAAACGCGGAGGCATAGCCGGAGTGTGGGATCCGACTCCTGGAGCTCCCAGGAAGCCGACAAGGGTGTACAATTCTACTGCCACGAAGGAGCTCCCTCCGGGCTAGAAGTGTGTGTCCGAGTGACGGTGTCGCGGTCGCGGACTAGTGCGTTTCTTGGCGCTCCCAAGAAGTTGTCTACTGGATGTTCTCATCTGTCTATAGAGCCCCTATGAACAGAGAGGAGTTGCCAGCTGCAAGACTCTAGAGCCATCTCTTGACCCAGAGCTCCTGGTGTCAAGAGAGGCGCGTGAGTCTGCTGCTCGGTGCAGACTGATTTGTTCGAAGTGGTCGTCGGATGGATACCAATGCTGGCAGGTGCTTCGCTTGCGAACGGTGTATTAGAGACAGCCATCTGGTGGCGAAAGGTCGAACTACGCTGTCTGCTCGATGAATTGCGCGGGTACCGGAGCTATACTGGTATCATAGCGAAGGGGCCCGTCGCAACACAATCACCAAGAAATTATAACAACCACAAACCTCACTACCCGGTAATGACGGGAGGACTGAAGTCCACAGGCCAATTGCGCGGAGAAGAAAAAGAACCATAAATCTGCCATTCCCGACTTCGAATCTGGAGATCATATCATTTGGTTTTTTCAATGCAAAGCTGTGCTTGATACATATGATATAACAGATTAAAATTAAGAAGTCATGCTCATGGTCCTGCATTCGAATACTGAATATCTACAGCTATCATAGATTTACTGATGCAACCTAGACCACCAGATATTCATAACAAAGTCAAAGAACGTTTTTTGAGACCATTCAAAGAAAAACCTTCATAAACACTTCTCCAGGGTAACGTTCGTTCCGAGGCGAAACCCTCTCCGCATTTTTATAGACTCAGAAGCACCATACAAGGGCGTTGCACCACAGCTGTGTTTGAATCTATTTTTCCCTGTAGAAACGCCTCGTTACATTCATGATATTCTGACATCATATGAACAGCCAGACCAGGATGGATTAGGGTTCTAGCTGACAAAATACACAACCACTATAATTGTGAGTGCGTTTCAGCAGGTTCAATTTCACCCCCCCCCCCCCCCCCCATTGGTGCCTCTGATTGAGAAGTCATGCTCATGGTCCTGCATTTGAATACTGAGTATCTACAGCTATCATAGATTTACTGATGCAACCTAGACCACCAGATATTCATAACAAAGTCAAAGAACGTTTTTTGAGACCATTCAAAGAAAAACCTTCATAAACACTTCTCCAGGGTAACGTTCTTTCCGAGGCGAAACCCTCTCCGCATTTTTATAGACTCAGAAGCACCATACAAGGGCGTTGCACCACAGCTGTGTTTGAATCTATTTTTCCCTGTAGAAACGCCTCGTTACATTCATGATATTCTGACATCATATGAACAGCCAGACCAGGATGGATTAGGGTTCTAGCTGACAAAATACACAACCACTATAATTGTGAGTGCGTTTCAGCAGGTTCAATTTCACCCCCCCCCCCCCCCATTGGTGCCTCTGGACCATTCAATTACTCCTTAAAGCAATGGCAAGGGGGCATGTTGTTAAGAATACAAGATACGAGATACTTTTCAATGAAAGAAACCTTTATCAAAATAGCTTCCTGACCATCTATTTTTGGGAGTGATGTTACTCAATCTGAACATTCTGACAACTCTTTCCTCGCAGTTTAGGGTCTAATTAAGCCTTAGTTACCGACGTCAAATAAAGTTACACTCCAATCAACGTAGTAGACTTCTGGCACATCTCGGTAAATTCTTCAAATTTTCAAAACTGAGTGCAGTGTGTGATATGAGAGAATTATTCCCCCAAAGCCCAACCGCCTAACTGTTTCAAGTTGCAAATTTCAGTCTAGAAATGGTTTGGTCTCAACAAATACACCTAAATGACCTATTGAATCTGAAATTGGGGGTATATCACGAAAAATGAAAATGTTTACTCCTGTCGGTGATGGATTTTGAGCACTTGATTTGTTTATTGTTTGGAAGATAATGAATCCAAAAATTTTGTGAGTGTCATAACTGGAAGAGAACAATGGAATACGAATTTACATCCAAGTTCCGGATCACGGATAGGAAAAGTAAACGTTATAGATGCGAATAAAATTTTAAATGTACCAAAAGTCTACCACGTTGGTAATTAAGGTTCTTCAAATCAATTAAGAAAAATCAAAATCTCCTAGTAAGAAAAATGCATGAGAATCCTCAATTAAGCCAAAATTGGACCATCCGATGCCCTTAAGCTTCCATTCCATGGACAATCATACAATTCTGACGAACAGAGGAAGAAAACCACTCCCACCTCTAGCTCGTAACGTTGGCAACCCTAGGCCAGATTTTCGTCATCCTTCTGCTTCGCCTTGGTAGAAGCTGATGCAAGACATACAGTTGTTCACATTCCGAACTAGAGACGTAACATCCTTCCCGTTGATCTAGAAGCATGACACATATTTTGTGTGCTTGTAGGACATCAGCAAAATATAAAAAGGGTAAACAAGATATCCCCATACAATTTACAAAACCCATATCAATGTTCACCACATCAATGCTTGTGGACATTAAATTGATACAATGTTCGCTGATATATTCTCATTACTTAACTTCACTGAAATTGATTCCTCGGGCTTGTACTATTAGAAACTGAGATCGAGACTCTCCGATATAGATGAACATTCGCTGGGTAAAATATGTGTCGAGATGGACACGTTCTCCTCACTCGCACCTATTCGCTCCAAGCCGCGCGAGAAAGTCGTAAGGCTTGCGCAAGCAAAGAGTTTGAGCGGTCGTGAGCCTGAATCCGAGCAAATTTGACTGACGAGGGGAACACCAACCTGGTGGGTCCTGGATCTTGACGAAAATTTGGGAATCTTCTCCTTTTGGTGAGGAATGGAGGTACCCAGAAGGGTTTTGTCCAATGGGCCTCCTACCCCGAGATACAGCCATGGAGGTTAGCATTGTCAGTATATCTATATGTGTCACTCTAACATGGGCCTTTATAGACAATGCTAATCTCCATAGCTGTATCTAGGGATAGGAGGCCCATTGGACAAAACCCTTTAAGGTACCTTCATTTCTCACCAAAAGGAGAAGATTCCCAAATTTTCGTCAAGATCCAGGACCCACAAGGTTGGTGTTTGCCTTGTGAGTTGGAGCGATTCTAAGATTTGGCCTATGCTTTTTGCACCTCTTTTGGCATGGGCTCCGATTTTTTCGAGCTCCATACATCTTTCAATATTGCTCTGATTGACATCCACAAAGGCTCCAAATCTTCGTAATTGAATATCCAACAACTTTGTCGCTTACTGTTAGCAGGTTCGAGCTACGGTTTTCTCCCGAACTCACGAAAACCCCGTCCGTGCCTATGCTGGCAACTGGCGTACATCTCCGGACCATGTACGCCATTGCAGACGCTTTTGGGAAGTTCGAGAGATGCCACTAGGCAGCGCTCCGCTGAATTTCGGAGCGAATAGGATATTGTTTGAGTACTAGTGAATCAAATATAACATGATCGTTGAGGGTAAAGTCCCAATATTTGATATCCCCGGTAAGAGTCTTTGAAACTAGCTATGCACGAACTGACGCCTGGATACTCTCGTTATACGTACAGAGAGTCCTCGAAACTATCGTTATACTCACATGGAGTCCTCGAAACTATCGTTATACGTACATAAAGTCCTCGAAAGTATCATTACAACAATATTGTTACACGTACAAGGAGTCCTCGAAACTATCGTTATACGTACATAGAGTCCTTGAAACGATCGTTATACGTACTCAAGTCCTCGAAACTATCATTACATTCTAGCGTCCTCGAAACCTCTCCCGAGTTCTTTAAATGAGCATTATACATAGTTGAGTTTGTCTCGCATCTGTGGGTCCCCAAACCAGTCGTATTACATGTAGAGGGTCCTCGAAACTGGCATTCTACAATCGGAGTCCTCGAAACTGCATTTGCAGAACTGAAGTCCTCAAAATCTACGTTATATATGTGATAGGTCCTCGATGCTACATTCGCTGTTTCGAGGACCGTCCCCGAAAGCGCATTGAGTCCTGGAGACTAGCAATATGTATAAAAATGGGGTCCTCGATACCGACTTTTAGCGTTCTGATGAAAATTGAATTGTTTATATCGGAATTAGTGGGTAAATATGTTGATTAAGATCAACTAATGCTATTGCAGCAATAAACAAGGCGGGTCCCCAAAACTGACCATATACATATATCTATATATATATATATATATATATATATATATACCTTTTTCTTATATCGTAGAAAAATTCAAGTAGAAAACTCAGTTTCCAAAGGACTCGGCAATACGCCAGAGCCCTGGAGTTTGGAGCGGAATTCTCTCTCTCTCTCTCTTTTTTTTTTTTTTTTAAGGTGGTTAGAGGGCAAAATCTGCCTCAGGATCGCTCGGATCCGTCCCCAGACACCGGACTGGTTCAGCTTACGCGGACTACGCATAGCCCACGCAGGCCATACCAGGCGGGACACGGGTTTGGGTGGGGCCCACCGAGAGGTGGGCCCGGCCGTGTAATATCCCTCTCCCCTCGATGTCCGATACCTAGGGCATCGGGCAATCAAGAAGGAGATCCACCTGCATCTACCATCTCATCCCGGAACCGCGTGAGCATTACTTCAGGATGAGCGGCATGTCTCGCGCTCGATTGCGAGCGTTCCTCTTCTCCATCTTCTCTCTTCGGCCACTTGTCGGCATCTTGAATCTTCATTCTTCATTGTTCCCTCTCTTTTTTCTTTCTTCTCTCTTCTTTCTTCAGTGCATCAGATTCCTCCTGGAATCATTTGGGCCTCTTCTGTTTCAATCGGCAGAGTCACTGTAATTCGCCTGCTTCGAGGCGCCTTACTTCCCTCTCTTTCTCCTCTTTGCGGGTCATCACCAGCTTGATGTATCCGGTGAGTCTATCCCATGTCTCCTGGTTGCGGAGCAAGTGCGGGACGAGATTCTCAGGTGTTAGTTGAGCACCCAGCCATTCATCCAGCTCGGCGCGCTCTCTCCGGGTGTCGCTGCACTTGAACAGGGCATGTTCGGCGTCATCCCATTCGTCCCCGCATGACTGACATGCTGGGGTCGTCCTCTTCTTGAACCTGGTTAGATAGGAACCGAAGCAACCATGATCGCTCAGTGCCTGCGTCGTCCAGTAGTCCATCTCTCCGTGGGTGCGTTCCGCCCACTTGGCTACGTCACGGATCAGCCGGTGCGTCCATTTGCCGTTCGCAAATGGCGAATCCCACTCAGTTTGCCAATGCTCAAGGGTGGTTTCCTTCTCGTTGTCGCGGATGATCTCCTTCATCGTCGGAGTGAGTACTCGTTCGGCTCCGATCACTTTCTGGCGGTCCCAGATCCTCACTCGCTCCGCGACGAGCAAGTGGATGGGCGGAGTACTCGCCAATACGTAAGCCGCATCTCCTGACACAGTGCGGTAGGCACGGATACTCCTCAGGGCCGCTCTTCGGTGGACAGGCCCCATTCTCTTCTCGATGATGGTCTTCTCTACTCTCTTTCCCCACACGGGTGCACCGTAGAGCATGATAGAGGTGCTGACGGTGTTGAGAAGTGCGCGCCTCTTTTCCTTGGGTCCTCCGATATTCGGCATAAGCCGCTGGAGCGCCGCACCGACCTTGTTCGCCTTCTGGGCGGCTTCCTGGATGTGCTTCTTGAACGACCACTTGTCGTCGAGCCATACACCGAGGTATTTCAGCTCTGTCTTCCGTGGAATCTCTTGCCCGTTGATATAAAACCGGGGTAAGTCAAACTTCCTACGCCTTGTGACCACAATTGCTTCGCACTTCTTGACAGCGAGCTCCAGAAGCCTGCTAATCATCCACTCGTAGACTCGGGCCAGCGCTTCGTTCGCGCGTCTACCCAAGAGTTCCTCGTTGTCAGCCCATACTATGAGTCCCGCGTCGTCCGCGAAAGCCACTGATATTACTCCTTCTGGCAGTTCGATAGACAGTAAGCTGTCATACTGGGTGTTCCAGTTGAACGGCCCGGAGACCGATCCCTGTCCGATTCCGGCGGACAGTACCCGAATCTTTTGTCCCTCGTCGGTGTCGTACACGAGGGTCCTGTTCCGGAGGTAGTCACTCGTGACGGCTAGTAGATAGGGGGACACTTTACCTGTTTGGGATTGATAGACTCGCTCCCAGCTCGCGCAGTTGAATGCGTTCTTTATGTCCAACGCAATGATGGCACAGAATCCTCCTCTTCCTTGGTATGGGTTCCCTACCGACGCTTGAACCCGTTCTTGGACCGCCTCGATCGCGTGCACAGTGCTCCGTCCCTTCCGGAACCCGAACTGCATTGGTGATAGCCCACCGCCTTCTTCGTAGGCTTTTTCCACCCTGTTGAGCACCATCCTCTCGTACATTTTCCCGATATTGTCGAGCATGCTGAGAGGGCGTTGACCTCCTTGACCCTTAGGTATCAGGACCAGCTTCTGGCGTTTCCACTTGTCCGGGAAAGTTCCCGCGCTCAGACAGATGTTGAAGAGGTCGAGGAGTAGATCTGGCTTGTATTTGAAGACCAGTTTCAGAGCCTCGTTTGGGATGCCATCCAGGCCAGGGGCCTTGCCGTTCGGCATTCTCTTCACCGCTATGAGTAGCTCTTGCATAGTGAAGAGCGGGATGGGGTCTTCGCTCTCCGTAGGGAATGTAACTCTGGGTTCTCCTGCTGGGAAGAGGTCTTCCACGATGGTGCGCAATGTTGCTGCATCGGTCGGTGCTGGGTTGCCCCTCCGGGGTCGGACCTTTGACATGACCACGCGATATGGCGTGCCCCAGGGGTCTTCGTTAACCATATCGCACAGTTCACCCCAGCACTTCTCTTTGCTCCTCCGGATGGCTAGAACGAGAGCCTTCTTTGCTTCTTTGTACGCTCTGGCATCTTCCGCCAGCGATGGTCGTAGCAGCTTCCTTGATCGCCATGCGGTCCTCCTTTTCTTGTTGCTCGTTCTTCGTAGAGCCTTGATCTCATCGGTGATCCAGTACTCTGGTTTCCTCCAGAAACATGGTGTTGTCCTGCGAGGTATCGAGGCGTCGCAAGCTCTCGTGATGGCGGATGTTACCATCGCCACAGCCTCGTCCGAGGCGGAGTTCATCGGGAGATCTTCGACTGTTTCTATCGATTCCCGGAATTTTCCCTCGTCCAGCTTCCGTACCTGCCACCCCGTTGGTCGCGGTCTGCGTGTCGTCTGTCTCTGTCCGTCAGCCCTAAGTCGAAACCGAATATGTCGATGGTCACTCAGTGTTTCCGTGTCCAGAACTTCCCACGATGTCATACGTCCCATGAGCGACGGGCTCATGAACGTCAGGTCGAGGACTGATGATGAACCTCCCTCCCGGGACCGAGTCTCGTGCCGGTAATAGGTGATAACCCCCGTCTCGTTCGCGAGCACTCATCCCAATGCCTCCATGGCATCAGCGAGTATTACCCCCCGTCTATCGCGCGGCCCCCCGCTCCAAGTCGGTTCCTTGGAGTTGAAATCTCCCGCGATTATAACTGGGCCCCCCCCCCCATTGCCTCACATCCTCTTCTAGGTCGTGGAGCTCGTCTTCAAATTCGTGCGTCTTGAGCGACGGCGAGTAGTAGCAGCTGTATACAGCTGTGCCCCCTATGGTCTTCCGAGCATAACCGCGGCCACTAACAGCTGGTTCAGTCTCGCGGATCACGGGATTCGTGATCTGAATTACAGCGGTCCCCCAGTGATCGAATGTGGAACGGGAAAGTTCGCGCTTCCGAGGCGGTTCGGAGATGATCAGAACATCGATACCCCCTTCTTTGGCGGCAGTGTGTAGGAGGTCACACTCTCCTGAGGTTGGCTTGGATGAAGTTAGCCATTTCTTCCCCCCCTGCGTCTATATGTCGCCATCGCGTTTTGGTAGGCTGTGCAGTTGCTGGAGCCCGACCTGTGGTCAGATCTGGTTCCGATAGCCACGCAGCTAAGGTATTTTGGTTTCTCTTTACAGGTAGCGGCGAGGTGTCCTGGTTCACCGCACTGGAAGAAGAGTTTCGGTTGACGTTCCTCTGCCTTCTCTTTTTTGCAGCCTGAGGCCTTGTGGCCATACTCTAGGCAGTTATAGCAGCGTGGGATGCCTCCCTTCTCGCGGATTCTCACTCTGCTCCATCCCACCTTGGGTTCTTTCCAGTCCAGGAGGCGGTGAGCGAGCCTCGCTGGGATGGACACAACCGCTGTTTGGGTGCCTTGGGAGCCGTTTCGCAGGCTCTTGACTATTATGGCTCCATCCTCGTTTTCTGGTAGGGCCTTCGCGAGGTCCTTCTGCACTTCAGTTTTGTCGACATCGTAGTCGACTCCGAGAACCTCGAGGGTCATACTATTTGCGAAGCAGTGGACGGCCCCTTCTTGCCCGACGACTGGTGTCAGAGCCGCTTTGATGGCTGCAGCGTCGGTGCCCTTCCTCAGTTCAATGAGGATTTGTCCTTCCTGTGTCTTGCGGATGCCCGTGACTTTAGAGCCCACTTCTTCATTCAGGTCATCCGTCTTCATCTTGCGCAGCATATCTGCGTAGCTCAACCCACCTTGGTTTGCCGTGACGAGAACGGCGTCGGATTTCGCTCTTCTTGGCTTCATCTTTGCCTTCTTCCCAGCGGTGTCACTTGATCGACCGCTTCTCTTTGCCCTCTTTGTATTTCTCTTAGAGACCACTTCCCGCCAAGGCCCGTCCTGCTTGGGCCTATTAGGAGTCGATGTCGAGCGCGGTGTTTCGAGGGCTCCCGATGGATGTCCGCGTCGCGTCCTCTTCGTATCGTGCTGTTTCCCTTGTCGCGATTCCGGTTTATTCGCCCCCCTTCCCTGTGTGCCGCTTCCCGACGCGGCTGGCCCAGAGGGCTGCGCACTCCTCTTCATTTTTAGGGTCTTCTCCGCTTCGAGAAGTGTGGTCTCGAAAGCCGCTCTCTTCCTTTTGTCTGCCGCAAGTAGGCCTTCGAGAGCGTGGCCAATCTTCTTGAGCTCTTCCATGTCGCCCCGAGTTCCTTCTGGGATGTTGGAGGCAGACTCGGCTATCCCTATGACCAAGTTCAGGTGGTCGAGGAGAAGATGAGGCTTCTCCTCCATCTGTTCTCGGCACATTTTCAAGTCCCTCCATCCTTCCATTAGATCGGGGGCCTTGTCTCCACTTCTTTGTCGACTGGCCTTCTCAGGTGTGGGGAACCGATCGATGTCCATATCCTCCGGTGTTTTTTGACCTTTTTCGAGTCCACGGTCACAGTCCTTGGATGTCAGGGTATCTTCTGACTTCTGGGACTCCGTGGTGGTGTTAGAGTCCCCTGAATCCGAGCTGGAATCGGCGGTATCGTCTCCCTTGTTCTTGTCTTGCGTGAGCTGGATCTTGATCGCGGGGTTGATCTTCATAAGCTTGTCTGCCGCCGCTTGCGCTTCTGCAGCAACCTTTGCGTTCTTCTCTCTTTGGCTCAAGAATGTGAGCTTCGATTGCTTCAGCGTTCGCTTATCTACTTCCTCACCCAGACCCTTTCTCTTCCTGCTGTTCGGGGTGAGGTCTACTCCTATCTGGTGTTGGTCCTTTCCTCCAACTATCTTCGCCAGAGGCGTATTTCCATCGCTTGTAGCTTTACGCGTGAGTCCACCAGCCAAGTGTACCACTGGTAGCGCGTCTCTCTCTCTCTCTCTCTCTCTCTCTCTCTCTCTCTCTCTCTCTCTCTCTCTGAGTGAATGAGATGGATGAAGTGAATGAGATGGATGATCGTTTGTTGGCACGCGTGTCTTATCTTGAGAGACTATTGGAGAAGCAGAGTTCCCAGCTAGAGGAGCTTCGCTTAGATCGTCAGCTACTTCTGGAGCAAAATTCCATAATGAGAGATCAGCTTTCCAGTCTGACTAAGCGACTGACAGGTAACCAGAGTACTCTGCAAAATGATGAATTTAGTAATGATGAGTATATTGATGCCGAATCAATGCATCAATCTTCGCGTCCCATCATTCCACCTAGAATGGACAAGCCTTACCAGTCATATGCTGGGGAACAAGGACGTGGACTCAGTAGGGACGGTCTTGAGCGCTGTGAGCTAATTATAAATGGTGCTTTGAAGAAAGATTCTGTGGCCTCACCGGCACAGGTATGTGATATTTCTTCTGCAGTGATCAAGTCCATTCTCCCAAAGCTGCAGAGGGCAGACATTGCTGATGTCCATGTCTTGCAACCGGAGCATACGTCTGGCGAGAGGCCTTCAATTCATGATTCGATTTCATCTTCCCATGCCCCAGCTGCCATCTCACGCACACTACCATCATGCGTGGTCCAACTCTCCAGTAGTATTCTGGTTAGGGAAGTGAATCAGGCTAAACGTTCTATCACCAATAACTAACGTCAGTGTACCCAACTTGCCCCTATTAAGCCATTTTCTCAATAATTCTGGCTAATCTCAATATTTTCCATCGTACTTTAACTCATTTCGAAGCTTGTCTCAAGACCTTCAAAATGAGCTAAGATACGTCCAATTTGGATGAAGTGGAGCCGAACTGTTTGAATTCTCCCAAAAGGTGATTTTTGAGAGTTTACAAAAGTGTGTACCCAACTTGCCCCCATCATTTAAAACAATGTAAATCGGCGATGAAGTGAATAAAATTGCTTTGATCCGTTTTGATCACCGTGCAGCGGCATTTGTAGCTTTTAGTTAACACAAAATACTGTTTCCGACCTATTTTGACGTGATAAACACGTTCTGAGTGGTAAAAAAAGTCATACTGCACGTCTTTCCGAGATAACCATATGGGGGCATGTTGGGTACACTCCAATGTCGGCCTTCTTGAATCTCAAATCATCTCCGTGTTTTGCACATAAAACAGCTCCATATCCAAATTTTGCAATTTTGAAGAATGGATTTTGAAGGTCTTGAAACAAGGAATCGACTGCGCTAAGGTACGTTAAGATTGGTTGAACTCAAAGAATTTGGCACCGATTTTACTGAAGGCGATTTCCTCGGTGATTTCTTAGCCGTGCAAACACGAAAAATGGAAAACTCACTTTATATTTTCTGGAGAACGCAGAAATGATCCGGGGTCAATGGATACTACGTACTTTTTTATATTTCAACATAACAAACGTAAAAAAAATATGCGGGAAGGCCAACGAGTGCCCATCTCTGAGATCAGCATATGGGGGCAAGTTGGGTACAGAGGCAAGTTGGGTACACTTACCTTATTTCACGGCTAATAACATCCAGCCTGATTTACTTGACCCGGATACGAAAGCTCTCGTGCCAGATCGTAAGATCTATGTGAATGAAATGCTTCCCCGTGAGAAATATAAAGAATATATACGCTTGAGGTCAGTTGCACACGGATTAGGATTAAAATATGTCTGGCACAGTGGTGGACGTTTCTGGGTTAGACGGAAAAATGGTGAGCGAGCGCATACGTTTGAATTTCTTGCTGATCTGCAGGTCATTCAAACGGCCTGTCGAAGTGTTCCGGAACGTTCTCGTGCACCCTCTAACAACACCCAGAGCTGCGCCTCCGTTCCGGAGCAGAGTTGTGCTTCGGCAGCAGAAAAGGCGAGAACTCCCTGACTAAGTACGGCTGCTGAGGAGGAACGAGGGAGTGGTTTTTCTTTGAAAGCGGGATTTATCAACCTTAACTCGCTGACAGATAAGATTGAGCATCTGCGCTTGCTTATCGCTAACGATCCCTCCTATCATCTATTTGGGGTCGCTGAGTCGAAGCTAGATGAGTATGTGGATGACAGTCTCGTTCAGATTCCTGGGTTTTCACTGTTGAGACAGGATCGCAACAGGGAGAGTGGTGGGGTTGCTTTGAATGTGCGCAATGATTTTAAAGTAGAGAAACTAGTTTCTTCTAATACTTTCGACCCAGGAAAACCTGGCGTGCCTGAATTTCCTTTGTGTAGCGTACAGCAAGGCAACTCTCCTCCAATATTAGCAGTGGTACTCTATAGACCTCCAAAAATTGCCATGCAGAAGGATGATGGGCTGTTTGGCTCATTACGCCGACTGTGTGGAGATTATAGTCACAAAATTATAATGGGAGATCTGAACGCTGACTTGTTGGATACTGCTCATCCCGACACCAAGACACAGACTGCACTGACAGAAGAACTAGCCCTACAGATAGTGCAGCATGGCCCGACTCACCAACACAACCCCAATGTTTCTCATACATGGATTGATCATATTTACAAAGATGACAATGACACCATTACTGACTTTCAAAACAGACTCCTGCCCAGTTTCGGCAGGCACTCGGTCATAGACGTCACCATCAACGTCTTCACTCCCACTCCGCCAAAAAATTCCTTCACTCATAGGAATTTCCGTAACATCACTCCGGAGATGTTGAATGACCGTCTGCTTCGCTGTGACTGGACAGCTCTTGAAAATGCTGAAACCAGCTTGGAAGCCGCAATTCACTGCTTGAATGAGAACTTAAAGATTGTTATAGATGAATTAGCGCCGGAAAAAACTATCAACCCACGGAAAAATGATGCTCCTTGGATTGGTCCTGAGTTGAGGGTACTCATGAATAAGCGAGATGCGACGCGCAGGTGCTGGGAACGAAATCAACATAACCAGCGCAAGTGTCCTGAGCTTCAAAGTGAGTACTTTCGGCTTAGCGAAGAGGTCGACTTGCGCATGGAACAAGAGCGTAACTCCTTCCTTCAAAACCATCTTTCAGACGCTTTTGATCAACATAAGAACATCTGGAAGGAAATTCGCAACCTCGGCCTCCTGCCTAAAAGCAAAGAGGAGGAACTTCATGGTTTCACACCGGATGAATTGAACGCTCACTTTGCGGGAGTTTCCGTCTCACCTCACGAAAATATAAATGAAGCAATGGACGACATAAATTCGGCTTCAGAGGAGGGTTCTGAATTCAAGCCCACAAATTTTAACGACGTAGTCCTTGCTATCAAAAATTTTTCCTCGCAAGCCCGTGGGTCAGACGGGATGCCCCAAAGTCTGATCGCGGAGGCTCTCCCGGCTATTGGTGATCTTATTGTACATATTTTCAACTCCTCTTCTGCTCATAGCACTTTTCCCGCGGCTTGGAAGCAAGCACAGCTGATTGCATTGAAAAAGACTACAGCTCCATCAACAGTCTCAGATTTCCGTCCTATAGCGCTGCTCTGCTTCCTTGCCAAGGTCCTGGAAAAAATCGCACACGACCAAATCACGGAGTATTTAAAACAAGAGAAATTACAAGATCGCTTCCAGACTGGTTTTAGGCAATACCATAGCACCCAGACAGCTCTACTAAAGTTGACCGATGACATCAGAGTAGGTATTGACAAGAAGAAGATCACTTCGCTCCTGCTTTTTGACTTTAGTAAAGCTTTTGACGCGATATCACCATCAAAACTGTTGAGCAAACTTCGAAATCTTGGCTTTTCGAGATCGGCACTTCTGTGGATAAAATCATACTTACAAGGTCGCACCCAAAAAGTCACTTCAAAATATGGTAATTCTGATTGGCTCGAAACCAATCTGCGTGTTCCACAGGGTTCCGTTCTCGGGCCTTTACTCTTCAGCTTATATGTCAATGACTTACCTGGTTTGCTAGACGGAAAGTCGGTACATCATCAATTTTATGCGGATGACTTGCAAATTCACCTCCAAGTCGAGAAAACTAAGATCAGAGAGGGCATCGCTCGGCTGGGTGAAATAGGACGACTAGTAGCTGAATGGGCCAAGAGTTCCGGCCTGTGTCTCAACGCTGGCAAGACCAAGGCAATCTACTTCAGCTCTGAGAGGAATATCAAAGACCTGAAGGGAATGTACTTGCCAGGGGTTGAAATACAGGATGGAAAGTTCATCCCGTTCAGTGACATGGTCGTGAGTCTTGGTGTTACACTTGACAGGGAACTGACGTGGAGACCGCACATTGACCAAGTAACTAAGAAAGTCAACAGAACCCTATACGGATTGCGGTTTTTCAGGGCGTGTATCACCAGACCTCCCCGAATTCGCCTAGTCGAGTCCTTGGTTCAACCGCACTTGGATTATTGCACGGTCGTGTACCTCGACGCCACGGACGAACAACGGCAACGGATACAGCGACTAAGCAATTCATGTGTGAGGTACATTTTTGATCTTAGGAGAGACGAGCACATCACCCCGTTTAGGGAACGTTCGGGTTGGTTACGTACTGATTCGCGGAGAATGTACTTCGCAGCTCTGTTAATGCACAAGATCATGCATTTAGGAGAGCCTGGCTACCTAGCTGCGATGTTCACCAGGTACCAATCCGAACGCCCCGCACGCGGTGATACAGAAGAGCGGGTACTCAAAATTCCCAATATGAGACTTGAGTACGGAAGATGATCATTCCAGGTTCAGTGTGCTCATTTGTGGAACTTTCTCCCTCCGGGCTTTGGGCAGCTGCGGAAAACATCACAATTCAAGGAATCCCTGAAAGATTTTTTACCAACCCAGTCTTTGCAGAAGATTGATGTGGAGAAGAGGCATTATTTTAATCTGTAATGAGAAGGGCTCTTCTTCAATTTAGTATTTTTCACATGTGACCTCAGTCACCCAATTGGTGATCTATAGCTGTGATATTAGTGCGAGCCCTTACCCCTCTTTTTATACTTCTAAGTATGCACCCTGACTAGTCACGAATTGTGATAATTATTGTCCTTTACCAAACCAGTAATTGACTGAAATTATCATTATTATTTTGTTGTACATATATTATATCCATTCTTATACGTGTTATTACATTTTAACGGGCATATGTAGGTGTATGTAATTGTATTTTTTGTCTTCGGACGAATAAAGGACATCTATCTATCTATCTATCTATCTCTCTCTCTCTCTCTCCGAGGAAATGCTCAAGGAGGAATCTCCAAAATGAAGCACAGCCTGTCTCCAGGTACTAGAAATCACAAGTGCTCGTCCAGAGCAGGAGCTCTGGGCTTGCAAACCCCAAATCGCGGACCCTCCTCACTTATGAGCCTAATTCGGCGGCTCGAAGAGGCTTGTAGCGCGATGCGAAAATCATCGTATATGCAGTGATTTCCGCGCGCATCGATGATTTGATTTCATAAGTATATGTACCGCAAAGCTTCCTGTATAGGTGCGTACGTGTGGAATACGTTGGGGGTAATAAGATATTATCCATGCCACCAAATTATTTCTACTATCCAAAACCGAAAACATGCTACGGTTGTGGGTTAATTTATGAATGTGTGAATGGATGATGAATACTTTGAAAATCATGCATCGGTGAGAGATGATATATATATATATATATATGTACATGCTGACTCTACTACACAATGGATCTGCATATACTCTAGAGAGTAGAAATCAATAGAAAATAAGAAATATCAAATTTAGTGGAATTCTGGACGTTGCAAAAGAGATAGGTCTGAGAACGGCCTCAAAAATGTGTAGCCTGGCATGTAGCTTAGGTCGTTCCTGTATATTTTGGATGATATTGAGAATGCATCCCGAACGAATTTTGAGTGGAATTTGAGAGTATAAGATTGGCGTTTCATGATGCGTCTTCTTCAGATACTGCAACGAATGCCTACACCGAGATATGAATTCTGAACGAGCTGTGTACTTTCAAGATCGGTGTAACGAATTTCATTAGATAATTTCTCTCAGTGCGCAATGAAGATTCCGTCAGAATGTGAGGTTCAGATTAGATCGTGGAGAGCAGTAGTCCTTCTCAGGGTTTGAATATCGAAGTCTTACGCCATTTTTCGAATCGTTAGTTCATCGATCGATTTAATATTCACATCCAATCCAATGGATTTGGATGACTTTTGTATAAATCTAATGATTTGAGACCAATACTTGAAATGTTTGTTTAAACCTCAGGAGTACTGGAAAGCAATGTGAGAAGCAATGTCAACCGAATTATTTCGAAAGCTCCTCGGGAACCTCCAGAAAGCTCATCGGGAGCCTGGTCGGGAGCCCATCGGGACCTCTTTGGGAGCTTATGGTGGAACCTGTTGGGAATCTGCGCGAGTCTTCTCGAGTGCTTTGTGGAAGTTCCAAGGGGCGTATTGAGTGTTTCTTCCAGAATTCTCAGAATGAGGAAATTTGGGAACTCCGTGGGTATATGCCAGGAAGTATCACATAGTTCATAGTAAGTTCTCAGAGAATTCCCTCGAAAATTTGTGGGGAGTCTTTAGAGAATCTTGTTGCCCACTGAGAGAAAGTCAGATCATTCAGTCGTTGTTCCAACATCGTTGCCCTCTGGTGAGATTTCAGGCGCCTCAGAGTCTAGAATGATCGTTCATTTGAACACGAAGAACCTGGTAAAGATCGTACGCACAAGCTTTGTGAACTCGCTCAGAATAGAGCGCCTTTCAGGTTTTTCTCTGAGGTAATGTACTACACCCCTCAACCGGAGTCGTTGGGGCAAACCTTAATCACTTGTGTCATTCGTTTCTTGACTATGAACAGTCCTGCTATTCTCGGGTAGCTTGTTCTTTCAGTGTCTCTCGGCTTGCTTTTTTTCTCTCAATGATTTGGGTTTCTCCCGGAATGGAGCATCATCTCTCATGGTATTCAAGAAAACATTCCTCTCCTCAACAAGTCTGGTACCATCAAAATTTTTATCAGGTATTCGATTTCCCTCTGCGTCTACATTAAAATGATAGAAACCTGTGATGAGACTGACATCAACATTGCCATATCCGGTCTTAACATTTGCCAATGCATTCAAGAAATCCATGGTATCGCTCTGGAATCGACTTTTCAAGTACATGACTGTATAATGTCGTACATTGTGTGCTGATGGTTGCAAGTCGACTGATTATTCATTGTCTCAAGTGCATTGACGACAAAAAAAATGAAAAACTTCAAACAAGACAGAGAGATTCCAACACTCACTCAATACATATGTCCAAGGCGCAGAGCAATAACTCACTTCTACGTCACACTTAAAATTCTAGCCGATGTTTATATTTTCATCATATGTATCAGAACTGAACTGTAAACGCTCAACGATCGCACATGTTGTGCTATCCTTGCATCCAAGGCGAAGGCATTCGAGAACGATGCGGATTTGCTCCCACGGAACTGAGCACTCAATGAAACACTTTACTTGGATGAAATAAATTTAACAAGAACCTTTTTCTCGTCACCCTAACCTCGTTTCGACGATGCCGAAGTTATACGGGAGGGACAGAGATAGGACTAGACAGAGCGGTGTGTGAGACAACGTGTATTTGTTGTCCAGTCTGCTACAATGCAACCACAAGCGCTCCCTGGTGGCAAAGGTTCGAAATCTCATTTCGGCGCCGTTTTTCATTTTACACTTACCGAGGGTTTGTACAAAGGGAAGCACATTCCATATTATTTTTGTACAAATCTGCTTCCCTTCACTTGAACAGAATAGAACCTCTTGAATCATGTGACTGAATTATCTCTCCGCATCCGGTTTTCGGGTACGGAATCCCACACCCAAATTTTTTCGGGTATGAAAATTCTATACCCGCAATACCCAAAATGACGCTCTACAGAAGTTTCAGTATTCAGGTTTCTAGAAAACGAAATTTTTCGTCCATAGGACGCATCTGGAACCAATTTTGTTCCTTGGACTGATCACTTGGTCACTTGGATATCCAGAATGGGTTTTAAAAAAGATGTGCGTGGTGACCACGTACGCAAGAAGGTGAAACTCTTTGACCGCTGGTCGGGAGTGATACATTAGGCGCCGATGAGAGGTTAAGCTATTTTGAGGCATGGGAATCAATTTTCCTCGAGTGTAACGAGGAAAAAGATTCCCATTGTCCCAAAACGGCCCGACGAGCGAGGTTCATGTACTATTTTTGGTACCAGGGCGACTGAATGCCAATTTTCTGTTTCGAAACGGGAAGAAAAATGGCCGTTTAGTCGCACTATGCCAAAAATTAGGTTGAAATGGAATTTGTTAGTATATGTACAAATTATCTTCAACGGAGAAAATGTTGAAATTTTGGTACACTGGACACTATTGTTCGTTTCTTTGATGTTCACATATAGGTTGATATAGTCTTTTGACATAAGTATACATTTATTAAGAATTCACATGCAAATCAATCTAAGTTCCTGAGGAATCAGAATCATTTTACGCCAAGAATTTTTTAAGAGCTCTGCACATGAGCTCTTAAAAAATTCTTGAGACTAGGTATCATCACTTCTAAACATGAAGTAGAAATGAATATGCCGTAAACTGCCTCTCACATTCCAATTGATGTTTCCATCTAGGTTGATATAATCTCTTCACATGCAACTCAGAACACTCATTTTTTACGATTTGCAGATGCACATCAATGATAGATCGCTGGTATAATCAGTCAGAGCCAGTTCATCGTCAGGGTCGTCAAGAAGAAGTTCCAGACGGGAGATATCCACGGAGTTTCAAAGGCCGTTACAGGAATTTGAAGCAGGATTTCAAATTTCTCATCTATGTAAGTCACACATTCCTACTCAAAGTCATGCGTTCTAAATGACTTCCCCCGAACTCATACTCATTTCTCATAAGCTAAAGAAAACCGTCATTCTTTGTACTTCAATGACTGAGGCCTGCTCGATAGTCTTATACGCAATCTTGTATCATGTACGTGTAGAAGTGGGTGGTCGATGAATCGAAAGTCTGGTGTCACAATTTACTCACTGTTTGCCCGTGGAACATAGCAATGTATTGGGTTGGAACGTGCAGATGTCTAGCTATTATGAGCACTAATCTTAGAGGATCAGACTATTTTGCGGATGAATCAAAGCCAGGACAGACAAAATGAAGTCGGGTAGAGGGGCTCACACTGATAATATTGTCAATTTTGCACCATTTATCCTTCCGAGAAGAAAGTTCGAAAAAGTACATGCTCAGGCTCTAGAATAAAATAAGAGTCGGATATTGATCGGAGAGCAGGTAGTTTCAATTGTAAGTTGTAGTGCTCAACGAGCCGTAAATTAATCGGCCATACTAGACATCCACAATGACAACTTTTTTTTGGTAACCCTGGGGAACTGACGGAAATGGCGGGTTCTCTAATCTCTGTTCTCACGGGAAATTTGGGACCACAGTTCTTGTACAGTAGAATCAACCGTTCCCGATCTTAGACATCTGTTGCATTCCTTGCTCATTCACAATTACTCATAGGGGAAGTCAATAATCAGCGCTGATTTCTCAACTCCTTGCAAGATTCTCAGTAGTTCGACCAAGAAGTCAAGGACTTTATAAGCTTTGACTTGAGATTTGCAGCAGTTCAACAGGGGGATTGAGGATCCCAAGACCTTTGACGCATTTTTGAGAGAAGCTCATCGATTTTCATGATACGAATTGTTCGATATCGATGTTTTCCAAGACATTCATTTTTTCGCTATAGACCAATAGAATGACATCTTTAATTCACATTCACAATATTAGTCCGACCAAGAAATTGACTTCCCTGTCCAACAACTGAGATCGTCCGGTCACTTCACAGGGGGAGAATTCAGCTCTCGACTACTTGGGGCAAAGTTACGTGTTCTTTTCCTTTTGTCAAAGTATCACAGCAGTAGATTAGTATATTATGATACAAGGGCGAAAATGATGGTTTTCGCACTTCGAGTGGCTTTTTTAGGCCCGAGCCGCAGGCGAGGGTCTAAATGGTCACGAAAAAGCGAAAACCATTGGGCCCGAGTGTCATACTATGTTTTTTGATCTCCTGTGAGCAAATGAAAAGTGGAAAACAAAGTGCAAATGACTCATTTTCGCACACACGATCAAAAAAGCTATAATGGAGCGGGCCCGACTCATTTTAGGCACCCTGCAATGTATAAGCGTGTGCTCGCTTCCCAACGGAGGTGGGCTCACTCCCCTACAGTATCTTACCAGCCTCTTTATAGCATCCCACGTGGTGTTGGGTAGCGGACCCATACAGAAGTCACAGTGTATAAGACTGTTCTCGTGTGTACATATGAGGGTCACCCACATACCGAGAAAAGGTCCGCGCTCAGGGTTTCTACTCCCTTTAAGTCTCTCCGCGCAGCGCACCTTCCTATACCGCAAATAGTCGGCCAGCCCTCTCTTCCATCTAATCGTGGAAGCGTGTGCTCGCTCCCCTATAGTATCTTGTGTGGGTGCCGTTTTATTCAAAAATCGAGGCACATGTGTCTAGTCAGTCTTATACTCCGAAATAGTAGCGGCTGGCAGCATGACGGAGCGGATTCCTATCCCGTTAACTCTCGCCGTGTCGGGAGGCAAGCTTGCTCCCTTGTGGTATCTTACGTGTGTTGGGGAGCAAGTTTGTTCCCTTATGGGATCGTGCACTGTATAAGCGTGAACTCGCTCCCCTACAGTATCTTGTCTATAGTATAAAATATATATTTTCAACTGTTTATGTATAATATACATATAATATACTAGGGGGGGGGGGGGCAAGCCCCTACTTGCTCATTTCGCCAACTCCTCGCCTCAAATCCATTCAAATATACTATCATTCTGAACAATCTAAACTAATATCATCATGAAAATAAACATACAAATCATTTTTCATCGCCAGTCTTCACAGAACTACCCTCATCATAAATTTTCAATCGTGAATAACCCTCCTTCATGAACCGATATCAAAAAACGTATAAATCACTCATCTATTCATTTCTCCAATTATGAGAAAATTACACGAATTCCAAGGGCAGACAACAGACCGGTGGCAGACGACATAATTACAACTCTCCTCGTGATGCGCACTTTCGCGCTCTATATTGTTGTCGGTGAGATTGTATATTATATGAATTGCTGTTATGATGTATCAATTACTTCATACATTGGACACTCTATCGACGCGCTACCGACACCATTTGTCGACACCCGCTAATTTTACTTCAAATTAACTCCTTCTTTGTCCCCCCAAGAATTTCAAAGAACAACCCGTTGAAGTTTATCAAGAAAATCGACATATGATCACCACTCAAATATTATCTTCAATAAACCACACTACTCTTTCCCAAACCCTTCCCCTTCATGCTTCATCGGTAGGGAAAGAAGGCAGGGGAAACAAACTAGGTCAAACCTTTTCCTCACTTCTCCCCATAAGAAAAGCATTGCGCGCGGATCCTGACAAATGCATTGCCAGGATAGGCAACTGAATTCTCATGCGTCTTCCACTCATCCGCGCTCGGCAGTCCTCTCAATTCTTTTTTTTCACTCCCGCCCATAAGAATAGCATTGCGCGCGGGATCCTGGCGAATACATTGCGAGGATAGGCAACTGCTCTTTTTCACTCGTCCGTGCTCGGCAGTCATATTCCGTAACCCGGCATAACGGATCGCAGGTTCAGTTGGACCGCACACATATATCCAACATTCGATCATCCAAATAATATTTGAGAAATATCGGGCTTGAGAGATGAGAAGCACAGCCTCTCACTCTTTCAGCTGCTCTCTCTCTTTTTTTTTTCTTCAAGGTGGTTGGAGGGCGAATACGCTGCGACGTACGAAGGAGAGGGACCGGTCAGCCAAACACGGCTGGCCAGCACCTCCCCAACAATCCCGGGCTGGAATCCGCATCGATACGGCCATCCGAATCGGGTAAACCCTCTCTTCCTTCTCCGTTGGCGCCGGCCATTGGACAAGGAAGAGATCCACCAACACACCAATCCGGCCCCGGCACCGCGTGAGCATTACTTCAGGGCCGGCGGCGTCTCGCGCTCAGGATCGAGCGTCTCTCTCCTCGCGACTCGCAGGTGTTGTTTCTCCTTCTCCGATCTTCTTCCATCTCTTCATTCTTCTTTCTTCTCTCTTCTTTCTTCAGTCTTCGATCTTCGATTTTCTCTCTTCTCTCTTCTTTCTTCCCTCTCCAGTGCATCATGTTCCTCCTGGAACCATTTGGACCTCTTCTGTTTGAATTCGCAGACTCACTGTAATTCGCCTGCTTTGAGGCGCCTCACTTCCCTCTCTTTCTCCTCCTCACGGGTCATCACCTGCTTGATGTATCCGGTGACTCTATCCCATGTCTCCTGGTTGCGGAGCAAGTACGGGGCGAGATTCTCAGGTGTTAGTTGAGCACCAAGCCATCCATCCAACTCGGCGCGCTCTCTTCGGGTGTCGTTGCACGTGAACAGGGCATGTTCAGCGTCATCCCAGTTAACCCGCATGACAGACATGCTGGGGATGTCCTCTCCTTGAACCGGGTCAGATAGGCACCGAAGCAACCGGGGGGTGGCATCCCGGCTAACACGCAAGCTGCGTCTCCTGACATGATGCGGTAGACACGAATGCTCCTCAGAGCCGCTCTCCGGTGGACAGGCTCCATCCTATTCTCGATGGCGGCCTCCTCTACTCTCTTCCCCCACACGGGTGCACCGTAGAGCATGATGGAAGCGCTCACGGTGTTGAGCAGCTTGCTCCTCTTCTGTTTCGGTCCTCCGATGTTCGGCATCAGCCGCTGAAGCGCCGCACCGACCCTGCTCGCTTTCTAGGCGGCCTCCTGGATTTGCTTCTTGAACGACCACTTGTCGTCAAGCCATACGCCGAGATATTTCAGCTCTGTCTTGCGTGGGATCTCTTGCCCGTTGATGTAAAACCGGGATAAGTCAAACTTTCTGCGCCTTGTGACCACGATCGCTTCGCACTTCTTGAAAGCAAGCTCCAGGAGCCTGCTGATCATCCACTCGTACGCTCGGGCCAGCGCCTTGTTTGCGCGTCTGCCCAAAAGTTCCTCGCTGTCGGCCCAGACTATGAGTCCCGCGTTGTCCGCGAAAGCCATGATTATCACTCCTTCTGGCAGATCGATAGACAGTAAACTGTCGTACTGGGTGTTCCAGTTGAATGACCTGGAAACCGATCCCTGTCCAATTCCGGCGGACAGTTCCCGGATCTCTTGTCCCTCATCGGTGTCGTACACGAGGGTCCTTTTCCGTAGATAGTCACTCGTGACGGCTAGTAGATAGGGCGGCACTTTACCTGCTTGGGATTGATAGACTCGCTCCCAGCTCGTGCAGTTGAACGCGCTCTTTATGTCCAACGCAATTGTTGCACGGAATCCTCCTCTTCCTTGATATGGGTTCCCTACCGACGCTTGAACCCGTTCTTGGACCTCCTCGATCGCGTGCACAGTGCTTTGTCCTTTCCGGAACCCGAACTGCATTGGTGATAGCCCGCCGCTCTCTTCGTAGGCTTTCTCGACCCTGTTAAGCACCATCCTCTCATACATTCTCCCGATATTGTCGAGCATGCTGAGAGGGCGTTGACCTCCTTGATCTTTAGGTATCAGGACCAGCTTCTGGCGTTTCCACTTGTCTGGGAAAGTTTCCGCGCTCAGACAGATGTTGAAGAGGTCGAGGAGTAAATCCAGCTCGTATTTGAAGATCAGTTTCAGAGCCTCGTTTGGAATGCCGTCCAAGCCAGGGGCCTTGCCGTTTGGCAGCCTCTTCGCCGCTATGAGTAGCTCTTGCCAAGTGAAGAGCGGGATGGGGTCGTTCCTCTCCGGAGGGAATATGACTCTAGGTTCTACTGCTGGGAGGAGGTCTCCCACGATGCTGCGTAAGGTAGCTGCATCGGTCGGTGCTGGGTTGCCCCTCCGGGCTCGGACCTTGGACATAACCACGCGGTATGGTGCACCCCACGGGTCTCCATTAACCATGTCGCACAATTCACCCCAGAACTTCTCTTTGCTTCTCCGGATGGTTAGAACGAGAGCCTCTTTTGTTCCTCTGTACGCCCTGTCGTCTTCCGCCAGTGATGGTCGCTCCAGTTTCCTTGATCGCCACGCGGTTCTCCTTTTCTTATTGCTCAACCTTCGTAGAGCTTTTAACTCGTCGGTGATCCAGTACTCTGGTTTCCTCCAAAAGCATGATGTCTTGCGAGACATCGACGCGTCACAAGCTCTTGTGATGGTGGTCGTCTTCATATCCACAGCCTCGTCCGCGGTGATGTTCATCGGGACATCTTCGGCTGTTGCTATCGATTCCCGGAATTTTCCCTCATCCAGCTCACGTACCTGCCACCCCGTCGGTCGCGGTCTGCGTGTCGTCTGTCTCTGTCTTCCAGTCCTGAGCCGAAACCGAATATGTCGATGGTCACTCGTTCCCATGTCCAGGATCTCCCACGATGTCATACGTCCCATGAGCGACGGGCTCATGAACGTGAGGTCGAGGACCAATGACGAACCTCCCTCCCGGGACCGAATGTCGTGCCGGTAATAGGTGATAACCCCCGTCTCGTTCGCGAGCACTGATCCTAATGCCTCCATGGCATCAGCGAGTATTACCCTCCGTCTATCGTCCGGCCCCCCGCTCCAAGTCGGTTCCTTCGAGTTGAAATCCCCCGCGATCATAACTGCCCCCCATTGCCTCACATGTTCTTCTAGGTCATGGAGCTCGTCTTCGAATTCGTGCGTCTTGAGCGACGGCGAATAGTAGCAACTGTAGGCTGCTGTACTCGCTATGGTCTTTCGAGCAAAACCGTGGCCACTAACAGCTGGATCTGGATTCATGATCTGGATCACGGCAGTCCTCCAGTGATCGAATGTGGATCGAGAGAATTTGCACTTCCGAGGCGGTTCGGAGATACTCAGAACATGGATCCCTCCTTCTTTCGCAACAGCGTGTAGGAGATCGTCTGCGTTCCCGCTCTCCCTGAGGTCGGCTTGGATGAAGCTAGCCATTTCTTCCCTTCCTGCGTCTATAAGTGGCTCTTGCCCTCTGGTACGCAGTGCAGTTGCTGGCCCCAGATCTGTGGTCAGATTCGGACCCGATCGCCGCACAGCTTTGGCATTTTGGTTTCTCCTTGCAAATTCGCGGCAAGGTGCCCTGGTTCGCCGCATTGGAAGCAGAGTTTTGGTTTCCGTTCCTCTGTCCTCTCTTTTTTGCACCCCGAGGCCTCGTGGCCGTGCTCTAAGCAGTTATAGCACCATGGGATGCCCCCCTTCTCGCGGATCCTGAATCTGCCCCATCCAACCTTTGGCTCCTTCTAGTCGAGGAGATGGTGGGCCAGTCTCGTTGCGATCCAGACAACGAGACTGGAGGGCGGACAACGAAGTGCTCGAGGAGGAGATATGTCTTTCCCTCTATCTCTTTCCAGCACCTTTACAGGTCTTCTCATTCCCCCATGAGATCGCCTGCCTCGCTTCCTTTCTTTTGTCGTGCCGCATCTCCGGATGAAAGAGTAGGGGTCAATCTCCATCCCATCAGACTTTTCATCGTGTACTCTCTTATCGAGCGCACCGATTCCGGGAGTCAGGATTTTTCCGTCCCCCTGGGACCCTATAGTGGAGTCGGACTCGCTCGAGTCTGAGCTCAAGTTGACGGCGTCATCAACCCCGTTGCTAGGTTGCGTGATCTGGATCCTGAGCGCGGGGTTGTTCTTCAGCAGCTTCTCTGCCACGCCTTGTGCTTCTGCTGCAACCTTCGCATTCTCCCCTAGTTGGACCGGAAAAGTGGGCTTCGATTGCTTTAGCACTCGTTTTTCCGCTTCCTCACCCAAACCCTTTCTCTTCTTGCTGTTTGGGGTGAGGTCTACCTCCCTCTTGCGTTGGTCCTTTCCTCCAACTCCTTCCGCCCGTGGCGTATTTCCACGCTTGTAGCTTCACGCGTGAGTCCACTAGCCAAGTGTGTCACTGATAGCGCGCTTTGCATCGTTGCCCCCCCCCCCCCCGAGATCCGAGATCCGAATGTGGCCCCGCTTTACTTGGGGAATTTTTGCCGTCAATGCTGGACATCATCTCCTTTCTTCTGTTTTCCAGGGCCCGGAATCGTATGCTGGCCGACCCCGGACCAGACCACCACGGGTGTGGTGTTTCGTGTGATGCGTGTTCTGTATAATGTTGGTATGTTTGTGTAATGATCGAGCAGGCGTAAGTATGGTGCATGTAGGGTGTAGTGTGTGGAAGTGTAAGTGTAGGACTCGGCTCCCTCAAGCTTCAAGTGCAACCCGAAGGTCACACCCAAAGCCCCCTACGGGTTCTCTCTCTCTCTCTCTCTCTCGATGATTCCTCTATCATCAGGGGTGTCAAGCGTAGTAGAATCCCTCCCCTCAAGCCCCTCCAGTCAAGTGCAGAGAGCGTCGTGGCTCGCGGCGAAGGAGCCCCTCCCCTGCGACGCCGCGGCGCGCTCTACACATGACTAGAGGGGCTTGAGGGGAAGGACTCTACCACGCTTGACTGCCCTGCCTATCATGCTGATTGCAGGGCGGAGTCAGGGCTCAGAGGGCACACACCCAACGTGTGATCAGATAATATTTGATGATTTGAATAATATTCCTCACTAGCTAAGCTGAGTGCGGATTCCCCACCTTCCACGCAGTGAAAAAGACGTTCTCTCATAAGTATACCATTGCGTCCAGTTCCTATCAGGAGCATTGCTGACACAGGGCATGCATGCTTTTCACAACGCATGCATGATACCACACGTTCCCCTATGAGATACATTAACTGCGGTTACTATAACGGGCTCATGCTTCTCTTGCTTCCCATGTAAACAAAGCATTGTACGCGTATCCTATAACGCATGCTCATATATGTGCTTACATCCATACGCAAAGGGCCTAGGCATATATACATCCACACACACATAAACACACACACATACACCCTCCCATACATACACACACAGACACACTTTCATAAGAAGACACACACACACACACACACCCTCATACTAACACACACAACTACGTTCAACACACGTTTAACGCACGATCCACGATCATCGCTCGTTCGAAATGGAATTTCTCCAAAAAAAATTACATTTCTCCAATATTCCTCGAGCCGGGTATACAACACCACATATGTCCTCGCATCTTCACTCCTTTCCCTCCTCAAACAACTCCCCTTCTTCCTTGCGCTTTGTCACAATGAAACACATTCAAGAGTATAGCAAACCTCATCTGCATGATTGTCGTCATGCATAGACGATTTCACGCTCTCCCGTATGAAATGCATTGTGTGTGGATCCTATAACGGTCTCTCATACAGATGCTATAGCGAGTAGATGCAGGTTGATAGAGCTAGCACGTATGCGTTGCTAGCTAACCCACAGCTATTGAGTGCACACTCCCCCATATATTTGGCTATGGATAAAGTGCATTTCATGGTTTCCCTGCCCGCAGGACCCTATGGCTAACATGATTTACTGGTATATACAGGGGCTCGTCATAAGACAGACATATACATAAACACACGTTCAACGCACGATCATCGCTTGATTGAAATAATATATCTCAAAACTCATATTTCTCAAGCCGACATAAAACTCATATAATCCATCCCATCTCTATTCCTTCCACTCTCAACCAGCCACTCTCCCCCTCTCAGACAAACTTCTTTCTCTCTCACTAGCTCCCATGCACAATGATCCCATATACCCCTTCCTCTCTCTCGCTCTCGTTAGCTATACTCCGAGCCAGCTACTAGTCTTCTCTTCAGTCGTTTGAAATTTCATGCCTTCCGCAAAGCTGCTTAATGCTTTCTGCAAGCTGTAATTCAAGTCCGTGGCTTGAGGAGTAGCATTACTGTGAATGAGTTTCGTACACACCTACACTGTTGTTTACCTTGAGAAAATGTTTAGACGAATTTCACTACAACTCGGTGAGTATCAAGACTCTTATTATATATGAACACATACACTATAACTATGTCTCTCTCATTTTCACAGATCAGGAAATATCGCTCATGAAGCTTTGGTCAGCACGTTCTGAAATGAGACGTCATAACATACCACGGACCATGAGAGAGTATAAAAGACGTCTCTAAGACGTGCTTTCCGAGTTATTAAGACGAGATTCTTCAGATTTTCTGATAATTTTCCAATTAATGAATCCAAACGATCAACGTGATTTAGAGCGTATAGGGGCAAGACTGTATTGTAACTCACCCGTTGAAATTGATCGAGCGAGTTATTCAATCTTTGACGCTCACACGTACTGTATTCTTAAAGGAAATTACTCGGAAACTTATCACATAATTCACAACTATGATATTTCAAATTTAGACTTCATACTTGAGAATCCATAAGACTCATCATTTATCTCTCTCGCCCTGGTTCGGTGTTGGCTATTACCTACTCTCATGCGCAACGGTCTCACATACCTCTCTTCTCACTCACTCTCATGCGGTATATCCCGTTCTTTGCGTGATCGTTGTCTGGAATTTAGGAAGAAGTAAGACTCTTACCTGAATCCCGTTGCTTGACGAGCAGATACATCAAACAAGTTTTTACAATCTCCCCCTGTCAATCAAGTTTCATTTCAAAAAATACCCAATGACGGGCAGATATCACACAACTATTCGAAAATCCATCAACAAGTTTCCTTAATGAACCTCTGGTGGGCAAGAATGGGAGTGAGCCGTTCAACGAATCCTCAAAACATTGCAGCATATACGGAAGCTCTGAACGTCGCGCAAACCATACTAGATCGAGGCGAGTTCATGAATTTCACAATAGTGTTTCGCCCGTATAACTCCGATGACTCCACCATACTCGAAGTGGTCGGAGCAAGGAGATATTGCGACTTTACGATAGAAATCGATCTATCGAGACTGTCCAATTTCCATCCTTACATTAATTTCATCTACCGAGGTGATTCTCAACAGATATATCGCCTCATTAGGAATTTACTCACATACGCATTGAACTTTGTTGTGGAGATTCCTACAGAGGATTGAAGAGAGATGAACACCTTGAGATCGAAATTCATTTTTTTTTCACCAATGGTTTCTCTCATAATTATGATGTAGATTCCCATCAATATAAAATAGAAAGGAACATATGTGACGTTGTTATTGTGATAAGTGCTTCCTCAATTCTACCAACATTCTACTTTGTTTAATTGTCCCCCCCTCCCCTTTCCAACCCCAACACCGCTTCCACCCAAGCATTCAGTAGCTAACGAGGACACTTTTATTACCCGCGGATCCTACAGCGCTCAGATAACACATCGTCTCCTATGCATTGCGAGTCCATCGCACGCGGGTCAGAAGGGGGGTGGGTCCTACAAGACACAGACACACACACTCACATGCTTAACGCGCATTTACTACATTTAACACGTTCAACACGTGATCATGGTGCATATATTCTTTCACCCCACTTAATATTTTGCTCAAATCTCGTCCCTCTTGTGTCCTATGGCAACACCGATCCTATGGCAACATATGCATAAGGATCCCCCAATCAAGAAATATTGTCAACTATGTCAGTTTGACAATATCTACATGTTTCGTAGCGCAACCCTACAATTTGACAAATCCAAAGGACCCCGCTCCGAGAGATAGGATTTTGGCTTTCGGTTAATTTTGTCGGGGGGGGGGGGGGGGAAATATGTTGTCAAGCACAAAATTCTGAACAAAAGTTCAATGGGCTCGAAGACGGAAAATGGCTAGTTTTTTCAGTATAAATCGAATGAATACCAATAAACGGGAGGTCATGAGGTTATCTAGAACAACAACAAAGGCTTGTCTGCAGCGTTCGACTTTGAATTGAAAATGTACAATTCGAGTGTGATGTAGCTAAAAGGTCATCACTTTGGTAATTGAAACATTTTATTTGACACCTTCGATACAAGAAGCAAATAAATGCATGCAAAAAAAGTGATAATGCGCGATTGACAAAGAAATCATAACGGCTTGTATTCTCAACAATTACATTTCATTTCAATCAATGTAGCAGCTGACGCTGGAGCTGGATCATACGGCTGTGCTGACTCGATGCAACGAGTACATGATCTTGAGAGCCCAGATATGGGGTGGGAGCGGCTTTTTGACATCAACATCATCGCATAGCATGAGGCTCGCGCTTGGAATAGTTGATAAAAGGTGTCCGATAGTGCATGGCTGCAATCAACTTATATGAAATGGATCAAAATTAATCTTGGATCGCGTGAGACTAGTGTCTGCCAAATATTTCGAGGATATGGAGATCGGATATCATATTCCCGTATCTCGAGATCATATCGCGTAAGAGGCTGCGGGGTCGAGAGCAAGCGACTATCAAAATCGAGCTCGAAAAGTCGAGTGAAGGCTGTTTTTGAGGTATTTCAAGGTCGCTGAACACGAATATGACATTGCCTTGCCTCCTTATCTTGTTGCGTGGGCGGCTGCGGGGGCGGAGGCGCGAATTGACCGAGATCAAAGCTCGAGACTTGAGTAAGGGTGTTCTTGGGATATTTTGGGGTCGCTAAGCACGAATTTGAGATCGTCCAGCCTCCAAGTCATGTTGCGTGGGCGGTTGGGGGGGGGGGGGGGTCGAGTAGAGGCACAAATGGACTGGACCAAGATTGGAGTTTGAGAGTTGAGTAGGGGTTGTTTTTGGAGTATTTTGGCATCGCTAAGCACGTATTTGAAATTACACAGCTCCCGAATCGTGTTGAATGGGTGGCTGCAAGAGTAGGGACGCGTGTTGAACTAGATACAACTGGAAGAGCCGGCGGGGGGGGGGGGTCCTCGATATCTCGAGATCACTGGACACATATCTCAGATCACTCAGCCTCAGAACCGTATTGGGTGGGCGGCTGTGATGGTGAATTCGATGTAGTTTTCTGACAATGATCATTCCCTGAGATAGAATCTGACTAGGATTGTAAGCCGAATTGAGACATCGGGACCAGACCACGAGCATACGCCAAGTATCTCCTTCAACCGAGGAATCGAGCGATATCCTATTTATCGAAATTCCGAATCGCTATGTATGTAATCATAATCCTCGATCACGGAATAGGCCACAAATAGTTTCAGGCGTGAATCTGCGAGAAAGTGGTGGCTGCCAGGAGATTTGACCGTTAAATCTCTATTCTGCCCATCTTCACAAGCAGGATCTGATTGGATGTGCCGAGAGGCACGATGACTAAACAACGCCCAGAATCACCACGTGATCCAATAGCCTAAGGATCGGAAGATATCCCAGGACGTGCGATTCTGAAATCTCAGCTCTGTGGCAAAAAACTCAAGAATCTACCCGACTCTTCCTCAAGATTTTTGATCACACGCTGAGATTCCAGGATCACACTCCCTAAAACACCACACGATCAAGCTGCTTTGAAATCGTGCTCTGGCCACGGTCGTTGTATTGTAGTCATGCTCTTCGCAGGATCAGATGATACTCCCTGTGAAATCGGCCAGAATAGTAAAATCAGCTCTCAAATCTCCTTGCAGTCATCGCCCTCCCATAGATTCACGCCCGAAAAGATTCGTAGTCCATACCAATATCAAGAATTGTGATCTCATAGCTAGAGGATCGTAGTTTCAATACCTAGAAAATTGCTCGATTTTTGGACCACCAAACACACTCGGCTTAGTCTCGAGGTATGGTGACAGATAACAGGTTTATTCAAGTATGCTGGTCGGAGCGCCCCGAACTCTGGGATCTCTATCTCTCTATCTCTGTCTCTCTCTCTCTCAATTAGCACCCGAAAAAACTATTAATCTGCGTAAAAATGACGCTCCTTGGATTGGTCCTGAGCTGAGGGTACTCATGAATAAGCGAGACGCGATGCGCAGGCGCTGGGAACGGATTCAACGTAACCAGCGCAAGTGTCCTGAGCTTCAAAATGAATACTTTCGGCTTAGCGAAGAGGTCGACTTGCGCATTGAACAAGAGCATAACTCCTTCATTCAAACCCATTTGTCAGATGCTCTTGATCAGAAGAAGAACATTTGGGAGGAGATGCGCAATCTCGGCCTCTTGCCTAAGAGCAAAGAGGAGGAACTTCATGGCTTCACACCGGATGACTTGAACGCACACTTTGCGGGAGTTTCCGTTTCGCCCCACGAAAATATTAATGAAGCAATGGACGATATTGACTCGGCACCGGAGGAGGGGTTTAAATTTAAGCCCACAAATTTTAGTGATGTAGTCCTTGCTATTAAACATTTCTTCTTACAGGCCCGTGGAGCAGATGGAATACCCCAAAGCGTGATCGCAAAAGCTCTTCCGGCCATTGGTGATCTCATTGTACATATTTTCAACTCCTCTTTCGCTCATGGCATTTTTCCTGATGCTTGGAAGCAAGCGTAGCTGATTGCACTAAAGAAGACTGCTGCTCCATCAACGGTCTCGGACTTCCGTCCTATAGCACTGCTGTGCTTTCTCTCCAAGGTTCTGGAAAAAATCGCACATGACCAAATCACGGAGTATTTAAAAATCGAGAAGATACTTGATCGCTTCCAGACTGGTTTTAGGCAACACCATAGCACCCAGACAGCTTTGTTGAAATTGACTGATGACATCAGAGTAGGTATAGACAGAAAGAAGATCACTCTGCTCCTACTATTCGATTTTAGCAAAGTTTTTGACACCATCTCACCATCCAAGCTGTTGAGGAAGCTACGACATCTTGGCTTCTCAAGATCGGCGCTCCTGTGGATAAAATCATATTTACAGGGTCGCACCCAACAAATCACTTCTAAAGTAGGCAAATCTGATTGGCTCAAAACCAATCTGGGTGTTCCACAGGGGTCCGTCCTTGGGCCTCTCCTCTTCAGCTTGTATGTGAATGACCTGGCTGGCTTGCTAGACGGAAAGTCGGTACATCATCTATTTTATGCGGATGATCTCCAAATTTATCTCCAAATCGAGAAAAATAAGATCAGGGAAGGTATTGCTCGGCTGGGCGAAATAGGACGACTAGTTGCCGAGTGGGCCAGAAGTTCCGGCCTGTGTCTCAACGCTGGCAAGACCAAGGCAATCTACTTCAGCTTGGAGAGAAATATCAAAGATCTGAAGAGAATGGACTTGCCAGGGGTTGAGATACAGGAAGGAAAGTTCATCCCGTTCAGTGATACGGTCGTGAGTCTCGGTGTTACACTTGACAGTGAATTGACATGGAAACCGCACATCGACCAAGTAACTAAGAAAGTCAACAGAGCCCTATACGGTCTGCGGTTTTTTAGGGCATGTGTCACCAGATCTCTCCGAATTCGCCTAGTCGAGTCATTGGTTCAACCGCACCTAGATTATTGCGCGGTCGTGTACCTCGACGCCACGGACGAACAGCGGCAACGGGTACAGAGACTAAGCAATTCATGTTTGAGATATATTTTTGATCTTAGGAGAGACGAGCACATCGCCCCGTTTAGGGAGCGCTTGGGTTGGTTACGTACTGATTCGCGGAGAATGTACTTCGCAGCTGTCTTGATGCATAAGATCATGCACTTAGGAGAACCTGGCTACCTAGCTGCGATGTTTACCAGGTACCAATCCGAACGCCCCGCACGGGGTGATCTAGAAGAGCGGGTACTCAAAGTTCCCAACATGAGACTCGAATATGGAAGAAGATCTTTTCAGGTCCAATGTGCTCATTTGTGGAACTTTCTCCCTCCGGGCTTTCGGCAGCTTGGGGAGATATCATTATTTAAAGAGTCCTTAAAAGACTTCCTGTTAACACTATCCTCCCAGAGGATTGATGTGGAGAAGAGGCATTATTTTATTCTGTAATGGGAAGGGCTCTTCTTTAATTTAGTATTCTTACATGTGACCTCAGTCACCCAATTGGTGATCTATAGCTGTGATATTAGTGCGAGCCCTTACCCCTCTTTTTATACTTCTAAGTATGCACCCTGACTAGTCACGAATTGTGATAATTATTGTCCTTGACCAAACCAGTAATTGACTGAAATTATCATTATTATTTTGTTGTACATATATTATTTTCATTCTTATACGTGTTATTACATTTCAACGGGCATATGTAGGTGTATGTAATTGTATTCTTTGTCTTCGGACGAATAAAGGACATCTATCTATCTATCTCTCTCTCTCTCTCTCTCTCTCTCTCTCTCTCTCTCTCTCTCTCTCTCTCTCTCTCTCTCTCTCTCTCTCTTCTTTTTTTTTTTCTTTTTTTAAGGTGGTTGTAGGGCAAATACGCTGCGACGTACGAAGGAGAGGCACCGGTCAGCCAAACACGGCTGGCCAGCACCTCCCCAACAGTCCCGGGCTGGAATCCGCATCGATACGGCCATCCGAACCGGGTAAACCCTCTCTTCCTTCTCCGTTGGCGCCGGCCATTGGACAAGGGAGAGATCCACCAACTTACCAATCCGGCCCCGGCACCGCGTGAGCATTACTTCAGGGCCGGCGGCGTCTCGCGCTCAGGATCGAGCGTCTCTCTTCTCACGACTCGCAGGTGTTGTTTCCCTTTCTTCGATCTTCTTCCATCTCTTCATTCTTCATCTTCTTTCTTCTCTCTTCTTTCTTCTCTCTTCCCTCTTCAGTGCATCAGATTCCTCCTGGAATCATTTGGGCCTCTTCTGTTTCAATCGGCAGAGTCACTGTGATTCGCCTGCTTCGAGGCGCCTTACTTCCCTCTCTTTCTCCTCTTTGCGGGTCATCACCAGCTTGATGTATCCGGTGAGTCTATCCCATGTCTCCTGGTTGCGGAGCAAGTACGGGACGAGATTCTCAGGTGTTAGTTGAGCACCCAGCCATTCATCCAGCTCGGCGCGCTCTCTCCGGGTGTTGCTGCACTTGAACAGGGCATGTTCGGCGTCATCCCATTCGTCCCCGCATGACTGACATGCTGGGGTCGTCCTCTTCTTGAACCTGGTTAGATAGGAACCGAAGCAACCATGATCGCTCAGTGCCTGCGTCGTCCAGTAGTCCATCTCTCCGTGGGTGCGTTCCGCCCACTTGGCTACGTCACGGATCAGCCGGTGCGTCCATCTGCCGTTTGCAAATGGCGAATCCCACTCCGTTCGCCAATGCTCAAGGGTGGTTTCCTTCTCGTTGTCGCGGATGATCTCCTTCATCGTCGGAGTGAGTACTCGTTCGGCTCCGATCACTTTCTGGCGGTCCCAGATCCTCACTCGCTCCGCGACGAGCAAGTGGATGGGCGGAGTACTCGCCAATACGTGAGCCGCATCTCCTGACACAGTGCGGTAGGCACGGATACTCCTCAGGGCCGCTCTTCGGTGGACAGGCCCCATTCTCTTCTCGATGATGGTCTTCTCTACTCTCTTCCCCCACACGGGTGCACCGTACAGCATGATGGAGGTAGTGACGGTGTTGAGAAGTGCGCGCCTCTTTTCCTTGGGTCCTCCGATATTCGGCATAAGCCGCTGGAGCGCCGCACCGACCCTGCCCGCCTTCTGGGCGGCTTCCTGGATGTGCTTCTTGAACGACCACTTGTCATCGAGCCATACACCGAGGTATTTCAGCTCTGTCTTCCGTGGAATCTCTTGCCCGTTGATATGAAACCGGGGTAGGTCAAACTTCCTACGCCTTGTGACCACGATTGCTTCGCACTTCTTGATAGCGAGCTCCAGAAGCCTGCTAATCATCCACTCGTAGACTCGGGCCAGCGCTTCGTTCGCGCGTCTACCCAAGAGTTCCTCGTTAACAGCCCATACTATGAGTCCCGCGTCGTCCGCGAAAGCCACTATTATCACTCCTTCTGGCAGTTCGATAGACAGTAAGCTGTCATACTGGGTGTTCCAGTTGAACGGCCCGGAGACCGATCCCTGTCCGATTCCGGCGGACAGTACCCGAATCTCTTGTCCCTCGTCGGTGTCGTACACGAGGGTCCTGTTCCGCAGGTAGTCACTCTTGACGGCTAGTAGATAGGGGGGCACTTTACCTGCTTGGGATTGATAGACTCGCTCCCAGCTCGCGCAGTTGAATGCGTTCTTTATGTCCAACGCAATGATGGCACAGAATCCTCCTCTTCCTTGGTATGGGTTCCCTACCGACGCTTGAACCCGTTCTTGGACCGCCTCGATCGCGTGCACAGTGCTCCGTCCCTTCCGGAACCCGAATTGCATTGGTGATAGCCCACCGCCTTCTTCGTAGGCTTTTTCCACCCTGTTGAGAACCATCCTCTCGTACATTTTCCCGATATTGTCGAGCATGCTGAGAGGGCGTTGACCTCCTTGACCCTTAGGTATCAGGACCAGCTTCTGGCGTTTCCACTTGTCCGGGAAAGTTCCCGCGCTCAGACAGATGTTGAAGAGGTCGAGGAGTAGATCTGGCTTGTATTTGAAGACCAGTTTCAGAGCCTCGTTTGGGATGCCATCCAGGCCAGGGGCCTTGCCGTTCGGCATTCTCTTCGCCGCTATGAGTAGCTCTTGCATAGTGAAGAGCGGGATGGGGTCTTCGCTCTCCGTAGGGAATGTAACTCTGGGTTCTCCTGCTGGGAAGAGATCTTCCACGATGGTGCGCAATGTTGCTGCATCGGTCGGTGCTGGGTTGCCCTTCCGGGGTCGGACCTTTGACATGACCACGCGATATGGCGTGCCCCAGGGGTCTTCGTTAACCATGTCGCACAGTTCACCCCAGGACTTTTCTTTGCTCCTCCGGATGGCTAGAACGAGAGCCTTCTTTGCTTCTTTGTACGCTCTGTCATCTTCCGCCAGCGATGGTCGTTGCAGCTTCCTTGATCGCCATGCGGTCCTCCTTTTCTTGTTGCTCGTTCTTCGTAGAGCCTTGATCTCATCGGTGATCCAGTACTCTGGTTTCCTCCAGAAACATGGTGTTGTCCTGCGAGGCATCGACGCGTCGCAAGCTCTCGTGATGGCGGATGTTACCATCGCCACAGCTTTGTCCGAGGCGGAGTTCATCGGGAGATCTTCGACTGTTTCTATCGATTCCCGGAATTTCCCCTCATCCAGCCTGCGTACCTGCCACCCCGTCGGTCGCGGTCTGTGTGTCGTCTGTCTCTGTCTGTCAGTCCTAAGCCGAAACCGAATATGTCGATGGTCACTCAATGTTTCCGTGTCCAGAACCTCCCACGATGTCATACGTCCCATGAGCGACGGGCTCATGAACGTCAGGTCGAGGACCGAAGACGAACCTCCCTCCCTGGACCGAGTGTCGTGTCGGTGGTAGGTGATAACCCCCGTCTCGTTCGCGAGCACTAATCCCAATGCCTCCATGGCATCAGCGAGTATTACCCCCCGTCTATCACGCGGCCCCCCGCTCCAAGTCGGTTCCTTGGAGTTGAAATCCCCCGCGATTATAACTGGGCCCCCCCCCCATTGCTTCACATCCTCTTCTAGGTCATGGAGCTCGTCTTCGAATTCGTGCATCTTGAGCGACGGCGAATAGTAGCAGCTGTAGACTGCTGTGCCCTCTATGGTCTTTCGAGCGAAACCGCGGCCATAACAGCTGGTCCAGTCTCACGGTTCGCAGGATTCATGATCTGGATTACGGCTGTCCTCCAGTGATCGAATGTGGATCGAGAGAATTCGCGCTTCCGAGGCGGTTCGGAGATAATCAGAACATCGATCCCTCCTTCTTTGGCTACAGCGTGTAGGAGATCGTCTGCGTCCCCGCTCTTCCTGAGGTTGGCTTGGATGAAGCTAGCCATTTCTTCCCTTCCTGCGTCTATATGTGGTTCTTGCCCTCTGGTACGCAGTGCAGTTGCTGGCCCCAGATCTGTGGTCAGATTTGGACCCGATCGCCACACAGCTTAGGCATTTTGGTTTTTCCTTGCAAATCGCAGCAAGGTGCCCTGGTTCGCCGCATTGGAAGCAGAGTTTTGGTTTCCGTTCCTCTGCCTTCTCTTTTTTGCACCCCGAGGCCTTGTGCCCGTACTCTAAGCAGTTATAGCACCGTGGGATGCCATCCTTCTCGCGGATCCTGACTCTGCCCCATCCAACCTTTGGCTCCTTCCAGTCGAGGAGATGGTGGGCCAGTCTCGTTGCGATCGAGACAACAGCGGTTTGGGTGCCGCGGTAGCCACTCCGGATGGACTTGACTACAACGGCACCCTTCTCGTTTCCTGGTAGGGCCTTCGCGAGGGCATCCCGCACCTTGATTGTGTCGACATCGTAGTCGACTCCGAGAACCTCGAGGGTCGTGCTGTTTGCTAGACAGTGGACAGCTCCTTCTTGCCCGACGACTGGTGCCAAGGCTGCCTTGACGGCGGCGACATCGGTGCCCTTCTTGAGTTCAAGAAGGACTTGGCCTTCTTGGGTCTTGCGGATGCCCGTGACCTTGGAGCCCACTTCTTCATCGAGGTCATCCGTTTTTATCCTGCGCAGCATGTCTGCGTAGGTTAGCCCACCTTGTTTGGCCGTAACGAGGACGGCTTCGGGCTTCACCCTTCTCGGCTTCATTTTCGCTTTCTTCCCGGCGGCATCGTCCGATCTACCGCTCTTCTTTGCCCTTCTCGCTTGTTTCTTTGACACCACTTCCTTCCAAGGCCCATTCTGCTCGGGCCGATTGGGCGTTGATGTCGAGCATGGTGTTCCGAGACCTCCCGGTGGAGGACCGTATCGCGTCGCCTTCGAACCGCGTTGTTTTCCCTGTCGCGATTCCGGTTTCCCTGCCCCCCTTCCCTGGAAGCCACTACCCGACGCGGCCGGTTTTCTTGTGACCGGAGGCTGCATATTCCCCCTCGCTTTCAGGGTCTTTTCCGTTTCGAGGAGCGTTGTCTCGAAAGCAGCCCGCTTCGCCTTGTCTGTCGCGAGTAGGCCTTCGAGCGCGTGGCCTATCTTCTTGAGCTCTTCGATGTCACCCTTGGTCCCTTCTGGATTGCTGGAAACAGACTCGGCTATTCCTATAACCAAGTTGAAGTGCTCGAGGAGGAGATATGTCTTCTCCTCCGTCTCTTCCCGGCACGTTTTCAGGTCTTCCCATTTCCCCATGAGATCGCCTGCCTCGTTTCCACTCCTCTGTCGTGCCGCATCTCTGGTTGAGGGGATGTGGTCAATCTCCACCCTATCAGGCACCTCATCGTGCACTCCCCTCTCGAGCAAACCGTTTTCAGGAGTCAGGATTGTTCCGTTCCCCTGGGACCCTATAGTGGAGTCAGACTCGCTCGAGTCTGAGCTCAAGTTGACGGCGTCATCAACCTCGTTGCTGGGTTGCGTGATCTGGATCCTGATAGCGGGGTTGATCTTCAGCAGCTTCTCTGCCGCCTCTCGTGCTTCTGCTGCAACTTTCGCGTTCATCCCTCGTTGGCTCGGAAATGTGAGCTTTGATTGTTTGAGCACTCGCTTCTCTGCTCCGCCACTCGGGCCCTTTCTCTTCCTGCTAGGGGTGAGCTCAGCTTCTCCATGGCGTAGGTTTTTTCTCCCGCACCCTCCACCTGCAGCGTATTTCCATCGCTTGTAGCTGTACGCGTTATTCCACCAGCCAAGTGTGCCACTGGTGGCGCGTTTTGCATCGTTGGGGGGCCCCCCCAAGATCCGAATGGGGCCCCGCTTTACTTGGGGAATTCTTGCCGTCAATGCTGGACATCATCTTCTTTCTTCTTCCAGGGCCTGGAATCGCATGCTGGCCGACCCCGGACCAGACCAGCACGGGTGTGGTGTGTTGTGTGATGCGTGTTCTGTATAATGTTGGTATGTCTGTGTAATGCTTGAGCAAGCGTAAGTATGGTGCGTGTAGAGTGTAGTGTGTGTGTTAGTGTAAGTGTAGGACTCGGGTCCGGAGGGGCGTCACTCCTTCAAGCTCCAAGTGCAACCCTAAGGTCACACCCAAAGCCCCCTACGGGGTCTCTCTCTCTCTCTCTCTCTCTCTCTCTCTTTCTCTCTCTCTCTCTCTCTCTTACTCTTTGCGTTTGAAAAGAGAGGTTCGGGGGTAGGAGCTCTCTGAGCGCTCCGAACTAGCACAATCAGGTGAATTTAATGTGAGTCTTCCCACGACTTGGGATCAGATTTCATCCGTGGGGATGTCCAGATTCAGCAAAGGAACACTCGAATCTCCTACCCGTCAGTATCGAGTAGATTTACGTCCGCCAATGTATTCGAATCGAATCCTTCTCGAGATTTTTGACCACATAGCTAGGATTTCAGAATCGGACGTCCAAGGTTATCTCCCGATCCCTAGGCTATTGGATCACGTGTTGGTTCTGGGCCGTTGTATGGTCACCATGCTTCTCGATACATGAGATCAGATTCTGCTTGTAAAGATGGCCAGGATAGAGATTCAATGCTGGATTCTCCTTGCAGTCAACACGTTTCCCTAGATTCACGCCCGAAAAGATTTGTAGTCCATTCCGTTATCAATAATTGTAATCACATAGCTAGGCGATCGTAGTTCCCGTGCCCAGAATATTGCTCGAATTTTCGGCCACTGAACACACTATGCTTAGGTTCGTGGTAAGTTGACCAAATAACGAAAGTCATCCCACTACTTGGGATCAGATTAAACCCGTGGGGATGTCTAGATTCAGCAAGGGAGAACTCAAATCTCCTAACCGTTACTATCGAGAAGTAGATTCACGCCCGTAAATCTATGAGAATAGGCTCCTCCTCGAGATTTATGATCACAGAGTTAAGATTTCATAATCGCACGTCCTGAGATATCTCCTGATCCCTAGGCCATTGGATCATGTAATAGTTCTGGGTGGTTGTATGGTCACCATGCTTCTCGGTACATGGGATCAGATTTCGCTTGTGAAAACAGTCAGAATAGAGATATAACGCTTGAATCTTCTTGCAGTCATCACCCTCTCGTAGATTCTAGCCCGCAACGATTTGTAGTCCATTCCGTCAATGAAGATTATGATCACATAGCTAGAGGATCAGAATTCACCATCCACCCATTACGGTTCTGAGGCTGAGTGATCTGAGATTTGTGTCCAGTGATCTCGAGATATCAAGGACCCCCCCCCCCCCGCCGGCTCTTCCAGTTTCATCTAGTTCAACACGCGTCCTTGCTCTTGCAGCCACCCATTCAACACGATTCGGGAGCTGTGTAATTTCAAATACGTGCTTAGCGATGCCAAAATACTCCAAAAACAACCCCTATTCAACTCTCAAACTCCAATCTTGGTCCAGTCCATTTGTGCCTCTACTCAACCCCTCCCCCCCCCCCAACCGCCCACGCAACATGACTTGGAGGCTGGACGATCTCAAATTCGTGCTTAGCGACCCCAGAATACCCCAAGAACACCCTTACTCAAGTCTCGAGCTTCGATCTCGGTCAATTCGCGCCTCCACCCCCGCAGCCGCCCACGCAACACGATTAGGAGGCAAGGCAATGTCATATTCGTGTTCAGCGACCTTGAAATACCTCAAAAACAGCCTCCACTCGACTTTTCGAGCTCGATTTTGATAGTCGCTTGCTCTCGACCCCGCAGCCTCTTACGCGATATGATCTCGAGATACGGAAATATGATATTCGATCTCCATATCCTCGAAATATTTGGCAGACACTAGTCTCACGCGATCCAAGATTAATTTTGATTCATTCCATATAAGTTGATTGCAGCCATGCACTATCGGACACCTTTTATCAACTATTCAAAGCGCGAGCCTCATGCTATGCGATGATGTTGATGTCAAAAAGCCGCTCCCGCCCCATATCTGGGCTCTCAAGATCATGTACTCGTTGCATCGAGTCAGCACAGCCGTATGATCCAGCTCCAGCGTCAGCTGCCACATTGATTGAAATGGAATGTGATTGTTGAGAATACAAGCCGTTATGATTTCTTTGTCAATCGCGCATTATCACTTTTTTTGCATGCATTTATTTGCTTCTTGTATCGAAGGTTTCAAATAAAATGTTTCAATTACCAAAGTGATGACCTTTTAGCTACATCACACTCGAATTGTACATTTTAAATTCAAATTCGAACGCTGCAGACAAGCCCATGTTGTTGTTCTAGATAACCTCATAACCTCCCATTTATTGGTATTTATTTGATTTATACTGAAAAAACTAGCCATTCTCCGTCTTCGAGCCCATTGAACTTTTTGTTCAGAATTTTGTGTTTGACAACATATTTCTTCCCCGACAAAATTAACTGAAAGCCAAAATCCTATCTCTCGGAGCGGGGTCCTTTGTGAACAAAATCCATCGTATTAATCATATCCTGCTTTCTCTCATCTATGTTTCATTCCACTATCATCTTCGATCATCTCCCACAGACAATTGGTATGTGAAAATATTCAATGTGAATTGAGCTACTTGAGATTTATTGTCAGCCCGTCTTGGCTCTGTAAACGCACGTGAGGCAATGATATAAACAACATCCATTGTCGTGGAGGCAGATTTATTCCCTCGCTCTAACCCAATCAAGATTGTTCGATATCGTCAACGGAAACATATCTATCATAGTATGAGTTCTTATAAAATACTCGAAACAATATTTTATCGGTTTGCTTATCGATAATCACAACTCTGCACACTCTGGAGGATTGTTAAAACGTATGCAATAGTTCACATCATGTAGCTCTCTGTGTTTTGGGTCGAGATCCATCAATGCAGTCTTCGACTCGAAAACCTCTTTTTACTCCACAATACTCTTGATACGTCACTACTCGAGGATCAAAGGGCTGATCCATTCTTCCCGTTTCTCACTTCAATCTGAATCGGATGATCTTTTTCTTTTTGACGATGCAGCTCTGCTCAGTTTCTTCACTCAACTAAACTATAGCGCGAACTCCAACTTCTAGAGACGTACTTTGGATTTGATGATAGAGCGCTGTTCCCAAGTCAGCTCAATATTCTCGTGAATAATACTTTTTCTAAGGAGGATCGATCGTCAGTTAAGAGCTACGGAGGAAATTTCATTCAGCTAATTATTGTGGACTAAAATGTATGGACCTATCCATAGCGCGCCACCCTGTTACTATATATATGGGGTTAAGATGGTCTCATGTGCATGCGTCTCCCTGCCACCCCGAGCGACTCACTTGCGTCTCACGGCGTTCGCTAGCTCGATGCGCGGAGTGCTCCACAAAGATACACGGCGTCTACTTGAGTCGCTTTGAGACCGTTTGAGACCTGTAGAGACTGAACTTGAGACATCGTCTCTGAGACGCAAATTCCGGTCCCCTCGGACTGGAGTATAATGGGTGGGTGAAGGAGTAGATGAGTGGGTGGATGAGTGGTTGGGTCCGTGATCGGGTGGCCGTATGGGTCATGAGTAGGTTGGTGCGCCGATGAGTGATGGGTTATGGATTATGGCAATGGTACAGAGAAGCCGCGTGGAGGCACAAAAATAATGTGAATTTTTCGCAAAACTCATATCGATTTGAGCTAATCAGGGGTGCACGAGTGTGCGTCTCTGGTTTTGGCGAACAGTCTCATGCAGCCCCCAAAGACGATACCTGAAGGCGTACAGTTGGATGCTCCAGTGCTTTAGGGTGCGTCCCCAAATGATGCATATGCATGCATATGCAGTGCATACTTTTCATACGTAGTGCACATGTACACATGTGCAGCTCATCGAAGTTGAGCAAAAGTTGAAGAGCTCGCATCAGAGAACTTCTGATATGAATCGGGTCTTGTCTTTGCTGCGTTACCGGCTGATCCAAAGCAAATCTACACGAGTTACATCTGGTTTTGGCTAGAATTTGATGAGCTGCACATGTGAACGTGTGCAGTGCATATGATCAGTGTGCACTGCATATGCATGCATATGCATCATTTGGGGACGCACCCTCAGAGTTACAGACTTTGGTATTGCCCACAAAGGCTCATGCTTACAAACATAGAGGAAATAGGTCATTCATTGATGACATGATTTAAGCTACACAATATAGGTATACTCGAATTCAAATATCTTTGAATACCAGATTCTATGGGTTTTTGATGGTTCTTGCGTTTTTTATTGATTTATTCTACAGGTGAGTACGTCCATGTCAAATTCAAACGGTTTCTGCAGCTATTTTTTCAAATTCCCATACCACTTTTAAATCGACGTGGGGTACCAAAATAAGATGTTTCCTATAGTTTGTAGGTCCAAAAAAGTTTTTTGTCTCAGATAGGTCTACAAGAGTGATTTTACCGAAAAATCAAAAATTGAAACTATCCTACGGTTTTTCCTCGTAACTTTTGATTGCTTTGACCAATTTGGATTTTTCAAAAAGCATTTGAAAGGTGACTTCCGAAGCTATCGATTAACCACTAGTAAAACCTCTTCCAGTTGTTTTTTGAACATCCGAAAGCTGGAATACTCAAAAATCACTGTTTGGCTCATAACTTTTTTGACGTATATTTTGATTTCTTTTATTTCATTTTTTTTCGATTTGTATAGTAATAAACTACCTGCAAAAAAATTTTCAGCCATTATTTTTACTTTTGGGGCCTCCTAGAGCTGTTTAAGTGCGCAAAACCATCTCAAAAACTCGAAAAATGCGTTTTTACCTCGTTCAACTTTCTCGGGTGACCTCGCAACTGATTTCATTGTGTTTGCAAGACTGTTTTACCTCAGAAATGACTGTTCTGAGTATTTTTTTAGTGTAACAGATGCTCAGATTCGTAGAAATTTATTCCAAAAGCAAATTTTTATCCAATAGTTAGCATCTCTTGCGCATGCGTTGTTCTCTACGTCTCTGAAAATGTTTCCAATCGATAGCTGATTCAATTTCCTTCAAAAAAACCTCTTGCTGAAGTCAATTTCATGCAGTAGAACCGGAGCTACAGCTGTCAAACTAAAAAGAAATGTCTCAGGTATCAAATCCGTGAGCCTGGAGAAATATTGTCGGTCTCGTCTGCCGGTTGAAGCGTGTATTTCCGCTTCTACTCCATCAAATTAACTCCAACAAAGGGTCATTCTGGAGGAAATTGAGTCAGCTACCGATCTGAATCGTTTTTGAAGCACCAAAATCATTTGCCTGCGCAGAAACTTCACAATCGTCTGATCAGAGTCGGAAAAAATTGCTGGCAATGATTCGTTAGATTCGAATTTCTCGTGCATGCAAATCACTTTAGAGCTTCAAAACTAATTTGAATCGGTAGCTGACTCAATTTCCTTCAAAATGACCCCTTGTTGAAGTTAATTTGATGGAGTAGAAGCGGAAATACACGCTTCAACTGGCAGACGAGACCGACAATCTTTCTCCAGGCTCACGGATTTGATACCTGAGACATTTCTTTTTAGTTTGACAGCTATAGCTCCGGTTCTACTGCATGAAATTGACTTCAGCAGGAGGTTTTTTAAAGGAAATTGAATCAACTATCGATTGGAAACATTTTCAGAGACGTAGAGAACAACGCATGCGCAAGAGATGCTAATTATTGAATAAGAATTTGTTTTTGAAATGAATTTCTACGAATCTGAGCATCTGTTACACTAAAAAAATACTCAGAACAGTCATTCCTAAGGTAAAACAGTCTTGCAAACACAATGAAATCAGTTGCGAGGTCGCCCGAGAAAGTTGAACGAGGTAAAAACGCATTTTTCGAGTTTTTGAGATGGTTTTGCGCACTTAAACAGCTCCAGGAGGCCCCAAAAGTAAAAATAATGGCTGAAAATTTTTTTGCAGTTAGTTTATTACTATACAAATCGAAAAAAATGAAATAAAAAAAATCAAAATATACGTCAAAAAAGTTATGAGCCAAACAGTGATTTTTGAGTATTCTAGCTTTAGGATGTTCAAAAAACAACTGGGAGAGGTTTTACTGAAGGTTAATCGATAGTTTTTTAAGTCACCTTTCAAATGCTTTTTGGAAAATCCAAATTGGTCAAAGCGATCAAAAGTTACGAGCAAAATATGGTAGGATAGTTTCCATTTTTGATTTTTCGGTAAAATCACTCTTGTCGGCCTATCTGAGACAAAAAAATTTTTTTGGACCTACAAACTATAAGAAATATCTTATTTTGGTACCCCCCACGTCGAAAAAAAATGGTATGGGAATTTTAAAAAAATAGCTGCAGAAACCGTTTGAATTTGACATGGACGTACTCAGGTAATGTTCACGCTTTCATTGCGTTCGTCAAGTGTAGCTGTTTGATACAAGGGACTGACTCATTTTTGGCAACGCTGGGGGTCGAATGGGACAAATGAATAGGATGTTGGTATATGAGTAGTTCCGTTCGAAATAGACCTACGAAAAAGGGTCGTGTCCTAAATTTTTTCCTTGACTTTTTCATTCGATTCTATGGTACAAGATATAAGCTTCTCACTACCTATGGGGCCCCAAAAAAATTTCCCAGGTACCTTCAACGTACATAACTTTGTTCGTTTGAATTATTTTCAACAAAGAAGTTAGGGTATTATTTTCAATAAAATGAATTTTTCTCGGATTCTGTATCTCATAGATACAAAAATGCTATCTGCGGCATTCGAAAGGTCTTGAAAAAACCTATCAAAATCGGTGTTGTAAAGTTGATTTTGATGTTTTGGGTGATTTCATCGGGCAAAAGAGTAGAAAACATAGAAGATTAAATTTCTCGAAAACCCAATTCTCTAAAATTTTGAAAAATGTAAAATTTTGTGTTCTTCTAGAAAAAACTGTCCCGAATTCCTTTTTTGCGTTCCAACACCTATTTTCGCCAGTTATCACAAATCCATTTTCCAGGCTTCTGTAAATCATCTGTTTTCTGCACATGCGTAGAAATTTGGATCTTTGGAACCAATCACATTAGGAATCCAAGAGAATTCCCTTCAAAATCACCACCTGCCGGAGTCAATTTCATGCTGCATTTGAACCGAATCTACAACGTATGTATGATGAGCCTCCAGCTCAAGTGCGACACGTCGATGGACGCCATCGAACGGGGGCAGGCGTGGATTTTCCTTACTGCTGTCTCCAATACCTCCGACCCACCTCAGAGGAACTATCAAGATTCAGTGGTCTTTTGAACGTTGCAACTTTAGCTCAAATGCATGGAATTGACTTTGACGAGGGGTCATTTTGAGGGAAATTCTCTTGGCTTTCCGATGAAATTGGTTTCAAGGATCCAACTTTCCGCGCATGCGCAGGAAACAGACGATTTCCAAAAGCCTGGAAAATGGATTTGTAATATTTGGCAAAAATAGGTGTTAGAACGCGAAAGAGGAATTCGGGACTATTTTTCTCCGAAAGAACACAAAATTTCACGTAAAATATGGAATTTTTAAAATTTTAAAAAATTGGGTTTTCAAGAAATTTTATCTCCTATGTTTTTCACTCTTTTGCCCGAAAAATCACCCAAGACATCAAAATCAGTCCTACAAAACCAATTTCGATAAGTTTTTTGAAGACCTCTCGAATGCTGTGAACCGCATCTCTGTATCTCTGAACGAACTCGAGGAAAATTCATTTTATTGAAGGAAATAATCTCACTTTTTTGTTGGGAATAATTCAGAAGGATAAAGTAATGTACGGTGAAGGTACCTGGAAGAATTATTTGGGGCCGCATAGGTAGTGAAAAGTTCATATTTTGTACCATAGAATCGAATAGAATAGACAAGAAAAAAATTTAAGACATGACCCTTCCTCGTAGGTCTTTTTGCGCGGAACTACTCATATGTTAAATTCCCATTTTCTAACTCCAAAAAGTAAGCACCCAGTTATTGCTTGCAACGCTCCGCAACAAATTCGTTAGGTTCACAATTACAATATTTCACTTCGATGATTGTCACAGAGAAATTACTATTCAGAATCATCAAAACAGAATCAAATCAAATTTTGCAAAGTCAACTAGACAGTCTACTAGATTTAATTTGTTTAATCCGGTATAATAGGTGGTTGGATGAAAGTGACGGGTAGAAGGAGGGCATGGATGGATGAATGGGTGGTTCAAAGAGTGAGTGGATGGTTGAGGATGATAACAGGAGTGACATGCGTAGTGCTCACCCTTCCCTCAAACTCCTCCAGCTAGGGTGTGTCCATAATTGAGCGCGCACGCGTACCCCCGTGCTCCCGCGCGGCTTCCGGCGCGGGCGCTGCTCTTACCATAGAAAAATTACGAAATTCCCTTGTCACCCATAGGTAGTGCACTACTTTTAAAGTATACACAACTGAAGGGTGCTCCAGTTCTATATACTTCGGAAGTAGTCGGTGCACCGTCAGCACTTCGACGGAGCGAAGTACATCCCCACTGCATCGGTCTACGCTGCAGCGCGGACCATCGTCGTCTACGATGAGCCGTGCGGCAGCGAGACCGCTCGTATCAACCTTCAGAATCATATCTCTCTCTCGAGTATATTTCAGCTGCCATTAAACCTATATATTCACATCACTCAGCCGTGATTCATTCGAATCACCCCTCCTTCCGACGTAACATCGGTAACAAGGAAAACTCGTAATTTCTCAATGGTAGAAGCAGCGCGCGCGCCGGGAGCCGCGCGGGAGCACGGGGGTACGCGCGCGCGCTCCATTTGTGGACGCACCCCTATGCGCAGAGCGCGCCGCGGCAAAGGTGAAGTCTCTCCGACTGTCGTCTGCAGGTCGGTTAATAAGAGAGGCTCGAGGGGAGGGTAAGCACTACGATCATCACCCTTGGATGATAATGGGGACGGGGATGGGGATGGGAAGTACCGTGCCGAAATGGTCTAGTCCGATGTGGTTCGGTCAAGATTGGCGTTAATGAGTCGAATTTCGTTTAATTGGTTCACATGCATTCTATTCCTTTCTGATTAGGTTAGGTTTATCCTAGTTCAGTCGATTTCGTTCTAAATGAGTTTAGCTCGATCTACATCGGTCTGGTTCAGGGTAATCAGGTCTCGTTAGGTTTGGTTCTGTTAAATTAGGTGTAGTTTAATCTAATCCTGTCTATTCCAGTCTATGAAAGGCAAATGCGATCTAGTTTAAGACGCCCAAATTGAATAGATCTTGAAGTGAAGTAAAAAAAGGTCCATTACCGAACTTACTTTTGCTTATATCTCAGAATTGGTAAGTTTCTGAGCAGAGGTCAAGATAACTTATTTCGTAGGCCTTTGGAGGATCTTTGAAAAAATGGTAAAATCTCATCTAATCGCATAAATTCCGAGTTAGGATCGAAAAAAGTTCATTCTTGAGACTAACATTGCTTATATCTCAGAAACAAAGGATTTCTGAGCAGTGGTCAGATGACCAATTTTGTAGATCTCTGTTGGATTTCCGAAAACGTATTCTCACAAAATTTCATCAAATCGAATAGATCTCGAGTTAGGATGAAAAAGATTTCATTGCCGAACTTACTTCTGCTTATATCTCAGAATCAGTAAGTTTCTGGGCAAAGGTCAACATAACTCATTCTGTAGGTCTTTAGAGGATCTTTGGAAAAGTATTCTTGTAAAATCTCATCACATCGCATGAATCTTGAGCACGGTCGTATACACAGGTCTAACAACTCCCGTGGTGGGGGTGGGTCCGCTAATGTTGCCAGATAATAGTTCGCGAGTTGGCCACCTACGGCGCGTCGATCTGAGCAAACATGACTCGCGGCTGCGCGGCTCGTTGGTCCGGTCGTCTGCTCTCGCCATGCCAGGTCCCGCGCGCACAGTGCACACCAACGATTTGCATGCATTACGGATAGGACTTCTACTAGCTTTATCTATCCTCAATCATCCCAGGAAGGACAATCAAGAATTTCTGTCGCTCAACTGGAGTATCATGTTACAATGCATTCGATATCAGCCATTAGGTGCTAGATTCTCAACCCAACGTGAGTAAACCCAAGTGGGGGCAAGCGACTTATATATGTAAGTTTTTGTTCACATCGACACAGACGCTGCGATGGTCATGTGGACAAGGCGTCTCTTGTTTTGCTGGCCCCAGTCCAAATCCCCGGTTTTCCTTTTCTTCCCCACTCTTTTCTTTTCAACAGCAATCTTCAAATGTTTTCATCTTATCCATCAATTCAGAAGTTATTCATTCGGATTGAAATTTCGTGATATGACTTCACGAGAGAGTAGGAATATCCTAAAGTGGTCCAATTACTTTCGAAACATTTGGAATATTTCGGATTTACTGTGTACATCGTGTTAAGTGATAATGAAAAAAGAGTTGAAGAATGCTCATTGAAATATCATAAATAATGACGGAAAGATTGATGCTCGGCATGTAAGGTAGTATGAGCAAAATTCGAAATTATACTTCAAAGCCCTTACTCTCTCGGATATTCATATCACAAAATTCCCATATGAATGAATCACTCCCTAATTACCCGATGAAAGTAAAAACATTCGAATATTGCTTTTGAAGAAGAAAAGAAAAACATTGGAATCTCTGGGATTTGAACTGGGTCCAGCAAAACAAGAGACTGGCACCTTGACCCCACGGCTATCGTGGCATCTGTACTGATTGATTCAATAACTTGTATATGAGTCGCTTGCCCCCACATGGGCTTACTCTAGTTGGGTTGAGAATCTGTCACCCAATATCAAATGCATCGTAACATAATACTCAGTTGAGCGACAGAAATTCTTGATTATCCTCCCCGAGATAATTGAGGAAAGGTAAATCAAGTAGAATTCGAGGTAGAATTCCATGACGCATGTACATCGTTAGTGCGCACGCGGGACCTGGCAATCCAGCATGGCGAGAGCAGACGACCGGACAGACGAGCCGCGCAGCCACAAGCTATCTTTGCTCAGATCGACGCGCCACCGGATGGCCAACTTAGAAACCCAAACTGTTCACAGTAGCAGACCTACCCCCACCACGGGAGTTGTTAGACCTGTGTATACGACCGTGATCTCGAGTTGGGATCGAGAAACGTTTATCCTTGAAACTAACATTGCTTATATCTCAGAAACAGAGGATTCCTGAGCAATGGTGAACGTGACCAATTTCATAGATCTCAATGAGATCTTCAGAAAAGTTACTCAGAAAAATCTCGCTAAAATGCACGGATTTCAAGTTGGAAAGCAAATTACTGGTTTTTTGTTCGGAGAAGTCTGGAAGATTGACCTTTGACCCCTGTTTGCCTCATAGAGTTATGAACTGATCCGTCTGCATTTTTGAGATTGCATCCTACTCATTGCCAAATTTCATAATCCGTCAACTCCCCACTTTACCCCGATGGACATGTCCGGTTTGCAAAATTGTATAAATAATCAATTCCCTCGAAGACCCTGGGGTTTCCGTGTCTGCACTTTTGGAATTGTTAGTTTCTAGTTCTGATCCACATGAGATGTTAATTTCACAACTTTACCCCTCTGGACCAACAAATCGGTCGTGGCGGACTGGACTATTCGGTCTAGTTTGGTCTCATCGAGTCTCATCGGACCTTGCTTGGTCTTGATCGACGGCTTTCGGTCTGGTCCGGTCTAGTTTGGTGTGATTATATCTATTCTGATATAATTCGATCTCATTCGGTCCATCTCGGTCTGATCAGGTCTAGTTCAGTACAAGTACGGTCTAATGGGGTACGAGTACGGTCTGGTTTGATCTAGTTAGGTTTAGTTTTCTATAGTCTTGTCTGTTCTGGTCCAGGACGATCTCGTACAGTTTAGTGCAGCCTAATATTATCTAATATGGTCTGTTACGAGGTCTGTTATGGTCTGAATCTGTGTGATCTGGTATAGTCTGATCCATTCAAATTTGGTTCAGCGCGATCTAGTTAGGTCCAGTCCCGTCTGGTCAGAATGTATCACCTGACTATGTGAGCTGTAGGTAAGATTGACCGATCAATCAACTAATTGTACAATTCATCGATCGGTCGTGTGTCATGCGTTGTGCGTTGTGCTTCGTGCATCAGGGTGTGCCCACAAATGAAGCGTATGAGCCGTGAGCCGGCGTGCGCCGAGCGTACGCTGGCGCACGGCTCATGCGCCGCTCACCAAATTTGAGCCGACTTGAGCGTTCCCACATTACCAGCTGATTCAGAACAGAACTAGGGTTTAGCTATTAAAAACGATTGACGATCTCGTCGCAAACTCGCAAACCAATGCAGAAACACACAAGCGGGCTCAAATTTGGTGAGCAGCGCATGAGCCGTGCGCCAGCGCACGCTCGGCGTACGCCGGCTCACGGCTCATGCGTGTCGTGTGTGCTTTCGAATGCGCCACACTCTCATTGTTGGGATCCAGCTTTGGCAGAAAATCGGTTTACTTGAGTTCTGCTTCCTCAAAGAGAAAGTATTGTATCGCTGCGGAAATTTCTGCAAAAACCTTGACCCCTTAATTGGATTAATAGCCAAATGAAAGTCAGTCCATCTTATTCTTCTCGCCGAGACCTATAAAATTGTACCCTTATACTTTCCCCATCTCGAATACAACGCTCTCTGTGAAATATTTTCAAACACGCGTTGCTTATGTCCGTATGCATGTGTGTCTGTATGTTGTCTTCCCTTTGTCACGCGATATCTCTTGTACGCTTGGATCAATCTTCTTCAAACTTTGAGGGTTTGTTCCAAATTGATCAGCGATGAGCCCAGTCTCTTGACAGCTCTATACTCTCAATACTCCCTCTCCCACGTTCAACTGACTGCCTAAATTTCAACACCATTTTCAGACCCTGTTGGTCCAAAGGTTCTAACCCCTCTGATTCTCAATATAAACGGTCACTCATTGTTGTCCAAGTATTCCTTGATCGTTCGAAAGAGATCGGCTAATACGGAATTTTGTTAGAAATTTTCATTTTTTCAAATTGAATTTTTTTATTTCACGTTCCATGTCACTCGAAATTTGGCCAACGCCTGTATGAATCTCTCTGAAAATTCGACACATTATTCAGCTTCCTTGGGCGGTGGGCCCAGTCATTTTTGACGATTATCTGCCGATCCATATTGATACAAATGGTCGTTTTTATATGAATTTCACTTTTCGTCTTTTAATTTTTTCATGAAAAATTCTTAGACTTCCCTTTCTTGACCCCCCAGCTCAATCCCTACCTAAACGAACATTGATTTACTTTATTCTGCTTGCCGAGATCTATCAAATGGTACCCCTATACATCCATTCCCGATTACATAGCACAGTCAGTTAATTATTCAAAAGTAAACCTTGTGTGTGTCCATAAGTATGTCTGTATGCATGTTGTTTTCTCATTGTCATCGTATCTCTCCTAAACCCTTCTATCAATGTCCAAAAAAATTCCAGGATTTGTTCTCAATGTATCAGTGATGTCCCCATTTCAACGTCAGCTCCTTACTCCTTATAATCCGTATATCAAGGAAAATTGATTAGAATAGATTAAGGATCATTATTGGAACATATTTGTCCAAACGCTCCAGCATCCAATTATGAACATATTAACCTTTCTGTGATCGACTTAAAATATCTCTTTCCATTCTAAATAGATTAATTGATACGAAATTTCGATCATAGTTTCCTTTTTCAAAAAAAGCAATTTTTTAATTTCTAGTTTCATGATACTTGTAATCTTACAAAGGCCATTCGTGGATCTTTTGGAGATTCTGAGTCGTGATTCAACTTTCTCATTCCATGGGCCCTGTTGCTTCCAAGAATCAGTTTTAGATCCAAATTCACTCCAAAAATATTTCTCTCACTACAAAATTAGTGCACAGTGATTTATTGGAAATAATAGAATCTGGAGTGATAAGTAAACTCCCATGCGAGTAATTGATATGAGTATAAGGTTCATGATTGTTATCACAAAGGTGAAAAAATTATATCCGATAATCAAAAGGTTTGATTCGAATTCGAATGAATATCAAAAATTAATCGATACAAGTTTTCATAGTTTTGAATGATCATCAAGATTAACAGGAAACGAGAAAGCATTCTGCAAATGTCGTTTTGCAGCGTATTTTTAGCTATTGAGATAGATCTCATGGGATCCTCTCAGCGATTGACTAAGCTAGAAGATGCGTTATCCTGATTTCGTCCCAGATACAGTTGGTATAGCGCTGGAGGAAGCTGAATGCAAAATATGAAAAACTCCTATATTCCCACGGTCCAGAACTGATATTTGGTTACACACTCGCCCGACATTACCCTGAGATCATTCAAAGTACTTTTTGTGCTGCACGATCACGGAATTTACTTCAACTGTTGCCAAGATGACAGTAAAACCAAAATACGGCGGAATGTACGTTTCGATCTGAGGAAATATCAGAGTATTTCAATTTTTCCCATTCAGCTCCCGCCCCCCCCCCCCCCCCAATCGCCGTACCAACTTTCCGTGCTGGGACGAAATCAGGATAGCGCATCTCCTAGGTTAGTCCATCACGAAAAGTATCTCATTGGATCCATCTAAATACCTCAAAAACTCGAGTTGAGCGATCTCTTGCCAGAGTTGGATTTCAACAACGATAGTGCGCCATAATGGATCTTAAATTTGTTGCATCGTTGATCATTTCATCAATATCTTGACCACTCATTGAGTGAATTTCTAAATAGTTCGGGACATTGATGAATTGAATCGAACCATCCCAAGGATTTTGACCAGTTCATCTAAATTTTGTAGAATAACATATCTGTCAAGAAGTATCATTCAACGTCATTCCATCATTGTGAACTCCATGAGAAACTCTCTGTTGACACCTTGAATTGGTCATCCATCAATATTTTATGACCATCACTATTGAACTACAAAAGCATTCTAGGGGCGTAAGACTTATCGAGAACACTTACAAGCCTGGCAATAACGCTACGTAGAATGACGCGTGAATTGATGTTCATCCTGCGAAGAAGGACTATGAAAATGGCTCGCACCATATACTCTGGAATGAGTAGGAGCAGAGCAAGACACACATAATCGAAAAGCGACAAAAAGCACATCTCACTGACAAGGGGAGTCCGGAGTCTTCGGGTCCTGAAATCTCACGAAAATTTTTTTACAGTTTCGTTTCCCCTAGAATATGAAGAAACCGAAGCAACTCCGTCAAATGGGCCTTTTGTTCAAAGTTACAGCCCATGGCATTAACATTGCCCATATAGACCCATGTTAAAAAGTGATATATATATATATATATAGATATACTAGCAATGTTGACGTTTCTGGCTGTAGCTCAGAACAAAAGGCCCATTCGACAGAGCCGCTTTAGATTCTTCATATTCTAGGTGGTACAGAACTGTGGAAAAATTTTGGTAAGATTTCAGGACCCGGAGACTCCGGACTCCCCTTGTGAGTTGGGGATATCTTAATTCCGTGACCGAGGCCTCGTAGAGACACTGAACACATGGTTGAGCACCTCTCTTTGATCCCTCCCATACCGGCAATAAGATATATTTTCACAGACATGCATACCAACCAGAATAACTGAAATACGAGGCTTCTATTTGTATACATGGCTATATTCAGTATTCTCTCGTCCATTCCTGGTGAAGCTGCGAACAAATTCATGCGAGAATTTTCTTGTTCTGCAAAGTCTACTCCTAGGACAGTCATTTCCGGAATTTCAGGATTTTAAAGCTGAAATTTCTTAGTTCGGGAGATTTGCTTGAACATGTATGTACTTCAGTAACGTTTTGGTACACCGGTTACGTGTCGACAGAGCCTGCTTCCGTTAATTGAGCTCAGGGAGTGAGCTATTGCTGTATGGTTCAAATATGAAGAGTTGGGGGTGCTGAATAAGCATACGCTTGATAGAAATATGGGCCGCGGAGCAGTGCTATCCCTTGAACTCACTACCTCTTATCTACCTCCACTATGCAGGAGCTTTTCACGGGCTTCTGCTATAACATGAGAAGCGGTTAGCATGATATTTGGTCTAGAGGTAGAGAAAGATGGACTAACTCGGCTGTCGGTTTTCAACTTGTCGTGAAGATCCCTCCCCTTTCTCATACGTAGGATGACCTCCTCTGCACTTATCCACTCTACTACCACTCATGATGATAGTCATTGTCTCGGCCTTTCATCATTCTGTGTCCAGAATATATGGGCCATTTCGGAGCATTTCAGCCGGAGCCATCACCAGGGGAGTCTTCCTTGAGACTAGTACTTTCAAGAGAAGAATTGTCCGAAGGCGATAATTGAGCCTAGCAACTTGTAAGAACTATTCGCTGAGAGCACATTTTAGCGATTTTTGGGTCTGCTTCGAAGTGATCCAGCTCCTACTAGACATGAGATAATCAACTTTTACTAGTAGTCATTTTGAAGGTTTTGGAAGAAGCTACAATTTGACCACTTGTAGAAGTTAATTATCGGAATTTCCATAGGAGTTATCATCGTTACAAGTTGATCAGTTTCGTGAAAATGCCAAACTTTGAGCTCAATTTAGAAGAATCGCTTCTTTTCTTTCGACCCCAAATCTGTGCAAATATGTTTTCCGATATGAATACTATCAATTAGAACAATAATCTGGGTCGGCCATTCAATTCTTGATTTTATTCAGCCAATTTAAAACACCCTCTTCTGACTTTTTGGTAAAAATGATCTCACAGGTGTGGCTCTGATATGCTTCCATCTGAACTCATGTGCGCCAGCAGGGAATCACGCCTGAAACTACCCCCAAATATGTAGAAAAACTTCCCGAGGCGAGCCTGGAGTCAGATGCGGTCTCGAGGTCCTATTTTACGAGTCAAATATGGGCATTATTCCGTCTGCTAGCGTATTGCCTCGCGTTGCTCGGCTTGTAATTGCTTCAGACAGGCGTATTGGCTTTTGAAAATGCTTTTGTAAATCAAATGAGATTTGTTTTTGAGATTAGTGTTTCGATGGAATTGTAATTTTCCAAAAAAATATGTAGTGGATCGAGATAAAATATAATATAAGATCTTGTGTATTCAACAAATCTTTTTTAAAACAACGACGTCTCAGACCAGAGATGGCTTGTTATACAGCATTTGTTGAAATGAATGAAACACGAATATCTCCATCAAAACAGCAATTACTCCTGGATTTGGATTTACTTGAATTTCCTATAAAATATCGATAAGATGAAGAAAAAGCTATCAAATTATGTTCTTTGATTACTTTTCCGACTTGGAAGTCATGGTCTTAATTGGTTTTGATAACGAAAAATGTTCTCTCCTATCACTTATTGACTCTTCGTTGGTAAATAATGATAAAATAATTCTTATGAATAATCAGTAAACTGTTATGCTTCTACTCGTTAGCGCTTGTCTTGTTTACCCCTTCTTCTCGATTGCAACGACGCATCACAATACGTTACACGTTCATCGGTCAAAGGAGAGGGGGATGTCTAGACATACGCGCTTGTTTGGTGGCGCCATTCTTCTTCACCTCTTCTCCTCGATAAGAAAGGTACATTGGGAATACTCAGACGTCCGGCGCCAGGAAGAGTAGGGAAGCGCTTAATGTTGCGCGCTCCTTTATTGGCGTCAGTCATTGTTACTTTTTCTCCTCACACCTGTGCGCCAAACAGAATTAAGATCTGTTAGTGAAAGAAGAGTGGGAGGAAGGCATTTGATGCCGCGAAACAACTTGGCAAATGGCAGTCTGTCTGTGCTCTTCGGTGTGAACACATGGGTAGCTCGGGGTGAATAATGGTGCAGTATATATATTTATGCACAAGTATTCTACAGCCAATTATATTCTGTCTTCCAGAATATATGTAAGAAGAACGAAAGGGGTGAGTCATTTGTATTCAACATTCATATTCAATATTTACGTCATATCATATAATATGTAATATTAAATATGTATGTATGTTATGTAATACGTTATATAATAGTAACATTCATATTGTTTATTTGCTGGTGTTGGGGTTTTTGAATGGAGAGAGGAGTGGTGATTTTGAACTGTTCGCAAAACTATATTGAGCAATCTAGATACACGCTCGAGGTGGTGGAGAGTGTGCGGCGTGTGCGCGATCCTCAAGAAGACTGACTGAACCGGAGCAGAGCGGGAAGCCTATAGCCGAGCGGCTGAATGTCTATATATATATATATATATATATATATATACTGCAGTCGGTTCTACTGCCGGTTGAGCATCTGATGCCACTTGACGGCTTAGCTAATGTATGCGTGAATGTATGTGTGCTGTCGCGGACATTGTTTGATCGGTGCTACATAAACATCCTCCCACCTCGAGAAAAAAGGAATAAATTTCATTGAAATGAACAAAGGATTTCATAAAAGTGTGGAAAATTGAGAGTTCACTTGTAGTGAAGAATATAGAGTCATTATTCAATTTCATCTGGAGAGAATAATCCAAACTGTTCACTGATTTCAAAAAAAAATGAAAAATTCATAGATTCTAAGCAACACTGCACAGATCACTTTTCATCTTTACTTTGTGGGCGAAATAATTTCACCAACTTCACAATCGGTCGATCCAGGATGGAGGTAGCTGTGCGCACCTGCACGACTCGAACAATCCCATCTTTTCCGGGGAGCGTCTTGATGATTCGGCCCAGTGGCCATCTGGACGGTGGTGTGATCTCGTTCCTTACTAAAACCAGGTCACCTTCAGCAAAGTTAGGTTGTACTGAGGTCCACTTATTTCGTTTATGTAGCGTATGGAGATACTGGTGGGACCAACGTTCCCAAAGTTGTTGGACCATTTGTGTGATGATCTTCCAGCGTCGTAGAGGTGACACTTTGTCATTGGTAACTCTGTCCTTGACTATTAGGAGGGATGGCTCTCCTATCAGGAAATGGGCAGGTGTGAGAGCTTCTATCAGAAGGGTCATTGCTGAGGGGCATGAGAGGCCGAGAGTTGAGGCATGCCTCCACTTGATCGAGGACAGTTGTGAATTCCTCAAAAGTGAGTATTGTTTCTCCCACTACCCTCTTTAGGTGATGTTTCACTGCCTTAACCCTCGCTTCCCAAATTACTCCAAAATGTGGGTCGAATGGTGGATTATAACGCTACTTTGTCCCCAAATTGCTAAGGGATTGGGAAATGAAATTGGAGTAGGGCGAATTTTCGGTGAACATTTTTCTAAGTTCGGCATCTGCTCCTACCAAATTCTGACCTTGATCACTTATGAGAAGCTCACAAGGTCCTCGTCTTGCCGTGAATCTGTCGAACGCGGCTAGATACGATTGTGTAGTGTAATCGGAGACAGCTTCAAGGTGAATTGCTTTTGTGCAGAGACAAATAAAAATAATGAAGTAACCCTTATAGGAAATTTGTCCGCGAATGCGTGAAGCTAGCAACTTAAATGAACCTGCGTAATCTACACCTGATTTCTTAAATGGGCGCGTAGGCAGTACCCGTTCTTGAGGTAGAGCTGCCATCATTTGATACTGCGGAGTAGCTCTGTATCTTTGACAACTGGTGCAGTTATCAATAATAACTTTCACTGCACTTTTCCTTCGAATAATCCAGAACATTTGTCTGCTAGTAGAAGAGTCAGTTGAGTACCACCGTGCAACGTGATGTGATGAAAATATCTAATCAAGAGCTCCGTCAGAGTAGATTTTGTAGGTGAGATAACAGGAAATTTCTCATCGTCACATAGATCTGAATTTTTGATTCTGCTACCTACTCTCAACAAATCGTCCTTTAGCACGGGGTTCAAGGATTTTGAGGCATTTGCTTTAGGTAAAATTTTACCTTTTTGCAGCATTTTATATTCAAATGGAAAATAAGCTAACTGAGTAAGATAGCTCATGACAAGTTTAGCGTGGCGAATTTCACTGCTGTCTATCAGCTGATCTGAACGAACAGGAAACTTGCTAATAACACATGAGACTTTGTCTTTGAGAGACGTTCTATTCACGATTCTCGAAATAAATCTCATAATATATACAGTGATTCTAATCAGTTTGGTGAAAGAGGAGTACCGTTTCATCAGATTCCAAATTTGAATCTTTGGAGTCTCTGAAGTTATGGTATTCACAGATACTTGAATGTTTTCATTAGTCGACTTCTCTGGATTGGTGGAAAAATTCAAATCGACATAACCCGTTAGACTCCAATCGCGATTGTGTTCTCGCAAGTCGGCCCCCCCCCCCACCACAGACGATTCGAGACGAGTTCATTCCCCAAACACCCTCTAGAAGCAACATCTGCAGGGTTTTTCGACGATTTGATGTAGTGCCAAATGGCAGTGGGAATCAGAGTCTCAATTTCAGCACACCTATTGGCAACTAAAACCGGCCACTTAGAAGGGTGCTCATGAATCCAGTGCAATACTACTTTTGAATCGCAGTGCACATGAATCGACAAATTATCAAATTTGAGCTTTGATGCAAATCGATTGAGCAGCTGGGCGACTGTCAAAGCGCCGAATAGTCCCAATTTCGGGATCGAGGGGATTTTTATGGGTGCAACTTTTGATTCAGCACCCAACAAGGTGACTTTACAGTAATCATCTAGAACTCGTAGGTATACAACCGCTGCATACGCTATCTTGGAAGCGTCGGAATAACCATGTAGCTCGTATTTTTGAGCGTTTTTTGTTATACCCAAGTAACGTGGGATTTTCAAGTCTAAAAGGTGAGTCAAGGAGGAATACCATTGCTCAAATTTTTTGGTGAATTCATCCGGTAGTACCTGATCCCAAGGTACATTTTTCATCCACAGCAGCTGCGTGAAATTTTTACCGGTGATGATCACCGGAGTTATCCAGCCTAGTGGGTCAAAGATCCTAGCAATTTTGGAAAGTACAATACGCTTTGTCAGCGGAACCGTCAAAGGGTCAATTGACAATTGGAATTTGAAAATGTCATCAGCGGGACACCAACTTATACCGAGTACTGAGAACAAAGAGTCCTCTTGCAAAGGGTCGTCCGCAGCTAATATGTTTCTTGGTAATTTATCGATGAGTTCGGGGGTGTTTGAGAGCCATTTTCTCAACTCAAACCCACCAGATTTTAAGAGGTTAGTTGTATCCGATTGCTTAGTCAAAATTTCCTCAATTGAGAAGCCACCAGATACTACGTCATCCATGTAGCTCTCTTCATTGATTACTTCGATAGCGCTCGGAAAATGTTCACCTTCATCTTTGACCAACTGTTTAAGTGTCATAATGGCTAAAAAGGGACTACTCGTATAGCCAAATGTCAGTACGGTCAACAAAAGTTTCATTATTGCATCACTGGGGTGCTCTCGCCACAGAATAGTTTGGATGTGTTGATCCTCTGGATGGACGCCAATTTGTAAAAACATTTGTTTTATATCCGCCACAAAAGCATGAGGATACTTACGCCATTGGGTCCATAAATCAACTAATTCAGGTAGCAAATTCGGACCTGAATAGAGATAGTCATTGAGCGAGTAACCCTTATCAGTGATCATTGAAGCATTGAAGACTGTTCTCACTGGAGTTGTCGAGCTATTCTCTTTGATAACTCCGTGATGAGGTAAAAAATAGAATTGATCATCAGGGATGCTGTTAGTGAATATTGGGCGCACGAAACCTTGCGATAAGTAATCTCGCATTGATTTGACATACGCGTTCTTGAATTCAGGATTCTTTGCAAACTTCTTTTCCAGACTTAGAAAAACTCGAAGTGCTTTGGAGTAAGAATCTCCTAGAATACCTGACTCTGGAAAATTGGGTTTCCGTGGAAGTTTGACGATATATTTGCCGGTTTCTGTGCGACTCACATTATTATTGTAATGTTCAACACATTTTTGTTCATCATCCGACAAGAAACGTTCCTTTGGAATCTCCTCGCGATCGAAAAACGAACGGAGAGTTTTATTGAGTTGAGAATCAGTGTCATTGAGACACAAATTTATTGTTGGTCGCGACGATTTTTGAGACATCGAAGAACCAGAAACTATCCAGCCGAAACGCGATTTCATAGCTATAGGAGCATCGCCCTTTCGGATCTTACGTAAACCTTGTTGTATGATTTGTGCGTGAATCTGAGCACTAAGTAACATATCAACAACACCAGGTTTATTAAAATCAGGGTCTGCTAAGCGCAGCTTCTTCAAATGTTTCCAATCCCCATTGAATAGAGAGTTGGGTTGATATTGGGTAACCTTAGGAATCACGTAAGCTGACACTATGCATTTTTTATCGGAAGTAAAGCGAGGTCGTATAGTCACCTCCACTACGTTTTTGCATACAGGGCCACTTTTACCGCCCACTGTCGTAGTAGGTACCATAACGAATTCTTCCTTTAACCGAAGTAATTGGCATAAGCCTTCTGAAATGAATGAAGATTGTGCGCACTGATCCACAATTGCCCGTATTTTGTGTGACGAACCAAATGTAGATTCAGCTAAGATTCGAGCAGTTGCTATGAAAATCTCCCCATCATTGTCATCTTTATTAACAATGTTATTGAAGTGGTTTGATTCTAATTGTAACATAGATGCTGCACTATTGGACTGTTGGGCGGGCGTATTCGATTTGGAAAGTTGATCAGCGGTATTCGGAATACTGGGCTTACCACTTTCATGATAGTCGTATGATGTTTTCCATTACAAACCGCTAAGCGTTTGTCATTAAGACACTCCGGCAAGAGATGGTCGGAAGAAAAGCAATTGAAACATCTCTTGAGTGAGGTTATATATCTTCTCCTCTCAGGCACAGATTTTGCCTTGAAGGTATTACAAAAGGTGAAAAAATAAGGACCCTCGCAAATCATGCACACGGGTCGCTCGCGTCCAGGCTTTGATTTATCTTTTTGATTCACGTGGACAGCTTTTGAATCTTTGGGTTTAGTATTCTGATTCTTGTTTTGATTCTTCAAATCAGAGGTGGCACTGGATCTGGGTTTTTTCTCTGTCTGCTCAGTTGCTTCCTCAGCACTCTCAAATTGAGCGTGAGCCAGTCTCTGAGTTTCGAGAAAATCATCGAGCATTTTGTAGCTAGGAAATTGCTTTGGATTTTCTGATTGTGCGACTTGAGATTCCCAATCTTTTTGAAGTGCAGGAGTAAGACGCATCACTACTAGAAAAACGACCATGGGGTCCCAAGTATCGATTTGACAGTTCAATGATTTCAGAGCTTTCAAAACATTGTTCACTCCGTTGCGAAGACGACTGATCTCTGAAGCTGTATCAGCTCCCATTTTATTCATGGACATCAATTTTGAAAGTAATTTAGAGACTAATAAGCGATTATTGCTGTAGTACTCTTTAACGCTTTTTCAGGCCGAATCAAAGTTTTCGCCAGAGGAAGCGCTTTCTTCAAGGAGTTCTGCGGCTTCCCCTTTGAGTGAGGATCGCAAATAACTCATTTTATGAACATTCGTAAGGCCGTGTTTTTTCACCACCATTTCATCAAAAGAATCGTGAAAATTCGTCCAGCTCTGAATGTCACCGGAGAAGGTGGGAAGTTCAATTGGCGGTCATTTGACTTGGAATGTAGCAGATTGTTCAAATGTTTCAGCATTTTGCAAACCGGTAGGTACTGCCGCGTCGAGATTTAGTAGGAAGTCTTGGAATAGCCCTAGGGAAGCAGAATATGATTCTTCTACACTACCATACACATTATTCTTGAAGTAGTTATCTGAAGCGTCAATATCATCATCGTCTAATAGTTTCTCATGAATATCTTGAAACCTTTTCCAGTAATCTTCCAACCCCTTGATCCGGGTAAGGCACGCGTCTTTTGTCATCTTAGCTTGGCCTGTTTTTTGGAAGTTTATATACGCGTTCGCAATGCGCGATTGCAGTTTGAGTTGCTTCTCGATCGAAGTCATTGTGTATAATTGAATGGATATAGTCGTTGAATTACTCGCTCACCGATTTACTCGTCTGAACGAATAATTCAGACGAAGTAAAACTTCAGACGATGTCCGAGTGACTATACACTCTACAGGATGTGCGAATAGCACTTAACAGGATCGGCGAAAATCGCACTCTACAGGATCGGCGAAAATTGCACTCGACAGGATCTACGAGAATCGCACTCTACAGGATCTGTGAATAGCACTCACCAGGATCGGCGAGAATCGCACTCTACAGGATCTGCGAAAATTGCACTCGACAGGATCTACGAGAATTGCACTCTACCGGATCTGTGAAAATCGCACTCTACAGGATCTACGAGAATCGCACTCTACCGGATCTGTGAATAGCACTCAACAGGATCGGCGAAAATCGCACTCTACAGGATCTGCGAAAATTGCACTCGACAGGATCTACGAGAATCGCACTCCACCGGATCTGTGAATAGCACTCAACAGGATCGGCGAAAATTACACTCGACTGGATCGGCGAAAACTGCACTCGACAGGATCCACGAGAATCGCACTCTACAGGATCTGTGAACAGCACTCAACAGGATCGGCGAAAATTGCACTCGACAGGATCGGCGAAAATCGCACTCGACAGGATCTACGAGAATCGCACTCTACAGGATCTGTGAATAGCACTCAACAGGATCGGCGAAAATCGCACTCTACAGGATCTGCGAAAATTGCACTCGACAGGATCTACGAGAATTGCACTCTACCGGATCTGTGAAAATCGCACTCTACAGGATCTACGAGAATCGCACTCTACCGGATCTGTGAATAGCACTCAACAGGATCGGCGAAAATCGCACTCTACAGGATCTGCGAAAATTGCACTCTACAGGATCTACGAGAATCGCACTCTACAAGATCTGTGAATAGCACTCAACAGGATCGGCGAAAATCGCACTCTACAGGATCGGCGAAAATTGCACTCGACAGGATCTACGAGAATCGCACTTTACAGGATCTGTGAATAGCACTCAACAGGATCGGCGAAAATCGCACTCTACAGGATCTGCGAAAATTGCACTCGACAGGATCTACGAGAATTGCACTCTACCGGATCTGTGAAAATCGCACTCTACAGGATCTACGAGAATCGCACTCTACCGGATCTGTGAATAGCACTCAACAGGATCGGCGAAAATCGCACTCTACAGGATCGGCGAAAATTGCACTCGACAGGATCGGCGAAAATTGCACTCGACAGGATCTACGAGAATCGCACTCTACAGGATCTGTGAATAGCACTCAACAGGATCGGCGAAAATCGCACTCTACAGGATCTGCGAAAATTGCACTCGACAGGATCTACGAGAATTGCACTCTACCGGATCTGTGAAAATCGCACTCTACAGGATCTACGAGAATCGCACTCTACCGGATCTGTGAATAGCACTCAACAGGATCGGCGAAAATCGCACTCTACAGGATCTGCGAAAATTGCACTCGACAGGATCTACGAGAATCGCACTCTACAAGATCTGTGAATAGCACTCAACAGGATCGGCGAAAATCGCACTCTACAGGATCGGCGAAAATTGCACTCGACAGGATCTACGAGAATCGCACTCTACAGGATCTGTGAATAGCACTCAACAGGATCGGCGAAAATCGCACTCTACAGGATCTGCGAAAATTGCACTCGACAGGATCTACGAGAATTGCACTCTACCGGATCTGTGAAAATCGCACTCTACAGGATCTACGAGAATCGCACTCTACCGGATCTGTGAATAGCACTCAACAGGAGCGGCGAAAATCGCACTCTACAGGATCGGCGAAAATTGCACTCGACAGGATCGGCGAAAATCGCACTCTACCGGATCTGTGGATAGCACTCAACAGGATCGGCGAAAATTACACTCGACAGGATCGGCGAAAACTGCACTCGACAGGATCTACGAGAATTGCACTCTACAGGATCTGTGAATAGCACTCAACAGGATCGGCGAAAATCGCACTCTACAGGATCTGCGAAAATTGCACTCGACAGGATCTACGAGAATTGCACTCTACCGGATCTGTGAAAATCGCACTCTACAGGATCTACGAGAATCGCACTCTACCGGATCTGTGAATAGCACTCAACAGGATCGTCGAAAATCGCACTCTACAGGATCTGCGAAAATTGCACTCGACAGGATCTACGAGAATCGCACTCTACAAGATCTGTGAATAGCACTCAACAGGATCGGCGAAAATCGCACTCTACAGGATCGGCGAAAATTGCACTCGACAGGATCTACGAGAATCGCACTCTACAGGATCTGTGAATAGCACTCAACAGGATCGGCGAAAATCGCACTCTACAGGATCTGCGAAAATTGCACTCGACAGGATCTACGAGAATTGCACTCTACCGGATCTGTGAAAATCGCACTCTACAGGATCTACGAGAATCGCACTCTACCGGATCTGTGAATAGCACTCAACAGGATCGGCGAAAATCGCACTCTACAGGATCGGCGAAAATTGCACTCGACAGGATCGGCGAAAATCGCACTCTACCGGATCTGTGGATAGCACTCAACAGGATCGGCGAAAATTACACTCAACAGGATCGGCGAAAACTGCACTCGACAGGATCTACGAGAATTGCACTCTACAGGATCTGTGAATAGCACTCAACAGGATCGGCGAAAATCGCACTCTACAGGATCTGCGAAAATTGCACTCGACAGGATCTACGAGAATTGCACTCTACCGGATCTGTGAAAATCGCACTCTACAGGATCTACGAGAATCGCACTCTACCGGATCTGTGAATAGCACTCAACAGGATCGGCGAAAATCGCACTCTACAGGATCTGCGAAAATTGCACTCGACAGGATCTACGAGAATCGCACTCTACAAGATCTGTGAATAGCACTCAACAGGATCGGCGGAAATTGCACTCGACAGGATCGGCGAAAATTGCACTCGACAGGATCTACGAGAATTGCACTCTACCGGATCTGTGAATAGTACTCAACAGGATCGGCGAAAATTGCACTCGACAGGATCGGCGAAAATCGCACTCCACCGGATCTGTGAATAGCACTCAACAGGATCGGCGAAAATTACACTCGACTGGATCAGCGAAAACTGCACTCGACAGGATCCACGAGAATCGCACTCTACAGGATCTGTGAACAGCACTCAACAGGATCGGCGAAAATTGCACTCGACAGGATCGGCGAAAATCGCACTCGACAGGATCTACGAGAATCGCACTCTACAGGATCTGTGAATAGCACCCAACAGGATCGGCGAAAATCGCACTCTACAGGATCTACGAGAATCGCACTCTACAGGATCTGTGAATAGCACTCAACAGGATCGGCGAAAATCGCACTGTACAGGATCTACGAGAATCGCACTCTACAGGATCTGTGAATGGCCAAAAATGGTTGTGGTCATGCCAACTCGAGTGCCCAAAAATGGAATATCTCCTCGAATGCTCAAAATGAGTGTTATCAGCGCGTTAACTCGAGTGCCCAAAATGGAGTATCTCCTCGAATGCTCAAAATGAGTGTTATCAGCGCGTCAACTTGAGTGCTCAAAATGGAGAATCTCCTCAAATGCTCAAACTGAGTGTTGACATGAAGAACGAAACTAATTCGACTAACTATGTGTCGCGAATAACACGAATGTACGATGCATTATTCGTTAAATATTATGATCGGCCGTTGTTCGGTGATCTCGCAATGAATAAAAAATCATGAAAATGCAACAATTGTTAGAATATATTGATCAGTCATATACTGTCCCTCGCAAACACGAAGAGAAGCTCAAAATATTCATTGCAAAATGTAGCGCGGTATGGTCCCGACTAACGAGAGGGGAGGGGGCAAGGGCAGGCAGCGAAACATCTCCAGAGAACGTAGGAAAGAGTAAACAACTCACCCACCGAGCGATGATCTCGACCTGGGTCGCGAACGCTTTGCGACTGTTATATCGAGTTGGCAGTTGAAGGTCACTCATGTTGTGACGCCGCCTTGTTGTTCACCCGCTGCTGCTTCAATTCTGAGAAGACGTCGGCCTGATGTTCACCGACTGCTGCTTCGTCGATGATGAGGACGCCGGCTATTCAAAATGGCTGCCACATTCTAAATTCTTGGCTCGCATGGCGTTCATTGCCGTTTGTCGAGCCGGGAACGATATGACTGTCCCTTGGCGTGGTCGATGACTTTGATGACGCCATATAAACCCGCCACTATGATTGGATTGCACTGTGCGCTGTTGCATTCAGGAGCACACGATTCAAGTTCACGTCGAACACAGTTCTTTATAACAATTGAGCATGTTTGCTCCACCAGAACTCACCACGTTTTCGCGATTTACTTGAACCATCCTCCCTCCATTGCAACTCGACTACAGCTCGAAGGACCAAATGTTTATTTGCTGGTGTTGGGGTTTTTGAATGAAGAGAGGAGTGGTGATTTTGAACTGTTCGCAAAACTATATTGAGCAATCTAGATACATGCTCGAGGTGGTGGAGAGTGTGCGGCGTGTGCGCGATCCACAAGAAGACTGACTGAACCGGAGCAGAGCGGGAGGCCTATAGCCGAGCGGCTGAATGTCTATATATATATATATATATTGCAGTCGGTTCTACTGCCGGTTGAGCATCTAATGCCACTTGACGGCTTAGCTAATGTATGCGTGAATATATGTGTGCTGTCGCGGACATTGTTTGATCGGTGCTACATAAACACATATGTAATAGTGGCGTCGGTCATTGCTAATAGGAAGAAGATATGATGGTGGAAGAAGAGTGGGGGGAAAGCATTTGGTGCCGCGAAACAACTCGACGTGTGGCAGTCTGTCGGGGTTCTTCGGTGCGAACCAGGGATAACTGGGGATGAACAACGGTGTGATATATTGACACAAATATCTGCATCTAACACATTAAAATGCTTGGGTAAGTTTTATATTTTACTTAAATTTTCAATAACATTTTCATAACCTCAATATCGGTCATCCACCAATATCATTAGTTTCTCACATAACCCTAAAGACACACATACTTATTATGTGGTGAGTAGTATTTCAAATTCGGATTTTTCTTAATACACTCTGCTTACATTAATATTCAATTTTCAGTTTTTTACATGATCTATTAGAAGAAAAGTAATCATTGTTCATTTCATTATATGTTACAGGTGGCCAGAAAATGAAGAAACATTCAGTACAACAAAGATCCCAGTCGAAGGAGAATTTATCAAGACATGAAAGAAGGCTCTGGACATCATTTTTTATGATTCATCAAGACACGAATCATTCAACGGCAATTTGAAAATATGGAGTGGTGAGTCATATATTCATAAATGGAATTCTTTTTAAAGACTCTATTTCAATTAAGATTTATGATGAATCAAGTCGTTGAGGATTCATAATTAATTCAAACTCAGTTTCTTCCTCTTTTTCTCTATCATAAATAATCTACCGTACATTCGTTTTATATTTCACTTTCATTAATAATATTTTATTACCATAATTGATTCGTTTATTTCGCGGATAAAACCACGTTAATTTTTTTGTATACTCGGTTCTACCGGTAGACTCATTTAATAAGATTGGGTTCAACGGCGAACATATAAGACGACTCGCGTGTCTCAACAGAAAGGCCTATTGTAGTAAACGTCTTGAAGTGAATTCCAAATTCACATCAATCGATTGAACAAATTGAGAAAGCCGATTCATGATAATGTTTGAAAATTTCAGATCTTACCGGAACCACAATATAACCATACGACGTCCTTTCAAATATCTGTTCTCATTTTAATCATAATATATTCATAATAAAATGGTATAAGTCACAAGAAAAATCGAAAGATGATTGTATATATGTATCATTGATTGTAAATTGATTAATTATATGCATTATACATATTCCCTATATCCCATCCACTCCTTACTCCATCCTATTGTGTTCCATTACTTATGATCTGAATCAAATTTCGGAAAGTACTTGCCGAAGATCGACAGAGGACCATTTGAGGATTAACAGGTTAGTGAGATATCTTTAGCAAAAATGAAGATTCCCACAAATACCATATGACTATATATGTACGTCTTTTTTGAGCCCCCAACCCTTAGAATTAAGAATCCCGGTGAATCGTTGAGAATTTTCAGATTACATCCTATTAAGATTTTGACGAAATAATTGTACACTAAAGTATTATCAATAACAAAAATGAGAGAGAATGTATTACAACTCACGGAAATCCGTTCCAAACTTCAAATCATACAGGATCTTATTTGAGAATTCTCAAGAAACTTCCGATGTACATGAACAACGAAAGAAAAGGTTTCACAATAACGAATTATTGTGGAATTAATTTTCTTCATCCCATTAATTTTGGAACATTTAAAATTCAAAAGTAATCTCCGAGAAATTCCAAAATTTCACGGTTTAAGAATTCCTGAAAAATCAAATCATTTTCTACCCATCGTAGAGATTCATCTTCACAATAACATGATCCCTAAAAATAAAACATGTACAGGAATCACTCATAACACTAACAATATCAACGATTGCGACAAATTACATTTACCAGTCACAACAAATTTGTATGATGCCTTGGCTCACATAGAGATCGAGACTTTCATCTCTGAGTGCGACAGAATGCGAATGAATGTTGCCGAGCTATTGTAATTGTAAGTCCGTTGTAACTCAGAAGGATATTTCATGATACAACATTCTACACTAACACATCTTCACGGATCAAATCGTTGGATATCCTCTGTTCTGAACATCGTCCCTTGGTCCGGTAAGGTAACCAATACGTGTCAGTTTCATCTGATCATGTCTCTTTCGGTCCCTGTGACGTAAAGAAACACCTCCACGGAAAATACTTCCCAATCATCAAACTACCAACACGATATACACAACAACATGGATCGAAGAAAAGATGTCTCAACTCATGGAAATCCATTTCGAATTTCATCAAAGAAGCTCATATTTGGAGATTCTCGGAGAACTTCTAATGTACCTAAATAACGGAAAGAGAAATTCCCCACAACAACAAACGGTCAGGAAAAAACTCTTTTTATCCCATTAATTTCAATTCTTGAGATTCACAGGTAATTTCCGAGGAATTTCGAAATACTACTATTCCGAATTTCCTCAGAAAATCGTATCATCTTCCATCGCTCATATGAACTCGTCCCTCGAACACATAATCGCGGAAAATAGAACATATACAGGAATCACTCATTATTCTAACAATATCGACGACTGCGATCGATTACATTCATGAGTTGCACCATCATATGATGCTTTGACTCATAAAGAGGTTGAGTTTCTCATCTCCAAGTGCGACAGAATGCGAATAAATGTTGCCGAGCTACTATTAATGTGAGTTCGGCGTAAATCAAAAGGATATTTCATGATACAACATTCTACACTAATACATCTTCACGGAATCAAATCGTTGGATTTCCTCTGTTCTGAAGATCGTTCCTTGGTCCGGTAAGGTAACCAATACGTGTCAGTTTCATCTGATCATGTCTCCCCCGATCCCTGTGACGTGAAGCCACGCCTTTACGAGAAACATTCTCCAATAATCGAACTACTGCCATGATGTACACAACAACATAAGTCAAGGATTTCGTGTCTCAACTAATAAAAAATGTTTCGAATTTTAATCAAAGAAGTTTATATTCGGAAATTCTCGGAAAACTTTTAATGTACCTGATCGACGAAGAAAGAGATTTTCAACTACAACAAAGGATTAGAGAATAATTTCTTATTACATTTATTTTAGTTTTCAAGGTTCCCAGGAAATCTCCGAGGAATTCCAAATTACCGCAGTTTCAAAATTCCAGAAAAATCAAATCATTTTCTACCCATTGTGAAAACTCATTCCCTCAATAACATGACCCTACGAATAGAACATGTACAGGAATCACTCATAACACTAACAATATCAATGATTGCGACAAACTCCATTTGCCAGTTGCAAAAAATTTGTATGATGCCTTGGCTCACATAGAGATCGAGACTTTCATCTCTGAGTGCGACAGAATGCCAATAAATGTTGCCGAGCTACTGTAAATGTGAGTTCGTCGTAACTCATAAGGATATTTCATAATACAACATTCTACACTAACACATCTTCACGAATCAAATCGTTGGATTTCCTCTGTTCTGAACATCGTCCCTTGGTCCGGTAAGGTAACCAATACGTGTCAGTTTCATCTGATCATGTCTCTTCCGGTCCCTGTGACGTGAAGAAACACCTCCACGGAAAATACTTCCCAATCATCAAACTACCAACACGATATACACAACAACATGGATCGAAGAAGAGATGTCTCAACTCATGAAAATCCATTCTAAATTCCATCAAAGAAGCTCATATTTGGAAATTCTCGGAGAACTCTCAATGTACTTGAACAACGGACAGAGAAATTGCCTACAACGAAAAAATTGGGAAAAAATTCTCTTCATTCCATTAATCTTAGTTCTTAAGAGTCACAGATAATCCCCGAGGAATTCCGAAATACCACTATTTCAAATCAATTCTATCCCATTCATTCTATTCCTCATACCATTCATTTGATTCCTTATTCCTCCCACTCCAAAAGCGATCTCAATTCTATTCCAAACACACACACACACGAACACAAATCCATATCCTCGAGCCGGTGACAGCACGCCGTAAAATGTGGATATATTCATTATATTCGTCTAGTAAGTGTACGTTTACTGGACTGCCTCACAAAAGAGGATTCTACAAACATTCTCACAAACACAAGACACAAAAATAGACACACATACACACGAACACATATCCATATCCTCGAGCCGGTGACAGCACGCCGTGAAATGTGGATGTATTCATTATATTCGTCTAGTAAGTGTACGTGTACTGGACTGCCTCACAGAAGAGGATTCTACATACATTCTCACAAACACAAGACACAAAAGTAGACACACACATAAACACAAATCCATATCCTCCAGCCGGTGACAGCACGCCGTAAAATGTGAATAAATTCATTATATTCGTCTAGTAAGTGTACGTGTACTGGACTGCCTCTCAAAAGAGGATTCTACACACATTCTCACAAACACAAGACACAAAAATAGACACACACACACATACACATACACACACACGCAAACACACACACACACACACCAACCCACCGACCCATCCACAAACCCATCAATAAATATATACGCACAATCAAAACAAATCTAGGGACTCCTACATTCGCCTAGGGACATCTGCCTCGTTAACTTGGCAGCCCTGATTTGATTTTATGTTGGCAAGCCTGATATAGGGATTTCGGATAGTCATAAGGCGCCTCGTCTCTTACTATTGTTGAAAAATTTGGACGCAGGTGAGCTTGAGAGGGATTTAACTCATTCTAGCTCGCAAATGAGATGTGTGGCTGGGAGAAGGATCCGAATATGTATTTCCGACTCAAAATGATCGTCTCAACACGATGTCATGGTCAGATGGGCTCCGAATCATCATCTGAAGCCAGTTCACTGAAAAATGTGTCACTGAAGTGGTTTCTAGTCTGAGAGCAAGTGTCAATATTTTAGAGCCAATCTGACCCTCAGATCGTGTTTATATGGTCATTTCGAGTCGGAGAATCATATTTGATTTCTTTTTCTAGACGCACGTCTTATTTCTGAGCTAGAATTAGTGAAATCCTTCTCACGCTCACCTGCGTCCAAATAGACGAGTTAATGCCCATATTCGACTGATAAAATAGAACCTCCAGACCGCATCTGACTCCAGGCTCGCCTCGGGAAGTTTCTCCACATATTTCGGGGTAGTTTGGGGAGTGACTTCCTACAGGTTGGCGCACATTAGTTCAGATGGAAGCATATTCGAGCCACACATGTGAGATCATTTTTAGCAAGAAGTCAGAAAAGGGTGTTTTGAATTGGCTGAACAAAATCGATAATTAAATGGCCGACCCAGATTGTTGTTCGAATTGATAGTATTTGTTCCGAAAAACATTCGCACAGATTTGGGGACGGAAGAAAAGAAACGATTCTTTTAAATTGAGCTCAAAGTTTGGCATTTTCACGAAACTGCTCAACTTGTAACGATGGTAACTCCTATGAAAATGCCGATAATTAACTTTTACAAGTGGTCAAATTATAGCTTCTTTCAAAACCTTCAAAATGATTACTAGTAAAAGTCGATTATCTCATGTCTAGTGGGAGCAAGATCACTTTGAAGCAGTCCCAAAAATCGCTAAAATGTGCTTCCAGCAAATATCTCCTAGAAGTTGCTAGGCTCAATTATCGCCTCCGGAAAATTTATTTCTTGAAAGTACCGGTCTCAAGAAAAGAAATGCACCCGAGTACGTCCGAAAATATTGAGTCTAGTCGGAGTTATGATTTTTCCAAAAAGGCTAAAAAGGGGCCTTGAATGAATCTTTCATGTGCCCTCAGGCCCATGGGGGGCTTCGAAAAAATTCCAAAAAAAATTTTTTCGTACCATTCAAACATGGTAGTATCAGAAAAAAAAATTTTTGGGTTTTTTTCCAGACCTTCCTGGTGACGGCTTTGGCTGAAGTGCTCCAAAATGGCCCATATTGATATCTTTCGTCGTCCTTGAGTTCAAGTATAATGGGGATTTAAAGTCTCGTCGATCTTGAAAGACGGTGGGGGATCAAATGAAGTTCGAACAATTTCATGATGGAAGTTCTATCGCGGAGTCTCTGAACTCACTCTGTTTACCTGTATTGACGAGAACCAGAAGTTATATTTGGTCCCTACTACGACATTGTCCAGAACACAATGACGATCTGAAGAATAATGCACCTCAAGCCTGATGAGGTCCACAAAACCTTGTAGACGAGCTGTTGCCATGAAATTCCCATCATGAAATTTTCGAGATTTATTCGATAGTGACTCACTCTGTTCCCATGTATTAACGAGAGCCAGACGTTATATTCGGTCTCTCCTACAAGATCGTTCCGAAAACCATGACGATCTGAAGGATGATGAACCTCACTCTGTTCCCATGTATTAACGAGAGCCAGACGTTATATTCGGTCTCTCCTACAAGATCGTTCCGAAAACCATGACGATCTGAAGGATGATGGATCTCAAGCCTGATGAGGTCCGAGACACCTTGTGGACGAAACGTCGCAATGAAATTTCTATCATAAAATTTTTGGAATCTTCTCGATTCCTCGTCGTCCTGCAAGATCGACGAGACTCTAGATTTCCATCAAACTTCATCATTTTGATTCGTAGTACGGACAATTCGATGACTCATTTACCATCGATTTTTCCGATCCAACACCATCAATCTCAGTCTTTCAATTTTAACATAGGAGAACGAGTGCTTCCAAGAGATTCTCCGATCAACACAGCGTAAGCTTCTGAAAGCCTCAAGAGATAGGAGTTTCCTCCTGGATCGGATCCTCAATCATGGAAGGATAAACACAGCATTCAGTGATAGTGATGATGAGACTGAATCTTCAGGAGATGACTCCCGGAAGGAGGTCATGCTTGATAGGTGAATATAGTTTGAACTATACGTCTTTAACCGAGAATATACTGGAATGAGGTAGAATAGAATATCCCTCCATTTGCTCGGTGGCCAAAAATGTTGATCAGCCTAATCAGAAATTCGTACATGGATTCATATATCATGATTCCCTCCTCGTCAATAGGGCTTCCGCGAGACGAGACAAGACGAGAGTTAAGGTACTCTCGGACTCGTCTCGGACGGTGTTTTCACGGTCTCTGTCTCGTCTCGGTCTGCTCCGTTCCGGTCTCGGTCTCGGACTCGGCTCGATTTTGACGAGGCTCTCGGCGAGACTCTCGTTGACGATTTTTGGAAATCAAAGAGAACCGTCCACGGAGTGGATTTATCACTGTTAAGAATCAGCATGTCTGCTGGTTATATTAGCTTGCATATTAGGCGAATTCATGATATATATGATTTGAAAATTCCCGCGCGATACAGGCAAGATTCATCATATCGATCGAGTGATAAACTCATTCAAACGTTCATGCAGTACATCGATGGCCCAGAGTAAGAAGGAACTATCTGAAAACGTAAGACTTGAACGGAACTATCTGGATTTGTCTGGTTTAAAAGGAACTATCTGAAAATTCTGTTTTAGAAATGAACTATCTGTGAATTCTTCTACAAATAGTCCCTTTTCAACCAGAAATTCACAGATGGTTCCTTTCCAAAACAGAAATTTTCAAATAGTTCCTCTACATCACACGAATTCAGATAGTTCCTCTCAACTTTTACAATTCTAGATAATCTCTTCTGACCAAAAATTCATAGATAGTTCCTTTTGAATCAGATAAATCCACATAGTTCCTTTCAACTCTCACGATTCTGGATAGTCCCTTTCAGCCAAAAATGTATAGATATTTTTTTTTAACCAAAAATTTTCAGATAGTTCCTTCTAACCAGACATTTACAGATAGTTCCTTTCAAGTCTTACGATTTCAGATCGTTCCTTTTCACTCTGAGCCATCTATATTCTTCCAACTCATAGTGTGTAGACTATATACACGTACGTGAATATAGATATCTCTCTACGGTCTACTTGCCATGTGAACAATCTCGCTTGACCTTTACCTTTAGTACTGCTCATATCGGCCTTTGGAAACGTTCCATAGTAGCCACGTGGAAGCCAAAATGAATCGGATAAAACGCACTCCATTTCTTTATAGTTTTGATTCGATTGAACATTCAATATTTGATACTCTCCCCACTATTCTTTCAAAAACTAGTGCAGGAACTTCATTAGTACCGAAACCACCGAGACTCTCGCGAGACTGGCGGATAGAGTCGAGACGAGAGTCGAGACTGTCCAATGAGTGCCTCGGTCTCGCCGAGAGAAAAGATCCCTCAGTCCCGGTCTCGGCCTCGGTCTCGATTGTCGAGACGAGATGAGACTGAGACCGAGACTACTATCGGTTTAAAAATGATTGACACCTAGAGAATTTCTGCTATCCTGGCTCCAAGAAAAATCGCTAATTTTTTTAACTGGGATAACGTCAAAGCACATCTAGTCGCGGCCATGATGAAATTTTTTTGAAGTCGATCGGATGACAACTGCGGCTGTAGCTGTTATCAGAATGTAAAAAAACGCGGGTATAAGGCCAATTTCAGAGGTAGCTCGACTTTGGGATGCTACAGCTCTGCCAAAAAAAATTCTGGGGCGCTGCAAAAAATGTAGGTGATAGATATTTGGTTCCCCAATAGCGTCCAACAACAATCAGCCAGAAAAATTAATAACTTTTGGAGATAATCCGACTATTGTTATCTCGGGATCTATTGAGGTTGAAAACTTGATTCGAAAACAGAAAAATCATAAAAAAATTCTGGATGTCAAATACCAAAATGCAATATGAGATTTTAAATAAACAAACGCGTGGCAAGGTCGCAAAGTTGAAAAAAAATAAAGTTTGCGCCTATTGTGAGGCTTTTATTGTCCTTTACAGCCGGGGCCCGTAAAATCGTCGATGGGCGAGACTACCTGACCGCGGACCATAAAAGTCGTAAAGTTGCGGTCTCGGAGTCAATTAGGGTACCATCAGTCTACTTCGGCTGCAATAATGAAGCTGAATTTTCAACAAAGAGAGCAATAAAATTATTTCGAACGCGATTTGGGCCTTGCGTTACAAATATGGCCGATTCATCGATGAAGGATTGTCAATGATGAGTCGAACAGTATATCAATAACGCGTGTGTGCAGGTGTCTCTTTTTTTTTTTTTTTTTTTTTTTTTTTTTTTTTTTTTTTTTTAAGGTGGTTAGAGGGCAAAATCTGCCTCAGGATCCCTCGGATCCGTCCCCAGACACCGGACTGGTTCAGCTTACGCGGACTACGCATAGCCCACGCAGGCCATACCAGGCGGGACACGGGTTTGGGTGGGGCCCACCGAGAGGTGGGCCCGGCCGTGTAATATCCCTCTCCCCTCGATGTCCGATACCTAGGGCATCGGGCAATCAAGAAGGAGATCCACCTGCATCTACCATCTCATCCCGGAACCGCGTGAGCATTACTTCAGGATGAGCGGCATGTCTCGCGCTCGATTGCGAGCGTTCCTCTTCTCCATCTTCTCTCTTCGGCCACTTGTCGGCATCTTCTATCTTCACTCTTCATTGTTCCCTCTCTTTCTTCTTTCTTCTCTCTTCTCTCTTCTTTCTTCCCTCTTCAGTGCATCAGATTCCTCCTGGAATTATTTGGGCCTCTTCTGTTTCAATCGGCAGAGTCACTGTGATTCGCCTACTTCGAGGCGCCTTACTTCCCTCTCTTTCTCCTCTTTGCGGGTCATCACCATCTTGATGTATCCGGTGAGTCTATCCCATGTCTCCTGGTTGCGGAGCAAGTACGGGACGAGATTCTCGGGTGTTAGTTGAGCACCCAGCCATTCATCCAGCTCGGCGCGCTCTCTCCGGGTGTCGCTGCACTTGAACAGGGCATGTTCGGCGTCATCCCATTCATCCCCGCATGACTGACATGCTGGGGTCGTCCTCTTCTTGAACCTGGTTAGATAGGAACCGAAGCAACCATGATCGCTCAGTGCCTGCGTCGTCCAGTGGTCCATCTCTCCGTGGGTGCGTTCCGCCCACTTGGCTACGTCACGGATCAGCCGGTGCGTCCATCTGCCTTTCGCAAATGGCGAATCCCACTCAGTTTGCCAATGCTCAAGGGTGGTTTCCTTCTCGTTGTCGCGGATAATCTCCTTCATCGTCGGGGTGAGTACTCGTTCGGCTCCGATCACTTTTTGGCGGTCCCAGATCCTCACTCGCTCCGCGACGAGCAAGTGGATGGGCGGTGAACTCGCCAATACGTAAGCCGCATCTCCTGACACGGTGCGGTAGGCACGGATACTTCTCAGGGCCGCTCTCCGGTGGACAGGCCCCATCTTCTTCTCGATGATGGTCTTCTCTACTCTCTTTCCCCACACGGGTGCACCGTAGAGCATGATAGAGGTGCTGACGGTGTTGAGGAGTGCGCGCCTCTTTTCCTTGGGTCCTCCGATATTCGGCATCAGCCGTTGAAGCGCCGCACCAACCCTGCTCGCTTTTTGAGCGGCCTCCTGGATGTGCTTCTTGAACGACCACTTGTCGTCAAGCCATACGCCGAGGTATTTCAGCTCTGTCTTGCGTGGGATCTCTTGCCCGTTGATGTAAAAGTGGGGCAAGTCAAACTTCCTGCGTCTTGTGACCACGATTGCTTCGCACTTCTTGACAGCAAGCTCTAGGAGCCTGCTGATCATCCACTCGTAGACTCGGGCCAGCGCCTCGTTTGCGCGTCTACCCAAGAGTTCCTCGTTGTCGGACCAGACTATGAGCCCCGCGTCGTCCGCGAAAGCCACTATTATGACTCCTTCGGGCAGTTCAATAGACAGTAAACTGTCGTACTGGGTGTTCCAGTTGAACGGCCCGGAAACCGATCCCTGTCCAATTCCGGCGGACAGTTCCCGGATCTCTTGTCCCTCGTCGGTGTCGTACACGAGTGTCCTGTTCCGCAGATAGTCACTCGTGATGGCTAGTAGATAGGGCGGCACTTTACCTGCTTGGGATTGATAGACTCGCTCCCAGCTCGCGCAGTTGAACGCGTTCTTTATGTCCAACGCAATAATGGCACAGAATCCTCCTCTTCCTTGGTATGGGTTCCCTACCGACGCTTGAACCCGCTCTTGGACCTCCTCGATCGCGTGCACAGTGCTTCGTCCCTTCCGGAACCCAAACTGCATTGGTGATAGCCCGCCGCTCTCTTCGTAGGCTTTTTCCACCCTGTTGAGCACCATCCTCTCATACATTTTCCCGATATTGTCGAGCATGCTGAGAGGGCGTTGACCTCCTTGACCTTTAGGTATCAGGACCAGCTTCTGGCGTTTCCACTTATCCGGGAAATTTCCCGCGCTCAGACAGATGTTGAAGAGGTCGAGGAGTAAATCTGGGTTGTATTTGAAGACCAGTTTCAGAGCCTCGTTTGGAATGCCGTCCAGGCCAGGGGCCTTGCCGTTCGGCAGCCTCTTCGCCGCTATGAGTAGCTCTTGCATAGTAAAGAGCGGGATGGGATCTTCGCTCTCGGGAGGGAATGTCACTCTGGGTTCTCCTGCTGGAAAGAGGTCTTCCACGATGCTGCGCAAGGTAGCTGCATCAGTCGGTGCTGGGTTGCCCCTCCGGGGTCGGACCTTGGACATGACCACGCGGTATGGCGTACCCCACGGGTCTCCATTAACCATGTCGCACAATTCACCCCAGCACTTCTCTTTGCTTCTCCGGATGGCTAGAACGAGAGCCTTCTTTGCTTCTCTGTACGCCCTATCATCTTCCCCCAGTGATGGTCGTTTTAGTTTCCTTGATCGCCACGCGGTTCTCCTCTTCTTATTGCTCGTTCTTCGTAGGGCTTTTATCTCGTCGGTGATCCAGTACTCTGGTTTCCTCCAAAAGCATGATGTTGTCTTGCGAGGCATCGATGCGTCACAAGCTCTTGTGATGGTGGTCGTCACCATATCCACAGCCTCGTCCGCGGTGATGTTCATCGGGAGATCTTCGGCTGTTCCTATCGATTCCCGGAATTTCCCCTCATCCAGCTTGCGTACCTGCCACCCCGTCGGTCGCGGTCTGTGTGTCGTCTGTCTCTGTCTGTCAGTCCTAAGCCGAAACCGAATATGTCGATGGTCACTCAATGTTTCCGTGTCTAGAACCTCCCACGATGTCATACGTTCCATGAGCGACGGGCTCATGAACGTCAGGTCGAGGACCGAAGACGAACCTCCCTCCCTGGACCGAGTGTCGTGTCGGTAGTAGGTGATAACCCCCGTCTCGTTCGCGAGCACTAATCCCAATGCCTCCATGGCATCAGCGAGTATTACCCCCCGTCTATCACGCGGCCCCCCGCTCCAAGTCGGTTCCTTGGAGTTGAAATCCCCCGCGATTATAACTGGGCCCCCCCATTGCCTCACATCCTCTTCTAGGTCATGGAGCTCGTCTTCGAATTCGTGTATCTTGAGCGACGGCGAATAGTAGCAGCTGTAGACTGCTGTGCCCTCTATGGTCTTTCGAGCAAAACCGCGGCCACTAACAGCTGGTCCAGTCTCACGGATCGCAGGATTCATGATCAGGATTACGGCTGTCCTCCAGTGATCGAATGTGGATCGAGAAAATTCGCGCTTCCGAGGCGGTTCGGAGATAATCAGAACATCGATCCCTCCTTCTTTGGCTACAGCGTGTAGGAGATCGTCTGCGTCCCCGCTCTTCCTGAGGTTGGCTTGGATGAAGCTAGCCATTTCTTCCCCTCCTGCGTCTATATGTGGTTCTTGCCCGCTGGTACGCAGTGCAGTTGCTGGCCCCAGATCTGTGGTCAGATTTGGACCCGATCGCCGCACAGCTTAGGCATTTTGGTTTTTTCCTTGCAAATCGCAGCAAGGTGCCCTGGTTCGCCGCATTGGAAGCAGAGTTTTGGTTTCCGTTCCTCTGCCTTCTCTTTTTTGCACCCCGAGGCCTTGTGCCCGTACTCTAAGCAGTTATAGCACCGTGGGATGCCACCCTTCTCGCGGATCTTGACTCTGCCCCATCCAACCTTTGGCTCCTTCCAGTCGAGGAGATGGTGGGCCAGTCTCGTTGCGATCGAGACAACAGCGGTTTGGGTGCCGCGGTAGCCACTCCGGATGGACTTGACTACAACGGCACCCTTCTCGTTTTCTGGTAGGGCCTTCGCGAGGTCATCCCGCACCTTGATTATGTCGACATCGTAGTCGACTCCGAGAACCTCGAGGGTCGTGCTGTTTGCTAGACAGTGGACAGCTCCTTCTTGCCCGACGACTGGTGCCAAGGCTGCCTTGACGGCGGCGACATCGGTGCCCTTCTTGAGTTCAAGAAGGACTTGGCCTTCTTGGGTCTTGCGGATGCCCGTGACCTTGGAGCCCACTTCTTCATCGAGGTCATCCGTTTTTATCCTGCGCAGCATGTCTGCGTAGGTTAGCCCACCTTGTTTGGCCGTAACGAGGACGGCTTCGGGCTTCACCCTTCTCGGCTTCATTTTCGCTTTCTTCCCGGCGGCATCGTCCGATCTACCGCTCTTCTTTGCCCTTCTCGCTTGTTTCTTTGACACCACTTCCTTCCAAGGCCCATTCTGCTCGGGCCGATTGGGCGTTGATGTCGAGCGCGGTGTTCCGAGACCTCCCGGTGGAGGACCGTATCGCGTCGCCTTCGAACCGCGTTGTTTTCCCGGTCGCGATTCCGGTTTCCCTGCCCCCCTCCCCTGGAAGCCACTACCCGACGCGGCCGGTTTTCTTGTGACCGGAGGCTGCATATTCCCCCTCGCTTTCAGGGTCTTTTCCGTTTCGAGGAGCGTTGTCTCGAAAGCAGCCCGCTTCGCCTTGTCTGTCGCGAGTAGGCCTTCGAGCGCGTGGCCTATCTTCTTGAGCTCTTCGATGTCACCCTTGGTCCCTTCTGGATTGCTGGAAACAGACTCGGCTATTCCTATAACCAAGTTGAAGTGCTCGAGGAGGAGATATGTCTTCTCCTCCGTCTCTTCCCGGCACGTTTTCAAGTCTTCCCATATCCCCATGAGATCGCCTGCCTCGTATCCACTCCTCTGTCGTGCCGAATCTCTGGTTGAGGGGATGTGGTCAATCTCCACCCTATCAGGCACCTCATCGTGCACTCCCCTCTCGAGCAAACCGTTTTCAGGAGTCAGGATTGTTCCGTTCCCCTGGGACCCTATAGTGGAGTCAGACTCGCTCGAGTCTGAGCTCAAGTTGACGGCGTCATCAACCTCGTTGCTGGGTTGCGTGATCTGGATCCTGATAGCGGGGTTGATCTTCAGCAGCTTCTCTGCCGCCTCTCGTGCTTCTTCTGCAACTTTCGCGTTCATCCCTCGTTGGCTCGGAAATGTGAGCTTTGATTGTTTAAGCACTCGCTTCTCTGCTCCGTCACTCGGGCCCTTTCTCTTCCTGCTAGGGGTGAGCTCAGCTTCTCCATGGCGTAGGTTTTTTTCTCCCGCACCCTCCACCTGCAGCGTATTTCCATCGCTTGTAGCTGTACGCGTTATTCCACCAGCCAAGTGTGCCACTGGTGGCGCGTTTTGCATCGTTGGGGGGCCCCCCCCCAAGATCCGAATGGGGCCCCGCTTTACTTGGGGAATTCTTGCCGTCAATGCTGGACATCATCTTCTTTCTTCTTCCAGGGCCTGGAATCGCATGCTGGACGACCCCGGACCAGACCAGCACGGGTGTGGTGTCCTGTGTCATGCATGTCCTGTATGATGTTGGTATGTTTGTGTAGTGCTTGGGCAGGCGTGAGTATGGTGCATGTATGGTGTAGTGTGTGTGTTGGTGTAAGTGTAGGACTCGGGTCCGGAGGGGCGTCGCTCCCTCAAGCTCCAAGTGCAACCCTAAGGTCACACCCAAAGCCCCCTACGGGTTGTGTGCAGGTGTCTCTCTCTCTCTCTCTCTCTCTCTCTCTCTTTCTCTCTCTCTCTCTCTCTCTCTCTCTCTCTCTCTCTCTCTCTCTCTTTCTATTATTCAAAGAGTCCTTAAAAGACTTCCTGTTAACACTATCCTCCCAGAGGATTGATGTGGAGAAGAGGCATTATTTTAATCTGTAATGGGAAGGGCTCTTCTTTAATTTAGTATTTTTACATGTGACCTCAGTCACCCAATTGGTGATCTATAGCTGTGATATTAGTGCGAGCCCTTAACCCTCTTTTTATACTTCTAAGTATGCACCCTGACTAGTCACGAATTGTGATAATTATTGTCATTGACCAAACCAGCAATTGACTGAAATTATCATTATTATTTTGTTGTACATATATTATATTTATTCTTATACGTGTTATTACATTTTAACGGGCATATGTAGGTGTATGTAATTGTATTTTTTGTCTTCGGACGAATAAAGGACATCTATCTATCTATCTATCTATCTCTCTCTCTCTCTCTCTCTGTCTCTCTCTCTCTCAGAGTTTCGCGATATCTGCATGTAAGTATTCTTTGGCGGATCCTTTAAATGATTGATAATATACAATCAATACTTCATCCACATGATTCCGATGGTGAAAGAGTTGGATATCATCCGTATTGATAAGATGATAATCAACAGTTGAATGATTTTACTATTATCTTGTTCGATTGTTGACTGATAATTATTGATGGTGCGAAACGCGCAATAACACGACATACATTCATTTCTATGATGCTATAAATGATCGGTCGAACAAGATGATGGTAAAATCATTCAACTGTTGATTGTCATCTTATCGATATGGATGATATCCAACTGTTTCACATCGGAATCATGTGGATAAAGTATTGATTGTATATTATCAATCATTTAAAGGATCCGCCAAAGAATACTTACATGCAGATATCGCGAAACTCTGAGAGAGAGAGAGACACCTGCTCACACGCGTCATTGATATACTGTTCGACTCATCATTGACAATCCTTCATCGATGAATCGACCATATTTGTAACGCAAGGCCCAAATCGCGTTCGAAATAGTTTTATTGCTCTCTTTGTTGAAAATTCAGCTTCATTATTGCAGCCGAAGCAGACTGATGGTACCCTAATTGACTCCGAGACCGCAACTTTACGACTTTTATGGTCCGCGGTCGGGTAGTCTCGCCCATCGACGATTTTACGGGCCCCGGCTGTAAAGGACAATAAAAGCCTCACAATAGGCGCAAACTTTATTTTTTTTCAACTTTGCGACCTTGCCACGCGTTTGTTTATTTAAAATCTCATATTGCATTTTGGTATTTGACATCCAGAATTTTTTTATGATTTTTCTGTTTTTGAATCAAGTTTTCAACCTCAATAGATCCCGAGATAACAATAGTTGGATTATCTCCAAAAGTTATTAATTTTTTTGGCTGATTGTTGTTGGACGCTATTGGGGAACCAAATATCTATCACCTACATTTTTTGCAGCGCCCCAGAATTTTTTTTGGCAGAGCTGTAGCATCCCAAAGTCGAGCTACCTCTGAAATTGGCCTTATACCCGCGTTTTTTTACATTCTGATAACAGCTACAGCCGCAGTTGTCATCCGATCGACTTCAAAAATTTTTTATCATGGCCGCGACTAGATGTGCTTTGACGTTATCCCAGTTAAAAAAATTAGCGATTTTTTTTGGAGCCAGGATAGCAGAAATTCTCTAGGTGTCAATCATTTTTAAACCGATAGTAGTCTCGATCTCGTGGAAGCCCTACTCGTCAATTACACGGTTCTCGCATCGTGGACCGATTGATCTCACTACAGTGGAACTCATCTAAAATGAGCTCGATTTTAACGAAAACTCGGTCGTAATGAGCAGGCAAAGCGTTCAAATTCGGACGATTACTATGCAAAACGGATAGAATCAACCTCAGTTTTGACGAACAACAGTTCTAACGAGCATTTTTCCCCGTTCCCTTGGAGCTTGTCATGACCGAGTTCTACAGTAGTTCAGACAGAACAAGAGTTTGTATACATATGAGTCATTTCGGAGCATTTCGGACAGAGGCGTCACCAGGGGGGTCTGGAAAAAATCCCGAAAAATTTTTCTCCATTAGTACTATGTTTAAATAGTACAAAAATTTTCTTTGCAGATTTTTTGTAACCCCTCAATCGGTCCTAGGGCCCATAAAAGGTCTATGTTAGGCCCCTTTTCAGCCTATTTTGGAAAAATCATAGCTCCAAATAGACTCAATATTTCTGGACGTCCTTCGGTGCGTTTCCTTTGTGAGAACTACTCCTTCCGAGAAAAAAATTGTCCGACACCGATTATTTAGTCTAGCGATTAGTAGGGGCTATTCGCTGTGAGCAGATATTAGCGATTTTTGGGTCTTCTTCCAAGTGATCTAGCTTCTACTTTACATGTGATAATCGACTTTCACCAGTGGTCATTATGAAGGTCTTGAAAATACCTACAATTTGACCACTGGTAAAAGTCGATCATCCTACTATTCATAGGAGCTATAGCCGATACAAATGGAGCAGTATTGTGAAAATGACGAACTTCCAGCTCAATTTGCAAAAATCGTTATTCTTATTCTCGACCTCATAACTATGCGAATATGTTCTACAACACAAGAACAACCCATATCGACAAGAATCTCGGTGGAAAAATCATCTCCTGATTTTTGGCGTACGTTGAAAAACACAGTTTTTTGACATTTGGCTTAGAATGCCGACGTAGGCAGGGCTTGCACATGCTTCCATCTGAGTTATTGTGCACGTATCTGGGTGGAATTACTCCCCAAAGTACCCCCGAATATGTTCAAGAGCTTCCGGAGGCGAGCCTCAGGTCAGAAGCGAGCTGGAGGCTCAAACCATCATGTCCGAAATGGGCATTATTTCGTCTATTTTGGGGCAGGCGAGCGAGGGCTCGATTCCCCGTGTTCCTGCCCACAAATGAGACGAATGGTTAGAATAGGGATACAAACATGTTTTTCCGACTCAAAATGACCATCTTAACACGATTCCGGGGTCGATTTGTGCCTAGGATATCATCCAATCCTTGAATGACGTTGAACTCCGTAATAACAGGTTTTGCGCCTCTACTGCAAAATGACGATGATTTAGGGCTAAATTGACCCTGGTAACGTGTTCAGATGGTCATTTCGAGTCGGAAAAATAGGTTTGTATCCCTATCCTAGCCACTCGTCTCGTTTGTGGGCGGGAACACGGGAAATCGAGCCATCACTCGCCTGCCCCAAAATAGACGAAATAATGCCCGTTTCGGACCTGATGGTTTGAGCCTCCAGCTCGCTTCTGACTTATGGCTCGCCTCCGGAAGTTTTTACACATATTTGGGGAGTGATTCTACCCAGATTGGTGCACAATCACTCCGACGGAAGCATATGCGAGCCATGTCTATGTCGGCATTTTAAGCAAAAAGTCGGAAAACCGTATTTTCAAACGTACGCCAAAAATCAGGAGATGATTTCTCCATCGAGATTATTCTTGATAATGGTAGTTCTTGTGTTCAAGAACCTATTCGCAGAGTTTCAAGGTCGAGAATAGGAAAACGATTTTTGTAAATTGAGCTCGAAGTTTGACATTTTTACAAAACTGCTCCACTTGTATCGGCTATAGCTTCTTTAAAGAGTACGATAATCGACTTTTACCCGTGATGGAATTGTAGGTATTCCCAAGACCTTCAAAATCACTACTGGTAAAAGTCAATCATCACATGTATAGTGGGAGCTAGATCACTTGGGAGAAGACCCAAAAATCGCTAAATTCTGCTCTCAGCAAATAGCCCCTACAAATCGCTAGACTCAATAATCCGTGGCGGAAAATTTTTTTCTTGGAAGAAGTAGTTCTCACAAAAGGAACGCGCCAAAGGACGTCCAAAAATTTTGAGTCTATTAGGAGCTACGATTTTTCCAAAATATGCTAAAAAGAGGCCTAAAATGGACCTTTCATGGGCCCTAGGACCGATTGGGGGGTTACAAAAGATCTGAAAAAAAAATTTTCCACTATCTAGACATAGTACCGATTGAAGAAGAAATTTCGGGATTTTTCCAGACCCCCTGGTGACTCCTCTGACCGAAATGCTCCGAAATGACTCATATATGAACTAGGATTCGCAACGTGGAACGTTGCAGCACGCCTTATTCCCTGGATGCCTCGTTTTTGTCGTCGCCGCGAGGCAGAGGGACTCGTTCTAATTAGAGGAAAACGTTTTTTCGTCGAGATTTGCCTCGAGGGACGAGCGGCAGTCGCGATAGCAGTAACCACAGTAGCAGTTAATTCGAATTCGGCTGGGTGCTTCCACCGCCACGTGGTGACAGCACCTCCCGGCTACTCTGCTGGCCGGTGCCGCACTTGCAGAAGTTGGAGGAGAAGAGCCGCGCGTCGCAGACCGTCATCTCTGGGATGACCACCGGCGAATGAAGATCTCCCGTACGTACGTGACCTATGAATACCCACGTGTTCCAGGAGTTAGTGCCCGGATGAACCAGTGATAACCGCTTGTGGTCTCAACGACATAGTGCCTGTGTGTGCCCTTAACTTGTACCAGAGACAGCTGGTCTTGCGGGCCAGCACAGAACACTTCATTTCGCGCGGCGTCTCGCGCATCCTGAAGGGTGACCCGGCCCGGGCTAGCAGCGAGAGAGAGAGACGCTGCTGGGCAGCAGGGCAACCGTGGAGAAGGGAGAGAGAGAGAGCATTCGAATTTGAATCTCAATTTGGATTTAAGTAACATTCTTCCGCCCGCGTACTTCGTGTCCCAGAGGTATTCGGATTAGAATACATACAAATCAAAATAATCAAGAGCCCAGCCAAAATTTGTCCGTCAGCATCTCGCGTCTCGGGTTGCCTATTGCCAGGGGGTGGAGGGCGATGGGTGGCCGTATGGGTCATGGTTGGGTCATGGGTGCGTTGATGGATGGGTGGGTTGGTGGGTAAGTGGGGGTTAGTGATCAGGTGGGTTGGTTGGTGGATGGATGGATGTACTTAAGCTTTAATGGTTTCAGTGGGAATCAACAGAATTCGAGTAAAACGTTCCACTGAATTTCAGTGAAAATCGCTAGAATTTTCGTCGAATTCCACCGAAAATTCAGTGGAAATTTCACTCAAATTTCAGTGGGAATTTCACTAGAATTTTAGTGAAAATTGTTGAAAATCGCTCAAGTTTCAGTGAAACGTCCACTGAAATTCCTGTGGGGATTTCTAGAGTTTAGTGAATCACTACATTTTCAGTGAAATTTCCAATGGAATTCCATTGGAAGTCGCTAAAGTTTCAGTGAAACTCTCACTAAAATTCTAGTGAAAATCGCTCAAGTTTCCACTGTCTATTAGATTCGAATAGTTGTCTATTTCAGTATAATTGCATCATTGGATGTAAATAACTATTTCGAAATTAGTGTATTGACTGTGTCAAACGAGATGGGCAATAAGGGTATACGTGTTATTCATTGCTGAGGAGAGAAATATCCTTCGTGATTAGTTTTTTATCTTGGTACAAATCATAAGTGGGATAGGGCTCATAAGGCGAATAATCGTAGATTTTGCAATATCCTTCCAACAAATTGAATTGATTGAGCGAAATTTCCAGATACTTACTGGAGATTCAGGAACCTCACTATGCGCAACATTACACCAACTCAATAGTTCTCAATCACAGTAACTATGTTACATCAAAGAAACTATTTTTTCCGAATCCACTGTATTATGAAATCTCAACGTTACATTGTGGAACTACAAAAGCGTTTCAGGGGCTCATACCATATCAGAGACACTTCCAAGTCGAACGAGCGTTAGCGAGGTAGGCAATAACGCTAGTTACATGTAATATTCCATAAAGAAATGTATATACATATAATTGAACATATAATGTGAAAAGTGGAAATTGAGTGAAGATTAAGTAAGGATCAGGCAATTCATCACAATCTGTAAGATGGAGCAGGTTATAATACTACAGATGATTCTATACATCCACAGTAGATTCTAGGCTGAGGAGGTGCTGCATCAGGTGCATTTGGAATGTACTGATTGACACATTATCCTGACGGAGAGATCTCAGAGATGTGGGCAATCTGTTCCGAAAATAAGATGCAGTGATATGGAAGGATTTCCCATAGGTAACTGTGTGGAAATGTTTGATAAGAAGGGAATGAATGAATGAATGAATGATAACCTTTATTCGCCTGAGGGCAAAAATACAAAAATACAGTAGCATATGAAACATATGTCACTCATACATAATAAATACATTAAATTTGCGAAAATTTGTCGTTTTGGTTAAGGCTATTCGAATTATCACAGAAAGTGACTAGTTATCTCGAGGCATCGTAAGATGCTAAGAGTCATGAAAAGGAAAAGAAGAAAAAGTCACGTTTTCATATATATATATATATATATATATCAGTCTTGACAAAAAAGGTCGAGGAAAAGATAACATCTTCCCGTTTGGGAAGACATATAAAGAAGACATGGGTCCACAGTCATATCACAGGAATCTCAGTTCGGAAGCGAAAAAGTCACGCATAACTCAGCTGAAGTAGAAGACATCAATTGAAATAAGAATGTACCCCAATTTAATTTCTTTACGCAATTTTGACCGGGCAGCGAAGGTTTTTTCAAGGTTTTGGGCCATTGCAAATCTAATGCCGATGTCGGCGATTAGAAAAAAATTGTTGTTAAAGAATTAGAAAAATTTTTTTTGAAATTTGTAAATATTTCTCGTCCGGATGTTACTAGATCGAAAGCCCGTCGAATTTTATGAAATCCAGGCTATTTGCGTATGCGATTTTGAGCTTGAATCGTTTTTGAATGCAATTTCTAAAAGTGCAATTTTGAGGGCTCGTCCGGGGTGTCGTAGAGATGACGCGACCGTGACTTCTGAAGTCCCGTACTCGCCGGAGTGGTGGTTATGTATCCCGCTGCCACGTGTGTGACAGGCCGTCGTGTTGTTAGTAATTTCCTATTTCGTGACTGCGATGTCCGGACATGCGTGTGGTTCGTTTCGGTTGAAGCCGATAACTTGAGTTATTTGTCTCGAGTTTTGCCGAGAGGAAAGTGTGTGTTGTGACCATAGAGATATTAAAGATAGAGGAGGGAAGAGATGGGCCTCTCTGTAAGTGGAATTTTCTCTGCGAAAGAGAGAGAGAGAGAAGACAAGGAGTCCCTTTTCTTTCTCTCTCGCACCTGCGCGGCGCATTCCGCAGTCAACACCAAAACACATAGGCGCGTCGGAGAGGGGATGATGTACTGCGCGATGCGCCGCGCAGGTGCGAGAGAGGAAGCAAGAGGACTCCTCGTCTTTCCTCTCTCTCTTTCGCGAAGGAACGTGTAGGCTGCACTCCCCTCCTCTATCTGTAATATCTCTATGGTTGTGACTAAATTTTCAGTGTTATGTGTATTGTGTGTAAAGGAGACTCATCAGTCGTGGAGGATCATCGTCGGCTGCTGCCGTACATCTGTATGCACATTTGCCGTATCGTCGTCGCTGCATTAGTGGTGTTCATGGATTATTGGCGACATCGAGCGCAGTATTTCGTCTACCAATAATCCAAATAGGAAATTTTGGTGTGCGGGTGTTGTCTGCTTTGGGGATTTGCCCTACATGAGGTGTGGATCTGGCTGTCGGCTGCTAGCTGTCGGATGATAAGAACAACATGCTCAGTGCAGTATGACAATCTGTTTGCAGTCAGATGAGAATTATTTTTCATTACAAACAGTTAACTTTGTAACAATTTATTCCAAGTAATTCTTCGTGGCGTGTGTCTTGTTTTTGTTACAGGTTGTGAAATCTGTTGCAGCAAATGCGAGCTGACTGTTGTGGTGTCCCAGGTGGGTTCACTACGATACGCAAGAGAAAACTATGGATATTGATTGTGGATCATCTTGCAGCTGATGAATTATTTGGAGTGTCTCATCGAAAGTGAAGATTACTAGCAAAGTTCTAGCAGCAGAAGATGATAGAAATGAGTGATGCCAATCTTGTAGAATCCACCTATGAGTTTGACTGGTGCTTCGGTTTGTCTGTGGAGTGATCAAGGACACCAACACTTGAGGACCAAGTCTTTTATTTATGGAGTGTTATGAGTGAGAGAAAAGCCTAGCGTGTCAGTGCCAATGAGCTGTGAGACTGAATTTCAGATCATTTCCTGGACAGAGTTGCCCCAAAATGATGTCTGATGCTTACTTACAACTCATTCGCACTCACATGATTAGCATGACTTTAACCGATAACAATCCATTATCAAAAAACGTGACCCCCATGTGAGGCTGATCTTCAATTATCCACAGAGGGATCTGCTAGAAACTGCAGGTCAACTCTGAATAAATTGACACTATTTTGAAGAATTTCACCTGATCTTGGACTTGGATATCAACATTAATCGAAATACAAAATATTTTGGAGCTTTCGTTTGAAATTCAGGATAGAACATGGTAACTCTATGAAGTTGTTGAGAATTCACCTCCAATTCTCATCGGTGCATCAATTCATCTGTGGAGTGATGGAGGGCATCATCACTTGAGCCCCATCCCTTTTGATAATAGGATGTAATTGGTGGAAATCAGGCCTAGCGTGTCAGTGCACATGAGTTGTGTGGGACTGGATCTTAGACCATTTGCTAGACAGAGTTGCCTCATAATGATGTGAGATGCTTACTCATAACTCATTTAAACACTGATGCTCGGCATGACTTTTACCGATGACAATCCATTTTCAGAAAAGATGACCCCCATGTGATGCTGATCTTCAATTATCCACAGAGCGATCTGATGAAGAATGAAGGTCAATTCTCAACAAATTTCCAATATCCTGGAGCACTACACTTGATCTTGGACCTGAATAATATAATTGATTGGAATACAAGATATCTTAGAGCTCATGTTTAGAAATTCAAGACAGATCTTGGTAACTTTATGAATTTGTGGAGAATTCACCTCCAATTTCCATCGGTGCATCAATTCATCTGTGGAGTGATGAAGAACATCATCACTTGAGCCCCATCCCTTTCGATAATAGAATGTCATTGGTGGAAATCAAGCCTAGCGTGTCAGTGCACATGAGTCGTGTGAGACTGAATCTTAGACCATTTGCTGGACAGAGTTGCCTCATAATGATGTGAGATGCTTACTCATCACTCATTCACACACTTATGCTTGGCATGACTTTTACCGATAACAATCCATTCTCAGAAAAGGTGACCCCCATTTGTTGCTGATCTTCAATTATCCAGAGAGGGATCTGTTGAGAAATGTAGGTCAATTCTCAACAAATTTCAAATATCCTCAAGCACTACACTTGATCCTGGACCTGGATAATATTATTGATTGAAATACAAGATATCTTAGAGCTCATGTTTAGAAATTCAAGACAGATCTTGGTAACTTCATGAATTTGTTGAGAATTCGCCTCCAATTTCCAACGGTGCATCAACTCATCTGTGGAGTGATGAAGAACATCACCACTTGAGCCCCATCCCTTTTGATAATAGAATGTGATTGGTGAAAATCAGGCCTAGCGTGTCAGTGCGTGTCTTTCCATGAGAGAATACGGAAATCTTTCCCCTGCATGTTCAAAACTGAGTTTTTCAGGTGGAGCAACAGCCTTGAAGATTGAAAAAAATGAAGGAAAACGTGTTTTTCTGACCATTTTTTGCTATCGTTTCGCATGAAACTGCGGTGCATCTCCACATTCTGATACGTGCTTTGGTCAATTTTAACGGTTTGTCTATACGGCTGGACTCGCGTGGGCGAATTCGTGTCAGAAATTTGCAGGCGGTTTGCTGGTGAAGATCTTCGCGTACGCGAAGAGTTCTTCCCTTTCTCGTACGCGAAAATTCTCCGGTTCGCGTACGCAGAGGCTCTTATCAGCCGCCCGCCTGCACGCGTACGCGACGTTACGCGTACGCGAAAAGCACCCGTTTCGTGCGCGGAACAAAAGTTTGATTCGCGGATGCGAAGACTTCCATTAGCTGCGTGCCTGGGAATTCTCACGTACGTCAAGAGAATTGGGCAACTGGTTCTCTCGCGGGTGCCAGCGGCTCGTTTTACGTAGGATCCGCTCAGTGCGTGAGCGTACGCGCAAGCTTTCATCAGCCGCGCGCCCACGAATCCTCGCGTGAGGACAATGGCTCGCTCTACATAGGATACGCTCAGCGCGTGAGCGTACGCGCATACGCTTGCGCTCAAAGCATTTAATGCAGGAAATTTCATGGAGCAGACCCACCTTTCGTTCCCTACTCAGAATTTCCCCAGGGAAAGAGTGCAACGATTCATCTTTGATAATAATTTTTGGAAGTTAATTTTCAGTTTTAAACGAGGAAGAGTTGAATATTTAAGGTTGTCATTTATGTTAATTCCATATTTTTTATATAATTAGTTTCATATTATTAGGATGTCCATTGTCTAGAAAAAAATAGTTCCAATTAGTTTGAAAGAAAATGAATGATTCAAGATCATTCAGTAGAAAAAGGAAAGAATAATCAATTGGCAAAATACCTTGGTTGTGCGAGATATAAACTCACACAGATTTTGGATTAATTCGATCCCTCGACGAAGGCCAGCTGTTGTATTCTGCAAAAGTACTCCTCTCTTCATCTCAATTCCTTATTGGTTCATCAACAGGTCCATTGGCCAACATTTCAAAATTTTGTTTCCCAAGTCCTGTAAAAAGCAGAAGAATTAGGATTTTCATTTTCATTTCAGTCTTTGCCACAAAATTGGCATAGACCATAACCTGTAAAAAAGGGTGAATTAGATTATATTTTCCTGAAAAGGGGAATCATCCTCATTATCATCATTAACCATTTAACTCAAGTATTATTAGTTTAAGAAAAAGTCTTACCTTAAAATTTGAAGTTGGTTGCCCCACGACGGATTTTCTTGATACACCTCTGGAGGTGGTCTCCACATCTGGACTTGCCCCACTGGTGTTCCTTGATTATCCAGGTAGACCTAGAGGAAGCACAAATTCAATTAGAATCATTTTAGTTAACTACTTTATCCATTTTGATCAAATCCGAGAGAGACCCTCTCTTAAAACCGAAACCCAGACCACTCCAAGTAGAGGTCTCACATGGTGAGTATGAGCAGTTTATGATAAAATATAATAGAAAAGGTGTGAAAAAAGACCTCACATTATTGTTGTAGACAGCCAAAACCAGTAGCAATCATTAGCCCACCTCTATGAGCTACCAGACTAAGTTCGTGGTACAGCCCAGCCTCCGTTTCTTAGTTTCCGCAATACCTGCAACAAGGAAAACATTAGATATAATTAAGCTAGCTACATGTGGGTTAGTTCATTGAAAAGATTGAATTTTCTTATAATCATTTGAGTACAAAAAGTTAATCGCTTAGACCCAAATTAATGGGAGTGATGGAAAAATAATTTCTGTTTACATTCAGCCCATGCTAATACATGGTAAAACAGTGCCCTGTTGCAACACAGAATACATTATGAGTATGACTTGCCCAGTTTTCCCAGGGTACTTATGTTGAAGAAAAAGGCCTAGCGCAGGTGCTACGACCAATAATTGATGATTGAAATTATCAAGTATAAAATTACTCACGATATAAACACCCCGGTTTTGCTGGCTCGAGCAGACGCTGGTTGTCTTGCTGACAGCTCACGCCCCGTTCCGTGTCACGCCTCGGCGACGATGCTGCAGGTTCCTAATGGTCCACAGCACACAATTACACACCCGGAACACTCGAACACTACTCCACGACGTAGCGCGAGCACCAGGAAGCCGTGTAAACAACCTGTTGCAAGGGGCTGGCGGCGGCCATTTTGAGTGTCGGTATAGCATGCTTGGCTGCTATATCAGCGTGCGCAGATGCGCGCCGCTTTGAAAAGTACATGCTACAGTACTTGTATCATATTTCATCTCAATAATTAGTGTAATTAATTATAATAACTTGTAAACATGTACATTTTTTATCCCGTATTCTAACTACGATAAAGGGGGGAAATCACTATTTTTAGTAATTTTACCCTACCACTCGACAGTTGGAAATTTGAAAATTCGAAGCTTTTCTTTGACCTCGACGCTGATTGGTCGAGCGTACCAGGAGTGGGGGGAGAGAAGCTTAATTCGCGGAAACCGAGCTTATGTGCTCGGGAAAGCTGCAGCGGAGTGGCATTCTTGTCGATACCCATCCAAGGATCAACACCTGGAAGCTCTCCAGGGTCCGACTCTCAAGTCGAAGAAGTTGGCTTCAAGCACTTCGCCGGTTTTGGAGCTCCGCATCGCCGTCGGCTACTCACCCAGCATCTCGCAAGCTTCACGTCTTTCCTGAGCTGCAATCCTGGCGCCCTACGCAACAATTCTTGCCACCAGGAGCCGACGTAAGTACTGATTTCTTCAGCATTATGACAAAATAAAATGCCTTTCCTTTCCTGGGTCACCCTATCCCTGTCACATCTAGTGATCAGAGGAGGCCGCAACGAAAGAAAGCACGCTGATGCCTGGAGCTGGGCGCGCCGGTAAATCGTAGAATTCGGGTGCCCAAAATACCTCATCCTTTTATCCTGACTTGATCAAACCATCACGTTTCACCGAGATCTTTGATCGACGAGGAAGGTAACTATTTTCGAGTCATGGCCCTTGCGGTAATGTGATGAGAAATGCCTGTGATTGATCTTCTCATCCTCTTGTGTTAGCGGTGAAAATATCTCCGACTAGTTCTCGGAGGAGATGCTTAACTCGTGTGCTGATGGCGATCTAATCGTAATATCACGTACGTAGAGCCTTGCTGCCGCATCACTTGAGGATTATCCCAAGTTATATTTTATAGTAGATCGAGTGCGAATGCACCCCCGCGCGCGCAAGTAAATTTCTCTGTGTGCGGCGCGCGGGCCTCTTTCTCTAATCCATGCCCCGTGAGTAGTTTTTGCGGAATCGGAATCGCTGCGCCAGTGGGGGAGTTTTGTGATATATATGTATATACAAGTTTCTTGCAGGCGGATGAATCCTCTACCGCGTCGCGTCAACCCTTTCGGTTTGAAAGTCGACCGAAGTGCGACTTTTTCTTGCTATTTTGAAGCGGTGATCGCTAATAATTATTCGACAATTTCGGGCGTCTTATATTCTTCTGACGTGACATTCGTTTTTCAGATAAGATTTGATTTCTTTGAGTCAATGGTCGTTACTTTTCTCCGTTCGGTGACAAGTGTCGATGTATCAGTAAAAATTCTAGTAATGATTTTTCGTAATATAATAATTTGAGTATTGTAAAATCAGTGTTTCTCTTTTTACATATTATCGAGTGAATTAATTTACGGTCAAAATAAATGCCCGTCCACATGCCTAAAAATACACTAATTTGAGTGATGAATTTCTAAATAAACTGTGATTAAATGCAATTCGCATTTATGCTTGTGATTATTTCTTGACCCACCCAAATGCCTATCCCCAATTAATATAATATCATTATATGGTAATGAATTTCCTCTTAAAAGGTGAGAGTACGTTGCTGACCTTATTTTTTGAATTCATTAAATATCTTCATTTCATAATTTTCTCTTTTGCAAATTCGCTGTTAGCGTCTCTTCGCCGTAGAATATTCTTACAATCAAATTCGTAATAAATTAACGAATCAAATAAAAATCTTTTGATTATTCGAAATGAATATGAAATTCTTGACACAATATTCAGAGAATTTGAAGGAATTCTGAGATCATGGCAAGGTAAGCCACGTCAAGCTGACGTACCGTTGAATTTTGAATAAATCATAGTACTTTCAGAAAAATAAAAGGAAGCAAGGAATTTTGCATTCTTGCAAGAGTCAGCTGATGATGAGTGGGCTCCGAAGGACATAATTGAACCAAAAAATCAAGTTCCCTCAGGTTTTTCCTCAATGAATTAGAGAAAAACATCGGCGTTGGCGACCCTCAGAGTTACTCAATCTTCCATCACAGATGAAATACATTGAATGACATTGAATGACGAAGGTCTCCGAGTGACATTTTTGAGTCAGAAAAAAAATTTCCTCCGTTTTTTCCATGAACGAATGGGATGAACCAGCAGTATTGGCCCCGCGAGCCTTTTCGGGGAACAATCCAGGTTGAGTAACGTTTTCGCAACTCAGTATTCGCATTGGTGACCACCCGTCTTAGATTGTGGAGAGTGTAACACTGTTTGGAATCAGGAACTAGGCAAGAGCAAGATGAGTGGTCACCAATCCGCTGAATTGCGAAAACGTTGCTCAACCGATATTTTTTTCCAAAAAGGCTGGCGTGGCCACCGCTGACATTGTTCTCTATTAATCATGGGAAAGCGTGGAAGAACACTTGATTTGTTGGTTCGATGATGTCACTCGGGGCCCACTAATCATCAACCAACTGTTCACTTGTGGAAATTCTGAGTGGAAAATGACTGGTGAGGCTTCATGTAATTCCCTGCATCGAATGCTTCGAGCGCAAGCGTATGCGCGTAAACTCACGCGCTGAGCGCATCCTATGTAGAACGAGCCAACGAGTTGCCCATCTCTCTTCGCGTCCGGGAGAAGTCGCAGGCGATATTTTTGACAAATGGGGTTATTTTCTGTGCAAGAGTCAGTCATGGGCTGGCGCTTGCCATTAATGAACCATCGTCGATGATGACTAAATGTCTCAAACGTGATAGGATAATCAGCTTATGCTCACATAACGAATCGCGCGATCGATTTTGAGACACGTGGGACGAATCATATAAACACAGGGAGTTTCGCGTTGATCGCGGTAGAGAGAAGACGTGTGTTTACTCGCTCCGCTCCTCGATTGCCGAGTTCTTAAGCGTGGGGCTCTTGCCCCGTGAAAATTTATAATACACCGCCCAACCTCGTGTGCTAAAAAGATTAGGAACCATGGCCTTTCTCACCAAAGTCCATGGCTCTTCTCAAAGTTTCACAGTTCCTTCTACGAGTAGTGGTAAAAAAGTATCGTATTCAGCTATTGCCCAGAAAGACCAATTTCCAAAACGTGATCAAGGTTTAATTATGCATTGTATCGATGGATTGACCCTCACGGACTACACGTGTGCGATTGGTGAAATTATTCAACCAAAAAATGTGATTTTCTCGTCAAAAATTTCCAACAACAGGGTGTGCTTGTATCTCTCAAGCAAAGAATTTGTTGATGAACTAACCAAGGATAAGGAATACGTAGTCATTCAAGATAAAAAGGTGAAAATAGGACCTCTCATCGCCAAGCAGCAGCGAGTTATTATCTCGAATGTTGCACCTCCGATTCCGCATTATGTGATTGAAGAATATTTGGACTTATTAGACATTAAACGAAGTGCACCCGTGTCATTCTTGAAAGCTACTATTTTAGCCGAAGGTTACAACCACGTGCTCAGCTCTAGGCGTCAAACATATATAGACCCGTCTGATATGAAGAAATTACCAGAATTTATAAAAGTTAATTATGAAGATGTCACCTACTACGTTTACCCAAGTACGGACACTATCAAATGCTTTCATTGTAAAAATGAAGGTCATATCATCAAACACTGCCCAGAGTTGAATATCAACGAGCAGGAAGCCGATGATGGAACTCCAAGTCTCTCATCAAATACGAAGCACAGTGATACAGATATGATGATGCCATGTGACACTCAAGATACTTTGTCTGACACAGCAATACCGAGTGTAAATAAAGACAGCGTGACTGATTCGACGAGTGCCGAAGCTAGTATGAGTGTAAATAACAACAAAAGTGGTTCGAGTATAATTCAACCGGTTCACACGGGAGTCAAGAGGCCGCTCAGCGGCACTATCACATCTGTATCGTCCATTGGCTCCAGTGAGAATAATGATTATAGGCCCACCAAGCAAGAATTGAAAAAACCGAAGCATACTCAGGCCGTTTCCACGGATTTGGTGATGAATACTCTCACCGTTGATTTTGTGAAACAGCAACTGTCTCCTGCAATGTCACATTTGGAGAAAATCTACTCTGACTCTAATCCTCCGATAAAGGTGCAAGACTTAGCGAAATTCTTGTTTGAAGCTCACGGAAACCATAACATTTTAGAGTTGACCAGTCACTACTCGTCCGATCTTGAAGCTATTGCCCTTATGTTAGGAGAAACTCATGATTATGTCGAAGACCGAAATCTAAAGAGCCGCCTGAAAAGAATGATCAAAAAACTCAAAAGTAACTCGAACTCGGAAGACGATGCCAGTTCTATTGACGAGACCCTAAATCTTTCTCGCAATCAAAATGGAAGACGCATCAGGAGCTAACTTTTCACCACTGAAGATCCTATTTTGGAATGCCAGAAGTTTCCAGCAAAGGGCGAAGGAAATCCCATCAAGATTAAAAGACATCGATATCTTTGCTTGCGTCGAATCTTGGCTATCGCCAGAAATCTCCGTCAACGTCGCCGGTTTTATCACCTTCAGACGAGATCGCGAAGGAGCGAAAGGAGGAGGGATACTTCTCCTCATACGTAAGAATCTAGCTTTTAAGGAAATAGAGACTCTTACCTCCCCCCATGAATCAGTTGAGCTTTGTGGTATCCAAATCACGAACACAACTATACCGTTTGATATCATTGTTTGTTACCGTTCCCCTGGTCACGTGCTATCCCAAGAGCAATGGGATGTTTTACTGAGTAACACCAACAATCGCGATAATTATCTTTTTATGGGTGACTTCAATGCTCACCATAGAAGGTGGAATTGTGACCGCACTGATTGCAACGGTTCTCGATTTTGTAAAGCTATTGAATGTCGTGATCTTTACATCCACAACGATAAGCATTATACTCGCATTGATGTATACCGGAAGCGCAAGTCTAACTTAGATATCATTCTATCATCTATCGGCTTTTCTGATAAAGTCAGTGTAGATGTATGCGACGAGACCTGGGGATCGGACCACTTTCCTGTGTTTATTAATATAAACACAGCGAAATGTGCGTATTCCAAGAAGACTTTCAAACTGAAGTCGAATCGAACTGATTGGTCCAAATTCTCCCTTGAACTAGAAAAATACTATGAAAAATTTCTGTCAGTTGACTATGATAATTTGTCTATTTCCGAAAAATACGGTATGTTTGTTGGAGTTATCAAAGAATCTTTAGAAGCCATCACACCTAGGAAAAAGAGATATAAGGGTCGAAAAAAGAGAAATCCTGTTGTATGGTGGGATAAAGATTGTGATAGGGAAATAAGGCTTAGGAAAGCATATTACAAAAAATGGGAATTCACTGGGTTCATTGTTGACCTTATAACCTACAAAAAACAAGTCTCTTTTGTTAGAAAATTTATAAAAAAGAAGAAAAGAGAAAAATTCAAACAATTTGCTGCTTCTATTGACGTACATACGAGCCCGAGCTACGTCTGGAATCAATGTAAGATTTTCAAAAATAGTTGGGTTAACGTCAAGCTTTTTCACTCGTCTCAGAATCTGCAATCACAGGATAAAATCAAAGCAGCATTAGACAAGCTGTGCCCCTCGGGGGCTGAAACTGACCCAAGTTATTTCCCCGATTGTGAACCCAATGAATTCCTCGACACCATGTTTGACTTTGTAGAATTTGATACAGCCCTTGATTCACGCAACCCCCACTCCTCTCCAGGTATGGACGGAGTAGATTTTGAAATATTGCAAAAGCTACCAATCAAGTTCAAGCTTCTTATGCTTGATTTATTTAATGAATTGTATACCAAAGGAGAATATCCTCAAGATTGGAAGTGTTCTTTTGTGCATTTCATTGACAAAGAAGATGGCGTTAGCGTTCGCCCTATTTCTTTAACTTCCTCAATATGTAAATTGTTTGAAACTCTTATAAAAACCGAGTAGAGTGGTGGTTAGAGTTCAATGGCAAAATTCCTCGAGATCAAAGTGGTTTCAGGCGCGGTAGATCATGTGTAGACAACCTAACGAACTTGACGCTCAAAATCAATGAAGCTTTCATGGAAAAGAAACACCTCTTGGCTGCTTTTCTAGACGTGCACGGCGCTTTTGATCATGTAAATATTGAGATTTTATTACAAAAATTGGCCGAATTAGGTATATCGAAGCAAGTTGTAACTTTCGTTAAATTTCTATTTCGTGAACGCCTAATTTTTTCCTCGATTAACCTTACTAGTCCTAGAATAGCAAGAAAAGGGGTGGCTCAAGGGAGTGTATTGAGTCCACTACTCTACATTATTTATGCAATCTCAGTAGCTCTGAATATTGGCAAAAAGGTAACCCTATCTCAATTCGCTGATGACATCTGTGTCTATGTAAAATGTAGCTCGGTAGAATGGGGAACTAAGACATTAGAGAATACGATTGAAAAAATAGGTAATAATCTCTTTCAGCTCGGGCTGGATCTCACGCCACCCAAGACAAAACTAGTGCACTTCAACAATAAAAGAATTCTTCCAGGGAAAATTTCAATAAAAGTTGCAAGCCAAGAAGTGCGGTCATGTGCTTCCGCCCGTTTTCTTGGCGTTCATTTAGATTATAATTTAAATTTCAAACTGCATATCAGTCATGTACTCAACAAATGCTCAAGAGCAATGAACATTCTTAAATACCTCTGTGGTACATGGTGGGGAGCCCACCCAGAAACTCTTCTAATTTTATACAAGAGCTTTGTTCGTTCAATATTCGATTATGGATGCTTCGTATATTTCCCAAATTCTAAGTATCTTCAAGACAACCTTGAAAAAATGCAGAACCGAGCAATTCGCATCGCTCTTGGACTCAGAAAAAGTACACCTAACAATATTTTACTCGGAGAATCTAAACTTATGACCTTGAAACACCGAGCTACATTCCTTGCTAACTGCTATTTGATGAAAATCCTTTCAGATGATACCGCTCCTGTCACTTACGTGGTGAAAAAATACTTCCGAGTCGATGAAAGCTGTACACCTAAAAAAGTCTTACTTTTGCGTATGTGTATCTCTAAGATCAAAAGTATCAGCGCAAGTATTGTGACCGGGCACAACTATACTATGTATAACCACGATTTTGCGACTATTACAGCCTCTGTACCAATCGAGACAGAGCTAGGTTATGCTCTCAGAGATTCCCCAAGACCTAATGAAGAATTTTCACTTTTTCTTGAAAATAGTAATACAATACCAATCTTTACTGATGGAAGCAAAATAAAAGATCACAAGTTTGTAGGGGCAGCTTGTATCTGCCCTCATTTCAAAATTTCAAAAAAAATCTCACTTCACGATACTGCTTCCGTTTTTACAGCTGAATGTGCCGCAATCTCAGCTGCTTTCGATATCGCTCTGTGTCACAAAAATCTCAGATTTAGCATCTTCTCGGATTCTCTTAGCACACTCCAATCAATCAACTCGCCGCAAACTTCAATTAAAACCAACTCATCCATTCTCGAGTCCAAAAAAAAATTCCTTGATTTCACAAAAAATAATGACCTTGGGAGAATCAGCCTCTTTTGGATTCCTGCCCACGTAGGAATCCAAGGAAACGAAGAGGCTGACCAGTTGGCCAAATCTGCCACTCAAGCAAATAGCATAGATATTTCTCAGATCCCTTTTACTGACTTTTTTGAATTTTTCAAGCGCGAAGCTCATTTAGCTACACAGCATGTAATAGAAGAGAGAGGATTACTGACAGGCAAAAAATACTTCGAGAATTTCAAAAAAAGTGGCGTAAAAGCCTGGTTTTCAAAGAGGAAACTAACCCGAGATATGATAGTAACGATCGCCAGATGCCGTTCGGATCACTACAATCTGGCGGCATCCTTACACAGAGTAAATATGGTTGATAGTCCTGTGTGCAGATGTGGAGAATCCGACGAAAACTTGAATCATGTCCTTTGGCAATGCCCACAGTATGCGCCTCAAAGAGAAAAGCTTTTGAGAAACCTCAGTTGTCGTACGAAACAAAAACCACCATTCTGTATCGAAATGTTCATTTCAGACCCCCATATACCTAGCTGTAAGATAGTATTGGAATTTTTCAAAGACTGTGAATTGAATATCTGATTCTGAAAACACTTGCGAGGGAAGAAAAACTTCGCTCTTAGCTGTAATTATCAACAGCAAGGTTTTGCGTTATCATTATTATTTATATGATTTTCATTGTGATATCAACCATCCATAATGTTGTATAATACCATTTATGTATTGCCTAAATAAGCCTCTATGAGGTTTGAATGGCTTATTAAATAAAAAAAAAAAAAATAAAAAAAAAAAAAAGAATATAAACACAGTACATGACTTGATCATCGGTTGCCGAATTGAATTAGTTCGGTCAAGAATCGAGCGATAGTGGAATAATCAAAATTCATTTGGTGGAGTGAGCTTGTGAACGTAGATTTTTTTAAGTATTGGCGAATTTCATACAAGAGAGATCTATGGACTGTTGACTATTCATTGATCATGACACACTAAGAAATCACCTGCAAAATATAGATCTTATTGCAGATCTTTCTTCTTTGTGTTGGCTCGTACGAGATCTATGGCCAAGATCATAAGCAGATCTTGGGTGGTATTTGGAATTTAATCTCAGAACCAACAAAAATTCTTGTTTCAAATATTTTCTGATATTTCTAATTTTTATACATCTGAACTTAAGGGCTTTGCATCATACGGATTGACTTATTTCACGCGCATGAGTAGTATGAGTACCGGTATAGCGAGACACAACAAATGACGTCATCGCTTATCTTATCTTATCAGTGACGTCACGGTGGTGTGGGGCAGTCTCGCCGAGTGGCTTATCTTATCTCTTATCTTATCAGCGCGGTGGTGTGAGGGAGTCGAGCGTCGGGGCTTATCTTATCGCTGACGTCACCAAGGTCGGCGTGTGGCGTAGTATTTTCTTATCTCTTTCGGTCAGTGGGTCACGGCGATAAGGAGGGGGTAATAACATTGGGAGCGGCTGGCGTAAGGTATTATCTCATCAGCTGATGGTGTTTACGCATTGTTTACAATAAAGCGGAGGTGCGCCCAAGGTCGTGGGGGTGGGGGTAAATAAACAAAAGGTGGGGCCGAGCAGCTGATGGTCCCGCTGGTGTAGCCGTGTGTATAGCTATATATATCGCCACGATATATAGATATACACATTACGGTGTGACCGAGTAGTACTCTGAGTTCACGCAATGTTTATATTGTTGATAATCAGTGGTCAAGGTCAGGTGGTGGGGGTGGTAAACAAAATATGGGACCGAACAGCTGATGGGCGAGGTCCCGCTGGTGTAGCCGGGTGTATAGCTATATATATTTATCCGTCGTGGCCAGGTGGTGGGGCATAATAAACAAAAGTGTTGCACATGGGCCTGATGGAACGCGGCGCCATCTGGGTTATCAACGGTCGGTAAGTGGGAATGCGTTTTATCGATGTGTGGTAATATATGATGATGGGTAATGATTGTTATCGGCCGGTAACGGGTTGCCTTCCTTACCTACGCGTGATATTTTTTCAGGGGAATGGTATTATCGGCATTCTTGGGGGAAATCATTCAAATTATGGATGAGGACATCGTTTCCGCACCACCCAACGAGGTAGATGTCTCGGCGCGTTTTTGTTTACGTGGTATCCCCTGATGCGGGCCTAATCCACGATCAGTTACTGTTTTTCTAGAACCGGAGAAGTGAAGATGAATTCATATCTTAGGATTTCTCGTACCTTCCTTTCCTTTTGTCATCTTTTGGGAGCAGACGAGTCTTATCGCTCACGCTATCCGGAAACTTGCCCCAGGTTGATGGTTCTTTCTTCTCTCCTGGTCTCTGCCTTCCGCTCCTGTCGTCTTCCAAGCGGGAGTATTTACTATTGTCTTGACCCATGTTGAGAAAGTGCTTTGCACCAAAAGAACCTAATGTGCACGTCCGCTCTATGAGGCGGTGAAGAATGGACTGAATGATGATGTCAATCATCTTTGATTTTATGTTTTTCGAGAACATTAAGAAAATTTGATATATATAAGCGTATTGAAATAATTTGTCTTCTGGGCGAAGTTATTTGATGGGAGGGGGTAACTTGGAAAAAAGATAAGCATAAGAGTACAGATCATCTCATTTTTTATTCCCACATTTCACTATGTACAAGGGAGTCGAGATATTTATTCATTATCGCTTTACAATTGAGCATTCGCATCCATGTAATCAAATATGTCTTTTGCAAGATTTGCCATACCGAATGCACGCAGTTCCAAGAACAATATATTCAAATTATCGTTACCAAATGAATAGTCGAGTCTTGATATAACATCACTTTTGATAAGTTCACTGTTCATCGTAAAGAAATGACGGAATGAAACCACATCTTTCAATATATTAAATCTCATCTCGGTGGATTCTTTTTGCATCAATTCACGTACAAAATTGTTCACGTATTCAATTGCACGATTCACAAAAGCACACACTTCTTCACTTTTCTTCAATTTTGTAGCTATGCACTCACGCAGACGTCGTAGGCCTTCGAATGTAGCCTGCTGCATGACGAATGTTGGTGTGGCGTCGAATTTTCTCTTCTTCTTGCACGGCTCCTTCTCTCCATCTTGCGCCTCTTCCTCGATGGTTGACAGTCGCACCACAGGAAGTTGTGGCCGTTCGTCGATGAATATTGCCCTCGATCCGTACGAGGTGGTGAAGACGATGTCGTGGGATGGCAGGAAAAGTTTTGATCCGGTTCCAGGATTTTGCGCCAAAGAGTAGGAATTTTCGAGATATCCGGTAATTGCTTCCATCTTCTCAAGGAAAAGCTCCCAATTTGCCGCATCAAACGTGACGTGTTTGAGAGGTGTCCCATGGCTGCCGAGCTTGACGACGGGTCGGTATGTTCCTCCCGAATATTCTAATCCGACAAAGGCTCTCTTGGAGTCGGACTTGTTCAATGCGTAAGTGGTCGAGAATAGTAAGTTGGGTAAATCACGAGCCAATTTCACCGCTCTGGATCCGTTACGTGACACAGGTGCAGCAGGTGGAGCCATATTCTCCTTGGCAGCTTGAGCGTCGTTGTTAGACTCGAACGGTTGAGATTCAGGAATGTTAAAATCAACCACCTGAGAATCGGGGATGTGGTCGCCTAGCTGGTAAGCAGCAACGTCGTCGAAAGCTGCGGCAGCGGTGGCGAGGGCCTCGTCTTCGATGTCAGCTGAAGCGGCGGCGAGGGTTATGAGATCGGCCATCTTGAATATGGAGTAATCAACGATCGGACTAGACTCGCGGACTCGATTATGTCGACTGTGTGCCCGGCAGCGAGCGCGCGGGCCCCTTATACCCTCATCCCTCCTCTTGCAACATGTCGTGGTGGAGGAAGAATGTTGTAGAGAGAAGGGGAAACGAGTCACGTCGTGTCAACGGTTCTCCCGATGACTCATCGCTCGAGCATCTCGAGAGTGACCGTTACTGCAACATGAGCAGATGAGTGATAAGACGCATGTGAGCCGAGTCTTGCAACGGAATTAAGTAACCGTTGGAGATATCGATATCATATAAACATCGTATAGTTCTGCGTGAGCGGACGACACGTGCAGGAATTCCGAGACGTTACGCTATATGGATAAGCGATAAGACGTATGTAACCCGACGCTTGCAGAGGAATTTAGTGACCGTTGAAGATATTATATAAACATATTTTTAGACGTTAAGATTCATAATTATCTTATCTCAACTACTTACCAACCGTTTGTATGCTCAGCAACGACGGAGGTTGAGTTTGGGGTCTCAAATTACCCTTGGTATCGGGATACTATTTGCATCGTGGTATTTCTCAGTCGTGATTTCCGGCTTGCTTGATAATTGAGCTATTTATCATTCGATAAGATATCATTTACTTCAAACATTTTTTGTTACAGAAAAATCGTTGCAAACTTTTTGAGTGAGAGATGATTGTCATAATGCTTGAATGGTTTGGTATGAATAACTCTCTTCATATGTTTTCGAGGGTGTGGGTGAATAACAAGAGATCGTTTGTATATTTGTCAAATTTATTCAATATAATAAGGATTCATACATATATTACATATCGGAGATGTGTTAATTGAGTCTCGACTGACAGGATTGTACACACGAGCCCGAGCCCACCGAGCTTTCTCGAGGAAATTTATAAACTCTATTCTTCATCACGCGTGCGCGTAATTTCTTCATCACGTCGCTCCTGAAACGCGCAACGATCTCATCGTTTGAGCGGGTGTTGGAAGAAAAGATGCGCTGAAACGCGCGTAGAGTACCACCGCTGCACATAAAATACAGAAACATAATACAATATTCACCACAAACTTGCGAGTCATAACTCTGCATCGATTTCTTGTTCCATTCGTAGCGGTTGCAGTTTCTCTTGAGACGGTCGAGATGATGTGGTGAAGAGGGTGGTTGACCGTAGCTGTCAAAATATTTGCCATGTCCCCGCCTGTCAATGTAGATCCCAATCCAATGAGAACCCGGTTTGTTCGCCGTATCCAGATTCGAGATGATGGCGGCAGGCAAACTCAAGGTCTTCGGCACGTGATCGGCTGCGTAGACACCAATTGAGTTTGCCTCCAGGCCTCTAATCGCTTGCATTACCTGGCGTGTGTTCATCGCTGGTTGTGGACGTGGATGTAGATTCACTCGTCGGACCGTCGATTATGTCGTTGACACCCTCCTCGCCGAGGGGGAATTGAGGTCGGTCGTGCGGGCTACGTTTGATGTAGTCCACTGTATCACGGCCTGCGAGAGTTGCAGTTTTTCTTGAGAGTATTTCGTGGTACATCAGAGCAAATCGAACGTCTTCTTCCTGAATGTCGGGTCGGTCTCGAATCTCAATCGGTAGAATTGAACGAAGCCACTTTCTGATCTGTTCAGCGTTGTGCAGAGCGCATCTGTTTTCCGCTTGATTGAATTCGTCTTTCACTGTCCTGAAAGCGTGATGAGTACACGTCGCGTTCCCGATGAATACTTTGTTGAGCTGCCTGAAATTCGGTCCTCTGTGCTGCTCGAGGTTGATAATTTTTCTGCCCATAATTGACTCGAGGTACTGAGCTTTTATACGGCCAATGACGTATATATTACCCGAATTCCTCGCAATTTCGATCAACCGGGCGCGCAGCTTGTCAATTGATATATCTCCATCCACCCATTCCAGTCCGTGAACTCGGCTCGTGCAGTAGTTGTTGGTAATCTTCATATCCTCCGTGAGGAGATCAAAAGCGTGCGGTGGTTTCACTATCCAATGCTGAACGATGCGGTTCGGCAGCGACACCACGGCGACTTCTTTGGGGACGAACTGCCTGGTCACATCTCGAAAACCGTGAATATCGATGGCAAAATCCATGACCATGGTTACTAGCTTGCTGCGTCGATATTGTAACTGAGCGAAGTGATGCTCTCGGCCGGCCAGCAGCCACCCTTATACACTCATCCCCTCTACCAGCCTCTCTCCCACCTCATGCGCCAAAGTCCGTTATGATTTGCCTGCTCGCGTCGATTTCGAGGACGTTGTCGTACTCGGCGTAAACTATGCAGTTGATGGTCTGCGCGAGCGCCTCGTCGAATCGGACTTCTATGCGCACGCTACCCGAGCGAACGAGATTCCAATGTGTTGCCGAGTGGGCTGATAGATCGGGAGTCAGATCAAACGCTGTGATAAAGTTTCCTCTTCTGTAGTTGAGTCGATCGATGCCTATACCCTCGTTTGCAAAGTGAATTCCCGTACCCGAAAAGAGCGTTTGGAAAGTATCGATGTAGAGTTGGTTATTTCCGGTGAACTTTGGCTGTAGTGGTTTGCATGGAACCTGAACACCGTCGACGTATAGAGATAAGTAATTGATTCCAAAATGTTGGAAATTGAATGGGTTCATTCGTCGGTTTCCGTTGAATGCTCTGTTGTCCACGAATCCGATGATGATGCGCTTAGGTAGTTGCCCGAGAATCACGTTGTCCAATGTATCTCCGAGGATGCCCGTGTGCATCGTGAAGGATTTCACCTCGACCCTGGTGATTGGATATTTAGCCGTTGATTTGGATAGCGCGTTTGCGTGTCCCACTAATACTCCGGGGCTTATTTTAACTCGACGAACCACGAGAGATACCTCTTTGATTTGAACGCTGAAGCGTCCGTCGTCGGAGGCGTCCATGAGACAGAAGGCATCTTTGCTTCGTACCAGACGTACCCTCATCTCCACACCGTTGATGAGCATACGGTCTTGGTTGAACAAATCGCAATGTAGATGGCCGATCATGTCGACAACTTTACCACCCAACGTGAAATACTGACGATAGGCTAGTCCGTTGTTGGCTGCTTCTCCCTCGGCGTTTGCAGCAGCATCGAATTTGTTGCTCGTGTCCTCTCGCCATAAGCACGATGTCAAGTGGGATTCCTTAGCTGCAGGACTATAGTTTAGCAGAGATTCCAAGTAGGCGCGGTATGGGTAGGCGTTGTTGGGTGGCGAGACAGCTTTTTGATTGAGGAATACATCAACCTGATGAAAGAGCGAGTGTAAAAAGTTGTTGATGGGTGCTGCCTTTCGATTCTCGGCTTCCGCGGCTACGGGTATGATTCTTGCTTGCACATGGAGCATAGTGTGAGCGAGATCCAGGTAATGCTCGCTAGCGGAAGGGACGACGAATTCGATTGGGGCGTCACCCTCATCTGTCAGCGAAGAAACAGGCTTGTAATACAGAAAACTGCTGCTTTCGATCGAGGTTTGCGTCGAGGGCAGGGAAAAAATGTCCAGCTCGCTCGACATGCACTCATTGGAGTGGGTATGTAAGAACGCCATGTCTACTCTAGATACCGTGCGGGCCAAAGATATCCGACAAATTTCTCACTCTCGGGGTCTTCCGTTTCACAGATGATCTCCCAGTCTTCTTTTTAGCTTTGCTCCGAGTCACTTTTCTTTTCTTGACCTTACTGCTGCCACGAGAGGCTACGGTGCGCACGGATCCACGCGTTTTACGAGACTGTCGTCGTCGCTTCGCCGCTCGCGATTTATAGCCAGAACCTTTCATCATTTCTGCCAATTTCTCAGCTGCTTTCCTTTTGAGTTTCTTACCAGATTCCTTAGCTCGGCTTTGCAGAGAATCCGTAAAATTCATGCCGTTATTTGCCACGTCGTCCAATACGTTGATGCCTGTACGCATGGCCTCTTTACCCACTGCTTTGACACCACTTGCGATGTACGGTAGAATCCTTCTCGCGAGCCCACCAAGCCAAGCACCAACACCTCGGCCGCGCTGATAAGTGGATCCCGTGAAGTATCTTTTCACACCACCACCGATTTGGTCCTCGTAATATGCTACGTAATGACTCATGATATCATTTTTAGCGGTTGCGCTTGAAATGAAGCGTAACCGTCAGAGTACCGTACTCAAATGGTATGTGGCGCCCATGTTGATTCCTTATATCTATCTCTATGCTCTGAATACCGTGTTGGAGCAGGGGGATGTAGTTAATCGGTGCAAACTGTTTGGTGATATTGCCGCCAAACTCGTATCTAGAACCGTCCAATGAGACAATTCTTAGTAATCCCGCTTGGGTGTCACCTACTGTATACGGCTCACAAATATCTGTGTAGACAAATAGCTGGTCTGGTATTGCTCGAGACAACGAAGCGGGTCTTGTCCCCGCAACAACGGTATCGGGTGATGTTTTGAATGTAGCCGTGTTTCGCTGCTCGGGATCTTCGAAGCCAAAGATACGGAGAATTTTCTCGTTAAAAATCGTGTAATGCGACTGTGTGCACGAGCAATTTTGCCTGAAAACGTAAAACCCTTTCCGCAAGTCAGCAGGTTCGAATACGTAATGTTTCTCATCTATCTGCGAGCTATTGATTTCGGCGGCCAGTTGTTCAATCGTGGAGTATATACCGACCGGATAATAGAGTTTTTGATCAAAGTCGTCCGCCGATTCTCCTCCGGATTTGTTGAAAATGTACGTGTTTTCGTTCTCTTGAATGTGCATTATCGTGCAGGGTATATGGATTTCGGCGAGGCCAACACGCCAATCACCCGTGAGTCGAATCTCTCGTGGCAGATGGGTGGTGAAGCACGTCGTTGCGTTGTCGGGATAGTATTGCATGCTGCTGTTGCTCGGCAGAACCAAGTAAAAATCGTCGTGAAATTCCATCGCGAGCCTTGAATCTCAAATCGACTCTAATTCGCTAGCTTTCACCCAACTGTTGAATTTGGCAGGATATCCGAGCCACTTGACAAGTACTTCTTTATTTTTACCACGTCCTCTGGATTTTATGACACTCTCTACTTTGAAATTCTGATCATCCGCCAAACGTTCTTTCCCGACCAGGGTGAGTTCTTCGGTATAAAAATACCCGTCGATGATCTCGTCGTTCAAATCTTGGAGCTCGTACGTGTACAAATTCTGACGGAGTGAAACCCTGCTTATTTTGAAAATTTCTTCGCTGTAGTTTCTTTCGTGACCTTTCTCAAACGTATGTTTCGTGCGACTAATGCGTACGTAATCACCGACCGCGTATTTAGCTGTAAATCTCGCGCTTCTTCTCCGGTTGACGGTTTGGCTCAGCGCGCGGTGTTCCAAATTTTCTCTCGCCACTCTGGCATTATAAATCGTGACCTTTACAGGCCTCATTTTCGTGCCGGTGTGCAAAGTGTGATTGTACGCGTGTAATATATCCTGTATGACGTCGATGTAGCGCTTAGTGTTTTTGTGAGTGAAATAGCGCCAGATACGCTCTTTGATTGTTCTGATGAGACGTTCTACGCACGCGCACTTGATATCGGGATTTCTCGCAACTCTGAAACTGATATCTCGCTCCTTGAGAAGCTTCTGAAACGGGGCACCGACAAACTCCTTACCGCGATCCGATTGTAAGCAGATTGGAATGCGGCCGTTAGCACTCTTGAGGATGTTTTTGAACGCTGTTGCCACGGCCGAAGCAGTCTTATCGCGAAGTAATTCTACCCAGGCGTATTTACTCAGCACGTCGACGACAACGAGGAGATAATTGTAACCGTCGTTGTATTCTTGTAGCGTTGTGAGTTGCATCAGATCGCATTCCCATACGTCGTCGATGTTGGTGACGTCATATCGTAATCTCGGGAATCTTCTGCGGATTGGCCTGTGTAGGGTATAAGCGTCTTGGTTGCTCAGCCATTTATACACTTGTTTTCTCTCTTTATCGTCCGCAAGGGGGTTACCTTTTCTGTTTACGCGTAGCAAATTCCGCGCACCCGCGTAGCCAGCCTCGTGGCTGGGATCGTAATACTGCTCCGAGTAATCGCGCATTTCTTTCTTCACAGATTCAGCCTCTGCCATTTTCTGATCTTCCCTTTCGCTGTGGGTGACGCGTCTTGCGCTAAACTAGCGTTCAGGCTTGCGGCTGCTTCGGCCCAGGGATCAGGGACTGAGCGTGCGACGCGTCGTTTTGCTGTATTTATGGGGTCCGTCAGCCTTTCCCCTATTCGCACGATGTTTGCGTTACCGATTAATTCGTTCGGGGTATTGGTAATTCTTATAAACTTTGCAAATTCTAGCTGGCCGACGGGCAGTGCGTTGCTATCCTCATCTCCCTCTGTCTTCCTGCCTCTTTTGACGGGCCGTTTCCGAACGACATCGTTCAAGAGCTCGACAATATTGGAGGCTTGAATCGTGTGACCGTCTATGGTAACAGTACCCGTATCGTCCCACTTGAGCCGGTCGGGCGCTGCTATTTTCCAATGTTGTAGGAGTCTCTTTGCTCGGTTTTTGTATAAGCGCGGGATATTGCTTAAAATCTCTTGCTCACTCAGAGGTAATAAATCGGTATCTGGCTCGTTTGATTCTGCTGTTTCGGACTTTTCGTTTAATCCGTCGCGTAGCACGAGAAAACGTCGCAGTACTTGCAGATATCGTTTGCATTTTTCGTCAACTGTACCAAATTTTTTAGTGTGGAGAATATCAAACATCTCCGAGTCGAGTCTCGAAAGCGGGTCACCAGGCGTTTGAACGGATTCCGTGACCATTTCATCAGATGGTTTTGGGGTATCTGACGTTTGCGGCTCCGAGAGGTGTTGCTGGTGGCGTTGGAGTCGATCCAACATCGTCTCGGGCACAACGACCATTTTACGGAGTCTGTCCATGTCACTGTATAAGTTTAGTAACCAGAGCGCCGAGAATTGGACTCAATAGTAACGGTAAAAACGACCCGCCGCTCTGAACAATGGTCTTCTTCTTTTTGCGCCAATCCGATGTATTTTTATGAGCCAACTGTCGTAATACCTTTTTGTGGCGTCGGAGCCTTCTCTTTTCGTTATCTTTCAGAGATACAACACCGTGGAGCACGTTGAGAGCGCACTCGCAAATACACTTTACGAGTATCTTATCGGCTTCGCGCAACAGCACACTTCGTTGACGGGGATCAGCGTGTCGGAGAGCTTGTAGAATAGCGATGCGTTTCTTCGTGAAATGCTTACCGGGCAAGCACGCGCTTTCCGATCCTGCTCCAGCCATTGTTCGCGATAAACTGGAGCATTTGACTATGTGAAGCCAATACTTGTCCTCGAATCGTAGTCCTCCTCAGGAATTTAATTTCACATACTTTGGGACGTAAGCATAGTGGACTTTATCATCAGGGAAGATCCCTGTGCGGAATCTGAATTCGTCGAGAGCATTCTGCGAAAGATCTAGAAACAGGTACGAGTGAGGCTCTCTCGTTGCGTCCAGATAAGCGTCGCGTAAGAATCGCGGATCTTCCGGACAAACTTGACGCGCTAGATGTTGTATTTGCGCTCTGTCTCGAGGGTTTTTGAAAATGACCAAATATTTCGTGTTCAAGCTGATATCTCTTTGCGCTTTGCCTTGATGGAACATATTCTGCGTGATGAAAATGACACTGATGTTTCGATGATGCGACCCCTTTGTGAATAAATCCAACACCAGGTCATTCGACGATTCACGCATCAGGTCATCCAGGATCAGCAGCTTTTTCTTCTCGTTATCGTTCGAGTAGTCGCTTGGTTGAGGAAGACCTTCTCGGAACTCGATTTGGATGCCGGGAATACCCGGTTTTAAATCTCTGGAGTAGGTCTCCTGCCATTCAGCGTAATAAAATAAAATTCGATCGAAGCGCACGTTGCAAATATCCGGCAAATGGGCGAGAAATCTACGGACCCACTGAGTCTTACCACATGAAGTAGGTCCGCAAATACAGCTCGTGAATGGGTGCTGCCACCTTACGTCCATCTTGACAACTGAGAGGAGGAAGAAAAATTTCGCAATTTATATCATCTGCCAATGAAACTCGCGTCAGTCATCTTTCGCTACGGCCGCTGGACCAGGCCATACCCGCGGGCGGGCGGGCGGGCGGCGGCGGCGCGACGCGGAACGTGCGGCTATGAGCTCACGGCCGCACGCGCGCTCCGCAAAGAGCTAAGCCGAGTCTCGTGTGAATAAGCTTAAGACCGCGCGGATGAGCTCTACCCTCCCGCGGGAGAGAGGAGCTTACCCACGCGTGGATCAGCTTTTCACGCGCGAGAATCAGCTCAGCCACGCGAGTTGCGATCGTGTTATCATCGCCTAGGCGCATAGAGAGTTCAATCTGGAGATGTAGGATGGTTTCAATGAAATGGGAAGCGTCATTCATGGTACGAGCAGTATTTATTATTTGCATCATCATCATCACAATCATCAAATATATTATCATATTTTACACTTATCGAATCTGTCCAAGTAACGTGAGATCATCGCGTATCGTCATCGTCACGGTATCCAAACGGGAGAGAGAGAGTTGGTGAGATATAACGCCTCTTACGCAGGACTACGGTGCAAGTTTTGAATTCCTTGCGCGTTATCACGTCGTGCAAACGTGTTCTTCTTATCGCTCTGAAATCTAATCTTATCGAGTCTAGTTCCTGATCGGGCTCTCTGTCGAACCACTGGTCCACGAGCTGTTTTATACTGCCGAGATTGATTTTCTTACTGTTATCGGAATTCAACGAGATACCCTTTACTTTGCATGTTTCGAATACTTGGTTGCTACCCGGGACAACTACCTCGTAACCGTAGAACTTGGGTCCCCCGGATACAAACGAGCGTATGTACGCGTTCTCGCCATAGCATTCCAACTCGTCGGTCATTTCACCGAGAAACGGACCGAGGTGTGGTTTGTATTCTGTCGGATCGTCTTTGCGAGAAACGAAGATACATGAGTCCGTGTCCATGTAAAGAGTCCGTTTTCCGAGCTTTTCAATCTCCTCGTATAGTCGGAGACGCGCTTGCGCAGTGGTATAAGCAGCTAAGAGTACGTTGGTGTTGGGAGAAGACTCGACCGCTTCGTTTCGATACCGCCAGCTGACATACAGAACCTCATCGCTCGCGATCAGAATGTCGTGGACTTCTTTTTCTGGTGCGTGCAATAATTTCATAAGTGCCCTGCGTGATTTCACTATCTCGGTCTGTAGCAAGTTGTCTCTCTGCCCCCACTTCCCCCAGAACGAGTTAAGCGCCATCTTGGCAACGGAGCGGAGCCCCGGATTGTGCTCGATCTTGTCAATATCCAGTTTGATACCCTCGGCCCGCTCGTACTCTTCTATGTACCGCTTTTTACTCGCCTCATCGACGCATCCAGGCGGAAACCCGCTAGCCTGCTGTTTACTCTTCAACAACATATTCACATACTTGACAAACAGACCCCCCTCCCCCGTGACGGGGTCAAACTGCGTGATCTCATATTGCCATATGACGTGTATCTCGATAATCCGGTATCCGAGCTCGATAGCTTTTCTCAGTTCGTCAACTACCCACTCGTTTTCGAACGTACGCTGATCGATGTTTTCGTGATTACAATCTTCTTGACGCATCTCCTGACAGCATGAGCGACACAATGCAAAGAGTAAGCGACCGTGCATCTTGATTGGAAGAAGTGGTAGGTACAAGTTCCGCGGTGGTAATACTCGACATTTGACTACGCCTTCGACTCGTGATAAATCATTGTTGTCTCCGCCCGTCAGAGCGTCACACTCGCGTCCGACGTATATCCTGCGCGGATGCCCGATGGGGTATTTACCTTTTTTGTTGACAGAGGGGTACAGTGAGGTTACGTCATGGTAGCAGATTATTTCATTTTCTTTGACATCGTAATGCGTCACGAGATTTTCAGTGCGGCCACCGAAGAATGTACCCCTAGCATTCAGCGTGATCTTACTCATTAGGGGATGGCTTGAGACGTAATCTCGAATGACCGGGTCGTTTTCTTTGATTTTGTCGAATTCGCATTCCCACATCTCGCGCACCGTATACCCGAAAGATTCCATCCGTTTGATTTTAGCTTGAGTGCTCTCATAGACCTCGTCGTGTGACCGCCCGGAAACGACTCTCCTGCTCCGATTACCGTTAAAGCATTTGAGACATCCGTGATAAAAGCACCCCTGATATTCAAACACTGTACCCTTACTGTTGTTGGGATCCAGGCTCGGTAAGTAGCCGTCGACGGTGAAACCTTCGGGTAATCTGTACTCTCTCGCTCGACCAGCGTGTATAATCTCTCTATTCAAATCCCTCTCGCACGTCAATAACCATTCCAAAGACTTCTGAGAATGCTTGTCACCCCTCCTATAACCGCCGCGCGGGATTATAGCTATCGTGTTTGGCTTCAAGAATTTTTTCCGAAAGAGTAGATTACATGCGGATGCAATCGTGACAGCTGAAGCGAACGGGTCCGTGTCACCTAGTTCGAGGAAGAATTTTCTGAATTCTCTGCATGCCCCACGCAGAATCTCAACGTCCATATTGCAGTATTCAACAATTTCATTCTTGAAAACGAAATAATAGCTCGGTTTTGTAGCGTTGTACCATTCGAAAAATTTTTCTCGCTCACTGGGTGACATTGTCCCAGGGGAATAAAATTTTTCGTCTGGCAGCTCTCCTTCATATACCCAAGCGTCGGGACTAGTGAATAAATGCGGGAAGTATCCCTTCTTACTGCTCTCGGGCAAGCCAAACGTCTTTGGGCAGAGACTCAACCTGATGTGGAAAAAGTTCAGGCTGTCGATAAATTTTGTGTCTCGTACTTTCATACTTATAATTTTGTTCCCGCAGAGTATCACACTGGGTAGTGGGTGTTCCGAATCAGATACTAATCGTTTCAAAATGAATTGTCCGTCAAAATTACCGCTATTGTGCCCAATCACAATTATCTCCTTAAACGCCGTTTGCTTCCGCACTGTGAGATCAATGAGCTCTTTCACGGGATCTATCTTGAACTCAAAGTACCTCGGACCGCACGTATCGCAATTATTCTTTATATCATCGCCGCGATCTATACAGTCCGTGCATACTTGATGAGCGATTATAAGTACCACCTCGTGTTCGGTTGTCGTCTCGTGACCATTGTGTTTTTTAACCTGCTGAGTTTCGCAATCGTAAATCACGTAGCAGTACTTGTGAGCAGTCGCATCCGGTTTGACAGGCTGGACGTAACACAGCTCGTTTGGGGAATGCGCAGTATGACATTGCTTACAATATTGAACTCCGCACTCGTGCCTCCTATTATAAATATTTACAGTCCTGAAACAGCTTTTGCAAAGCTTGAGAACGTCACACAATTTTTTATTGTCTTTTTTGTAACTACCATCTGTTTTGTGTTTCTCATAGCAGTCGCGACCGTTGAAATATCTGTCGCAGTCATGACACTTGACGAGTTCTGTATTTTCTGTCGAGCAAGCGGGTGATGAGAAACACCGCGGACAAGATTTCTTGCATTTGTGTTGATTGACTCGGAAATATCTAAAATTACAGTGCTCGCAAAAGAATTTTGCCTGTACAATACCCGTTAGATTGACAATGGTATCAAAGTGCCGTGCTCTGCTGTTGTACAAAAGATTGATCGCGCCCACGGGTACACGACGGATATCCACATATTTTGTGCCGTCGAAAATCGCCGACTCACCCGTGCCCATGTTCGCCTCGTCGAAAACCCTGATGACTATACCTTTTGCCGCATAGTATTTCTGAAATTTTCTGATTTCGCGCATACCGCAGCCCCCTCTGGGAACGACTACGCCTGCTTCGATACATAGCAGTCGCGCGGAATCTCCCTGGACTTGTCTACGCCCGTCACGGATCACGTTCCACGTTTGGATGGATTCTGCTGTCCCGATGTTCTTTTTATCCAAGTGGGCTTCCCCCACAACGAGAGCTCTGGGTAAACACAACTCATCGTCATCGTTCCGAATCGCCACGACCGACTTAGATCTGACAACATCTATGGTGACTGGTTTCCGTTTCCCCGCACCTGCAGTCATGTCGACGTATACTGCTCGCACCTCAAAAGTCTCGTCGAGCTCGCAATTATCGTTACTCTGACTCAGTCGCTGGATCAGATTCCACAAATCGGCGTGTGAAAAATTATTTCGCGGACGCAGGGACATTCCACCGGCACCACGAGCGAAGCGGTCACACCGAACCGACACACTCACGAGGTCGTTTTCGTTACCCATCAGCGAAACTAAATACGCGTGAATATCTCTCATAGCCATCTCGTACCAAATCAATGAATTTATATTCTCGTTGGGGCGTTCGTTTACCCGCATCGAAAAGTGTCTACCCATGACCCCAAATCTCCGAACGGGGCGATCGTTTTGGCTCGTGATTGTGAATCTCTCTCCCGGAGGACGAATGTCGATATCGGCGTCTCCGTCATTGTCGTCGTCGTGGTCACCCCGCCCCTCGTCACTGTCAGCACTATATCTGTCACTATCGTATTCGTATTCGCTATCGTATTCTTCGTACTCGCTATCGGATTCATTTTCACTATTGGAATCGGAATACTCGCCGTCAGCTTGTTCCCCGTTCTCGTCATTGCCGTCGTTGTCGTCGTCGTCGTCGTCGCCGTCGATCGCATTGTGCTCTCTATTCCCGTCGTCACCGGTTTCGCCGCCGCCAAGCTGAATGACGGGTATTTCCCGTTGTGCAAACTGAATCACCGACGGTCTTACTTGTTGCGGGTGCTGAAAGGACTCCTCGGCTTCTCTCAAACCTTGTTCATCGACTTCTCGGATTACAGGTGATAATCTAACCCGGAGATCGAGTGGCTCGTCTTGCAAAACTACTTGATTTCGCGTGGCACTCAGATCCAGCGGCGTATCCTGGGGATCACAACCCCACGCGAGAGCCAAGCGACCTTCATTGCTTTGAGCTGTGAGAAATGATATAGACGAAATTGGTTATTCATGAATTCATTAAATTTGAATTTGAACCGGAAAATTTATTGCTACTTCAACATAAGATATTTACAAAAATACAAAAATATTTAAATTCTCTATAACAACAGTCAAGCGCAACGATAACAAAAACAACAATCAATCTTCGGGGATCCCGTAAAAAGTTTCACGCACAGACTGGAGGAGATCTTGTAAATCTGGCTCCAAATAGAGAGGCGAATTCGGATCTTCCGACTGGTCGTCAAACCAGCGGAGCTCCTGCGCCCTCGGAGCCCAGATCATCCTTCTCATGCTATATTCTAGAAAATCTGGATGTATACCTTGTAGTGGGGGTACACCGTCGTTGATCCATCTCCTCACATCTTTTGTCAGGAACAAGATCAAAAAGAAAGAATAAACTATCAATACAGATCCTTTTAAACAACGATAACGTATGAATGAGTGTAAATGGCTTACATTCGTTGATGTTTCTTTCATTACTGTTGTTTTCGAAGAAGTCAACCGGGTACTCCACCCCGTGCCTGTGAAGGTAGAATTGGTTGTGTACTGCCGAATTATCTCGCTGGTACCAGAAGTCAATCAGCATATCCCGATGCTCTTCGTTGAATCCAAATCGTGCATCACGCTCTTGTAGGACATGCAGGAGATTGCCAAATGGTGCCTGATAACCTTGAGCTCGTAGGAGCTGCGGCAACAAGTCACTTTGTAATTGGTGCCATTCTTGGGACCACAACGGATACTGGTTGCCGGCATTTATGATTTCCATCGCATCTTGCCAACCCTGCTCAAGTTCTCGGGCTCTCACTACTTCAGGGAATACCTGCTCAATCGGTATCGCAGCTGGAACTGGACCTGGGGATGCACGGTCGCTTCCATCGTCATCGCTTGTGTCGCTACTTTCGGGTAGAGGCATGTTTTGGTGATGGGGGTGGATTAATTCACCCATGGCTGCGCGGGGGCGTTCTTCTTCTTCTTCGGAATCGCTGGTATACCTTCTCAACCCCGCGACAGCGTCTCGCAGAGAAATAGGATAAATGTCGGCAAGTCTCTCATGCATCGGAAGATCTTCCGCTTCGCGTTGTTCCACGGCGGGATGCCCCACGACAACTTGTTCCACCACGTCAGGGCCTTCGCTAGCCCGAGAGTCCGATTCATCGACGACCGCCCTTGAGTCATCGTGGCGCTCTCGGTCCTCTTCATCTTCCGTGTCAACAACGAGCACGGATTCATTGTCGTCGTCGCTGCCATTTTCAGCTGCACCATCATGCCCCAGTTGTGCTGTAAAATAGAGGCAAATCACATGAGAACATGCACGCATTATTTCAAAACGCTCGATAAGTCGGCAACTCACGTTCAATTTCCATCGGCTGTGGCTCGTTATCGTGAACCACACCATCTTCTTCGCCGACAACATCGACGTCCTCATCCTCGGAATCGGTACCGTCAATGGCCCCCTCCTCCTCATCATCATCATCATTATTATTATCCTCTTCCCCCTCTTCCTCCTCCTCCTCCTCCTCCTCCTCCTCCTCCTCCTCCTCCTCCTCCTCCTCTACACTCGAAAGATCGGAGTCGTCTTCGACCCCCGAATCATCCTCGATCCCCATCATCTCGTGGAGCTCCGCCACGGCCCTGTCGATGGCGGGCCCGTCCACGACGATAACCTCATCGTCATCGCTGTCGTCGTCACTGTCGCTGTTATGACCACCCGCGTCGGCATCTTGTATGAGACGGTCGAGAGCTGGAACACAAAAGAAGAAAATCATTCACTAAACGCATAAACGAATCTCATTCATATCCATAAAATCCCAAACGTTGAACATCCGCTTCGACCATGCGACAAATCTCGACCATACGGGATTCCGTAAAAACACGCTCACGATGGATAAGGCCTGACAGGTCTCTACAAGCCTCCGTAAAAACAAGCCCGCGATGGAAGGGCTTTGCCAGGTCTCTACGGGCCTCCGTAAAAAACAAGCGCGCGATGGATGGGACTGACTCGTCTCTACGGGCTTCCGTAGTCGAGTCTCTCTCTCTCCACCTCCATCTATCCCCACTAGCGCGCTGATCCCACCCGAGCAGATACACTCTCTCTCTCGCGCCACGGCGGAACTACGCTGTGTAGTGGGGGCGCGGAAATTGGAAATTATTGAAATTTTGGAATTTTGGATTTCTGATACCAGTATTAGTTAAGTACCACCAAACTAATGAAAGGCTCGAACCCAAAGGTAATCTGCACTCAGAATTGCGATTGGAGCTACAGGGACCGAGTTATGACCCAAAATGTGATTTTTCACCAATTTTTCCGCGAGAAAAAATTAAAAATGCAATATAGTTGAATGCGAATGCATATACACGCGCATACACACACTCACGGTTCAAAATTGGTAGCGCGCGTTCGTTGATTATTCAACTGACGACTGACAGTCGCGGTTACTTAACTGACTAGGCAATTGAGAGACGGCACGTCTGAATGAACTTTCGTTAGCGAGGTCGCCGTCACTTATCGGTCTAGACCGTTTGTTAATACAAGCATTCGTGTATATGGATATATATATATATATATATACTCGAGTATATGGGTGTATATATATATATATATATATATATACACACACCCTATCGCGCACGTGACACGCACACACTCACATTGCGCGCCTGCATTTTGAATGCATCACGCGCATTGGCTGCACCACAACTCCTTGTGCAACGCGGATTGGCCCCCGGAAAACTCACCCACCTATAACCGCACTCAACACTCGCGCGCGGGAGGTATCATCTAGTTTGTATGAAACGAGCGCCGGGTCACTTTATCATAATTGAATTTTTCATAATAAAATTGTACTTACCGAGAGCCTCGCGGTACTCGTTCATGACCTCTTCGAGAATCGGCAGCTGCTCCATCCTCGCCTGTAGAATGTAGTCCCCGACGAGCATGAGGACGTACCTCGACCGCATAAATACCGGGTGCAACAGTCGGGCGATGCGCCGAAATGTGCATCGCCCCAGCAACACCCTGAACTCTCTTACGAGGTAGCCCAGCGAGACATCCTCTCGCCGAACTCGCCGAAACCACTCGCGGTTGCACCTCCGCCACACACCCACGTTGTCATAACGTAGGCGCTGTGCCAGGGCGAGGACTGCGTCACGAAGCTCTTCTACGGGGCTTGCCATTTTTCACTAACCGTGTCTTTCGTTCAAGATTTGTCACGAGACTGACCATTGCAGGGCATTTGGCACGTGTAAAGAATTACCCTGCTCGCAAAATCCCCGCCCACGAATATGCTTACTCAAAACAATAATCGACGCTTAGCCCAAGGTTCGACACGTGCGGATCGTTACTCAAGGATATGACTCACTAGGATTTTGAAAAATGTACACCGAGATGTATCATATACGAGAGCGAGAAGAGATTATTTTGGCATTCACATCCTGATGTGAAGGGTTATTCGAGAAATGGTCCATAAATTTCATCGCGATAAGGCCATACTTCCCATTCATTCATATGTACGGATTCATAATACATATATTGCCGGGGTGAAACATGAGTATCGATAGTCCCAACGGTTTCTGAGCAATGTAAAATATTTCCAAACAGAAAGCGATAGGATATTATTCCACTGTTCATATCCTGGCCGAGGCGTCAAATGATATGGGTAAGATGATCCGTAATCTACCAAGCGATAAGCTCATCGACTATTATTTTCTTCACGCACGTGTGCAAAAATATTGGGGGTATAATATCTTTGCCGCGTAAAATTCAGAAGGCCGGTAAGGCAGATAACGCGGAACCATGGGTGGATATGATTACCGATGCTCTATTATCGACAGAGGGGCGCTGCGATCGCTCAGTGGCCCAGGATTCAAATATTACAACTATTCACTCATATACGCTGGCATATGGACCAACAGCGTGAGAATATCACCTGACGCTACTATATATATATATATATACCGTGGCGTATATATAGCTATACACGCGGCTACACCAGCGGGACCTCGCCCATCAGCTGTTCGGTCCCATATTTTGTTTACCACCCCCACCACCTGACCTTGACCACTGATTATCAACAATATAAACATTGCGTGAACTCAGAGTACTACTCGGTCACACCGTAATGTGTATATCTATATATCGTGGCGATATATATAGCTATACACACGGCTACACCAGCGGGACCATCAGCTGCTCGGCCCCACCTTTTGTTTATTTACCCCCACCCCCACGACCTTGGGCGCACCTCCGCTTTATTGTAAACAATGCGTAAACACCATCAGCTGATGAGATAATACCTTACGCCAGCCGCTCCCAATGTTATTACCCCCTCCTTATCGCCGTGACCCACTGACCGAAAGAGATAAGAAAATACTACGCCACACGCCGACCTTGGTGACGTCAGCGATAAGATAAGCCCCGACGCTCGACTACCTCACACCACCGCGCTGATAAGATAAGAGATAAGATAAGCCACTCGGCGAGACTGCCCCACACCACCGTGACGTCACTGATAAGATAAGATAAGCGATGACGTCATTTGTTGTGTCTCGCTATACCGGTACTCATACTACTCGCATGAGAACGGAATTTGATTCTTTCCCATGCCAATTTTCAGCACGTGGGAAAATGGGAAAGAGGGGTTCGGAGTAATGAATATTAATGATTTTTTTAAAAATCACAGGGGCCATCCACAAACTACGTAATGCATTTTGGCCATTTTTTATCTCTACCCCCTCCAGTCGTGGCTTCTTAACCAAAATGACCCCCCCCCTCGAAAACTACGTAGCTTATGGAAATCATACGCATTATCCCTCCTTATAGCCGTAATGGGAAGGTACTATGATGCCAGATTCATGATCAGTTTCATTTCTCAAAGCTCTAGTCTAACAGTTAGACTAGAGCTTCTTACTAGAGTTAGACTAGAGATAAATCCCATACGATATTGCGCAGGATGATCTCGACGGGAGATTCTCTACTATATTCCTTCAGGAAACGCTATCAGATTTTCATTAAAATCTTAAATACAGGGCGAAAGTATGAGAATGATCATTTTTCGAGATCCAGATTGAGAAGCGGTTCTTATCCATATTTGGCATAATATCTGTTAGCATTTTCAGAGGGAAAAGAGAATTAACTATAAGATGAATCCTTGGATTAGATTAGAGTTTAGAGAAATACGGCGGTGCTAGGTCGGATTCAAATGAAGAAGGATAGCGGTTCAGATATCTCTGTCTAAGTAAATATTTACATTTACAAAGATCCACATTGCAAGTTACACAAAGACAAGCTTACTATTCTATTGAAGCATTCGAGTAAAATACTACATCGTATTGGTAAAATTTTGTCATTCTATGGGTAACACCATCTAGGATTAAATTTGATTTTAATATCAACAATGTATCCGACACCTATCAATAGTACATCTCATGAGAATGATGAAAGACATATGATTGTGATAACTGAATCAATGAAGCGAATATATACAAGTGACTTGGCATGGAATTCATTCAATTCTAATTGGACATGATGAGCATCGATCGCCAAGACTACTTATGCAGAGGCAATCAAATAATCATAGTTGTATTGCCAACATAGTCTATAATATCTAATGATGATTCTCTTGATAGTCAATCCTGAAGGACAGTGATCACAGAAACATAAGATATGCATAGTTTTGGTGGGTGTATGAGTTAGAAATTGAATGGAATATTGACTCTCATAATGCCAAGATCCGTAGAATTGTTTTCTTCAAGACACTTTACCAATCACAATAAACATTGATGCTTAAAATGTCTGAGCACGATGGATGGGACATCAAAATTTTGGATTCCAAAATAACCACATAGCTGGAATGGGATAGAAACACTAGATGAACTAGGTATCAAAAAGTTCAAACAAAAAGGGGCATAATTCACTCACTATGTCAGCCTGCTACCTTCCTCACCAGTGAAATTAAAAATCACAATTGTATATCAGGGTGGGCCGAAAATCCATTTTTCTCCGGAATCGCTTCGCGCTAGTGTTATGTCACTATCTTTTGGTGAGAAAATACAGAAATTTTCCCGCTGCATGTTCAAGATTGAGTTTTTCAGGTGGAGCAAGCGCCTTGAAGATTGAAAAAAATGAAGAAAAACGTGTTTTTCGACCCTTTTACGCTATTGTTTTGCATGAATCTTCGGTGCATCTTCACATTTCGATACGTGCTTCAATTAATTCCAAAGCTTGTTTCAAAATCTATAGAATGAGCTTAGGTACGTCTCATTTGAGTTACTTGGACCGAAGTTGTTGTCAATCCACGAACGATTGTTTTCCGCTTTTTTTCTTACGTTTTTTATCCGCGATCACCAGGAGGCTAGGCCTTATGTAGCCACCCGACAAAGAGAACTCTGTCCAGATTGTCACGCTTAGGCTTCCACGGTTTTCACCATTTTGCATTTGAGCAAGGAAAGCCGTCTCTAAACCGCCGAGAAATGGGATCTTGTGATGGAGTAAAAGTCTAAGAGATTTTTGAAAAATTAAGAAAAACATGATGTTTTGACCGGTTCTTCCGAAAGTGATGCGATAGAGCGCAGACTATTTTCTTCGGCTGAGTCGTCATATAAACCACCATTTCTTATGTATTCCCACCCGTAGAAACCAAGAACGAGGTCTACTTAGGCCTCAGGAGTACAGGGTCTTTGTGAATTGCAAAATACCTAGCGATAAAACTACACTTTTCCGGAAAACGCCAGAATCCGTTCAAATCGCTGTGCTGCCGAGAGGAGAATTTGAATAGACTTTAATCATTCATAGAACTCTATTTTCCCACGTATTTTGAGCTCCCGAAAACGATCCCGGTGGTTGCATGGAGCTCCAGTGCGTGAAATTCAAGTGAAGACTAGCTGATGACAGATGTGTCAACCCTGTGTATAAGGATAGGCAGTCCGTGCATAAAATAGGATGGCAATCTTCCGTCGTCATTTGCTCAATACTCGAATTTGACGCATCCAAGCTCGATGAAAACACCGGAATCGTTCCCAGGAGGACGAAGTACGTAGGAAATCGTGGAACAATAGGGATCCAGACCCATTAGAACATTCTCCTCAGCAACCCAGCGATTTGAATGGATTCATGTGTTTTTTTTTTTTGGAAAAGTTTAGTTCCATCGCCAGGATCGGTATCTCTCGATTCACAATGACCCTTGACTCCTGAGGCCTTAGTAGACCTCGTTTCTTGGTTTTATCAGGTGAAAATACATTGGAAATGGTCGTTCATATGCCGACTCAGCCGAAGGAAATAGTCTGCGCTCTATCGCATCACTTTCGGAAGAATCATCAAAACGTCGTGTTTTTCTTAATTCTTCTGAAATCTCCTAGGCTTTTTCTCTATCGCAAGATCTCATTCCTCGGCAGTTTAGAGGCGACTTCCCTCGTTCAAACGCGAAATAGTGAAAACTGTGGAAGCCTAAGCGTGACAATCTGGACAGAGTTCTCTTTGTCGGGTGGCTACATAAGGCTTAGCCTCCTGGTGATCGCGGATAAAAACCGTGGAGAAAGGGCGGAAAGCCATCTTTCGTGGATTCACAACAATTTCGGTCCAAGTCACTACGATGAGACGTACCTTAGCTCATTTTATAGATTTTGAAACAAGCTTCAAAATTACGGTTTGTCTACACGGCCGGACTCGCATGCGCGAATTCGCGTACGCGAAACGTCCGTTTCGGGCGCCGACAAACAGACCAATTACTCAAGACCTTGGAAGATGCGTCGCGTACGCGAATGGTGAGGCCCTTTTCGCGCACGTGAAAGGGCCCTTTTTTGCGTGCGCGAAACTTCGCGTACGCGAAAATTTGCAGGCAGGTGGCTGGTAAAAACCTTCGCGTACGCAAATATTTTCCGGCTCGCGTACGCGGAGGCTTTGATCAGCTACCCGCCTGCAAATTTTTACGTACGTGAAGTTTCGCGCACGCAAAAGCCACCCGTTCTGCGTGCGCGACAATCGTCTGATTCGCGAATGCGAAGGCTTTCGTCAGCTACGCGCCTGCGGATTCTCCCGTACGCGGAGAGAGATGGGCAACTCGTTGTCCTCACGCGAGGATTCGCGGGCACGCGGCTGATGAAAGCTTGCGAGTACGCTCACGCACTGAGTGCATCCTACGTAGAACGATCTCCTGGCACCCGCGAGAGAACCAGTTGCCCAATTCTCTTCACGTACGCGAGAATTTGCAGGCGCGCGGCCGATGAAAGCTTGCGCATACGCTGACCAAACAATTTTTGCGCACGCGAAACGGCTGTGGCATCCGCGGAAGAACTGGATGCCCATCCCTCTTCGCGTACGTGAGAATTCGCAGGCGCACAGCTGATGGGAGTCTTCGTATCCGTGAATCAGACATTTGTCCCGCGCACGAAACGGGTGCTTTTTGCGTGCGCGAAAATTCGCAGGCGGGCGGCTGATGAAAGCCTTCGCATCCGTGAATCAGACATTTGTCCCGCGCACGAAACGGGTGCTTTTCGCGTACGCGGAAATTCGCAGGCGGGCGGCTGATGAAAGCCTTCGCATCCGTGAATCAGACATTTGTCCCGCGCACGGAACGGGTGCTTCTCGTGTCCGCGTAATGTCGCGTACGTGAACTCGCGCTCGCGAGTCCGGCCGTATAGACATACCGTTAAAATTAATCAAAGCCCGTATCAAAATGTGGAGATGCACCGAAGTTTCATGCAAAACAATAGCAAAAAATGGTCGAAAAACACGTTTCTTTTCGTTTTTTTCAATCTTCAAGGCTGTTTCTACACCTGAAAAACTCAGTTTTGAACATGCAGCCAAAAAATTTCCGTGTTTTCTCATCGAAAGACACGCACTCACACGCTAGGCCTGATTTTCACCAATAACATTCTATTATCAAAAGGGATGGGGCTCAAGTGGTGATGTTCTTCATCACTTCACAGATGAATTGATGCACCGATGAAAGTTGGTGGTGAATTCCCAACAAATTCATAAAGTTACCAAGATCTGTCTTGAATTTCCAAACATGAGCTCTAAAAAATCTTGTATTCCAATCAATAATTCATCCAGGTACCGAATCAAGTGGAGTGCTTGAGGATATTGGGAATTTGTTGAGAATTGGCCTACATTTTTCATCAGATTCTTGTATGGATGATTGGAGATCAGCATCACATGGGGGTCATCTTTTCTGAAAATGGATTGTTATCGGTAAAAGTCATGCCAAGCATGAGTGTGTGAATGAGTGATGAGTAAGCATCTCACATCATTATGAGGCAACTCTGTCTAGCAAATGGTCTAAGATTCAGTCCCACACAACTCATGTGCACCGACACGCTAGGCCCGATTTCCACAAATTACATCCTATTATCAAAAGGGCTGGGGCTCAAGTGATGATGTCCTCCATCACTCCACAGATGAATTGATGCACCGATGAAAATTGGAGGTGAATTCTCAACAAATTCATAAAGTTACCATGATCTATCTTGAATTCCAAACAAAAGCTTCAAAATATTTCGTATTTCAATCAATGTTAATATCCGAGTCTAAGATCAGGTGAAGTTCTTCAAAATAGTGTCAATTTGTTGAGAGTTGACCTACATTTCCCAGCAAATCCCTTTGTGGATAATTGGAGATCAGCCTCACATGGGGGTCATGTTTTTTGATTTGTTATCGGTAAAACTTATGCCAATCATGTGAGTGCAAATGAGTTGTGAGTAAGCATTAGACATCATTTTGAGGCAACTCTCTCCAGGAAATGATCTAAGATCCAGTCTCACAGCTCATTGGCACTGACACGCTAAGCCTTACTCTCACTCATAACACTCCATAATCAAAAGATATGGTCCTCAAGTGTTGGTGTCCTTGATCACTCCACAGACAAACCGAAGCACCAGTCAAACTCATAGGTGGATTCTACAGGTTGGCATCACCCATTTTCATTATCTTCTGCTGCTAGAACTTTGCTAGTAATCTCCACTTTCGATGAGACACTCCAAATAATTCATCAGCTGCAAGATGATCTACAATCACTATCTATAGTTCTCTCTTGCGTATCAAAGTGAACCCACCTGGGACACCACAACAGTCAGCTCGCATTTGCTGCAACAGATTTCACAACCTCTTACAAAAACAAGACACACACCACAAAGAATTTGATCCTTCACTTGAAATAATTTGTTACAAAATTAACTGTTTGTAATGAAAAATAATACTCATCTGACTGCAAACAGATTGTCATACTGCACTGAGCATGTTGTTCTTATCATTCGACAGCTAGCAGCCGACAGCCAGATCCACACCTCATGTAGGGCGAATCCCCAAAGCAGACAACATCCGCACACCAAAATTTCTTATTTGGATTATCGGTAGACGAGATACTGCGCTCGATGTCGCCAATAATCCATGAACACCACTAATGCAGCGACGACGATACGGCAAATGTGCATACAGATGTACGGCAGCAGCCGACGATGAACCTCCACGACTGATGAGTCTACTTTACACACAATACACATAACACTGAAAATTTAGTCACAACACACACTTTCCTCTCGGCAAAACTCGAGACAAATAACTCAAGTTATCGGCTTCAACCGAAACGTACCACACGCATGTCCGGACATAGCAGACACGAAATCCGAAATTACTAACAACACGACGGTCTGTCACACACGTGGCAGCGGGATCCATAACCACCACTCCGGCGGGTACGTGACTTCGAAAGTCACGGTCGCGTCATCTCCACGACACCCCGGACGAGCCCTCAAAATTGCACTTTTAGAAATTGCATTTAAAAACTAATCAAGCTCCAAATCGCATGCGCAAATCGCCTAGATTTCATAAAATTCGACGGGCTTTCGATCTATCATTATCCGGACGAGAAATTTTTACAAATTTCAAACAAAATTCTCTAATTTCTTAACAACAATTTTTTTCTAATCGCCGACATCGGCATTAGATTCGCAATAGCCCAGAACCTTGAAAAAACTTTTCCTGCCCGATTAAAATTGCGTAAAAAAGATTAAATTGGGGTACATTCTTATTCAGCCATAGTGTATGAATAGCTAAATGGATGGAACATGAAGACGTAGAATACAGATATTGGTTATGATTCCTCAAATACACAAAAACATCAAGAACATTTTGTTCATCGGGAATTCCATACTGCAGACTATTCGTTTGTTCCAGGAGTGGACTCAGGGAAGTAGGGAAGTAGCAAGACCTGAAGCTGTATGGGGTGTTTCTAGTCACCAGCCGCACCATTTAGACTCAAAAAGTGACCACGGAGGTGAGATTTGAACGTGCTGACTATGGTTGTTTGGCGAGATAGGTTGGTGATAGAACATGGTAGTTTATTCCATAGTCAGTAAAGGTAGTTTATCCCGTAGTAGTTGTAGAGAAGTGGGCAATCTGTTCCGAAAATAAGATGCAGAGATATGGAAGGATTTCTTATAGGTTACTGTGCGGAAATTTCTTATGAGAAGAGATATTTCAGACTGGTTTTCATTTTGGTACCTTGGGGTATAACCCTATCTGGTACATCTAGCAAATCAAGATTACATATATAATAAAATACAATATAAGAGTAAGTATGAAGATCATTCGATCTGGTGAATAGATTATGATAAAATATAATCATCAATCTTTGCACTCATGTTCATACATGAATATGCGAAGAACTATGATTAGAGTCACATTTGATAAAGCGAATTTGATATAATTTAGTGAGAAAGAAGATGAGAGGAGCTTATCTGATTAAAATGTGGTGAATCGAGTAGGTTAGGAGTATGAAAGAAAATCAATTTCTCAAGTGTGGGCAGAGAAATTCAAGTACTTAGTGGAAACTCATGAACAATCCGCACGCTCTCAACTTGAGATACCATTCATGTGAACTGTGGCTATTCATTGATGAGAGTGGTGTAAAAACTCATCAGAGTCGTATAAAATTATCGAGCTCAGGATCTGAAAAAGTAGGTATAAGAGGTCCATTCCTGGAACGTCTCATGCACACAATCAGATTTTCCACCACTGGACTTTGATGTTTCAATTGAAGACTCACAGAATGAGCTTTTTTGAACAGGTTATGGACTTCTTCAGGCCACGGTGGGCTACAGCTGATTTTGGAGTCATCCTCATAGCCAAAAATATCTTTTACGGTTTTCTCCTTCCATTTAGGTAAACCCGAAATAATCTTATCCCTAACAGTAGGTGAAGATAATTGAATAACAATCGCTTGGGAGTCTACATTCTTGGCTTCCTGAGAGATCAAGTTCAAAGTTGGAATTGATGAACACTTATTACGAAAACTAGGATCTTTCCATTCTCTCACGTTTATCACACAATTTTGAAGCATTGGCTCATCTATAGCATCAAAAATTTTATTGACTATTTCAGTTTTCGAGAGATTTATGTCGCATGGAATGTCCGTTGGAATCATTTCAGCTGAGTAAACGAATGTAGTTTGATGAGAAAACTGAACAAGCTCATCACGGATTCTTGATACATCTTTTTCAAGCGCAGTTATCCGATTTTCCATCCTCGCTCCAATTTCATACAATTTTGAGGAAAGTTTCTCTTGACAAGTGTCAAAATGAGATATAAACATTTTAATCAAAGTAAGGTGGCATGTCACATGGATGATCAGCACACTTGGCGGTAGAATCAGATTTGCGTGATTCATATGAAATTACTCGATCTTGTTGAGAAGAACTCACTGTAAGTGGATTAGGCGACATGGTATGGTTATAGAATCCCTATAGCAGAACAGGATTGAATCAGCTGTCACTCTTGCCGGACGAGAGAGATTTCAGATTAGATTAGTTTTCATTAGTCACCTTGGGGTATTACCCTATGTGGTGCATGTAGCAATATTCAGTATTCATAATAATATAATATAAAAGAATTCGAATAACTCTAAGCTATGAAAATATTTAGAAATTCTATCAAAATTTGCAAATTACAAATATACTCTAGAAATACAATCGCAGATGAAAGTCATGTCGATAGGAAATTACTTGAATTACAAGAAATGAACAGGAATATCAAAGTTGAAAGAATAGTTGATAGGGGAGTATTATACTTATGCGTTATTGATGTTCTTGAGACATACGTTTCAAAGTGCATCATCGATGGAAGAATTTGAAGATCTGGATCTTCGGGAGATTGATCTATGGATTACAGATCAATATGAAAAGTTTGACTGAAGTCTAGAAATGATGGAGAATGAGCTGCTAATCAATATTGGGGAGTGACATCAAGGTCAAACATGGCGGCCGCATACCCCGAGGTTAACACGGGCTTGTTACTAGACAGCGCCATCTACGGCGAGTCGGGAACTATTGCATGCCCCCAGAATTTAACATGGATGTCACTTCCCAATACTTTGTGCTGAGTTACAAAATTTTCAAGATCCAACTCTGAGAAAATTGGCACAGGTAGCTCATTTTTTGAAGCTTCCATGCATACAATAAGTTTTCTCACTACTGGTTTCTGACATTCCATACGAACACTTACTACGAAGGCTTTTTTGAACAAAGTGTGGATTTTTTTGGGCCAAAGTGGGTTATAAAATATTTTAGAATCATTGTTATAGCCAAAGATATCTCTTACAGTTTTCTTCTTCAATTTAGTTGAGCTTGAAACTATCTTATCTCGAACTAGAGGTGACGATAATTGTATGACAATTGCTTGAGAATTATGATCTTTGGCTTCTACAGAATTTGGAGTTGAAAATGCAACGGATGAATGTGCGTTGTAAGAACGAGGACCTTCCCATCCTCTCACGTTCACGACAGAATTTCGAAGCTCTGGCGCATTCATTACGTCAAAAACCTTAGCTACTATCTCACTTTTTACGAGATTCAGATCACCGAGGATCTCCGATAGAATAATTTCCGCTGAATCCATTAAAGTTGCTTGATTTGGAAGTTAAGACAGGTCATTGCGTATTTCAGAAATATCATTCTCAATCGCAGTGATTCGGGTTCCTATTCTGGACTCAAGCTCGCTCAACTTTGACAGAATTATTTCTTGACTAGCGTTAAAATGCGAAATGAAAAGTTTGAAATAATGTGGCATATCATTCGAATGATCATCGTTCTCTGAGTTATTCTTGAAACATTGTGATTCGTGGTAAGCGATGTCATGTTGTTGAGTGAAACTCACTGCGGTAGAATTCAGTGACATTGTAGCGTGGAAATCGTGGATGCAATATGAAGGTTAGAATCAGATTTCAGTCAGCTCTCACAATCGACAGTTAGGCAGCACACTAGACACTTGGGGAAAGCGATCAGGGTGGATCACGTTTGAATCAGGCTTCAGTATCGATAAAGCAGGGAACTAAGCAAGATTGCTGCCATCCAGCTGGTGACGGTGGAATTTCCAAGATGCAGCGGATCGGCAGGCTCTCGGTAACCTCACCTCGAAATCCGAAACATGCTGGTCGAAAATTAGATGAGACTCTTGCAATATACATAGATCCAAGAAATTTGTAGATCCAGCGGTTATTTGCAAGTTTTGGCGTGCAACAATCCGTAAAAGAAAGGCCCGTGGGCACCTTGCGGCAGAGAAAAGTAGCAGAAAACAGAAAGATACAGCGGGAAACGTGTGATAAGAGAGAGAGAGAGAGAAAGAGAGAGAGAGAGAGAGAGAGAGAGAGAGAGAGAGAGAAAGAGACCCCGTAGGGGGCTTTGGGTGTGACCTTAGGGTTGCACTTGGAGCTTGAGGGAGTGATGCCCCTCCGGGACCGAGTCCTACACTTACACTAACACACACACTACACTCTACACGCACCATACTTACGCTTGCTCAAGCATTACACAGACATACCAACATTATACAGAACACGCATCACACAACACACCACACCCGTGCTGGTTTGGTCCGGGGTCGGCCAGCATGCGATTCCAGGCCCTGGAAAAAGAAGAAAGAAGAAGATGTCCAGCATTGACGGCAAGAATTCCCCAAGTAAAGCGGGGCCCCATTCGGATCTTGGGGGAGCCCCCCCCCCCCCAACGATGCAAAGCGCGCTACCAGTGGCATACTTGGCTGGTGGACTCACGCGTAAAGCTACAAGCGATGGAAATACGCCTCTGGCGAAGATAGTTGGAGGAAAGGACCAACACCAGAAAGGAGTAGACCTCATCCCGAACAGCAGGAAGAGAAAGGGTCTGAGTGAGGAAGTAGATAAGCGAACGCTGGAGCAATCGAAGCTCACATTCTTGAGCCAAAAAGAAAAGAACGCGAAGGTTGCTGCAGAAGCGCAAGCGGCGGCAGACAAGCTGATGAAGATCAACCCCGCGATCAAGATCCAGCTTACGCAAGACAAGAACAAGGGAGACGATACCGCCGATTCCAGCTCGGATTCAGGGGACTCTAACACCACCACGGAGTCCCAGAAGTCAGAAGACACCCTGACATCCAAGGACTGTGACCGTGGACTCGAAAAAGGTCGAAAAACACCGGAGGATATGGACATCGATCGGTTCCCCACACCTTTCAGGCTCTTCAGACTAGCTTCAAAGTCAAGGTAGGGAAGTTCATTCAGGAGATGTGAAGCACGGATGGTAAACGACTGATTCAGAGCTTCAGTGCGTGGAGATCTGTAGGTGAAAGAGGCTTTGCTCTTCCTTTCTGACTGTCGCAAAGTAGGGTTTTCACTGGCAAGAGGAAACTTGGATCTGAGGAACGCCGGCTGATTGTGTTTAATAATGGCAAGTGCAAGTGAGCCGAGAAGGTACTCTCGGCGACTTTCAGCGGAGAGCCAGCCAAAACTCACACGGTAGGGTGTTACATTGGCTTGTCGAGGGATGTTGCCATAAATAAATCTGATACAAGCATTGTGCAAACGGTGGAGTTTCAAGGCTTGCTTTTTGTTAAACCCAGTAAGTAACGCCGCACCATAGTCGAATATATGGCAAAACTAAGCTAGTAACTAGCTGTTGCCGTAACGGACGAGCCAGACTACGAGCAGCAACTCTCAAGGAATAGAGAGATCCATGGATACGCTGACTAATTTGACTGATTTGTTTGCCCCAATCAAGTGATCGATCGATGAACATTCCAAGACTCTTGATCTGAGACGAGTACGGAATGTTTGTCCCCATGACCTGCACTTGTGGCAGTTGATCCAGGTGAATCTCTTTGAGATAAAGTTTGCTTCCTAGGATGATGACCGATGTTTTTGATGCATTGAGTTCCAGGCCGTTGTCTGTAGCCCATTTGGCAACTGCTTAGGCATCTAAAGATATCAATGCAATATGATCAAGGAGCTCCTCGGGGAGACAATGGAGGTATATGCTCGAGTCATCTGCAAATATCGCACACTTGGTATGCGTGAGGACATCAGGAAGATCGTTGATGAAAATGAGGAAAAGCAGAGGACCAAGTACACTCCCTTGGGGTACACCGGTCACTAGTGGAACCCATGATTCATGCATGCCATCTGGAAGACGAACAGCTTGTTGACGATCGCTGAGATAGCTAGCAAACCATCGTATGACACGGTCGCTGCATCCTATTTTCCTCAGCTTTATCAAGAGTTTGGCATGTGGCAGGGTATCAAACGCTTTTGAGAAGTCAAATGAGATTAATATTGTGAGCATTCTCTTATCAATGGCACCCCGAGCATCTTCCAGAACTCCAAGAAGAGCTGATTGAGTCGAGTGGTGGGATCTGAAGCCAGATTGTCTTTCGTGGAGCAAGTTTGAAGCTGATAGGTGGTTCGAGATCTGTCTGTGAACAACTCTTTCCAGAACTTTTGATAGCTCGGAAAGTTGTGCAACGGGACGAGTATCGGATGGGGTCTTAGGAGCAGATACTTTCGGGAGAAGGATAATTGAAGCCTGTTTCCATGTGGCCGGAAAATAATCGAAATCGAATGTTGGGACACTTGTAGGCAAAGGTATAGAGCAAATACGATCAACTTCGTCATCTTTCAGAGATTCGCCTGAACTCGTTACGCTAGCAAAGTGCTGATTCAAGGTTTTTGCATCAAATATATCTAAGGGAGACAAACGAGGGCGAGATACAACTCCTAGTTTACGGAGTTCACTCCATCTAGATCTTGGGTCAGGAGCAGATGATATTTTGTGAGCAATATACATGTTCTTAGCCTTATCTAACTCAGATTTGACTAGTGCCCTTCTTCTACGATTGTCGTGGAGAAGATCTTGAGATTGTGTACGATTGGCGATGCAGTATAACTTGTCACGTTCAACCATAAGACGACGAATATCAGCTGACACCCAGGGTTTTTTCGAGGAGGTGCCGTTGAAGTTTCTCAAGGGTGCAAGCTGTTTAAACGCATCTAGGCTTGCTGTAGTGATTGACGATACAGTGTCGTCTAAGTGGGTCTTTGCAAGGCCATGATAAACAGATGAACTTGAGTCTAGGGGTCTTAGAATTATATTATTACTATGTCTTAAAATAGAATCATGTGGAATATTTACAGGGGGCATAAAATATGACGGCAACTGAGAGAGAGTGAGAGAAAGAGAGAGATTGATTGATTGATTAACGATTTATTTATGCCGTGGTCACAGCGGACCGTATGGCAAAAGGCACAAAAAATACATTTCTATAAAATAGTTCAATTTCTAACAAAATAGATTCATATGATAACATGTTTAGACTTAATAAATACAATTAGGTAGATCTAACGTACTTCAATATTATTCTCACTCAAACACGCAAAAAGACAATGGGTTGTGCGAACAGAACTAGGCAATTATAAGACTCAACAATTTCAAAATTTAGGCAATTCATTCAAGGCAAATTCGATATACAAACACGCTGCGCACACACTCCATTTATACTTCCATCTCGTGAAAATGAGTCGAGACAGCATTTTTGAATGTATCAAAAGGGGTTTTTAAACGGATCTGAACGGGAATAGTTTCCCATAGTTGCATTGCTCGAAGTGAAAATGCGTTCTCGTATGCAATCGTGCGGGTAACAGGAATTCGAATCCGAGTGGATTGATTCCGCTCTGAGCGACGTACTTCATCGTTCAAAGGTTGAAACAAATCTTTTAGATACCGTGGAGTTCCGGTGGAAAATACTTTATAAGTCTGTACGCTCAGAAAATAATCACGACGACGATGTAATTGTATCCAATGCAGGCGCTCATAGAGGGGTTGCAGAGCTGCATCGCGAGGGCATCGAAAGATGAAGCGTACGCAGGTGTTAAGGAGACGCTGCAGCTTTGTAGCCAAATAAGCTGATAGATCAAAATATACCAGGCACGCATAATCAATGTGAGGCATTATCAAGGCATTGATAAGCAATTTCTTCGCTTGAGTTGATAAAAAGCTGCCACGACGGCGCAACTTATGTAGGGTTCCATGCACATTCGAACAAATACTTGAGACATGAGCATTCCACGAAAGGTCCTTGGAGAAAATCACCCCTAAATTCTTGACCGACTCTTGTAAGGGTATTACGTGACCATTAACGATAATAGGGTGTAGAGAGGATACGTCAATCCTCATGTGATGCTGAACTGAGGCGGTTAGAATACCTTTTGTTTTGGGGATGCTAAGTTGAAGTTTGAATTCCTCGGCCCATCGTACTATGCGAGCAGAGTCTTCATTTATCTTTTCAATCATTTGAGGTAATTCAGAGGGTTTCCCTTGTATGTAAATCTGAAAGTCATCGGCAAACAGCATACCTTTGCAATGTCGCAGGACGCGCATGATTGGATCGATGAATATGAGAAAAATTATTGGTCCTGGGTTTGAGCCTTGTGGGAAGCCCGAGGATGTGGGTTTGAATTGTGATGGGATGCCATTCTCATCAACGACAGATTGAAGTCTGCCACTGAGATAAGAATGGAACCACATTATAGTTTCATTCGAGAAATTTAATTCTTTCATCCTTCGTAGGAGTAGCTCGTGGTCAACACTGTTGAACGCAGTCTTGAAGTCGAACAAGATTTGCAATGTTACGAGGCCATTCTCGATACCACAACGAATATCCTCAGAAATTTTCAGAAGGGCAGTCTGCGTACTGAAATGAGCACGAAACCCAGATTGATAATCAGACAAGATCTGATGTTGTTCAAGATGCTCGACTAGCTGCTCTGTTACTAAGGTGTCAAAAACTTTTGCAAAATGAGGCAAATTTGAAATGGGTCTGGTGTCTGCTGGCGAATTTGGGCGAGAAATTTTACTTAAAGGAATGATTAGCGACTTTTTCCATATTTCGGGATATTGGCTAGATTCAATCGATGAATTAAATAAATTGACAAAATACGGAACAAGTGACGACAAGACAGATCTGAAATCTCGGAGGGATAACCCATCACAACTCTGCCCTTTCGATTTTGGGAGGCATTTCAGCATTGACTCATAAACTTGGATGCCATCCACTTGCTTCAAGGAGAACATGGGGTAGGCGCACTCAATGTTACTATCAACGATTAGTTGCAATGTCCGGGAAGGACAATTTGGATATTGGCTCGACGTTTCACAGTAAAAACGATTCAACTCATCCGCTGGAAAAAATTCAAGGGGGGACTTGTTTGAGTCCCTACACAAACCAAGCTTACGCAATACATTCCAATAGCCTGATTTTCCAGTAGCATCTGACAAAGATTTAAGGCAAAACTCATTTTTTGCGTTCCTCAATTTATACTTCAACTGTTTCCGAAGAAGCTTATATTTGGCCCATAATCGAGGGTCGTCCGATTTCTTAGCTTGTGAATAAACTTTATCTCGTTCCTTGCCTTCTTTCCGAAGTTCTGGAGTTACCCACGGATTTACCCGTTCGCGAATACAGCGCGTGGTCAGAGGAGCCATTTGATCGAGCAAGCTCAGAGCGACAGTTTTGAAACTACCAAGTGACTCATTTACATTGATGCGACAATTAAGTGACATGCTGCTTGACATTGCTTCGAACTGATTACTAAATAATACAGGATCAAATTTTCGGTAGTCACGTGAGGTAACTATCTTAGAACTCTTAACGCTCGAGGGGAACTTACAATCAATTACAAGGAAGTCGTGACCATTGATGAACGGAGCATCTGATTTGAAGTAATGTACGACTTTATCAGCACAATCGGTCAAGATAACGTCTATCCAGGTATTACTATTCTCAAGGTGGTGTGTTGAGCCGAACGGGATACAATGTAGTGATTTTTCACGGATCAAGTCCCGTAGATGTGAAGAATAGTAGTCTTGCGTCAGTAAATCAGAGTTCAAATCTCCGGCCAGAACAACATTAGAATAAGATGTTGCTATATTCTCAAATTCAGAAAAAAACTTAGTCAACACATGCCCCTTCGGTCGACGATAGACAGCTGCAATTAAAATTTTACGGTTCTCTGGAGTCTTCACATCCAGCATTAAGAATTCTGTTTCGTTAATACTAGATATCTTTGATGACTGGAGCACATGATATTTCAAGTCGTTACGGATGTAAATGCCAACACCACCACCCTGAACAAATTCACGCTTACCGGTTGAGGATCGCAGACCACGGTCATTGCGGATAAATGAGTAATTTGCTATCGAGAGAAAGAGAGAGAGAGAGAGAGAGAGAGAGAGAGAGAGAGAGAGAGAGAGAGAGAGAGAGAGAGAGAGAGAGAGAGAGAAAGGAAGAGATAGATAGATATCCTTTATTCGTCATGCGACAAAATACACCTACATATTTTCATATGTGTCACATATATATATATATAAAATTAATAAATATTCCGATAAAATCATATTAAGAAATAATTTGGTCAAGGATAGATATATCACAATTGTGACTAGTCATACACTTTACGATTTAACTAGAAAGAAAATAAGATAAAGGGCATGGGTTCACAGAAATATCACAGTTTTTCTTCAGTCTGGTGACAGAAGGTCACTTACAATTAAAAAGAGATAGAAAGAAAAGGAACAAAGCCCTAGCCCATCAAAGATTAAAGTAATGCTGCTTCTCCGGATCAATCCTCTGAGGAGACTTTGTTAATAGGAAATCTTTCAAGGACTCTTTGAACAAGGGTGTTTTCCCCAGCTGCCGAAAGCCCGGAGGGAGAAAGTTCCAAAAATGAGCACATTGAACCTGGAAAGATCTCCTTCCATATTCAAGTCTCATATTGGGAACTTTGAGTACCCGCTCTTCTGCATCACCACGTGCGGGGCGTCCAGATTGGTACCTGGTAAACATCGCAGCTAGGTAGCCAGGTTCTCCAAGATGCATGATCTTATGCATTAAAAGTGCTGCGAAGTACATTCTCCGCGAATCAGTACGTAACCAACCCCAACGCTCCCTAAACGGGGTGATGTGCTCGTCTCTCCTAAGATCAAAAATGTACCTCACACATGAATTGCTCAGTCGCTGTATCCGTTGCCGCTGTTCGTCCGTGGCGTCGAGGTACACGACTGTGCAATAATCTAAATGCGGTTGAACTAATGACTCGACTAGGCGAATTCGGAGAGGTCTGGTGATACACGCCCTAAAAAACCGCAATCCGTATAGGGCTCTATTCACTTTCTTAGTTACTTGGTCGATGTGCGGTTTCCACGTCAGTTCACTATCAAGTGTAACACCAAGACTCACGACCGTGTCGCTGAACGGAATGAACTTTCCTTCCTGTATCTCAACTCCTGGCAAGTCCATTCTCTTCAGGTCTTTGATATTCCTCTCAGAGCTGAAGAAGATTGCCTTGGTCTTGCCAGCGTTGAGACGCAGGCCGGAGCTTCTGGCCCATTCAGCAATTAGTCGTCCTACTTCCCCCAGCCGAGTGATGCCTTCCTTGATCTTAGTTTTCTCGACTTGGAGATAAATTTGAAGATCATCCGCATAGAATAGATGATATACCGACTTTCCATCTAGCAAACCAGGTAAGTCATTAACATATAAGCTGAAGAGTAAAGGCCCGAGAAGGGATCCCTGTGGAACACCCAGATTGGTTTCGAGCCAATCAGAACTACCGGATTTTGAAGTGACTATTTGGGTGCGGCCTTGTAAGTATGATTTTATCCACAGGAGTGCCGACCTTGAGAATCCAAGGTTTCGGAGCTTCCTCAACAGCTTTCATGGTGTTATTGTGTCAAAGGCTTTGCTAAAGTCGAATAGTAGGAGTAAGGTGACCTTCTTCCTATCAATGCCTACTCTGATGTCATCCGTCAACTTTAGTAAAGCTGTCTGGGTGCTATGGTATTGCCTGAAACCAGTCTGGAAGCGATCAAGAAGTTTCTCTACTTTCAAATACTCCGTGATTTGGTCATGTGCAATTTTTTCCAGAACCTTGGAAAGGAAGCACAGCAGCGCTATGGGACGAAAGTCCGAGACCGTTGATGGAGCTGCAGTCTTCTTCAATGCAATCAGCTGCGCTTGCTTCCAAGCCTCGGGAAAGACGCTATGAGCGAAAGAGGAATTGAATATATGTACAATAAGATCACCAATTGCCGGAAGAGCCTTCGCGATCACACTCTGAGGGATCCCATCCACCCCGCGGGCCTGCGAGGAGAAATGTTTAATAGCAAGGACTACATCATTGAAATTTGTGGGCTTGAATTTAAACCCCTCCTCCGGTGCAGAGTTAATATCGTCCATTGCTTCATTGATATTTTCGTGAGGCGAAACAGAGACCCCCGCAAAGTGAGCGTTCAACTCATCCGGTGTGAAACCGTGAAGTTCTTCCTCTTTGCTCTTGGGCAAGAGGCCGAGATTGCGCATCTCCTTCCAAATATTCTTGTTCTGATCAAGAGCGTCTGAAAGATGGTTTTGAAGGAAGGAATTACGCTCTTGCTCAATGCGCAGATCGACCTCTTCGCTAAGCCGAAAGTACTCATTTTGAAGCTCAGGACACTTGCACTGGTTGCGTTGCATACGCTCCCAACGCCTGCGCGTCGCGTCTCGCTTCTTCATGAGCACCCTCAGCTCAGGACCAATCCAAGGAGCATCATTTTTACGCGGGTTTATAGTTTTTTCCGGTGCTAATTCATCTAAAACGATCATTAAATTTACATTCAAGCATTGAATTGCGTCTTCCAAACTCGTTTCGGCATTTTCGAGAGCTGTCCAGTCACAGCGGAGCAGACGGTCATTCAATATCTCCGGGGTGATGTTACGGAAATCCCTATACTTGAAGGAATTTTTTGGCGGAGTAGGGGTGAAGACGTTGATGGTGACGTCAATGACCGAGTGCCCACCGAAACTGGGCAGGTGTCTGTTGTGAAAGTCAGTAATGGTGTCGTTGTCATCTACGTAGATGTGATCAATGCATGTATGAGATACATTGGGGTTGTGTTGATGAGTCGGGCCGTGCTGCACTATCTGCAAGGCTAGTTCTTCTGTCAGTGCAGTCAGTGTCTTGGTGTCGGGATGAGCAGTATCCAACAAGTCAGCGTTCAGATCACCCATAATGATTTTGTGACTGTAATCACCACACAGCCGGCGTAACGAGCCAAACAGCCCATCATCCTTCTGCATGGCAATTTTAGGGGGTCTATAGATTACCGCGACTAATATTGGGGGTGAGCTGCCTTGCTGCACGCTACAAAAAAGGAATTCGGGCACGCCAGGTTTCCCCGGCCCAAAAGTATTCGACGAAACCAACTTCTCAATTTTGAAGTCATTGCGCACATACAAGGCAACTCCTCCACCTTCTCTGTTGCGATCTTGTCGCAACAACGAAAAACCTGGAATTTGAACGAGACTGTCATCCACATACTCATCTAGCTTCGACTCGGCCACCCCAAATAGATGATAGGAGGGATCGTTAGCGACGAGCAAGCGTAGATGCTCAATCTTATCTGTCAGGGAGTTAAGGTTGATAAATCCCGCTTTTAAAGAATTACCCCTCCCTCGTCGCTCTTCAGCAGCCGTATCCAGTCAGGGAGTCCTTGCTGATTCTGTTGCCGGAACTTTATTTTGCTCCGGAACGATAGTGCAGCTCTGGGTGTTATTAGAGGACGCACAGGTGCGTTCCGGACCACTTCGACAGGTCGTTTGAATGACCTGCAGATCAGCAAGGAATTCGAACGTGTGCGCTCGCTCACCATTTTTCCGTCTAACCCAGAAACGCCCATCTCTGTGCCAGACGTATTTAAGACCCAAACCGCGTGCAACCGACCTTAAACGTATAAATTCTTTGTATTTTTCACGGTGGAGCATCTCATCTATAAAGATTTTACGGTCTGGCACATGAGCTTTTGTATCTGGGTCGAGTAAGTCAGGCTGGATATTGTTGGCCGTGAAATAATTATTGGTGATTGAACGTTTAGCCCGAATCACTTTCCCGACTAGTCAGCTACTGGAGAGTTGGACTACACATGATGGTAAATTGCGCGTGATGGCAGCTGAGGCTCGGGAAGATAGAACCGAGTCACGATTTCCTGTTGGAGTCTTCTCCCCAGACGCACGCCCCGGTTGCAGGACACGGACATCAGCAATGTCTGCCCTCTCCAATGAGGGGAGAATGGACTTGAGCACTGCATAAGAAATATCAGATATCTGTGCTGGTGAGGCCTCAGAATCTTCTTTTAATACACCATTAATAATCAGTTTACAGCGCTCAAGTCCGTCATTGCCCAGTCCCTGCCCTTGCTTCCGAACGTATGAGTGGGGGGACTCGTCCATCCTAGGGGCAGTGTTAGGAATCGAGGATTGATGTGTCGATTCAGCATTACTATTCTCATCATTACGAAATTTACTATTCTGCAGAGTACTCTGGAAGCCTGACAGTAGCTCCGTTAAGGTAGAAATTTGGCCTGCCATGATGGAATTTTGCTCCAGAAGAAGCTGTCGATCCAAGCGAAGCTCCTCCAGCTGGGAGCTTCGCTTCTCTATAAGTCCCTCGAGAGAAGATACACGTGCCAACAATTGATCATCCACCTCACTTACTGCTGGTGTGCAAGATGGAGAGGTAGTGGCAACGTTTTGTCGGATCACGAGGGATTTTATTTCGTCAAGCTGGTTCTGAAGCAAGGCATTTTGGTTGTAGAAAAGGTCCAGAGTACTCTCCCGTATATATACCCACTTTGATTCCGGAGAGTTTGACGACGTCGACGTGGTTGTTGCTGCAGGTTGATCCGAGATGTTGGGGCTATTGCTTTCCACCGATCGGACGGGGTGATCCACATGTGATGTACTGAGCAGCGACGGAGAGGCCGTAGTGAGCCGCGCATCAGCTTGCTGCTTTTGAATGTTCGCGGGCTCTGTTCTGCTGGACTCGTGGATGGTGGCGCCACTTAACGGAGGCGAAGCAGTAGCTGGCGGAATACCCCCCGCTAGCGTGAGCTGTCGACTCTCGATGGCTTGAGAGGCGCTGGTGGTGGGGAGCTCAGCGCTGCTGCCCGTGGTGGTATGGTGCGGGGCGAGGGGAGACTTTCCTGACGCGCCACGCGAGCTGAGCCGCATGTGTGAGAGCGGCTGATTACTCACACGTCTTCGTGGGCTTGTTTTCTCCTTCTCTCTCTCTCTGGCTGTTTGCATACTGAGGCGGAAAGTCGAAGTCGTCTGCTTCGTCGCACTTGATGTTGATTTTGCGGCTGGAATCTCGCTCACCTGCAGACATCTTTCACATGTCACTGCTCGTCTGGATGTTCTCGAGCACTTGACATGTGCTGATTTTTTACAGATGTCGCATACTCTGCTGCCTGCACGTAAGGTGTTGTTGCAGACACAGCAGATGTTGTCGCTCATCATGCAGCAGACAGCAAGACAGCGAAGCAGGCTAGCGTAGCAGACGACCTCCGAGCATGCGCACAAAGCTCACTTTCGGCGCCAGGCACTGCTGATTCGATGTTGTTGTTGAGGTTGCAGAATTGGAATTATTCCTCCCAGGCTCTAGCAGGAGCCATGCAGTGATGCTCCAGTGGTATGAGCCTGCAGGAGGAAGTCCAATCTGCAAAAAAGTGCCACTCGGGACGACGTTTTGGTGGTTAAATTGATGTTCGAACACGGAGCGATGTTAGATGCGTGTGGGAACACTTACCGCCAGAGAGAGAGAGAGAGATAGATAGACATAGATAGACGTCCTTTATTCGCCCGGAGGCAAAAATCAAATATCACATGTGGGATACATATGTCGTATAAATAGAAATTATCAATTAATATAAATAAATCTTTTGGTCAAGGACAGGTAGGTTATCACAAGTTGTGACTAGTCAAGATTGCAGCAACGGAGGCTGCTTAAGAAACATTCAATGAATAGGACAAAGGCTCAACAAAATATCGCAGTTATCTTCTAATCAGTCATGTAACAGGTTGTGAGTATGATCACAGTCCATATAGAAAGAGAAGAGCCCAATGACCTTCAAAGATTGAAGTAATGCTTCTTGTCCACATCAATTATCTGGGGAGGCTGTGAACGAAGGAATTCTTTCAAAGCATCCTTAAAAATCGAAATTTCTGCGATCTGCCGAAAACCCGAAGGGAGAAAGTTCCGGAAATGAGCACACTGGGCTTGGAAAGATCGTCTTCCGTACTCGAGTCTCATTCTGGGTACTTCGAGTTCCTGCTCTTGTGCATTACCACGCCCAGGGCGCTCGGATTGGTGCCTGGTGAACATTGCAGACAGGTAACCAGGTTCCCTCATGTGCATGATCTTATACATGATAATGCCTGCAAAGTACATTCGCCGCGAATCAGTACGCAACCAATCCAAGCTGTCCCTGAACGGAGTGATGTGCTCGTCTCTCTTAAGATCAAAAATGTATCTCACAAATGAATTGCTCAGTCGCTGTATCCGTTGCCGCTGTTCGTCCGCTGCGTCAAGATATGTGACCGTGCAGTAGTCCAGATGAGGCTGGACTAACGCCTCGACTAGTCGAATGCGAAGAGTCCTGGTGATGCATGCCCTAAAAAACCGCAAACTGTATAGGGCCCTGTTGACTTTCTTTGTCACTTGATTAATTTGCGGTTTCCTCGACAATTCGCTATCTAAAATAACACCAAGGCTCACGACTGTATCACTGAAAGGGACGAAAACTCCTTCCTGTATCTCAACCCCTGGCAAGTCCATACTTTTCAGATCTTTGATATCCCTCTCAGAAGAGAAAAAGATTGCTTTGGTCTTACCAGCGTTGAGACGCAGGCCGGAGCCCGCAGCCCAATCAGCAACCAGTCGCTCCACTTCTCCTAATCGAGCGATCCCCTCTCTGATCTTATTTTTCTCCACCTGGAGATAAATTTGGAGGTCATCAGCGTAAAAGAGATGATCTACCAACTTTCCGTTCAGTAACCCGGGCAAGTCATTGACATACAAACTAAAGAGTAAAGGTCCAAGAACGGAGCCCTGCAGAACACCCAGATTGGTGCAAGCCAATCAGAATCCCCATTTTTAGAGGTGACTAGTTGGGTGCGACCTTGTAAATATGATTTGATCCACAGGAGGGCTGATCGTGAGAAACCCAGTTGTCGGAGTTTACTCAGAAGTTTCGTTGGTGATATCGTGTCAAAGGCTTTGCTGAAGTCAAAGAGCAGTAATAGGGTGATCTTTTTCCTATCGATGCCTAGTCTAATGTCATCTGTCAATTTCAGCAAAGCTGTCTGGGTACTGTGGTGTTGCCTGAAACCAGCCTGGAAGCGATCTAATAATTTTTCTTTCTTCAAGTACTCCGTGATTTGGTCATGTGCAACCTTTTCGAGAACCTTGGAGAGAAAGCACAGCAGCGCTATAGGGCGGAAATCCGAGACTGATGATGGAGCTGCAGTCTTCTTCAGCGCAATCAGCTGTGCTTTCTTCCAAACCTCAGGGAAAATGCTGTGAGCGTAAGAGGAGTTAGAAATATGTACTATAAGGTCACCCAACGCCGGGAGAGCCTTCGCGATCACACTTTGAGGAATTCCGTCTGCCCCACGAGCCTGTGAGGAGAAATGTTTTATAGCAAGGACTACTTCATTGAAATTGGTAGGCTTGAATTTGAAACCCTCCTCTGGAGCCACCATAATTTCATCCATCGCATCTTCTATATTTTCGTGGGGCGAGACAGAGACTCCCGCAAAGTGAGCGTTCAACTCAACCGGGGTGAAGCCGTGAAGCTCCTCCTCTTTGCTCTTGGACAAAAGGCCGAGGTTACGCATTTCCTTCCAAATATTTTTATGTCAATCAAGAGCGTCTGAAAGGTGATTCTGTATGGAGGAATTCCGCTCTTTTTCGATGCGCACGTAGAGAGAGAGAGAGAGAGAGAGAGAGAGAGAGAGAGAGAGAGAGAGAGAGAGAGAGAGAGAGAGAGAGAGAGAGAGAGAGAGAGAGAGAGAGAGAGAGAGAGAGAGAGAGAGAGAGAGAGAGAGAGAGAGAGAGAGAGAGAGAGAGAGAGAGAGAGAGAAGAGAGAGAGAAGGATTGATTGACCCCGTAGGGGGCTTTGGGTGTGACCTTCGGGTTGCACTTGGAGCTTGAGGGAGCGACGCCCCTCCGGACCTGAGTCCTACACTTACACCTACACACACTACCCCCTACACGCACCATACTTACGCCCGCACAAGCACTACACAGACATATAGACATATCAACATCATACAGAACACGCATCACACAAAACACCACACCCGTGCTGGTCTGGTCCGGGGTCGGCCAGCATGCGATTCCAGGCCCTGGAAAAGAAGAATGAAGAAGATGTCCAGCATTGACGGAAAGATTTCCCCAAGTAAAACGGGGCCCCATTCGGATCTTGGGGGGAGGGGTGGGCAACGATGCAAAACGCGCTACCAGTGGCACACTTGGCTGGTGGACTCACGCGTAAAGCTACAAGCGATGGAAACACGCCACAGGCGGAAGATGTTGGAGGAAAGGACCAACGCAAGAGGGGAATAGACCTCACCCCAAACAGCAAAAAGAGGGAGGGTTTGGGTGAGGAAGCGGAGAAACGAGTGCTAAAGCAATCGAAGCTCACTTTCCCGAGTCAACTGAGGAAGAATGCGAAGGTTGCAGCAGAAGCACAAGAGGCGGCAGAGAAGCTGCTGAGGAACAACCCCGCGCTCAGGATCCAGATTCCGCAACCTAACAACGAGAAAGCCGACGCCGTTCACGTCAGTTCGGATTCAAGTGACTCTGACACCTCCTCAGGATCTCAGAAGACGGTAACAGCCCTGACACCCAGAGGCAGTGGGCGCGGCCTGATAGACGACGTGAGGCCACCTGAAGAGATGGAAATCGATCGAACACCCACGACCGATGCGGCCGTACAACAAAGGAGTGAAAACAAGACCTGCGATCTAACGGAACGATGGAGGGACTTGAAAACGTGCCGAGAAGAAACAGAAGAGAAGACTCATCTGCTCCTCGAACACCTCGACTTGGTGATAAGGACAGCCGAGTCTGCCCCCAACATTACGGGAGGGACCCAGGCCGACATCGAGGAACTCAAAAAGATAGGTCACGCCCTCGGAAGCCTACTTGTGGCAGACAAGGTCAAGAGATTGGCTTTTGAGGCCGCACTCCTCGAGGCGCAGGAAGCCTCGAAAGTGAGGAGGGATGCGCAGCCCTCCGCCACTCAGGAACCAAACGCGTCGGGCAGAGGCACACAGGGGAGGGGGCCAACAAAACCGAAACCGCGAACGGGGAAACAGCTCGATTCGAAGGGGATGCGACGCGGACCTCCACCGGGAGGTCTTGGAACACCGCGCTCGACACCGCGCTCGACATCAACTCCCACCGGGTCCAAGCACGACGAGACCTGGCAGGAGGTGGTATCGAAGAAGAATGCACAGAAGGCGAAGAAGAGCGGTAGAACAAATGGCACCGCAGGAAAGAAGGCGAAGATGAAGCCGAAAAGGATGAAGCCCGAAGCCGTCCTCGTCACGGCCAAGCAAGGTGGACTAACCTACGCAGACATGCTACGCAGGATAAAGACGGATGACCTGGATGAAGAAGTGGGCTCTAAGGTCACGGGCATCCACAAGACCCAAGAAGGCCAAGTCTTTCTTGAACTCAAGAGGGGCACCGATGTCGCCGCCGTTAAGGCAGCTTTGGCACCAGTCGTCGGGCAAGAAGGAGCTGTCCACTGTCTAGCGAACAGCACGACCCTCGAGGTGCTCAGAGTCGACTACGATGTTGACATAATCAAGGTGCGGGATGACCTCGCGAAGGCCCTACCAGATAACGAGAAGGAAGCCGTTGTAGTCAAGTCCATCCGGAGTGGCTACCGCGGCACCCAATATGCTGTTGTCTCGATCGCAACGAGACTGGCCCACCATCTCGTCGACTGGAAGGAGCCCAAGGTTGGATGAGGCAGAGTCAGGATCCGCGAGAAGGGTGGCATCCCACTGTGCTATAACTGCTTGGAGTACGGCCACAAGGCCTCGGGGTGCAAAAAGGAGAGGGCAGAGGAGCGGAAAACAAAACTCTGCTTCCAATGCGGCGAACCAGGGCACCTTGCCGCGACTTGCAAGGAAAAACCAAAATGCCTGAGCTGTGCGGCGATCGGGTCCAAATCTGACCACTGATCTGGGGCCAGCAACTGCACTGCGTACCAGAGGGCAAGAGCCATATATAGACGTAGGAAGGGGAGGAATGGCTAGCTTCATCCAAGCCAACCTTAGGAAGCGCGGGGACGCAGACAATCTCCCACACGCTGTTGCCAAAGAAGAGGGGATCGATGTTCTGATTATCTCCGAACCGCCTCGAAAGCGCCAATTCTCCCGATCCACATTCGATCTCTGGGGGACCGCTGTAATCCAGATCATGAATCCTGCGATTCGTGAGACTGGACCAGCTGTTAGTGGCCGCGGTTTCGCTCAAAAGACCATAGAGGGCACGGCAGTCTATAGCTGCTACTATTCGCCGTCGCTCAAGACGCACGAATTTGAAGACGAGCTACACGACCTAGAAGAAGATGTCAGGCAATGGGGGGGCCCAGATATAATCGCGGGGGATTTCAACTCCAAGGAACCGACTTCGAGCGGGGGGCCGCGCGATAGACGGGGGGTAATACTCGCTGATACCATGGAGGCATTAGGGTTAGTGCTCGCGAACGAGACGGGGGTTATCACGTACTACCGGCACGACACTCGGTCCCGGGAGGGAGGTTCATCATCGGTCCTCGACCTGACGTTCATGAGCCCGTCGCTCATGGGACGTATGACATCGTGGGAGGTCCTGGACACGGAAATACTGAGTGACCATCGACATATTCGGTTTCGGCTTAGGACTGACGGACAGAGACAGACGACACGCAGACCGCGACCGACGGGGTGGCAGGTACGCAAGCTGGAAGAGGGAAAATTCCGGGAATCGATAGAAACAGCCGAAGATCTCCCGATGAACTCCACCGCGGACGAGGCTGTGGATATGGTGACGACCACCATCACAAGAGCTTGTGACGCTTCGATGCCTCGCAAGACAACACCATGCTTCTGGAGGAAACCAGAGTACTGGATCACCGACGAGATAAAGGCTCTACGAAGAACGAGCGATAAAAAGAGGAGAACCGCGTGGCGATCAAGGAAGCTGAAACGACCATCGATGGCGGAAGATGACAGGGCCTACAGAGAAGCGAAGAAGGCTCCCATTCTAGCCATCCGGAGAAGCAAAGAGAAGTGCTGGCGTGAATTATGTGACATGGTTAACGGAGACCCCTGGGACACGCCCGATGCAGCGACCTTGCGCAGCATCGTGGACGACCTCTTTCCAGCAGGAGAACCCAGAGTGACATTCCCTCCCGAGAGCGAAGATCCCATCCCGCTCTTTACCATGCAAGAGCTACTCATAGCGGCGAAGAGGCTGCCAAACGGGAAGGCTCCTGGCCTGGACGGCATCCCAAACGAGGCTCTGAAACTGGTTTTCAAATACAAGCCAGATTTACTCCTCGACCTCTTCAACATCTGTCTGAGCGCGGGAATTTTCCCGGACAAGTGGAAACGCCAGAAGCTGGTCCTGATACCTAAAGGTCAGGGAGGTCAACGCCCTCTCAGCATGCTCGACAATATTGGTAAAATGTACGAGAGGATGGTGCTCAACGGGGTGGAGAAAGCCTACAAAGAGAGCGGTGGGCTATCACCAATGCAGTTTGGGTTCCGGAAGGGACGGAGCACCGTGCACGCGATCGAGGAGGTCCAAGAACAGGTTCAAGCGTCGGTAGGGAACCCATACCGAGGAAGAGGAGGATTCTGTGCCATCATTGCGTTGGACATGAAGAACGCGTTCAACTGCGCGAGCTGGGAGCGAGTCTATCAATCCCAAGCAGGAAAGTGCCCCAATATCTACTAGCCGTCACGAGTGACTACCTGCGGAACAGGACCCTCGTGTACGACACCGACGAGGGACAAGAGATTCGGCTACTGTCCGCCGGAATCGGACAGGGATCGGTTTCCGGGCCGTTCAAAGGGAACACCCAGTACGACAGCTTACTGTCCATCGAACTGCCAGAAGGAGTGATAATAGTGGCTTTCGCGGACGATGCGGGACTCATAGTATGGGCCGACAACGAGGAACTTTTGGGTAGACGCGCGAACGAAGCGCTGGCCCGAGTCTACGAGTGGATGATCAGCAGGCTCCTAGAGCTGGCTGTTTCAAAGTGCGAAGCCATAGTGGTCACGAGGCGGAGGAAGTTTGACTTGCCCCATTCTTACATCAATGGGCAAAAGATACCACGCAAGACAGAGCTGAAATATCTGGGTGTATGGCTCGACGACAAGTGGTCGTTCAAGGAGCACATCCAAGAAGCCGCGCAGAAGGCAAGCAGGGTCGGAGCGGCTCTCCAGCGGCTGACGCCGAATATCGGGGGACCCAAGGAAAAGAGGCGTGAACTTCTCAACACCGTCAGCACCTCTATCATGCTCTACGGTGCACCCGTGTGGGGGAAGAGAGTAGAGAAGACCATCATCGAGAAGAGAATGGGGCCTGTTCACCGGAGAGCGGCCCTGAGGAGTATCCGTGCCTACCACACCGTGCCAGGAGATGCGGCTTACGTATTGGCGAGTACACTGCCCATCCACTTGCTCGTCGCGGAGTGAGTGAGGATCTGGGACCGCCAGAAAGTGATCGGAGCCGAACGAGTGCTGACTCCGACAATGAAGGAGATCATCCGCGACAACGAGAAAGAGACCACCCTCGAACAGTGGCAAACTGAGTGGGATTCACCATTTGCGAATGGCAGATGGACGCACCGGTTGATCCGTGATGTAGCCAAGTGGGCGGAACGTGCCCACGGAGAGATTGACTACTGGACGACGCAGGCACTGATCGACCACGGTTGCTTCGGTGCCTACCTGACCCGGTTCAAGAAGAGGACATCCCCAGCATGTCAGTCATGCGGGGACAACTGGGATGACGCTGAACACGCCCTGTTCACGTGCAACGACACCCGAAGAAAGCGCGCCGAGTTGGATGAACGGCTAGGTGCTCAACTAACACCTGAGAACCTCGTACCGTACTTGCTCCGCAACCAGGAGACATGGGATAGAGTCACCGGATACATCAAGCTGATGATGACTCGAAAGGGGGAGAAAGAGAGGGAAGTGAGGCGCCTCGAAGCAGGCGAATCACAGTGAGTATGCCAATTCGAACAGAGGAGGTCCAAATTGTTCCAGAAGGAACATGATGCTCTGAAGAGGGAAGGAAGAAGAAAGAAGAGAGAAGATCGAAGAAAGAAGAATGAAGAGCAGGAAGAAGACCATCGAAGGAGGAACGAGACCTGCGAGTCCTGAAGAGAGAGCCGCTCGATCTAGAGCGCGAGACGCCGCCGGTCCTGAAGTAATGCTCACGCGGTCCCGGGGCCGGATTGGTAAGTTTGGTGGATCTCTCCCTTGTCCAATGGCCGATGCCAACGGAGAAGGAAGAGAGGGTTTTAATCGGAAGGGGTGGCCGTATCGATGCGGATCCCAGCCCGGTACTGTTGGGGGGGGGGGGGGCACGGACAAGCCGTATTGACCGAGACCTCACCAACCCGGAGAAGCAGAATGGTCGCTTACCGGAAGAACGTCGCAGCGTTGTTCGGCCTACAACCACCTGAGAAAAAAAAAAAAAAGAAGGATTGATTGATTGATTCCCTTTATTTGCCCGGTGGCAAAAGTAAAAATACAATTAAATGAGATACATACAACGGTCATAATCAACATATAAGTATTATACAATTTGTCACTTTGGTCAAGGAAATTTCATTTATCACAGGAAGTGACTAGTCATTGAAAAGGCATCGAGAGATGCACACGAGTCAAAATGAATTAGGTAATTAATCGAGGTACATCAGTCCATATGGGAAGACAGGCATGGGCCCGGAAACTATCACAGATTTAAGAATTATGTGACAGGTAAGCCACGTAAAACTCGACTAAAACTAGAAGAAGACTAATTGAAAAGAGCCCAACCCTATCAGAGATTGAAGTACTGTTTCTGGTCCACATCAATCAAGGAGAGATAGAGAGAGATAGATAACCTTTATTTGCCCAAGGGCGAAATTGGAAAATACAGAGGCATATGTCACATATGTTACGCCTCCATAATAGACATATAAAAAAGTATAAATATTTGTCTTTTTGGTCAAGGAATATTAGAATTATCACAGAAAGTGACTAGTCATTTTAAGGCATCGAGAGATACATAAAAGTCAGGGAGAGGGTGATAAGATACATTTCCATATACATATATCAGTCTTTACAAGCACGATCGAGGAGAAGAGAACATTCTCAAGTAGAAAGGTATATAAAGGCTTGAGCCAGCAGAAATATCACAGGAATTACAATTCAGTAACGAAGTAGCCACGTATGACTCTTTTAAAAAAGGAAACGCCGATTGAAAAAAGCCCAAACCTATCACAGTTTATAGATTGAAATAATGCCTCCTCTCCACATCAATCCTCTGAAGAGACTGAGCCAGAAGGAAATCTTTTAAGGCCTCTTTGAATACTGATATTTTCCTCAGCTGCCGAAAGCCCGGATGGAGGAAGTTCCACAGATGAGCACATTGAACCTGGAATGATCTTCTTCCGTACTCAAGTCTCATATTGGAAACCTTGAGTACCCGCTCTTCTGCATCACCACGTGCGGGGCGTCCAGATTGGTACCTGGTGAAAATCGCAGCTAGGTAGCCAGGTTCCCCAAGGTACACTCGCCGGACAAAATATCTGTACAAGCCATTTAGTGATTTCTACTTTTTGGGTTGGCACGGCCTATCTCATTCCGTGCTAAGGGAACGCGGAAAATGGAACGAATGCATGGCGATACCAACCCAAAAAGTGAAAATCACTAAATGGCTTGTACAGATATTTTGTCCGGCGAGTGTACATGATCTTATGCATTAAAAGTGCTGCGAAGTACATTCTCCGCGAATCAGTACGTAACCAACCCAAACGCTCCCTAAACGGGGTGATGTGCTCGTCTCTCCTAAGATCAAAAATGTACCTCACACATGAATTGCTCAATCGCTGTATCCGTTGCCGCTGTTCATCCGTGGCGTCGAGGTACACGACTGTGCAATAATCTAAATGCGGTTTTTCTTTTCATTGAAATCTAAATGCGGTTGAACTAATGACTGGACTGGGCAAATTTGGAGAGGTCTGGTGATACACGCCCTAAAAACCCCCAATCCGTATAGGGCTCTATTCTTTCTCTTAGTTACTTGGTTAATGTGCTGTTTCCACGTCAGTTCACTATCAAGTGTGACACCAAGACTCACGACCGTGTCGCTGAACGGAATGAATTTTCCATCCTGTATCTCAACCCCTGGCAAGTCCATTCTCTTCAGATCTTTGATATTCCTCTCAGAGCTGAAGAAGATTGCCTTGGTCTTGCCAGCGTTGAGACGTAGGCCGGAACTTCTGGCCCATTCAGCAATAAGTCGTCCTACTCCCCCCAGCCGAGTGATGCCTCCCTTGATCTTAGTTTTCTCGACTTGGAGATAAATTTGAAAGTCATCCGCGTAGGATAGATGATATGGCGACTTTCCAACTAGCAAACCAGGTAAGTCATTAACATATAAGCTGAAGAGTAAAGGCCCAAGAACGGATCCCTGTGGAACACCCAGATTGGTTTCGAGCCAATCAGAACTACCAGATTTTGAAGTGACTATTTGGGTGCGGCCTTGTAAGTATGATTTCATCCACAGGAGTGCCGATCTTGAGAATCCAAGGTTTCGGAGCTTCCTCAACAGCTTCGATGGTGTTATTGTGTCGAAAGCTTTGCTAAAGTCGAATAGTAGAAGTAAGGTGATCTTCTCCCTATCACTGCCTACTCTAGAGAGAGAGAGAGAGTTAAATAGATAACCTTTATTCGCCCGAGGGCAAAATTGAAAAATACAGTGGCATATGTCACATATGTTACACCTACATAATAAATATATAAAAAGTATAAATAATTGTCTTTTTGGTCAAGGAATATTAGGATTATCACAGAAAGTGACTAGTCATTTTAAGGCATCGAGAGATGCATAAAAGTCAGGAAGAGAACGATAAATACATTTCCATATATATATATATATATATATATATGTGGGCGTATGAGTGAGCGAGAGCGCGTGCATGTGTATTGGAGTATGTGTGTCTGCTCTTCTGCTCGAGAGGCGTGCGTTTCATGCCGCGAGCTGGGGAACGCGGGCTTGCGGCCGTTATGCCGCAGCCCGGCAGTTAGTCTATATGTAGCCCCGTCTGGGTAAACATATACCGCACGCGTGATTTCTCCGTCCCTCAAGTAGCATACGTCTTATGCAGCTCGTCCCCTAGCGAGTGCTTGAGTGAGAGTCCGAGTGCCTGAGGTTTATCAATAAACCACTGTCTTATCAAAGTGTTTTGTCATTTCGCAAGCTCCTATCCGATCCCGGTCCCCACATTTGGGGGCTCGTCCGGGATAGGAGCAAAAGACAAATCGAGCCGTGCACAAAGAAAAGTGTCAGTGGTGCTTGCGTGCTTGCGTGGTGACTTGGTGAACTTGCAAGTTGTGCTTGCGAACCTGTGCCCGTAACAGTGATCCGTGGTGAACACGGGGCTAAGTGCCGATGTGATCCTCAACGCGGCTGAGACCGCGAGGATACACGTCTGAAGAGTGCTGCGTGGGGCTTGGCCAGCCCAGCGCCGTGTCCCGGAGGACAGCTCATCGCGGGTGACGCCGCGAGAAGTATAAAGCACGAGGCACCGAGCATTGGTCCTGTTTTCTGCACCCCGTGTATCCTGAGTGAGCCGTAGCCCACCAGGAGCTGAATCCAAAACGATCACTGGGTATAGAAAGACGCCAAGCGCGCGAGTCAAAACTGTAAGTTTTTATCACATAAGAAAACGCGCGAGACCCTGCTAGCTTCCACTTGTAAGGAGACATAGTTTGTACAAGGGAAAGCGCTGAGGGTCCACGCGGGTGGTGTTAAAAATAGCACGTACAGCTGCGTGTGAAGGGGAGAACGAGCAGCCAGCAGAGACAGTGGGACTCATGTACCGAGCTTCCACGCTTTTCACGTGTCTCTCTCTCTCCTCATTCGTAGGTCTGCTGGACTGAGCCACTGTGGCGCGCAGTAGCAGCGAGCAGCTATAGCTATAGGCAGCGTGTCGTCTGCTAGAGAGTGAACGTTACTATAGCATCAAGAGATGAATACGCGCTCGCGTGCTAGAAGCCCACGGGCAGATCCAAGTTCCAACGGAAGATCGGTGGCGTCGCGGTCGCGCGCACCGACTCGCATTAGGGCTCAGCTTATGGTGGAGCCAGCCGAAGACTCGGTTTCGGGCGAAGCTGCACCTCGACCAGCTGTGCCTATGCTTGCAGCAGACGAGCTTCGACGCCGACTTGTAGAGTTGGAAGAGGCGCGCGCTCGAGACAATGAGGTACGGGCCCGTGAGCTTGCAGCGTTGAATGCGCGATGGACAGCAGCGAATGAAAGTCGTGTAGAAACTAGTCGTCTGCTAGGCGAGCAACTTAACACCTTGCGCGCGGAGAACGAAACTCTGCGTACGCAAAATGATGAATTGCTAGCGCTAATAAGGGACCAACAAGCCGCGCTTCGACAAGATTCCGGCAATCGGGTTCCGGCGGGGTCGCCCAGTTTACCTCAGAACGCGACGACGGGTGCTTCCACACCAGAGCCAAGACAGTTAGTGTCCCCGCACAACTTTGAGCAACATACGGAGGTGAGGTCGAGCGCAAGTACGGTTTCGAATCTCGCGCAAACCATACCAGTTGCTCAATTGAGCGAGTTGAACTCCCAACCGACAGTCGCGGGACCTCAACCCACGATGGGAGCAAGCACCTCCAATCAGACTCAGGATTTGCTAGCCGCGGTGACCAGCCTCTGCGCGGCTATGCACGCTTCAATGAATGCTCAGAGTAATGCAGTGGGGCAAAACGACAGACCATCTCGGAGTCGCGTGACGTACCGAGAGGAGGTCAAAGCACTCGCAAAATTTTCAGGCGAGGACAATGAGATGCCAGTAGATCTCTGGGTCTCTGAGTTTAATATGGCTGCTCGGCAAGGCGCATGGGATAACCATGAAAGGCTGACTGCAGCCAAATCAGCGTTAGAGGGAGCTGCCGCTAAATGGCTCCGCTCTCAAAAGCCTTATGAGACGTGGGATGATCTCAGCCGTGATTTACTTAATTGGTTCAATCGAACCGCAAGCCCGATGGTGGCCTATAGACAGCTGAAGGAGCTGACTAAAAAGCCGGAGGAACAATCTATTCAATATTTAAACCGGGCTATGAGTTTAGGTAAGGCGGCAAATGCTACTGAAGAGGTAATCCGCCATTACGTTGTGACCGGATTAGGTGGAGATCCCCTTCAAAAACAGGTCCTAGTCAATGCAAAGGGCATGAACGAGTTTAAGGAGGCTCTGCTTACATATGAGGAGCTTTATAGCTCCCGCAAACCCAGAGCAAATAAAGATGGGACCGGGGCGCCGACGGATTCGAACAAGCGACCGAACCAGTCGCAAAACCGTGGACACGGTCAAAACGATTCGAAGCGGCGCAAGTTATCGAATTGTCGCAAATGTGGAGCTCGTGGGCATGTTGCGGAGGATTGTAGGAAAAACATCCCCGATAATGCCTGTTATAAGTGCCGTAAGCCCGGACATATCTATAGGGATTGCCCGGAAAAGAAAAGAGACAACCCTCCACACCCTGGTGGATCACGAAGCGGACCAGGAGTCCTCACAGTCGGAACTGAGAAGCCTGATCCAGTTGATCCGGACCAGACAAAGCAAAATTGACATCTAGATAGGCGACACACTCGAGCCAATGTCGGCGGAATCGACGTAGAAGCTTATGTTGATCCGGGAGCCGATGTGAATGTTATACGAGCTGATTTTCTAGCTCGAGTGAAAGGATGGTCGCCCAATAAATACAAGATGACTGCGCGTCCCCGCAACCTCAATGGATTTGGTGGAGGGACAGCTCGCGCAAAAGGAACTATCGTTCTTCCAACCATGATAGATGGTGTGGAATATCAATTGGAATATGCGGTGGTTGCCACTAGTGCTTCGCCGAAACGGGTTATTATTGGCGATCCTTTGCGCGACGCTGCTGTAGTAACACTGAAACCGGACATCATCGAGATTGAGCCATTGGTAGGTGCCAGTTATGTAGGCCTTATCGATGAGGATGAGAAGTATCGGTGTCTGGAAAACGCTCCGAGAGAATACGTAGACGACCTCCGAGACATGATAGATGGCTACCACCCAAAGGCTGTCGAGGAAGCTCCTATAGAATTGGAAATTCTTGTCACCGATGAGACTCCAATTCATCGTCAATGCCGCCGACTGTCGCCTCAAGAAGAGAGAGCAATCGAGCAGCAAGTTCGTGAATGGCTAAAGGGAAAAGTAATTCGCCCGAGTACTTCAGAATGGTCAAGTACAGTGGTCGTAGTTGCGAGAAAAGGGGGAGCCCATAGGGTCTGCGTGAACTACCGACCTCTCAATAAGAGAATGATAAAGGAGCAAACTCCAATGCCTCTCATGGAGGACATCTTAGACGACCTAGCAGGTGCTGTATATTTTATCACAATTGACTTGAAAAATGGTTTCCATCATGTAAAAGTTGCTAAAAATAGCATTAAGTACACTGCATTCGTGACACGGACTGAGCAATTCGAGTTTCTCAGAGTTCCGTTCGGTTTGTCCACAGCTCCAGCGGTGTTCACTCGCTTCTTAAGGTACATCTTTCGAGACTTGATTAAGCAGAAAAAGATAATCTTTTTCATGGATGATGGGATTATCACAGGCCGAACTCCGGAGGAGGCCTTGGAAAACTTCAGGTTAGTCCTGGAAGTTGCGGCACGTTTTGGTTTAGAAATAAACTGGAAAAAATGCCAACTGCTTCAGACGAAGATCGAATTTCTAGGTCACGTGATAGAACATGGGAGAATTTTACCTTCCCCAAGCAAGACCGAGGACATGATCAAATTCAAGGAACCAAAAACTGTGAATCAGTTGCAACGTTTCTTGGGATTGGCTGGTTACTTCAGGAAGTTCATCAGAGACTTCGCCAAGATCGCTAGACCTCTGAGCGATCTAACCAAGAAAAATGTGAAATTCACTTTTGGGCTTGAACAAACCAGAGCGTTTCTCAATTTAAAGAAAGCACTGGTCAATGCTCCAGTCCTGCAAATCTATAGCCCCGAGCGGGAAACGGAATTGCACACTGATGCGTCAATGCATGGGTATGGGGCAATTTTGATGCAAAAGAATCCTGACGACCAGAAATTCCATCCGGTGTATTACATGAGCCGGAAAACTACTGATGCAGAGAAGAAATGGAAAAGCTACGAGCTTGAATTCTATGCGATAGTGAAAGCTCTGGAAAAGTTCAGAAGCTATCTTTTGGGCCTGCAGTTCAAAATTATAACTGATTGCAAAGCTTTCCAACAAACAATGGACAATCCAAATAAATTGTCTCCACGGGTTGGTCGATGGGTGATGTTTGTGGAACAATTCAAATACGAGATCCAACATCGATCGGGTGCCCGCATGAAGCATGTAGATGCTCTCAGCCGCGTGGACTCTGTCAATCTCATCCACGATCCTATAATCCCAAGGATCAGACGTGCTCAAGAAGGAGATGGGCATTGCCGGTCAGTAAAACTTTTACTAGAGACCAGGCCTGAACCTTATGAGGATTATGAACTGCGGCAAGGAGTACTGTACAAGGGGCGTGATGGTGACCAAAAACTGGTCGTGCCCAAAGCTATGCAGACTGAAATTATCAGAAAAGCTCACGAGGTAGGACACTTTGGTGTCAAAAAGACCATGGACTTATTGCAACGAGACTACTACATGGAGCGAATGAAGCAACGAGTAGAGCATTTTATTGAGAATTGCATTGAATGCATTCTGGGCTCTCGCAAACAAGGTCGTGCCGAGGGGCGTCTAAATCCAATACCAAAAGGAGATACGCCTTTGCACACATTGCACATTGACCATGTAGGACCTCTCAGATCTACTCACAAGAGATACCAGTATGTCCTTGTGATGGTAGATGGATTTACGAAATACACGTGGATTTTTCCAACAAAATCTACGGGTACAGCTGAAGTCTTGGATAAGCTGCGTATTCTTCAACAGCATTTCGGGAATCCACACCGCATAGTGACTGATCGACACGGCGCTTTTACCTCTGGAGAATTCGAACAATTCTGCAAGGACGAGAAAATTGATCATAGTCTCATCACAGCAGGAGTGCCACGAGGCAACGGTCAGGTGGAGCGGGTAAATGCCATTGTCACCGGTGTTTTGACAAAGCTCTCCGAGACTGAAGCTGAAAAGTGGTACAAACATGTGGGCCGTGTACAAAGAGCCATCAACGGCACGTTCCAGCGAGCCATTGGGACAAGCCCATTTGAACTGCTTTTCGGAACTCGTATGAGGACCTCTCAAGATGATCAGATCCTAGAGATCATGGATCAAGAGATTGCCGCTTATTATCAAGAAGTTCGCGAAGGTCTTCGTGCCCAAGCTCGTGACAAAATCGAGCAGATTCAAGATGAGAATAGACGTCAATACGACCGCCGTCGTAAGCCAGCCACAAAATACGAGCTTGGAGATCTCGTGGCCATAAGGAAAACACAACAAGGTCCAGGTCTCAAACTGGCTATAAAGTACTTGGGACCGTACAAGGTCACACGGTGCGATCCTCACGACCGATACGCTGTCGAGAAGGTCGGCCAAGAGGAGGGTCCAGCTCGCACCACTTCATCAGCTGACTCTATGAAGCCGTGGCGCGGATTTCGAGATGACCTCGAAGAAGATCTTGAAGATTATGCAGCTGACGCAGATTCAGAGCCTGAGCCCGAGGAAGAGGGCTAGGGCCTTCTAGTGATCGTGATAGTGCGAGGTGTGCCTAGCCTCAGTGTAATAGTGGAGCGCTGTATGTAGCGAGCAGTGTGAGTTTGGAAGCTTGCCGTGTGGGTTATGAAAAACTATCGATGTATGAGACCAAGGATGTAATTGTGTGCAGACATCCTCATATGTTAACCTGAACCTCTGCGAAATTTTAGGTTTCGTAAGAATATGTAATCAATCTGAATACGTATGAACGATTTTATGAGTCGACCGAGGGCGTTCGATCGCCAGGATGGCCGATTGTGGGCGTATGAGTGAGCGAGAGCGCGTGCATGTGTATTGGAGTATGTGTGTCTGCTCTTCTGCTCGAGAGGCGTGCGTTTCATGCCGCGAGCTGGGGAACGCGGGCTTGCGGCCGTTATGCCGCAGCCCGGCAGTTAGTCTATATGTAGCCCCGTCTGGGTAAACATATACCGCACGCGTGATTTCTCCGTCCCTCAAGTAGCATACGTCTTATGCAGCTCGTCCCCTAGCGAGTGCTTGAGTGAGAGTCCGAGTGCCTGAGGTTTATCAATAAACCACTGTCTTATCAAAGTGTTTTGTCATTTCGCAAGCTCCTATCCGATCCCGGTCCCCACATATATATATATCAGTGTTCACAAGAACGATCGAGGAGAGAGGACATTCTCATGTAGAAAGGCATATAAAGGCTTGGGCCAGCAGAAATATCACAGGAATTACAGTTCAGTGGCGAAGTAGCCACGTATAACTCTTTTACAAAAGGAAACGCCGGTTGAAAAGAGCCCAAACCTATCACAATTTAGAGATTAAAATAATGCCTCCTCTCCACATCAATCCTCTGAGATGACTGAGTCAGGGAAAAATCTTCCAAGGCCTCTTTGAATACTGATATTTTCCCCAGCTGCCGAAAGCCCGGAGGGAGAAAGTTCCACAGATGAGCACATTGAGCCTGGAATGATCTTCTTCCGTACTCAAGTCTCATATTGAGAACCTTGAGTACCCGCTCTTCTGCATCACCACGTGCGGGGCGTTCAGATTGGTACCTGGTAAACATCGCAGCTAGGTAGCCAGGTTCTCCAAGATGCATGATCTTATGCATTAAAAGTGCTGCGAAGTACATTCTCCGCGAAGCAGTACGTAACCAACCCAAACGCTCCCTAAACGGGGTGATGTGCTCGTCTCTCCTGAGATCAAGAATGTACCTCACACATGAATTGCTCAGTCGCTGTATCCGTTGCCGCTGTTCGTCCGTGGCGTCGAGGTACACGACTGTGCAATAATCTGAATGCGGTTGAACTAATGACTCGACTAGGTGAATTCGGAGAGGTCTGGTGATACACGCCCTAAAAAACCGCAATCCGTATAGGGCTCTATTCACTTTCTCAGTTACTTGGTCGATGTGCGAGAGAGAGAGAGATTGATTGATTGATTGATAAAAGATTTATTTATGCCTAGGTCTTGACAGACCGATAGGCAATGGGAATATACATATGGTGGTACAATAAAAAACTTAAAATTGAAAGCGAACATGGAACAAAATTTCTTTTCCAAAATTTGTGCTAAGTAATGCAAAATATAAAACACTAAACGCTAGACCATTGGAGTACTTATCACAGAGCATTCAACGCATTAACGATCATTCAGTTTACAAATGTTAAAGCCCAATCACGTTCAAAACAAAATGGCCAATAGAAATGCAAGGCTAATATCACAAGGCATGATAGGATAAGAACATGAAAAATAACATCATAGACCAGAAAGCTCCTCACTCGCCTTGTAATAAGCTAACAAGGAAGACTTGAATAACTCTAGTGAGGGCGTCATACGGATGGTACGTGGTAACTTCTCCCAAGTACGTTTCGCTTGCAGGGAAAAAGCACCGTCGTACGTTGAGGTGCGAGTAGTGGGAATAATCAAACGTGTTGATTGAGATCTCTCAGACCGACGAATTTCATCGTCAATGGGGAATAGTTCAAGGAGGTAACTAGGCCTTGATGCCGTAAAAATCTTGTAGAGTAAGACAGATGAAAAATATTCGCGGCGCGTTTTCAGGGACAACCAGCCTAGTTTTTGATAGTAAGGTTTAAGGGCAGCGTCGCGACGCAGGTGGAAAATGAAGCGAACACACATGTTACATAGACGTTGGAGCTTTGTCTCAAGGTAGCCTGACATATCATTATAAACGAGACAAGCGTAATCAAATTGAGGAATAATTAAGGCGTTAACTAGTAGACGTTTTATGTCAGATGAAAGAAAATGACCTCTATATCTTAATGTGTGCATTACGCCATGTACCCTTGAGCAAATTCCTGAGACGTGAGCATTCCACGACAGAGAGAGAGAGAGAGAGAGAGAGAGAGAGAGAGAGAGAGAGAGATACGTTTCGCGCTACGGACGATCAGCGCTTATTGCACGGTGTTCGACCACGCAGCCTGTGTGCTGGCGGGTACACCACCCATTCGATTGCTAGTAGCCAAGAGACTGCGGGTATGGAAACACCAAGAAACCCTTAAGAGCGATAGAGTCGTACTCAACCTCACTCGTAAGGCCCTCATACGAGATGTCGAGAGGGGGGAGACCGTCGAAGATTGGCAAAAAGAGTGGGAGAGCTCAACGAAAGGGAAGTGGACGCGAAGGTTGATCCCCAACATAGCCAGGTGGATCGATCGAGCTCACGGAGAGCTAGACTACTGGCTGACGCAAGCGTTTAGTGGGCATGGCTGCTTCGGAGAGTACCTGGAGCGGTTCCAGAAGAGGGAAACTCCGGTCTGTCAGATGTGTGCGGCTGAGAGCAGAAGGTTTTAGCCCCCAGGGCACACGGGTGTTGGAATCATGCTCATCCGGTTTACCGGGTGAGCAAAATGAAAGCGCTTATGGTCTGCCGGTGAGAGATCCATTAGGGATAGCCTGTCATCAGATTTTTCCTTATATTCCACTTAAAAGAAAAAAAAAGAGATGGATAGATAGATAACCTTTATTCGCCCAAGGGCAAAATTGAAAAATACAGTGGCATATGTCACATATGTTACACCTACATAATAAGTATATAAGAAGTATAAATATTTGTCTTTTTGGTCAAGGAATATTAGAATTATCACAGAAGTGGGTAGTCATTTTAAGGCGTCGAGAGATGCATAAAAGTCAGGAAGAGAATGATAAGATAGATTTTCATATACATATATCAGTCTTCACAAGAACCATCGAGGAGAAGAGAACATTCTCAAGTAGAAAGGCATATAAAGGCTTGGGCCAGCAGAAATATCACAGGAGTTACAATTCAGTGTCGAAGGAGCCACGTATAACTCTTTTTAGAAAAGGAAACGCCGATTGAGAAGAGCCCAAACTTATCACAGTTTAGAGATTAAAATAATGCCTTCTCTCCACATCAATCCTCTCCACATCGATCGGCGGCTGCGTCGGATGCTGATGCCCTTCTCCTCGGAGCCATCGTCGAATGTTTTGAACAGAAACTCGAATGCAAATTTTAGACTCAGATCGATCGATCAATCACTCGCACCCAGCCTCTTCCGGAAAAACTCCCGGGTTTCGGCACCAAATTGTTTTGAACTCAAAGGGGTTAGGCTGGGTGTTTGTGAGTGAAAAAGTAGTTTTGAGGTGAAACAAAAATTCGTGCTATATTCTGTTAAAAATTACAAACTTTGTTAAAATGTTACAAATTGTGAAAGCAATTACAACTTCACAAGTGAATGGTAGAATGACAAATGTAAAGACGGCGAGGCGTACCGTGTGAGATGTGGATCGAATAAGGCCCGCGCCCACGATGGGCGGCCTTTTTTATACCCTTGCGATAAGGATTGCCCCTCCTTGCGGGGCTCGCTTCGATATAGAATTCAGAGTCAAGAGTCAAGAGTTGACCGGCATGTGCCGGCAGCATATATGTAACACGAGGCTGAGGTGAGTATTGTTTTTCTTGTCACCGCGCCTCATGGATGCCTATAACATGAACATTTCTACCGATTGATGGATCCTCTTCTTGAAATAGACCACACATGCACGCTGCAGTAACATGCGCGGCTTGTCTGTTCCTGCAGAGGAGCCAAAATTCGGGATCGCCGACTTTCCCTCGAGAAACCCATGGCTTTGTCAGATTTTTTCCATGGTTTTCCGATACGGGAAAATCGAGGATTGCTGACGTGTTCAGATGGTAAACACGGGCTGATGCTGGAGCTGCGGGTGCACCACGAGGTGCGGCGATTAGCTGTTGTGGTGACATTCATTTTGAAGCTGCTTCAAACTTTTCAAAAATATTCTCAAACATAAACTTTTTTCCTACTATTCTACAAAAAATACTTGCTCTGAATTCTTTACAAATCATTTGTCAAAAAATTTGAATGATTATGTAAGCAACAGGTAATATTCAGAAAAGATTCAAATCATTGCAATAACAGTAACAAATTCGATTAAACGTTATTCATCGCTGGGTTGACATATTTTTCTCACAATTCTTCCATATTTCATATACGATGTTTTACACTCATTATATAGTACTATGAATAAAAACAAATCTCGCATACACCCGTCTTGTATAATGGACACATGTATGTTACACCTATACTATTTATTTTCAACGCATACTCATTTTTACGAAGCTATTTTCAGACTTTATCACGATCATTCGTTTCACTCGCATTCCATCGTCATCCCTACGCACAGTTAATCGATCTGGGTTTCAGTTACATTTTCTGCCACGAATATTATCCGAGACGCTCACAGAACTCGTGAAATTTAAACATCCCGTCGGTACTCTTCTGAGTGACCGCACACACCGTATACGAGCTTGGTTGTACCATTCTTTCTCGCATTACCTTTTATCAAATACCGCGAAATTATTCATATAAAATTTGCACGATCCGACTTGATCGGGGATCGAACTGGGGCCGTAAGATTAGAAGTCGAGAGCTCTGTGCGATGAGCTAACAGAGCAGGCTGGCTATTCGATATATTAGGGACTCATTCTTACACACTCTATACTATACTGCTTACACGAGTTCTACCACTACCATACCTCCACCACGACGAGTATGTCATCTGTGCATATAGCGCGCGCTCTCTCACTCACTCTCTCTCTCTCCCTTTCTCTTCCTACTATGAGTACACACTGTTTGCGCACACTCTCATGTGGCTTATTTCTAGCGTCTCTCTCGCACTCCCGTATAATGCAACTTACGTCGCTTTCGGCCCTATACCAAAATGCGTGGCTGCAGAATTTCGACGCATTAATTCTCGCGCGCGGAACAATTTCCCCCCGGTGCAAGACTTAATGAGTCTTGCACCTCTTTCACGCCCAAGAGTCGTATGAGTTCCCGCGCGGGCCTCGAAAAATTCCCAGTAGATTTACGGACATCGGCCATCCTAACCTGCTTATCCGCCCCGGGGTAAATTTTCGTCACCGTACCCTTCCTCCAACAGTTTCGCGGTGCCTGCAGGTCTACTATCATGACGATGTCGCCTAACTCCAAATTCTTATCTAAATCCGTCCACTTCGTTCGCTCTCTCAGATCCGGAAGGTACTCACGAATCCAGCGCTTCCAAAAAGCGTCCGCGAGCGCCCGGCTAAGTTGGTACTGTTTCTTGGGGCAAGTATTCCCCAACTCGTAGTTTCCGAGGGCCACGTCCCCTGAGAATGAGCCAATCAAGAAGTGGTTTGGAGTAAGGGCTTCAGCGTCGCGCGGGTCAAGCGAGACATGGGTCAGCGGGCGTGAGTTTACCGTATGCGCGATTCCTAACAGCGTTGTTTGCAGAACTTCCGGTCTCGTAGCCTGACCATTCAGAATCTCCGTAAGCGCGGTTTTCACCGATCGGATCAATCTTTCCCACGCCCCTCCCATGTGAGGAGCGTCAGGGGGGTTGAAGTGCCATTCTATGCGTTTGAGATTCGCGCGAGAGATCATTTCCTCCCTGTTCATGCGTTCGAACTCCGTTCTGAGCTCTTTATCAGCTGCTCTGAAATTTGTCCCGTTGTCGCTGTACATCTTGCGCGGAGCCCCTCGAATACTTGCGAGCCTTAAGACCGCCAGAATAGCCGAGTCCGCATTCAAGGATTATGCAAAATCTACATGTATAGCACGCGTCGTCAGGCACGTAAACAGTACTCCCCACCGTTTTTCTCGCTGAACCGAGACTGTCATCCACATACTCATCTAGCTTCGACTCAGCGACCCCAAATAGATGATAGGAGGGATCGTTAGCAATGAGCAAGCGCAGATGCTCAATCTTATCTGTCAGCGCATAAGGTTGCTAAATCCCGCTTTCAAAGAACTACCACTCCCTCGTTTCTCCTCAGCAGCCGTACTTAGTCAGGGAGTTCTCGCCTTTTCTGCTGCCGAAGCACAACTCTGCTCCGGAACGGAGGCGCAGCTCTGGGTATTGTTAGAGGGTGCACGAGAACGTTTCGGAACACTTCGACAGGCCGTTTGAATGACCTGCAGATCAGCAAGAGATTCAAACGTATGCGCTCGCTCACCATTTTTCCGTCTAACCCAGGAACGTCCGCCACTGTGCCAGACGTATTTTAATCCTAAACCGTGTGCAACTGACCTCAAGCGTATATATTCTTTATATTTCTCACGGGGGAGCATTTCATTCACATAGATCTTACGATCGGGCACGAGAGCTTTCGTATCCGGGTCAAGTAAATCAGGCTGGATGTTATTAGCCGTGAAATATTTATTGGTGATAGAACGTTTAGCCTGAATCACCTCCCTAACCAGAATACTACTGGAGAGTTGGACCACGCATGATGGTAGTGTGCGTGAGATGGCAGCTGGGGCATGGGAAGATGAAATCGAATCATGAATTGAAGGCCTCTCGCCAGACGTATGCCCCGGTTGCAAGACATGGACATCGGCAATGTCTGCCCTCTGCAGCTTTGGGAGAATGGACTTGAGCACTGCAAAAGAAATATCACATACCTGTGCCGGTGAGGCCACAGGATCTTTTTTCAAAGCACCATTTATAATTAGCTTACAGCGCTCAAGACCTTCCCTACTGAGTCCACGTCCTTGTTTCCCAGCATATGACTGGTAAGGCTTGTCCATTCTAGGTGGAATGATGGGACGCGAAGATTGATGTGTTGATTCGGCATTAATAAACCTATCATTACTAAATTTATCATTTTGCAGAGTACTCTGGTTACCTGTCAGTCGCTTAGTCAGACTGGAAAGCTGATCTCTCATTATGGAATTTTGCTCCAGAAGTAGCTGACGATCTAAGCGAAGCTCCTCCAGCTGGGAACTCTGCTTCTCCAATAGTCCCTCGAGAAAAGACACGCAAGCCAACAAACGATCATCCATCTCATTCACTGCTGGTGTGAAAGATGGAGAGGTAATGGCAACGTCTCGTCGGCTCATAAGGGATTTTATTTCGTCGAGCTGATTCTGGAGCATCTCGTTCTGTTGGAGAAAGAGGTCCAGAGTACTCTGCGATATAAGTACCCAATTGTTCTGAGGAGAATTCAACGGGTTCGATGTTGGTGATGCTGCAGGTCGATCCGAGATGTTGGGGCTGCTACTCTTCTCCGATTCGACAGTGCACTCCACAGTTGGTGTAGTACGCAGCGACTGGGAGGCAATAGTTGGCCACGCATCTGTTTGCTGCTTTCGAATTTTCGCGGGCTTCATTTTGCTGGACTGGTGGCTGATGGCGCCACGTGACGGAGACGAGACAGCAGTCGGTAAATTACCCCCGGCGAGCGCAAGCTGTGGACTCTCGGTGGTAAGAGAAGCACTGGTGGTGGGAGGCTTCGCGCTCCGTGCAGTGGTGGTATGTTGCGAAGCGGGGGGAGATGTTCCTGACGCACCACGGGAGCTGAGCCTCGTGTGTGAGATGGTCTGATTACTCACACGTTTTCGCAGGCTTGTATTCTCCTTCTCTCTTTCTCTGGCTGTTTGCGCGTTGAATTGTGAGGCCGAAGTTGTCTGCTTTAACGCACTCGATGTTAAATTAGCGATATTGGTGTCGCTCACCTGCAGGCATTGCAAACATGTCACTGCTCCCCGGGATGATCTCGAGCACTTGACATGAGCTGATCCATTGCAAATGCGGTGCTCTCTGCTGCATGTGCGTAAGGTGCCATTGCAGACACAGCAGAAGTTTCGCTCATCGCGCAGCAGACAGCGTCGTAGCAGGCCAGCGTAGCAGACGACCTCCGAGCATGCGCACAAGGTTCACTTTCGGCGCCAAGCACTGACGACTCGATGTTGTAGTTGGAGTTGCAGAATTGGAATTATTCCTCCCAGGCTCGTGCAGGAGCCATGCAGCGATGCTCCAGATGTATGAGCCTGCAGGAGGAAATCCAATCTGCAAAAAAGTGCCACTCGGGACGACGTTTTGATGGTTGAAGTCACATTCAAACACGGAGCGATGTGTAATGCGTGTGGATGTACTCACCGCCAGAGAGAGAGAGAGAGAGGGAGAGAGAGAGGGAGAGAGAGAGAGAAAGAGAAGGCAATGGGGGCCCGGTTATAATCGCGGGGATTTCAACTCCAAGGAACCGACTTCGAGCGGGGGGCCGCGCGATAGACGGGGGGTAATACTCGCTGATACCATGGAGGCATTAGGGTTAGTGCTCGCGAACGAGACGGGGGTTATCACGTACTACCGGCACGACACTCGGTCCCGAGAGGGGGGTTCGTCATCGGTCCTCGACCTGACGTTCATGAGCCTGTCGCTCATGGGACGTATGACATCGTGGGAGGTCCTGCCAAGGAAACATTGAGTGATCATCGACATATTCGGTTTCGGCTCAGGACTGACAGAAAGAGACAGACGACACGCAGACTGCGACCGACGGGGTGGCAGGTTTGCAAGCTGGATGAGGGGAAACTCCGGGAATCGATAGGAACTGCCAAAGATCTCCCGATGAACATCACCGCGGACGAGGCTGTGGATTTGGTGACCACCACCATCACAAAAGCTTGTGACTCATCGATGCCTCGTTAGACAACATGATGCTTCTGGAGGAAACCAGAGTACTGGATTACCGACGAGATAAAAGCATTACGGAGAACAAACAATGAGAAAAGGAGAACCGCGTGGCGATCAAAGCAGCTGAAACGACCATCACTAGTGGAAGATGATGGGGCGTACAGAGAAGCGAAGGAGGCTCTTGTTCTAGCCATCCCGAGGAGCAAAGAGAAGTACCGGGGTGAATTGTGCGACATGGTTAACGGAGACCCGTGGAGTACGCCATACCACGTGGTTATGTCCGAAGTCCGACCCGGAGGGGCAATTCAGCACCGACCGATGCAGCTACATTGTGCAGCATCGTAGAAGAGCTCTCCCCAGCAGGAGAACCTAGAGTCACATCTACTCCCGCCAGAAGCTGGTCCTGATACCTAAAGGTCAAGGAGGTCAACACCCTCTCAGCATGCTTGACAATATCGGGAAAATGTACGAGAGGATGGTGCTCAACAGGGTGGAAAAAGCCTACGAAGAGAGCGGCGGGCTATCACCAATGCAGTTTGGGTTCCGGAAGGGACGGAGCACTGTGCACGCGATCGAGGCGGTCCAAGAACGGATTCAAGCGTCGGTAGGGAACCCATACCAAGGAAGAGAAGGATTCTGTGCCATCATTGCGTTGGACATAAAGAACGCGTTCAACTGCGCGAGCTGGAAGCGAGTCTATCAATCTCAAGCAAGTAAAGTACCGCCCCATCTACTAGCCATCACGAGTGACTATCTGCGGAACAAGACCCTCGTATACGACACCGATGAGGGACAAGAGATCCGGGAACTGACCGCAGGAATTGGACAGGGATCGTTTTCCGGGCCATTCAACTGGAACACCCAGTACGACAGTTTACTGTCTATCGAGCTGCCAGAAGGAGTGATAATCGTGGCTTTCGTGGATGACGCGGGACTCATAGTCTGGGCCGACAACGAGGAACTCTTGCGCAGACGCGCAAACGAGGCGTTGGCCCGAGTTTACGAGTGGATGATCAGCAGGCTCCTGGAGCTTGCTGTTAAGAAGTGCGAAGCGATCGTGGTCACAAGACGCAGAAAGTTGGACTTACCCCGTTTTCCCATCAACGGGCAAGAGATCCCACGCAAGACAGAACTGAAATACCTCGGTGTATGGCTTGACGACAAGTGGTCGTTCAAGAAGCATATCCAGGAGGCCGCTCAGAAAGCGAGCAGGGTCGGTGCGGCACTTCAGCGGCTGATGCCAAATATCGGAGGACCGAAATAGAAGAGGCGCAAGCTGATCAACACCGTGAGAGCTTCCATCATGTTCTACGGTGCACCCGTTTGGGGGAAGAGAGAAGAGGAGGCCATCATCGAGAAGAGGATGGGGCCTGTACACCGGAGAGAGGCTCTGAGGAGCATTCGTGCCTACCGCATCATGTCAGGAGACGCAGCTTGCGTGTTGGCCGGGATGCCACTCATCCACTCGCTCCTCGCGGAGCAAGTGAGGATCTGGGACCGGCAAAAAGTAATCGGAGCCGAACGAGTGCTCAACCCAACGATGGTGGAGATCATCCGCGACAACGAGGAGGAAACCACCCTTGAGCAGTGGCAAACTGAGTGAGATTCGCCATTTGCAGATGGCAGATGGACCCATCGGCTGATCCGCGACGTAGCCAAGTGGGCGGAACGCACCCACGGAGCGATAGATTACTGGACGACGCAAGCACCGAGTGACCACGGTTGCTTCGGTGGCTATCTGACCCGGTTCAAGAAGAGGACATTCCCAGCATATCAGCTATGCGGGGACAACTGGGATGACGCTGAACATGCCCTGTTCACGTGCAACGACACCCGAAGAGAGCGCGCCGAGTTGTATGGATGGCTTGGTGTTCAACTAACACCTGAGAATCTCGCCCCGTACTTGCTCCGCGACCAGGAGACATGGGATAGAGTCACCGGATACATCAAGCTGGTAATGACCCGTAAGGAGGAGAAAGAGAGGGAAGTAAGGCGCCTCGAAGCAGGCGAATTACAGTGAGTCTGCGAATTCAAACAGAAGAGGTGCAAATGGTTCCAGGAGCAACGTGATGCACTGGAGAGGGGAGAAAGAAGATCGAAGATCGAAGATCGGAGATTGAAGAAGAAAGACAGAAGAAAGAAGAATGTAGAGATGGAAGAAGATCGAAGAAGGAGAAACAACACCTGCGAGTCGCGAGAAGAGAGACGCTCGATCCTGAGCGCGAGACGCCGCCGGCCCTGAAGTAATGCCTACGCGGTGCCGGGGCCGGATTGGTTAGTTGGTGGATCTCTTCCTCGCCCAATGGCCGGCGCCAACGGAGGAGGAAGAGAGGGTTTACCCGGTTCGGATGGCCGTATCCATGCGGATTCCAGCCCGGGACTGTTTTTTTTTTTTTTTTTTTATTTGGTTATTTAATGACGCTTTTGAGCACTAATGCGCTATTCAGCGTCTACAAGAATATACAAAGAGAGCAAGGCTCTACCTAATAATAAAAATAATAATAATAATATTAACAAATAAATCTATGGAGACATATGATACAGTGATTTTTCACACATTAAGTTCACAGTTGCGGAAGAATTTGATCATACATTTGCACGCTTCAATGTTAGGTTGGGATACAATAGTTTGTACATTATGAACATTTTTGAGGCCCAAAGACCTTAGGTCTTTGAGGAATGCAGGCCTTTGTCTGACATATTTGGGGCAGTCCCAAAGTACATGGTCAATATCTTCTTCACAGCCGCATTCGCACAGTGGGCTATCAATGATATGCATTCTGGCCAGGGAACTGGCAAGGCTATAATGGTTGGATCGTATTCGACATACTGTGACAATGAGCTCGCGCTGTAAGGTTTTTCTGGAGAACCAGGCTTTGCTGTCTTTTGAAAAATAATTTTCGAAGTAGTATTTGCCTGTGCTTTGGCTCTCATCGACAATATCTTCAGAGCCCGGGACTGTTGGGGAGGTGCTGGCCAGCCGTGTTTGGCTGACCGCTGCCTCTCCTTCGTACGTCGCAGCGTATTCGCCCTACAATCACCCTCAAAAAAAGAAAGAGAGAGAGAGAGAGAGAAGCCTCCGGCCGCAACAAAACTGGCCGCGTAGGGTAGTCGCTCACAGGTAAGGGGGTCAGGGAAACCGGAAACGTGATCGGGACAACAGCTGGGTTCGAAGGGGACGCGATACGGACCTCCACCGGGAGGTCTCGAAACCCCCGCTCGACATTACCGCCCTTTCGGCCCGAGCAGAATGAGCCTTGGGAGGAAGTGGTGTCGAAGAAACAAGCAAAGAGGGGGAAAAAGATGAAGCCGAGAAAAGCGAAACTGAAAGATATCCTCGTCACAGCCAATCAGGGCGAGCTCACCTATGCAGACATGCTGGGTAGGATCAAGAGGAATGCCGCTAACGAGGATGTAGGCACAAAAGTCACGGTCTTCCGGAGGACCCAAGAGGTCCAAGTCCTCATCGGATTGGGGAATGGTCTCGACGCTACAACTGTGAAGGCTGCACTGGCGCCAGTAGTTGGTTGAGAAGGGGTTGTCCATTGTCTCCTGAACACTTCACCTCATGAGGTGCTCGGAGTTGACTAGGGCGTAGGCAAGGATAAATTACTCGAGGACCTCGCTAAGGCCCTACCAAAGAGCAAAAGAGAGACTATCGTAGTCCAGTCTCTCCGAAACGGCTTTTAGGGCACCCAAACTGCGGTTGTCCCGATCCCAACGAGACTGGCACATCACCTGCTAGATTAGAAGGAGCCCAAGGTAGGGTGAGGCAAGGTGAGAATCCGCGAAAGAGGTGGCATCCCAAGATGCTACAACTGTCTTGAGTACGGCGACAAGGCCCCGGTCTGCAAGAAGGAGAGGACGGAGGAGCGGAGACCAAAACTCTGCTTCCAGTGCGGCAAACCAGAAAACCTCGCCGCAACCTGCAAAGGGAAGCCGAAGTGCCTGAGCTGTGCAGCCATCGGGTCCGAATCTGATCACAGATCTGGGTCGAGCAACTGCACTGCCTACCAGAAGGCAAAGAGCACATACAAACGGAGGAGAGGTTGAAATGGCTAATTTCATTCAAGCCAATCTTAGGTAGAGCGGGGACGCAAACGATCTCCTACACGCTGTTGCCAAAGGAGACGGGATCGATGTTCTGAATATCTCCGAACCGCCTCGGGAGCGCGAATTCTCTCGATCCACAACCGATCTCTGGGGGACCGCTGTCGTTCAAATCATGGACCCTACTATTCGTGAGACTGCACCAGCTGCTAGTGGCCGCGGCCTTGCCCGGGAGACCATTGGAGGCACAGTAGTCTACAGCTGCTACTATTCGCCGCCGCTCAAGACGCACGAATTTGGAGACGAGCTCCACGAACTAGTAGAGGATGTAAAGCAATGGGGAGGCAATGGCAGATCGAGGATGGCAAGTCCGGAAACTCGACGAGGGAAGTTCCAGAGAAGCAATCCTGGAAGGATAGGACCCCGGTGAAGAGCTCTTGTCGAAAGAAATTATAACGAGCGTCATGCGGTCTATCACCCAAGCCTGTGATACCTCCATGCCGAGGCGGAAGCAACCCCGGTACCAAAAGAGGCAAGTATACTGGTGGAACGATGATATCAGAGACCTTCGCCGCAGCGCAAACGCTAAGAGGGGGCGAGGGGAGCGAACGCGGAGGTCCATCAGTGGCAGCCGACGAATCGGCCTACAAAGAGGCGAAGAAGCTTCTCCGGGATGCTATCCGTCGCAGCAAACGGAAGTGCTGGTCGGAGCTATGCAGCATGGGCGATCAGGATCCGTGGTACACACCGTACCGGGTGGTCATCAGCAGACTGCGCTTGAGAGATGGACCAACAGCGCCAACTGACCAGGAGTCAGTTCTATGGATAGCCAGGGCACTCTACCCGGGAAGGGAGCCCAGACTCACATACCCTGGGCTTATCTCCGAGCGAAAGCCCCTTTCCACCAAAGAAGAGCTAAGACGAGCCGCTACGAGATTGGCGAATGGTAAAGCCCTGGGGTTGGACGGTATTCCAAATGAACCCCTGAAAAAAGTGGCTCGAGAGCAGCCTACCCTACTATTGAAGCTGTTCAATAAGGGTCTCCTCGCGGGAGTGTTCCCGAAAGTGTGGAAACGGCAGAATCCAGTCCTCATCCCCAAGGGAAAGGGTGGAGAACCAGCAGAGCCATCATCGAATCAGCCACTCAATATGTTGGACAACATCGGGGAGATGTATGACTGCATGATCCTGAACCGGGCGGGGGAAGAGTATGAGCGAACCGGAGGAATGTTCCCGATGCAATTTGGCTTCCGTAAGGGGCGCAGTACAATGCACGCAATAGGAAGTGTACAAGACAGAGTCGACAGAGAGCATACAATGGCTCCCTAACCAGGAGGAGAGTTTTGTGCCATAATATGCTTCGATGTAAAGAATGCCTCCAACGCGGCAAGCTAGAAACGGATCTATAGGTCCCTAGATGAAAGAGTCCCCCCTTACCTGCTCGCAGTCATCAGAGATGGACTGCGTGACAGTACTTGTATGCGACACCGTTGAGGGAAAGGTTGAGCTGGAATTATCTGCAGGGATAGCTCAAGGATCCGTGTCAGGACCGTTTGAATGGAACACACAATACGAAGAGTTCCCGCTTAGCGGGCACGGCTGCTTCGAAGAGTACATGGAGCGGTTCCAAAAGAGGGGGATCCCGGTCTGCCAGATGTGTGAGGCAGACTGGGACGATGCAGAGCACGCACTCTCCCAGTGCGTGACCACAGATGTGGGGCTTGGGGCTCAGATCATCCCTAAGACCCTAGTGCCATTCATGCTCTTCAGCAAAGAGACACATCAAGACGGTGATCACCCGAAAATCAAGGGGCGCTGCATAGCGAACAATGACGACTGGAAAAGTGATCATTGACGACGAAGAGAGGAGACAGAAGAGCGGACACACCAAAGAGGGAAGACCCATGGCGCGCGATATGCCTCCGCCCTTGAAGTTATGCTGACGCGGTACCGGGTCGGGTTGGTTAGACAGTGGTTAGCTGCCACCAGCTCTGCAATGATGGCTTGCCAATATTGCAGGGCTGAGAGCAGAAGGTTTTAGCCCCCAAGGCACACGGGCGCTGGATTCATGCTCATCCGGCTTCCCGGGCAGGCAAAATGAAAGCGCTTATGGTGTGCCGGTGGGAGATCCACTAGCAATATCCTGTCATCAGATTCTTCCTCATATCCCAATTAAAGGAAAAAAGATAGACAGATGTCCTGTATTCGTCCGGAGACAAAAGAATATCATTACATACGTTTACATATGAGTCATTCTTTTTAATATCGCCAGGTTTTGTGTCGGGGGGTCAGGGATTTTTCTGTAACTTTAGGTACATGTTGTATATGATGAAAGAAGATGGAAAGCACAGTTCTTAGGTCCCGAAAGTCATCCGCGCGAGTTTGGCGCCCTATTTTCGTTTTCAAAATTCGTGAAAAATCCGATTTTTCAACTTCTTGATTGATTCCTCACCAGTATGGAACCCAATAAGAAAATTATCCAAGACACATATTTCGACGTGAAATGAGCTGAATTTTACGAAAAAAATACTCTCAGATCCGTCAAAGATGAACATAACCTCAAAAAAGTGTTTTTTCTTCAGAAAAACCCAATTTTCAAGCCTTAGGCCCTATTTTATATCAAATTTGACATTTTCATCGGATTCCTCGTCAAAAATTACGTCGAAAACTGTTTTTCAAAAATTGGGCTGAGGATGGGTTTGGCCACCATAATAATAACTTTAGTAGCAGGACCGTAAAAATAGCGCTGAATTGTTCGTTTCGGGAGGGACACTTATTACACTGGCCAACAAAATATTGGATCAGAAGTAGCGCATTGATCAAACAGTGACTTTTTCGTGTATTTTCCGACGTAGAAACCGGATCCGAAACCAGTTTTACACCTAGACATCAGGAATTTTTTTAAACTGCGAAATACTGAGCTCCTAAAAAACTGCATTTTTAGCGTTTTTTGATGATTTTGTAGATACATGATTTTGATTGTGCAACCTTGCAGCGGGCTTTGAGCGTACCCAGACTATGATTTCTCACGTATTTTGACCTGCTAAACACGATGAAAGTTGTTTTAGAGGGCTAGCATGCGTTCGAAACAAATGACAAGCTGATTTTTCGAGTTGCTATCAGGAGAGTTTGGACAATTTCGTGATAAATCTCAAAGTGATCACGGAATTGATCAGAAACACCCTCTGCAATACCACGAGAGCGCATTCTTCCTCTATTTGCACACACACTAAGGGAATGATGTTTGCAATCTCCTAAAAGTAGATTAGTTGAATATACATGTATAATCCCGAAAAGAAACTTTTGACCTATTCCGAGATCTATTTCTCGGTCGAGTTCAAGCCTCCTCGTATTGGATCAATGCGCGAGATTTTGTACCCAAAAGCTACTCAAACTATTAGAACGATGTCATTTTGTTGCTAGGATATGGTATCAGAAGTCCCGGAAACCTAAACTCGGTTTAGGTTACGGAACGTACCTTGACATACCATGAATATGTAATCAACCTAGTTACATCGTTTTTCACCCTAAGCTAATGTGGGCACTCCAATGATCCCATTCCGGCGGAAAGTAAATAAGAACTTTCAGCGTCAGATGTAACATCTTGAGCAGGTTGCCAACGGCTATCTATATGAACTCAGAAGTACATGAGACTAGGGAACTGCAAATTTGACTCATTACGAGAAAGCTTGAGCTTACCTCAGGAATAGATCAAAAGTTTCTTTTCGGGATTATCCATGTATATTCAACTAATCAACTTTTAGGCGACTGCAAACATCATTCCCTTAGTGTGTGTGCAAATAGAAAAAGAATGCGCTCTCGTGGTATTGCAGAGGGTGTTTCTGATCAATTCCGTGATCACTTTGAGATTTATCACGAAATTGTCCAAACTCTCCTGATAGCAACTCGAAAATCAGCTTTTTATTTGTTTCGAACGCATGCTAGCCCTCTAAAACAACTTTCATCGTGTTTAGCAGGTCAAAATACGTGAGAAATCATAGTCTGGGTACGCTCAAAGCCCGCTGCAAGGTTGCACAATCAAAATCATGTATCTACAAAATCATCAAAAAACGCTAAAAATGCAGTTTTTTAGAAGCTCAGTATTTCGCGGTTCAAAAAAATTCCTGATGTCTAGGTGCAAAACTGGTTTCGGATTCGGTTTCTACGTCAAAAAATACACGAAGAAGTCATTGTTTGATCAATGCGCTACTTCTGATCCAATATTTTGTTGTCCAGTGTAATAAGTGTCTCTCCCGAAACGAACAATTTAGCGCTATTTTTACGGCCCTGCTTCTAAAGTTATTATTATGGTGGCCAAACTCATCCTCAGCCCAATTTTTGAAAAACGGTTTTCGACGTAAAATTTGACGAGGAATCCGATGAAAATGTCAAATTTGATATAAAATAGGGCCTAAGGCTTGAAAATTGGGTTTTTCTGAAGAAAACCACTTTTTTGAGGTTATGTTCATCTTTGACGGATTTGAGAGAATTTTTTCTGTGAAATTCAGCTCATTTCACGTCGAATTATGTGTCTTAGATAATTTTTTTATTGGGTTCCATACTGGTAAGAAATCAATCAAAAAGTTGAAAAATCGAATTTTCCACGAATTTTGAAAACGAAAATCGGGCGCCAAACTCGCGCGGATGAGTTTCGGGACCTAAGAACTGTGCTCTCCATTTTCTTTCATCATATACAGCATGTACCCAAAGTTACAGAAAAATCCCTGGCCCCCCGACACAAAACCTGGCGATATTAAAAAGAATGACTCATATAAAGCTAAAGCCTCGAATAGAGCTAGTCTGTCTCAACCCATGGTAGGGTAAAGTCGAGGCCGCTCCCGATGATTGAAGAGTCATTTCGAGAGCCAACCTTCAAGAGATATGGAATCGATCGAAGTCTCTCACAGGAACAATATACAGAATGTTTGACTCTAATGTCCAGAAGCAACACGAATGAATGTCTATACTCTAATGCTTCCTCTGGACCAGTGCGAGTATGTTTCTTCACATATACATGTACTACGTTTCGAATATCTACATAAACTCATCTTCAGGTGCAAAAAAGGGGGGGGGGAGTGAACGATGATGTGGGAACCTATATTTAATGCTTAAAGCTATAACTCATCCGGTGGTGGAAATGTGATCTGCTTGTGATTTCCCCGGCGGTGGAATCTCCTGATAATCTCAACATTCATTGGCAGTAAAACCACATTCAGCCGAAATCGTGATAGGATGAAAGTGTTGATTGGAGAGCTGGTCCATCGCACGGGTCACATCACACAAACAAAACAATCCACAACATCACACTATTCGTTTTTCAAGAGATATGTATCGAAAGATTGAGCGTTTAGATTTGATTGTAAACCGTTGGTTTAAATGTGAGATAAATACGGAGACCAGTGCTCTTGTCGGGCTCTGTCACCGTACTGATTTCAAGACATTTGTTCTTGCTTCACCCTATAAGTTGCCGATATAACAGACGTAGACCCGAATTGAAAAAAGAGGGAGGATGCATATCATGAGGAAGTGTAACTACATCCGTCCGATCATAAAGCTTAAATCAACCGCCTCGTGCAGGCTCCTCACTGTTTCTCTTGGTGGTGCGGCTCTCTTTAAGTCAAATAAGTATAGCAACGACAGTTCTTCACGCTGGCGTTGGCTGAGTGCAGTTGAAGCACGAGGTTTATATAAGCAAAGTTACAAAAAAATGAAAATGTTTTTATGCTAAAAAGATTATTTGTTTCAAAGAATTCAAAGGAGAGAGATGCAAGGTGGGGGAGGAGGAGGGGGTGTGTATATAGATCTCAAGAACTCACACACTTTCGAATACACTGTCTTTCCAGGCTGACTACTGGATATCCATCCAAGGATAAACTAATTCTAGAAAAGTATAACCTTCTCACTGTTTACTACGAACACTGTACTTTAATGAGAAAAACAAATCACTTCCACTCTGTTATTGTTAACCCGGACACTGGACTTTGTCGCTCAAGTCCCTATCTCACCTAAGTACCTCAAGTCCTATCGCTACACTTTCAAATATCAAGCATTTTGGAAGAAATATGCCTATACCACACGGACCTGATATAAAAATCAAGCGAAATAAAATATTGTGTAAAGGAATGAATTAAAAATTATGGACACTTCAGGGCATGGAAAATTCACACTCGACAAATGACGTGATGAGAATTGCAGTGGAAAAGACTAAGATGTAGCCAATTCACTTTCACTTAGGAAATTGAGCGAGTAAAGGACCCCGCTCCGAGGGATAGGATTTTGGCTTTCGATTAATTTTGTCGGGGAAGAAATATGTTGTCAAGCACAAAATTCTGAACAAAAAGTTCAATGGGCTCGAAGGCGGAAAATGGCTAGTTTTTTCAGTATAAATCAAATGAATGCCAATAAATGGGAGGTTATGAGGTTAGCTAGAACAACAACAAAGGCTTGTCTGCAGCGTTCGAATTTGAATTGGAAATGTACAATTTGAGTGTGATATAGCTAAAAGGTCATCACTTTGGTGCTTGAAACATTTTATCTCAAACCTTCGATACAAGAAGCAAATAAATGCATGCAAAAAAAGTGATAATGCGCGATTGACAAAGAAATCATAACGGCTTGTATTTTCAACAATTACATTTCATTTCAATCAATGTAGCAGCTAACGCTGGAGCTGGATCATACGGCTGTGCTGACTCGATGCAACGAGTACATGATCTTGAGAGCCAAGATATGGGGCGAGAGCGGCTTTTTGACATCAACATCATCGCATAGCATGAGGCTCGCGCTTTGAATAGTTGATGAAAGGAGTCTGAAAGTGCATGGCTGCAATCAAACTATATAGAATGATTCAAAATTAATCTTGGATCGCGTGAGTCTAGTGTCTGCCAAATATTTCGAGGATTTGGAGATCGAATCTCATATTGCCGTATCTCGAGATCATATCGCGTAAGAGGCTGCGGGGTCGAGAGCAAGCGACTATCAAAATCGAGCTCGAAAATGAGGTATTTCAAGGTCGCTGAACACGAAGATGAAATTGCCTTGCCTCCTAATCGTGTTGCGTGGGCGGCTGCGGGGGCGGAGGCGCGAATCGACCGAGATCGAAGCTCGAGACTTGAGTAAGGGTGTTTTTTGGGTATTTTGGGGTCGCTCAGCACGAATTTGAGATCGTCCAGCCTCCAAGTCATGTTGCGTGGGCGGTTGGGGGGGGGGGGGGGGGGGGGTTAGGGTCGAGTAGAGGCCTAAATTGACCAAGATTGGAGTTTGAGAGTTGAGTAGGGGTTGTTTTTGGAGTATTTTGGCATCGCTGAGCACGTATTACACAGCTCCCGAATCGTGTTAAATGGGTGGCTGCAAGAGCAAGGACGCGTGTTGAACTAGATAAAACTGGGAGAGCCGGCGGGGGGGAGGTCCTTGATATCTCGAGATCACTGAACACAAATCTCAGATCACCCAGCCTCAGAACCGTATTGTGTGGGTGGCTGTGATGGTGAATTCGATGTAGTTTCCTGACAATGATAATTTCCTGAGATAGAATCTGACCAGGATTGTAAGCCGAATTAAGGCATCGGGACCAGACCACGAGCATACGCCAAGTATCTCCTTTAACCGAGGGATCGAGGGATATCCTGTTTATCGAAATTCCGAATCGCTAGGTATGTAATCATAATTCTCGATCACGGAATAGGCCACAAATAGTTTCAGGCGTGAATCTGCGAGAGAGCGGTGACTGCCAGGAGATTTGACCGTTAAATCTCTATTCTGGCCAATTTTCCAGGCGGAGTCTCATCTCATCATGCGCGAAGCATGATCACTTCACAACGACCATGACCAGAGCGTGATGTGATAGCAGCGGGATTGGGTAATGACTTAGGGAGTGTGATACTGAAATCTCAGCTCTGTAACCGGAAATCTTAAAAAGCAGTCGATTCTCATATATTGACGGGCGAAAATCACGCATACCACGAGCCTAAGCAAACTGTGCTCCATCTCACAAACTGTGTTTGTGAGATGGAGCACCGTGCAATATCCTAGGGATTCGAACTCTGATCCTCTAGCTATGTGATCATAATCCTCATTGACGGAATGGACTACAAATCGTTGCGGGCTAGAATCTACGAGAGGGTGATGACTGCAAGAAGATTCGAGCGTTATATCTCTATTTTGACTGTTTTCACAAGCGAAATCTGATCCCATGTACCGAGAAGCATGGCGACCATACAACCACCCAGAACTATTACATGATCCAATGGCCTAGGGATCAGGAGATATCCCAGGACGTGCGATTATGAAATCTTAACTCTGTGATCATAAATCTCGAGGAGGAGCCTATTCTCATAGATTTACGGGCGTGAATCTACTTCTCGATAGTAACGGTTAGGAGATTTGAGTTCTCCCTTGCTGAATCTGGACATCCCCACGGGTTTAATCTGATCCCAAGTAGTGGGATGACTTTCGTTATTTGGTCACCTTACCACGAACCTAAGCATAGTGTGTTCAGTGGCCGAAAATTCGAGCAATATTCTGGGCACGGGAACTACGATCCCCTAGCTATGTGATTACAATTATTGATAACGGAATGGACTACAAATCTTTTCGGGCGTGAATCTAGGGAAACGTGTTGACTGCAAGGAGATTCCAGCATGAAATCTCTATCCTGGCCATCTTTACAAGCAGAATCTGATCTCATGTATCGAGAAGCATGGTGACCATACAACGGCCCAGAACCAACACGTGATTCAATAGCCTAGGGATCGGGAGATAACCTCGGACGTCCGATTCTGAAATCCTAGCTATGTGGTCAAAAATCTCGAGAAGGATTCGATTCGATTACATTGTCGGACGTGAATCTACTACTCGATACTGACGGGTAGGAGATTCGAGTGTTCCTTTGCTGAATCTGGACATTCCCACGGATGAAATCTGATCCCAAGTCGTGGGAAGACTCACATTAAATTCACCCGATTATGCTAGTTCGGAGCGCTCGGAGCGCTCCTACCCCCGATTCTCTCTTTTCGAACGCAATGAGTAAGAGAGAGAGAGAGAGAGAGAGAGAGAGAGAGAGAGAGAGAGAGATAGATAGATAGATAGATATCCTTTATTCGTCATGCGACAAAATACACCTACATATTTTCATATGTGTCATATATATACATATATATAAAATTAATAAATATTCCGATAAAATCATATTAAGCAATAATTTGGTCAAGGATAGATATATCACAATTGTGACTAGTCATACACTTTACGATTTAACTTGAAAGAAAATAAGATAAAGGGCATGGGTTCACAGAAATATCACAGTTTTTCTTCAGTCTGGTGACAGAAGGTCACTTACAATTAAAAAGAGATAGAGAGAAAAGGAACAAAGCCCTAGCCCATCAAAGATTAAAGTAATGCTTCTTCTCCACATCAATCCTCTGGGGAGACTGTGTGAGCAAAAAATCCTTCATAGCCTCTTCAAATAATGACATTTTCCCCAGCTGCCGAAAGCCCGGAGGGAGGAAGTTCCAAAAATGAGCACATTGAACCTGGAAAGATCTCCTTCCATATTCAAGTCTCATATTGGGAACTTTGAGTACCCGCTCTTCTGCATCAGAGAGAGAGAGATTGATTGATTGATTGATGCCCGTTTATTCGTCCGAAGACAAAAAAGAAAAATAATCAGTTACATATGGTAATATATATCACAGATCAATAGTGCACATTAATAAAAATAATGAAGTCATTTGGTCAAGGACAAATCTTAAGTATATCACAATTTGTGACTAGTCAGGTAGCACTCAGGAGATTCACAAACTTCATAGAATAATATAAGAATATAAAAATATAAAAAGAAATGGCAGGGCTCACAGTCATATTACAGAAAAGTTCAGTCAATTGACGAAGGGTCACACGTATACTTATAATTTTATTCTAGATGAACGAATCAAGCAACAAGTCAGCCCAAGCCTTTCAAAGTTTAGAGATTGAAGTAATGCTTCTTCTCCACATCAATCCTCTGGGGAGACTGTGTGAGCAAAAAATCCTTCATAGCCTCTTTAAATAATGACATTGTCCCCAGCTGCCGAAAGCCCGGAGGGAGAAAGTTCCACAAATGAGCACATTGAACCTGGAAAGATCTTCTTCCATATTCAAGTCTCATATTGGGAACTTTGAGTACCCGCTCTTCTGCATCACCGCGTGCGGGGCGTTCAGATTAGTACCTGGTGAACATCGCAGCTAGGTAGCCAGGCTCTCCTAAATGCATGATCTTGTGCATCAACAGAGCTGCGAAGTACATTCTCCGCGAATCAGTACGTAACCAACTCAAACGCTCCCTAAACGGGGTGATGTGCTCGTCTCTCCTAAGATCAAAAATGTACCTCACACATGAATTGCTTAGTCGTTGTATCCGTTGCCGCTGTTCGTCCGTGGCGTCGAGGTACACGACCGTGCAATAGTCTATATGCGGTTGAACCAGGGACTCAACTAGGCGAACTCGGAGAGGTCTGGTGATACATGCCCTAAAAAACCGCAATCCATAGAGGGCTCTGTTGACTTTCTTAGTTACTTGGTCGATGTGCGGTTTCCACGTCAGTTCACTGTCAAGTGTAACACCAAGGCTCACGACCGTATCACTGAACGGGATGAACTTTCCTTCCTGTATCTCAACCCCTGACAAGTCCATTCTCTTCAGATCTTTGATATTCCTCTCAGAACTGAAGTAGATTGCCTTGCTCTTGCCAGCGTTGAGACACAGGTCGGAACTTCTGGCCCACTCAGCAACAAGTCGTCCTATTTCTCCCAGCTGAGCAATGCCCTCTCTGATCTTAGATTTCTCGACTTGGAGATAAATTTGTAGGTCATCCGCATAAAAAAGATGATGTACTGACTTCCCGTCAAGCAAACCAGGTAAATCATTGACATATAAACTGAAGAGTAAAGGCCCAAGAACGGAACCCTGTGGAACACCCAGATTGGTTTTGAGCCAATCAGAACTACCAGATTTTGAAGTAAATTTTTGGGTGCGGCCTTGTAAGTATGATTTTATCCACAGGAGTGCCGATCTCGAAAAGCCTAGATTTCGAAGTTTGCTCAACAGCTTTGATGGTGATATTGTGTCAAAGGCTTTACTGAAGTCAAAAAGCAGGAGCAAGGTGATCTTTTTCTTGTCAATACCTACTCGGATGTCATCGGTCAACTTTAGTAAAGCTGTCTGGGTGCTATGATGTTGTCTGAATCCAGTCTGGAAGCGATCTAATAATTTCTCAGACTTCAAAAACTCCGTGATTTGGTCGTGTGCGATTTTTTCCAAAACTTTGGCAAGGAAGCAAAGCAGCGCTATAGGACGGAAGTCCGAGACCGTTGATGGAGCGGTGGTCTTTTTTAATGCAATTAGCTGTGCCTGCTTCCAAGCCTCAGGAAATAGAGAGAGAGAGAGATTGATTGATTGATTGATATCCTTTATTTGCTCAGAGGCAAAAGTTAAAAATTCTGTTACATATGGTACATATGTCACTCATAATAAATATATATCACATTCGTGAAATTTGTCGTTTTGGTCAAGGACATTGTATTATCACATCAAGTGACTAGTCATTTTGAAGCACTGCAAGGTGCGTAGAAAGTCAAATTACACTATTTCTTATACAGGTAAAGGTAGCAAAAAAAAAAAAGGAGCAAGAAAATATATAAAACATTTTTGCGCATATAAAAGGACAGTGGGCTCGGAAAATTATCACAGATGTTTCAGTCAATGGCGGGAAGGCCACGCATAACTAAGTTATAATTAAAAGCCTAATCGGAAAGAGCCCAAGCCTATCAGAGGTTAAAGTATTGTTTGTTATCCACATCAATCCTCTGGGATGGTTGTGATAAGAGAAACTCTTTCAAAGCTTCTTTGAAAAATGAGATCTTCTGAATTTGCCGAATGCCTGAAGGGAGAAAGTTCCAGAAGTGAGCGCATTGAACTTGGAAAGATCTTCTTCCATATTCAAGTCTCACCTTGGGGACTTTGAGTTCCTGCTCTTGTGCATCTCCCCGCACGGGGCGCTCGGATTGGTGCCTGGTAAACATTGCAGACAGGTAACCAGGTTCCCTCATGTGCATGATCTTATACATGATAATGCCTGCAAAGTACATTCGCTGCGAATCAGTACGCAGCCAAACCAAGCTTTCCCTGAACGGAGTGATGTGCTCGTCTCTCCTAAGATCAAAAATGTATCTCACAAATGAGTTGCTTAGTCTTTGTAGCCGTTGCCGCTGTTCGTCTGTGGCGTCAAGATACACGACCGTACAATAGTCTAGATGGGGTTGTACTAACGCCTCGACCAGTCGAACTCGGAGAGTCCCGGTGATGCATGCCCTGAAAAACCGCAAACCGTACAGGGCCCTGTTGACTTTCTTCGTCACTTGATTTATTTGCGGTTTCCACGATAATTCGCTGTCTAATACTACACCAAGACTCACGACTGTGTCACTGAAAGGAACGAAAACTCCATCCTGTATCTCAACACCTGGCAAATCCATCCTTTTCAGATCCTTGATATTCCTCTCGGAAGAGAAAAAGATTGCTTTGGTTTTACCAGCGTTGAGACGCAGGCCGGAGCCCATAGCCCGATCAGCAATCAGTCGTCCGATTTCTCCCAGTCGAGCGATGCCCTCCCTGATCTTATTTTTCTCGATTTGGAGATAAATTTGGAGGTCATCAGCGTAAAAGAGATGATCTACCGACTTTCCATTCAATAGCCCAGGCAAGTCATTGACGTACAAACTAAAGAGTAAGGGCCCGAGAACAGAACCCTGCGGAACACCCAGATTGGTTGCGAGCCAATCAGATTTACCATCCTTGGAGGTGACTAGCTGGGTGCGACCTTGTAAATATGATTTGATCCACAGGAGTGCCGAACGCGAGAAACCAAGTTGTCGCAGTTTACTTAGAAGTTTTGTTGGTGATATCGTGTCAAAGGCTTTGCTGAAGTCGAAGAGTAGTAAAAGGGTGATCTTCTTCCTATCTATACCTAGTCTGATGTCATCAGTCAATTTCAGCAAAGCTGTCTGGGTACTGTGGTGTTGTCTGAAACCAGCCTGGAAGCCATCTAATAATTTTTCTTTCTTCAAGTACTCCGTGATTTGGTCGTGTGCAATCTTTTCGAGAACTTTGGAGAGGAAGCACAAGAGCGTAATAGGACGGAAGTCCGAGACTGATGATGGAGCTACAGTCTTTTTTAGCGCAATCAGCTGTGCTTGCTTCCAAGTCTCAGGAAAGATGCTGTGAGCGAAAGAGGAGTTGAAAATATGTACAATAAGATCACCAATCGCCGGGAGAGCTTTCGCGATCACGCTTTGAGGGATTCCATCTACCCCGCGAGCCTGTGAGGAGAAATGTTTTATGGCAAGGACTACTTCATTCAAATTGGTTGGCTTGAATTCGAAACCCTCCTCTGGAGCCACCATTACATCGTCCATTGCTTCTTCTATGTTCTCGCGAGGTGAGACAGAGACTCCTGCAAAGTGAGCGTTCAACTCGTCCGGGGTGAAGCCGTGAAGCTCCTCCTCTTTGCTCTTAGGCAAGAGGCCGAGGTTACGCATTTCCTTCCAAATGTTTTTATGTTGATCAAGAGCGTCGGAAAGGTGACTTTGGATGAAGGAATTTCGCTCTTTCTCAATACGCACGTCGACCTCTTCACTGAGCCGGAAGAACTCATTCTGAAGACCAGAACACTTGCGCTGGTTGCATTGGTTTCGCTCCCAGCGCCTACGTGTTGCATCTCGCTTCTTAATGAGTCCTTTCAGCTCGGGACCAATCCAAGGAGCGTCGCCTTTACGAGGGCAAATCGTTTTTTCAGGCGCTAGTTCATCTAATACAACTTTCAAGTTTACATTGAGGCAATTAATCGCATCTTCCAAACTAGTTTCAGCATTGTTGAGCGCTGCCCAGTCACAGCGAAGCAGGCGATCATTCAACTGCTCCGGAGTGATGTTACGGAAATCCCTGTATGTGAAGGAATTTTTAGGCGGAGCAGGAGTGAAGACGTTGATGGTGACGTCGATGACCGCGTGCTTGCCGAAACTGGGCAGTAGTCTGTTTTGTAAGTCGGTGACGGTATCATTTTCATCTACGTACATATGGTCGATCCATTTATGAGACACATTGGGGTTGTGTTGATGAGTCGCACCGTGCTGCACAATCTGAAGGGACAGTTCTTCGGTCAGTGCGGTCAATGTCTTTGTGTCAGAATGAGCCGTGTCCAACAAGTCTGCGTTCAGATCCCCCATAATAACTTTGTGGCTAAAATCTCCACACAGTCGGCGTAATGAGCCGAAAAGCCCATCATCCTTCTGCATGGCAACCTTTGGAGGTCTATAAATCACACCTACTAGAATCGATGGCGAGTTACCCTGCTGTACGCTGCAAAACAAATACTCGGGGATGCCAGGATACCCCGGACCAGAAGTGTTAGACGAGGCAAGCCTCTCCACTTTGAAATCATTACGCACATACAGAGCAACCCCGCCACCGTTTCTGTTACGATCTTGCCGTAACAGCGAATAACCTGGGACCTGAACAAGACTGTCATCCACAAACTCATCAAGCCACGACTCAGCTACCCCGAAAAGATGGTAGGAGGGGTCGGCAGCGACGAGCAGGCGCAGGTGCTCAATCTTATCTGTCAAGGAGTTAAGGTTGATAAACCCCGCCTTTAAGGAACTACCACTCCCTTTTGACTCTCCGGCAGCCGTATTTAGTCAGGGAGTCCCCGCTGATGCTGCTGTAGAATCTGTAGCCTGGTCTGGAACGGTTGGACTGTTCGGGCTACTGTCCGATGACTCATGATTTGGTCTTGGGGCTGTTCGACACGCCGTTTGAAGGACATGCAGTTCAGTGAACGACTCGAACGCATGCGCTCTCTCGCCATTTCTACGCCTGACCCAAAAGCGTCCACCGCTGTGCCAAACATATTTGAAGCCTAGACCTCGTGCAAGTGGCCTCAGCTGAATATATTCCTTGTATTTGTCACGAGGTAGCATTTCATTGATGTAAATCTTTCGGTCCGGCACATGGGCTTTCGCTTCAGGGTCAAGCAATGTGGGCTCGATGTTATGAGTTGTGAAATAATTGTTGGCAATCGAGCGCTTGGCTCTAATCACCTCCCTGACTAGACGACTGCACGAGAGTTGGACTACGCAGGATGGAACAGAACGTGAGCGAATGACCGAGGCTCGGGGCGATGAATCGGGTGATTTGTAGTTACGTTTCGGAATCGTCCTTCCGGACACGTGCCCGGGCTGCAGAACACGAACATCAGAAATGTTCTCCCTCTCCAGCGAGGGAAGAATGGACTTGAGTACTGCGAAGGATATATTACGTACCTCATCCTCCGAGGCAGTAGAGTCTTTTTTCAAAGCACCAGTGATAATTAGTTGGCTGCACTCAAGACCTTCACCCCTGAGTTCAGTGCTCCGCCGCCCAGCACGTGAATTGTTAGAAAAATCCGTTCGAACTTGAGGATCTGGCCCGGAGGATTGATGTGGAAGCTCAGAAATGGAAGACTTGATTTCATTAGTAACATTAGATTTTCGCAGAGTGCCCTGGTCGTCTTTCAAAAGATCAGTCAGATGTGAGATCTGGCTTTTCATCAAAGTATTTTCCTCAAGAAGCAGCTCACGATCAAGGCGAAACTCCTCCAGCTTGGAGTTTTGCTTCTCTATGAGTTCCTCCAGAGACGACATGCGCGCTAACAGTTGAGCACTCTCCGCACTCACTGCTGGTGTGGGTGGCGGAGAGGAGATGGCAGCCTCACGTCGGTTTAAGAGGGACATTATTTCGTCGAGCCGGTTCTGAGTTAAGTCATTTTGTTGAAAAAAGAGATCCAGAGTACTCTGCGAAATCAGAACCCACTTATCTCTAAGAATTCCCGGTGCTGGCGTTGTTGCTGGAGTGGTTGGCTGGACTGGTGTTCTGTCGTTCCCGTCTTGGGATATCCCACGACCATCCTCAGAAGATGTTGATAAGAGTAATGGCTGGGATGCGCCGATGGCCTCTGTTTGAATTTGCGCGCCACGAGCGGTAAGCGCTGAGGTGCTGCCACCGCTGCGAGTTGGTGGTGCAGCAGACGACATCCGCTGTTCATCGGTCCTCCCGACGGGAGTAGAGCCACTGGTGGTAGGGGGCTTCTCGCCGCGGCCGGTGGTAATGGTGCGCGGGGCGAGGGGAGATGTCCCCACCTTGCTGCGAGAGCTGAGCCGAGTCTGTGTAGTGGTAGACAAGCCACTCACACTAGTGCGCAAGCCGGTATTCTCCATCTCTCTCTCTCTCTGACGTGCTTCGTAGTGCTGCGCCGAGCAGACGAAGCCGTCTGCTTAATGGCGCCCGGCGACGCTATTTTGTAGGATTTTCTGCTCACCTCGTGACACGCTATGCAAAACCACTTGTTGTTCGATAATTTTGAACATTTTGTGTGGACGAACCGTTTGCAGGTGCTGCATTGCTTGCTGCCATGACGCAGGTTGGTGTTGCATATGTGGCAGGTGGTGTCGCCCATCTCGTGACAGCAGACAGCAGCAGTACAGGTGTAAAGTTAGCGTGGAGCAGACGACGATCGCCGGGCATGCGCAGGATGGTTGGTTTCGGCGCCAAGAACTGCCGACTGGATGTTATTGTCGAATTGCAGAATTTGGAATAATTCCTCTCAGGCTCTGATTGGAGCCATGCAGTGTTGCTCCAAAGGTATGAGCCTGCGAGAGGAAGTCCAATCTGCAAAAATATGCCCCTCGGGACGATGTTTTGTCGGTGAGAAAAGACATTCAAGACGGAGCGATGTAGAGAGCGTGTGGTTGTACTCACCGGCAGAGAGAGAGAGAGAGAGAGAGAGAGAGAGAGAGAGAGCGAGAGAGAGAGAGAGATCCCAGAGTTCGGAGCGCTCCGACCAGCATATTCGAATAAACCTGTTATCTGTCACCATACCTCGAGACTAAGCCGAGTGTGTTTGGTGGTCCAAAGATCGAGCAATTTTCTAGGGATTGAAACTACGATCCTCTAGCTATGAGATCACGATTCTTGATATTGGTATGGACTACGAATCTTTTCGGGCGTGAATCTATGGGAGGGCGGTGACTGCAAGGAGATTTGAGAGCTGATTCACTATTCTGGCCGATTTTACAGGGAGTATCATCTGATCCTGCGAAGAGCATGACTACAATACAACGACCGTGGCCAGAGCACGATTTCAAAGCAGCTTGATCGTGTGGTGTTTTAGGGAGTGTGATCCTGGAATCTCAGCGTGTGATCAAAAATCTTGAGAAAGAGTCGGGTAGATTCTTGAGTTTTTTGCCACAGAGCTAAGATTTCACGATCGCACGTCCTGGGATATCTTCCGATCCTTAGGCTATTGGATCATGTGGTGATTCTGGGCGTTGTTTAGTCATGGTGCCTCTCGGTACATCCAATCAGATCCTGCTTGTGAAGATGGCCAGAATAGAGATTTAACGGTCAAATCTCCTGGCAGTCACCGCTCTCTCGCAGATTCACGCCTGAAACTATTTGTGACCTATTCCGTGATCGAGAATTATGATTACATACCTAGCGATTCGGAATTTCGATAAACAGGATATCCCTCGATCCCTCGGTTAAAGGAGATACTTGGCGTATGCTCGTGGTCTGGTCCCGATGCCTTAATTCGGCTCACAATCCTGGTCAGATTCTATCTCAGGAAATTATCATTGTCAGGAAACTACATCGAATTCACCATCACAGCCACCCACACAATACGGTTCTGAGGCTGGGTGATCTGAGATTTGTGTTCAGTGATCTCGAGATATCAAGGACCTCCCCCCCGCCGGCTTTTCCAGTTTTATCTAGTTCAACACGCGTCCTTGCTCTTGCAGACACCCATTTAACACGATTCGGGAACTGTGTAATCTCAAATACGTGCTTAGCGATGCCCAAATACTCCAAAAACAACCCCTACTCAACTCTCAAACTCCAATCTTGGTCAATTCAGGCCTCTTCTCGACCCTAACCCCCCCCCCCCAACCGCCCACGCAACATGACTTGGAGGCTGGATGATCTCAAATTCGTGCTGAGAGGCCCCAAAATACCCAAAAAACACCCTTACTCAAGTCTCGAGCTTCGATCTCGGTCGATTCGCGCCTCCGCCCCCGCAGCCGCCCACGCAACACGATTAGGAGGCAAGGCAATTTCATCTCCGTGTTCAGCGACCTTGAAATACCTCAAAAACAGCTCCACTCAACTTTTCGAGCTCGATTTTGATAGTCGCTTGCTCTCGACCCCGCAGCCTCTTACGCGATATGATCTCGAGATACGGCAATATGAGATTCGATCTCCAAATCCTCGAAATATTTGGCAGACACTAGTCTCACGCGATCCAAGATTAATTTTGAATCATTCTATATAGTTTGATTGCAGCCATGCACTTTCAGACACCTTTCATCAACTATTCAAAGCGCGAGCCTCATGCTATGCGATGATGTTGATGTCAAAAAGCCGCTCTCGCCCCATATCTTGGCTCTCAAGATCATGTACTCGTTGCATCGAGTCAGCACAGCCGTATGATCCAGCTCCAGCGTTAGCTGCTACATTGATTGAAATGAAATGTAATTGTTGAAAATACAAGCCGTTACGATTTCTTTGTCAATCGCGCATTATCACTTTTTTTGCATGCATTTATTTGCTTCTTGTATCGAAGGTTTCAGATAAAATGTTTCAAGCACCAAAGTGATGACCTTTTAGCTACATCACACTCAAATTGTACATTTCCAATTCAAATTCGAACGCTGCAGACGAGCCTTTGTTGTTGTTCTAGATAACTTCATAACCTCCCATTTATTGGTATTTATTTGATTTATACTGAAAAAACTAGCCATTTTCCGTCTTCGAGCCCATTGAACTTTTCGTTCAGAATTTTGTGCTTGACAACATATTTCTTCCCCGACAAAATTAACCGGAAGCCAAAATACTATCTCTCGGAGCGGGGTCCTTTGAGTGAAGTCACGCCACGAAACATACCTACTCAGCATGAGCACGAGGAAAGGTGAAAAACACATAAATTTCGAAATTGACCTTACGGGATACCCCTACTCCCCAACCACTTATTTATAGCACTGCCACGATCATAATCGTATAACATTAACAGGGTCATACTCACGTCAACACTGGTATTGTTCTAATCTTACCCAACAAATCACAAGTCAATCACCAATTTAACATTTCACTAACACTCTCCTCAAGATTCACGAACAGTCACTCATTTTTGTTGAACATTACCACTTTTTCTCTACATTCCAATCACCAGTTGACACTGTAATCCTCAAAATTTCACTAACACTCTCCTTAAGTCTCACGAACTGTCACTCATTTATGTTGAACATATTCCGAACGAGCTACTTACTACTGTGTACTCACATCCACCTAACTTCACCGACTAAGGAGTTATCACTACACGCTCTCAAGATTCAGGACAGAGGGGGGGGGGAGGAAAGGGACTCTTTCATTCTCTTCGGTAATCTCTCATCTATTTTTTGTTGAATTGACAAGCTATCCTAGATGATCTAACATAGAGACTGTACCGATCACTTTACTCAAATTTCTTCTGGATATGAAAATTTATGAAGAAGTTCTTGTACAGCAAATTCAATCCCTTTGTATCTTCCCGAATATTCAAACTGTCATCTTCCAATTGCATCTGAAACATCTCAGAGATCAGGCGCTTATTATAGTAACATTCAGTGTCCAGAATTTTCGGATTTCCCCAGTCGAACTCATGTCCATCCTCGAGTCTGTGGGGTGTGAGAACATTCGGTTGTTGGGTTCGGCTGTTGATATTATTCTTATGTTGTAGGACTTTAATGCTCACAACCCCATGACCCAGAAGAAAGGTACAATATACAATCTCGTAGACAGAGGTATAAATTTTGCTCATCAAAAATTCCATGCTAGAAATCTCATTAGACTGAGAGACCTATTGATGAAAAATGATTATCCAAGGAAATTTATTGCCAAACACATCTCCCTGCAGACACAAAAGATTAGGAATCAAGAATCACAGAATGAAAATGATAATGCCCAAGAAAATCTACAGAACATTTTTTTCAGTAGGGAAACCAAAGTTGTGATTCCATTCATCAGAAATTTTTCAGAGAGGATTGAGCGAATTCTTTCAAAACATGATATTATGACGATTTTCAAGTCTAATAACAAATTTAAATAGTATATTAATTTAGGTAAAGATAAAATAGAGCATGGCCGGAGAACTTATGTGGTATACCAATTAGATTGTTTGAATTGCTCAAAAAAGTATATTGGACAAACTACACAGTTTCACCCCATTACGAATACCATTAAATTTGTTATTCGACTTGAAAATTGTCATAATATCATGTTTTGAAAGAATTCGCTTAATACTCTCTGAAAAGTTTTTGATGAATGGAATCACATTTTTGGTTTCCCTACTGAAGAAGATGTTCTGTAGATTTTCTTGGGCATTATCATTTTCATTCTGTGATTCTTGATTCCTAATTTTTTGTGTCCGCAAAGAGATGTGTTTAGCAATAAATTTCCTTGGGTAATCATTTTTCATCAATAGGTCTCTGATTCTAATGAGATTTCTAGCATGGAATTTTTGATAAGCAAAATTTATACCTCTGTCTACGAGATTGTATATTGTAGCTTTCTTTTGGGTTATGGGGTTGTGAGCATTAAAGTCCTACAACATAAGAATAATATCAACAGCCGAACCCAACAACTGAGAGTTCTCACACTCCACAAACTCGAGGATGGACATGAGTTCGACTGGGAAAATCCGAAAATTCTGGACAAGGAACATCACTATGATAAGCACCTGATCTCTGAGATGTTTCAGATTTAATTGAGGGGGTGGGTGGAAAAAGGGCGTAACCACCATTGCCCTTCTTCCGGATACCGCTTTTTTGAGCCTCCGTACCAAGATGTACCCCCCCCCCCCCGAAATCCGTTTTTCGAAAGACCCCAAAAACGGTCTGGCAGATAAAAGGGCGTAACTGCCATTACGCCCTTTTTTCTGCCCGATAAAAGGGCTTAATGGAGCTTAAGCCCTCCTCATCAGCGAAATGATTGCGCTTATGCCCTTTTTCCGAATATCACGACAGTTACGCCCTTTTATCGGGAATATTATTGCTCTTACGCCCTTTTTCCGAATATTACGCCGGTTACGCCCTTCCATAGGGAAAATTATCGCACCTACGCCCTTTTTCCGATTATCGCGCCATGGCGCGTGGAAAATACAGATGCAAGGCCCCGTGAGTCCTGTTCATCTTCGAAAGCAGAGTGACCCCCACTGCGTGGGTCGAGTTAGGCCTCGATGGATAGGATTTCGGTCAAGTTAGGGTTTCAGGGATCAGCAAATGTAGATTCCAAGTTGGTAAGGAACTTTCCATTGCTTTCTTGGTTGATCAGATTTTCTCGATATTTACAAATTATTTAATCAATGTCAACCTGTATAATCAGAATATATACGAATGAATCAGTATGAATATTCGCCGATAGTTGGAGAAGTCCTATTTCGCCTGGGAAATTCCCGAAAATGAAGTTAGCTTTGCAGGTCAAACTGATGACTACTTATTTGTGACTAGAGTTGCAAAATTTGATTTTCAAATGATTTTGAAACAAATACGCCTAAATGACCTTTTAGAGCTTGACTTGTATAAATATTCCAAAAACATCAACATCTTTCCTTAGGTCGTTAATGGATCTTGAGCGCTTTGTATGGGTTATTCTTCAAAAAGACTCCAGTACCTTATGTCTTCCATGTCGATTCCCCAACTATCAACGTCGATTGATAAAAGTATGTGTAAATCACTACCTTCAGTAACTTTCAAAACAGGTTCTTGATCCCTCTGCTATTGATTGCCATGGATGTTTTGACATTTTACTCCCTCCGAGAGTTGACTCATTCCTAATTTCATGGACTCTAACTTTTTCTCCAAAAAATCGAATCTCACGAGGGCTGAACAACCGTTATTGAATTTATAAAAGGCCTAATTGCTGCCACAACATTCTAAACGGCCGTAACCACGATGATTTGAGCTTCAAAGGGCTCCACTGACACCATTGATTCCAGAAAGTGCGTCACTGCTATGATGGAAACTCAAAAGGGTGTAACTGCTACGATGAATTTTCAAAAGGGCGTAGCTGCCATGATAAAATCTCAAAAGGGCGTGACTGCTATGGTGAGATTTCAAAAGGGCGTAACTGCTATGATAAAATTTCAAAAGGGCGTAACTGCTGTGATAGAATTCCAAAAGGGCGTGACTACGGTCATTCTTTTCAAAAAGGGCTTAATTGCACCCGGAAAATTTCAAAGGGGCTTAACTTTTTCCTCAGCCCGACAGGATTTGGAAAAAAGGCTTAAGTACCTGACTGAAAAGATTTGAAAGGGCGTAATTACTCTGTAACAGGGCGTGAGTGAGGTCGGATCTGGAAAAAGGGCCTGATTACCGAGGAAAAATTTTATAAAAATCCTCCAGAGCCTGGAAACGTTTTCCCACCTAATATAACGATGAAAACATGTTGTTTCACCTTCAAATTGAGTGTTTTCACCCTTCCCTAGTGATAAAAATTTCTCGTCATTTCCACACGACTGATGGAAGTTTTTCGTGTCCAGAGAACCGTGGAGCATGAATCGAACCACCCCCTAGCAATCATATATCTTTCAAAACATGCCCAGAAACACTCTCAAAAAATTTGGAGGCGATTGGACTTGATCTCGAGATTTTATACCACTTTTGGCGAGGAAGAAAGGCCGAAATTTGACCCAGTATTCGGAAAAAGGGTGTGATTACATTTTTTGAAATTGCTGAAAAGAACTCTAAACCAAATTTCATCCCCCGGCTCGGGTTGGGCTATATCGAGAATGTTATTTTCTTCGAAATAAGTCAGGTCTACTCGTCCAATTATGTCTGTAGCGGTTTTTATTGAGTTCTTATTGATTTTCTCAAAATGACCATTTTGCAATTACGCCCTTTTCCCACCCACCCCTCAATTGAAAGATGACAGTTTGAATATGAGGGGAGATACAAAGAAATTGAATTCGCTGTACAAAAACTTCTTCATGGATTTCCATATTCAGAAGAAGTTCAATTAAAGTGATCGGTACAGTCTCTATGTTAGACCATCTAGGATAGCTTGTCAATTCGACAAAAAATAGATGAGAGATTACCGAAGAAAATGAGAGAGTCCCTTTCCTTCCCCTCCCCCTTGTCCTGAATCTTGAGAGCGTGTAGTGATAACTCCTCAGTCGGTGAAGTTAGTTGGATGTGAGACTGGTAAGTAGCTCGTTCGGAATATGTTCAACATAAATGAGTGACGGTTCGTGAAACTTGAGGAGAGTGGTGGTGAAATTTTGAGGATTACAGTGTCAACTGGTTATTGAAATGTAGAGAAAAATTGGTAATGTTCAACAAAAATGAGTGACTGTTCGTGAAACTTAAGGAGAGTGTTAGTGAAATTTTAAATTGGTGATTGATTTGTGATTTGTTGGGTAAGATTAGAACAATACCAGTGTTGACGTGAGTATGACCTTGTCAATGTTATACGATTATGATCGTGGTAGTGCTATACATAAGTGGGTAAGGAGTAGGGGTATCCCGTAAAGTCAGTTTCGAAAGTTTTGTGTTTTTTCCCTTCTCTCGTGCTCATGCTGAGTAGGTATGTTTCGTGGCGAGATTTTACTCAAAACTCGCTCAATTTCCTTAGTGAAAGTGAATTGGCTACATCTTACAGTCTAACACCACTTCACTAACTTCACTAACACCATCAAGTTAAATCATACCATGAACAATATTATCACTTCGTTTTATTCATTTTCAGCATACAATTCAGTATACATTCCGTTAGCAGCTGATCATTCCAAGGATGACAAAGAATGACTTCGCCACTGGAATTGTCAAGGGACACCTCAAAAGGCTGCACAGGTATGTTATTGTTATAATCTTTGGAATAAATGATGATTAATGATATAGTTTGTATATTGATTAACACACATGTAATAACTCTTTCAACACATACTCACTCATCCACCCGCCTTACATGCACATACTCACACAATTTCAATATTCATTATCGATACACTCAACCTTTCTCATAATTTCATCAGACATACATATACACACACCCACATACACATACTCTCTCACACATACACACACTTACGCTCACACACACAACCACACACACATACACATACCCATATATGTATACATTTATACACACAAACGAATTCAATTGTATTATAGTAGAAAAATAATTCGCTGATATGATATTTTCATTCTACATCACCAACAAGGACGAAAAGGACTGTAACCCGCTAGCCCATTGGACAATTTAACTCAACAGGGATCCAAGAAGCGATTGCGATGCCATCGTTGTCAAATAGAAGATGGACTCCAGGTGATTTCGAATAGTTTAAGAATATATAATCTAGGCGATATCAGATTCATCTGTATAGTAATCTTAAAAAATTATAAAATCATTCTATAAATTGTGGAAAAGAATATGTGAATTAAATGATCTAATAAAATTCAACAGAGACGCGATATTGTCCCGTCTCTCTCCTCTCGTCTCCTTCCATTTCAAGGGTTTAGTTGGAATGATTTTCCAAATAATCTTAAAATGACTTCAAAAAGATAATATGATGATTTTCACCAAACTCCGACAAAATTCGATTCATTTACTTTTCAATTTGAACGATTTCAATTGATTGCAAAATGATGATCAAAACAGAATCAAGACCATGACGATAAGACAGAGTTTTGAAAAATGATTAAACATAACATCATAATAGAATCCTTCCTATTAAGAAATCGACGTGACTTCCACATACGAAGAATCCAATCCTTGGCTATCGCCTGTGGTAGGGTGCCTCACAAAAGTGCTGAGGATTCGTCAAAGATTCAGTGTTCTTATTAGGTGACTGACGGATCCCATCAGAGAATTTCCCCCCAACCGAATCCCTACATTTCTCAGTCATTCTACACAGATCCCTCTTAAATCCCCTGTTAGTGAATGACTCATCCATAAATTTGTATATCCTTTTGGAATCGTGAAGTTCTGGGCTACGGACAAACATACTCTGACTGCAACATTCAATAATCAATAAATGAACGGAATAGAAGGAGAATTTCCCCAGTCATAACTTTCAGATGATTTTGCAATCAAATGAGAAAAACCTTAGGATCAAATTTTTCCTTGCTCTCATCATACTCAGACCATAATATAATGACAAAAATATTATTCAACTCCATAACAACCATTGTTGCAAAATGGACTTACACTAAACAACACTGAAAGACAACAATATTGATAACATAGAACAAACGATGGATCACATCAATTACAACTATCACACTCCGAGTCCACAATGATGATGACGTTACGGTGACTCGCCTAGGCCATGGCTCAAGAGTGATTAACTCCGCTGAGAGCGACCGGAGTGAAGAATCCAAAACGAATTCATCAACACTTCACACTCAACATAATAAATCAGTATAACAGACAATCTAACAATTTCCATAGTGCAACAATAGAAGTTTTATTCATATTCATTAAAGACATCGTTTCAGATAGTTATCGAATTTTTTAATGAGTATTCAATACATAGTTGGAAAAATATCCAACAATCAACTTTTTTCATAGTAAAATCACTATAAATTTCAATGAAAAATCATCAATTTCTCATAGTCAAACGATAACAGCTCTGAAAAACTACATGATAAGTGAAGAAAGAGATTTTATTCGAATATCAGCTGGAAATTGGGAAATATAATAGGAAATTGGACGAATAATCAATAATAAGTGGAAAATCATCGAAAAACGACGAACTAACCCAGAGATTCCAAAAAGATCAGTTTCTCACGATTGCATAGTACCATCTCTGAATGAAGATGAGAAATGCCATCTCTAATGAAATACATAATACATAGAAGATGAGTTACATGAACATGATATCCAAAAGATGAGAATGTATATAGAATCGATCGAGAAATTAAAAACAACCGAAGAAGCAAAGTGAAGATAACACAGCCCCACAAAAAAAAGTGGTCTGGACCAGGGCTCTCACTATGTTATCTTTATGTTTTTGGGTCGCTGATTCCGATTCCGCTGTCGGTTTTTACCGATCACATCGATTCTTCGAGATATTGAAGATCGAAACGAGGGAGGAAATGGAAAATCGCTGAAAATTTTTTTGAATATGTTTTTCGGGTCCAAGAACACAAATCCGATGCTATTTTCCATATACGGTCACACAAAGCTGAGATATCGACTATAACTCGAGTTTTATGACGGAAAATTTGATTTTTGACATCAAATCCTGAAAAAACACAGCATTCCACGTCCAAATTTAAGTTTTTGAGAATCTTTCAGTGACTTTCAGAAGGTCACTCAGCGGAACAATTCAGCACTTCACGAGAATATGACCCACTGACCTGATGCATGACTCGCCAACCTACCGGCCTTGTGAGCTGTTGTATGACCTACTCACCTACCAACCTCTTTATCTGCCACATATAACACTATTCCGTCGGCTGGTGACCGATAGACCCACTGACCACTTGTCATATCAGCCGCCAATACGCCGCACTATGCTTGTGAGGACTCAACTCTGCCGGATAATCCGTTTGACTCGAATTCATGAGCTATCGAGATGAAACAAAATGGATTTTCTTCGTAATTTCCTAAGCTAGAAGATAAGCTTACCTGTTCTTCACTTAAATGCGAAGGGGTGGAGGGGGGGAGGAGTTGAATGCAGAAAAAAAATAAATACGGATTATACCAAAAAATGAACTTGGGGTGTCGGAGGCATGAGTCCTACTGCCACCTGGGAAACACTTGATAAACGATCTTTGCGCACATACCTAGAGTTTCAGCCCAACCCCGGGTCTGAGAACAAGTGCTGAGATCTCTGAGGCTGGATTTTGGTCATAATCGAGTGCCAAAATGTAGGAATTTCGCCAAAATCACGGTTTTGAGGTAATTTGTGGTTCTGCTGTCATATTGAGAATACTTGTGGTGTACTCCGCCCTCGACTTCCAAGATTTTGAGCTCAATCCCACGTCCAGAAATTGGTGCTGACAGCTTCGAGATCTATTATTGGCTCGAACTGTCCCTTGAGCACTGCCAACATCGCTATATGACAGTTTCTGGGTAGGATTGCATATGCTGCCAAGTCGGAAACAGTTGAGTCATATTCTGGAGATGGTTGGCAGAAGTTCGAGCCCATTCCCGATGCAAGGAATTGGTGCCAGAAATTTCTAGATCGATTTCATGCGAGAATCGACCCGAGTTCGGCCGAAATTCGATTGAAAATGCCTGATTCTAGATGAGAATTCGATATGCTACCAACTTGGAAACCGTTCCGTGACATTCTGGGATGAATGAGCTACATTTTGGGCTCAATTTCGATCCTGGATATCGGTGCCAGGGAATCGCGCATGCACTCCATGCAAAATTGACGCAACTTCGATTAAAAAACTATTGTTAATGCTGGCTTCTAGATGAGATTTTGATGTGCTGCCAACTTAGAAATCATTCCATAATCTTCTGGGATGAGTGAGCTACATTTTGAACTGAATCCCGATTCCGCAATCTGGTGCCAAGAAATCTGAGACGCGGTTCATGCAATACTCGACACGACTTCGATTTAAATATGATCGAAAATGGTGGATTCGAGATGAGATTTTGATATGGTGCCAACTTAGAAACTATCTCATTACATTCTGTGATGAGTGATCTATATTTTGAACTGGATCCCGATTCCGGAATCCGGTGCCAAGAAATCTGAGACTCATTTCATGCGAAATTTGACACGAGTGCAGTCCAAATATGATTGGAAATGGTGGATTCTAGATGAGATTTCGATATGCCGCTAACGTGGAAACTACTTCATAACATTCTGGGATGAGTGAGCCACATTCTGAACTGGATGGCGATTCCGGCATCAGGTGCCAAGAAATCTGAGACGCGATTCACGCAAAACTTGACACGAGTTCGATTCGACAATTATTGAAACAATTGGATTTTAGATGAGATTCCGATATGCTGCTGAATTGAGAACTTTCTCATTTCATTCTGTGATGAGTGAGCTATGTTTTGAACTGCATCCCGGAATCCGGTGTCAAGAAATTTGAGACGTGATTCATGCAGAATTTGACATGATTCCGATTCAAATATGATCGAAAATGGTGGATTTCAGACGGGATTTAGATATGCTGCCAACTCAGAAACTATTTCATAACATTCTGGGATGAGTGAGCTACGTTTTGAACTGAATCCCGATTCCGGAATCTGGTGCCAAGAAATCTGAGACGCGGTTCATGCGAAACTTGACACGACTTTGATTCAAATATGATCGAAAATGGTGGACTCTAGATGGGATTTCGATATGCTGCCAACTTCGGAACTTGAATGGATCTCATGTGATTTTCCGCTGAAAATTGGTTTCAAATTTTTTCGCACGGATTTCGAGGATTGGGATTGGGCTCCGAATTGGGCTCACTTGTCCCAGGTTGTCGTGTTATGGTTTCCGAGTTGTCGGCATATCTGATTCCCATCTAGAACGGAACAATCTTAATCACCTCTTAACTTATATCATGTCATTCATCCAGAAGGATGGATCCGAGATCATTTGGTACCAATTCCTATATGGAAATTCAGCTAGAAATGTAGCTCGCTCAACACAAAATGTCATATGATAGTTTGGGCAGCATATGGAGTTCTGATGTAGGAACAAGCGTTTGATTTCGGATTTGGACTGATCTTATCTCAATTCTCTCATAATATACATGTCATAATTTTCAGCACCGATTTCCATAATCGACATTCAGTTCAAAATATAGCTCACTCATCACAGAATGGAATGAGATAGTTCCTGAGTTGGCAGCATATCGGGATCTCATCTAAAATGCAGCATTTTCAATAATTTTTGAATCAAAGTCGTGTCAAATTCTGCATGAACCACGTCTCAGATTACTGGTACCAGATTCCGTAATCAAGATCCAGTTCAAAATTTAGCTCACTCATCACAGAATGTTATGAAATAGTTGCGAAGTTGGCAGCATATCGAAATCTCATCTAGAATCCACCATCTTCAGTTATATTTGGACTGTACTCGTGTCAAATTTTGCATGAATCGCGTCTCAGACTTTTTGGCACCAGATTTCGGAATCGGGATTCACTTCGAAATGTAGCTCACTTATCCCAGAATGTTATGAAGTAGTTTCCACGTTAGCAGCATATTAAAATCTCATCTAGAATCCACCATCTTCAGTTATATTTGGACTGTACTCGTGTCAAATTTTGCATGAATCGCGTCTCAGACTTTTTGGCACCAGATTTCGGAATCGGGATTCACTTCGAAATGTAGCTCACTTATCCCAGAATGTTATGAAGTAGTTTCCACGTTAGCAGCATATTAAAATCTCATCTAGAATCCACCATCTTCAATCATATTTGGACTGCACTCGTGTCAAATTTTGCATGAATCGCGTCTCAGATTTCTTGGCACCATATTCTGGAATCGAGATCCAGTTGAAAATGTGGCTCTTTTATCCCAGAAGTTGGCAGCATATCGAAATCCCATCTAGAATCCACCATTTCCGATTATATTTGAATCGAAGTCGTGTCAAGTTTTGCATGAACCGCGTCTCAGATTTCTTGGCACCAGATTCCGGATTCGGGACTCAGTTCGAAATGTAGCTCACTCATCCCAAATGTTTTGAAATAGTTTCTAAGGTGGCAGCATATCAAAAACCCATCCAGAATCCTTATTTTTAATCATTCTTTGATCGAAGTCGCGTCAAATTCTGCATGGAGTGCATGCGCGATTTCCTGGCACCGATATCTAGGATCGAAATTCAGCCTCGAATGTAGCCCATTCATTCCAGGATGTCATGGAATAGTTTGCAAGTCGGCAGCATATGGAACTCTTATCTAGAATCAAGCGTTTCCAATCGAATTTCGACCGAACTCGTGTCAATTCTCGCATGAAATTGATCTAAGAATTCCTGGCACCAATTCTTTGCATGGGGGTTGGGCTCCAACTTCTGCTAACTATTTCCAGAATATTACTAAACTGTTTCCGACTTGGCAGCATATCAAAATCCTACCTAGAAACTGTCATATAGCGATGTTGGCATTGCTCAAGGGACAGTTCGAGCTAATCATAGAGCTCAAAGCTGTCAGCACCAATTTCTAGACGTGGGATTGAGCTTGAAATCTCGTTAGTCGAGGACGTAATACACCACAAGTACTCAACCACAAGTTTTCAACATGGCAGCAGAACCGCAAACTACCTCAAAACCGTGATTTTGGTGAAATTCCTATATTTGGGCACTCGATTATGACCGAAATTCAGCCTCAGAGATCCCAGCACTTGTTCTCAGACCCGGGGTTGGGCTGAAACTCTAGGTATGTGCGCAAAGAATGTTTATCAAGTGTTTTCCAGGTGGCAGTAGGACTCATGCCTCCGACACCTCAAGTTCATTCTTTGGTATAATCCGTTCTTATCCGAAAAATTCCGAAAAATGAACTTGGGGTGTCCGGGGCATGAGTCCTACTGCCTCCCGGGAAACGCTTGATAGATATTCTTTGCGCGCATACCTGGAGTTTCAGCCCAACCCCGGGTCTAGGAACAAGTGCTGGGATCTCTGAGGCTGAATTTTGGTCATAATCAAGTGCCAAAATGTAGGAATTTCACCAAAATCACGGTTTTGGGATAGTTTGCGGTTCCGCTGCCATGTTGAGATTACTTGTGGTGTATTACGCCCTTGACTGACAAGATTTTAAGCTCAATCCCAAGTCTAGGAATTGGTGCTGACAGCTTTGAGCTCTATGATTAGCTCGAACTGTCGCTTGAACACTGCCAACATCGCTATATGACAGTTTCTAGGTAGGATTTTGATATGCTGCCGAGTCAGAAACAGTTTAGTCATATCCTGGAGATAATTAACTGAAGTTCGAGCCCAACCCCGATGCAGGAAATTGGTGCCAGAAATTTCTAGATCGGTTTCATGCAAAAATTGACCCTATTTCGGTCCTAATCTGATTGAAGATGATCCATTTTTGACGAGATTTTGACTAGCTGCCGAATTTGTGAAAAATCTATCACATTTCCATTTGGATGAACAAATTTTCTAACTCAATCCCGAATCTTGGAATACGTGCAGGGGTCCTGGACACCATCTTATGTTCATAATCGGATGCCAAACTGTAAGAATTCTTCCAGAATCACGGGTCTGGGGTAGTTTGCGGTTCCGCTGCCATTTTGAGAATACTTATGGTGCATTACGCCCTTGACTGACAAGATTTTAAGCTCAATCCCAAGTCTACGAATTGGTGGTGACAGCTTTGAGACCTATTATTGGCTCAAATTGTCTCTTGAGCACTGCCAACATCGCTATATGACAGTTTCTAGGTAGATGGTTAGCAGAAGTTCGATCCCAACCCCGATGCAAGAAATTGGTGCCAGAAATTTCTAGATCGATTTTATGCGAGAATGGACACGAGTTCAGTCGGAATGCGATTAAGAATGCCTGAATCTAGATAAAAATTCCACAAGCTGCCGACTTAGAAACTATTCCATGTTATTCTGGAATGGGTGATCTACATCTCAGCCTGAAACTCGATTCTGGGGATCGGTGCCAAGGAATCTAAGATTCATTCAATTTTTGCATAAAATGGATCTAGAATTCCCTGGCACCAATTCCTTGCATTGGGGTTGGGCTGAAAGTTCTGCTTACGAATCCTAAAACATGACTAAACTGTTTCCGACTTGGCAGCATATCAAAATCCTACCTGGAAACTGTCATATAGCGATGTTGGCAGTGCTCAAGGGCCAGTTCGAGCTAATGGTAGATCTCAAAGCTGTCAGGACCAATTTCTAGACGTGGGATTGAGCTTGAAATCTCGTTAGTCAAGGACGTAATACACCACAAGTACTCAACCACAAGTTCTCAACATGGCAGCAGAACCGCAAACTACCTCAAAACCGTGATTTTGGTGGAATTCCTACATTTTGGCACTCGATTATGACCAAAATTCAACCTCAGAGATCCCAGCACTTGTTCCCAGACCCGGGGTTGGGCTGACACTCCAGGTATGCGCGCAAAGGATGTCTATCAAGTGTTTTCCAGGTGGCAGTAGGACTTATGCCTCCGCCCCCCCCCCCCAAGTTCATTTTTTGGTATAATCCGTATCAATTTCTTCCTGCATTCAACTCCTCCCCCCTTCGCATTTGAGTAAAAAAACAGGTAGGCACATCTTCTAGCTTAGGAAATTACGAAGACAATCCATTTTGTTCCATCTCGATAGCTGATGAATTCGAGTGAAGCGGATTATCCGGCAGAGTTGAGTCCCCACAAGCATAGTGCGGCAGGTCAGTAGGTCGTGTGAATAACCACTCATGTTGTAGATGAATCATGCTCTTTATGATAATTCAATGTAATAAAATGTACAGTTTCACATCAGCATGTCTGAATTATTATTTCTTCGTAAGAAGTCACGGGGAGGTCACGGGGGGTCCCGTGCTTCGTAGGTTGTGATGACCCCCATCCACCCCTAGGGGGTCACCTTGACAAATGTCACAAAGACTCACCTGGACGTGAAATTGTTCGTTCTCCAAGAATCTGACGTCTAAAATGGGGTTTCCATTCGAAAATTCAAAGTTAGCCCCGATGGGGCGAATTGGGGGGTTTGGAGAGAATTTGGGGGGGGGGGGCACATCTGAACCTCCATCTGATATCCAACAACTTTTGTATCGAACATTTTTTTGCACGACGTAACTCTGCGGAGATACGGGGGGTCCGGTACTTCGTAGGTTATTATGACCCTCATTCACCCCTAGGGGTCACCTTGACAAATGTCACAAAGACTGATCTGGACGTAAAATTTCTCGTTCTTTCAGAATCGGACGTCAAAAATGGGGGTTTCCATTTGAAAATTCAAAGTTAGCCCCGATGGGGCGAATTGGGGGGTTTGGAGAGAATTTGGGGGGGGGGGGCACATCTGAACCTCCATTTGATATCCAACAACTTTTGTATCGAACATTTTTTTGCACGACGTAACCCTGCGAAGATACGGGGGGTCCGGTACTTCGTAGGTTATTATGACCCCCATTCACCCCTAGGGGTCACCTTGACAAATGTCACAAAGACTGATCTGGACGTAAAATTTCTCGTCCTTTCAGAATCGGACGTCAAAAATGGGGGTTTCCATTTGAAAATTCAAAGTTAGCCCCGATGGGGCGAATTGGGGGGTTTGGAGGAATTTGGGGGGGCACATCTGAACCTCCATTTGATATCCAACAACTTTTGTATCGAACATTTTTTTGCACGACGTAACCCTGAGAAGATACGGGGGGGGGGGGGGGGTCCGGTACTTTTTGGACATACTGTATGTGGAAGATGAAGAGGTTGGTAGGTGAGTAGGTCATACATCAGCTCACCATGCCGGTAGGTTGGTGAGTCATGCATCAGGTCAGTGGGTCATATTCTCGTAAAGTGCTGAATTGTTCCGCTGTGTGACCTTCTGAAAGTCACTGAAAGATTCTTAAGAACACATATTTGGACATAGAATTTTGTGTTTTTTCAGAATCAGATGTCAAAAATCAAATCTTCCGTCATAAAACTCAGGTTATAGTCGATATCTCAGTCTTGTGTGACCGTAGATGGAGAATAGCATCGGATTCGTGTTTTTGAGCTTGAAAAACCCAAAGAATTTTTAGCGATTTTCCATTTTTCCCCTCGTTTCGATCTTTAATATCTCGAAAAATCGATGTGATTGATGAAGACCGACACCGGTATCGGAATCAGCGACCCAAAAAACATGAAGATAACATGGTGAGAGCCCTGGTTCAGACCACTTTTTTGTGGGGCTGTGTAATCAAATAATGACGGAGTAACTTAAAGATAACAATAAGATAACTAAAAGATCAAAAGATAATCAAAAGATAACTTTGAGATAATCCTAGGTGATCTTAGATGATCTTAGATAATCTTAGACGATGAGATTTTTTTCTGAGGGGAATATGAAGAAACATCTAATGACAGGCTATCCCTAATGGATCTCCCATCGGCAGACCATGAGCGCTTTCATTTTGCTTACCCGTTAAGGCCAGTCCGTAGTCCCCGCAATACCGCAACCAGACACGCACCGGAATACATGCAGGTTTTCAAAAAATATCTAGTTTTTGAATAATTTCAAACACTTCTCGGGTCAAATCATTGAGTCAGCGCGCTTCTCAATGAAATTTCCAATCATTTGAGCTTTGTTGCGTCCCAAAATTCGCGATATATTTTGCAGGATTTGGAAATCTGCAATTTTGAGCTGGGCTGCCTCATCGCAGGAACCACGCTGTCATGCACGATTGCCATTTTCCAAATCTCGCAAAATATATCACGAGTTTTGAGACGCAACAAAGCTCAAACGATTGACAATTCTATTGGGAAGCGCGCTGACTCAATGATTTGGACCGAAAAGTGTTTGCAACTATTTAAAAATTAAATATTGTTGGAATTACGCTATGCGAATAACCGTGGCGCCATCTATGGAGTAGTGAACAAGTGTAACAACTACGGACTGGCCTTAAACCGGATGAGCATGAATCCAACGCCCGTGTGCCTTGGGGGCTGAAACTTTCTGCTCTCAGCCCTACGATGTTGGCAAGCCATCGTTGCAGAACTGGGAGCAGCTAACCACTATCTAACCAACCCACCCCGGAACAGCGTTAGCATCACTTCAGGGTGGGAGGCGTATCGCGCGCCACGGGGCGTTCCTCTTTGGTGTGTCCGCTCTTCTGTTTTCTCTCCTCTTCGTCACTGATCACTCTTCAAGTCGTCGTTGTTCGCTATGCAGCGCCCCTTGCTTGGCGCTGCAATGCCCGTTCTCGCTCTTCTTTTCGGGTGATCGCCATCTTGATATAGTCGGTGATCTTATCCCATGTCTCTTTGCTGCGGAGCATGAACGGCACTAGATTCTCAGGGGTGATCTGGTTTCCAAGCCGCTCTCTCCACAGCTGTCCTCATGCACTGGAAGAGTGCATGCTCCACATCATCCCAGTCTGCCGCATACATCTGACAGACCGGGGTTTCCCTCTCCTGAAACCGCTCCAGGTACTCTCCGAAACAGCCATGACCCACTAAACGCTTGCGTAAGCCAGTAATCCAGCTCTCCGTGAGCTCGATCGACCCACCTGGCTATGTTGAGGATCAATCTTCGCGTCCACTTCCCTTTCGTTGTACTCTCCCACTGTTTCTGCCACTCTTCGACGGTCTTCCCCCTCTCGACGTCTCGTATGAGGGCCTTACGAGTGGGGTTGAGCACGACTCCATCGCTCCTAAAGGTTTCTTGGCGTTTCCATACCCGCACTCTCCCGGCAACAAGCAGGCGAATAGGTGGTGGACCCGCAAGCTCACAGGCTGCGTGGTCGGACAACGTGCAATGAGCGCTGATCGTCCTTAGCGCGGAACGCCGCTGAACTGGACCTAGCTTCGCATTGATTACGGACCCTCTAGTTACCTTTCCCCGAATTGGTGCACCGTACAGCATGATGGAATTGCTCACGGTGCTGAGTAAGGCTCTCCTGTTTGGCTTGGGGCCACGAATATTTGGCCTATGCCGTTGGAGGGCGCTACCAACCCTGTCCGCCTTCAGCGCTGCTTCTCTGGCTTGTGCCTTGTAGCTCCATTGGTCATCAAACCAAACCCCGAGGTACTTGAGTTCCCTCTTGAGTGGAATCTCGTTTTCGTTGATGGAGAACACGGGAGTTTCGAAACTCCTCCCCTTGGTGACTAGCATCGCTTCGCACTTGTGCTCGGCAAGCTCCAGCCCGTTCTCAGGGAACCACTGACCAATGCGGTGAAGAGCTTCATTGGCCACACACTCTACTTGCCACGCGGTTTTGGCGACCACGACTAATGCCGCATCGTCCGCTAAGCCAATGAGTTTCGCCATATCTGGTATGCTCATGTTCAATGGCCCTGTTCAAGTAAAAATTTGCGAGAATCGCATGCGTGCGCACTTTATTTCGCGGGCGTAAAATGATATTGATTTCCGACGCGCGAAAATCAATATCATTCTGCGCAAATGAGCAACACTACCAAAATCTAACCTCATTGGCACATGAAGATAAAGAAAATTATTCTAGTGAGCACTTTTGATGTTCAATATTAGGAAGGAGGGAATATGTAATTGCTCACTAAGGACGATAATAGTCCGATTTCCACATGGGGTGCTTACACGTGGGTTTCGCTACTTCATATTTTCTCACTGAGTAAGAAATCGAGGGACGTATACTTAATGGGGCGAGACCTCTACCGTGGGCTTATATATTTATTTCAGCAGATTTCAGCTAGCGATGTTGTCAATATCTCCATATGTATATCAAAGTCGCTACTTAGTTGGAAATATGAAATTAAAATTACAAGCCTAAATCGATCATTTTAATATGCACTGTGCAATTTTTTCATCAGAACGTATTCAACAGTAAAGGAAAACGAAGCAACGATTTGAGGTGTGCTTCAAACTACGACTGTTCTCGAGTTTTTCCCGAGAACTCGTAGAGAATGTTGTTTGAAATACGTACACGAGATAATGGACCGAGAGTCTCAAATATATTATCAAAGCCTTATAAGAGCTAGTTGAGTTTCAGAATGATGATTTTTGAATTACTGATAGCTTTAACTGAGACTAATCGGAAAGTATCACAATAAGAATGAGAGAACCTGAGATAAACACGAGACCATGTGCTGAATATTCAATATTTATTGTATAAAACATATTGAGAATAATAGGGCTTCCAAAATGCAATCCTCAGGATTCTGAAAGTTTTGAATAAGATTAATTGGAAAATATTACAATGCGAGAGGCAGAATTCGAGATGGAGACGAAAACATGTGCGAAAGATCTCAAATTGATTGTTCAAGCTCTATTGAGGCTAATTGAGCCCCAAATGAGATGACAATTTTTTAAATACCATCAACCGGGGTAACTTTGCTGAACTTTTGGATATTTTGGCATTGTTTTACATATAGTTCGGAGAGTTTACGATGAAACTTACCTCAACAGGTTACCATTCGGAAACTTGAAGTCTTAGCTTCCGATCGGCGTGAGGTAGAGCTTGATTCACAAACTTAGGTTGGAGTAACTTTGCTACACCTCTAAGTCAACTCATATCACTTGTGTTCTGGAATGGAGGATGAACTCTTCTTGGTGATCAATCAAAAGTCGAAGACGTTAGCTTCAGATTGGCTGTTTGACCGTCAAGATCGGATGTTTCTACGACAAGTGATCCTCATGTGAAGTTTATCAGCTATTCGGACCAATTCTCAATTCCCACACGAATTTTACATAACGTAGTTATGTAACATGAGTTTCTCAGTAAGTCACATGAGTTGAATTAGGAGTGTATCAAAGTTAACCCACCCTAGGTTACGTGAAATAGGTTTTGCCTCCCATGATCGTACCTTTGGATAGGATCCTCAAACCAAGCTCTATCTTACGCCAATCGCAAGCTAAGATTTCAAACTTCCGAAAGGTTACTGGCTGAGCTGGCATTCATCGTTACCTCTCCAGTGTATACGGAAAACAATGACAAAAAAGTCAAGAAGAAGGCAAAGGTACACCGATTGGTGGTTCTAAAAGCTTCAACAAACAAATTGAAGAATATCATTATACCGAATTTAGAAATCGATTGTTCATGAGATCACTTTTTTGACGACGACATCTTCCAAAGGCCTCAATATTCCTTCTCATACATTTATCCCTGATTTCGCTGACTTTTCCTTGGGATGTTGTAGTTTTTTTCAGGAGAATGTTCATTTCTCGCAGGCAGGATGAGATCCCCATGGCATTTCCCGCATCTGTCCCATATCCCTTTGTAGACATGGAACGAGCATCGATTTCCGAGGCCTTCTCCAACCCGTTTTGATCACTCCCTTCCTCCGTCTGGCCATGCAAAAATCCTGTATCAATAGAAGAGGTAGCTTGCTATTTTTTTTTGTCGGGTGGAATGACAGGGTTGATGAAATTACAAGTGATTGTTAAATATACTGAGCTTCAGCTATTCCACACAGAAGCGTAGTTATAATTGAGTGATTCGGCAATTTCAGATGAAGGCATTTTTCGCTAGATATAGACGATCAAAGCATCTGGAATATTTGAATTGTGGTCAGCCCACAGCAAATTTATCTCACACAACTTGAACCACTGTGCTCCTAAAAACTTCAGGACTCTGATTAGTCAAATGATGACTCTACGTTATGAGGATTAATAAAAAAAAATTACTCAAATCTGAAAGCGTTATCGATCAGTCTTTTATGCTTATTGTGAATTTTTGAGAGATTTTGGGCATTTCGATCATGCAATACTCACGCATCCCTAGTTCATTCTCGATAGAGGCTACTGAACCACAATCAATGGTGTCAAACTCCGAACGATAGCCCATCCCAACCTCAGGAACTAAAGGCAACCTATTCCCGTGACTTGTTCCAACTATGCACATGATCTTCAATGTGTCTGTACTGATGTCCTTCATTTCATTCTCAGTGACATTTCCAGTTGGTTTCCTCTTATTCTCAGCCCACTCTTTCTTTGCTGCACCTTTCATCCGTTTCCATTTCTAAAGAAAGTGTCATTTTATAAGTATTGGAATATGATGATATAAAGTATGCTGCTCTATCATTCTAGAATGGTTCAAAATCATGGATCACAGTATAATTTTGTACAATAGATATATTCACACTGTATTTCCATATGTAGATAGCAGCACCATATTCGATGACATGAAATCTCATTTGTTGAGGCCAAGACTTACTCTTTGCAGACTTTTCTGAGACACATCAGTCCCAACAATTCTATTGTACCTACAACATAGCCTGGTCCACTGTTTCTTCCTTTGACCTTTTTCATCTGGTCCATTATCCTTCAGTTGTTCAAAGTGAGGATGCTCTGCCATGTAAGCCGTCAAGAAGTCACATGCTTTTCTGATTCGACTGCTCATGTCTCTGTAAAATATATACAGATATTCATCTTTGTGAATGAACCAACAATCTGAACGATAAACCTATAGCCTCTTACGAGTCTTGTTATACTCTACTATACTTGCTAGACCTGAGTTTTTTATGGATCACATATCAATATCCTTAACTGGATTTCTGTTGAAAAGTTCTGCTATTGCATTTTGATCCAAAATTTTTCAAGTTATCAATAACAATTTTGAATTGATTCTACGAATTTCAAAAATTATTGGTCCATGAATATTTCCAGTACAGGAATGGTCACTGTTTTTGAAAAAGTTTTCGATAAAAGGTTTCACTCAAGTCAAAATTTCACGAATATTTACAGGGGATTTTTCATGGCATGAGATTGAGAGTCATTGCTCCTGACTGATCAATACCAATAGAGGTACTTAGCTCAGTATGTACTCATAGGCGATGAAATTCCAAGGAGGCAGTGGGAGCACGTACCAGAACCACATAGAAAACTTATTGGTAGAACTTACAATATTGATATCCTCATTCTCACACAACTTACACAAATAGCTCTGTATGCTCTGCAGTGCACTCACTTCCTGAAGATGACCTTCGGGTTCTTCATTCTTAATTACTTATTGGACTCAATGTTATTATTGGAACGAGGTTACAACTGCTGTGCTTGCTTGATAGGCTATCACTCGAGTAAACAACAATAGTACACTTTTCTGTCTGCTAAGATCAGGTCAGGTTAGGCTATCAAAGCAGCAACATATTTTTGTCCAGTCCAGCCAGTTCATGATCAGCTGATCATGATGCGAATGAAAAAGTGTACTGGTTGAATATTGTTGGAAAAAGTACCTATAACAAGTAAAATGAAGGTACAGTATTTTTACCAGAATCATAGTTGAAGAGCAGAAGAGTTCTGCAGAGCAAAGAGATTTATTGTTTATCCTAACTCATTCAAATCCAGGCAGATCAAGCGAATAACTACCAAGAGCACGAAACTTTCAAACTATACATTAAATAGCCTCCAGTAGTATTCGATTGAAACACACATGTATATGAAATGATTTTCAATTAAAACAAATCAATTCTGGAGAACAAAAAATATGGTGCAGTGGTGTAGTACCGATAAATTCTTTAGATCCTCTCAAGATAATATTCAAACCTAACAACGTATAAAGTTGCTTATTAATAATAGTTGGTGAAAATTAGTCAGAACATACATGCATATAACATGATTTTTAAACAGAATCCCCACAACTCAAAGAACAAGGTATTGTCGGGGTATGAATTTCTTGAGAACTCAAGTGAGCTGACAGGTACAAACCATGGTATTTCAATCGTCAAACTAGTTTGATGCTTGAGTTACCATGAATGTCATCAGCTTCTTGAGTGCGGAGCACAAGCCTACGATGGCAGTGGCCATATTCTCAACCAGGCTATTAGAAACTTCAACCTCGAGAGCCGAACTCAGAGAACTCTCCTTCATCTGTAGTAGCATCTCATTGAGGACTTGAGTTATGCTTCCAAGGGCATCATCGCCTCTTTTCGCCACTCCAAGTGTCCTGTTGGCGAGTTCTGAAACATAAAAATAAATATAACCTCATTGATGGATGCTCGAGAGGCCTAATTTTTCAAAAGCAGGAACTAAGAAGAATTTGATTATAAATTGAGGCTAATCTTGTGAATCAAAATTTGAATCAATTGAATTTTCAATTGAGTTATTGTCATGACGTTATATAAATGAACATACTTCGTACAAAAAATTTCTCCAGATTTGGGAAAAATTTTAAACTTTGAGTAAATCAGGAAAACACGCTATTGAAATCATCACATAAATCTAGAATGGATCTCACCCTCTTCCGCATTCTGAAGAGCCTTATAAACTGCAGACCTGGACACATCTTTTTCACAGCTTGTCGAGGCACTTGATTCTTTTAGAGTTTTCTTCGAAGCAACTCCTTTTTTCTTCTTTTCTGGGACTGGCTCTGCACTACCTTGATCTCCAGCATTGGCATCACTCTTAGCTTCATCATTCGTTTTACGTTTCTTTGTTTCTGGTTTCACAAATCCTGAAGCGATGGGCAATTGGTCCGCTGCTGGTCCTTTACCTCTTTCTTCGCAGTCATTCAGAGAGGGTTCAGTCTTTGTTCTTGCTTCTCCTGAAGAGCTGGATGGGGTTTCAAGGATGCTTTCTTTCTTCTGTGAGGAGAGAGGGATATCAACTCGAGTGTCTTCATCATTACTGATGATAATAGTATGTGTAATCTCTATTTTCGGCTTAACTTCAAAATAACTGGAATGGCCGACGTTAGCGTTGCGCTCGTGCCGAAACTCTTCGACATTGATTACTATACCGCCGTCTGTATTTGGTTGCTGAAATACAACGGTTTCAGGTTGATTGACAGCTTCGGCTTGCTCTACGATGCTAGGAGTTTCTGTAAAATGGACGAAAATCGAAAGATTAAAAATAGGAAATGAAATGCGTGATTCTATCCCACACTTTTTACCATACCTTCCATCTTTTCATCTTCACTATCGCTGTTCTCTTTCTCAGAATCGTTTCCAGATGAATCATCAGTACTCGATTCTTTGGGCTTCTTGGTCGAACCCCCACTCAAATTATCTTCACGAAGTAGTTCAATTAGCTTTTGTTGTTTTTCACTGGGCTTTTTCAGATTCTTTAATCTTGTTCTCGAGTCATTTTTGGTGGAGAAATTTGGTCTGGTTCATCCGAACGACTTGAAGTATCATTATGATTATCCTCCATATTTTCCGTTTCTGTGACGAAACCTACATGATTGGAATGTGAACGATCAATTTTCGCGACGCATCTTGCTTTTGAACTTAGAATAGTCTCCCTCGAGTCCAAATTACTCGAATCACTATTTGCAATAGGTTCTTCGACTACTACCTGTCTATCAAAATCTTGGAACACGAACTCACCGCAATTCGGTCGGTCAGTATCGTTTGAGATCAAGAGTTCACAAGTTTTCAGAACGGATTCATCAATACTAATTTCCTCACAAGTTTGATCGTAATCATTATCACGATATGTTGCAGAATGAATTCCAGAATCCATATGGTCATTTTCGACTCCATGGACTGATAATTTTGAAGGTTGTTCGTCCACCTGTCCAGAAGGAGGCAAATATAGCCAATCAAAGAAAGAAGAAGGAGCATGTTTGTTAAATGAATTCGGTTTTTCAGATTCGTCAGAATTATCGGCGATGGCAATATTCTTAATAATTCCCGAGATCTTGTTCGATGGGGATGGCTCAGTGACTTCAATGTCATTCGAGTTTTCTTCGAGAAGATCGAATGAGATTAAATCGTCTCCTTGCATGGGAAAGGTTTTACACCCCTCACTCGCGCAATTGATGATAATTTCGAAAGATGATAGATCTATTTTTCGTATCATTTGTTCCTCATTGTGAGAGAAATTTTGATTTGCATATTCGTCCCTGACTTTGCTATAGTAGTTAGACAGCCTTCCCAAATCCGCTCGCGTGAAATCCCGGTAAAAAAAATCGAAAAACTCGGCAATGGGAGTGAGGTCCCGATGTTCGAGAGGGTGCCCGTCTAAATTCGATATCAATTTAACTGCCTGTCCTAGAGTAGCGTAGTCTTTATGATGTATTCCATCAAAACGCCAGTTGAGCCCAATTATGAATTGTTTGAGTGCTAACTTTTCGTAAGTCAATATCTGACATTTCCTGGCTTTTTCCCCGTACCTATGTAGCTTGTTCAATTTATCGTACCAAATCCATGTTCTGATACCATATTCTAACACTGATTCATTATGTTCTTGATGCCAGCGGTCAAACTGTTGCAAATAATTGTCGTAACTTTGTTTTCCATAAAATTCTCCATCAAGTTTATTTTGAAGCACTACATAATCATAAAAGTTCCAGTGATCTCTATTAGCTAGTAAGGATATTCCAATCGGGCGAATTATCGTGTCACTGGCACGACGATGGAGTACCCACTGAACTGCTGAATTTTTAGACAATTTTATCAATTCTTTGACTTTGTAAACAGATGGTCTGAATTCTATTGCCTGCTCATTTGAACCCGGGAGGAGTTCCCAAGCTCCATCAAGAAGGTAGTCGTATCGAGATTCCATTTTTGAGTTATTGCTTTCTATATCAATCTTGAAATCGTATCTGTGTTCATGAAAACCAACGAAAGTCCTCGCCCCGCGTTCCTCCCCACGAAGGACAAAGAACGTGGAATAACATGTTTGACTTACCCTGATGTTGCTGTGACGATATGAGCAAGCTGTTGTTCACACATCCTTCTTCCCAGGGTAAAAAGTCGTCTTGAAGTTGGATTAAAAAGAGGCTTCCTTGCACACTCAGCGCCAGTTTTCATGTAATCTCCCTTGGTTGTCTTCCGCTTTCCTTACGATGTCCTCTGTTGATTTTATTGTGGGTCCTTGATCGTTGAATATATGTCGTTGTTCGCAAATTTCCAACCGAATATTCTCCGAAAAACAATCCTAACCCTTCAGACGGAACCCACGTTGGGCGCCAGTTTTTATGTTACGTTATTGGTGTTCGGGTATTGGGTTTTCCGTCTCCCAAGCGCGAAGCTGTCGTGCTGGGTGTTTGTGAAGGGGTTGGATGTATAGAATGAGCTTGACACGAGAATAAGATTGACTGTTACTTTATTCCACGGCTAGTATCTCAATGTAAAGAGACCTATCAAATGATTTGACTTCTACTGACAGGGCCAATCCGTGGCTGCGTTTACCTGTCTCGCGTGATTGACTCGGACCGTAAGCTCTCGAGTTAATACTAACAACTACTTATCCTAAAAATGAACTCCCCAACTGAACTCTTGCAGTTACTTAAATACAATCGGTGCGACCCTGATGTCGCACCGCGCAATGGATGGATGGGCGCTCCAAATTTTCCCATTGCAATCATTCGGCTCGAGGCCTGTACGAGCCTCTCGCAACATCATTCATATATATAACATACACTACAAGGAGAAGGCGGGTAGTTGCGATGCTACGTAGGAAAGATCTGATGTTGCGTAGGAGAACTCTGAGAGATACGTCTAATCCTCTTTTGATTGGTGATGAAACCTCCCGCTTGGGATATAGGTAATTCAAGTTATCTACCCATAACTCGAAGCCTTTCCAAAAAAAACAATTTGAAATGGCACTGTTCAAAAATGATTTTTGTTTATTCAACTTATTACTCGTAGAATGTATCCGTGGATGGCTATTGAATTCTGCAATATGATTGAGCATGCATTGCCGAATCATTATGCTGGAGTGCCACCTGATTTGCAATTTTCGTCTGTTGTGGAATTTTTAGCCGGAGGTTCTCACCAAACGCCCTGTGGGAGTGATCACAAACACCCCATGAGTCAGCCAACGTTCAGCAAGTATTACCATTGTGATAAACGCTATCAACACTCTCAGAAATCGATACATCCATTTTCCAAGAACGAGAGGAGAAAGGCAGGCTGTACAAGAAGGGCGAGAAAAAAAGACAATACTATTCCTATTTTCCATCTCAGTTTTTATGAATTTTATACTTACGTCGCGATGTGAGCTTATTCTAGATTCCAAGCACGTCTTGGATTCGAGGGTATATACGGAGCGATTGACTGCACTCTGATAAAAATATTTACGCCGGCAGAAGACGAGGCATCATACGTTGATAGGAAGAATAACCACTCTCTGAATGTGCAAGTAGTGAGTTGCAAACTTCACCATTATATTTCAATGTCGAACGGAGATGGTCTCATGATCAAATGTGGAATCGAGCCAAGAAATTACAAAATCATTGAATATCATTGGATCTTTTCAGGTTTGTGATACGAACTACAAGATACTATCAGTAGGTATTGTGAACGGACGGACCCATGATCAATTTAATTGGCTACACTCCAAAATTCGAGATCGAATGTATCGTTTCATCGCGGAGAATCCTGGAGAGCACTTTTACTTCATTGGTAAGTTGACAAATTCAAACTGTCATCTTGAAGTCAACATACTTCTGCCACAAAAAGTTGACACTCATTCATTTGATTGGTTATTCAAGGAACGTTCGGGAATGAGCAGCCTTAGAGCTGGCGCCGGTTCCTCATATTTAAGATTTTCGATTGGACTCTTACAATGTCAAAAAGGAATTTTTTCATCTCCCCAGGTGACGAAGGCTACACTGAGTCCAGAGTTCTATTGACAGCTATTCGAGATGCTAACAACATCACACCAGAGGGTGCATACAGTGCTGCTATCCGTAGAACTAGATGTATGGTTGAGCAAACTTTCGGTATCCTCGAAGAAGTTTGGAGGTGCCTAAATAAAAAATGAGAGGCTTGCATTATGAATCACGTTTTGCTGCAGAGATCATAATTGCCTGCTGTATATTGCACAATTTCTTGAGGGAGAGAGGATGAGTTCAATTACGAGACATCAATTTCCGTTAAAAAATCCATGCATCAGGTAATCCCTTCACTCAGAGGGAAATCCAAATTTTGAATATTCTCTAACAACAATTTGATTTTTTGAACCCTGTGTTTTGTCACAATGATTCTGAGGAGACGGTCGCAAATTGTTAAAGCTCTGCCGAATAACTTCACCACCAAAATATCTTGATTTCTCAATTTAATCAAGCGAATGGATAAATGAAACTCAAGTGAATCAAGAAACTCACTGACTAATACAACTGAAGAAATCCCTTGGCACTGGCAACACTTAAAAATTGAGGAGGAAATCTTCCAAGCATGGGTTCTTGTGAAAATTTGTCAGTCTCTCATCAGACCCAGTCGCTCTCATAGTCAACTTATCCTGTATTGTCAGTAAATCCAAACAGTCGTTTTGGTGATATTAGAAATTTTTTTTGTGATATTAGCATCTGGTTTTATAAGCGAGACTCTACTCAATAGCTCAACTGCTCTCATGAAAGTTTTGAATGACTTTTTTGACTTGATTGGAGATAGATTTCTGATGATTTCGTTGAATCAAAGGATCGTGAACCAATGTCAATTCTCAAACTCTTCTTCCTTCGAATCTTCAAGAACTAAATTTGCAAAAAGTTGCGAGTCGTGTTTGTCATTGGAATAATTGTCTTTGACTCACTCCCGGGGTGTACGTTTCCAATCAGATAAGGCCTCAAATAATTCTGAGGGAGAAAGGAATTCTATCTGTGACATGTTGGGAATAAAAAATTATCTGGAAATTCGAGTTTACGAGTTGAGTGGCCACCCGTATGTATCTTCAACCCTCAAAGACTTGTCGTAATCTAGCCTAATGAAATATCGAGATTTGCATTAAGGTGTGTGAATAAATTGTCGATCCTTTTTTACTAGAATGCCTTTGCCAGCTGTACTTCATGTGGAAGAAGAGGATGAAATAGTTCCTCCCATATTAGATGGAAAGTATCGCCTTGGACTTCAAGAGCGAGATCGCCTAATTAGAACGTATTTTACTCACTAAATAAATAGAATTTGAAAAATTATATCTATGTTCGGAAAAATAATTGAGAGGTTAATAAAAATGGATCTTTTTCATTATTTGCTGGTTCTTTCTTCTGCTTTGTTCTTATATACCATTGTGACATTGAATTCATTTCCCATTTTCTCTTTTTCAACATGGACAACAGTATGGATTGATCCTCTTCGACGATAACTCAAGCTAGTCGTTGTCATAAATTTTGAAATATCACAAAGTCTGAACACTCCTCATTTGTCAATCAGAGCTGGCGCACAAGAAATTTTGGCTGATTTTATTGTACTCAGAGATGATGGCGGGAGACTCGGGAGGGAAAGACTCACTCCAGAGTCCTCCTGATATAAATTTTCCGTGTCATCCTAATCAAGAAGCCCCATATGTGGTGTGTCTTTTGTGCGATGGAATTTTCCTTAAGGCGATGCGGTCACCGTGCACGCTGAACTTTGTTCACAGAACTCTCAAAATCTTTTCCATTATGGGCTAAACGACGAGTTATCCAGGCTTTATTATCATCTAACTTGGCCTGGATAACTCTTCGTTTGGCCCAAATCGGACTAGATTTTGAGAGTTTTGTGAACAAAAATGTGCCAATTTGTAGGTTAGAAAGTACCCGCGGGCAAGTTATTCTCGTTTATTAGTGATAGTCTTGTGATTGGTGACGAATAATAAGTTGTCTACCACAATTCAGATGATAATACGTAATGGACAAATCGTCTCTAACTTCGTTTCGTGAAAATTTTTTGATTTACATCCAAATCAGATATAATTTCCGGGTTGCACCTGCACGGTGACCGCATCGCCTTAAGAGCGATTTCCTATCCAAGGAAAACTCGAGATTCATCTCTAATGTGACTGGAATTTGCCATGAACATGAGGACGAAAACTTAACCTCAAAAGATGATAATAAGAACAGCAGAGTGATACTAGTGAAAAGCCAAACTGAATTAAAAATCCTAGGGAGAAAACTTGAACAAATGGAAGGAAAATACCGAAAATTGAGAGCACATTGCGCATCATTAGAGAAAAATGGAAAAGAATTAGCTCAGGAGCACAAAAACTACAGCGACTCAAGTGAAGCTGATACTAAGTATATTGAACTGTACAAGAAGCTGAATAATGAAATCGCAGACAAAAATAGAATACTAAATGATCTCAATGTGGAGCTGAAAGAGAACAACAACCTTTTGAAAGAAAAAACGGCTGGAATGGTAACAAAAAATTCATATGCCCAAGCTACTAACATGGTGAAAATTCCCAACGTCTCACCCAGTATCCCAAGTATAATTATCACACCAAAGGACAAAAACAATGTGGAAAACATGATGAGAACCAGTGAGAAAATATTGGCGAATAACTCAAACATCCAAATCCAGAGAGTAACTAATAACAGGAACAAGATCTTCATAAGTTGCAAGACTGTAAAAGATGTTGAAATTGCAGAAAACCTACTACTGGAGAGTGATCAAGAATGTGAGATAGAAGTTGAAAAGAAAAAAAATCCTCTGGTGAAGATTAATGAAATTAACTTGGATGAAGACTTTGGTGGATTGGACGATACTAAAATTCAGCAGGACATTCACACCGAAACCAACCTCACTGAATTGGACAAATTCAAGATTCAGCACAAATTTCTGAACAGAACAACAAATACATAGACTATAATAGCAGAAGTGAATGCAAGTACATATAGTAAATTAATGTCTGAAAGAAAGATATTCATTGGTTGTAGTCGACTAAATGTTTATGATGAATTTGACTTGGATATTTGTTACAAATGTTGCAAATATGCCCATACAGCCAAGAATTGCAACTCTATTGACTCTTACTGTAGGTTCTGTGCTGACAAGCATGAAAGTTATACCTGCAAAAATAAAAATGACCCATACTGTATAAACTGCTATGAATCCAATGGAATGTATAAAACAAACAGAAAGTTGAGACATTGTGCAGACGACAAGAAATTGTGTGAATCATATAAGTATTTACTGCGAAGAGCAGTGAAGAAATATGATTACCCATTTGACCCACTCAACGAAAATGGAAGATTTTGAACATCAGAGCATGAGTGACTCCAACAACGATGAACAAATTGAACAGAATTTCATAATTGCAGAGGAAATCTTATCAAGAACAGCTGAACTTGACAGCTACATGGATATGAACACTGATGGCACTTTAGTAATGTATGTGAATATCAGAAGCCTGAATAAGAACATGAGCAAACTTTAGGCAATACTATTGCAATTGAAAACTAAACCAAAAATCATTATTTGTACTGAAACATGGCTGAGTAATCACATTGCCAGTCTTTCAACTTTGGAAGGGTATATGTTATACACAAATGGAGGAGCCATCAACAAAGCAGATGGAGTAGTAGTTAACGTCTCTTGTGACATAAAACACCAGTGTGAAGTGATTGACATTTGACCAACAAAATTAATGGACATTAAGGTATATTCACATGAATATGGTGAGTTAAGAGTTAGTAGCTTGTACAGGTCTCATCAAATCAACAAAATTGCATTCATAGACAGTCTCTATGCATTCCTCAGTAACTCTCAAAGTACTAAAGAGCACATTGTTATAGGAGATTCCAACATAGATGTTCACAAAATAGATAGCGAGAGCCTATGAATAATTTTTTAGAACTAGGCTACTTGCCCTATTTCAACTCTCATACTCGTAGAGGTGTGGACTCACAAGGATCGTGCATTGATAATGCCTTTATCAAATCTTAGCATAGGATAAAATCATTCAAACTTGAACAAGATATCACCGATCATTTTCCTCTCTTCTTGCACATCCAAACGAAGTTAAGTCAGAGTCAAATAAACGTGCTGAAAGATGTTATTAACAATAAGTCACTTGTGGAAAACATATAATCTACGAAATGGGATGATATTCTTGAATTGGATGACCCAAATGTGGCCATGAATCTACTTGTTCGGAAAATGGCCTCTGCAATTCAAAAGAGTAGCTTGCTTGAGAAACAGTCAAAGAAACCAAAAAACCGTGGATTAGTCCTAAACTACTTCACGAAATTAGATTGAACGAAAGCCTTTACGTAAAGCTGAAAAAAGACGAAAACAATGTGAATTGAGACTAGAATACAAAATCAAGTGCAAAGAATTAAGTGAAAAACTGAGGGAAGCAAAAGAAAATTACGAAAGTAAAAAAATTACAAAAAACAGGAATGATCCGAAAAAAATGTGGAATTTTGTCAATCATAGATTAAATAGGAAAAATAGTAGTCGAATGGATAAAATTGAGAAAATGAAATGTACTACGGAAAGAAAAGTGATGAGAGATACAAAGCAAATAGCAAACCATATGAATGAATACTTTAAAAGAATTGGGAAAGAATTAGCGAATAATATTACCAAATCTGATAAGTTTGTCCCTTTTGCAAGAAATAGACAACTGAATTCAATTTTCTTTTTTTATACAAATGAAGAAAAAATTGAGAGAATAGTAAAATTATTGAAGAGCAAAAAGGGAGGTGTAGATAATATCCTCACATCCGCATTGAAAATATTCATTGAGAATAAATCTTTTCTTAGCTCTATAGTGCATATCATGGATCTCTCGTTTTATACGGGAATCTGTCCAGATCATTTCAAAAAGGCAGAGATATTACCCATACACAAGAGTGGAAGTAAAAGTCATGCGGGAAACTATAAACCTATATCAAGAATCTCAAATATTACAAAAGTCTTTGAAAAACTCGTTCATAACAGAATAGTTAAGTTCATTACCAAGTACGAACTACTATCAAAAAACAATATGGATTTGGGAAAAAGCTGAGTACAACTGATGCCCTAGCTAGAGTCACTGAATTTATCTATCAGAAACTAGACAAAAGCAAACCCTTAGCAGCAGCTTCTCTTGATTCAGCGGAAGCTTTTGACACAGTTAATCACGATAAGTTGCTCAAGAAACTAGAATTTTCCGGAATCCGCGGTCTTCCGAATATGTTACTCAAAAGCTACCTCTCGAATAGGACGCAAATGGTCAAATTGGATGGGGTAAGTAGCAAGACCCTCAAAGTAGAAATGGGAGTACCTCGAGGCACTGCACTTGGCCCTCTATTATTTATACTGTACCTGAATGACATATTTAACTATGAGTTAGAAGATTGTCTAATAATTTCTTATGCTGATGATACAATCATATTATGTTCAGTACCAAATTGGAAAGAGGTCTTGTCCAGATTGAAAGAGCAATTGCAGGTCATAAAAGATTGGTTAGACTATAATGAATTATCGCTCAATTTGGACAAAACTGTATGCATAACATTCGCTAACTACAAAGACAAACTACCAGAGACCTTCTACCTACAAATTGATGATAAGGTCATTCAAAGAGTTGAGCAAACTAAATATCTTGGAGTGATCATCGATTGCCATCTGAGATGGGACCAAGAAGTCACAAATAAAGTGAACAAAACCAAATATCTAGTTCATGCCATTGGCAGACTGAGTAAAGTGCTTCCGACGCCTAGTCTTGTAGCAATTATGTATGGTCTTTATTACTCTTTAATCACATATAGTATAATAGCATGGGGTTCTACGAGTCGTTCAAACATTACTCTCCTCGACAATGTTCACAAAAAGATTATGGAAATTTTAACAAAGGAAGATGAGAATTTTGCCCAACCGTTGCAACCCAAGAAGAAATTCATACTCGAGTGTATTGCATTCAACTATGAAAATATGAAAAGTCTATATTTAGCCAGTAATTCCAAGACCCGCAATAGGGAAATCCCTTTGCCTACAGTATTAAAAGGAGTAGGAAGAAAGAGTCATAGCTGTATAGCCACCCTATACTTCAATAAGCTTCCGAATGAAGGAAAGTCCATGAACTCGAAGATATGCAGGAAAAAACTTACTGAGCTTGTGAACAGTATGGAAATAGAATAGTTTTTCCCTCCTATATGAATTACTACGTTTTAAGGCAAATGTAAATTACACATGTAGCTAACACTTCACGTGTTACGAATAGCAGTGCAATTTTGTATTTTTCTTTTATATTATTTCATTTTTGCTTATTAGTTAATTAGCGAGTAAGATATTGTACCAGACTGCATACAGATGTATCTCAGCAGAGTACCTTGTACTAGTTGTATGAACAACCTGGCAATAAATTTGAATTTGAATTTGAATGATGAATTTCGGAAATTACTGATAGATCTCTTAGAAAAACTGAAATTTTTCGACATTATTCACTTGGCCTCTAATCGTAATCTCCAAAGATTCCCCTCCCCATGACATCACTAGACATTCCGTGGACAGGAATTTTCCATGCTCCCCTGATTTTTGGAAATATTGAAAAATGTCATTCTCACCATCATGTGTATTACACCTAACGATTCAATAACACTGAATGCAGATGGGAATTTTTTGTATGTAGATAGACATTGGAATTCATAATTTGGGATACTTGAGCTCAAAATAATGAGACAATAAATAGACGTCGACAGAGCGGTTAGCTTGTTTAGCTCTCAAACTCAAATTAAAAATGTTGAGCACTTGGGTACACATTAGAAATATTAAGCACTCACATCTCGTACGGTCATAAGCCTCATCTTCCGATGACATTATGTTGTGGTAGCATTTGCGCAGATATTGATTTTCGCGGGCGTGAAATGTTATTGATTTTCGCGCAGCGAAATTAATCGTTTTACGCTCGCGAAATGAAGTGAGCACGCGTGCGATTTTCGCGAATTCTTACTTCAATAGGGCCCCAGGAACTCGTCGTATTGCGTGTTCCATTCGAACGGCCCTGACACGGTTCCTTGAGCTATCCATGCACATACCTTCAGCTCAACCTTTCCCTCATCGATGTGACATACGAGGACTCTGTCACGCAGTCCATCGCTGATGACTGAAGGCAGGTAAGGGGGAGATCTTCCATCTAGGGACCTATAGATCCGTTTTCAGCTCGCTGTGTTGAAGGCATTCTTCACGGCCAAGCAAATTATGGCACAAAACCCTCCTCCTGGTTGGGAGGCTATTGTATGCGCTCTGTCGACTCTGTCTTGGACGCGATCTATTGCGTGCATTGCACTGCGCCCCTTGCGGAAGCTAAATTGCATCGGGGACATCCCTCCGCTACGCTCATACTCTTCCTCCGCCCGGTTCAGGATCATGCGGTCATACATCTTCCTAATGTTGTCCAGCATATTAAGTGGCCGATCCAATTATGGCTCCGCTGGTTCTCCACCCTTTCCCTTGGGAATGAGGACTTGCTCCTGCTGTTTCCACGCTTTTGGGAACACTCCCGCAAGGAGGTACTCATTAAACGGCTTTAATAGCAGGGGAGGCTTCTCTTGAGCCACTATTTTCAGGGCTTCATTGGGGATACCGTCTAACCCCGGGGCCTTACCATTCGCCAATCTCGTACCGGCTCGTCTTAGCTCTTCTTCGGTAAAGAGGAGGACTGGCTCGGTGAACCCAGCGAATGTGATCCGGCTCCCCCTTTCGGGTAGAGTGCCCTGGCTATCCGTAGAACTGACTCTTTATCAGTTGGCGCTGTTGGTCCGTCTCTCAAGCGCAGTCTGCTCATGACCACTCGGTACGGTGTGCCCCACGGATCCTGATCGACCATGCTGCATAGCTCCGACCAGCCTTTCCTATTGCTGCGACGGATGGCATCCCGAAAAAGCTTCTTCGCCTCTTTGTAGGCTGCTCCGTCTGCTGCCACTGATGGACGCCCACGTTCGCGCACTCGCTTCGCTCGCCTCCTCTTAGCGTTTGTGCTGCGGCGAAGGTCTCTAATTTCATCGTTCTACAAGTATACTTGCCTCTTCTGGAACCGAGGGTGCTTCGTCCTGGGCATAGAAGCGTCGCAGGCTCGGGTGATGGACCGGATGACGCTCGTTACCGTCTCTTCCGGCGAGAGCTCTTCTCCGGGGTCCTCTGCTTTCAGGATTGCTTCTTTGAAGCTTTCCTCGTCCAGTTTGCGGACTTGCCATCCCTCGATCTGCCGTGCTATGCCTGCATCTCGGCCACGGTCCGCATCTTGAAGAAGATGAATTTGTTTCAACAAATTTGATTTCGACTTCGATGACGAATAACTCCGAAGGGTTGCAGTTTGCGAGGAGAAACGTTCAGATAGATTTGTAGATCTTTCAGAGATCTACAGACTATCTCTCCACTCATTTTCACGAATATTTGATATTTTCCGACTCATTTTGAAAAAACCGAAAAAAGGTCAAAAATGCATGTTTTTATTGTTTATCCATACTGCGCCCCAATTTTCAAACAATAATTCTAATAATTCTCGTTCATATCGATTATTGAAAGTATTACCTATCGTTTGAACCCACAAACGTCGTGTTGTACTGAGTTTAGCCACTTAGTGATCGAATTTCGAGGGTAACTCAACTACCTATCTTGTGCTGGCAGCTTCTAGCCCTTTACATAGGCTGCTGACCTTCTGAACAAGCTTTTCGGTCGATTTCTTTGCTGTTGCATGCTCGTTGACTTTCTCACTTATGTCATCGAGTACTCTGAAGATCCTCCTCAAGAGTTCTTCCTCACTCGAGTGAGCCTCTTTAAACTTACCCCAGCTCGTTTTGAGGTCGGCGGGATTAGTTCTGGGTAACCTCTGTTTACTGACGCCAGCCGACGTTTCTTCGCCAGTCTCCATCTCTTCAGCATCAATTGTCTCCTTGTTTGATGTTGATGGTTCCAAGTCTCTGAAAGTTTCCAAGTTTGTTGTTGTTTCTGCCATTTGTCTTTCACCTTCTCTCCTATCCCCCTCAGATTACTGTGTCTCTGTTTGTGTTAGTGGTCCTCCCTATCCCCACCCACCAGTCAGAGGACCCCGTTTTTGGATCCTCCCACTTGCCGACCGCGCCTACAATCCGTTGGCCTCAGATGACGTTCCAACCACCGCACCCTGCAGCATGGTCCCGTCCGGTCACCAACCGGCACTACCACAGGAGCGGGGTTTGGGGTATCCCCCCTACCGTTGTGCGGGACTGCCTCCCCTCGTGGTTAGCGTGGGGTTCGGGTCTCTCTACTACCGGCGGTCCAGGAGCGATCACTGGTTTTAACGCGGTACCCTCCAGAGTGGGCACGGGCGCAGCAGTGGAAGGCTCCCCCCCCCCCAGGGACGGTTGCACTGGTGGCGTGAGAGGCGCGCTGTGTGCGTGGTGTCAGTGTAATGTCAGTCTCGCCCGCGTTCCCACCGGAGTCCCGACCAATCGCCATGCCAGCTGGTACCGTGGTAGCACTCCTTAGGTCGGCCGATCTCTATCCCCATGAGGGTTCTTGTGTTTCCTTGGGAAAGATCGTGTTACAACTCAGTGAGAGAATGCTCGACTCGATTCGGGCCCTCGCGTCACTCTCGTGATCCGATGCATATACGATAGAGATACCCTGTATCGACAGGGTCACCTCGTTGCTTCTCACCAACTTCCGGTGTGCCCCTCGGAGCCAATAAGGCCGCCGTTGGTCGGCTCAGAATGTCCACGCGGATTCACTCATTGTGTCAGTGTGGTGTTGTATTGTGTATCTGCGACTCCTTGTCTGCGCTCGCTTATTTTGCATACTCTGCATATTCACGAGTAACCAGAGAGACTGAGGATCGTATCAATCCCCAGTTACTCTGGCCGGGCCACTATCCGCACCCTGTGGACGCACCCAGTAGCATGGAGAATGCTCTACCTCAACACGGTTCCTGGGCTCAGATGATGAGATAAACTTAGATAATGAGTAGATAGATACATAGATAGATTGATAGCCTGTATTCGCTCAGAGGCGAAATAACAAAAGTACAAATAAAATTACAAATAAATAAAGCTGGAGGGGATAGTCATTGTCTCCCCATTTGTATATACATTACTAATATTTCTTTGTGTCATCCGGTAAGAATTTGGTCAAGGCCATATTCAGTCTTACATTTTATCACAGATATGATACGTCATGTACATATTTTCAGTAATACACAGTATTGCACAGTATGAAACACAGTAATCACAATGATTCAAGGAAACATGGAATATGAATCAGAAAATTAGATACTCGCGACATACCGCGAGTCGCGACACATAAGGTCTATTGTCGCTCTCATAATCCCAACTCATATTTTTTGTCCGTCCAGTTGGCAGCCCTGGTTACGATTGTACGTTGGCAGCCCTGCTCGGGGGGATCCGGACGGACGGGATTCTGCTCGTGGCTTAATTATTTCAAATATCAAGAAGATAGGAAGCCACGTGTTTCGCCATTGGTCTAGAGAGTTGTCTTTTATTCATTACTGAATAATCTCAGCAGCTAATTCTGAGTTTCTTATCATATGGAATATATTTTGATGCAACTAATTCAAGGATAATAGGGGATTCTACCAATATCATCTGAAAAAGTGAATTTCTACGAAGAATCGTCGTTTTCCCATGGTTCTATCATCTAAATCATCATCTGATGTACAATATGGATATACTGTACAGCCAGGGTACCGAGAATAAATACAGGCTCATCAGCCCTCTGAAGCAGGCTTGTGCAGATTTGATTTCCAAGAGCTGTATCGATGTTTGGTACTCTGGCTTTCCATACACTTGTATATGGAAGCTAAAATGAACGTAAATATTCCATTTGGAATATCTTGGAGTTTCAATAACTTATGCCTCGATGCAGGTCCAGGACAATGCTGTGATGGCAGTTCGGGCCTAAGTCCCCGCACTCCTCCCGTATTCATCTTATTCAAAATTACGGACCACGAGAATGTATGTTTGTGTGGGAGCCTCAGTCCTCTCTACACTCTTAGGAACTTGTGTTTGCCAAAGTTGCATCTTCTATAAGTTGATATGCATGCGTGCCTTAGTCGACTCGGCCTTCACTTATAAGAGACGTATATGGGTTATTCTCAGGAACTTTTGATTTTTCATGTTTCGAAAATTTTTTTTTCAAACTTGGAGCTCATCTCTGAGGTTTTGCTTACCTTGAGATATATCATTTAGAATGATAATTCCGAGTTCGTGCACGATTTTCGACTCACGGCATCGTCGTGGGACGTTGAATGCCCAAAAACCAAAATCTGAGTTCTCCACTGGTCCAAACGGATCATAAAGACTCACAACCAGACAAGAATGTTCGACGACACGACTTCAAATGATCAGAGGCTCAGATTACCGCACAGAAGATACTTATTTTCTCAATGGGACAGTAAAAATATTCTAAATCATAAACCATATGTCAATCTTCCAAGTTCTTAGAATATATTTTCTTCCTAATCGAGTGTCTCGGAAGAATATTGGCTTGGTGAAATAGTTTCAAATAACCTCAACGAGCATGTACCTTCTTGAGTCCTATTTCCGATACCAGGCCAAATAATTAACGAATACTTGAGATGTGGCAAACAAGCTGGGACAAGGGTTCGAAAAGGAACCGGTAGATACCAAAGATGAAATACATTATATTCCTACATGAATCTCGAGATCATAACAATAAGACAACAAGAATAATAACAACCCTCGAAGTTCATCCATAGCATAACTCATGATCTTGAAATCAACGTTCTCAAAGATAACATGAATAACACAAAATAACAAGATTATGATCCCTCGAACAAATTTGTGAACCACACATTTTCCATTTTACTTCATAATCTTCAGACTACAAACTTTACCTGCACTTCTGATGCTTCGTTTTTCTACTAACCCTTCATCTTTCAAAACTCTTCGAGTTGCCGTATTAGAAGAATCTTTTGCATCAACTCGATTCTGATGCTTCCTTTTCTTAGGATTCCGCTTCGTATTCTTAACAATCTTTCGTTTCAAAGACGCAGTATTTTCGTCAAGATTTGCAGATAAATCGTGGTATGCATGGAATTCGGAGAATTTCATGTATACCACGTCAATGCGAACATCACATACTTGATCAAGGTGCTGGTCAATGTAACTCGCGGCATCCACATTGACTCTTTACAGTCAATGTGTGTACTCTACTCCACAGGCTCGAGTCCAAAAATGAACATATGAGCTTGCCATATCGAAAATCAACCAAATAAGGATCGAAGTGAGCGTGCGCGAACACATCCAGCTCCAAAGAATTAGATCCGTCGATGTGCCGTTCAAGAAATCACCTTTATCCAGAAGTCTACGCAGGTAGAAATCATTTCCTCCCAGCTCTCAATCGAGTGCAGATTGTAGCACATCAACGAGTGATGGCTCAAATTCTTTGTTTTTGATCATATTTTGGAATATCTTTCCGCCATTGGCATTGCATTCACGGCATGAACATTCGAATGAAATGGTGCGACAATTTAGAAAACCTAGAATTATGGTAACACGTTTTGAAGTACTCGTCATTTTTTTTTTCTACTCGCAGCAGATCAGTGGGGCTGATTCCAGATATATCCCATGGTACAATCTTGCTCATTGGAGCTGAGACGATTGCTTGTTCGGCATAGCAGTTCTTCCAAGAATAAAAGAAAAAATCGAGCTAGTATCAGTCGATTTTCCTGTTTTACTCTGATTTTAGTGGTCATAAATTATTCTGAGTCCTTCGGAACAACCCAGAAATCCACAAATATATTGATTTTCCATCAATTAAGAACGTCGGAGTATTACCAAGCATGAAACCAGAGTCGACGAGATGCAGGACTTCGCGATAGCCTAGTAACACAGGAATCAAAAGTTCCTGAGGATTGCCCATATATCTTCTGCAAGTCCGTATGCATGAGTGCCTCAGGCCACTCAGCGTTCAATTGCAGAAGAAACTCGAAAAATATTAAACAACTTTCCAAGGTTGGATCAATCTGTACTGAGTACCTACATAGTTCACCTGAGAAAGTTGAGGACAACCTTGAGCTCCTGCCGCCTCGTTAGAGGGCCTCAGTCCCCGGATATGGGTGAGCAAAGGATGGAATAGTCCTCACTAAGAATCCCTTATATACTTATAATCATACGGCCAGTCCACGGAAAATTGTACACCTCTATCAGGGTATCCCTAATATTACTTATTAACAAGCATCCGGATCTCTCTCGAGATCCAGAGCCCTTTGGTACCTCACACGCATATCCATCAGACCCTCATTGAAGGAGTCCCAGAGCTTGCAGCAAGGAAAATGTCGGAGTGAGTTGCGTCAGAAAAGGCGGTTTGCGCGATGGCCTCGACGTCCATGAAGACCGAAGCCCGCACTAAGAACTTTTGACTGCTCCCTCGTGTGGCACTGCCACTCCCCACCGCTGAGAGGCACTGAAATTCCTAATGTAATCTGACTATACTTGACGGAAACAGAACTAATTACCGTAGAACAGTATCGGTGGAGTGGGCTGATTGTATCTCCCGTCGTCAGTAGGGGCGGATCATGTGCGATTTCACAACACATGAACTAGTGCGTTCAGGAAAAGGCCATGATGAAACCCACTGTAGCTCGCTTCATAGCATATGCTATCAAACGTGTTTTCACACTTGAATCAGAACGTGCCGTTGTATTGACCGATTCAAGTGCATTTGCATCTTCAATAGTGAGGCGCGGGGAGGTGCGGTTTTGGTATTGAATATTCAGAATAATCCCGAAGCATAAGAAGCACGAATGGTGCGCATAGGCGCGGGTGCTGTGTGCAGGTTGTCAGGGTACGGAGAGGATGCGCGTCGGTGCGGTGAAATGATCAAAGACTCGATGATATAGGAAGATATAATTCGAGGACTATAGGGGGGTACAATTATGATTAGTGAGTGAAATTGACGGGGAACGCGAGATCGTGTGTTCTGAAAGAATGAGTTCTATGCAGTCAGACAGGAATTTCGACGTGTATAGGCGAGACTAGCTCCGAATCCGATCCTCACATCACCAAATATCGAGAAGGGTCATGTTCCTTCGACTTGGTTATTCCATTGTTACATTGTCACGTAGCAATTGTATGAAATCGAAAGAATGAACTGTACCAATAATTGATGGTCTATGCTTGTGACATTTCAGGGACCGTTGGAGGTGTATTACGACTGAACCAATTTCTGGCAAGTTTTCGATGATTGAAAAACCAGCTCACTTCTGTAAACGTAGGAAGAAAGTTATAAAAACGCGAAATTCGCATGAAATGGTGAGTAAAGTCCATCTCAAATGAAACGCCTTCGTTCACTCGGTCTACGCGGAAGAAATCGTCGATTCGACCGTACCGATGGATATAAATAGATAACGATTAATCAGAGTCGAATCCCTTTCTGACTCTCTCCTAGGTATTGAGTTATAACACGGTAGAACTGAATCATGAACTAGCTGCTGTGTATGCAGCCCACAGCGAGAAATCAAAACGAAGTTCTGGACGCTAGGAGCCATTCAAAAGCATAGGCGCTAAATACCAAGAATTTGCTTCGATTTCTCGCTGTGCACCCCCTCCCTCCACGAGAACGACTATCCTTCAGCTCCCGATGAAGGATAATATCCCCTGTGTATGAGCACTTCCCATATAATCGACCGAGTGAGCACCTGAATTCGTTGACTAACTGGCTAAACTCTTCCAGACCATTCATTTTAGGGCTCAAATGATGGGTGGCACATCCAATAACCAATTCGTATGAGGATTATTGTCTAAAAATCAGGGGAGCATGAATCAACAATGGGAATATCTGTTTTCCGACCTTCCCCCGGTTTTTTGATGAGTCGGAAAATACTGGTTTTTCGGGTAAACTTGAGAAAGAGTAATTTGAAGATCTTCAAACGATCGATAAGAATTATCTCCATTTTCCTACACGTATGCATCCCTTCGGGGTTATCCTTGATCAGAATTATGATTGCATTCGTTCAATGAATTAGCTGAAATTATTCATGATGGGTTCAAACTATTCTCCCCAGATGATGGTGTCAATTTCGGAGGAAAAAATAACCTAGTACTGTCCCCTACGTTTGATTGTTTTCGGATAATGGAGGAGCGAATTCCGTGACTTCCAACCGTAGATAGGGTGCTTCCATGACTTTATTTGGAGTTGGAAGTCGCAAAATCTGCACTTTCTTTTTGGACTCGGACCTTGGACTTTTTCCGGTTGGAATTGACACAATCATCTTCGGGAGATAGTTTAAACCTGTCATGAACATATAAGCGAAATCGTTTCATAGAGTATTCAAGGTAGTACTAGCGGTACTAGATGAGTCAAGTGCGGAATATACCCGCGCTTGACTCCCTTCCGCCCGCGATATAGGTATAGTGAGTGCACGCAGCAGACGACAGTATAACCCTGCAACGGCCAAAAGAGGCTGCATTTGTCTTCAAATCTCTGTTCATAGGCACTGGTCCATCAATCTGATCGTTGCTGAGTGAATTTTGTGCATTCTTCCTCCTGTGTATCCATTCTCATGAGAATGTTAATGTCAGATATCACGGTACTCGTGATCTTCTATAAGACTTCGTGTAGAAACGCTCAGAACTTCTTTCTTCGATACTGAAGGCTTCTAAAATTCCAACTGAAGCATTCTGAGACCCTAATCTACAACTCTGCCAACTTTCGTAATTTCCTGAACGTCGATTCTACTACCGCTTGTACTACCTTAATGCAGAGCCGTAGTCCGTGACCATCTTAGAGAGTTCAGAGATACAAGCCCGGATCCGTTTTGTGAATATTTCGAGTTCTTCTTGACGAGATCCCCTAATATCTCGTATGCATCAACAAAATGCATGTGAGAGTTGCGCTATGGAGTGAAATCCCATAAAAGTGAAGTAAGAATCTCACCCAAGAAATGTAGTTGAGATGTCGTCTGCTCCCGCCGAATGATACACAACCATAATCCATGAAACGTGCCGCATACGGACTAGCTTCCACTGTTTCTGCTCCAAAGCGCAATTCTCACGATTCTCAAGATTACGCCGAGTTGCTCCTCCTCTACCACAGTTCCCAACGGAATTTGGGATAAGTCCAGAACGGAGATGAGATATACGCAAGGGGCCGCGTGACCGCCGCAACAAAACCGTTAGCTTCGCCTTATGTGTCCCCGCGTTTTTGTTGTTGATGTTGTGATCGCGGATGACTTGATAAAGCCACGAGTCCTGGTGGAAATCGACGGACCAGATGATAAGATAACGTGGATTCCATCGCAATACGGTCTCTCGCCACGCGTGATATTTCCAGGCGTGCAGATAGCTGCTCACTCCAAGATAAATGACGCGGTTCCTCACATGCCAGCAAAGTTTGAGACCAAGTTGGTAATTATGTCGCATATGGGCTATTCTCAGGAACTTTTGATTTTTCGTGTTCCGAAATTTTTTTTTTTCAAACTTGGAGCACACCTCTGAGGTTTTGCTCAACCTGAGATACATCATTTAGAATGATAATTACGGGTTCGTGCACGATTTTCGACTTACGGCATCGTCGTGGGACGTTAAATGCCTAAAAACTAAATCTGAGAGTAGAGAGGCTATGCGACCTATTGATTTCTCAGATGAGAATTTCAACTTTTTCCCATAAGAATAACATAGGCGATCGGATCTTGGTTTAACATGGTAAGTATACGAAACGCAAGTCCGTGCTTTTTCCGATCATCGTCATTACACTACGTGTTGAGAGCATGGGTGTAGCAAAGGTGGTGTATGAGGATGAGGTGTGTGAAAAAAAAATCTCATCGGTCCAGCTCGGCAGTCACGGTCGAGTTAACGGTCCCGAATCCCCCCCCCCCCCGTTGCTCTCATCAGATGATGCAAACCTCCTATCAAGGGTTGAATGTGTACATAGTAGAACTCGCTCAGATCCTTATTCACCATATTACGATGAAGGTAAGGGTTTTATGAGTGATTTCGTTGATCAAACACTCACATCAATGATCAAACAGTACGGTGAAACACTTCAGTTTATATATGCTGTGAAGCTTGATTCATATAGCTAAATCTTTCAGTTCATAATCAACAATGTTCTCTGTGGGTAGAGAAGGTATGTCTCAATCAATTCTACCAATTCTAAATTCCTTTTCTATTTTATCACATATATATTTTTCTCTTAGGTCAGATTGAGATTATCAAGTCTCTCATAAACTACATGGATGATTTCATATACGGAGACTCATATCACCATTATTGCATAGCCTATCAATATTTGGATACTTCTCAAATATTCTCTATAGTTTTCGAGATATTTGAAATACATTCCATATTATCTCTTTTCACGTATTCCAAATTCGGGGACGATTCCTTCGAAATTGATGAGAGGGTGAGTGAGTTTGATAGATCTCTACCATTCACTCATCATAAGACTGGGAATATTAGAATCATTGCAGGATTCGTGTGGCATTGTCGACACTATTTATCTAATATTCAAATAGTAACTTTGAAAAGGTACGTCCCTACTCATCCATATATCCCAATAAATTGAAGGAATACTAACCCCACTCATTCTCTTCCAGGGTATAGACACAAGCTAGAGAGTACATTCTTCTGTCTCTTATTTTTATGAGATTATGTTCGTGCATAAATAAAGTACAACTTGATCTGGGAAAAACTGTCTTTTTATTTCTCTCTCCATACAATAGCTTTTTTATCAATCCAACTGTTCATAGAAGAGGGCATCCCCCACCACTTGATATAAATCCTTTCACCTTTTCTCTTCAATACTCTTTCAACCAAATAAACATCAGGATTTTTTACTTTTAACAATTCTTGTGAGTAAAATTGGCCTGTAATAGGTTTATCCTGATCATCTACCAAGTGATATGTAGTAGGCCACTCATTTCGATCAACACGTGATATTTTAAAGATTTCTGCACCCCAGTTAGGTAGATAACCTTTGGAAAAAATTGAACGATATCGAGATACACGAACACAGTCACCAACTTTGAACTTCGATTTACGTTCTTCATAACGTTCTCGAGTATACACTCGATCCAATAAGTTTGATTCAATTTCAGCCTGTCTATCAGATTTTTTCCAAACTTCAGCAGGTGTCATCCCAATAGTCCGATGGATTTTCTTATAGTTGTAGTCATTAACAATTTCTTGAATAATATCCAACCAACGATAATTCCCTCTCAAAGAAAACATGCGGTACAGCTGAGTCTTTATTGTTCTGATGTATCTCTCAACGACTGAAGCTTTACATACTGAATACGTTGAGTAATGGTTGATATTATTATCTCTCATTAAACCAGAAAACAGTTTATTATAAAATTCTTTCCCATTATCACTCTGTATGTTCCTTGGTTTACACCGCTCTTTATCCAAAATTGATTTCATTGCTAACATCACATCGGATGCAGTCTTACTTTTCACAGGAATACACCATGAAAACTTGGAAAATACATCAATCACTGCCAGAATGTACTTGAAGTTCTTGTTAGCTTTTGCATGGTTAATCATCACAATTAAATCAATTCGCCAAATATCATTAATGCCAAATACAATCACTTTTTTTCGAGGAAAATTCTTCCTTGCCGGAGAGTGAAGCTCTTGTACAATCCTTCTCTTCTGAGAAGTATACTTCTTCGAATTCATGTGACTGTATCGAACCATTGTGACTAACACTCTTGAATGGATAAACTGAATCCAATACACATAGAAAGCGTGATATATACTCATCGTCAAAGGAAAAGAAAAAAGTTTAATTGGAAAGGAGGTTGAAGAAAGGAGTAGAATGGGTAAATTCCAGAACGCTTTATTCTGTTAAGAGTATACAATACAGTTTTACATGAGTTAATCTATATAACAACACAATAAAGTCTTACACAAAGCTATCAACTCAAACATATGTCTCACAATTAATTATTCTCATAATCATATATTCTCTTCAACTGATACATGTACTCTACTGTGCGAAGTGCACATCTAAACTTAGAATTATCATGATATCTACAATCTGTATAAGTATATCCACGATCAAAATATCCATCACCAATGACATTATACTCATCGTGTATATTTTTTATCCAAAAACTTGAATTATGTTGGAAATATTCTGATAAAAGCTGTCTGAGAATGGTTTTTTTGTGGTCAGAATTAACGTATACAATATTCATTCTAAAAACTGAACGGGCAGCTTCAATTTCTTGTGCTAAAGCAGCAACCTTCTTATACCATGGAATAGACCCTGAACCCCATGGAATATTATGACCATAGGTCAATTGGTGGAGTACAGTTTTAAGCTCATGAGTTTCTAAATTTTTAATGTTAAATGGTGGTTCTACAGTATAATTCAAGGGTTCATAGCTCTTACAACAATTTTTCATCTCCTCATTGATGAATGCGATTTCTTTAGGTAGAAAGACTTGGCCTGAAAATCCAATAGTATAACCTTGGAGATCGATGAATAAATAGTTTGGTTTCATGGGGTATGCCTTCTCAAGATCGGCTAGTGCAAATGGTCCACAAACATCAAAGGACGTGATTTTTGGAGTGGGAATTCGATCTACTGTCTTCTTTCTTTCTTTCTTTGATGAGTTGAGATAACCATGGGAGCTTGTACACTGGTCCTCACCCCCTCCAGTGGGCTTGAAGAGAAATAATATCATATCATTTTCTGAACTGTGGATGTTAGTGGATTGTATTGCACTAGTTTATCATGAATTATGAGACAATATGAAGTCGTATTTTTTGGAATGTTCTCTTTGAATTCAAATTCCAGTTTGATATCTACCACGGAAGCTTTAACTGCCTCATCTTGGTGAGATATGTCAAATACAAAGATGGGATAATCACTCTCAAAAGTAGCTTTACTAATCGATGGAGTGTCTCTCCCAGTATTGTAATAACCTCTTCTGAAAGATTTGAACATTTCATACACAACTGATGTGTTTTTCGCTGAAGCAAAATCGAGATGTAGATGTTCGTAAGGATAAGCTTCAGAGTTCAAGTAGATTTTGATATTTGTTAATTTGACATTGTCGAATTTCGAGTAGTCCTTCTTTTTGTTATTTCTTCTATTTGTTTGGAAAGCTATAATCATATAACGAGGTTTCTCTAGTTGAGATGTGCTCTTGATTGGCCAGGTTAATTGTGTTGTATTCTCTGGAAGTGAGACCCACTCTTCCATACACCAAGATCGGAAGGGGATCCACAGTGATATCCCTCTCTCAAGATTTTTGAGTAAACGGAGACGTATTAAATCAGATGGATATATTTGAGGCATGTACAGAGAAAGTGAAGTTAAAGTTATGATTGGTGCACATTCATCTCCAGTAGTAATCACTGCATCATTATCATTCTTTGATCGTAGCAGAACAATATCATGTCTGGAAAAGCCTATGACTTTCCTATAGTCTTCGCAAAAACCGAAAAGTTTGTTCAATGGGATTGAAAAGTTGAAGCCATAGCCAGAATCAGCTGTATATCCTCCCAAATTCCAACCAAAACAACTAGCAGATTTTTCTTCGTCAGCAGAGAGTGAAACAAGATTCTTCAAAATAGTTGTAATCCCAAGATTTTTTGTTTGATCAACAACCACACCATTTATTTCATAACGTCCTTCATCAAATATGGTACATGTAAAATTATGAGTTAGACGAATATTTGCCTCTTTATCAAAAGTTACATATCCCTCCACATAAATATATGCCTCACTTGCAAGTAGATATACATCGTTACTTGTTATTGGTATGCGTATTTCATCATTCCTTTGTAAATTTTGAAAATTGGTTGGAGTGTATTTCCTTACGATTCTTTTTATTATACGCTCATCCTTCTGGATTGGGGCTGTGATGTTCAATATATCCTCATTCCCTGCCATATTTCCTCACTTTGTAGCCTAGTGTCTTCAGGAAAGTGATACTCTTTTGAGTTAGTGGAGCTCTTGATATTCTAGGTTCACTCTGCTTGACTCGACTAACCTCTCTCAACTGAATGAGTCTACCTCCTCCACCTTCGTTATATACAAACATCCCTACCTCTCTCTCAGATGGAATCTTATAGTAATCTCCTCTCCTCGATTATTAACCAACTCATTATCCTGATCAAGGAGTCTGATACATACGTTTTTTATTTCATTCGTTCTAGTTTGTAAATATATGATGTTCTTGGGTTCTATTGTATAATGTTCACCCACATTAACATGGGGACAATACTCGAAGATTGTATAACACGAATTACCATTCATGTAAGAACCTTTTACGAGACTACATTCCACTCTAACAACATTCACTCGACTGATCTTTACTATGTTGTCTGATGTGTGCCAGTTGTAAGCTGCTAATGTATTCTCTTCAAATCCTAGAAGAGGGCCGAGACTATTCGGCCGTGAAAAGTCAATATTGTGATGGGAGTAAATTTCACAATGTAGAGTGCACTTGTTAACACGGATGACAACTGATCGCACATCAAACTGTTTCGAGCCACTTGAGTCTGATGGTACTTCTTCCTCATTGAAGTTCACACTCGACGAATCGGGTGGAATCTTGGTGGGGATGAGACGTTGTAAATATTCCTCCAATTCCTTAACTTCATAAGACCCTGTTGGTATCTTTACAGTCTCTTTACCCAAATAGAAACAATTATTTCTATCATCAACATTTGGTATGGCGTTGAATGTTGTTAGACTCACCAATCCCAATTTATAGATCTTATCAGGTGATAGATGTTCTTTCAACTTAATATCCTGGTCAATGATCGATCCTCGACCTGATACTACAAAACTCTCAGACATGACTAACTCGTTTTCTCATTACCAGTTTCTTTTTATAGATGATCTTCTATAAATTTCACACATAAAGGTCCACAATTACTCTGACGGTAAGTTTGTCTCTGCGTTCGATTGTATAAAATCTTACAATTTGAACAACTTTCCTTCCAATACTTAACCAGTTCTTTTGGTGGGGGGATGTTTCCAAAACTGTCGAAATACTTGATCAAAGACCCTTTTTTGACGTATGATACCCAGTGAGCATTACCCAGATTAACAATTGCAGACTCGAATAACCAAGAAGGTGGAGTTGGTAGTTCGTTTAGAGAAAAAACCCCACGGAAATGTGGGATATGTTGGGCTGCTATTGCAAGCTGTGAACCTGATGTACCTCTCACTTGTTTCTTACCTCCCCCCCCCCCTTTCGCCTTTTTTGAAATTTTTTTTTTTTCTCATCCCTCTCCCAAGTTGTCTGCAAGAGTTAGGGTTGAGCCAAAGTCCACGACCTTTCACCGATTCTAACATCAAGTTATGCCTCTTTAGTTCAGCCAGTTGCTTTCGATTCATACGAATCGCACTGATTGACTTTGCAACATTTGCAGCCCCACCTGCGAGTGAGCCAAGAGCTCCAAGGGCAGCTAAGGTTGGTAAAATAGCTGGAAGAAACCCTCCTCGTTTAGCTAAAGCTAATGTCCGCAGATTCACTACTTGGTTTTTCCTCTTTTTTGAAGAAAGTTTACGTTTCCTCTTCACAAGTCCCATTCCAAACCTCCGTTTTCCTCGCATTGCTGCTACCACTCCCTTTGCAGCAATCCTTTCAAAAAATCCACCTTCTTTCGCTCGTTTTTCAGCAATCTTTTGGAGATCTAAGTCTGCAGCGTGCCGATCTTTGAGGTCCTTGAACTTTGAGTACTTAATATCGTGATCCCTGCAAGCTTGATCAAGTTTATTAATCCCAAGGTCACCTCTAGCCAATCTTTTATGAAGTTTCGTTCCTGGACCACAAAACTTGTAGCCAGGAATGTGGAGTTCAAATGGAAGACTGTTAATAGCAGAATTCACAAGACCTTTTCCTCGGAGTGACTGCATTACATGCTTCCAATCGAAAGATCAGTAGACAACTGGTTCATGAAACGATTGTGATAGATTATTTATTATTGGTTCGAACCTAATTCACCTCAGTATGTGTCAGTGTGAGCTAACATGCGACTCGTTCCTCAACCAGAAAAAATATCCATCATCAAGGTGGATGATTCCACATTTGATGGAAAGGGGGTTAGACGACATGGGAAATTATTACCTGAAACCATAAGGGCGATTGTAGCAGGTCCATCAAATGTGGGTAAGACGACTTTGATATTGTCGTTGATAGTCAGCCCAAATGGTCTTAATTTCAACAATATCTACGTTTACTCAAAATCATTGAATCAACCGAAATACAAGTTTTTAGAAAAAGTTATGGAGTCTCTATCAGATACAGGTATAAAATATTTCACCTTCAGAGAAAATTCAGATATTATCGAACCTCATAATGCACTCAAAAATAGTATCTTCGTTTTTGATGACGTTGTGTTGGATAAGCAAAGAACAGTGGAGGAATATTATAGCATGGGACGTCACAGAAACATTGATTCGTTTTTTTAGCCCAGTCGTATGCTTCGATTCCGAAGCATCTTGTACGTGATAATGCAAATCTAATCTACCTATTTAGACAAGACGATGGAAATTTGAAACATGTTTACAATAATCACGTGGGAACAGATATGACCTTCGAAACATTCAAAAAACTATGTTCTGTTTGTTGGAACCGACCATATGGATTCATCACCATTTCAAAAGACGATGCGATGAACAAGGGTCGCTACCGATCCCAATTCAGTGATTACATCATACTTGATTCGAATCAGTCGTGTCTGAAACGTCATCATGTCAAGACCAACGAAGGCGAGGACGGAGAATGTGGTGAAAATGAGTGTGAAAAGAGAAAAAAGAAAAAAAAAACTAGTGAGGAAGATTTGGAACATCAAATCCATCATACTTCACAGATGATTAGGAAAAAACATTAAGCCTATAGACAAGGAAAAACCGAAGATCTCAATTTGAATCTGGAACACTTACAACCTATTGTTCAACCTTTGGAAAAACTCATAACCTTGAACAAAAATAACGTTGAAAATATTGTAAAAAAAGAAAAATTTTCCGGTGAGTATGGTGGGCGTGAACAATCATTTGGGAAAGATGATGATGATGAAGATGATGACGATGATCAATATGAAGATGCACAAAAGTCAGATGACGATGCCCAGATCAGACCAGTGAGCATTCAAGAAATTCCCAGGAAATCCAGTTTTGGAGAGCAACAATTGGGTGTGGCCTTGAGCGAATTAAAAAAAATAATAAGAGGGTATTAGAATCACCATTCATCCTGCAGGAACCAAAAAAGACAAAGAAGAGCAGCAACAGAAGTTTGATGGGTTCATTCCGTGAACAAGCTTCAACCTCAGCTATGGAAGTTGACAACCCACCGGTCGGCTTAGATCAGTCAATTAGGGATGTTATTAGACAACCGGAGAAGTGGGAATCTTTCCTCTATTTAACACACCAAAATCTTGGAGGATTAGCTACACAGTATATGACCAACTTTTTCACTAAATCAACAGGAAACGATGTAACATATGGAATTCGATTCATAGATAACAATCCAATGCTAGGTCGTTCTAGGTTAAGTTTCATCAAATCATCTGATGATATAGTTCTAGACAACACTCATATTTTCAAAGGTACTAAGGGACTCTATGAACTTATTCTCTCATCAAAACCCCAGAACTTCACCGAATCCGACCTACATGAGTACAAACAAATCCTAGATATTAGCCTCCCTCATAGAATTGGTAATCATCCGAAGGGGAAGAGGATTGGTTCCAAAGGATGGAAGTATAAGAAAGTCATCAAACCTTTGACTACAAAACCACCCCCACTCTCCTCATCTTCATCAGAGGGTCAGTCGGATGACGGGCTCAAGGGAGCTGGAATGATGAAGAATGTATTGAAACGTATCAAAGACGAAGATGGAATGGTATTACACGGATACGAATCTAAAGTAGATCATATCTATTGGAATGATCCTAATGAGCTAGTATCAAGACTTGACCTACTTATGAGGGAGGCAGAAATAGGTCATACTGGTGTACAGAATGAGATTCATGCTATTCTAGAACAATTGCACGAGGATGGGTATATCTCATAAAAGGGGTATACGAACCATTCTTCAGACAGTAGGTGTTTGTCCACCACAGAGAACACTTCGTTCACAAGAGAGAGAGAGAGAGAGAGAGAGAGAGAGAGAGAGAGAGTCAAAAGAAATAGTGAAAGAATGGATACCACCCAATCAATATCACCACTCACCCAGGGACATACCAATGGGTCAGCTTCAGCAAGTGCTTCATCTTCTCATCCTGTTGAGAGTTCTAAAGTTGGAGATACATCTAACAATAAGGAAGGAGTATCGTATGAAAGACCAGGAGGGGTTGGAACAAGAGAGCGAGGCACCCGAGAAAACTCAAAGGTCGAAACCAATCAAGGGGAAGGACAAATGCCTCATGTTGTGAATGGTATGTATATGAAAAAGTTTTATAGATTATGTGAATGTGGAGATTTTCACCTTCTATAACTTCTAATTTTTTCTTATGCATACAGATGATGAAAATGAAATCTATACACGAGCGAGTGAATCATTTCGCACAATTTTGAAAGCTGCTCTCAAAGATGGTACTGTTGGGGGGGAGGACGCACATTCGCTTCTTCAAGTTTTCACAGAATGTTATAACAAGATTGATACTGAATCCCCTGACCTTAGTACCGAAGATAAAATTTCCATGTCATTGGAACATGTTTTTTCAAAAATTACTAGAAAATTACCTGTTCACGAAAAACAATTAGTTGGAGCAATTGCTGGCATGCTCGATGTTTCGTTGAAAGCAATGAATGAAGAAATGAAAACAAAATTCCACAAGAACAAGTTATTCCATGAAAGTGTGACTAAAGACATTGAGAAGATTCAATCAGATCTATCAATTCACATGAACTATGTATCCATTAAACTCGAATCACAAGAGGACCAACAAAAAGTTTTCAACGGGGACATGGATGAATATAGAAGATTATTTACTGATCACGAACGAAGAAGTGATCGTCTCAGAGATGAGATGATGAAGTGCCAAGCTGATCTTATCTTGTACAAAGCTATTACCAACGAGTTGTCCAAACTCCTCGCAAATCACGCAGAACATTCAGAAGCTAAGATTGACTCTCTCCAGAAATCACACGACCGATTGGAGCAGAAGCTGGATTCGCTCGTCCAAGAAAATCAGAGAATGAAGCATGAACTTGAACTTACAAATACATTTGTTCAAGGAGAGTTCAGACAGTATCGTGTGGATATTGAATCTCGAGTTCTCAAAGAACTACATGATTTACAACATCGTACATACAATTTGGAAAAACTAGTTTCAGATAATGCAGCTTCTTACGATCCAGCTTTGACTGATACTCGTGCACATGTGTCCGAATTAGAGAATCAAATCAATCGATTAAATGCACGACTGTCTGACTTTCGAGATCAATTGGACGAGGAAGATGATAATACGGGTGAAGCAGTGGAAGATTTGAAATTGAGATTAGATCAAATGGAAAAAATCATACAATCAATTGAATCAAGACTCGCTCGAGAACCTGACAATAATCAGAGGATAATATCAAGAATTGAAGCAAATAATAGGAATATTGATAGGATTGCAGATCAGCTCAGAACTCTTTCTACTCACAATTCTTCATAAATTCTGGTATTCAGTGTATACGATTCTTGATGTAAAAAACTCTTTTTTCAATGTTCCAATTCTTTCATAAATTTGACTATTCAGTGTGTGAATTAGGATTTTTTTTGATGAAATAAAAAAAAGTACTATTTTAAAAAAATATTGATTTTATTCACCTCACCTTCTTTATGAGAATACATATTCTTTCTTACATATTATTATTACCTAGACGGAAGTCTCCATGAGCTCGAGTAGAAAACCCATCACTTAGAGTAACACGCTTATCATCTAGTGACTCAATGAAAACTTTCTTTTCAACTACAGAAATAACATTATGATTCAAACTCCTTATATTTCTCTGCTCTCCACGTATGACTGTTTTCTCAAACAAACATTTCTTGTAGTCATCGTGGGTGATTTTTCTTAACTGTACTCGAGCTACCCCCTTACATGTTTTTTTTTCGACAATTTTTCGATCATCTAGATCTTCCATTTGTAAGCTATACAATTTCGGTCGGATGAATATACCCTCTCTAATGATACTGTTCGGACACTCATCGGAAAGATATCCTAAAGCCTTCTTATTAAGACCTGCTGGTATACCGAAAATGTTGTTAGGGGTGTACACAGACGTGTCGAAGTAGTCCACACAATCAGCACGTATCATGTCCTTATAAAAGTTGAAAGGAGTCTCGTATAATAACGAATCTGTATCACTGTATAATAACTTACACCGTTCGCCAAATTTCATCCTGATGTAGTTATAGTGAAAACTGTAAACAAACGATTTTGAAATGTCTAGTATCCCCTGACCAATCTGGATTGGTTTCTCCATAACTACATTTGTCTTACTCATTTCTACGGCAATTAGCCGACTGTTAAATACAACAAATCTCTTAAAATGTGGGGACATAATTAAAGATTCGGCACCGTATCTGCCGGACCATTCGCCAACTATCTTTATAGTAACACGCTTGCGTACGTTCTCGATAAATTTTCCAAATACTGCGTTATTGAAAAGTTTAAATAATTGTTTATCAAAAGCAGATGTGCTTGCTTGCCTGAAAGCTGTATTCATGTGAATATATGATGATAACCAGGCTTTCTGCTCAAATTTCAAGATTCGGGAGATTTTTGTTACTTTCAACCCGTGGGAAAGACAAAGTTTAAGATATCTGTAGTGAATAACATAATCTTTCTTATTGAATAACGTAGCAAGAAGTTTCTCATTCTTGTGTGAAGACCCAGGAGGAGCCATCTTTTCCGGACAAAATGGTAAATCTGAATGAGCCTTATGTAATGATTGGGGGTATGCTAGGTCAACCATAAGTATGTATCCAACATTCGAATCGTCTGATATTTCTTGAACTTTAAAATTGGTAGTATCATCAACCCATGAAAAGTTTCTGTATGGTAAGGGCTGAACCATAGCCGTTCCATATAAGTTAACAAAATCAAGGTAGCATATGAATTGAGTCTGTTTACTCCTATCATAATTCGACAGATATTCATTATTAGCTTCGGAATAATGTTGGGTAACTTGAACCAGTCCTCCGCGTATGCCGGACTCAAGGAAGAGAAAAATGTCGGGGTCTGATATTAAATCTAGTTCTCCCCCTGTATGTAACAACATCACATCCCAACTATATCCGGGTATACCAAAAAAGTGAGCAGGATCTAGTTTATAACTTTCCATACACATTGATCGAAAATTTTGGAAGATATCTGCTAATAATAGAATATCTGTCTTCATGTATAATTCTGAATACTCTCCCAAATTTTTGATGTTGAATATGGTCCAAATTTGATTGGCATGAGTATAATCTGCCTCAGAGATAGAGCTTTCTGTTAGCAAATTGTAAAACGCTTCTTTTGGTGGGAGAGTCGAATCTGAAAGTTTTCCTATACTGTCGAGATAATCATAAGGGAAACATCCTTTCCTCGTTAAAAGATTGAATATATCACATTTGTCAATCTTCGTTCGCACACTAGCCTCATCAATTTGTGATCGGAAGAGATTGTGTGTAATTAATTTCCTATCGTTCGGTAAAATACTAGCTAAATTATCTAAACTAGCATTGAGGAACTTCAGAGAGTCTATGAATTTGAGTTGAATCCTCGAACCTTCAATATACTTCGTGAAGGATGTATACACCTCAGCGTTCTGTGGGATGACCGTTACTCGTCCCTTGATAGTATTAACTAGACTCTCCAGGATGAAGTGCGAGTCGTATCTGCAATGAAAAAAAAATGGAGAAAGATGAATAAGGATTGAAATGGACGATAAATCCATCTACAATAATACAGGCAGCCCCCCGCTATTCGCGGTTAATGCGTATAAAGAAAATACCGCGAATACCGAAATCGCGAATACCGGGAACTTGGGCTTATGGGAAAAGGGGGGTTACGTATACATATGTGGATCCGTGAGTAACTAAAAAACTCGACACATCATCTTTAAATGATAAATTCATGTAATAAGCCTAGCAAAATGAATCAATATATGAAAAATACGAAGTAACAGTCTGATACGATTGAAAAACTACTGTGATTCACTCCAAAATCTGTGGAAACAATCAGTCACGAGCGTGCGAGTGAACAGCTCTATCACTTTTGACTAGCGAGATTGACAAACATAGTCACCAACAATGTCTGGTAAGTGACCATAAGAAGTTCTGAAAGCTCCGGCTATTTTCCCTTTATTTAGTGGCAGGCAAATTCAACATTTTCAATTTCTCCGAAAAGCTCACAGGTTATGATCACGTTTTCTGATTGACGGATATGCATTCTTTTTCACGTACTGTGTCATGGCAAGAATCTAGATAGTGTAACAACAACTTTGTCATATAACCAATTAATCAGTCTCAGGAAACAATAACAATACCAACACCCTGAAAATGATGAACACTCAATCACAAAGTTGTTTTGGGATGAGACACTTGAATGAAATCCATCGAAAATTCACATTTCATGAGGTGAATTATCTCTAATATCCAGATCCAAACCGCGAATAAGCGAGTCAGGGTCCCGCGAATACGGGGGGATGCCGCAAGTCAGAAACCGCGAATAAGCGAATTCCGCGAATACCGGGGCCGCGAATCGCGGGAGCTGCCTGTACGCTCAGCACGGTAATCGTACTCACTCTTCTTCCCAAACCCTGCGTCGCTTACTCTCACTTTCATCTTGATGAAAATGTACAGGCAAAAGCGTATGGATGGGTTGATATGAGAACAAAGGAACGATTCTCATGCTGAGCGAGTTGTTGAAATACCTCCACCACTGATGGATGATAATTAGTTTAACTCACCGACTCAAATTGTGGAAAACTATTGGAATAACAAACTGCTTCCGGTACAATAAATTACACTCCCGATGTGCAGCTTGACGAAATTTACCAGGAAAAATATGGTCGTGGTCTCGTACTTTAACATCGTCCCCCTCAAACTTTTTCTCACAGATTCCGCAAATTGTAGCCTGCTGGAAAAGTCGTTCTTCCTCAGAACTCATCTGGAGTGGGAGAGGATTCTTCAACTCCTGTAAAAAGTTTGAGAGGGAGATTAATATGGGAGTCAACGGAGGAAAAAAGATGAAAGTACTTACAGCTTCTACTCGGGATGCAATTTCCCCCATTTGCTTAGCAAACCACTAAGCTGGGTTCTCCCCACAATACGATCGGTACACAGACTCGTTTGGCTTATGTTTACAATGAAGGTAATACCCAATCGAAAATGGTATATGCATCTGATATGCATTCTGAACTAGTTTGAGATGGCTTAGATTCTCTAAATAAGTATTATTAGAATCTCTGAAATGGTTTTTATCTACTCTCTTCAAATAGGCTTCGAAATCGCCATAAACAATGTATGGGAGTTCTTGTTTTTTGAAATAATTTGTAAATTTTATTGTATCATTCTTTGATGGAGTCAAGGGTGTCTTGCTCCCATCTTTTAGACACAGTTCCCTATGAAAATCAAGCTTCTGCTGACTCCAAAAGTAATGGAGACATCTTTTACATATGTAAATCCGCCCTTCCCTCTCTTTCACATGGGGAGAGATTAAATTAGATAAGTCCTTGATATGAGTATAGTGATTCTTGTGAAGCAGTAAATCTGCATGTTTCGGTTTCTCATTTTTGGTGAGGTAAAGCAGGTAGAAACTTTTTTGTTCCAAATCTATACCGTAAACATTGATGCTAATTTTCTGCGAGTTTTGTCTCTCAAATTTAGAGACTGACTTCAATTGAACTGGAAAACTGATGCCTGAGAAGTTGAAATAAAGGCGGTAGTCTCCGTACGCTTCTTTCAAATGTTGTACAGACTTGTCAACTGGAAACAACGAGGGTAACAACGCGTACGCAAAACAATCATCATCACATTCAATATCTATCAGTGCACCTTTTTTATTTCTCACCCATGCTGGTAAATGACTCTTGGATGATCCGATAATCGGTTTTGATTTAACCACATTGATTTTTAAATTTATGATTTCTTTGAGACTGAACCCACTCCCTTGACCTTCAAATTCCGAGATCTGATCCAATAAGGATCGTGAAGCTTTATTATACCATTTTTTCACATTATCCGATGAAATCAGATTTTTGTATTGTGTTTGAAAATGTTTCACCTCGGTAGTGTCATCAGGTAGTTGGAAATTAATACAGAGAACCAGATTAACTTTCACACTGTGGAACTCTCTCAATATTGGTCTGGTAAACTTTCTCACTTTAACTTGAATATCTCTGAGAAACTCGTCAAGATTTTTGAAATTGATATTTGCAATTATTCCTGTTCTCAATCGGTTGAGGAAGGCGCTACAACCTTCAAATAAAATCGATCTTTCGATATGAGACTGAGAACGTGAAGTGTACAGATAATCAATATATTTTTCTTAGATGAACATCCATCCAGTAAAGACTCATATCTGGCTTTGGTACCAGTTTTTAACTTTTTACGTTCTTTGAAATCTGGTGAGGTTAAAATATTCAAGATTCGATCGAAAAGTATTGAAAATTTCTTTGAAAGTCTTGGTAAACGCTTCAATTGTTTACCTTCGAGATTCTTTCCAATGAGAGCATGATATTTATCAACTAGATTGGAATAGTCATTAATTATAAATTTCAGAATGATATTTCTAGGTTTTTTTGGAGATTCTCCTTCTCTATCCATTTCGAGTACTCACGCAAGTTCAAGAGTCTGTGTACGATGCAGCACTATGGAGACTGTGAACGATGTGGAGTCTGAAGCTGTATTTATACAAAATTGAAGGTCTAAGGCCAATTACCTTCGCATAGACGGTCTCACAATCTCGAATGCGAATTTGCAGACTTTTTTTCGAAGAGAATGTGAGAATAAGTCTCGAGAAACTGGTTTACAATTAAGAAAAATGTATAAGGAAAATTGTAAATCGTGAATGCTTACAGATTGAAATCGAAAGCGTAGTTTGAAATCAAGGTGTATGAGAGGTGTAAGATAGAATACATTCAAATCCCCAGACTGTTCTCAACGAGTAAGTGTAAATAAGTTTCGAGAAGACTGGATTACGATGGAGAAAAAATGTATAAGGAAAATTGTAAATCATAAATACTTACAGCTTGAAATCGAAAACAAAGTTCGAAATCAAGGAGAGCGAGAGGTGTAAGATAAAATACATGCAAAATCGCAGACTGTCCTCAACGAAAAAGTGTAAATGAGTTTCGAGAAGATTGGATTACAATCGAGAAAAATATGTACATCAATACATACGTTTCGAAATAAACATTGCGTAGGAAGATGAATTCAAGAGCTTTTCGAGAAGATATTTGTTACGTGAGATGGCTTCTACAGATAAAGTTTGATCAGCATGAAGTTTGGAAAGCCTTGACTGTGATAAATGCATACGATCAACTTGTACATTCCAAGTGTACATTGTGTAGGTGATTAAAGATCGTAACGTAGGTTGGCTTTACCGTATGAGGAATGAAGAACATACAGTGCTCATTGGAATATGTAGTTTGAAAGCAGTGATAAATAACGCACGTTCGAGAGAGTGTAAAACTTAAAATCGAAAATCTTGTCCGTGACCGGTTTCACAATTTAAAAAGAATGTATGGAGAGAGACATGTACACACCACGATTGCGCTCCAAACGTGTGCATATTCAAATGAGTGTTGCTTGTACCTGAAGATAAGTCGAGAGGAATAAGTTGACAGCGTAAAATTTATGAACCTCTTATCCATGTAGTTCGAACGTGATCTTGATTGGAATGAGGACAATCACATAACCTCGGTAGTCTCTGGCTTCAAACCTCAATATTACAAAAAAACGAAAGTCTGAGTAAAGGATTCTTACTTTCCGTGTGTGGTGGGAAGAGAGTAAGGGTACAACTGAGAGCTATCGAAACAGAGTATATAACCCAGTGTGCGTCCCATAGACTTTATTCAGTCTCTCCACTCTGATCCAGCACGCTGCTCTCGAGAGTTCAAGAATCCTTCACAATTGCAGACCTGGAAATCTTCAATTCATATTCACCCAAGCAGAAGTATGTATCGAAAAAAATATCAGATTTGAAAATGGGTACGAAATACACCTTAGATGAAGTCAAGAACATCAAAACCAAGGACTATGGCTATGCCGTAGTTCTCAAAATGAGGGATCCTTATTCAAATAACCAAAAATTTGATCTCTTCGCCCCGAAAGATTTAAAAGATCGAATACAAAGTAATTTGAGCAAAAATTTAAAGAAATTCAACGATCCAAAGCGTCCGTTGTATGTAACGAAGACTGTAGACGAGGGAGAAGAGAAGTTACGTTTCTACCCAGCTCGGGTGGAAACTGACAGTGAAGAAGAGGACGAGGACGAAGAGGAAGAGATTTCTTCACCTCCACCATCACCAAAACCGTCTACCTCCCGTGGAAGAAGGGAGGATGATGAGGATGACCAACCCCCGCCGTACGAGTCAATAACTCCTAAGCGAAAGAGGAAGGCAACCAATGCCCCCTCACGTGCAACAAAACGAGGAAGGAGAGTGTAGCGTATCCAGTTCGACGGGGGAGAGAGGATCCAACATACATACAGATAACTCTAAACATAAATTGGTTCAGGATAATACAGTGAGTAGTTCTAGCGATAAGGAAGAAGAAATCACACCTGGCTTGGGTCCAGTTCCTCCGAACCAAGTTGAGTCCAGGTGGGAAAACCACCCTCTCTTCGACTGGACACTTCTTGGAGATTTCCGAAAAATTTTTGAAGACTTTTGAGAATAAAATGGCTGCAACAGCATCGACTTCATCTTTGATAATGGTTGATGACGGTGACGAGGTAACAAATCCTCCAACAACTCGTTCACCCACTCCAGTACCTGCGCAAAACAATGATGTTACAGATTGGTTGATGAATGAATCACCTAGCGAGTTCGTTGAAACAAGAGGGAGTCGAGAAGTGAAAGAGTGAGTACTTTCTTCTATTCTCTTTTCTTGCTCACAATATATCAAATTTTCAAATAAAATCTAATTTCAGTGGGGAAATTGACAAAGAAAAGCGATACACGAGTCTACACTTCAATAGTTGTAAGCTACAACTACAAGCAGAGATGGGTGAAAAATGTGCTTTCAAAATTGTTCTCAAAAACAAGGATACTCATTTGAGAATGACAATTTACGATTGGAATGAAATCTGCAGATTGTACCAGCGTATGCGGATATCTATAATACGAGGAGCTGAATCCAGTAAGAAACTTTTTCAAAGTTTAAATTATGAGCTAAGATGGATGATGAAATTTTATAGAGTCTTAATCATATTAATCCATAAAAGCGGAGATCTTATGATCTTCGATCAAACGGAGTTTGAAAAAATCATGTTACAAAAATATTTGGTTCGTCAAAAACATACCGAATATTTGAGGAACATGATGAGCACATCACAAATCATCAAAATGTTCATCAATATTATATACGATGCTAGAAAGAAAAAGTTGATTAATTTATTCGAGAGGATGAACATTATGAGTTATTTCGGAAAAAGAGGTTTTTTGAATAAGATATATGAAACTGATATTGTTATGAATAATTTAGATTATATTATGTATCAAGCGGGTGAGCGATTACACCGAGAAAAAACACGTGATAATAATAAAGCTAGTGATAATGAATGGATCTCCCCCGTTAGAGATGGCTAATCTTATGTAATGAAACATGAATAAAATGGTGAAGAATAAGAAAACAAATAAAAAAAAATGATCTTACTTTTCAATCACTCCTACCCACAAATAATAATTGAATGAATCAATAGAGTCAAATATCAAATTCTGAACTATTTGGATAAATAAGTACTCACCAGGTGAGAAATCAATTCAACAGATGGATAGATGGTGATCGGCTGATGAAATAATGACGAATACATCTTGTACACTCGATGTAATCCACTGAGTATGCACATAATCACATTTCCACGAGTTATACAGAAATAAGTTGAATCAAACATGCGGATATAACAGCCTACTATCGAGCTGTTATACACTGAACTTCGGGTTTGTAATTGTGGGAAAAAAGTAAAAGTTTGGGAGTAGGAACCTGCTTCGAATTCCCCAACAAAACGTATGTAAGTGAGAGAGGAGAAAGAGAGGAGGGAGAGAGTGGGAATATCCAAGCTTGTAAACATTGTCGATCTCAAAAGTCCAACACTGAAATCCGAAAACGAAGAACATAGTTACCACATCTCGAAATGTAAAGATCTATTCAGTCAGGGTATGTACATAGTTGGCACATCGTATATTTTTTTCAGGAGTATACCATCGGATAGCCCACACGTTCGATTATCTCAAGGTAGTAGATTCGAGAGTCTGCATCACATATCCTTTTAGGAGTATACCATCGAATTGACCACACGTTTGAATATTTCAAGACATCAGATTTCGAGAATCCCGTTACCAAAAAATAGTGAATGAGTGAGCGAATGAGTGAGTGAGAGGACGGAAGGAGACAGAGACGGGAAGAGAGAGAGAGAGAGAGAGAGAGAGATTCGGGACCGTTAACTCGACCGTGACTGCCGAGCTGGACCGATGAGATTTTTTTTTCACACACCTCATCCTCATACACCACCTTTGCTACACCCATGCTCTCAACACGTAGTGTAATGACGATGATCGGAAAAAGCACGGACTTGCGTTTCGTATACTTACCATGTTAAACCAAGATCCGATCGCCTATGTTATTCTTATGGGAAAAAGTTGAAATTCTCATCTGAGAAATCAATAGGTCGCATAGCCTCTCTACTTCTGAGTTCTTCACTGGTCCAAACGAATCATAAAGACTCACAACCGGACAAGAGTATTCGACGACACGACTTCAGATGATCAGAGGCTCATATTACCGCACAGACGATACTTATCCTCCCAATGAGAAAATAGAAATATTCTAGATCATAAGCCACATGTCAATCTTCCATGTTCTTAGGATATATTTTCTTCCTAATCGAGTGTCTCGAAAAAATATCGACTTGGTGAAATAGTTTCAAATAACTTCAATGAGCGTGTACCTTCTTGAGTCCTATCTCCGATACCAGGCCAAAAATTAACGAATTCTTGAGATGTGGCAAAAAAGCTGAGACAAGGGTCAAAAAGGAACCGGTAGATCCCAAAGATGTAACTTATTTCATTCCTATATAAATCACGAGATCATAACAATAAGACAACAAGAATAATAACAACCCTTAAAGTTCATCCATAGAACAACTCATGATCTTGAAATCAACGTTCTCAAAGATAACATGAATAACACGAAATAATATAATTATGATTCCTCGACCAAATTTGTGAAGCACACATTTTCCATTTTACTTCATAATCTCCAGACCACAAACTTTACCTGCACATCTGAGGCTTCGCTTTTCTATTATTCCTTCATCTTTCAAAACTCTTTGAGTTGCCGTATTAGGAGAATATTTTGCATCAACTTGATTCTGATGCTTCCTTTTCTTAGGATTCTGCTTCGTATTCTTACCAATCTTCCGTTTCATGGACGCAGTATTTTTGTCAAGATCCCCACATAAATCGCGATTTACATAAAATTCGGATGACTCTGAAGTTCCAATCGATTATATTAATCGAAAGTCGAAAAAATTTTTTTCTTGAATTCGAACCTCTGTTCCAAAATTTTTCGATTGGGATCGCTTTTTTGTGACGAAAGAAGGTGCCTGAATTTTTTGCAACCCCCCCGGTGAATGCCGACACCCCCAAATCGGGGGTTGGAATTCGGGAATATTTTAGAACAGGCCAGGAGGCTCTGTTCCAGAATTTCTCGATTGGGATCGCTTTCTTGTGACGAAAGGAGGTGCCTGAATTTTTTGCAACCCCCCCGGTGAATGCCGACACCCACAAATCGGGGGTTGAAATTCGGGAATTTTTTTAGAACAGGCCAGGAGGCTCTGTTCCAAAATTTCTCGATTGGGATCGCTTTCTTGTGACGGAAGAAGGTGCCTGAATTTTTTGCAACCCCCCGGTGAATGCCGACACCCCCAAATCGGGGGTTGAAATTCGGGATTTTTTTTAGAACAGGCCAGGAGGCTCTGTTCCAAAACTTCTCGATTGGAATCGCTTTCTTGTGACGAAAGGAGGTGCCTGAATTTTTTGCAACCCCCCCGGTGAATGCCGACACCCCCAAATCAGGGATTGAAATTCGGGAATTTTTTTAGAACAGGCCAGGAGGCTCTGTTCCAAAATTTCTCGATTGGGATCGCTTTCTTGTGACGAAAGAAGGTGCCTCAATTTTTTGCAACCCCCCCGGTGAATGCCGACACCCCCAAATCGGGGGTTGAAATTCGGGAATTTTTTTAGAACAGGCCAGGAGGCTCTGTTCCAAAATTTCTCGATTGGGATCGCTTTCTTGTGACGAAAGAAGGTGCCTGAATTTTTTGCACCCCCCTCCCCCCTGGTGAATGCCGACAACCCCAAATCGGGGGTTGAAATTTGAGAACCTTGCCGTAGCATCCGTGTCCTTCGATCTCCAAGTCCCACCTGAGTCGTACTTTAGATCGGATTACCCGACGCCATCCGATCTATCTTACGAAACACCAGGTGCTTCCTTCCAGGATCTCACGCTGGTACACCGTAAGAACCCCCCCCCCTAGGAGCTTCGTTCCGCGATCCTTTCCTACCAAGTGTTATGTTGTTCTAGAGTAACGGTACATGGTTAATTTGGGGACTTGCTTTGCAATCAAAGGAGTCGACGTCTCTCTGGTAGTAATGTCCGTTGTTTATGTACTAGCGACGCAGTTCGACCATATCAGTGCTTGTAGCCATGTAGAAATGGCGAGTGTGACTTCGGTTGCCCAGTGTGGATTTCCTTCCCGTGTACGGGAAACTCCTAAACTGTGTCTCTTGTTACAAAAATACGTATCCCGGCAGCCCACCGCCGATGGATTTAGCATAAGTCATGAGCGTCAAATAGGGTAGATTTCCACACAACCCAAGAGGTACTACCCTCAGGCAATCATAATACGGGCCATGGGTTGATGTATCAGCCCACCACAGGGGTAGTCAGCTTCCAGGTATTCCTCCTTGACTTCTGGTCAGCGATGAGTGTAACTGCTCCCGCAATATCGAATATTATATCATTACTGTATTCTAGGAAAGCCCAATGCAAGACGTCTGGAAGAAATTATGAGCATCATCTGTGATCGTAGGGTATCACCTTTTTTTCTTTCCCTCCAGAAGCCCTCACATTTATGACGTCCCATTCTAAACTGTGTATTCAAATACCAGCGAGAATTCAGCCGTTTGTTTGCACGTTCGAACATGTGAAATGCGAAATGGGGTTCCCGCCCCGAGAATGGAAACGGATTACTCTCAACGATTCTGCATGTGAGGGCGAGTCCATAGACTATAAAAATATTCTTATAAAGACAAATCGTGATAGAGTGATGACTGCGAACACATGGGTTCTTTGAGAGCTATCCAAAGTTTGTATTCGTATACAGTTTCGTGGTTTGTATTCTCGACGAGACATTTTGAGATGAAGTCCTCTTCGTCCCACTCTGCCCTCCGATCAGCCAGGAGATTGTCAGATTCGAACATTATTTAATTGCGAACTTCTGCTTCATTCACATCATGAATCGATAGAGCTGACGGCTATCAAGAATCCACAAGCAATATGGATTGCATTAACTGCTCAGGTCTAGTTACAGTAATCAATCGGGTGGGACTACCCTAATGAAACTTGAAATGGCGTTAGAAATCCTGACCAGTATCTCAATATATCGTTTCGATGAAGACCTGGTAAAGACAAATATGCAATATTGATCATTTTCATCAATGGACTTTTTCTTGCAAAAATTCTCATAAATGAGTAACGAAATGCTCCTTGTCCAGTTTCTCTTACACGTCAAGAAGCAGCATTTGAGTATCATTCCTCAAATGTCTCCCAAAAATATGAATTCATAAAATTTCCGAAACAGTTGTCGAAATCAAGAATTGACAAAACTCACAAGGTGATTAGGAGTCTTTCATTTCGTCACCTGGATCCGATGTCACCTTCTTCTTCCCCCTTTCATTGGGGTGGTGACTAGCGTTGGACCTTGCATGTTTATCTTAGTCTCCATTACATTACATGCAATGCCGTGCGACCCATCAACGTGTTCATGGAACATTAAGGTAGTAATAGCGGTACTCGAATTACCTATCAGAAAATTACGAAAGTCGGCACAGTAGTACATTAGTGCCTCAAACAGACACAGCTGAAATTTCGGAATTTCTAGGAGCCGCGGAGAAAAGTTCTGGGCAATTCCGTGAATGCCGATTCACACGGCGCCTCGTGGGAAATTATCGATACACTAATTTCTAACTATCTGATTTTCACAGGGAAGAGCACACAGATGTGAGAGTACACAAAAAGTGCATAGAAACAAACAGATCAACGATTAGGAGCCTACAAAGAAAGATCTGAGCCAATACGTCACTATTGTTGACAGTTTCGGGGTTAGGTTATCGTCTGCTGTGTGCGTTACTATACCTATATAGGCGGGCGGAATCGAGTCAAGCGAAGATCCAATTCGCGCTTGGACTCATCAGTACCGCTAGTACTACGTTAATATATAAATGAGTCCATTGCCCGTAGTTCTATACTCAAAGACCAATTTGACTGAACCGTGACACATTTTGTGTGGAAATTTCCCGATGTATCAAAATCTCTTATAATTGTGTAGACAAATCTATGGTTCCATCTACAAGATGCTCATATTTTCGTCCAAGATTCTCAAGATGGGCTGGTCATAGAAACAGAAGTGGTCATGATTCTCGACGGTGCGTTGAGGATTAACATCAATCATGCGTCCCAAGCTGCAAGGAGAAATTAGAGGGGCGATCATTTCTCGGTCTAATCCATTTTTTGGCCACCTCCGATGGCCGAGGAATATTATTCGTATCCATAGGATGAGAGACTGCTCTCCTGCGGGGTCGCCCATGGCTCAATTATGGAATGCCTGTGCGCGTTGGGACTTTGTTTCTCACCCACCTCAATGATCATCATCTGGAACATGGACAAGTATCAGCGCCTATCGTGTTGAATAATTCTGCCAATCACTGGATATTCAAGTGAGCAGCAGCACAAATCCAAATTATTGATAAAATCATACCTGACCACAGAATCAGAGAATAATCATGAGGAGGAATGATCGCGGGCCCCATCGCCAGTAGCCATAACACCGCGAAGGCCCAGTTGCATCCATTCTTCCTTCCGTACAGTTACGGATCACGAGAGGCTTCGAAAACTCATCTTCATTACGGCGGATTCCAAGAGTGCACACTCCATGTAAGGCATGGGGAAGATGTAATGGCTAAATATGTGGGGACAAATGGTTGCAACTGCGCTCCCTGAAATGTGAATGAAATAGTCTCATTCAGCCGTTGGTTGTGTCCGGATATCGGACCGAGAATAATCTAGATCTGCGATCTGTGCGATTGAGACTCAACGATCTGATCGTTGATCATATTGAGCTCATGAAGAACCTACTGACTTCATCAAACAAGGAGCTACTGAAGTGGAACAGTGGAACGCTTCAATTCTCCAGCGGGATCACAATTCATTCCATTGCATACCAGACATACGATGCGCGCTACGCAAGCAACATTTGATCAAAACTGCGTCACATTTTTGAAAATATACCCGTGATAATTCTGTGGATCTTTGGTGCATGATTCCTCAGTTATTACATATCTCCTTGAATCATCGGATTTCTTGGGATCAAGTGGTACTCAGATAACGAAAGATTGGATCATAATTCGGATTAAGTATTGAAAGGTGCGATAGCGCCCTGGTGGGAAGTATGAAAGAGAACTATGAAAGAAAAACAATGAGGTGAGTCCTGAGATCGCGCGATTGATACGAAGTCATAGAAGTTTGCTCAACAAAATTGCTGTTCAACCAAATCGTTGTAATTTTCTCTACTACAAAATACCCAGCTAGCATTCTGATGGAAAAAAGACGCCCTGGGAACGTCTCCTTGATAATATGGCAAGTTTTGTGGACGTCCGAAATTGCGTCAATTTGTTCGCCAGAAAGGCGTACTACTTCCACTCTTTTGACATTTTTTGATTATGCAAAAAGAACTTCCCAGGGACGTTCCGAAGGACACCCAAAATACGTTCGAAGGTCATCCTGTGGACATGATTTGGACACCTAGGATACTGTTTATTGCCCCCATGGGAAAAAGCAAAGAAATACAAAGAAAAATTTTCCGCGCGGTGAGCGGACTTTTTCCAACTTTTGAAACTTTATCAATCATGAAAATTAATTACAGTGATTTGATTCAAATGATGTGCCGGAAAGAATTATTAATGTGATTACCTGCCGCCGCTGAGATTTGAACCTGTCACCTTCGGATTTCCAGTCTTCGCTATTGTCCACTCGGCCAGAAGCTTTTGTTACATAAGGGGTCTTTAAATGCCTATTCGAGTCTTGAGCGTCTAGAGAAAAGTATTATCCCAACTAACTTAACCATTTTTAATGAGCAATGCATTGCAGAATTAACGAGAGGTCTTGATTTAAATAGATGATCATTAAGATTTCATCGTATCTTTTTAAAAAAATAAAAATTTCATGTAATGAACCAAAACTCATAGAAATATCTTGGGCGTCAGAATTTGACGATTGCAAGGGCAAAACAACGATAAGATAGTTCAATCTCGGGGAAAAAGTTACCAAATCATCGACTTGTACCATTTTTTGGAATGCCGTGATATTGTTGAAAGAATTTTCCGAGAGAATTGCCAATAAGATTAAGATGCTTGGAATTATGCAAAAAAATCAGTATTAATCGAATTATAGCGTTGTGACTCCCAGCCATTTATAATTAATATATGCAGATTTCTCATGTCGAACTCGTGATGATCGTTAGCTATTAGGCTATTGAACATCTCTTAATCTCGCACATCTGTATTTCATTTAGTTTTTTAATCATACGTCAGATGCGTTAAGATATGACACGATACAACAACGGGTTCACGGTATAAGTGTCAAGAACATCTTCAGTACATGAGCTGGACATTTTCTCTTTTGATATCCCGCGCTTTTGGTCATCTGGACATGCGTTTGAGGTTATGTCTACCTTGTCCTTAAGTGCAAGTCCTTGGACAACCTTGAAACGTTCCATAACCGGACTTCGAGTCGGACCTCTTAAGATCGTTCGTCCTCTCATGGCAAGGGAAAAGGTCATCGAAAAAGCGACATATTTGAGGTGGTGGTTTGGATATACCTTTGAGATAATGTTTCCTGGGTTCAAGAGCGCATGTCCCTGCATGTTCTTGGGACGTCCCAAAACTTAAGAACGTTGGACAGATTTCCAAAGCTTGCCCGGAAGCCGTCTTTCAGCCAACAATTTGGTCATCTTAATCGGACCTTCCTAAAATTTGCCATTGGGAGGACGTCCCATGTCCAGAATGATCGCGAGCGATGCTAGCTGGGTATATCTTTTCGTCGATTTTGAAATGATGTTTATGATTGAGTCGTTCAGAATCGAGGTGGAATAAAGATGAGAATTTCTCGTCGATATTAACGCGTACATACCACGATTGTTATTGTGCACACTGGTAGAGCTTACTAATTTCCAAATGTCAATATTCACCAATTGAGCTTTACCCGAAAAGTATCCTCAGTGACCATCTTTAATGTCAATCACGGTCGTACAAACAGGTCTGGAAACTAAATCTAAAAACTTGGCCCTCGTATTGAGCCGGGCGTAATACCAATTTCCACCTCGGTGAGTGGGGCGCTGCTATCGAGTTGTAAGATGTTTTCGAAATCAGAATCAAAACATACTAAGGACATAACCACTCATCCATAGAATTTTGGACAGTATGTATCGTCTACTCAAATGCACACTAATGCAATCTGCGATGTCGTGAACTGTCTTACGATTACTTGCTCCATTGGATAATTCTTGAGAATATTCATTCGACAGTTCATATAACCCTGCCATTTAGTCGCCGCGAAAATTCGCCTCCATTAGAGTAGACAGTAACAAAAGTGAGACGATGGAATGTACTGTGCATCATACTTTGCCTTCTTGACCCAGGACTGGATATGGATCTCCATCGATACATTTGTTGACCATTAGAAAATTGAGAAAATCGCTGAAACATCTAATTTCAACTATCCGCGGCTCGAATCGCTCGAATTAGATGTTTCGAAATGATCCACCAACTACGTATTTCACACATGCACAATTCCATAAATTACACTCGAATTTTCCCCCTTTCAGAGTTGTACCATAAATATCCCTATCATGAATCATCTACGAGTTGCGATGTGACGCCAGACTGCAATTTTGACGATACTTCCTTCAGTGATTGCTAGCCGACATGGTGGCGCACAAGGGTTAGAGTCCTGATCACGTCAAGTATTAGTTTTGTGAATATCAACATCAATATGTGCGCTCACTACTCGATCGCAGCGCTACGGCCAAAAGTGAGTAGAAGTGGAAAATTTCGAGCTCCAAAATCAGAACCATGTCTGCAATGGGAATTTCCACACCTATTTATACAACCGTAATGTAGATATACTTTGCCAAGAATGTGAATGGCGTGGGCAAGAAGAATTCATCCCCTAAAAACATGTTTCTCTCAAAACGGTAGTCCGGTTCATGACTCAAATGAAATAACGAATGGATGACTCTCCCTGAACGGGTTGATCCTACTATATTTTGTCTCGATTTCTGAATCCACCTCTATGATCAGAAATCCTGTAACGAATTGCACTCAAATTCCAGTGTTTCGACAAATACATAGATACCAATGGCTTAATTTAGCACTTTCTGGCGAGGCCCTACGACCGCGCGTATAATGGAATTTGATATGACCAGATCGTTGAAATTGAGAATGACAATTTTATGAGAAGTTCTCGTAATTGGCGTGGCTTTTGTTGATAAATGAATTCAATTTCAAAGAAAGGCGATCCACAAAGATTGTTCTGCTTCGTGTTGGCTTTAACAATCCTTATTATGTTTCACAATGCCTTCAAAGCTCTAAGAGGTCGCAATATCTGGACGTCCCTCTCGGAATTTCGAAGCCCGTGCAAAAAGGCTGTACACGTAAATGATTTATACGCCATGTTCATGTTCCACTGTGCCATCGTGGATTGCAACTCCGTAAAGATATAAATATAGCCACACGTATGAGCGATGCGTGAGTTTTTGGCTATGACAACATACACAAAGTGTATGTTGTCATAATCGGAGATGGATTTATAACTCACTATATACAGATGTTTTTCTGATATTCTCATGGAGCATTATCTACAATACACCCAGAGTGTCAATCGAACACCGCTGTCGAATGAAGTTTGCTTCGAGTATCGGAACCTTTGCGTGATTGGTGCGCAACGATGTATTGAGAATTCTTGCTGAGGACAAGATCACGCTTTAAAAACCCCTCAGAGATAACTGTCATCTGCTACATTCAATGACCGTTGTCTGCTATAGATACACTTCATCGGCAATCCGAGTGGAATGCCTACCTCTAATAGAGCGCATATCGATTTCGCTCGTATTGGCGGCACACATTCAGTTCTAATGATGTGGCAGCACCCACATTCGCTACTCGGAACATATCAAGGAATGACGTTTGATTACATAACCGGGCATTAACGATTTCCAAAGCTCTATAGTCTGTTAAGGATGCGGTCACGGTAAAATTTGCGCGTGTCCGTTCGAGTTAATGCCATCACCCCTCCCCTTTTCGATTGAAAAACATTGATCTCTCGGATGTGTTTGAGCTTCCCGAAAAATTAGGTCGGAGTACTTGAGGCAATTTTGAGCTGGGGCAAAGCTGTCACTTTTTCCCAAAGGCAGAAAAAAGAGCAATCTCCGTGCATGCCTTCCGAACACAATCTCGAATATTTTCCCGCTACTCTGTTCGTTCTGCATCAGTGGCTATGAACTTCAAGTCGCTGTGCCGTTACCTGATTTCACGAACATGATCAAACCTACGTTATGCGTGGTTACACAAAAATGAATGCAGCTCCTTCTGTGATACCTGCGTGTCGCTTAGGAGTGACGAAGTGTCCATCTCATCAAAAAATCTGGCCAAGATTGCTGAGTATTGATGAAAGATGTATTCTCAGTGCGTGGGACGAAAGAGTTTTCAGTGAGCCTCTAATAGTTCCTCTGACCGTACAAGTTGACAAACCTTACAGGTTGATGCTGTACAAAGAGATGAATCTTTCATCTGTATACATTGTAATCTCCTGAAATCACTCCCAAAAAAAGGCCCAGAATATCATAATCGCGATATATGATGCTTCCATGACGAATTGTTCCGTCGTAATGTATGATAGTTCTAAATGAGAGCCCTCTCAGGACTTGCCAGCAGCTTTACCGGTATTAAATCGACAGTCTTTTCGGACTTTTTAATAAATTTTCGTGCGCAAGATTGGATACAAGATTGCATACGAGTAGATCAGAATCCGCGCCTGATTGAGATGTGGCTGGTCTCGAAAGCTCAGAATATCATACAAAAGTCATTCGCGATAGTGAAAATCAATAACGATGGTAGTCCAGGAGATTAGTTTGATATGGCACACAGCCAAAAATACTCGGTGGAGAGAAGTCGAGCAATGAATATCATTGAGACCCAGTTGCATGTGATAGTATTTCAAATTTACTCAGGTTAATGAGAAAGAGGATAAGGAACATATTTGTCAAAATGTTCGGATGATTGCAAATTTTCAAATTAAATATCCAGTTGAAAGAAAACAGTGCGGCGGAGGAAAGAAAACAGTGTGGAAGAAGTATGACGTTATGTTAGCCAGGCTAGAAGATTAATTATGATGAGAAAATCTTCTAGCTAGGCAGCATGGTGGGGCTACAAGCCGGGAACAAAAATGGGAACCAAAAAATTGAATGCCAAATATGTGGCAATGATGAGTCAAATAGGGATGAAGTCAGTTAAAACTGGGACAAAATACATAATAACTAGAGAGGAGGTGTCGCCCGTGCTGACATAATTATACAAGCAAACGGATATCGAGGTATCATAGGTAGGGAATACGGTCTCAATTCACGGAAGAAAATGTGCACCCCGAACAGGGTTTGGAGATGATGAAAACTGAATCTTTTCGTGACTGTAGAATTGATGAGAGAAGTTTTCATCATGGACTCAAGTCCAAGAGGCTGGCAAACCATAACTGGGTTGAACAAAAAGATGACACCGATTATTGCGAGTGCAACAAATTCAGGGCCGGGCATCCAGAATTGATGCTGATAACGAGTGGCTCGTTTCTAGGACAGATCTGGGTTATGTAGTCAAATGCGAAAGATATCAATTTTTCGAGACTCATTTTTTTCAAGAAATGAGAAATCCGTGAGGATAGCGGAACAACAAAAGCACTTTTCACGAAGATTTGTGATGATTCACCAAGTTGTCGTAGTACCTGACCAAACGGGGGAGGGTTGGAATTTTTGAAAGGGTGGCGACATCGGGATCTTGTGAAAACTGTGGGATGAGGAACATGACAGCGTCGCAACAATGGGAAAAAAATCCAGTGTCGCTCCACGTGCCCAGATGAAAGGGATGATATGTGGGTATACATATTTATATATATCCATACCGATTTGATTATTCAACGGATTATCTTGAATCCCACGCGAAAGATATTGAAAAGGGGGGGGGGCGACGAGAGAGACAAACAAGGGGGTGGAGGAAGTGATTCGTGGCTTGGTTGATTGATCGATTGATTGATTGTTTGATTTTTTGATAGAATTTGGAGCATTTCATTGAGGACATGGCACAAAGACCCTATTGATCCAGCAAATTGCTATACATAACAAGGCGTTAGCGTTATCTATTTATCGGATAAAAGAGAAGGAGGGGGAAAAGCTAGTGAGTGATAGCGAGGAAGAGAGAGAGAGAGAAAGAAAGAGAGAGATTGACTGGCCCCGTAGGGGGCTTTGGGTGTGACCTTAGGGTTGCACTTGGAGCTTGAGGGAGTGACGCCCCTCCGGACCCGAGTCCTACACTTACACTAACACACACACTACACTCTACATGCACCATACTTACGCTTGCTCAAGCATTACACAGACATACCAACATTATACAGAACACGCATCACACAACACACCACACCCGTGCTGGTCTGGTCCGGGGTCGGCCAGCATGCGATTCCAGGCCCTGGAAAAAGAAGAAAGAAGGAGATGTCCAGCATTGACGGCAAGAATTCCCCAAGTAAAGCGGGGCCCCATTCGGATCTTGGGGGGGGGGGGGGGCAACGATGCAAAGCGCGCTACCAGTGGCACACTTGGCTGGTGGACTCACGCGTAAAGCCGCAAGCGATGGAAATACGCCTCTGGCGAAGATAGTTGGAGGAAAGGACCAACACCAGGAAGGAGTAGACCTCACCTCGAACAGCAGGAAGAGAAAGGGTCTGGGTGAGGAAGTAGATAAGCGAACGCTGAAGCAATCGAAGCTCACATTCTTGAGCCAAAAAGAGAAGAACGCGAAGGTTGCTGCAGAAGCGCAAGCGGCGGCAGACAAGCTTATGAAGATCAACCCCGCGATCAAGATCCAGCTTACGCAAGACAAGAACAAGGGAGACGATACCGCCGATTCCAGCTCGGATTCAGGGGACTCTAACACCACCACGGAGTCCCAGAAGTCAGAAGACACCCTGACATCCAAGGACTGTGACCGTGGACTCGAAAAAGGTCGAAAAACACCGGAGGATATGGACATCGATCGGTTCCCCACACCTGAGGAGGCCAGTCGACAAAGAAGTGGAGACAAGGCCCCCGATCTAATGGAAGGATGGAGGGACTTGAAAATGTGCCGAGAACAGATGGAGAAGAAGACTCATCTTCTCCTCGACCACCTGAACTTGGTCATAGGGATAGCCGAGTCTGCCTCCAACATCCCAGAAGGAACTCGGGGCGACATGGAAGAGCTCAAGAAGATTGGCCACGCTCTCGAAGGCCTACTTACGGCAGACAAAGGGAAGAGAGCGGCTTTCGAGACCACACTTCTCGAAGCGGAGAAGACCCTCAAAATGAAGAGGAGAGCGCAGCCCTCTGGGCCAGCCGCGTCGGGAACCGGCACACAGGGAAGGGGGGCGAATAAGCCGGAATCGCGACAAGGGAAACAGCACGATACGAAGAGGACGCGACGCGGACATCCATCGGGAGCCCTCGAAACACCGCGCTCGACATCGACTCCTAATATGCCCAAGCAGAACGGGCCTTGGCAGGAAGTGGTCTCTAAGAGAAATACGAAGAGGGCAAAGAAAAGCGGTCGATCAAGTGACACCGCTGGAGAGAAGGCAAAGATGAAGCCAAGAAGAGCGAAATCCGACGCCGTTCTCGTCACGGCAAACCAAGGTGGGTTAAGCTACGCAGATATGCTGCGCAAGATAAAGACGGATGACCTTAATGAAGAAGTGGGCTCTAAAGTCACGGGCATCCGCAAGACACAGGAAGGACAAATCCTCATTGAACTGAGGAAGGGCACCGACGCTGCAGCCATCAAAGCGGCTCTGACACCAGTCGTCGGGCAAGAAGGGGCCGTCCACTGCTTCGCAAATAGCATGACCCTCGAGGTTCTCGGAGTCGACTACGATGTCGACAAAACTAAAGTGCAGAAGGACCTCGCGAAGGCCCTACCAGAAAACGAGGATGGAGCCATAATAGTCAAGAGCCTGCGAAACGGCTCCCAAGGCACCCAAACAGCGGTTGTGTCCATCCCAGCGAGGCTCGCTCACCGCCTCCTGGACTGGAAAGAACCCAAGGTGGGATGGAGCAGAGTGAGAATCCGCGAGAAGGGAGGCATCCCACGCTGCTATAACTGCCTAGAGTATGGCCACAAGGCCTCAGGCTGCAAAAAAGAGAAGGCAGAGGAACGTCAACCGAAACTCTGCTTCCAGTGCGGTGAACCAGGACACCTCGCCGCTACCTGTAAAGAGAAACCAAAATGCCTCAGCTGCGTGGCTATCAAAACCAGATCTGACCACAGGTCGGGCTCCAGCAACTGCACGGCCTACCAAAACGCGAGGGGGACATATAGACGCAGGGGGGGGAAGAAATGGCTAACTTCATCCAGGCCAACCTCAGGAGAAGCGGGGACGCTTGTGACCTCCTACACACTGCCGCCAAAGAAGGGGGTATCGATGTTCTGATCATCTCCGAACCGCCTCGGAAGCGCAAACTTTCTCGTTCCACATTCGATCACTGGGGGACCGCTGTAATTCAGATCACGAATCCCGCGATCCGCGAGACTGAACCAGCTGTTAGTGGCCGCGGTTATGCTCGAAAGACCATAGGGGGCACAGCTGTATACAGCTGCTACTACTCGCCGTCGCTCAAGACGCACGAATTTGAAGACAAGCTCCACGACCTAGAAGAGGATGTGAGGCAATGGGGGGGCCCAGTTATAATCGCGGAAGATTTCAACTCCAAGGAACCGACTTGGAGCGGGGGGCCGCGCGATAGACGGGGGGTAATACTCGCTGATGCCATGGAGGCATTGGGATTAGTGCTCGCGAACGAGACGGGGGTTATCACCTATTACCGGCACGACACTCGGTCCCGGGAGGGAGGTTCATCATCGGTCCTCGACCTGACGTTCATGAACCCGTCGCTCATGGGACGTATGACATCGTGGGAAGTTCTGGACACGGAAACACTGAGTGACCATCGACATATTCGGTTTCGACTCAGGACTGACGGACAGAGACAGACGACACGCAGACATCGACCAACGGGGTGGCAGGTACGGAAGCTGGACGAGGGAAAATTCCGGGAATCGATAGAAACAGTCGAAGATCTCCCGATGAACTCCGCCTCGGACGAGGCTGTGGCGATGGTAACATCCGCCATCACGAGAGCTTGCGACGCGTCGATGCCTCGCAGGACAACACCATGTTTTTGGAGGAAACCAGAGTACTGGATCACCAATGAGATCAAGGCTCTACGAAGAACGAGCAACAAGAAAAGAAGGACCGCATGGCGATCAAGGAAGCTGCAACGACCATCGCTGGCGGAAGATGACAGAGCGTACAAAGAAGCAAAGAAGGCTCTCGTTCTAGCCATCCAGAGGAGCAAAGAGAAGTGCTGGGGTGAACTGTGCGACATGGTTAACGAAGACCCCTGGGGCACGCCATATCGCGTGGTCATGTCAAAGGTCCGACCCCGGAGGGGCAACCCATTACCGACCGATGCAGCAATATTGCGCACCATCGTGGAAGACCTCTTCCCAGCAGGAGAACCCAGAGATACATTCCCTACGGAGAGCGAAGACCCCATCCCGCTCTTCACTATGCAAGAGCTACTCATAGCGGCGAAGAGAATGCCGAACGGCAAGGCCCCTGGCCTGGATGGCATCCCAAACGAGGCCCTGAAACTGGTCTTCAAATACAAGCCAGATCTACTCCTCGACCTCTTCAACATCTGTCTGAGCGCGGGAACTTTCCCGGACAAGTGGAAACGCCAGAAGCTGGTCCTGTTACCTAAGGGTCAAGGAGGTCAACGCGCTCTCAGCATGCTCGACAATATCGGGAAAATGTACGAGAGGATGGTGCTCAACAGGGTGGGAAAAGCCTACGAAGAAGGCGGTGGGCTATCACCAATGCAGTTCGGGTCCCGGAAGGGACGGAGCACTGTGCACGCGATCGAGGCGGTCCAAGAGCGGGTTCAAGCGTCGGTAGGGAACCCATACCAAGGAAGAGGAGGATTCTGTGTCATCATTGCGTTGGACATAAAGAACGCATTCAACTGCGCGAGCTGGGAGCGAGTCTATCAATCCCAAGCAGGTAAAGTGTCCCCCTATCTACTAGCCGTCACGAGTGACTACCTGCGGAACAGGACCCTCGTGTACGACACCGACGAGGGACAAGAGATTCGGGTACTGTCCGCCGGAATCGGACAGGGATCGGTCTCCGGGCCGTTCAACTGGAACACCCAGTATGACAGCTTACTGTCTATCGAACTGCCAGAAGGAGTGATAATAGTGGCTTTCGCGGACGACGCGGGACTCATAGTATGGGCTGACAACGAGGAACTCTTGGGTAGACGCGCGAACGAAGCGCTGGCCCGAGTCTACGAGTCGATGATTAGCAGGCTTCTGGAGCTCGCTGTCAAGAAGTGCGAAGCAATCGTGGTCACAAGGCGTAGGAAGTTTGACTTACCCCGGTTTTATATCAACGGGCAAGAGATTCCACGGAAGACAGAGCTGAAATACCTCGGTGTATGGCTCGACGACAAGTGGTCGTTCAAGAAGCACATCCAGGAAGCCGCCCAGAAGGCGAGCAAGGTCGGTGCGGCGCTCCAGCGGCTTATGCCGAATATCGGAGGACCCAAGGAAAAGAGGCGCGCACTTCTCAACACCGTCACTACCTCCATCATGCTGTACGGTGCACCCATGTGGGGGAAGAGAGTAGAGAAGCCATCATCGAGAAGAGAATGGGGCCTGTCCACCGAAGAGCGGCCCTGAGGAGTATCCGTGCCTACCGCACTGTGTCAGGAGATGCGGCTTACGTATTGGCGAGTACTCCGCCCATCCATTTGCTCGTCGCGGAGCGAGTGAGGATCTGGGACCGCCAGAAAGTGATCGGAGCCGAACGAGTACTCACTCCGACGATGAAGGAGATCATCCGCGACAACGAGAAGGGAACCACCCTTGAGCGTTGGCAAACTGAGTGGGATTCGCCATTTGCGAACGGCAGATGGACGCACCGGCTGATCCGTGACGTAGCCAAGCGGGCGGAACGCACCCACGGAGAGATGGACTACTGGACGACGCAGGCACTGAGCGATCATGGTTGCTTCGGTTCCTATCTAACCAGGTTCAAGAAGAGGACGACCCCAGCATGTCAGTCATGCGGGGACGAATGGGATGACGCCGAACATGCTCTGTTCAAGTGCAGCGACACCCGGACAGAGCGCGCCGAGCTGGATGAATGGCTGGGTGCTCAACTAACACTTGAGAATCTCGTCCCGCACTTGCTCCGCAACCAGGAGACATGGGATAGACTCACCGGATACATCAAGCTGGTGATGACCCGCAAAGAGGAGAAAGAGAGGGAAGTAAGGCGCCTCGAAGCAGGCGAATTACAGTGACTCTGCCGATTGAAACAGAAGAGACCCAAATGATCCCAGGAGGAATCTGATGCACTGAAGAGGGAAGAGAGAAGAAAAAAGAAAGAGAGGGAACAATGAAGAATGAAGATGCCGACAAGTGGCCGAAGAGAGAAGATGGAGACGAGGAACGCTCGCAATCGAGCGCGAAACATGCCGCTCATCCTGAAGTAATGCTCACGCGGTTCCGGGATGAGATGGTAGATGCAGGTGGATCTCCTTCTTGATTGCCCGATGCCCTTGGTATCGGACATCGAGGGGAGAGGGATATTACACGGCCGGGCCCACCTCTCGGTGGGCCCCACCCAAACCCGTGTCCCGCCTGGTATGGCCTGCGTGGGCTATGTGTAGTCCGCGTAAGCTGAACCAGTCCGGTGTCTGGGGACGGATCCGAGGGATCCTGAGGCAGATTTTGCCCTCTAACCACCTTAAAAAGAAAAAAAAAAAGAGAGATTGATTGGTTGATTGATTGATCGATCGATTGATCGCTGTATCTTAGTTGTCCGCAGACAAGAGAGTTCTCTACGGATACATTTATCACATGAAAGATGAGAAAGTGGAGGATATATAGAAAGAGATAGATAGATAGATAGATAGATAGGTACATGTGCTTTATTCGTCCGTAGACGAAAATCCGATTACATATGTCATATGTGCTTACATAAAAGAAAGAGAGAGAGAAAGAGAGGGATTGATTGGTTGATTGATTGATCGATCGATTGATCGCTGTATCTTGGTTGTCCGCAGACAAAAGAGTTCTTTGCGGATAGATTTATCACATGGAAGATGAGAGAGTGGAGGATATATAGAAAGAGATAGATAGATAGATAGATAGATAGATTGTCGAAGAGTGGCAGAAAGAATGGGATAGCTCAACGAAAGGGAAGTGGACGCGAAGATTGATCCCCAATATAGCCAGGTGGATCGATCGAGCTCACGGAGAGTTAGATTATTGGCTGACGCAGGCGCTCAGTGGTCATGGCTGCTTCGGGGAGTACCTAGAGCGGTTCCAGAAGAGGGAGACCTCGGTCTGTCAGATGTGTGAGGCAGACTGGGACGATGCGGAGCATGCACTCTTCCAGTGCGTGAACACAGCGATGGAGAGAGCGGAACTCGTGGACTGGCTTGGGAATCAGATCACCCCTGAGACCCTAGTGCCGTCCATGCTCCGCAGCGAAGAGACGTGGGATAAGATTGCCGCCTATATCAAGACGGCGATCACCCGAAAAGAAGAGCGAGAACGGGCATTGCAGCGCCAAGCAAGGGGCGCTGTATAGCGAACAACGACGACTTGAAGAGTGAACAAGGACGACGAAGAGAGAAGACAGGAGAGCGGACACACCAAAGAGGAACGCCCCTTGGCGCGCGATACGCCTCCCACCCTGAAGTAATGCTAACGCGGTTCCGGGGTGGGTTGGTTAGATAGTGGTTAGCTGCCCCCAGTTCTGCAATGATGGCTTGCCAACATCGTAGGGCTGAGAGCAGAAGGTTTTAGCCCCCAGGGCACACGGGCGTTGGATTCATGCTCATCTGGTTTACCGGGTGAGCAAAATGAAAGCGCTCATGGTCTGCCGGTGGGAGATCCATTAGGGATAGCCTGTCATCAGATTTTTCCTTATATTCCACTTAAAAAAAAAAAAAAAAAAAAAAAAGATAGATAGGTACATGTGCTTTATTTGTCCGTAGACGAAAATCCGATTACATATGTCATATGTGCTTACATAAAAGAAAGAGCGAGAGAAAGAGAGAGATTGATTGGTTGATTGATTGATCGATCGATTGATCCCTGTATCTTAGTTGTCCGCAGACAAAAGAGTTCTTTGCGGATAGATTTATCACATGAAAGATGAGATAGTGGAGGATATATAGAAAGAGATAGATAGATAGATAGATAGATAGATAGATAGATAGATAGATAGATAGATAGCCCAGGAACCGTGTTGAGTCCCAGGAACCGTGTTGAGGTAGAGCATTCTCCATGCTACTGGGTGCGTCCACAGGGTGCGGATAGTGGCACGACCAGAGTAACTGGGGATTGATTTGATCCTCAGTATCTCTGGTTACTCGTGAATATGCAGAGTATGCAAAATAAGCGAGCGCAGACAAGGAGCCGCAGATACACAATACAACATCACACTGGCACAATAAGTGAACCCGCGTGGACATTCTGAGCCGACCGACGACGGCCATGCTGGCTTCGAGGGGCACACCGAAAGTTGGTGAGAAGCAACGCGGTGACCTTGTCGATACAGGGTATCTCTATCGTATATGCATCGGATCACAAGAGTGACGCGAGGGCCCGAATCAAGTCGGGCATTCTCTCGCTGAGTGGTAACACGATCTTCCCCAAGGATCCACAAAAACCCTCTTGGGGATAGGGATCGGCCGAACTAGGGAGTGCTACCACGATACCAGTTGGCATGGCGATTGGTCGAGACTCCGGTGGAAACGCGGGCGAGACTGACATTACACTGACACCACACACACAGCGCGTCACTCACGCCACCAGTGCAACAGTCCCCGGGAGGGGATCCTTCCACTGCTGTGTCCGTGCCCACTCTGGAGGGTACCGCGTTAAAACCAGTGATCGCTCCTGGGCCGCCGGTAGTAGGGGGACCCGAACCCCACGCTAACCACGAGGGGAGGCAGTCCCGCATAACGGTAGGGGGGATACCCCAAATCCCGCTCCTGTGGTAGTGCCGGTTGGTGACCGGACGGGACCATGCTGCAGGGTGCGGGGGTTGGAACGTCTTCTGAGGCCACCGGACAGTAGGCGCGGTCGGCAAGTGGGAGGATCCAAGAACGGGGTACTCGGACTGGTGGGCGGGGGTAGGTGGGACCACTAACACAAACAAAGACACAGTAATCCGAGGGGGATAGGAGAGAAGGGGGAAAAAATGGCAGAAACAACAACGAATTTGGAAATTTTCAGAGCGAATCTGCCAACTGGGTGTCCCACCCAAACACAACCATCAACATCAAACAAGGAGAGAGTTGATGCAGAAGAGATGGAGACTGGCGAAGGAAAGACGCCTGGCGCCAGTCAACAGAGGTCACGCAGAACTAATTCCGCTGACCTCAAAACGAGCTGGGGTAAGTTCAAAGAGGCTCACACGAGAGAGGAAGAACTCCTGAAGAGAATCCTCAAGGTACTCGATGACATAACCAAGGAAGTCAACGAGCACGCGACAGCAAAGAAGTCGACCAAGAGGCTTGTACAGAAGGCCAGCAGCCTACGTGAAGGGCTAGAAGCTGCTAGTACAAGAGCTTCAGAAATGAGAGAGGCAATCAGCTCCAGCCTAGAGATAATGGCCGAGGACTCCGCTGGATCAACATCCTCGCTGGCCCCACCTCCACAAAGAGCGGGATGGGGGAGCCAAACGAAGAGAGGCCGCACAAGCCCCATCAATAGGGACCAGGAAGCCGATATCAAAAGAGCAAAGAGAGCAGCCCTCAAACCGGAGCAGCTCAATTTTGCAGGACAAGGGGCTGGACTGTTCAGGACACCCCCATCCACGCCAGGGACACCAATGACAACCTGGTCCGATAACGGTCAGCTCTCGGACGCTGGTTCCGGCTGGCAACTTGCGGGACGGAACAGGGGACGAAGGGGAAACGAGAGGCGTCCCAAGGATCAGGGGAGAGCCGAAAAGAAGAAAAAGAAGAGGGAGAACAAGGGAAATAGGAGAAGGACTAGACCCGACGCACTCCTCATAGAAGTGAAGGAAGATGGTTTGTCCTACGCGGACATGATCAAGAGAGTCAAGCAAGGAGACGAAACGAGGCAAGTGTCTTCAAAAGTCTCCAAACTCCGGAAGACGAAAGAGGGTCATCTACTCATCGAGCTCGAGAAGGGGGTGAAGGCAGAGGTCGTTGAGGATGCCCTTAAGGGGGCGATCCAAGACGCCGGAGAGATACGACGGCTTTCCCCAACGATCACGCTGGAAGTGCTTGACCTCGACGACGTGAGCACACTCCCGGAAGTTAAGGAAGCCTTCGTGAAGGAACTCGGAGCAGAGCATGCAGGCAGCATCACGACCCGGACCATCCGCCCAGGATACAGGGGTACTCAGATTGCGGTGATCACACTGCCAGAGCGGCTCGCTAAAGAAGTGCTGGCAAAAGGGAAAGTCCGGGTAGACTTCGTTAACGCGCGGGTCCGGGAAAAGGGCGGAATCCCGAGATGTTACAACTGCCTGCAATACGGGCATTTGTCCGCAAAGTGCGACAAGCCACAAGTGAGGCGGGCAAAACGCTGCTTCAACTGTGGGGAAGAAGGCCACATAGCAGCGGTATGTGTTACCGGAGAGCAGAAATGCCTGAGCTGCGAGGCCCTCAAAGAGGACCACAAACACAGGTCGGGCATGCAGTGCTGCAAGGCCTACCAGCAGGCGCGAGCAGCATGGAAGGGCCGGAAGAAGCGCAAAGATGGCTAGTTTCCTGCAAGCGAATCTCTGCAGGAGCAACGATGCTCACAGTCTACTCGAAGCAGAGGCCTCAAGATTGGGAGCAGACGTCCTCATCATCTCCGAGCAGTATCTCCGAGAAGAGCGACCACGAACCACGGAAGACCTTGGGAGGGGATCGGCCATCCAAGTCTGGAACGTGAGCCTTACAGAGACAAAAAGACCGACCGAAGGGACGGGCTTCGCCCGAAGAGTCATCGGCGATATTGCGGTGTATAGCTGCTATTACTCACGTAACGCACCGATGAATGTCTTCCTTCGGGAACTGCGGGAACTCGAGGATAGTCTGAGACAGTGGAGAGGCCTCGCCATAGTAGCGGGGGACTTTAACTCCAAAGCTCCAGCCTGGAGTGGAGGGCCAGAGGATGAAAGAGGCAACGCGCTGGAAACAACCATGGCCCAATTGGACCTGGTTTGCCTCAACGAGGTAGGAAAGGCGACATAGCACAGAGGGGCATCATCCTCAGTGCTCGACTTAACGTTTGTTAGCGCGCCTCTCATGAGACGAGTCACGAAGTGGCAGGTCCTTGACTCGGAAACGCTCAGCGACCACTGCCATATCTTCTTCAAGATAGACCATGGCCGAGATGCAGGCATAGCACGGCAGATCGAGGGATGGCAAGTCCGCAAACTGGACGAGGAAAGCTTCAGAGAAGCAATCCTGAAAGCAGAGGACCCCGGAGAAGAGCTCTCGCCGGAGGAGACGGTATCGAGCGTCATCCGGTCCATCACCCGAGCCTGCGACGCCTCCATGCCGAGGAGGAAACAACCCCGGTTTCAGAAGAGGCAAGTATACTGGTGGAACGATGAGATCGGGGATCTTCGCCGCAGCGCAAACGCTCAGAGGAGGCGAGCGAAGCGAGCGCGCAAACGTGGACGTCCATCAGCGGCAGCAGACGAAGCGGCCTACAAAGAGGCGAAGAAGCTTCTTCGGGATGCCATCCGTCGCAGCAAACAAAAATGCTGGTCGGAGCTATGCAACATGGTCGATCAAGATCCGTGGGGCACACCGTACCGGGTGGTCATGAGCAGACTGCGATTGAGAGACGGACCAACAGCGCCAACTGACAAAGAGTCAGTTCTACGGATTGCCAGGGCACTCTACCCGAGAGGGGAGCCCAGACTCACATTCCCTGGGTTCATCTCCGACACAATCCCCCTCTTCACCGAAGAAGAGCTAAGACGAGCCGCTACAAGACTGGCGAATGGTAAGGCCCCGGGGTTGGATGGTATCCCTAATGGAGCCCTGAAAATAGTGGCTCGAGAGCAGCCTACCCTGCTATTGAAGCTGTTCAATAAGTGTCTCCTTGCGGGAGTGTTCCCGAAAGTGTGGAAACGGCAGAAGCTAGTCCTCATCCCCAAGGGGAAGGGTGGAGAACCAGCGGAGCCATCATCGAATCGGCCACTCAATATGCTGGACAACATCGGGAAGATGTATGACCGCATGATCCTAAACCGGGTGGAGGAAGAGTATGAGCGTAGCGGAGGGATGTCCCCGATGCAGTTTGGCTTCCGCAAGGGGCGCAGTACAATGCACGCAATAGAAAGTGTACAAGACAGAGTTCACAGAGCGCATACAATGGCTCCCCAACCAGGAGGAGGGTTTTGTGCCATAATATGCTTGGATGTGAAGAACGCCTTCAACACAGCAAGCTGGGAACGGATCTATAGGTCCCTAGATGAAAGAGTCCCCCCTTACCTGCTCGCAGTCATCAGCGATGGACTGCGTGACAGAGTCCTCGTATGTGACACCGATGAGGGAAGGGTTGAGCTGGAATTATCTGCAGGGATAGCTCAAGGATCCGTGTCAGGACCGTTCGAATGGAACACGCAATACGACGAGTTCCTGAACATGAGTCTTCCAGATGGGTCAGAACTCATTGGCTTCGCGGATGATGCGGCATTAGTCGTGGTCGCCGAAACCGCGTGGCAAGTGGAGTGTGTGGCCAATGAAGCTCTCTACCGCATTGGTCAATGGTTCCCGGAGAACGGGCTGGAGCTTGCCGAGCACAAGTGCGAAGCGATGCTAGTCACTAAGAGGAGGAGTTTCGAAACTCCCGTGTTCTCCATCAACGGGTACGAAATTCCACTCAAGAGGGAACTTAAGTACCTCGGGGTTTGGTTTGATGACCGATGGAGCTACAAGGCACAAGCCAGAGAAGCAGCGCTGAAGGCAGACAGGGTCGGTGGCGCCCTCCAGCGGCTCATGCCAAACATTGGTGGCCCCAAGCCAAACAGAAGAGCCTTACTCAGCACCGTGAGCTATTCCATCATGCTGTACGGTGCACCAATTTGGGGGCAGGTAGCTAGAGGGTCCGTAATCGATGCAAAGCTAGGTCCAGTCTAGCGGCGTTTCGCGCTACGGACGATCAGTGCTTATTGCACGGTGTCTGACCATGCAGCCTGTGTGCTTGCGGGTACACCACCCATTCGACTGCTTGTAGCCGAGAGAGTGCGGGTATGGAAACGCCAAGAAACCCTCAAGAGCGATGGAGTCGTGCTCAACCCCACTCGCAAGGCCCTCATACGAGACGTCGAGAGGGGGGAGACCGTTGAAGAGTGGCGAAAAGAGTGGGAGAGCTCAACGAAAGGGAAGTGGACGCGAAGGCTGATCCCCAACATAGCCAAGTGGATCGATCGAGCTCACGGAGAGCTGGATTACTGGCTGACGCAAGCTTTTAGTGGGCATGGCTGCTTCGGAGAGTACCTGGAGCGGTTCCAGAAGAGGGAGACCCCGGTCTGTCAGATGCGTGCGGCAGACTGGGACGATGCGGAGCATGCACTCTTCCATTGCATGAACACAGCTACGGAGAGAGCGGAGCTCGTGAACTGGCTTGGAAATCAGATCACCCCTGAGAATCTATTGCCGTTCATGCTCCGTAACAAAGAGACATGGGATAAGATTGCCGCCTATATCAAGACGGCGATCACCCGAAAAGAAGAGCGAGAACGGGCATTGCAGCGTCAAGCAAGGGGCGCTGCATAGCGAACAACGACGACTTGAAGAGTGATCATTGACGACGAAGAGAGAAGACAGAAGAGCGGACACACCGAAGAGGGACGCCTCATGGCACGCGATACGCCTCCCACCCTGAAGTAATGCTAACGCGGTTCCGGGGTGGGTTGGTTAGATAGTGGTTAGCTGCCCCCAGTTCTGCAATGATGGCTTGCCAACATCGTAGGGCTGAGAGCAGAAGGTTTTAGCCCCCAGGGCACACGGGCGTTGGATTCATGCTCATCCGGTTTACCGGGTGAGCAAAATGAAAGCGCTTATGGTCTGCCGGTGGGAGATCCATTAGGGATAGCCTGTCATCAGATTTTTCCTTATATTCCACTTAAAAAAAAAAAAAAAAAAAAAAAAGATAGATAGATAGATAGGTACATGTGCTTTATTCATCCGTAGATGAAAATCCGATTACATATGTCATATGTGCTCACATAAAAGAAAGAGAGATTGATTGGTCGATTGATTGATCGATCGATTGATCGCTGTATCTTTGTTGTCCGCCGACAAGAGAGTTCTTTACGGATACCTTTATCACATAAAATATGAGAAAGTGGAGGATATATAGAAAGAGATAGATAGATAGATAGATAGATAGATAGATAGGTACATGTGCTTTATTCGTCCGTAGACGAAAATCCGATTACACATGTCATATGTGCTTACATAATAGAAAGAGAGAGAGAAAGAGAGAGATTGATTGGTTGATTGATTGATCGATCGATTGATCGCTGTATCTTAGTTGTCCGCAGACAAAAGAGTTCTTCGCGGATAGATTTATCACTTGAAAGATGAGAAAGTGGAGGATATATAGAAAGAGATAGATAGATAGATAGATAGATAGGTACATGTGCTTTATTCGTCCGTAGACGGAAATCCGATTACACAAGTCATATGTGCTTACATAAAAGAAAGAGAGAGAGAAAGAAAGAGATTGATTGGTTGATTGATTGATCGATCGATTGATCGCTGTATCTTAGTTGTCCGCAGACAAGAGAGTTCTTTACGGATACATTTATCACATAAAATATGAGAAAGTGGAGGATATATAGAAAGAGATAGATAGATAGATAGATAGATAGATAGATAGATAGGTACATGTGCTTTATTCGTCCGTAGACGAAAATCCGATTACACATGTCATATGTGCTTACATAAAAGAAAGAGAGAGAGGAAGAGAGAGATTGATTGGTTGATTGATTGATCGATCGATTGATCGCTGTATCTTAGTTGTCCGCAGACAAAAGAGTTCTTCGCGGATAGATTTATCACATGAAAGATGAGAAAGTGGAGGATATATAGAAAGAGATAGATAGATAGATAGATAGATAGATAGATAGGTACATGTGCTTTATTCGTCCGTAGACGAAAATCCGATTACACAAGTCATATGTGCTCACATAAGAGAAAGATAGGGAAAAAAGAGAGAGGAGGTAATAAAATAGAAATCGACGATTGACAGCTTGACTTCTTTTGAAGTCGAGAATCGAGTAGACAAAGCTGGGAGAAATCACACTGAGTTGTGGGACGTGCCAACAAGGTAGTGGAGGTCAGATTACACCATGTGGATACAAACGAGCTCGTAGTTTCTGGCGGAAACCGCACCAGGTTAAAGATCAACTCAGAGTGAGCCGTGATTGTCGTGGTAGACATCAAAGGTTGACTGCGAAATGAGTAAAGCATCAGAGGTTTAGAAAATAATATAATAAATGAAATGGGAGGATCGAAACTGATCACATTCCATCGACCAAGGGAACGTGAAACATAGAAACAGTAGAATATGACAGGACGGTCAAATGCTCGAATAGGGTGAGAGGTGAGAGTTAAAGTCACTGAAGATAAGATGATCAGAAAAGATAGAAAAAGATAAGAACTCTAACATTCGTGACAGTTGGTAGACTTTTTGCAGTATGTTCACGTGTGCAGGATAGGTTACACATGATATACTCCATGGCGAAAAAATCGAACAACTCTTCTTGGGTGAAAGGAGAATATCTTGTCATTGATTGCTTACTCTACGATATACTCAATGAGAGTCGCAACGAAATCAGCCAAGAAAGACACAAACATGTAGTTATGATGAAAGACTGATGAGTCGAATGAGATGAAGGGGGTAGAGTGATAATGTAGTGAGGCTGGGAGAAAGGATTGACGAGGATCAGGAATCGAGATGCAGTGTCGTGAGCGACAGAGGCAGTTGCTCCGAAAAAAGAGCTCAAGAGTACATGAGTTAAGTGGAGCTCCCGAGGAGATTTAAGAGGAGGATGTTTTCTGGGAGGAGATTGATGAATTTCTATACAACTTTACAACAAAGATAGCCGTGAAATTCGAGACCACCCACAGAAGAGAGTGGTGTTTCGGCATGGTGGTGTAATATGATCGAATTTTGGAGTGATTCCGACATATATATGTCGCAGGCTCTTGGTTAAATCAGCCTTTTCATGAAAATCCTAGGCTCTTCATGAAGAGCCGGCCAATCGTATCAGCGCTCATCCCTTTCACTTCCTTACACCATCGGCCTAGCCTTTTCGTGAAAAGGCTGACTCGTCCAGCCTTTTCGTGAAAAGGCCAAGTCGGGTTAGGCTCTTGGTGTACAGCTGGGCGGAACCGCTATTGCCGTCGAGCAAAGTCAACGTCACGGTCCAAGCTCAACTTATCTTTTGGAATTATATGCAGTTGATGATAAATCGATATTGGTGATATGTTTACAATTATATTCCATAATTGAGAAATCGATGATATATTCAATTGAACATTGATTTTCATATTAATATCCCCTATCTATGATGAATACTTTGATATGAATTAATTAACTGTCAAATAAATAATATTCTTCGACTGTACACGAATAAATGATCTGGACCCAGCAAAATCCCCGTGGAACACTCATGGGGGAACTCACCGCCCTAATTTGCACATTGAACGGTGACGATTGGACTTGGGCATTTTTTGTTTAGGAAACAAAATTATTCATGAAAATTGAAGAAATCAGGAACAAATAGAAGAGCAGGTGCGGCGTTGTTGAGGTCACAGATTGAGGTTGCATTATATACTTTATGGTTGATTTAGTTGTGACCACAACAACGCCGCGCCTGCTCTCCTATTTGTTCCTGATTTTTTCAATTTTCATGAATAATTTTGTTTCCTGAACAAAAAATGCCCAAGTCCAATCGTCACCGTTCGATTTGCAAATTAAGGCGGTGAGTTCCCATGAGTGTTCCACGGGGATTTTGCTGGGTCCAAATCCCGTCAGGAAACTTACGTATCAAAGTATTCATCATAGATAGGGGATATTAATATGAAAGTCAATGTTCAATTGAATATATCATCGATTTCTCGCGCTTGAGCTCGTGTCGCGCGCTCGCGTCGCTCGAGGTGCTCGCTCGCTTGCTCGTAATCCGGCCCCTGCCGGTCAGAGATTCTCGCACGCGTGAGGTCCAGCCTCGCGTAAGCGAAACTGTACAGCAGAAGATGACTAATCATTACACGTCTGGCGTTACTCTAAAATGCCATACTTTGCGGAAGAGTGACAAGAACCACGAGGGTTTACAAAAAATTTCAAATGCACGAATAAAATTCACAATTTTTTTGCTACAGCCCGGTAATCGTATGTACACACCTTCTGTAACAGATTGTATGAACGATCCCGTGGGAGTAATTTTTCTCAAAAAGCTATTTTTTGGTTCATTGAAAAAAACATTCTTTCGTGTGAAAACTTGTGTTCGTCACTAATGAAATTTTTCAATCTGCATGTCTTCTTATCGAGTTGTTTTCTGAGCGCTTTTTTGATTCCAGAGACAGGAAACCTCAATTTATTGCCCATAAGCGCGAGATTTTGAGATTTCAAAACCAATCATTCTGAAAAGCTGTGAGGATGATATTTGTAAGTGACCGCCCGTTGAGTTCGATTTCATCAACTAGAACCGGAGTTGCAATCTCTATGGTTGCAGCGCCCAAATCATGAAGAACGGTCTGAGTGGAAATATGAAGGCTTCCAGGTAATGAATGCGCGCCCAGAATTTTTCGGTAAAATTTACGGGCACGGTTAGGGTAATCGTGGAGCGTCCGACATCTCAGCCTACTTATTGCGGATAAGTGTCGAGAAAAATTAAATTGTGTCTGGTAAATTTCATTTCACGTCAGAAGTTGTAACGAATTTGGTGGAGAAGTGCGGTGAATTTGGGTAAATTTTGCGGCCACTTGTAGGGTCATTTTTACCGTACCAGTATGAAGAAGAGCTGCGTGCGACTGCGGGCGCCGCGAGCTCGCCAGCTCGGCATCTCATCTAACCTCACAAAAACTTCGGTATAGACGTACATTATTTGACTCGTTCTGATGGAGATGCCTGGATTCTGAACCAAGGCCGGAGCATACGAACTGATAAAACTGTTTAAGATTTGCTGAGTCATATTCATTCTTACTCCTGGTGATATAAATATCCATCAGAGCAATATCGCTGTAAGTGGCATAGGAGAGAGCATCTTCCTGGCAAAAAATCCAGGCACCTTCTTTCGTCACAAGAAAGCGATCCCAATCGAGGAATTTTGGGACAAAGCCTCCTGGCCTGTTCTAAAAAAATTCCCGAATTTCAACCCCCGATTTGGGGGTGTCGGCATTCACCGGAGGGATTGCAAGAAATTCAGGCACCTTCTTTCGTCACAAGAAAGCGATCCCAATCGAGGAATTTTTGGACAGAGCCTCCTGGCCCGTTCTAATAAAAATTCCCGAATTTCGACCCCCGATTTGGGGGTGTCGGCATTCACCGGGGGGGTTGCAAAGAATTCAGGCTCCTTCTTCCGTCACAAGAAAGCGATCCCAATCGAGAAATTTTGGAACAGAGCCTCCTGGCCTGTTCTAAAAAAATTCCCGAATTTCAACCCCCGATTTGGGGGTGTCGGCATTCACCGGGGGGTTGCAAAAAATTCAGGCACCTTCTTTTGTCACAAGAAAGCGATCCCAATCGAGAAATTTTGGAACAGAGCCTCCTGGCCCGTTCTAAAAAAATTCCCGAATTTCAACCCCCGATCTGGGGGTGTCGGCATTCACCGGGGGCTTGCAAAAAATTCAGGCACCTTCTCTCGTCACAAGGAAGCGATCCCAATCGAGAAATTTTGGAACAGAGCCTCCTGGCCCGTTCTAAAAAAATTCCCGGTTTTCAACCCCCGATTTGGGGGTGTCGGCATTCACCGGGGGGGGGGGGGGGGGTTGCAAAAAATTCAGGCACCCTCTTTCGTCACAAGAAAGCGATCCCAATTGAGGAATTTTGGAACAAAGCCTCCTGGCCTGTTCTGAAAAAATTCCCGAATTTCAACCCCCGATTTGGGGGTGTCGGCATTCACCGGGGGGGTTGCGAAAAATTCAAGCACCTTCTTTCGTCACGAGGGAGCGATCCCGGTCGAGGAATTTTGGAACAGAGCCTCGTGGCCTGTTAAAAAAAATTCCCGAATTTCAACCCCCGATTTGGGGGTGTCGGCATTCACCGGGAGGGTTGCAAAAAATTCAGGCACCTTCTTTCGTCACGAGGGAGCGATCCCGGTCGAGAAATTTTGGAACAGAGCCTCGTGGCCTGTTAAAAAAAATTCCCGGTTTTCAACCCCCGATTTGGGGGTGTCGGCATTCACCGGGGGGGGGGGTTGCAAAAAATTCAGGCACCCTCTTTCGTCACAAGAAAGCGATCCCAATTGAGAAATTTTGGAACAAAGCCTCCTGGCCTGTTCTGAAAAAATTCCCGAATTTCACCCCCCGATTTGGGGGTGTCGGCATTCACCGGGGGGTTGCAAAAAATTCAGGCACCTTCTTTTGTCACAAGAAAGCGATCCCAATCGAGAAATTTTGGAACAGAGCCTCCTGGCCCGTTCTAAAAAAATTCCCGAATTTCAACCCCCGATCTGGGGGTGTCGGCATTCACCGGGGGGGTTGCAAAAAATTCAGGCACCTTCTTTCGTCACAAGAAAGCGATCCCAATCGAGAAATTTTGGAACAGAGCCTCCTGGCCTGTTCTAAAAAAATTCCCGGATTTCAACCCCCGATTTGGGGGTGTCGGCATTCACCGGGGGGGTTGCAAAAAATTCAGGCACCTTCTTCCGTCACAAGAAAGCGATCCCAATGGAGAAGTTCTGGAACAGAGCCTCCTGGCCTGTTCTAAAAAAATTCCCGAATTTCAACCCCCGATATCGGGGTGTCGTCATTCACCGGGGGGGTCGCAAAAAATTCAAGCACCTTCTTTCGTGACAAGAAAGCGATTCCGATCGAGAAATTCTGGAACAGAGCCTCCTGGCCTGTTCTAAAATATTCCCGAATTCCAACCCCCGATTTGGGGGTGTCGACATTCACCGGGGGGGTTGCAAAAAATTCAGGCACCTTCTTCCGTCACAAGAAAGCGATCCCAATCGAGAAATTTTGGAACAGAGCCTCCTGGCCCGTTCTAAAAAAATTCCCGAATTTCAACCCCCGATTTGGGGGTGTCGGCATTCACCGGGGGGGTTGCAAAAAATTCAAGCACCTCCTTTCGTCACAAGAAAGCGATCCCAATCGAGAAATTTTGGAACAGAGCCTCCTGGCCCGTTCTAAAAAAATTCCCGAATTTCAACCCCCGATTTGGGGGTGTCGGCATTCACCGGGGGGGGGGGGGGGTTGCAAGAAATCCAGGCAACTTCTTCCGTCACAAGTAAGCGATCCCGATCGGGAAATTCTTGAACAGAGCCTCCTGGCCCGTTCTGAAAAAATTCCCGAATTTCAACCCCCGATTTGGGGGTGTCGGCATTCACCGGGGGGGTTGCAAAAAATTCAGGCTCCTTCTTTCGTCACGAGGGAGCGATCCCAGTCGAGAAATTTTGGAACAGAGCCTCTTGGCCTGTTAATAAAAATTCCCGAATTTCAACCCCCGATATCGGGGTGTCGGCATTCACCGGGGGGAGGGGGGGGGGGGCGAAAAAAATTCAAGCACCTTCTTTCGTGACAAGAAAGCGATTCCAATCGAGAAATTTTGGAACAGAGCCTCCTGGCCTGTTCTAAAAAAATTCCCGAATTTCAACCCCCGATTTGGGGCCGTCGGCATTCACCGGGGGGGTTGCAAAAAATTCAGGCTCCTTCTTTCGTCACAAGAAAGCGATCCTAATCGAGAAATTTTGGAACAGAGCCTCCTGGCCCGTTCTAAAAAAATTCCCGAATTTCAACCCCCGATTTGGGGGTGTCGGCATTCACCGGGGGGGTTGCAAAAAATTCAGGCTCCTTCTTCCGTCACAAGAAAGCGATCCCAATCGAGAAGTTCTGGAACAGAGCCTCCTGGCCTGTTCTAAAACAATTCCCGAATTTCAACCCCCGATATCGGGGTGTCTTGCATTCACCGGGGGGGTCGCAAAAAATTCAAGCACCTTCTTTCGTGACAAGAAAGCGATTCCAATCGAGAAATTTTGGAACAGAGCCTCCTGGCCTGTTCTAAAAAAGTTCCCGAATTTTAACCCCCGATTTGGGGCCGTCGGCATTCACCGGGGGGGGGGTTGCAAAAAATTCAGGCACCTCCTTTCGTCACAAGAAAGCGATCCCAATCGAGAAATTCAGGAACTGAGCCTCCTGGCCTGTTCTAAAATATTCCCGAATTCCAACCCCCGATTTGGGGGTGTCGGCATTCACCGGGGGGGTTGCAAAAAATTCAGGCACCTTCTTCCGTCACAAGAAAGCGATCCCAATCGAGAAATTTTGGAACAGAGCCTCCTGGCCCGTTCTAAAAAAATTCCCGAATTTTAACCCCCGATTTGGGGCCGTCGGCATTCACCGGAGGGGTCGCTAAAAATTCAGGCACCTTCTTTCGTCACAAGAAAGCGATCCCAATCGAGAAATTTTGGAACAGAGCCTCCTGGCCTGTTCTAAAAAAATTCCCGAATTTCAACCCCCGATTTGGGGGTGTCGGCATTCATCGGAGGGGGTTGCAAAAAATTCAGGCACCTTCTTCCGTCACAAGAAAGCGATCCCAATCGAGAAATTTTGGAACAGAGCCTCCTGGCCCGTTCTAAAAAAATTCCCGAATTTCAACCCCCGATTTGGGGGTGTCGGCATTCACCGGGGGGGTTGCAAAAAATTCAGGCTCCTTCTTTCGTCACAAGAAAGCGATCCCAATCGAGAAGTTCTGGAACAGAGCCTCCTGGCCTGTTCTAAAAAAATTCCCGAATTTCAACCCCCGATATCGGGGTGTCGGCATTCACCGGGGGGGGGGGGGTGTCGCAAAAAATTCAAGCACCTTCTTTCGTGACAAAAAAGCGATTCCAATCGAGAAATTTTGGAACAGAGCCTCCTGGCCTGTTCTAAAAAAGTTCCCGAATTTTAACCCCCGATTTGGGGCCGTCGGCATTCACCGGAGGGGTCGCTAAAAATTCAGGCACCTTCTTTCGTCACAAGAAAGCGATCCCAATCGAGAAATTTTGGAACAGAGCCTCCTGGCCTGTTCTAAAAAAATTCCCGAATTTCAACCCCCGATTTGGGGGTGTCGGCATTCACCGGGGGCGGGGGGGGTTGCAAAAAATTCAGGCACCTCCTTTCGTCACAAGAAAGCGATCCCAATCGAGAAATTCAGGAACTGAGCCTCCTGGCCTGTTCTAAAATATTCCCGAATTCCAACCCCCGATTTGGGGGTGTCGGCATTCACCGGGGGGGTTGCAAAAAATTCAGGCACCTTCTTCCGTCACAAGAAAGCGATCCCAATCGAGAAATTTTGGAACAGAGCCTCCTGGCCTGTTCTAAAAAAATTCCCGAATTTCAACCCCCGATATCGGGGTGTCGGCATTCACCGGGGGGGTCGCAAAAAATTCAAGCACCTTCTTTCGTGACAAAAAAGCGATTCCAATCGAGAAATTTTGGAACAGAGCCTCCTGGCCTGTTCTAAAAAAGTTCCCGAATTTTAACCCCCGATTTGGGGCCGTCGGCATTCACCGGAGGGGTCGCTAAAAATTCAGGCACCTTCTTTCGTCACAAGAAAGCGATCCCAATCGAGAAATTTTGGAACAGAGCCTGCTGGCCTGTTCTAAAAAATTTCCCGAATTTCAACCCCCGATTTGGGGGTGTCGGCATTCACCGGGGGGGGGGGGTTGCAAAAAATTCAGGCACCTTCTTCCGTCACAAGAAAGCCATCCCAATCGGGAAATTTTGGAACAGAGCCTCCTGGCCCGTTCTAAAAAAATTCCCGAATTTCAACCCCCGATTTGGGGGTGTCGGCATTCACCGGGGGGGTTGCAAAAAATTCAGGCTCCTTTTTTCGTCACAAGAAAGCGATCCTAATCGAGAAATTTTGGAACAGAGCCTCTTGGCCTGTTAATAAAAATTCCCGAATTTCAACCCCCGATATCGGGGTGTCGGCATTCACCGGGGGGAGGGGGGGGGGTCGAAAAAAATTCAAGCACCTTCTTTCGTGACAAGAAAGCGATTCCAATCGAGAAATTTTGGAACAGAGCCTCCTGGCCTGTTCTAAAAAAATTCCCGAATTTCAACCCCCGATTTGGGGCCGTCGGCATTCACCGGGGGGGTTGCAAAAAATTCAGGCTCCTTCTTTCGTCACAAGAAAGCGATCCTAATCGAGAAATTTTGGAACAGAGCCTCCTGGCCCGTTCTAAAAAAATTCCCGAATTTCAACCCCCGATTTGGGGCCGTCGGCATTCACCGGGGGGGTTGCAAAAAATTCAGGCACCTCTTTTTGTCACAAGAAAGCGATCCCAATCGAGAAATTCTGGAACAGAGCCTCCTGGCCTGTTCTAAAATATTCCCGAATTCCAACCCCCGATTTGGGGGTGTCGGCATTCACCGGGGGGGTTGCAAAAAATGCAAGCACCTCCTTTCGTCACAAGAAAGCGATCCCAATCGAGAAATTTTGGAACAGAGCCTCCTGGCCCGTTCTAAAAAAATTCCCGAATTTCAACCCCCGATTTGGGGGTGTCGGCATTCACCGGGGGGGTTGCAAAAAATTCAGGCTCCTTCTTCCGTCACAAGAAAGCGATCCCAATCGAGAAGTTCTGGAACAGAGCCTCCTGGCCTGTTCTAAAACAATTCCCGAATTTCAACCCCCGATATCGGGGTGTCGGCATTCACCGGGGGGGTCGCAAAAAATTCAAGCACCTTCTTTCGTGACAAGAAAGCGATTCCAATCGAGAAATTTTGGAACAGAGCCTCCTGGCCTGTTCTAAAAAAGTTCCCGAATTTTAACCCCCGATTTGGGGCCGTCGGCATTCACCGGGGGGGGGGTTGCAAAAAATTCAGGCACCTCCTTTCGTCACAAGAAAGCGATCCCAATCGAGAAATTCAGGAACTGAGCCTCCTGGCCTGTTCTAAAATATTCCCGAATTCCAACCCCCGATTTGGGGGTGTCGGCATTCACCGGGGGGGTTGCAAAAAATTCAGGCACCTTCTTCCGTCACAAGAAAGCGATCCCAATCGAGAAATTTTGGAACAGAGCCTCCTGGCCCGTTCTAAAAAAATTCCCGAATTTTGACCCCCGATTTGGGGCCGTCGGCATTCACCGGAGGGGTCGCTAAAAATTCAGGCACCTTCTTTCGTCACAAGAAAGCGATCCCAATCGAGAAATTTTGGAACAGAGCCTCCTGGCCCGTTCTAAAAAAATTCCCGAATTTCAACCCCCGATTTGGGGGTGTCGGCATTCACCGGGGGGGTTGCAAAAAATTCAGGCTCCTTCTTTCGTCACAAGAAAGCGATCCCAATCGAGAAGTTCTGGAACAGAGCCTCCTGGCCTGTTCTAAAAAAATTCCCGAATTTCAACCCCCGATATCGGGGTGTCGGCATTCACCGGGGGGGGGGTCGCAAAAAATTCAAGCACCTTCTTTCGTGACAAAAAAGCGATTCCAATCGAGAAATTTTGGAACAGAGCCTCCTGGCCTGTTCTAAAAAAGTTCCCGAATTTTAACCCCCGATTTGGGGCCGTCGGCATTCACCGGAGGGGTCGCTAAAAATTCAGGCACCTTCTTTCGTCACAAGAAAGCGATCCCAATCGAGAAATTTTGGAACAGAGCCTCCTGGCCTGTTCTAAAGAAATTCCCGAATTTCAACCCCCGATTTGGGGGTGTCGGCATTCACCGGGGGGGGGGGGGTTGCAAAAAATTCAGGCACCTCCTTTCGTCACAAGAAAGCGATCCCAATCGTGAAATTCAGGAACTGAGCCTCCTGGCCTGTTCTAAAATATTCCCGAATTCCAACCCCCGATTTGGGGGTGTCGGCATTCACCGGGGGGGTTGCAAAAAATTCAGGCACCTTCTTCCGTCACAAGAAAGCGATCCCAATCGAGAAATTTTGGAACAGAGCCTCCTGGCCCGTTCTAAAATATTCCCGAATTTTAACCCCCGATTTGGGGCCTTCGGCATTCACCGGAGGGGTCGCTAAAAATTCAGGCACCTTCTTCCGTCACAAGAAAGCGATCCCAATCGAGAAATTTTGGAACAGAGCCTTCTGGCCTGTTCTAAAAAAATTCCCGAATTTCAACCCCCGATATCGGGGTGTCGGCATTCACCGGGGGGGTCGCAAAAAATTCAAGCACCTTCTTTCGTGACAAAAAAGCGATTCCAATCGAGAAATTTTGGAACAGAGCCTCCTGGCCTGTTCTAAAAAAGTTCCCGAATTTTCACCCCCGATTTGGGGCCGTCGGCATTCACCGGAGGGGTCGCTAAAAATTCAGGCACCTTCTTTCGTCACAAGAAAGCGATCCCAATCGAGAAATTTTGGAACAGAGCCTGCTGGCCTGTTCTAAAAAATTTCCCGAATTTCAACCCCCGATTTGGGGGTGTCGGCATTCACCGGGGGGGGGGGGGGGGTTGCAAAAAATTCAGGCACCTTCTTCCGTCACAAGAAAGCGATCCCAATCGAGAAATTTTGGAACAGAGCCTCCTGGCCCGTTCTAAAAAAATTCCCGAATTTCAACCCCCGATCTGGGGGTGTCGGCATTCACCGGGGGGGGGGGTTGCAAGAAATTCAGGCAACTTCTTCCGTCACAAGTAAGCGATCCCGATCGAGAAATTCTTGAACAGAGCCTCCTGGCCCGTTCTAAAAAAATTCCCGAATTTCAACCCCCGATTTGGGGGTGTCGGCATTCACCGGGGGGGGGGGGTTGCAAAAGATTCAGGCTCCTTCTTTCGTCACAAGAAAGCGATCCCAATCGAGAAATTTTGGAACAGAGCCTCCTGGCCCGTTCTAAAAAAATTCCCGAATTTCAACCCCCGATTTGGGGCCGTCGGCATTCACCGGAGGGGTTGCAAAAAATTCAGGCACCTCCTTTTGTCAGAAGAAAGCGATCCCAATCGAGAAATTCTGGAACAGAGCCTCCTGGCCTGTTCTAAAATATTCCCGAATTCCAACCCCCGATTTGGGGGTGTCGGCATTCACCGGGGGGGTTGCAAAAAATGCAAGCACCTCCTTTCGTCACAAGAAAGCGATCCCAATCGAGAAGTTCTGGAACAGAGCCTCCTGGCCTGTTCTAAAAAAATTCCCGAATTTCAACCCCCGATATCGGGGTGTCGGCATTCACCGGGGGGGTCGCAAAAAATTCAAGCACCTCCTTTCGTGACAAAAAAGCGATTCCAATCGAGAAATTTTGGAACAGAGCCTCCTGGCCTGTTCTAAAAAAGTTCCCGAATTTTAACCCCCGATTTGGGGCCGTCGGCATTCACCGGAGGGGTCGCTAAAAATTCAGGCACCTTCTTTCGTCACAAGAAAGCGATCCCAATCGAGAAATTTTGGAACAGAGCCTCCTGCCCGTTCTAAAAAAATTCCCGAATTTCAACCCCCGATTTGGGGGTGTCGGCATTCACCGGGGGGGGGGGGGTTGCAAAAAATTCAGGCTCCTTCTTTCGTCACAAGAAAGCGATCCCAATCGAGAAATTTTGGAACAGAGCCTCCTGGCTCGTTCTAAAAAAATTCCCGAATTTCAACCCCCGATTTGGGGGTGTCGGCATTCACCGGGGGGGGGGTTGCAAAGAATTCAGGCACCTCCTTTCGTCACAAGAAAGCGATCCCAATCGAGAAATTCAGGAACTGAGCCTCCTGGCCTGTTCTAAAATATTCCCGAATTCCAACCCCCGATTTGGGGGTGTCGGCATTCACCGGGGGGGTTGCAAAAAATTCAGGCACCTTCTTCCGTCACAAGAAAGCGATCCCAATCGAGAAATTTTGGAACAGAGCCTCCTGGCCCGTTCTAAAATATTCCCGAATTTTAACCCCCGATTTGGGGCCTTCGGCATTCACCGGAGGGGTCGCTAAAAATTCAGGCACCTTCTTTCGTCACAAGAAAGCGATCCCAATCGAGAAATTTTGGAACAGAGCCTCCTGGCCTGTTCTAAAAAAATTCCCGAATTTCAACCCCCGATATCGGGGTGTCGGCATTCACCGGGGGGGTCGCAAAAAATTCAAGCACCTTCTTTCGTGACAAAAAAGCGATTCCAATCGAGAAATTTTGGAACAGAGCCTCCTGGCCTGTTCTAAAAAAGTTCCCGAATTTTAACCCCCGATTTGGGGCCGTCGGCATTCACCGGAGGGGTCGCTAAAAATTCAGGCACCTTCTTTCGTCACAAGGAAGCGATCCCAATCGAGAAATTTTGGAACAGAGCCTGCTGGCCTGTTCTAAAAAATTTCCCGAATTTCAACCCCCGATTTGGGGGTGTCGGCCTTCACCGGGGGGGGGGGGTTGCAAAAAATTCAGGCACCTTCTTCCGTCACAAGAAAGCGATCCCAATCGAGAAATTTTGGAACAGAGCCTCCTGGCCCGTTCTAAAAAAATTCCCGAATTTCAACCCCCGATTTGGGGGTGTCGGCATTCACCGGGGGGGGGGGGTTGCAAGAAATTCAGGCAACTTCTTCCGTCACAAGTAAGCGATCCCGATCGAGAAATTCTTGAACAGAGCCTCCTGGCCCGTTCTAAAAAAATTCCCGAATTTCAACCCCCGATTTGGGGGTGTCGGCATTCACCGGGGGGGGGGGGGGTTGCAAAAGATTCAGGCTCCTTCTTTCGTCACAAGAAAGCGATCCCAATCGAGAAATTTTGGAACAGAGCCTCCTGGCCCGTTCTAAAAAAATTCCCGAATTTCAACCCCCGATTTGGGGCCGTCGGCATTCACCGGAGGGGTTGCAAAAAATTCAGGCACCTCCTTTTGTCACAAGAAAGCGATCCCAATCGAGAAATTCTGGAACAGAGCCTCCTGGCCTGTTCTAAAATATTCCCGAATTCCAACCCCCGATTTGGGGGTGTCGGCATTCACCGGGGGGGGGGTTGCAAAAAATTCAGGCACCTCCTTTCGTCACAAGAAAGCGATCCCAATCGAGAAATTCAGGAACTGAGCCTCCTGGCCTGTTCTAAAATATTCCCGAATTCCAACCCCCGATTTGGGGGTGTCGGCATTCACCGGGGGGGTTGCAAAAAATTCAGGCACCTTCTTCCGTCACAAGAAAGCGATCCCAATCGAGAAATTTTGGAACAGAGCCTCCTGGCCCGTTCTAAAAAAATTCCCGAATTTTAACCCCCGATTTGGGGCCGTCGGCATTTACCGGAGGGGTCGCTAAAAATTCAGGCACCTTCTTTCGTCACAAGAAAGCGATCCCAATCGAGAAATTTTGGAACAGAGCGTCCTGGCCCGTTCTAAAAAAATTCCCGAATTTCAACCCCCGATTTGGGGGTGTCGGCATTCACCGGGGGGGGGGGGGGTTGCAAGAAATTCAGGCAACTTCTTCCGTCACAAGTAAGCGATCCCGATCGAGAAATTCTTGAACAGAGCCTCCTGGCCCGTTCTAAAAAAATTCCCGAATTTCAACCCCCGATTTGGGGGTGTCGGCATTCACCGGGGGGGGGGGGGTTGCAAAAGATTCAGGCTCCTTCTTTCGTCACAAGAAAGCGATCCCAATCGAGAAATTTTGGAACAGAGCCTCCTGGCCCGTTCTAAAAAAATTCCCGAATTTCAACCCCCGATTTGGGGCCGTCGGCATTCACCGGAGGGGTTGCAAAAAATTCAGGCACCTCCTTTTGTCAGAAGAAAGCGATCCCAATCGAGAAATTCTGGAACAGAGCCTCCTGGCCTGTTCTAAAATATTCCCGAATTCCAACCCCCGATTTGGGGGTGTCGGCATTCACCGGGGGGGTTGCAAAAAATGCAAGCACCTCCTTTCGTCACAAGAAAGCGATCCCAATCGAGAAGTTCTGGAACAGAGCCTCCTGGCCTGTTCTAAAAAAATTCCCGAATTTCAACCCCCGATATCGGGGTGTCGGCATTCACCGGGGGGGTCGCAAAAAATTCAAGCACCTCCTTTCGTGACAAAAAAGCGATTCCAATCGAGAAATTTTGGAACAGAGCCTCCTGGCCTGTTCTAAAAAAGTTCCCGAATTTTAACCCCCGATTTGGGGCCGTCGGCATTCACCGGAGGGGTCGCTAAAAATTCAGGCACCTTCTTTCGTCACAAGGAAGCGATCCCAATCGAGAAATTTTGGAACAGAGCCTCCTGGCCTGTTCTAAAAAAATTCCCGAATTTCAACCCCCGATTTGGGGGTGTCGTCATTCACCGGGGGGGGGGGGGGGTTGCAAAAAATTCAGGCTCCTTCTTCCGTCACAAGAAAGCGATCCCAATCGAGAAATTTTGAAACAGAGCCTCCTGGCCCGTTCTAAAAAAATTCCCGAATTTCAACTTCCGATTTGGGGGTGTCGGCATTCACCGGGGGGGGGGGGGGTTGCAAGAAATTCAGGCAACTTCTTCCGTCACAAGTAAGCGATCCCGATCGAGAAATTCTTGAACAGAGCCTCCTGGCCCGTTCTAAAAAAATTCCCGAATTTCAACCCCCGGTTTGGGGGTGTCGGCATTCACCGGGGGGGGGGGGGGTTGCAAAAAATTCAGGCTCCTTCTTTCGTCACAAGAAAGCGATCCCAATCGAGAAATTTTGGAACAGAGCCTCCTGGCTCGTTCTAAGAAAATTCCCGAATTTCAACCCCCGATTTGGGGCCGTCGGCATTCACCGGAGGGGTTGCAAAAAATTCAGGCACCTCCTTTTGTCACAAGAAAGCGATCCCAATCGAGAAATTCTGGAACAGAGCCTCCTGGCCTGTTCTAAAATATTCCCGAATTCCAACCCCCGAGTTGGGGGTGTCGGCATTCACCGGGGGGTCTGCAAAAAATGCAAGCACCTTCTTTCGTCACAAGAAAGCGATCCCAATCGAGAAATTTTGGAACAGAGCCTCCTGCCCGTTCTAAAAAAATTCCCGAATTTCAACCCCCGATTTGGGGGTGTCGGCATTCACCGGGGGGGGGGGGGGTTGCAAAAAATTCAGGCTCCTTCTTTCGTCACAAGAAAGCGATCCCAATCGAGAAATTTTGGAACAGAGCCTCCTGGCTCGTTCTAAAAAAATTCCCGAATTTCAACCCCCGATTTGGGGGTGTCGGCATTCACCGGGGGGGGTTGCAAAGAATTCAGGCACCTCCTTTCGTCACAAGAAAGCGATCCCAATCGAGAAATTCAGGAACTGAGCCTCCTGGCCTGTTCTAAAATATTCCCGAATTCCAACCCCCGATTTGGGGGTGTCGGCATTCACCGGGGGGGTTGCAAAAAATTCAGGCACCTTCTTCCGTCACAAGAAAGCGATCCCAATCGAGAAATTTTGGAACAGAGCCTCCTGGCCCGTTCTAAAATATTCCCGAATTTTAACCCCCGATTTGGGGCCTTCGGCATTCACCGGAGGGGTCGCTAAAAATTCAGGCACCTTCTTTCGTCACAAGAAAGCGATCCCAATCGAGAAATTTTGGAACAGAGCCTCCTGGCCTGTTCTAAAAAAATTCCCGAATTTCAACCCCCGATATCGGGGTGTCGGCATTCACCGGGGGGGTCGCAAAAAATTCAAGCACCTTCTTTCGTGACAAAAAAGCGATTCCAATCGAGAAATTTTGGAACAGAGCCTCCTGGCCTGTTCTAAAAAAGTTCCCGAATTTTAACCCCCGATTTGGGGCCGTCGGCATTCACCGGAGGGGTCGCTAAAAATTCAGGCACCTTCTTTCGTCACAAGGAAGCGATCCCAATCGAGAAATTTTGGAACAGAGCCTGCTGGCCTGTTCTAAAAAATTTCCCGAATTTCAACCCCCGATTTGGGGGTGTCGGCATTCACCGGGGGGGGGGGGGGTTGCAAAAAATTCAAGCACCTTCTTCCGTCACAAGAAAGCGATCCCAATCGAGAAATTTTGGAACAGAGCCTCCTGGCCCGTTCTAAAAAAATTCCCGAATTTCAACCCCCGATTTGGGGGTGTCGGCATTCACCGGGGGGGGGGGGGGGTTGCAAGAAATTCAGGCAACTTCTCCCGTCACAAGTAAGCGATCCCGATCGAGAAATTCTTGAACAGAGCCTCCTGGCCCGTTCTAAAAAAATTCCCGAATTTCAACCCCCGATTTGGGGGTGTCGGCATTCACCGGGGGGGGGGGGTTGCAAAAGATTCAGGCTCCTTCTTTCGTCACAAGAAAGCGATCCCAATCGAGAAATTTTGGAACAGAGCCTCCTGGCCCGTTCTAAAAAAATTCCCGAATTTCAACCCCCGATTTGGGGCCGTCGGCATTCACCGGAGGGGTTGCAAAAAATTCAGGCACCTCCTTTTGTCACAAGAAAGCGATCCCAATCGAGAAATTCTGGAACAGAGCCTCCTGGCCTGTTCTAAAATATTCCCGAATTCCAACCCCCGATTTGGGGGTGTCGGCATTCACCGGGGGGGTTGCAAAAAATGCAAGCACCTCCTTTCGTCACAAGAAAGCGATCCCAATCGAGAAGTTCTGGAACAGAGCCTCCTGGCCTGTTCTAAAAAAATTCCCGAATTTCAACCCCCGATATCGGGGTGTCGGCATTCACCGGGGGGGGGGTCGCAAAAAATTCAAGCACCTTCTTTCGTGACAAAAAAGCGATTCCAATCGAGAAATTTTGGAACAGAGCCTCCTGGCCTGTTCTAAAAAAGTTCCCGAATTTTAACCCCCGATTTGGGGCCGTCGGCATTCACCGGAGGGGTCGCTAAAAATTCAGGCACCTTCTTTCGTCACAAGAAAGCGATCCCAATCGAGAAATTTTGGAACAGAGCCTCCTGGCCTGTTCTAAAAAAATTCCCGAGTTTCAACCCCCGATTTGGAGGTGTCGTCATTCACCGGGGGGGGGGGGGTTGCAAAAAATTCAGGCTCCTCCTTCCGTCACAAGAAAGCGATCCCAATCGAGAAATTTTGAAACAGAGCCTCCTGGCCCGTTCTAAAAAAATTCCCGAATTTCAACTTCCGATTTGGGGGTGTCGGCATTCACCGGGGGGGGGGGGGGGGTTGCAAGAAATTCAGGCAACTTCTTCCGTCACAAGTAAGCGATCCCGATCGAGAAATTCTTGAACAGAGCCTCCTGGCCCGTTCTAAAAAAATTCCCGAATTTCAACCCCCGGTTTGGGGGTGTCGGCATTCACCGGGCGGGGGGGGGGTTGCAAAAAATTCAGGCTCCTTCTTTCGTCACAAGAAAGCGATCCCAATCGAGAAATTTTGGAACAGAGCCTCCTGGCCTGTTCTAAAAAAATTCCCGAATTTCAACCCCCGATTTGGGGGTGTCGGCATTCACCGGGGGGTGGGGGGTTGCAAAAAATTCAGGCACCTTCTTCCGTCACAAGAAAGCGATCCCAATCGAGAAATTTTGAAACAGAGCCTCCTGGCCCGTTCTAAAAAAATTCCCGAATTTCAACTTCCGATTTGGGGGTGTCGGCATTCACCGGGGGGGGGGGGGGGGTTGCAAGAAATTCAGGCAACTTCTTCCGTCACAAGTAAGCGATCCCGATCGAGAAATTCTTGAACAGAGCCTCCTGGCCCGTTCTAAAAAAATTCCCGAATTTCAACCCCCGGTTTGGGGGTGTCGGCATTCACCGGGGGGGGGGGGGGTTGCAAAAAATTCAGGCTCCTTCTTTCGTCACAAGAAAGCGATCCCAATCGAGAAATTTTGGAACAGAGCCTCCTGGCCCGTTCTAAAAAAATTCCCGAATTTCAACCCCCGATTTGGGGCCGTCGGCATTCACCGGAGGGGTCGCTAAAAATTCAGGCACCTTCTTTCGTCACAAGAAAGCGATCCCAATCGAGAAATTTTGGAACAGAGCCTCCTGGCCTGTTCTAAAAAAATTCCCGAATTTCAACCCCCGATTTGGGGGTGTCGGCATTCACCGGGGGGGGTTGCAAAAAATTCAGGCACCTTCTTCCGTCACAAGAAAGCGATCCCAATCGAGAAATTTTGAAACAGAGCCTCCTGGCCCGTTCTAAAAAAATTCCCGAATTTCATCTTCCGATTTGGGGGTGTCGGCATTCACCGGGGGGGGGGGGGGGGTTGCAAGAAATTCAGGCAACTTCCTCCGTCACAAGTAAGCGATCCCGATCGAGAAATTCTTGAACAGAGCCTCCTGGCCCGTTCTAAAAAAATTCCCGAATTTCAACCCCCGATTTGGGGGTGTCGGCATTCACCGGGGGGGGGGGGGTTGCAAAAAATTCAGGCTCTTTCTTTCGTCACAAGAAAGCGATCCCAATCGAGAAATTTTGGAACAGAGCCTCCTGGCTCGTTCTAAGAAAATTCCCGAATTTCAACCCCCGATTTGGGGCCGTCGGCATTCACCGGAGGGGTTGCAAAAAATTCAGGCACCTCCTTTTGTCACAAGAAAGCGATCCCAATCGAGAAATTCTGGAACAGAGCCTCCTGGCCTGTTCTAAAATATTCCCGAATTCCAACCCCCGAGTTGGGGGTGTCGGCATTCACCGGGGGGTCTGCAAAAAATGCAAGCACCTCCTTTCGTCACAAGAAAGCGATCCCAATCGAGAAATTTTGGAACAGAGCCTCCTGCCCGTTCTAAAAAAATTCCCGAATTTCAACCCCCGATTTGGGGGTGTCGGCATTCACCGGGGGGGTTGCAAAAAATTCAGGCTCCTTCTTCCGTCACAAGAAAGCGATCCCAATCGAGAAGTTCTGGAACAGAGCCTCCTGGCCTGTTCTAAAAAAATTCCCGAATTTCAACCCCCGATATCGGGGTGTCGGCATTCACCGGCGGGGTCGCAAAAAATTCAAGCACCTTCTTTCGTGACAAGAAAGCGATCCCAATCGAGAAATTCAGGAACAGAGCCTCCTGGCCTGTTCTAAAATATTCCCGAATTCCAACCCCCGATTCGGGGGTGTCGGCATTCACCGGGGGGGTTGCAAAAAATTCAGGCACCTTCTTCCGTCACAAGAAAGCGATCCCAATCGAGAAATTTTGGAACAGAGCCTCCTGGCCCGTTCTAAAAAAATTCCCGAATTTCAACCCCCGATTTTGGGGTGTCGGCATTCACCGGGGGGGTTGCAAAAAATGCAAGCACCTCCTTTCGTCACAAGAAAGCGATCCCAATCGAGAAATTTTGGAACAGAGCCTCCTGGCCCGTTCTTAAAAAATTCCCGAATTTCAACCCCCGATTTGGGGGTGTCGGCATTCACCGGGGGGGTTGCAAAAAATTCAGGCTCCTCCTTTCGTCACAAGAAAGCGATCCCAATCGAGAAGTTCTGGAACAGAGCCTCCTGGCCTGTTCTAAAAAAATTCCCGAATTTCAACCCCCGATATCGGGGTGTCGGCATTCACCGGGGGGGTCGCAAAAAATTCAAGCACCTTCTTTCGTGACAAAAAAGCGATTCCAATCGAGAAATTTTGGAACAGAGCCTCCTGGCCTGTTCTAAAAAAGTTCCCGAATTTTAACCCCCGAATTGGGGCCGTCGGCATTCACCGGAGGGGTCGCTCAAAATTCAGGCACCTTCTTTCGTCACAAGAAAGCGATCCCAATCGAGAAATTTTGGAACAGAGCCTCCTGGCCTGTTCTAAAAAAATTCCCGAATTTCAACCCCCGATTTGGGGGTGTCGGCATTCACGGGGGGGGGGGGGTTGCAAAAAATTCAGGCACCTTCTTCCGTCACAAGAAAGCGATCCCAATCGAGAAATTTTGGAACAGAGCCTCCTGGCCCGTTCTAAAAAAATTCCCGAATTCCAACCCCCGATTTGGGGGTGTCGGCATTCACCGGGGGGTGGGGGGCGGGTTGCAAAAAATTCAGGCTCCTTCTTCCGTCACAAGAAAGCGATCCCAATCGAGAAATTTTGGAACAGAGCCTCCTGGCCCGTTCTAAAAAAATTCCCGAATTTCAACCCCCGATTTGGGGCCGTCGGCATTCGCCGGGGGGGGTTGCAAAAAATTCAGGCACCTCCTTTTGTCACAAGAAAGCGATCCCAATCGAGAAATTCTGGAACAGAGCCTCCTGGCCTGTTCTAAAATATTCCCGAATTCCAACCCCCGATTTGGGGGTGTCGGCATTCACCGGGGGGGTTGCAAAAAATGCAAGCACCTCCTTTCGTCACAAGAAAGCGATCCCAATCGAGAAATTTTGGAACAGAGCCTCCTGGCCCGTTCTAAAAAAATTCCCGAATTTCAACCCCCGATTTGGGGGTGTCGGCATTCACCGGGGGGGTTGCAAAAAATTCAGGCTCCTTCTTCCGTCACAAGAAAGCGATCCCAATCGAGAAGTTCTGGAACAGAGCCTCCTGGCCTGTTCTAAAACAATTCCCGAATTTCAACCCCCGATATCGGGGTGTCGGCATTCACCGGGGGGGTCGCAAAAAATTCAAGCACCTTCTTTCGTGACAAGAAAGCGATTCCAATCGAGAAATTTTGGAACAGAGCCTCCTGGCCTGTTTTAAAAAAGTTCCCGAATTTTAACCCCCGATTTGGGGCCGTCGGCATTCACCGGGGGGGTTGCAAAAAATTCAGGCACCTCCTTTCGTCACAAGAAAGCGATCCCAATCGAGAAATTCAGGAACTGAGCCTCCTGGCCTGTTCCAAAATATTCCCGAATTCCAACCCCCGATTTGGGGGTGTCGGCATTCACCGGGGGGGTTGCAAAAAATTCAGGCACCTTCCTCCGTCACAAGAAAGCGATCCCAATCGAGAAATTTTGGAACAGAGCCTCCTGGCCCGTTCTAAAAAAATTCCCGAATTTCAACCCCCGATTTGGGGTTGTCGGCATTCACCGGGGGGGTTGCAAAAAATTCTAGCACCTCCTTTCGTCACAAGAAAGCGATCCCAATCGAGAAGTTTTGGAACAGAGCCTCCTGGCCTGTTCAAAAAAAATTCCCGAATTTCAACCCCCGATTTGGGGGTGTCGGCATTCACCGGGGGTGTTGCAAAAAATCCAGGCACCTTCTTTCGTCACAAGAAAGCGATCCCAATCGAGAAATTTTGGAACAGAGCCTCCTGGCCCGTTCTAAAAAAATTCCCGAATTTCAACCCCCGATTTGGGGGTGTCGGCATTCACCGGGGTGGTTGCAAAAAATTCAGGCACCTTCTTTCGTCACAAAAAAGCGATCCCAATCGAGAAATTTTGGACCAGAGGTTCGAATTCAAGAAAAAAAATTTCTCGACTTTCGATTAAGATAATCGATTGGAACTTGAGAGTCATAAATTCGGAGGATTTCATGTATACCACGTCAATGCGAACATTACATACTTACCAAGGTGCTAGTCGATGTAACTCGCGACGTACACATTGACTCTTTACAGTCAATGTGTGTACTCTACTCCACAGGCTCGAGTGCAAAAATGAACATATGAGCTTGCCGTATCGAGAATCAACTAATAAGTGATCAAAGTGAGCTTGCACAAACACATTCAGCTCCAAAAAATTAGATCCGTCGATGTGCCGTTCAAAAAATCTCCTTCATCTAGAAGTTCACGCAGGTAGAAATTATTTTCTCCAAGGTCTCAATCGAGTGCAGATTGCAGCACTTCAACGAGTGATGGCTCAAATTCTTCGTCTTTGATTATATTTCGATATATCTTTTCGCTATTGGCAATTTTTCCACGGCATGATTATTATGAACGAAATCGTACGACAATTTAGAAAACCTAAAATTGTGGTAACGCGTTTTGAAGTATTCGTCATCTTTTTTCTACCTGCAGCACATCAGTGGGGCTGATTCCAGGTATATTCCATGGTACAATCTTGCTCATTTCGTTGGAGCTGAGACGTATGCTTGTTCGGCATAGCAATACTTCCAAGAATGAAAGAAAAAATCGAGCTAGTAACAATCAATTTTTCTGTTTTTCTCTGATTGTAGTGGTCATGAATAGTTTTGAGTCCTTCGGAACGACCCAGAAATCCACAAATATATTGATTTTCCATCAATCAAGAACTTTGAAGTATCATCAAGCATGAAACCAGAGTTGACGAGATGCAGGACTTCGCGATAGCCTAGTAACATAAAAATCAAAAGTTCCTGAGAATTGCCCATATAATGAGCATATGAATGGAGGCAGATTGGTCAAGCCAATTCATTTAATAATTGGACTCATATTTGTATCAGTTGACTGTTACAGAAGACTTAGTCTCCGACTTTCAGACCATAATCTTACACTCGGAAGGAGTGATCAAAGAGGTTCAGCTGGTAGAGAACTAACAGAGATTTCGATGAGACTCGAGTGATGCGTTCATCGTGATAATGTTAGATCTCCATTCGAATTCCGAGACACGGGGATACCTGTGAGCCAAGCATTTGTTTGATGTAATCCGTTCGATTCAATATGGCGCCTCATGGGAAGTGCGCACTCTCTGAGCTTGCTTTATCATCTTCTGGTTGACTCAACGGAGAGTTTCTGATGAGAGTTCATCAAATGATAGGTAAAACACATATGAAACACTCAAGCAAACGAAATGTTGAGTTGGATACTTGTGAATATTAGAATATTGTAAAGTTGACGATGAATTCTAGTTTCGACTCGCTCATGTAAACAACACGCTATAGCAATATACGACGAACGTAGAACAAAACGGAAGACCGCTTACAGCTCGCCACCGTTGATAGCATGGAGGGACTCTACTTACGAGGCGAGTTGGCGTCACAAACGGACTATATCAGCTGAACCTCCTTAACTGAAAGCTCCATTTGATGAATCCTTGTGAGTCAGAGGGCTTTCCACTGATTCAGAGTCTCAAAAAATCAAAACTCAACTTGTGAGAGAGTTTCTATTGTTCAAAATTGGAATGTCTGACTAAGAATCTTGTTTGACAGGTGATTTGTGGACCAGGTAGATAACTACATCACATCAAATGCGACTATGGATGAGCGCTGGTTCATCTCACTGATTCACTAGATGAATTAATTCGTATTTTTGAGAGTTGTCTACCCAAAATATTCGCTTCATTAACTCTCAGATTATGGTCTCATATTCAGACACCGTGTAATCAACTGTGAGTTCCATTCATCATGAATTCCTGTGAGTCAGAGGGCTCTTCCATTATTCAACAGTTGCAAACAAATATTGGAACTGGAATTGTAAGAGACTCTTGATTGTTGGGAATTGCAACGTCTGATACAATGTCTCTTCATACAGCAGATCAATGCATCGAGCTGGTTACTTTTCTATATGAAATGAGCCCATGAATAATATCTGCTTAATTCAGCCACTTTACTTGATAATTTGACTTGTTTTTGTTAGAGCTGAACATCCAAATGACTCTCGCTCCATTGAATCTCAGATCGTAATTTCAATATCCGGCTGTGTTGTGACGTAGTTGGCCAATTACTGGCACAACTCATTCATATTCAGCGGAACTTTGAGCCTAAACTGTGGGTCTCGCGCGCTTTCGGCGAACGCAACTCTGAGAATTCTCTGCATCTCGACTTCACTGCATTACTCGTTCACTTACTGTATTTCCTGGAAACGAATGAAGGGGGAGGGGGAGAAACGCACTCTAGAAATGATCAGAATCAAATTCACAATAACATAATCTCGGCAAATATATAAGTCTGTCCTCGGAACTTCTAACATTCGTGTTACTGCACAAAATCTTTGAACATGAAATCGATTATCAAGGTTTTGAACCTAATTCCGATAGGTTTCAATGGCTCTGAATGTGGATGCTATCTGTCGATTTGCCCGAAAGATCTGGTTATCCGCAGTCCACAACCCTCGTTTCCGAACAATCTCTCTGTTACTCGCGTTATTCCCAGATTTCCTAAACCTGCTGCGGAAACGACAATGCTTGAATTCTGCTGAAATTCAGCGACCATCTAGACACCTCATATTCTCACGAGGCGTTGGTTTTAGTCACGTACCTTTGACGCGGCACTCATGAATGAACTTCGAGTTTGTGTTACCAAGTTTCCACCAGAAATTCAAATTTCTCGTACTAAGCTCATAAAAAGGAATGACATTTCCTTAATAATCAAATAATAATAATCAAATAATCGAAACGGATTTCGATAGCCCAAAACAATACAAATGATATCCCATTTGGCTTAGGCATGTGCAACAAACCGCGTTGAAACGATAGCCTCGGCAAGATAGGTAAGTTCATGTGCCCACTCGTCTGGAAAAGGTCAAATTCTCATGGCACGCAAAGGGGAAGGGTGTCACGCTTCTGGAATATTTTGCCGAATTTTCTTCACATCATTACAAATAATATCCCACAGTTTTCCTGTCCTGACGTGAAATGTTATTTGAGTGAGAAGTGTTACCAAGCTTAAATCGATGAAACTCATATGTGACTAAGCTCACGAAAGCTTTTCTATGACGTTGCAATCATTGCTATGGATCTTGATAACAGCTGAATTACCCTAGAGAATCCAGTTTTTCTCTGTAACTGCCAGTAGAAACTCGGATTTGAGAGTTTCAGCTTGTGTTCTGGAGAATCACAGATAAGGGCGCCAAATCGCTAATAGGAGGAGTTTGAACGCACGCGCTTGTCTTACATGGCCAGGAAGTAAGACGAAAATGGGATACAATGCGTAACTGTGGTTGAACTGACTTGTGCGTATTCCAAGTACGTAGATCTAGATCCGAGGGATCTACTCTGTGTTTCTTAGATGGCTGGATGTGGTCTCTATCGATACAAAAAATAACATCCTTCCAAAGCAGTGGGAACGTACTTCTTCACCTATTTTGGAGGACCTTATAAGGGGCACGCAAAAAACAAATCGTGAGTTGGCTCGGTGGCGCCACGGTCTCGCTCGGTGCTCCCCCACCGGCGCTCCCTGTGCTCAGCAGCGGTTTGTTTGGCGGCAAGCACGGGAAAAATCCGTGCTCGCACCGAATTTCGGACTGATGAGCTCGCGGCGCAGCAGAAGAAAGCAGCCGAACTCGGCAGCCGGGTCATCTGTATTGATCTGTATCTGCTTTCGGATTGATTTGTGGATCATATTAGCAATGTGTTGCATTGATCTGCAACAAATTATACACATGAATGACATGTTATTAATTGTGAGGCAGTGATTTTGCATGGTATTTGCATATTTGGATGGAATAAAATAGTGTTCAGTGAGTTTTCTGATCGCCTGTGGAATGCAATCAGCTCATGTATTTTGTGTACATCATAGCAATATTCAACCCATTTGTGTAGAATATTGCAACTTCTTTGGAAAATATTAGGGAAAAGTTATGTAGAGTTATTTCATCATCCATCCTCATTCACCGCTGGTCAAGTTCTGAATTCGAAGACTAGATTCTATTTATGAATGCCAGTGGCTTACTCTTCAAAACCTCTAAAGATCTTTGGAGTGCTAAACTATTATGATAACAATTGACAGGATTGTGCTTTAGTAAATTGAAAGAATCTGAATCAGTTCTAGTGATAATTTTGAAGTTCATAAAAAATCTCTACTGTGATGATTGAGGTTAAAAGATCAAATTTTCTTCTCTGGACTCGCAACTAATATTCTCACACCAATATGGATTAATGTATGACTAAGCACTCCCATCTGAAGCCTCTATTCCATTCAAGAGTTGAGATTCTGAATTTTACTAATGTTAGTGAATGGATGTATAGTTCATCTCAGAATGACCGGTACGGGAATCCTTGTTCTGTCCTGCGATTGTTGGTGTAGAAGCTATTTGGATTTTTTCTGAGACTCCTCAAAACTGGGATTCTCAGATGAATTGAATAATGTTGGTCAACGAACTCGAGAAATCATCTCAGAATGACCGGTAGAGAAATTCTTGCTCAGCCTTCTGATTGTTCATGTGGAAGCAATCAATATTCTGTTCTGAGGCTCCACAAAATTGAGATTATCAAATGTTGTTGTGTGCTCAATTGACGTGCTCAATAAAGCAAATATAGCAAGAAAAACCAAAAGATCCATCTGTAATATCCATGGAACCCCTCCTAATTCTTGGGCAAAAGGCCGAGGCTGCGCATCTCTATCCAGATGTTTTGCTCCTGGTCCAGGGCATCTGACAGATGGTCGTGGAGGAAGGACTGACCTTGAAGGTACATAGTTCGATTTCAATATCGGCTTATGTTTAAAAATCAGCACATCCGCCGATCGAAATAGCTTGCAATTGGCAATTCATATAATACATGGTTTGAAATTCCCGCGAGTGATGAAGTCATGTTTGATTATATCGACCAAGTACGAAATGATTCCTACTGCCAACGGGTTGTCGGCCCATCAACGACCGAAATGTAAACGTTACTCACAAGCGCTCGCAAAAGTCTCTCATCATCATATAAGGACGATCAAGATCTCGATTACCTAACCACTTAGGCTAGGTGTTGTTCGGTTCTAACCTGACCAGATCCTCTCAGTCTCCCTGAAGAGCCAGATCTGTCAAGGTAAGGCGAAACGCACATTATCAAGCGTAGAATCAAATTCATTCGAGTATTTCATCTCATTCATTCATTCCCATCAAAAGCCTTAAATTGCAAACTCGCAGCAGAGGTGCCTTGAAGATGAATAATTCTATTTCAATATCAGTCTATGTCCGAAACTCAGCACATCCGCCGATCAAAATAGCTTGGAATGGCAAATTCATATAAGACGTTATCTGGAATTTCCGTGAGCAATGAAATCATGATCGATGATATCGTTCGAGTACGAAATACTCCCAATTGTCAATGGAATCGAGTTATTCATCAAAATCATATTGAATTTCTCTCAGCAACAGGTGTCGCATGCACCGCTAACCTCGTGCGGCTGCTCAAATGTAGTGATGTCAGGCTGCTTTGTATGGGACAGCAGTCTGGATGGCAGACAGCCCGGCACACGCTGCACCGGATCTGCTGCACCATCATCGGGCCCTCTACTGGTTGTTGCAGCATCTATATTCGTCGTTGCTCTGAGAAAGGCAACCCGGTGAGATATTATCTTCATCATCGGCAGTGGATGATACACACGTGTGAGGTAAATTACACCTATGCAGCATGTGAGCGTGGTGATTGGTGCAGTGTACTATGATGACGCGATTTTGCTCTGGTGGGTACACGCCTCGGTCATGGGTGCACGAGGCGTGTACCCGAGCAGGAGATAAGAAACGGTCTCGCACAAGCACCAGTTTTACCCAAAGATGCACGGAAAAGTCGCTTGTACTCGCTTGCTAAGGGCGAGTGGAAACAAAACGACTGTGGCAGTTCTCCATTGTTACAGTATATGGCTCTGAGAGTCCTGTGTATCAAGAATCCTTGAGTTCTGGAAGAATTTCTTGTTTGCGAACTGTGAGAAACGAGTGAAAATCAGGATGATCCTGGGAATTCTTAGACTTGGGATTTGGATAGAAATTTTATTTTCCATTTGGTTATTACTGCGAAAACTCATCATTCTCCAGGCCTCTGATGAATACGTTCCAGAGAAGCATAATTCATTCATGAACACGTATATAGGCAAATCTCAGGAACTGTGCGATTTCGACTTTAAAATCTCGAGAACTTCAGAATGGCAGCACACCTCTCATGGACTCCTTTTCGGTCCAAATAATGCTCAAACAAATGAAATACTTGCGTGAATTACTTTGGAGCTCCGCCGTGGATTTGTGAGGGCATGGAAGATTTTCTCATGTATTGGAATGGGAGCCTCATGTTTCCTTTGCTCTAATTGGCGCATGGGTATGTGGATACATGGCATCCTCTTTGTTAGAATTGAGAAAAAGAGATGAGTTTGGTAGTCAACAGTACCTTCTGGGGGTCTGTAGTACGAAATGAATATGTGCTTTAGCCGCGAAAACGCTCATTTTTGTCATTCGTCAATCCTCACAAGCCTCGCATCACGACTGAGATGAGTCTGTAGTACGGGCGATGCTCATAGCCATTTCTTGAGGTATGAGAATTAGTTAACACTTGGTTTCAATCCCAATGGTATCGAAATTTTCGTGTGTATTTTTGACCCGATTTACGCAAAAATGACTTTCCTCATTTTGAGCCGCATCGTCATGCGGAATCGATCACACCATCGTTCTTGGGCTAGATTTGTAGGTTCTCGGGAGTAGAACGAGAAACCATTTCCACAGATACGAAATATTCACCGCCCCGAGTGCTGCATCCATTAGAAGAGCAATACAGGAAATTATGTATAAACGGAGTTCGCTCCAATGAATCATCGCCACTCTGATGCATCGATAGGCACAACCTCGGGCGGAAATTATACGTTTCTTTACATTATAATCTATCACACATCCAATTTTCAGACCAATCGGTGAATCGCCTCGCCTGCCACAAGCTAAGGAGTGAGCAAATTATGCCCCTGTTCGGTCGAAAATTGCGATCTTGTCATGTTGAAGCGTCTCCCAGTACCTTACCCGCTGAAAAATTGAACCTTGTTTACAACCTGGTGAACAACCTAGTAAAAAACCTTGTGAGAAACTTTTGTGACGCCATAGGTGATTGCTCTTGTTAGTCAATCACTCTGTCGTCGGTTCTGCAAGACCGATCGCTCGATGCATACCGCGAGGAATGCATCGCGCGATCACGTTTTGCTGACCTTTGCACTTTCACCCTGTGCGACACACGACGAGTCGAGGGCATACAAACCACGACTCGCGCACGCCGCATCAGACCGTTCGGTGGCTCCCATTTCGGGAGTACCCATCATCACTCTACCTCAAAACAAGCAGATTGTGTATAAGTCATTCTTCCATTCAATGTATACCTATATTTTTCATCATTTCTACGAGTCATTTCACTGGTCGCCGACACCCCACGTCACACTTTGGAAACAACCTTGTAAACTAACTTGCAAATCGCCTCAGAAACAACCCTGTTTACAGGGTACTTTACAAGATTGTAAACAAGGTTGTATGCGAATTTTTCAGATGAAAGAATGCACCCGTAAAAGCTCGAAAATGTCTTGATCTAAAGATTGATTTCACGAAATGGGACAAGGGGACAATTCACCAAATAATAATCTGAAATACGTGGAATTTTTTAGGGTCTTCCTCAAAATGCAAATGAAAGAAGTGAATGTATCGAACAATATTTTTGGATGGACAAAATTTGAAAACTCTTCAAAATGAAATGACATAAGTATATCACACAGTAGTTTCCAATACGCAGGCATTGCCGTAACTAGATTCATCAATAAGTGAGGTTTCCGGAAAAATTTCATTGATATCAATGAGAACATTTTCTTAAGAAAAATAATGCATTTATTGCCGATCAAAAAATCCATCAATCCGAATAAGCTAGCGGTTTTCGTCAGTCAGCTTGATTTTTTATTGCAAGAACTGGCACAGTACCTAGATCAAGGTTACGATCGCATTCTCACATAAAATGTTCACAACACGAATATTCTTATGCTAGAGACATAATTTTACATTCTAGGTTTGTCAATTATCCACAGCTTGATAATACTTAAGAAACAAAATTGAACAAAGCGAGACTTTTCGCCTCACCTGCTTTTTGCACATTTATTGCTGCATCAACGATGCACTCATGTCAAATGGGATAAAGTCCCATTCATACTTGGAATAGTACCACCTATGATTTCCTGCACGATGTCCATGAAATGATCAAGAATCTACAATCCTGCAGATGACCATTTTAGGCTGGATTCCTGGAACAAAACAGAGCAATCCAGACCAAGCTCAATCACCTTCTGATGATAATGCAAGTATCACTTGGAATTGTTCCTTACTTGTTGCGATGTGAGAGAGGCTGGCTGTTTTCGTCAACCTGTCGTTGAAGCACTCCCGTTGCCCTTCGACGTCTCACAGTCTTCCCAGCATTTTGGATAGCGTCCGGAGGACGTTCCGGGACACTTGAATACCATTTTGTGGCTATGCCGTCCGGAAATCCTTTGGCTACGATATATTCATCAGAGAAATCTGTACGAGAAGGATTAAGAGAATTGAATTCTTGCCGTGACGAGATGGGTATTGGATAGATGCAGAAATTTACTTATGAATAAACGTAATAAATGAGATGACCCTGAAGTTCCAATCGATTATCTTAATAGAAGTCAGAATTTCTTTTTCTTAAATTCGAACCTTTGTTCCAAAATTCCTCGATTAGGACCGCTTACCAGTGACAAAGAGAGGTGCCTGACTTTTTGCAGCCTCCCCCCCCTGCTCCCGGTGAATGCGAACAACCCCTAATCGAGGGTTGAAATTCGGGAATTTTCGTAGAACAGGCTTAGAGTCTGTCTTCCACAATTCCTCGATTAGGATCGCTTTCTGATGACGAAAGGAGGTGCCTGCATTATTTGCAGCCCCCCCCCCCGGTGAATGCAAACATCCCCTAATCGAGGGTTGAAATTTGAAAACCTCGCCGTAGCATCCGAGTCCTCCGACCTCCAAGTCCCACACATAGACATAGAAGGAGTAGACTGCGGGTCCCGTATACCGGCCGTGGTCATCGAGGCCTCCAATGAGAGCGAGAGAGACACAACATAGGGTTTGTGTGTAAAAGGCCTGTGTCTTAGAGCATGTTGTCTCTCTCGCTCTCACGCAAAGTCCTATCCCTCGATGACCACAGCCGGTATACGGGACCCGCAGTCTACTCCTTTTATGTCTATGGTCCCACATGAGTTGCACTTCACATGGGAGCACCCGGCGCCAAACCGATTCATCTTACGAACTACCAGGTGCTTTCGTCGCACTCGCTGACGCGTAAAGAAATCTCAATAGTGCGTAAATTTGTTACCCTCGCGTGTAAAAATTTCCGGCAGTGCGTGAAGAATCCAAGTCGTTTCGTAATATACCATTCTGTGATCTTTGAGATGCTCTTTCCAAATTCCCGTGCGACGAAAAATATTGAAAATATCCCTGTTCCAGTGACACCCTCTTTGATCTATCTATTGAAAGGGACTGCATATGTTGGAGTTTTGATTCTGGATATCGATGAGATCAGGAGTAAAAAACCCATCTAGTGGGACTTGAAGTCAACTTTTGTCTTTCGTCTATTTTTCGGTCTCTCCCGAGCAGATTTCCGCGGATCTACTGATATACTATATAGACTTTGAATGAATCGCGAGTAAGCTGGAGGCCTTACTTATTGTACTCCTTGCCTGATCACTTTAAAGGTCGAATATAAAATTGTGATCATATATGGAGCTGCATCGGGTGAAATATATCGTGATATGATGTTTGATACACGATGATTGGAAAATTGTCATGAATAATTGAGATTCAAATTTTGTTGGGGGTATGGACTGGAGATTATCGCTCCTCCGTCGTCTATTCGGCCAGCGATAATCCCATTTAGTTTTTCGGTATCGCTGTCCAGTTGATTAGAGGAAACTTAGAGCTGGACGGCTGGGTGCGATTATTTTTCATCTCTGCTATGGCCGAAAGTGAACGTTGAGTGCGCGAAAACTATGTATAATCGCACGCGTATTTAAATCTAGTGACATGAGATAGTAAAGCTCGCCTGATTATAGCTGAGTTTTGCTTATACCGAGCATAGCCTGTCATCGTGAACGGAATCTCACAAGAGCTCATTTGATCGGCTCATTCCAGATATCTCAAAATCTTTCATCTGTTTACATCGTTACCTTCGGCTTTGGATCAAATTCAAGATATATTCAATGAACTGTTTCACGTGTGAGTGGATCAGCATTAAACGAACCCACCGACCAAAAAAGGGTCGTTTGTCAAAATTTTTCCTAAAATGTTTTATTCAATTGTATACGGGTGATTCCATGAGAAAACGATATATGGTTAAAGATAGGGTCCCAGATTTCTTTTGGAGTGAACTCTTTCGATTTTATGGATTGAAATAAGACCATCTGTCACGATTGAAGAAACTCAGAAATTTTCGTTTGACCCTGGTACACAAATCAAAATTATGTATTCAACTTTTCTTTACAGGGTTTTCGTAACTCTCACGGTTGAGCGCATCGGGAAGGTGAGCAAATCACCTATCAGAAACCGCTCGGGAATTCCAACACCGTGTTTCAAAAGGTATGTACGTGCCGTAACAGGAGGTTAGGAAGAATTTTGTACTTTCAGAAAAGTTTTTCAAAAACGTATGTAATAGTTTTCAGATTTTGTAACTCCCAATAGAAAAAGTCACTTTTATCATTACGTTTGTAATGTTTGAAATTTGGCGGCAATTGTTTGTTGTGCAATGATTTACCTCTAATCATTATATAACAATATGTAACATTAGTGTAATGCCTTCGAGATTATGAGATGGTTTATGTGTATTGAACAGAGGAGAGAGCTCAAAATCATCCCGGCAGCATAACACGACGAGTTGGAACAAATTCCCCAATTTAGCGTACCCTAGACCTAAGTTTGGGACTTCACTCCGATCATGGACATTTCTCGCGTGCACGAGAGTTTTCCAGCTCGGCCTATGCGAGACCCAACATCAGAAGCTTGGCAACTCAGCGCACGCGAAACCCAACATTAGGAGCTTCTCTCATCTATGGGAAATTCTCGCGTGCGCGAAAAAATTCTCAACTAAGAGCACGCGAGGCCCGCAGTTCACCTCGACCATGGCAATCTCTCGCGTGCGCGAGCATCTTCCAACTGAGCGTGCGCGAAGCTCAGAACCAAGAGCTTATATCGGCCGTGGAAAATTCTCGCAGGAGTGACAAGTTTCCCAATTTAGCCTACGCGGGTGAAACATCAGAGGCTCCTCTCAGCCGTAGAAAATTCTCGCGTGCGCGAGGAATCTCCAACTGAGCGTAAGGGCAACTCAAGTGTCAGGATTCATTTTCATCAAGAAAATTTCTCGCGTGCGCGAGATCCAATACCAGAAGCTCCTCTCAGTTGTCTCGCGTGCGCGAAGAATTTCCAACTTAGCGTGCAGGAGGCCAAACATCAGATGTCTATCTTGCGCTTAGCTGGGAAATTTCTCGCACACGCAAGAATTTTCCACAACCGAGAAGAGCGTCTGATGTTGGGACCCGCGTAGGCTAAATTGGAAAACTCTCGTTTCTACGGCCGAGAGAAGTTTCTGATTCTGAGCTTCGCGTACGTCCAGTTGGAATAATGCTCGCGCGCGCAAGAAATTGCCATGATCGAGGTGAACTGCGGGCCTCGCGTGCTCTGCGTTGAGAATTTTCTTCGCGCACGCGAGAATTTCCCATGGATGAGAGAAGCTCCTAATGTTGGGTTCCCCGTGCGCGGAGTTGAGAATTTTTCCGCGCACGCGAGTATTGTCCACGGACGACATACGCTTCTGATTCCGCCCTTCGCGTACACTAAGTGTGGGAATTCTCGCGCACGCGAGAAATTCTTATGGTCGAGGTGAATCGCTGAAGTTTCGATGTTGAGCCTCGCGCACGCTAAATTGGGAATTTTTCGCGGACGCGTGAATTCCCCATGGCCGAGCGAAGCTTCTAATGTTGGGTCTCGCGTGGGCCGAGTTGGAAAACTCTCGCGCATGCGAGAAATTTCCATGATCGAAGTGAAGTCCCAAACTTGGGTCTAGCGTACGCTAAGTTGGGAAACTTTTCCCAACTCGCCTTATTATGCTGCCGGGATGATTTCGAGCTCTTTCGTTTATTCAATACACATAAGACATGTCATAACCTCGAAGGCATTACACTAATGTTACATGTTGTTATGTAATGATTAGAGGTGAATCATTATACAACAAACAATTGCCGCCAAATTCCAAACATTACAAACGTAATGATGAAAGTGACTTCTATTGGACCTCTATCGGACCTCTATTGGAAGTTACAAAATCTGAAAACTATTACAAAACTCTCTGGGAAACTTTTCTGAAAATACAAAATTTTTCCTAACCCCCTCTTACGGCATGTACACACCTTTTGAAACACGGTGTATATGGACGATTCCGTGAAGGTCATTTTTTTCAAGAAACTGTTCTTTGGTTCATTTGAAAGCGCATTCTTCCATGTGAAAATTTGTGTTCGTCACCAATGAAATTTCTCACTCGACATATCGGAACTGAGCTGTTTTCTTAGCGTTTTTTCGATTTCTATGAAAACCTCAACTTTTTTGCGCAAACGCGAGATTTTGAAATTCCAAAACCAATTTTCCTGAAAAGCTGAGAGGATGTTCCTTCTAATTGACCGCCTGTTGAGTTCGATTTCATCAACTAGAACCGGAGTTGCAGCGCCCGAATGATGAAGAAGGGTTTGGGTTGAATTATGAAGGCTACCAGGCATCGACTACACGCCCAGAATTTTTTGATAAAAATAACGGACACAGTTAGGGTAATCGTGGAACGTCCGACATTTCAGCCTACTTTGAGCGGATGAGAGTCGAGAAAGATTAGCCATACTGTCCGGTAAATTCCATCTCACGTCAAGAGCTGTATCGAATTTGGTGGAGAAGTGCGGTAAATTTGAGTAAATTTTGCGAGCACTTGTAGGGTTATCCTTACCGTACCAGTATGGAGAAGAGCTGGGTGTGCCTGCGCGTGCCGCGAGCTCGCCAGCTCGGCATCTCATCTAACCTCACAAGAACTTCGGTATAGAAGTACATTATTTGACTCGTTATGATGAAAATGCCTGAATTTTGATCAGAGTTCAAGGCATACAAACTGATAAAACCGTTCAAAATTTGCTGAATTGTATTCATTCTTACTCCTGGTGATATTGATACTCATCAGAGCAATGTCGCTGTTAACGGCATGAGAAAAAGCATCTTCTTGGTACAGGGAAAAATTACCCTACATGACCGTGAAAATTGGCGCTCCTCGGTGGCGCGTCCCACGATTGCGGATATGTAGGGTAATTTTTCCTGTACCAGTCTCGGAATCTTCATCGAGAGATTCTGTGCGTGTGAATACGGGCCTTCGCGCCGAGCTGCTTCTGGTTATGGCTGACAAACATCACAGGTACTTTGGTTCATATCAACGGATCCAAGCTAAACAAGTGCTCATTCCGGATGAAATCTCCTCAGCTTTCCGAAAAAATTTGTTTTGTGATCATTCAATCCCGGGCATGAGCAGAAAATTCAGGTTTTCTATCATAGAAATTCAAGAAATTCCCAAAAAATGAATTAAACCCGAAGAATGCAGAGTGGAAATATTGTATTCGTGGAGAACACAACTTTTCCCATGGAAATATGTACTTCTGAATCCCAGAGTTATAGTTTTTCGGGGGAGAAAATGGAAGACAGTTCCTACGGAATCATCCATATATCGTCGCCCCCGAAGAAGAAAAACACTTTCTGGATTACCGGTGAAGAGTAACACCTTCTGGATGCATTCATGAAAAGAAACACCATCCGTATCCCAGGACGAAGATCAACACGTATTTTTAACCAGCGACGAAAAATAACGCTCGGCTGTTGCTTCCGACGAATAGTAACTCCCGCTCGTAACTACCGGCGAAGATAAACACGTTGCCCGTAGTAGCGACGAAAAGTGACATTTGCCGAGAGCCCGGACGAAAAAGAACACCTGCCGTATGCCCCGACGAAGAAAAACACCTGCCGTATGCCCCGACGAAAAAAAACACCTGCCGTATGCCCCGACGAAGAAAAACACCTGCCGTATGCCCCGACGAAAAAAAACACCTGCCGTATGCCCCGACGAAGAAAAACACCTGCCGTATGCCCCGACGAAGAAAAACACCTGCTGTATGCCCCGACGAAAAAAAACACCTGCTGTATGCCCGGACGAAAAAAAACACCTGCCGTATGCCCCGACGAAGAAAAACACTTGCTGTATGCCCCGACGAAAAAAAAAAACACCTGCTGTATGTCCGGACGAAAAAAAAACACCTACTATATGCCCGGACGAAAAAAAACACCTACTGTATGCCCGGACGAAGAAAAACACCTCGCGTAAGCGTGGACGGAAAAAAAACACCTCCCGTAAGTCCCGACGAAAAAAAAAACACCTCCCGTGAGCTCCGACGAAGAAAAACACCTGGTGGTGATAACCGGACTTATCTCTGAAAAAAATGTTAATTCCAATGTTTTCTGTCAGAGAATATACTTTTCCTCATCCATCAATACTGTAGACGAAAGTACATTGTTCAATTTTTGGGAGAGGCTGGAGATCTCCATTTATTTCATTCATGCTAGGAAAAGCATTCAGTAAGGATGATTCTCATTATGAGTCGGATATTCAATCAGACTGACAAACTGAGAATTCGTGTCGCGGACTATAAGCTCGGAATGAGGCACCAGATCTCGATCCAAAGTGGTGAAAACACAACATCTGCAGTGCTTGTCTCAGAATCGTCAGTCGACTGCGTATCCGGCGGAATCGATTCTGTTTAGCTCATTTTCTGGTGATACCATTCTCTATACTACTAAGAAGAAAAACATCGAATTCTTTTTTGAGCCTTTCAAACCAATCTTGAAGCAGAGGTCATTTTGTCCGTGACCTTCACATCTCGGAATCTTTCACATGCTCATACATCGGAAAAATTTTGCGGGACCCTTCTTACTGGCTGCATATGGCAGATGAACTGAAACTTCACCTTCGAAACGGTTATTACCTTAGATCGCAGTGCATGAATGTAATATCAGCAATTTCTCTTTCTGGACATCTTGACTTCTCAACGGAACTGTTTATAGAAGTCCAAATACCTGTAGGCGCAAACTTGATAAATACTTGATCTTCGGTAGTAACAATGAATCTGCGAAAAATGAACAAAGCAAAACTTTGGAGGTAAGAAAACGATGACAATTGAAGTTTTCTCCCGCGAACATAATATGTTACATTAAAACATACTTTCGAGGAAAATGTTGAGAATAGGATTCCTAGAAAATCGGTTCTTCATGTATTCGACATTTCCCTCCACAGAAAGCATCTATAAATTGAAAACTTCATTCAAAAGCAATATCGCCATAGACATTTTAAATCACGCAATTATCCTGCCAGTACTTGTAACTAAGATCGAAGCATACGCACCGTACCGAGAAACCCCTTTCCTTGTTAGAAATACTTATTGTAAGTCCAAAACGATACACGATTGCACGTTTGCAGGGAATCATAGAATCTTACAGGTAAGAAAAGCCATCTTATTGTCTACCTTTGAACTGATTTGGAACCAAGAGAAGAATCTGAGATATGATTTTGTGTGAGCGACACGTGAAGCTCTCCCATATATAGACTAGACCCTGACACGGCCTTTTATCGAAGATTAATGATTTTGGAGTGTAATAACAAATCTAGACGAGAACGAAACCAAATAACTTCTGAGACCTCCTAAATTTGATCTCGAGTTCAGCAATTCGATTGACAAAGTATACCGTGAACTGAACGTCCTTCGATAGGAAAAAATTAAGAAGAGGAAATGAGAAAGAAGATACAGCTGCCTCACACTATGCAATAATCGCGGGGGTGTTTCAAGTGGAAGAAAAATTACGATGGACTAGAATTATCGTGTAGATTTCCAGGAGAAAGAGAGAGAATAGTTTTGATGAATGTGAGCAGTAAGAATCATGCAATGGTGATATTTACGAGACGTTCTTGGCTTGGGCAGAGGTGATGATGCTCTCTGCTGGTGCAACGCCCAGACATAATTTTTCCTTCATATATGAGTTGAAGCGCCTCCTAACAGTATAAAAAACCCCCAGATGTTTTCTTTGCCGAACGATAATGAGAGGTGTTTTTCTTCGTCCGGGCATACAGTAGGTGTTTTTTTTCGTCGGGGCATACAGCAGGTGTTTTTTTTCGTCGGGGCATACAGCAGGTGTTTTTCTTCGTCGGGGCATACAGCAGGTGTTTTTCTTCGTCGGGGTATACGGCAGGTTTTTTTTTTCGTCCGGGCATACGGCAGGTGTTCTTTCTCGTCTGGGCTTACGAGAGGTGTTTTTTTTTCGTCCGGGCATCCGGCAAATGTTACTTTTCGACGGTGATCACGACCAAGTGTTATTTTTCGAGGCGGGTACGAGAGAAGTGCTACTCTTCGACGCTTGATACATATCGTGTTACTTTTCGTCGTTGACTAACACGCAAGTGTTAGTCTTCGTCGCGTGATAGTATGCAAGTGTTTTTCTTCTTCGGGGGCGACGATATGATCGAGGTATATGAGAACCGGAATTCCTTAATACATTATGCGGCAAGGGCCAAAAGTGACCCATCGCGGCCCGGTCATGGACATAGAAGCGTAGACTGCTGGTGCCATATACTTTGTGGTGACGTCGAGACCCGTGAGTGTGAGGAAGGAAGCATGCTCCAAGGCTCGCGCTCTGATTGTTCGGCCCATCTTCGCCATCACCCCTACTCGAGCGCGGCTGTCAATAACATCGGTTCTTCTAACCCAATAATTCTCACAGCAATGCCGAAATCTCGCACGATGACGGCAATACAGCATCAGTAATTAGATCCGTAGAGTTACAGTTCTTAATGTTCTCATTGGAACAACTGAACACGAACCCCAACAGGGGCCATCAATACATATATGGGTGATTATGAGATAACTCAGGTATTTCGAGGGCAGAAACGGCAGGGGTCGGGACTTGAACCAAAAATTGTCTAGTTGAAATATAGCTGCAATCTGACTGCTCATAGGTGTTTTCCAATCTATCTGACATCCAAAATCATTCCCCAGGCGGGCATGAACGTTAGTCAATCTATGTAAAAGATATGAGCAATTTTTGATATACTTTCGCCACGGCAAGGACAGCCACAGTAAGGACATTTTCGCATGAAAAGTGATCTCAAAGGTGTGAAACTCCGAATACATGGCCTAATTCCACGGTGAGAGTCGACTGTGAAAAGATTTTTGGACCTTGACGTTGCATAGTGCTCGAGAGCCAGTGACCACGGTAAAGACAATTTTTATTTCGCAAGGGAAAAATTGTTCATGAATCATCGCGTGGGAAGCTGTTCACGTGATTCATCATTCCGCTGGTGGTAGTCTTTTGTTTTTTGTGTATTAGGAATCACTTACCGCCGTTATAGAGCCGTTTGAAGCGATTTGCTGACCCGGAGTCGAATTATCGAGGAGCATTCTAAAAATTTGCAAAATTTCAGGACAGAATGGCGGCTGTGCTTCGACTATTTTGAAGCGAGACTTGATACTTGATTTGTCCATAATATCACCTTGTTATAACCCAACTTTGATGTTTGAGTGGTACGGAACCGAGATTGAATGAATATCTCGGTAAACTACACGACTGAAATGTGCAACTCCAGTTTAGGACATGCCACGGTAAGGACATTTTGACGACTTCTGGTAAGCTCAGGTCCACATTAAACTTATATCCGCTCCTGGAACTATCGGGACATCTTCATTTTAATAGAATACACTAGATATCATCGTTAGACTCATCATATTTGTTCATTTAATATGAATGTGAGGTCAGGACATCAAGTGCATGAGTTATCTCAGAGTCACCCATATAAGGTTTGGATGTCTCCGATGAACATTATTGGTAGCCATGAAGCTTAAGGCCGCGGCGGGCATTTTTTATATTGCACTCATTTTTTATATTGCAATCCCGAGAAGTTTCCCTTCCTCCTCTAAGTTATATGATTTTTGTTGATCCCAATCAATTATATTCTGCTGAATTTATGCTGACAAAATATTCTAAACAAAAGATCCAAAGGGAAAGGAATTGATCTTCAAAACTCTAAAAGCTCCTAAACCCGCTTCACATGATCGATTCAAAAATTACGAGGAGAACTCATTACTTTCTTGTGCCAAAAATATTCAAGGGCTCACATTTTCATTTTGGATTTCGGAAACCGACCTTTCAAGTTCAGTAATGATGAACAGATTACGGATAGAGATAAAATGGAAATCCGAACAGATCGAATACAGATGGATGGATTGATACCAAATTACTGAATATTGGACAAATAATTGTTAAATTCGACTCCGGATACACTTATATCCCCGGGATGTCGAAGGAAATAGAATCAAAAGATGACGAAGAATCGGTCCCAAAGTAGGAAAATCCCTCAATAGAATCAACCTCGAAGATCATAAGCCCGAAGCCCTTATATACACATTATCCAATGGTCTATATGTATTCAGGAACAAAATCAAAATTTTTCTTCGTTCAATATACAGTGGGTCGGTATTTTTCCACTCATTAGTATTGGATCTGTTTAGTTTCCCATTTTAGACCCATCCGTAATCTGTATATCATTAGTGAACCTGAAAGGTCGGTTTTGGTAATTGGGAATGAAAATCTGAGTGCTTGAATATATTCCGCACAAGGAAGTAATGATATCTCCTCGAAATTTTCGAATCGATCATCCGATGCGGGTTTGGAAGCTTCTCGAATTTTCAAGATCAATTTCTTCGCCTCTTGATTTCCTGTTTCAAGTATTTCGTCAGCTTAAATTCAGCGAAATATCAACGATTGTGATCAACGAAAATCATATAATTCAGAACAAAAAGGAAAAACATTTGGACTTCTCGGGATCTGAACTCGAGTCACCTCCAAGTGCAAGAAAGAATACGCTGCAGTGATTAGCAGAATGTTTCCTCAGTGCGTTATATGATAGTAACTATAACATAACGAATACCACATCCATTGGCATTCTGATTGCGAACAATCTCCTCTATTTTGCAAGAAATTCCTATGATTCAGGCGCGGATCCAGGGGGGCCGGTAGGGGCGACCGCCCCTCCCTCCATCCCCCTAAGAAAAACCAATTGGCACGGAGAACATGGGAGGACGCGCGCGCCGCAGCGCGCGCGTCTGGACAATTTCGCTAGTCACCCCTCCCAAGACCCGCTCGCCCTCCCCAAGATCGGTCCCTGGATCCGCCATTGCTATGATCAGCATCCTAATCTCAAATAATTTCCTATATCTCGATGAATTCTCTCGAGGGGGCTTCTGCGAGGGATTTAGAGAATCCAAATTCAAGTTCTGTTAGCAATATCTGTAGTTTGGTTGTGATGGAATTCGGTACAGAGAGTTTGAATATGATTAAAATGGAGTTTTTATCGAAATTTTTGATTTTTTTCGAAGAATAACTCCATTTGAATGATGTTTCACGGATTTCGGAGAAATTTGGTATCACCCAATCGATTCAGGATGCCGGAAAAATATGCCCTTAGATCATTGGAAGTGAGATAAATGAGTTGTGGAGAAAGATATGGGAAAAATGTGAGTATCAATGAGAATGTTCCCATCAATTTTGAGTTATTATTTTGAGGAAGCATTCTAGACAGACTTGAGGCATTTGAAGTAAGGTTTTTCCAACAGTATCTAACGTTTGGTTGGAACGGAATTTTGATAGAATCGGTTTCTATATGATTAAATAGGAGTTGTTGGTGATAATTTCGATACTTTCGAGAAAAACTCTATTTGAATGATATTTTACGAATTTCAAAGGAATTTGATACCAACCAATTGTTTCAAAATGCCGGGAAAGTATATCTTCCGATCGTTGAAAGCGAGATGAATGAGTTGTAGAGGATGATACGGGAAAAATGAATATCAATAAAAAATCTCCATATATCTTGAGTTATCCTTCTGAGAAAGCATCTTGGAGATATTCGGGGTATCCAAACTGAAAACTTTCTAACGTTTCCTATCTTTTGGTTGAGACGGAATTCCGATAAAATCGGTCAAAATATGATTTATCTGGAGTTTTCGGTGAGAATTTTGATTTTTCAGAAATTCGAGTTCCCTATGGATCAAATAGATATTCGGTATTAACCAATCGATTGATTATGCCGAGGAAATTATACTCCAGGTCACCCAAATTCCCGTGAGACTCTGTTAGAAGAGAATATTCATGTATTAAAAGACGAAATTTAATCAATCTTGCTCTCGAGAGTCTATGAACCAAGTTTGAGTGGGGGGTGAGAGCTGCCAAATCACTGGTCTCATCTTTGAGTGATACTCTACAACTCATAGGAAGGCAAAATCGATCTAGTGGAGCGTAAAAGAGGAAAAAGAACATACATACACACATACACACACACATGGAGAGAGTGAGAGAGTTGAGTCTCTCATTGGTTCAGGGAATTATAAGAGAAGAAATTGTTACCTACAATCGATAGATTATTGCGATAGATAGATAGATAGATGTCCTTTATTCGTCTGAAGACAAAAAATACAATTACATACACCTACATATGCCCGTTGAAATGTGATAACACGTATAAGAATGAATATAATATATGTACAACAAAATAATAATGATAATTTCAGTCAATTACTGGTTTGGTCAAGGACAATAATTATCACAATTCGTGACTAGTCAGGGTGCATACTTAGAAGTATAAAAAGAGAGTTAAGGGCTTCCACTAATATCACAGCTATAGATCACCAATTGGGTGACTGAGGTCACATGTAAAAAATACTAAATTGAAGAAGAGCCCCTCCCATTACAGATTAAAATAATGCCTCTTCTCCACATCAATCTTCTGCGAAGACTGCGTTAGTAAAAAATCTTTCAGGGATTCCTTGAATTGTGATGTTTTCCGCAGCTGCCGTGAGCCCGGAGGGAGAAAGTTCCACAAATGAGCACACACCTGGAATGATCTTCTTCCGTACTCAAGTCTCATATTGGGAATTTTGAGTACCCGCTCTTCTGTATCACCGCGTGCGGGGCGTTCGGATTGGTACCTGGTGAACATCGCAGTTAGGTAGCCAGGCTCTCCTAAATGCATGATCTTGTGCATTAACAGAGCTGCGAAGTACATTCTTGACGAATCAGTACGTAACCAACCCAAACGTTCCCTAAACGGGGTGATGTGTTTGTCTCTCCTAAGATCAAAAATGTACCTCACACATGAATTGCTTAGTCTCTGCATCCGTTGCCGTTGTTCGTCCGTGGCGTCGAGGTACACGACCGTGCAATAATCTAAGTTCGGTTGAACCAAGGACTCGACTAGGCGAATTCGGAGAGGTCTGGTGATACACGCCCTAAAAAACCGCAGACCGTATAGGGCTCTGTTGACTTTCTTAGTTACTTGGTCAATGTGCGGTCTCCACGTCAGTTCCCTGTCAAGTGTAACACCAAGACTTACGACCGTGTCACTGAACGGGATGAACTTCCCATCCTGTATTTCAACCCCTGGCAAGTCCATTCCCTTCAGGTCTTTGATATTCCTCTCAGAGCTGAAGTAGATTGCCTTGGTCTTGCCAGCGTTGAGACACAGGCCGGAACTCTTGGCCCATTCAGCTACTAGTCGTCCTATTACACCCAGCCGAGCGATGCCCTCTCTGATCTTAGTTTTCTCGACTTGGAGATAAATTTGCAGGTCATCCGCATAAAATAGATGATGTACCGACTTTCCGTCTAGCAAACCAGGTAAGTCATTGACATATAAGCTGAAGAGTAAAGGCCCGAGAACGGAACCCTGTGGAACACCCAGATTTGTTTCGAGCCAATCAGAATTACCAGATTTTGAAGTGACTTTTTGGGTGCGACCTTGTGAGTATGATTTTATCCACAGAAGTGCCGATCTCGAAAAGCCAAGATTTCGAAGTTTGCTCAACAGCTTTGATGGTGATATCGTGTCAAAGGCTTTACTAAAGTCAAGAAGCAGGAGCAAGGTGATCTTCTTCTTGTCAATACCTACTCTGATGTCATCGGTCAACTTTAGTAGAGCTGTCTGGGTGCTATGGTATTGCCTAAAACCAGTCTGGAAGCGATCTTGTAATTTCTCTTGTTTTAAGTACTCCGTGATTTGGTCGTGTGCGATTTCTTCCAGGACCTTGGCAAGGAAGCAGAGCAGCGCTATAGGACGAAAATCTGAGACTGTTGATGGAGCTGTAGTCTTTTTTAATGCAATCAGCTGTGCTTGCTTCCAAGCCGCGAAAAAAGTGCTATGAGCGAAAGAGGAGTTGAAAATATGTACAATAAGATCACCAATAGCCGGGAGAGCCTTCGCGATCACACTTTGGGGCATCCCGTCTGACCCACGGGCTTGCGAGGAAAAATGTTTGATAGCAAGGACTACGTCGTTAAAATTTGTGGGCTTGAATTCAAAACCCTCCTCTGGAGCCGAATTTATGTCGTCCATTGCTTCATCTATATTTCCGTGAGGCGAGACGGAAACTCCCGCAAAGTGAGCGTTCAACTCGTCCGGTGTTAAACCACGAAGTTCCTCCTCTTTGCTTTTAGGCAGGAGGCCGAGGTTGCGCATTTCCTTCCAGATGTTCTTATGTTGATCAAGAGCGTCTGAAAGATGGTTTTGAAGGAAGGAGTTACGCTCTTGTTCCATGCGCAAGTCGACCTCTTCGCTAAGCCGAAAGTACTCACTTTGAAGCTCAGGACACTTGCGTAGGTTACGTTGATTCCGTTCCCAGCGCCTGCGCGTCGCATCTCGCTTACTCATGAGTACCCTCAACTCAGGACCAATCCAAGGAACATCATTTTTCCCGGGTTGATAGTTTTTTCCGGCGCTAATTCATCCATAACAGTCTTTAAGTTCTTATTCAAGCAGTGAATTGCGTCTTCCAACCTGGTTTCAGCATTTTCAAGAGCTGTCCAGTCGCAGCGAAGCAGACGGTCATTTAGCATCTCCGGAGTGATGTTACGAAAATTCCTATAAGTGAAGGAATTTTTTGGCGGAGTGGGAGTGAAGACGTTGATGGTGACGTCTATGACCGAGTGCCTACCGAAACTGGGCAGGAGTCTGTTTTGAAAGTCAGTAATGGTGTCATTGTCATCTACGTAAATATGATCAATCCATGTATGAGAAACATTGGGGTTGTGTTGGTGAGTCGGGCCATGCTGCACTATCTGTAGGGCTAGTTCTTCTGTCAGTGCAGTCAGTGTCTTGGTGTCGGGATGAGCAGTATCCAACAAGTCAGCGTTCAGATCTCCCATTATAATTTTGTGACTATAATCTCCACACAGTCGGTGTAATGAGCCAAACAGCCCATCATCCTTCTGCATGGCGATTTTTGGAGGTCTATAGACTACCACGGCTAATATTGGAGGAGAGTTGCCTTGCTGTACGCTACAGAAAAGAAATTCAGGCACGCCAGGTTTTCCTGGGCCGAAAGTATTAGAAAAAACTAGTTTCTCTACTTTAAAATCATTGCGCACATACAAAGCAACTGCGAGAGGAGTAGAAAGATATAGATCTTATCCAGATGGAAGGAGATTCTTAGAAGAAAATATTGGTTTGGATAGAAAATTGAGCAGAAAATTTGCTGTGCCAGAAACAACCCTTTCTCTTCGGAGAAAGCAACAAAAGGCCGCCGCATACCTCATGCCTCATGGCTACCGATGATGTTCCTCGGAGTGACCTCGGAGGGGCCATCAGCACATATATGAGTTTTGGGTCACAAAACTCACATCACTAGTACCGTGGAAACTCCGGAATGATGTATGCCTGCTTGTACGGACCCTACAAACGCTAGACAAGAAATCTGAAAGGTCATTTTCGAGGACGACAGTGATAGATAATAATAAATAAAAGGGACGGCATCGCGGTCTCCCAAAGACATGCACTATCCGCTCCGCCAGTAAGGAAATTCACAAGCGCGCTTGTAAAGTTCTCATCCGGGCTTGTAAATTTACAATGCTGAGCATGACGTCCCCAGATTTCGTGTTCTCAGCATTGTAAATTTACATAAATTTTCTTACAGTGTACTAGTGCGACCCTTGAACGCGAGATTACGAAGGCCCTGGTCAGTTTTATCTGAAGTAGCTGATGGCCAAATGAAAACCCCAAAACTTCGAGACCGTAGCTGAAATTGTTTGGCGGTGAGATAAATTGTAGTGCCAAATGTCAGGTTCCGTGCCCACTACCGCGTTATCATTGTTATACTTATGGTACCCATGGGTGAAAATTTTTTTATTCGTGCGCGAGTTACTTTATGCTTCATATATTTCAAGAAATCGGAAAATCCATCTTAGAACCTTCGAAAGTGAGATTTGTGGTTGGCACATTCTCGATCCTCAAATATCAAAGTTTCCACGGATGGCATACCCGCGGGCGAGATGGGTCGTTTTGGTACTAAGGTGCGTGCACAGTTTTCCGGTGACCCTTGTATCGAAAGCCTATGCTTTCTGACACGATGTCAGGGCACAATGCCGCTCCGCCGTGCCGTACGAGTTACAAATCGTCGGAGCATGCAACGTAGTGGCGGGCGCGCTGTTGTTTGAGAAATTGTTGGGACGCAAATTCAGGCCGATTATTCGCTTCCGTTACTCACTTGACTCGGATCAAAACGCGGCTCGGTTGCGCACACAAAAATTTCGTCTGCTTTGTTATGAACACGTTATGGCAATCATCACATTACATAGGATAATATTCAACTAAAGCCTTCGATTTTCATTGCGATCCGGTGTTGATGAATCGCCGAAAGTGAAGCCCATCACGAGTAATGCTCTGTGCTCAAAATCAAAGGTCGATAAACTTGAGCTAACGAATAAACGCATCAAATCATCATTACGCCACGCTGCTGCACGTTCTCGTATCATTTTTTCAGTAATATTCATTTAATCATGAATCGTATCTACTGCAGGGCAAAATTGAAGCTGCAAGGCCTGCTCGACTATTTGATGGATATGGAACTCGAGCTGAATGTCACATGAAATGACGTGTGGTATGATTGCGAGTGGCTCTCGGAATTTTCTTCGTTACTCGAGAATCCTAAGAAATCTCGCTCTGAACAAAGAGAAAACTTGATTGTCACAAGCTCAACAGATTGACAGGGAGATCAGAAGATGAAAGGATGGAGGCAGTTTTTTAAATTCAAAAATCGCGAATCACGTCACATCTCTGAATAATCGGTGAGAGAAATACAGCAGCGTCGCGTGATGAAGATCCGCTGTGGTTATTTGTCAGCTCGAATTTATCGGGATTTCATTTTGATCACAGAGCATCACTCGCGACAGGTCTCATCATCAAGGATTGATGAATTCTACCAAATCGCAATCAAAATCGAAGGCTTCAGTTCTAGATCTTTCGATGCGATGTTATGATCGCCGCAACGTGTTCATAACAAAGCAGACGAAATTTCCGCGCGCATTACCGAGCTCTGTTTTGATCCGTGTGAAGTGAGTAACGGCAGCGAATCGATCGGCCTGAACTGGCGTCCCAAGAAGTTCTCAAACAACACTGCCTGAGTGGCATTGCGGTATTTCCTGCCCCTAGATCGGGGCGGAACCCATAGGCTTTCGATGCCAGTGAGCTGGAAAAGTGATTTCTCATAGGTATTTTGCGCACCTTTCAGATGCGCCGAATCGCGTCCCTGGATCTCACTTTATGTTTGAACTGTAACGATTTGAGTGTGAAAAAGTTACGAAAATTCTGCTCGTAAAAAGCTGAGAACATAATTTTGATTTATGTACCTAGGTCTGGAAAAGAATTTACAGTTTTCTCATGGTGACAGATGTTCATCTCCAAACCTATAGAACCGAAAAAGTTCACTCGGAAAGAAATCTGAAACGCAACTGTCGACAATATATCGTTTTCTCGTGGAATCACTCATATGATACGAAATATGAACAATCTATGACCTATGGTGCTCCAAAAACATTTCTCATGCATCTCGAACGTATTCAACCATATTCTGGATCATCTGCAACGAAAAGAGTTGGATTAATTTTTTCAATAGAATGCATATTCATTGAATACGATCAGAGAGAGGGAGACTCGGGTCGCAGCATTCGCTAGCTCTCGGGAAAACCTATAGAAAGGACTGTTGTGGGGGTTCATTAAATAAAATCCAAATCTGATGTGAGCGCCATTTTATGCACAATTTTGACCAAATGTGAAGGCAGGATAAGAGTGCAATGTACAGATGACTGTAATTTTGTTTATTGCTTGCACCTATGAAAAAATGGTGGATACATCAATAAACATTTATAATACACAAATCGCTGATATCATGCGGGTGACTTTTGTCAAGCACGGACACGGACTACTTCCTGAACCACGGTGTTGCGGTATGAGCACTGAGACAAGAGCAAGAACTAATAAATCGATGACCAAAGCACATTTATAAGGGGATGACAACCCGACAAGGGTGTTGACTGTTGTTCTGATGATGCACCATGGGATCACACAACACTGGCGTATCAGATGCAGCTAACCTCGACATCCGCGATCTTGTTCGGATCACTGATGGCTAGAAATCCGCGACAACCACTGGAGTCACAGATTCTACCTCTTCACTCAGATATAGGCTACGCTGATATCTTTTTGAACATCTAGTCGCATTAGTTGTCTTGAGTGAACTAGCTTTGAAATCTCATCGAGATCAACTGACCATGCAGACGCTCCAAGGTGACAATGTATACTGACGTTCGGAATGTAAGATTAAGTCTCACAAAAATTGATGTGGCTAGTTTTTGTCTATGGATTAGATTCAAGAATTGGCCAACTGATTTTTCTGTATTTGAGTGGTTGACGATGATCACTAGGTGGCGCAGTGCCTGGATTAACTTTCTCGCACCTAACTCGTCAGTGTTACATTCAGACCACGGTCATGAACCTTTCCCAGATCGTGTCTGATTTCTCGCGAACTCAGATACATCTTTTGTGCCAACCATCACAGTTGAAAACCACTGGCAGACCCTCATACTGTTCCAGTGGAGGACAAACGTTCCTTTACACGTATAGTCACACATTTCTAATCCTATGATGATTAGTAATAGATTTGAAGTTGCCTATATTTTAACCATATCCACGCTAAAATCAAGGGGATGAAAGGTCGTCAATTAATATCTAAACTGTCTAAATTATGTCCATTTAGTGTTGATTACATTTGGACTTCAAATATTCGTTTCTTTCAGATTCCCAAAGTTTCTGGCCAATTATTGGCCAAGAGCAAACTTGGGTAAAAGTTTGACTAAAAAGTGTTACATCTCGGGGCTAAAAATTGGTCACTTCAGTTGTCTAAATATTGACCAAAGTTGGAGTCAACTGGCCAGTTTTAAGCCGAAAATTGGAATGATTTCTACCAGGGATGTTGCCCTTAATTTCCAAATTTCGAATCAGAATGAATTGCACAAGTCAGAACTTTGTTACGTGAACCACTTCGTTGTACATACGATTTTCACTAGGAACACTGTCCACTACACCTCCTCCAATTCCTACTATGGAGATAACGATAAATATCTATCATTTTCATACAAAAATCAATACTCACATAATAATTGGATATTCAAATAACCTCAATAACAAAAATTTCGTTCGCAATTATCACTTTCTCCATCTTCATTTCAGCGTCAGATGATTCTTTGATCTTATCAGTTCCTTTCACTTTAAAAACGTAAGTCATACGTGAAAAAATGTGTCAGAATAATTCCATCGTATTACTCGAAATTGGTATAGAACAATGCTATATAAATGACAGTAACCATCTTCCTGCAAATCTCTAGATATCTCGAGCTTAGTCCCGCGTTCGTATTCAGGTGTTTTATCCTCTTCGCTTTCCTTTACAATAACATCTCATTTATTCTCGCCATCTGTTACAACTCCCGAAATCTCATTTTCGTTCTCGTCCGATCTTGTACTAAATTCGTTTTCCAGATAAGCTTTTAATCCCTCAACTGAATATTCTTTTCATGATTGAACCAGTATTCTTCATTTTGATTGATATATTAATCGGATATCATGCTTACTTTTCAGTCCGTTTTCAGATGATATTCCTTTGAAGGGAATATCTTTGAATATACAGTCGAATACTAGAGTAATACTAGGATAATTCTGAATGACAATCTCATGATCTGTGTTACTTTTTGTAAATCGTTTCTTGGCTCGATTAACAGAAAATTCCTCCAACATCAATTTCTTTAACTTGATTAATGAAGTATGAATCATTGATATAAAATCAAATCGCTTTTATATAGAGTGAGAATACCATTGTTACCTTATTGATTTTGATATCACGACTGGATTCTGAAATAGTATCGTTGTAAATATCACATTGGATCTTAATACCATCATTATTTGTCATGAGAAATTTGAAAATTTCGAACTCACAAGGGGGGACCACGGGGTCCGGGTCGCCAATCTCGCCCAAGATTTTTTACAGTTTTTTATCATCGGGAAGATTAAGAATCCAGAGTAACTCCGTCAAATGGACTTCGTGCCCAAAGATACAGCCACTGAGATTAGCATTGCTCATATAGGCCCATGTTATAGAGTGGTATATATAGTTATACTGGTAATGCTAACGTTATCGCTAGTAGCTCTGGACAGGAGGCCCATTTGACGGAGTTACTCGAGATTCTTCATATTCTAGACGGTACCAAACTGTGAAAAAAATTTGGGGATGATTGGCGACCCGGACCCCGTGGTCCCCCCTGGTCAGTCTGATCCTTCTCCTGAAATGTCTGCTTACCGAACATCTCTTCAACATAACCTATAATTGAGGGGGTGGGTGGAATAAGGGCCTAAGTACACTTAGGCCCATCTTCCGGCCTACCGCTTCTTCGAACCCTTGAACTATGATCTATCACTCCATGGAAGTTGTTTTTCCATAAACTTCGAAAACCCCATAGATCAGGAAAAGGGCCTGAAAGCACTTAGGCCCTTCTACATATTCGATAAAAGGGCCTAAGTGCTTTTAGGCCCTTTTGTCGATTATATGATGGGAGTTGTGCCCTTTTATTGATTGTATGATGAGAGATAGGTCCTTTGTCTATTATCTGAAGGCAGTAAGACCCAGCTAAACTCCTTGGACAGCTAGTTGTATAGTTTTGACGGGTCAGAATAAATCGTCTAACTACGATGCTACACCATTCGACACGAATGGTTCGCCAATCATTTTGAAGAGGAAAGCGTGACCTTTTTATTTCAGTAGGTTTGAGCGAGGAAAAAGCTTTCTTATTTTTCAAGGTCATCTCTGTGTCGTAGAGTATTTTAAGTAATCCTTTAAGGAGTTGAAAATCGGCGTTCCATTAGTAAAATCATGTTCCGATGGATTTTAATGAATCAATCTGATTTTTTTCGACAATTCTTCGGAACTTCGACAAATAGGGGAGCAGTATTCTTATTTCGACAACCTGTGATTGAGGCCTCTAAAAAAATTCACACAAGATAGAAATCGATTTTTAACCATGTTACCTGTGATCAAGACGTTAGTTAACCACTATCACGTATTTGCCGGGTCATGTCACAGCGAAAACCGTTTTGAGAACTATCAGTTCTGGCGGTGGAAAGTGGTCAAAAATGCAAAAAATTATCTTCAAAACAAATTTCAATTCAGTATTTGCATCACTTGAGCATGCGCGTCCTCTGATGTCTCTAAAAGTCATTTCAATTGATAGCCGCCCGGTGTAACTCACTTCAGAATGGTCACTCGAGGAAGTCGGTTTGACGCGTTAGATCACGAGATCTAGCTGGTCCAAAAAATGAAAAACTCCAAGGTATCGAGTCTGTGAACCAGTGGCCCCTCCGATGGACGCCAAGAATGCGAATTTTGAGTCGGATCGTTCCCAAGACGTGAACATGTGTTTTTCGTGTATTTTTCGATGTACAAACCGAATCCGTGATCAGTTTTGTCCCCAACCTTCAGGATTATCTGGCAGGCACAAGAAAGAGTAAGATAGGCTAAAGTAGGCTCAAGAACCGAGATCAAGTAAGAGATTGATTGGGCCCCAATCACTGTGGCGCCCGAAAATCAGACTCGCAACGGGAGTCCGGAGGGTCCGGGTCACCATACCTCACTGAACTTTTTTCACAGTCTCGTACAACCTCGAAAATGAAGGATCCAGAGTGACTTCGTCAAATGGGCCTTCTGTCCAGAGCTACAAGCAAAAACGTTAGAATTGCCCATATAGGCCCATGTCAGAAAGTGCGTTTTTGCTTGTAGCTCTGAATTGAGAACTCATTTGATGGAGTTACTCTGGGTTTCTCATGTTCCAGGTGGTACGAGCTTGTGGAAAAAGTTAGGTGAGATGGTGACCCGGACCCTCCGGACTCCCCTCGTCAGCGCAATAAGTGTATTTCACGGGCACGATTTCTTCATTAATGGCTATTCTCTGGAAAATCATAACTCCGACAGATTGGATCTCTCACCTAATCGTTGTTTGCCTGGGGGAACTGGACACCTCCGAATTCCCCTCAAAAGATTATGACAATAAGACTCCGGAAGTGAGCTTCGTTTAGGAATCGAATCTCAGCACGAATGTGACTACGTAAAAGAGTCTTATCACTGCAGAGAGAGGTACCCACAAAGTCACCAAGACCTCAAAGATTTTCTAAAATAGCCCAAACAACAGGAAAATTTTGTTTGCAAGAGAGCCCAAGTGCAAGGGTATTGTTAAAAAGAGCCTCAACGCAGAAGTACTGGTAAAAAAGGGCTAAGTGCAACAGTATTGGTAAAAAGGGCCTGAGTGCAACAGTATTGGTGAAAAGGGCCTAAGTGAAACATTTTGGTGGAAAGGGCCTAAGTGCAACAATATTGGTGAAAAGGGCCTAAGTCACCGGAAAAACTCGTTCAAAAGGGCCTAACTCCACTATCGATATCGGGATAGAGGGCCTAAGTGATGGGGTATTGGTAAAAAGGGCGTAATTTTTCACGGATGAATTTAAAAAAATGCTCATGACCTTCATATCTCTTTTCTACCAATTCTGGCTATCAAATCATGTTCTTTGGCCTTCAAAAAATGTATCTTCATGCTCGTTCAGTGAATATTGAGTGACCTCAGTTTCACACACTCAATGAAACCATCTTTCACGTGCAGAATCGATGAAAATGCATTGAGACGTTGAATCGCAATCGGATATCTTGTGTGACATACTCATAGATATGCTGATGAAATTAAGAGGCCATTGAACTTGATTTCGCATCGTTATTCAACTTTCAGTGGACCAACTATCCCAGAAATTGACTCAGTATTGGGAAAAAGGGCCTAATTACATTCCTTTGAATGGCTGTATACCTCTCAAAATCGACGGCTACCTCCCAATTCCTGGGCGGTTGTTTTGGGGATGCCAAAACCTTTGAAATAAGCCAGGTATGTGCATCGAATCATGCTACGGGCAAGGTACAATTAGTTTTTATCGTTTTCCTCGAAATGGCCATTTTGTAATTAGGCCCTTATTCCACCCACCCCCTCAATTGTTCTGCAAGAATAGATTAAATATGAAATTATGTAATCGAGAATATATTACATATAAACGTTGCTTCACTGACGTAGTTTTATCTTTGTTATATTTATATTAGCAGAGTGCTACCACTCTGTTATTTTTGGGGAAAGAAAAATCAATCCCAAAGGGAACAGAGACCCGCAGTGGAAGAATTGAATCGACCCGTAAAACTTTTAGGAAAATCTCTATACAGGGATCTCGTGTATCTACTCGGATCGAAAAGAGAGTAGTTACACGACACTAAAATTGAGGGACAGCTCGGATCGAGGATAGAGCTTGTATCAAACCAGGGCTCACACACAGTAATACAAGAAATTTTTTTTAAGCACCGAAGCTCTAATGAGAAATTAAATTAAAGGTTACAGTAATATTTTAATGGTCGGGGGACCTATCTAAAACGCACGCAAGGGTCTCTCTGAGAAAGACAGACAGAGAGACTAGTATTCGAATAATGAAGGGTTACACTACCTTATTGTGGTCGTTATTTCTGTAGTATCTGTCACTTATTAGTCTTTTAATGGTCGGCGCCTTGGTAATTCTCTGAATAATCTGGGACTGATTGATTTTCAATAATCTGAGTAATTGGTATAGTCCGGACTTCGCCGGGGGTTTTAAGAACTTGGCTCGTGGCCAGAAAATGAACCTTTCGGCTTCTAGCCAGGAACCGAAAATGATCGGCTTCTAGCCGAGGGACCTTTTTGCCCAAATTCTACTGTTCGGCGTCTTGCCGAAGACTCACTTCTGGGCAGCAGCCCGAAGTGCTAACTGGGACTCTCTGGCAAGGATCCCCTATTTTCAGAAGCTACCAACGAGTAGTTTTTACGAATTACAATATTGGTGGTACAAAGAAATTCCCCACCATGGCTCTCTCTCTCTCTCACGTCTCGAATTCTTAGAAATTAAAGTGAGTCGTGGGACAGGATGATACGTGCATCTCCAATATTTGAAAATTGAGAAATCGTGGCAAAACTGTCACGTGCGATGATCATAAAAGTTTTGGTCGAGACTCTGCTCACTTTTTATCGCCATTGAAACGTTGTCCGGGCGTACAGAGTCTCGAGGAACTGAGCGCGCTATCTCATCGAGGAATCTACCGAGATCGTTAAATTCAGTACAACTCTGTCTCTTGATCGATCTTAACCTCGGCTGAGTTCGTGTGCTTTGGAAGAAAAGTGCGCCGGAATAAAAAGGGAGAAAAAATATATTGACTATATTTCATTGAAAAATATGTAAGGTAACAATCTTCAATTTTGACTTCATTCTTCAAAAAGTCTGTTTCAGAGACAGGGATTGACTTCAATCTCTCCATCAGCTGTTCGTTTGTACGTCCCGAACTTCTCATTTTGGCTGTGAATGTTCCAAATTCCAAATTTCACATATTTCTCTGACAAAATTTCATTGAACTTCAAATTCACATATTTTTGCACAATTTTGGATGTTTTTCTAGTCACATCTATCCTACAAAAATTTCTACCAGAGACATCACATCTATATTGTGGTTCAATATGATTCAACTGATGTCTGGTTAAATTATCTTAAGTTTTAAACCACCATTCCCACGAAGAACAACAAAATATCCTCGTTTCAGATTGACTCATCAGATGCCTTTCAGCTAATCTTGATAATACTACCATTCCACAACGATTGCATAGACTGTACTTTCCATTTTTGTTTTCGTGCTTTCTCCTTATATCTTCCTACAGCTGATAAGGATCACAAAATTTGATTTTGCAAAGTGCACACTGGACAGCTTAACTGGGATCAAAATTCTCCGTGATTGATCCACTAAGCAGAGTATTGAATGTTGAGTAAATAGAAGTTGATCATGACTATTTGATATTCTATAGAAATCATGGAATTACTTTGTATTCTTCGCCATCCTTCCACTAATCTCAAGCTCCATACTGTTATGAAATAAATAAATGACCTAAATCATCGATATCAGTAAGATATTTTAATTCATAACCATGTTGATTATATTCCCCAAATTCAATATATATTCCATTAGAAGATCCTTATTATCTCCAACAGATCGATCGATCAAATTTCTCTTGGATCGGAAATGCCATATGGTCGAAGCTTTTTTCTTCAAACACCGAGGCAATTCAATCCGATCATCAAATTTTCTAACAAAGTCATCATTCCTCTCGTGGATTTCTATCGAACTGTTGAAACATCCTATCTCACTCATCATTTCCAGAGATTGAACGTAACTTTTATATCTCCTTTGTTCTTCTAAATGATTTTGTATTTGATATTAATTTATCTTAACAGATCTCCCTCTCAAGTGGAACCCATCAGTGATCGAATTTTATGAGGTCTAATTGAAAAACCACTAGAAAATACACCTAATGACTACCTGATCATAGATTCTGGTGGCTATTTTAGAAATCACACTATTTAGACTTCTTTCATGAGTGAAATAAGTTTTCAAAGTCTGAGAAAATTACAGATATGTCGCCAAGAAGTAAGTTGGTGCAGATTTCCAGCAACATCGCCGACTCGATCACTTACCTCATCATTTTTCAAAAGATCACGAATCGAAATAAGAGTATCAAGGAGCCAGGAAAAATTTGTCCGTCCACATGCCGCACATCGGGTCGTCTTTTCGGAAGGGGTGAAGTGTAATGGGTGGGTGGATGGTTGGGTAGGGTGGTGGGTGGGTGAGTCGATGGATGGATGGATGGATGGATTGCTATGAGGTATGAGGCACAAATTATGGAGGATGAGGTATAAACACCTGTGAAGAACGAGTCATGAGTTATGAGGAATTAAGTTATGAGAAACTCGAGACATGAGAAAATCGAGTTATGAGGAACTCGAGTTATGAGGAACTCGAATTATAAGGAACTCGAGTTATGAGGAACTCGAGTCATGAGGAACTCGAGTCATGAGGAACTCGGGGCATGAGGAACTCGAGTCATGAGGAACGAGTTTTGCGGAGTCTGTGATGAGGAATGAATGATCAGAAACGAGGCATAGTCATGGGAATAGAAATGCTGGAATTAGGTCACATTACGTGTACCTAGGCCTCATCCGGTGTAGTTTGCTCTAGTTTGGTCCAGTTGGGTTTTATTCGGTGATTGGGTGGCCGTATGGGTCATGGGAAGGTTTGTGAATCCGTGGGTGATGGGTCGATGAGTGGGTCTGTGATCGGGTGGTCGTATGGGTCATGGAGAGGTGGAACAGTGGCCGTGTGGGACACGGGTTGGTGAATTGGTGGGAATGTGTTATGGAGAATTGAGTCGTGAGGAATTGAGTTATGAGGAGTTACAGCAGATTGTTTGATTCGGAGTTACGTGAAAGATTGTTCGATTCATTCACTGGTTACGTCGTGTGTTATTTTGGATACTCTGTTAGGCATTCCAATGTAATTGCATCATCGAATTTTTTTTCCAATAATTAAGCGCCAGTCTGAATTTTGTTCGTCCGGATCCCTCGTATCTGGTTGCCTATGTGGAAGGACTGAAATATCATGGGTGGCTGGATGAGTGGGTAGATGAGTGGGTGGGTCCGTGGTCGGGTGGCCGTATGGGTCATGGGTAGGTTGGTGAGTGATGGGTTATGGATTATGGCAATGGTACAGAGGAGTAGCGTGGAGGCACAAAAATAACGTAAATTTTTTGTGAAACTTTTATCGATTTGAGCTAACCAGGGGTGCACGAGATGTAGGTCTCTGGTTTTGGTGAACAGTCTCATCCAACCCCCAAAGACGATATCTGAAGGTGTACAGTTGGATGCTCAATGGCTTTAGAGTGACAGATGTGACGTGGTATTTTAACCATCACAACTCATTTATATTCAACGGGACTCCTATCCTAAAATCGCAGGCAATACGCGCGCGAACGGCGAAACGACTTAGGAAAGATTCAGCTACTCCGCAACACGTCCTCAGCACAGCGTGACTTACCGTGCCATCACCTGAAAATAAAGAGGGGGGAGGGGGGGCGCACGCTCATAAATGATGAATCGAATATTTATTACAAAAATATCTGGCCTATATTCTTTACGTTACTTCTGCGCGGTGATACATAAATCTACATATTTCTAATAACCGACACTTGTCCGAATGACTCTGTCCAAGAAAATATCAATCAATCGCATAAATTGTCAAAATGTCTCTATTCCTGGAAAATATAAAACACTTCACAAAAAGGCCATATCACACTGTCCGATCACTCGCGAAATCTACGTGCACTCCGTAGGGTGCAGCTTGTCCGGTCCCTGCTCCGATATTTTTCCCACAATTAATCTGCTCCAAAATTCTATCGTCCAAAATGGCCGCTCAACGGCTCTCGCAACGCGCGCGCAACGGCAAGCACCCAAAATGGCTTGTGCTCCGATGCTCTCTCGTCCCACGCGCTCGAGCAACAGGTGCACGATCACACACCTGGTTCTTAATTCACTTCTCCGTTATGTACTCGTTACCGCGCGTACGCCAGCTCCGGGGCGTCTTGTCCACGTCCGCGCTCAATGCTCACAAGTCCACTAAGTCCACCCTGAGAATCCCCAACGCGCGTACGTCTATCACAAGACGTCTTATCCTCGTGCGCGCGGTCACAGATTCACGAGTCCGCTGCTCCGAAAAATTCCCACGCGACGCGGTTGAAGTCCAGGGTCCTCAGGTGCGATTTTCCGAACACGCGTACGTCTCTCAGAGACGTCTTGTCCACGTCCGCGCACTGCACCAGATCACGAGGTCCCCCGGGAGTCCGAACAGTCCGCGGGCACGACGATTGCCCTCCGCGACGCGCGAGGCTCCTCACACACTCGACGAGAGAATTTACAAAATTAGCAAAACCACTCACCGCTGATTTCCATTGTCCTAGTCCTGGTGCTGCTCCGTCAATCCACAATTATTTTTGCCCTCCTGGTTAGTTCGCACTGCTGCTACTGCTGCTGTCTGTCCGAGTCCACCGGGACTCCTGGGGGACTGGTGACTGGGCACGTGCTCCGAAATAAATTCGCGGGCGCGACTGGTACGTGTGGTCGGCGCAAGAGGCGATCCACAAGTGTCACAATGGCTGCTTCTTCTTCACCAAGTCAAGCCTTCTGATTGGTCCGTTCAATCTCACCGGAACACTAGCAGCGCCAACTGGCGGCTGAGCGCGCCAAATATTCAAGTCCAGTCTACTATACTTGTCCCATACAGTAGCTCAGATTCTAACGAAATTCACTGCAAGCGCACCAATTGCAGTATCTACGGTCCTGATGCCTCCACCCAGAGAATATTCTGTCCCGCTCACGCGCATGCACCGCTAAGATACACGCGGAGGCATCGCGCACTCGCGCTTGCCGCAACTCCACGCTTCCACCTCGTATAGTCCTCATACATGTCCGTGTATATCTATATCTAGTCCGTCTTGCCGCAGTATATCTATATATACTCGCGGCCGCCCGTAGCATAGTAATATCAAGTCCTCATGGCCGCAGCATATCTATATATATGCTGCGCACAGTCCCATTGCAACATACTCATGTGTGCATAGCCCTAAGTACATGTAAATGTCGTCCGCAAGTCCAAATTTGCCCAGTGACTGCTGTCCAGGTGATCGTCCGTCAGATTTTCCTGGCCACTAGCACCCGGGTGTGGCCCGGATTTACATGCCCGCAGCGCCACCACATCTCGTCCACCGCCAGTCAGCTGTCTGCTCTTGCCGCGTGCACCGGCCTGTCCGTCATCGCCGTCCTCTGCTGGGTCACCCGGGGTCCACCCGAGTCCGTGTGATGGTCCCCCGTGCGGTGTGTGGCCACCCTAGTGTTATCTCCATAGTGCGCGGGTGTGCGATACACCAGGTGCACGATGTACCTGTGTATCGGGTGGTACGTGGGTACATAACCCCATCGCTGCAGGCATGCTCGCTGCCCCGGGCTGCAGCGGATGGGGCGAATGCCTAGATGGCTGGCAGCCCGGGGAGCGCAGCACCAGGAGGGCCACCCGTCTGCTGTATGCTGTCATCGTCGCCCGGGCCCCGCGTGCCGTCCGCTCCATCTCCTTGTGTCCTGCAGCAGTGTCCGCGTCGTGTGTGTGTGTGCACCGGGTGCGTCGTCCGCGCGGTGATGTCGTGGGTGGTGTAGCAGTACATCGCGGTGCCCAGATATGTCCGTTCTGTGCCCTCGCCCACCCGCGAGCGAGAGCCCCGTCCGTGGTATTCTTGCCGTCGTCCGATGCACACAGGCATGCCCCGGGGCATGGTGTAACGCAGAAGCATGTCCGTGGGCTTGGGAGGACCGGTGTAAGGGCCAAACAAGGCTTCAGTGCCCTGGGGAAGCCCTCCGAGCCACCCAGCTGTGGAAATCAAGATCCGTCGGCTGCTGGTCCCGCAGCCCCCTTGAAACCGGGCTGAGGCGGCTAACCTGGATGCAGGGAGGGTTGCTCGCGCGCAGGCATCTCGGTATCCGCAGCATCCGCAATCTCCCTCGTCGCTCGTCGTCGTCGTCCTCTCGAGCCAGCCCTCAACAAAAAGGAGAAGTATTTCGAGTCAATACTCATACTCCTCGTTTGCTGGCTCGAGACGGCGACGAGAGATTTTTCTAATCTCGGCTGTGACGGTTTACCCGTCACACAGACTTTGGAATTGCCCACAAGGGCTCATGCTAAGAAAACATAGTGGAAATAGGTCATTCATTGATGACATGTTTTAAGCTCTACAATATAAGTATCCTCAAAGTCAAATATCTTTAAATGCCAGATCCTATTGGCTTCTGATGGTTCGTGCGTTCTTTATTGATCGATATTACATGCAATGTGTGCGCATTCATTGCTTTTGTAAAGTGTTGCTGTTTTATACAGGGGACTGACTGATTTCTGGCAACGCTGGTGTTGGAATGAGACGAAAGGATAGGATGTTGGCATACTTGAAATTCTCATTTGGTAACTTCAAGAAGTAAGCACCCAGTTATTGCTTGCAACGCTTTGCAACAGTTTCATTAGGTTTACTATCAGAATATTTCACTTTAATGAATGTCAAAGAGAGATTACTACATAAAATCACCAAACCACAACACTTATATTCAGAACAAAATTAAGTCAAAACTTGCAAAGTTATATTAGGCAGTCTAGATTTAATTTGTTCAATCCGGGATGGGGGTGGGAAGTACCGGGCTGAAATGGTATAGTCCGGTCTGGTTTGGTCCAGATTGACGTTATTGAGTCAAATTCGGTCTAACCTATTCTCATGCGGTCTATTCCTTCCTGATTAGGTTAGGTTTAGTCTAATTCGGTCGACTTCCGTCTAAGTGAGTTTAGCTTGGTCTAGCTCGGTCTGGTTCGGGGTAATTAGGTCTCGTTCGGTCTAGTTCTGTTAAATTAGGTCTAGTTCGAATTGAAGAAGTATATTTGATCGGTCTTTGCGAGTTAAAGTCAGCTGGTACTGCTGAAATTTTTGGCATCGATCGAGAATGGATTTTTCTCCACTCTCGATCAATTTCAGAAGTACCAGCTGACTTTAACTCGCAAGGACCGATCAAATATACTTCCATAATTTGAAATTCCCGCGAGTGATAAATACGATATCCGATCATATCGATCGAGTGTCATAATTAATCATATATATATATATATATATATATCTCCGGCAGAAGGCCGAAGACCTGCCAAAAGTAAAATAGGTGAGAAATCAAATAGAAATAGCGAGTTCAAATCACTTTTCTCGTGAGCGCTCAACGAAGATGAACTTTCGTATATAAAGACGAACTAATAAAGACGACTCGTTGAGCCGCGTGTCAGTGGTAAACTCTCATTGCTCTTCTACCACTTTGAGGAGCTCGAGCAATGAGAGAAGGTCTAATTCGGTCTATTTCAGTCTAGTATTGTCAAATACGGTGTAGTTCCGTCCAATTCGGTCTATTTTTATCTAGATCGGTCTAATTTGGTCCTTTCCGATCTAGCTCGGTGTAGTTGGGTCTAGATCGGGCCAATTCGATCTATATCAGTTCAGTTCGGTCTTTTTTTTTTTTTTTTTTTTTTTTTCAAGTGGAATATAAGGAAAAATCTGATGACAGGCTATCCCTAATGGATCTCCCACCGGCAGACCATAAGCGCTTTCATTTTGCTCACCCGGTAAACCGGATGAGCATGAATCCAACGCCCGTGTGCCCTGGGGGCTAAAACCTTCTGCTCTCAGCCCTACAATGTTGGCAAGCCATCATTGCAGAACTGGGGGCAGCTAACCACTATCTAACCAACCCACCCCGGAACCGCGTTAGCATTACTTCAGGGTGGGGGGCGTATCGCGCGCCATGAGGCGTCCCTCTTCGGTGTGTCCGCTCTTCTGTCTTCCCTCTTCGTCGTCAATGATCACTCTTCAAGTCGTCGTTGTTCGCTATGCAGCGCCCCTTGCTTGACGCTGCAATGCCCGTTCTCGCTCTTCTTTTCGGGTGATCGCCGTCTTGATATAGGCGGCGATCTTATCCTATGTCTCTTTGTTACGGAGCATGAACGGCAATAGATTCTCAGGGGTGATCTGATTTCCAAGCCAGTTCACGAGCTCCGCTCTCTCCGTAGCTGTGTTCATGCAATGGAAGAGTGCATGCTCCACATCGTCCCAGTCTGCCGCACACATCTGACAGACCGGGGTCTCCCTCTTCTGGAACCGCTCCAGGTACTCTCCGAAGCAGCCATGCCCACTAAACGCTTGCGTCAGCCAGTAATCCAGCTCTCCGTGAGCTCGATCGATCCACCTGGCTATGTTGGGGATCAGCCTTCGCGTCCACTTCCCTTTCGCTGAGCTCTCCCACTCTTTTTGCCACTCTTCGACGGTCTCCCCCCTCTCGACGTCTCGTATGAGGGCCTTGCGAGTGGGGTTGAGCACGACTCCATCGCTCTTGAGGGTTTCTTGGCGTTTCCATACCCGCACTCTCTCGGCTACAAGCAGTCGAATGGGTGGTGGACCCGCAAGCACACAGGCTGCGTGGTCAGACACCGTGCAATAAGCACTGATCGTCCGTAGCGCGAAACGCCGCTGGACTGGACCTAGCTTTGCATCTATTACGGACCCTCTAGCTACCTGCCCCCAAATTGGTGCACCGTACAGCATGATGGAATAGCTCACGGTGCTGAGTAAGGCTCTTCTGTTTGGCTTAGGGCCACCAATGTTTGGCATGAGCCGCTGGAGGGCGCCACCGACCCTCTCTGCCTTCAGCGCTGCTTCTCTGGCTTGTGCCTTGTAGCTCCATCGGTCATCAATCCAAACCCCAAGGTACTTAAATTCCCTCTTGAGTGGAATCTCGTACCCGTTGATGGAGAACACGGGAGTTTCGAAACTCCTCCTCTTGGTGACTAGCATCGCTTCGCACTTGTGCTCGGCAAGCTCCAGCCCGTTCTCAGGGAACCATTGACCAATGCAGTAGAGAGCTTCATTGGCCACACACTCCACTTGCCACGCGGTTTCGGCGACCACGACTAATGCCGCATCGTCCGCGAAGCCAATGAGTTCTGCCCCATCTGGAAGACTCATGTTCAGGAACTCGTCGTATTGCGTGTTCCATTCGAACGGTCCTGACACGGATCCTTGAGCTATCCCTGCAGATAATTCCAGCTCAACCCTTCTCTCATCGGTGTCACATACGAGGACTCTGTCACGCAGTCCATCGCTGATGACTGCGAGCAGGTAAGGGGGGACTCTTCCATCTAGGGGCCTATAGATCCGTTCCCAGCTTGCTGTGTTGAAGGCGTTCTTCACATCCAAGCATATTATGGCACAAAAACCTCCTCCTGGTTGGGGAGCCATTGTATGCGCTCTGTGAACTCTGTCTTGTACGCTTTCTATTGCGTGCATTGTACTGCGCCCCTTGCGGAAGCCAAACTGCATCGGGGACATCCCTCCGCTACGCTCATACTCTTCCTCCGCCCGGTTTAGGATCATGCGGTCATACATCTTCCCGATGTTGTCCAGCATATTGAGTGGCCGATTCGATGATGGCTCCGCTGGTTCTCCACCCTTCCCCTTGGGGATAAGGACTAGCTTCTGCCGTTCCCACACTTTCGGGAACACTCCCGCAAGGAGACACTTATTGAACAGCTTCAATAGCAGGGTAGGCTGCTGTCGAGCCACTATTTTCAGGGCTTCATTAGGGATACCATCCAACCCCGGGGCCTTACCATTCGCCAGTCTTGTAGCGGCTCGTCTTAGCTCTTCTTCGGTGAAGAGGGGGATTGGGTTGGAGATGAACCCAGGGAATGTGAGTCTGGGCTCCTCTCTCGGGTAGAGTGCCCTGGCAATCCGTAGAACTGACTCTTTGTCAGTTGGCGCTGTTGGTCCGTCTCTCAATCGCAGTCTGCTCATGACCACCCGGTACGGTGTGCCCCACGGATCTTGATCGACCATGTTGCATAGCTCCGACCAGCATTTTTGTTTGCTGCAACGGATGGCATCCCGAAGAAGCTTCTTCGCCTCTTTGTAGGCCGCTTCGTCTGCTGCCGCTGATGGACGTCCACGTTTGCGCGCCCGCTTCGCTCGCCTCCTCTGAGCGTTTGCGCTGCGGCGAAGATCCCTGATCTCATCGTTCCACCAGTATACTTGCCTCTTCTGGAACCGGGGTTGCTTCCTCCTCGGCATGGAGGCGTCGCAGGCTCGGGTGATGGACCGGATGACGCTCGATACCGTCTCCTCCGGCAAGAGCTCTTTTCCGGGGTCCTCTGCTCTCAGGATTGCTTCTCTGAAGCTTTCCTCGTCCAGTTTGCGGACTTGCCATCCCTCGATCTGCCGTGCTATGCCTGCATCTCGGCCATGGTCTATCTTGAAGAAGATATGGCAGTGGTCGCTGAGCGTTTCCGAGTCAAGGACCTGCCACTTCATGACTCGTCTCATGAGAGGCGCGCTAACAAACGTTAAGTCGAGCACTGAGGATGATGCCCCTCTGTGCCATGTCGCCTTTCCTACCTCGTTGAGGCAAACCAGGTCCAATTGGGCCATGGTTGTTTCCAGCGCGTTGCCTCTTTCATCCTCTGGCCCTCCACTCCAGGCTGGAGCTTTGGAGTTAAAATCCCCCGCTACTATGGCGAGGCCTCTCCACTTTCTCAGACTATCCTCGAGTTCCCGCAGTTCCCGAAGGAAGACATTCATCGGTGCGTTCGGTGAGTAATAGCAGCTATACACCGCAATATCGCCGATGACTCCTCGGGCGAAGCCCGTCCCTTCGGTCGGTCTTTTTGTCTCTGTAAGGCTCACGTTCCAGACTTGGATGGCCGATCCCCTCCCAAGGTCTTCCGTGGTTCGTGGTCGCTCTTCTCGGAGATACTGCTCGGAGATGATGAGGACGTCTGCTCCCAGTCTTGAGGCCTCTGCTTCGAGTAGACTGTGAGCATCGTTGCTCCTGCAGAGATTCGCTTGCAGGAAACTATCCATCTTTGCGCTTCTTCCGGCCCTTCCATGCTGCTCGCGCCTGCTGGTAGGCCTTGCAGCACTGCATGCCCGACCTGTGTTTGTGGTCCTCTTTGAGGGCCTCGCAGCTCAGGCATTTCTGCTCTCCGGTAACACATACCGCTGCTATGTGGCCTTCTTCCCCACAGTTAAAGCAGCGTTTTGCCCGCCCCACTTGTGGCTTGTCGCACTTTGCGGACAAATGCCCGTATTGCAGGCAGTTGTAACATCTCGGGATTCCGCTCTTTTCCCGGACCCGCGCATTAACGAAGTCTACCCGGACTTTCCCTTTTGCCAGCACTTCTTTAGCGAGCCGCTCTGGCAGTGTGATCACCGCAATCTGAGTACCCCTGTATCCTGGGCGGATGGTCCGGGTCGTGATGCTGCCTGCATGCTCTGCTCCGAGTTCCTTCACGAAGGCTTCCTTAACTTCCGGGAGTGTGCTCACGTCGTCGAGGTCAAGCACTTCCAGCGTGATCGTTGGGGAAAGCCGTCGTATCTCTCCGGCGTCTTGGATCGCCCCCTTAAGGGCATCCTCAACGACCTCTGCCTTCACCCCCTTCTCGAGCTCGATGAGTAGATGACCCTCTTTCGTCTTCCGGAGTTTGGAGACTTTTGAAGCCACTTGCCTCGTTTCGTCTCCTTGCTTGACTCTCTTGATCATGTCCGCGTAGGACAAACCATCTTCCTTCACTTCTATGAGGAGTGCGTCGGGTCTAGCCCTTCTCCTATTTCCCTTGTTCTTCCTCTTCTCTTTCTTCTTTTCGGCTCTCCCCTGATCCTTGGGACGCCTCTCGTTTCCCCTACGTCCCCTGTTCCGTCCCGCAAGTTGCCAGCCGGAACCAGCGTCCCAGAGCTGACCGTTATCGGACCAGGTTGTCATTGGTGTCCCTGGCGTGGATGGGGGTGTCCTGAACAGTCCAGCCCCTTGTCCTGCAAAATTGAGCTGCTCTGGTTTGAGGGCTGCTCTCTTTGCTCTTTTGATATCGGCTTCCTGGTCCCTATTGATGGGGCTTGTGCGGCCTCTCTTCGTTTGGCTCCCCCATCCCGCTCTTTGTGGAGGTGGGGCCAGCGAGGATGTTGATCCAGCGGAGTTGGAGGTTTCAACGCGGTACCCTCCAGAGTGGGCACGGACACAGCAGTGGAAGGATCCCCTCCCGGGGACGGTTGCACCGGTGGCGTGAGTGGCGCGCTGTGTGTGTGGTGTCAGTGTGATGTCAGTCTCGCCCGCGTTTCACCCGGAGTCCCGACCAACGGCCATGCCAGCTGGTACCGTGGTAGCACTCCCTAGTTCGGCCGATCTCTATCCCCCTGAGGGTTCTTGTGTTTCCTTGGGGAAGATCGTGTTACCACTCAGCGAGAGAATGCCCGACTTGATTCGGGCCCTCGCGTCACTCTTGTGATCCGATGTTCATACGATAGAGATACCCTGTATTAACATGGTCACCGCGTTGCTTTTCACCAACTTTCGGTGTGCCCCTCGGAGCCAGCAAGACCGTCGCCGGTCGGCTCAGAATGTCCACGCGGGTTCACTTATTGTGTCGGTGTGGTGTTGTATTGTGTATCTGCGACTCCTTGTCTGCGCTCGCTTATTTTGCATACTCTGCATATTCACGAGTAACCAGAGAGACTGAGGATCGTATCAATCCCCAGTTACTCTGGCCGTGCCCCTATCCGCACCCTGTGGACGCACCCAGTAGCATGGAGAATGCTCTACCTCAACACGGTTCCTGGGCAGTTCGGTCTAATTAAGTCTATCTCGGTCTAGTTTGGGGTGATTAAGTCTCGTTCGGGCTACCCCGGTCTAATTCGGTCTAGTTCAGTCTAGTATGGTCTCATACGATCTAGTTCGGTCCAATTAGGTCTAGTACAATCTAGGTCGGTCTAATTCGGTTTGGTTTGGTCCAATCAAGTTGGTCTAGTTCGGTCTAGTTTGGCCTAATTTGTTCTAGTTTGTAGTTGCTCTTATATGCACCAAGTCCGGAGATCAACGGTCAACTTATGCACACTGCACAATGAATTGAATTGACATCGCTTTGATTAACCCTTTACATTCACGCCATGTAACGGAAGTTTTTCAGCCTAATCGATTCATCAAAGATATACCAGCTCAGCTAATTGAGAAGAAACTATGCTATTCCGCAATATTCATTGTTGCTTACTTGAAGTTATATCTCCACTATTAGCCAGTATAATTTGATATAATACCAATTTTGCGAACTATTTTAAAATTTTTTTTAGACACCTTGAATTGATCAGCAATCATTATTTTACAACTATTCTTATTGATTTATAGAAGCATTTCTGGTGCCTATGACTTATCACGAACATTTACAAGCCGAACGAGCGATAGCGAGTAAGGCAAAAACGCTCGTAAGAGTATTAAGTGATACATCATAGTTCGATGGTTAACTCACGAGTTGGGTTTTTTCTTTACATTCCGTATTCAAAACGCCACAGATTCCTGTACGATAGCATTTCATGGCATGATCTATTTGAAATGCAGCATTCGTACACTTTGAAGTGTAAAATGGCCAATCACTGGTCGCAAGATCCTTCTTTGCATGTGAATGAGTCAACGATACTATTAAAACACTGTCTTTCTCATATTTCATCCTTTAAAGGACGAATACAGGTAATGAGTTATTTTGGAAGTTACTTTTGAACATGCGGGGTCAGTTTTTCGATGACTAAATCATTTCTCTGCAATCGCAACATCACTCATTGTTGTCTTGTTAAGTTGTTATTTGTCTGCAATGTTTTGAAATTCCTAGCAGAAAGATCATGAAATGTAAACACTGACTAACTCGACCGCAGCGCCATGGATCGTAGTGGCGGCTAGGGGGAAAATATAGTGGCATTTGAGGAAAAAACGGTTTGGGGCAAAACGAAAAATGTGTGTCTCCTCATTTTGTCTCTAGAATCATATATTTCAGAGCCAAGAAAATCTATTGTTTGCTTCCTCGAAGAGAAAGTATTGTATTGGTGCAGAAATTTTTGCAAAAGATTTCTCCCAATTTCCCATTTTTGACTCCTTAATTGGAACAATAGCCAAATGAGAGTTAGTCCATCTTATTCTTCTCGCTGAGATCTATGAAATGGTATCTCTACACTTCCCCCATCTCGAATACAACGCTCTCTGTGAAATATTTTCAAAAATGCTTTCCTTACGTCTGTATGTATGTGTGTCTGTATGTTGTCTTCCTTTTGTCACGTGATATCTCCTGAACCCCTGGATCAATCTTCTTCAGACTTTGAGGGTTTGTTCTAAATTGATCAGCAATGAGCCCAGTCCCTTGACAGCTCTATACTCTCAGTACTCCCTCTCCCACGTTCAAATGATTGCCTAAATTTCAACACCGTTTTCAGACCCTGGTGGTCCAAATATTCTTACACCTCCGATTCTCAATATTAACAGTCACTCATTGTTGTCCAAGTATTCCTTGATCGTTCAAGAGAGATTGGTCAATACGGAATTTTGATAAAAATTTTCATTTTTTCAAATTGAATTTTTTCATTTCACGTTCTATTTCACTCGAAATTTGGCGAACGCCTGTATGAATCTCTCTGAAAATTTGACACATTATCCAGCTTCCTTGAGCGGTGGTTTCAGTCATTTTTTATGATCATCTGCCAATCCATATTGATACAAATAGTCGTTTTTATATGAATTCCACTTTTCGTCTTGAAATTTTTCCATGAAAAATTTTTGAACTTCCTTTTTGATCCCCAGCTCAATCCCTATCTGAACGAACATTGATTTACTTTATTCTACTCGGCGAGATCGATCGAATGGTACCTTTATACATCCATTTTCGATTACATAGCACAGTCAGTGAATTATTGAAAAGTAAACCTTGTGTGTGTCCATATGTATGTGTGTATGTATGTTGTTTTCTCATTGTCATCGTATCTCTCCTAAACCTTTCTACCAATGTACATAAAAATTTCAGCGATATCCCCATTTCAGTGTCATCTTTTTACTCCTTATAATCCGTATATCAAGACAAATTGATGGGAATAGATTAAGTATCATTATTGAAACATATTTGTCCAAACGCTCCAGCATCCATTCATCAACATATAAACCTCTCTGTGATCGACTTGAAATATCCCGATTTATCCTAAAGAGATTCTAAAGCAATTTTGTAATGCCTAGTTTCAGGATACTTGTAATCTTACGAAGGCCATTCGTGGATCTTTTGGAAATTCTGAGTCGTGATCCAACTTTCTCGTTCCATGGGCCATGTTGATGTCAAGAATCAGTTTTAGATCCAAATTTACCCCAGAAATATTCCTTACTTCAATTTGGGATTTTCTCTCACTACAAAATTAATGCGTAGTGATTTATTGGGAATAATAGAATCTGGAGTGAATCTTGAATTCCCATGCGAGTAATTGATATGAATATAAGGTTTATGATTCTTATCACAAAGGTGAGAAAATTATATCTGATAATAAAAGTTAATGACAAAGAGTTGGATTCGAATTCGAACGAATATCAAAATTCAATCGATACAAGTTTTCATGGTCATAAATGATTGAACGGTTAACAGGAAACGAGAAAGCATTCTGCAAATGTCTTTTTGTAGCGTAGTTTTCCTTTTTGACCGGGTGATCTTATCTGGAATCAGTCTTGAGTACTGTAAAAAAGGCATGTGCCTCAATGTATGGAGTTGTGTCTGCCTCTAAGAGATCTTATTGTTATATCTATGCGTATTGTTGGAGAGATATCATACCACTCGAATTCAATATAAGTGTCCAGAAGTACACGTACATAGGTATGGTCACGGTTCTCCGGAAGGGTGGAAATCACACTAAAAAATGACGACAGACACTGATCACAGTGTTTCCTCTGCCTTTCCAAGCACTTCCAGAATCTTTCTCGAAAAAAATCGTAGTCCGTTTTGAAGTTATGGTCATTTGAGTGAACGTGAGGGATATGAAACTTGCAAGATGATTTTTACGCTATTCAAAGCGGACTTTCACGTTATGTTTTTTTGCTTTTTGAGTAAGTCATCCGGGATATGAAGGAAGAAGCATATATACGTTCAATTTCATGGAGAAATTAGTATTCCAAATCGCGATCCATACAAAATACTATATCAACTAGGCAGATACCGGCGCTTCTTCATAATTTAGACGTGTTGCTGACCATAAATTGTAATCAAGAGAAATTTCAACTTATGGTCACGACTCGTGTCAAGGTGCGATAGGTGTAAAAAAAGTGCTGGTGAAATCCGACTGTTCCGTTTCAATTCAAATCGTATCGGTTCATATTTTCAAACGACGAGTCAAGTGGATTTTCTGTGTATAATTAAGATGGGATGCAGAGTATCAGTTGGGCTATAAAACAGCGCATTCCTCCTATAATTCGAGAAGTATCCATTTTATCAGGAAACGTGGACGATAACTTCTTGTTGGGCTTTTTAAGATCTACAAAAAAGGTCTCTCGAGAATTCATCGAATGATGCATCCATTTCGAGTTACATGGCATCCGTGTTTGAATCTTATAGTTTTGCAATATTCTCACCATACATCATTCCATAATTTCAGCACATTCAGGGGAGCGGGAAGATTCTTATAGAGCATTTTTCCGCATTCTCATCGAGTATATCAAAAAAGTAGTCTGAACAATCTTACGGCTTTGCCAAAAATGCTGGAAATATGTTATATAGTGTATGATGCATTGTGAAAATATTGCCAAATCGAGAACATTCCAACAATGATGTCTTCTAACTCGGAATGGACGCATTTTTGGGAAAATCGTCGTGAGACGTTTTCCGTAGACTTGAAAGAGTCCAACGAGAAATTCCCCCATATATTCCTCCTTAAGATGGATACTTTTCGAGTTATAAAAGAAATACGCCGTTTTATGACCAAACTGATACTTCGCATCCCATTTCAATCCCACAGAAGAGATCCATTTGACTCGCCATTGAAAAATATGGACCGAAACGATTTGGATTGAAGCGGATCCGAAAAGCACCCCATAGTCGGATTTCACCAGCACTTTTTTGACACCTATCGCACCTTGAGGCGAGGTGTGACAATGAGTTGAAATTTCTCTTGATTACAATTCATGGTCGGGAATACTTCTAAGTGGTATCGTATTGTATTGTATTTGTTTTCCCAACGTACTTCCTTTCGAGTTTTTACGTGTTACACCCACCGCTTTGGCATGGAGGCCATTGTCATATTTCCAGTTTTTAGTCATTTTTTCTGTTTTTAGTCAATTTTCCCAATCTTCCCTATCAGGTGGGTGCGAAATTTCGAGCGGACTCCATCAGAGAGTTGCTACGAGAGTTCAAGCACCACCGCAGCGTTTTTCGAGTATGATCTGCACAGTATGCAGGCCCATACTCACCGCCTTGATCAGACTCGACAAGTATCAGTGGTTCCATCAATTCTATGCCAGCCATTCGGTCTCTCCGATGATACTTCTGGGCTGTCAATGACAGGTATGATGAAGTTCTTGGTCCCATTCTACACCACAACACAAGGATAATCAATTTCATGTCTGTTGATCAGCTCTTCTCGATCATAAGTACCGATGATCTCGTGGGTGAACTCAGAATGGTGATGTTTTCGAACCCGTAGTAGTTTACATTCGGTCCTTTCGACTCGGGTATCGAAGTCGATCAAGAATCTCACTACTTCCATGAATTTCCCGTTGTTCAATGTGTGCCGAATGAATTATTTCATCGGATTTTTTCTTCGAGAGCAGGCACCATTCTATCAAGCATACGTTGGGATAGATCGAAAAATTGACCCGAGGACTTCATCAACAAACGATCTCACCTGTCTCATGAGGTATCAATGACAAATGATGTTTTGTGAATGTATAATCTGGTACCGAATCATTCTATCCTCATTGATATACTATTGATTGGTACACGACAATGTGACAAAAAGAATACCAGAGATTATGTCAAACAATCTTCTCCTTGATTATGATTCGACTTAGGATTAGATTGAAATTTGTGATATTATTGAAATAGATGATATTTGATTGTTGATATCTGAAATATTATTGGGTTCCCTTCGACGACCCTTGAACTCCTTTTTCCATTGCATGGCTCCGAAAGAGGCCCCGGAGAACCATGTCGATCATTTTCGGAATTTTCCTAAAGACACGTGCTATCGCACGTTCGTACACGTTACGAAGAAGGCTAATATCGTGACGTGTCTTTTCACGTGCTAATTCAGGTGTTCAAGCATATGACTTTTCACATGTCCTTTCACGTGATAAGACACGTGCCTTTTCATGTGAATTCTCACGTGTTTTATCACGTGCTAAGACACGTGAATAGTCACGTCGGACTTCTTAGTAGGGTTAAGCACATCTTATCAATAATCTCATTCCATTTGTCTACATTCTAATAATCTCATCACTATTTATTGATGAGTCAACACACATTCAAATACCCGACCATCTCATCCCATCACTCTACATTTTCATCAGCCCGCCACCTTCATTTATTCATGCACATCACATCATAAGCCAATGATCTCCTACTCGGAGACGAGTTTACAACGCCCGATCTGCGTACAAATTCGTCTCTGACGAGGAGGGTGAGGCAATCATCAATTTCACACATTCAACCATCGAGCACATCTCATCAATAATAAAGTCATTCCGTTTGTCTACATTATCATCATCTCATCACTCATCATTTATGAGTCAACTTCCATTCAAACACTACACTATCTCATCCCATCACTCTACTTCTTCATCATCCCACCACTTACATTCATTCGTCGCACTCATCAAACTTACATCAATACACATCACGATATAAGCCAATGATCGCCTACTTGGAGACGAATCCACCACGCAGGATTCGCATAGAACTTCGTCTCCAAGTAGGCGTTCATTGGCTCATGATCTGATATGGTAATGGATGTGACGTGGGTGGTTGCGATGAATGGATGTGAGTGGTGGGATGATGAGGATGTAGAGTGATGGGACGAGATAGTCTGGTGTTTTAATGTGTGTTAGCTCATCAATGATGAATTAAGGATGATGAGGATGTAGACGAATGGAATAAGATTATTGATGAGATGTACTCAATGGTTAGAAGTGTGTCATTTTCATTCATCTATTTCTCTCAGATTCGAATATGAATCATTCAAATCAATCGTGGCATCATTGATACATCGGAATCAGCATCCACAGTGCGGAAACAATAGGTTCATCCGATGATAGAGATCAGAACCTATTCAATTGACACGGGGGAAATGATTATTGTGACTGACGAAGATTGACGTTTATTCGTTGTAGACACGAAGATTAACGGATTCTCCTTAGGTCCACGAAAACTAATATTTATTCCTCAGGGCACGAAGATTAACGCATTCTCGTTAAGTCCACGAAGACTAACACTTACTCCTTAGGGGCACGAAGACTAATACTTACTGCTCAACGGCCCATGAATCTAGCACTTACTTCTCAACGGTATGAAAACCTCAACACACTTGCACACGTTCTCGTTCAGAGGGACGGAGACCAAGTATTCCGTCTTAGGGCCACGAGAAAGACACATTCTCCTCAGAGGGAATTAACGCATCCGTAGACTTCATTCATGGAGGGACGGAGACTGTTAGTATTCCGTTCAAAACGAAGCACTTATAATCTCCGTCCCTCCATGAATCAAGTCTATGGCTGCGTTAATTTTCATGCTACCAAGGAGAATGTGTTACTTTCCGAGGCCTTAAGACGGAATACTTATACTCTTCGTCCCTTCAAGGAAAAAATGCGCGAATGTGTTAATCTTCGTGCAGTTTGAGGAGTAAGTGTTACTCCTCGTGGTCTTAAGCAGTAAGAGATAATCTTCGTGGTGCTGAGGCGTAAGCGTTGATCTTCGTGGCGTAAACAGTGAGTGTTAATCTTCGTGGCCGTAACAAAGCAAATGCTAATCTTCGGCCACCGTGTTAGTCTCCGTGGGCGTTAGCGGATGTGTTTATCTTCGTAAGAGGCGTCGATATGAGATTCAATTGCCATGCATACGGATGAAGATCTCAGTTGCGTAGAAATCTCATCAGTTTGTCAACTAGCTGGACTATATCATGATTCGATTCCTTGTGCCTGGTATCACATGATGATGAGTGGGGAAATGACGGAGCCTGAAAGATTGAGGTATGAAGATTGCCGGTTTCTTCATTTGATTCTTGCCTTCATATACCGGATTACGATTTCTCCACAGAATCTACCAGACGCACGTTTGCATGCGAGATTACATGCTCAATCGTATACTTGATCTCAAGTGACAGGCCAGGTGTCGGTCCGAACTAGTTCTTTCGAACCTTCATAGCACGATCGCATGTACGATCGTATGCGCGATCGTGCGCTGGATCGTATGTGCCATCGCACGATCGATCGTATGCACGATCTCATGTGACAGGCGAGATGTCGATCCGAGCTATCTTCTCCGATGTGTCATATCACGATCGCATGTATAATTGTATGCGCCATCGTCATCAAGATCGTTCACTCGATCGTACGCAGGATCGCACGCTCAATATTGTGCACGATCTCATGCACGATCTCATGTGACAGGCCAGACGTCGATTCGACCTAGTTTTCTCGAGTTGTCATAACGACCGCATGTATAATCGTATGCGCAATCGTCATCACGATCGTTTGCTCGATCGTATGCGAGATCGCACGCTCAATCGTATGCACGATCTCATGTGACAGGCCTGGTGTCGATCCGACCTAGTTTTTTCGAGCCGTCATATCACGATCGTATGCACGATCATGGCTCGATCGTCCCTGAAACTAGAGAGTACGATCGTGCGCATGATCGTGTGCACGATTGCATGTTTCAATTACCAGTGGGGGAAGTGAGCGCATACGTTCGAATCTCTCGCTAAAGTGTAGGTCATGCAAACGGCCTTTCGGAGTGTTCGGAACGTACCTGTACGTTCTCTCATAACACCCAGAGCTGCACTATCGTCCCGAAGCAAAGGGGAGTTTCGGCAGCGGAATCAGCTAAGACTTCCTGACTAGATACGGATGCTAAAGAGCAACGGGGAGGGGGTGGTCGCTTGAGAGCGGGCTTCATCAACCTCAACTCCCCAACAGATAAGACTGAGGATTCACGATTGCTGGTCACAAACGACTCCCCGAGCATCTTTTTGGGGTGGCTGAGCTGGAGCTAGATGAGTATGTGGATTACAGCATCGTTCAGATTTCAGGTCTCTCATTGTCGAGACAAGATTGCAACAGAGAGGATGGTGGGTTTGCCTTGTATGTGCGCAATAATTTCGAAGTTGGGAATCCGATTTTGTCGAATATTTCTGGGCCAAGAGAACAAAGCATGCCTGGATCCCTTCCCAGCAGCGTACAGCAATGTAACTCGACCCTTATATTCGTCGTTGTGATCTATGGACCCCCAAAAATCGCCATGCAGGAGGATGACGGACTGTTCGGCTTGATACACCGGCTGTGTGGCGGTCATTGTCACAAAATTATAATGGGTGATCTGAATTCTGACTGAATGGATACTGCTCATCTCGACACCACGACACTGACTATACTAACAGAAGAACCAGAACCACAGATAGTGCAGCATGGCCCAACTCACCAACATAATCCCAATGTATCTCATACATGGATTAATACCATTCACGTAGATGACAACGACATCATCACTTTCGAAACATACTCCTGCCCAGTCTCGTCAAGCACTCGGTCATTGGCGTCACTATCGACCTCTTCAGTCCTACTCGGCTGAAAGATCCCTTCACCTATAGGGATCTTCATGATATTACCCCGGAGATATTGGATGACAGCCTGCCTCGCTGCGACTGGGCAGCTCTTGAATATGCCGGAACTAGTTTAGAAGATAGAATTCGCTGCCTGGATGAGAGTTTGAAAGCCGTCTCGGCCGATTTAGCAATGGAGAAACCCGTAAATCCGAAGAAGGATGATGCTCCTTGGATTGGTCCAGAGTTTAAGATGCTCATCAAGAAGCGAGACGTGACGCAAAGGCACTGGCAACGGATGCAACGTAACCAGCGCAAGTGTCCTGAGCTTCGAAGTGAGTTCTCTCAACTCAGCGAAGGGGTGGACTTCCGTATCCAACAAAAGCGTAACTCCTCCCTCCAAAATCATCTCTTAGACGCTCTTGATCGGAACAAAAACATCTGGAAGGAGATGCGCAATCTCGGCCACTCGCCCAATAACAAAGATGAGGAACTTCATGATTTTGCGTCGGATGAGTTGAACGCTTATTTCGCTGGCGTTCCCGTTTCGCCTCATGGGAATATTGATGGAGCAACTGCCGATATCAACACGGCACCGAAGGGGAAATTCAAATTCGAGCCCAAAAATTCCAACGATGTAGCCCTTGCGATTGAATTTTTCTCCTCGCAAGCCTGCGGGGACGATGGGATACCCCAGAGCGTGATCGCGAAAGCTCTTCCGGTTATTGGTAATCCTATTGGACACATATTCCCGAATTCTCTTCATCTCGTGACCTTTTTCCTAAGGCTTGGGAGTAAGTGCAGCCAATTGCATCAAGAAAGACTGCAGCTCTATCAACGGTCTCGGACTCTCGTCCTAAAGTGCTGCTGTGCTTCCTCTCCAAGGTTCTGGGGAAGATTGCACATAACCAAATTATGGGATATTCAAGAATAGGAAACCCCTCGATCATTCCAAGACTTGTTTCAGGCAATATCATAGTACCAAGACAGCTCTGCTGAAGTTGACCAATGACATCAGAATAGACATTGACAGGAAGAAGATCGCCTCGCTCCTACTATTCGACTTAAGCTAAGCTTTCGACACAATTCCGCCATCGAAGCTGTAGCGAGAACTCCAAACTCTTGGTCTCCCGAGCTCGGCACTTTCGTGAATGATATAGTAATTACGAGCCCGCACCCAAGTAGTCACTCTAAATTCCCGTAGTTCTGATCTGCTTGAAACCATGGGCGTTCTACAGGGTTCCGTTATCGGGCCCTCCGTCTTCAATAAAATGACTTACCTGTTTCGCTAGACGGAAAGTTGGGACATCGTCTATCTCATGCGGATGACCTGCAAATTCATCTTTGAATTGAGATAACTAAGATCAGAGAGGGCATTGCTCAGCTCAGCTGAGTAGGACGACTAGAGACTCAATGGTCCAAAAGTTCCGGCCTCTGTCTCAACGCTGGCAGAACGAAGGCAATCTCTTCCAGCTCTGAGAAGAATAACAAAGATCTGAAGAGGATGGACTCGCGAGGGTTTGAGATACAGGATATGAAGTCCATTCCGTGCAGTAATTCTGTCGTGAGTCTTGGTGTTACACTTGACAGTAATCTCACGTGGAAACCGCAAATTGATCAGATATCTAAGAAAATCAATATAGCTCTGTACGGTTTAAGCTTTTTCAGGGCGTGTATCACTAGACCTCTCCGAATTTGCTTAATCGAGTCCTTGGTTCAACCGCATTCAGATTATTGTACGGTCTTTTACCTCAATGCCACGGACGAACAATGGCAACGGATACAGGGACTGAGCAATTCATGAGTGAGATACATTTCCGATCTTGCAAGAGACGAGCACATTACCCCGTACAGGGAGCGTTCGGGTTGGTTACGTTCTGATCCCCAGTGAACGTACTTCATCGTGGTCTTGATGCACAAGATCATGCATTTAGGTGAACCTGGCAATCTAGCTGTGATGGTCATCAGGTACCAATTCGAACGCTCCCTACGTAATGATCTAGAAGTGCGGCTACTCGAGGTTTACTATATGGGTCTCGAGTATGGTAGAAGATTTTCCCAGGTTCAATGTGCTTATTCTTGGAACTCTCTCCCTTTAAGTTCCCGGCAGCTCGGAAAGATTTCATCATTCGGAGGGGCCTTGATAGATTCTCTGTTGATACAATCTCCCCTGAGGATTGATGTGGAGAAGAAGCATTCTCCCAATCTTGAAACTGTGATAGGCTTGGGCCCTTCTCGATTAGTGTTTTTATTTTTTGGAAGAGTCATGCATGGCTCTCCCGCTACCGAACTGAGAGTCCTGCTATATTACTGCGAGATCATTCCTCTCTTCATATTTCTTTTTGAATGTAAAAATGTTCCTCCTTTTCAATCTCCCTCGTTGAGACTAATGTATGTATATGAGTTATTTCGGAGCATTTCGACCAGAGCCGTCACCAGGGGAGTCTGGAAAAAGACCCCAGAATTTTTTTCTATCAGTCCTATGTTGAAATAGTACAAGCAAATCCTGCATCGATTCATCCGACATCTCATGTCGGCCCTAGAGCCCAGGAAAACTCCATTTCAGGCCGTTTTTGAGCCTATTTTGAAAAATCATAGCTCGAACTATCCACAACTCTTTTCGACGTCCTTTGGCGCATTTTCTCCTTCGAGACTGGTACTCTTGCTCCTACGAGATCTAGCTCCTACGAGAAAATTGGTAATCAACTCCTGGAAGTAGTCATCTTGAAATTCCTGGTACAACCTACAATTTAACCACTGGTAGAGATTGATTATCGCATTTTCTTTACATAGGAGTTTCAGTCGATAGAAGTTGAGCTTTCTCGCAGAAAAACCAAACTTGAGTTCAATTCACAAGAATCGTTTTTTCATGTTCGACATTGAAATTGTTCAAATATGTTCTCCAACACAAGAACTATCGATATCGACGAGAATCTGGGTAGAGAAATCATCCCTTGATTCTTGGCATACATACGTTCAATTATACAGTTTTTTATATTTATCTCAAGATGACAACATAGGCATAGGTCTCATATGCTTTCATCTGAACGAATGTTCACCAATGTGGGTCGAATCGCTCCCCAAAATACCCTCGAATATGCGTAACAACTCCCGGATGTGGGCCTTAAGCCAGATGTGATCTGTGGGTTGAAACTGGCGGGTCGAAAATGGGCACTATTTCTCCTATTTTGGGGCAAGTGAGTGAGGGCTTGGTTCCCCGGATTCCTGCTCCCAAACGAGACGAAAGGCCAGAATAGGGATACAGCCGTGTTATTCCGACTCAAAATGATTATTTGAACATGAATCCAGGGTTAATTCCCATCCACGGTATCATCCAATGCTCAAACGGCGTTGAATTCTGTGATAACAGTTTTTGCTCCTGTACTGTAGAATTACGATGATTCAGGGCTGAATTGACCCTAGGATCGTGATTAGATGGTCTTTTTCAGTCGGAATAACATGTTCGTATCCCTATTCTAGCCTTTTCGTTCGTTAGCATGAACACGGGGAATCAAGCACTCGCTCGCCTGCCTCAAAACAGACAAAAAGCGCCCATTCTGGACCCGCCAGTTTGAACCTCCAGCTCGCATATGGCTTAAGTCTCGCCTTCGGGAGTTTCCACACATATTTGGGGATACTTGAAGGAGTTATCCGAGCCAGATTAGAGCACATTTGTTCAGATGCAAGCATATGAGAGCCATGCCTATGTTGTCATTTTAAGCGAAATATCAAAAAACTGTGCAATTAAACCTCTGCCAAAAATCAGGGGATATTTCCTCCGCCCAGATTCTTGTTGATATTGATAGTTCTTGTGTTGAAGAACATATTCGCGCGTTTTGAAGTCCGAAATGAGAAAAATGATTCTCGTAAACTAAGCTCCAAGTTTGGCTTCTCTGCAAAAATGCTCAACTTCTATTAACTGAAATTCCTATGTTAATGAAACACGATGATCGATTTCTACTTGTGGTCAAATCATAGGTCTTACGGAGACCTTCGGAATGATTACTTTCATAAGTGGGTCGATTACCACTTTTCCAGTAGGAGCTAAATCACTTTGAAGAAGGCGCGAATTCGCTCAAATCCGCTCTCAGCAAATAGCTCCTACAAGTCGCTACGCTCATCAATGAACTCCGGACTATCTTTTCACCAAATGTACCAGTCTTGACGAGGGTGATTCGCCCGAGTACGTCAAAAAAATTGGCTCTACTAAGAGTTATAATTTTTCAAAAATATGCTGAAAATCGGCCTGAAATGGACTTTTACTGGGCCCCTGGACTCACGTAAGGTGTCGAAAGAATCCAAAAAAAATTTCTGTACTATTCGGACATAGCATTGATAAGAAAAAATTTTGGGTCCTTCTCCCAGGCACCCTTGCTGACGGCTCTGACCGGAATGCTCCGGGATGACTCATAGGAGAATGTGCCTTCTTCCTTTTCTCCATGATTCTTATGCATCTTTTGATGCCTCAAAATGACTAGTCCTCTCCTGTGATAATCTCAATAGCCTTCACCGGAATGTAACAGTGACATCTGTTCCATACGCTACTGTGTTCTTGTATTTTGCCCTTGGGCGGAAAAAGGTTATTATTCATATATTAATTTTCTCTGTGTCTCTCCCTCTCTATGGAGCGAATGGGATACCCTAAAACGTGATCGCAAAAGCTCTTCCGGCTATTGGTGATCTTATTGTACATATCTTCAATTCCTTTCCCGCTCATGGAAGTTTTCCTGAGGCTTGGAAGCTAGCGCAGCTAATTGCATTCAAAAAGACTGCAGCTCCGTCATCAGTTCCGGACTTCCATCCCATAGCGCTGCTGTGCTTTCTTTCCAAGGTTCTGGAAAAGATCGCACATAACCAAATCACGGAGTACTTGAAAACAAATGAATTACCCGATCCGTTCCGGGGTGGTTTCAAGCAACACCACAGTACCCAGATGGCATTGCTCAAGTTGACAGACGACATCAGAATAGGAATTGGCAGAAAAAAGATCACTCTGCTCCTACTGTTCGGTTTTAGCAGAGCATTCAATACAATCTCACCATCCAAGCTGCTGAGGAAGCTACGCCATCTCGACTCCTCGAGATCGGCACTCTTGTGGATGCAATCATATTCACAGGGTCACACCCAACAAATCACTTCTAGAGTAGGTGCATCTGATTGACTCGGAACCAAGATGGGTGTTCCACAGGGGTCCATCCTTGGGCCTCTCCTTTTCAGCTTGTATGTGAATGATTGAGCTGGCTTGCTAGACGGAAAGTCGGCACATCATCTATTTCATGCAAATGGCCTCCAAATTCATCTCCAAATCGAGAAAAATAAGATCAGGGGAGGGATTGCTCGGCTGGGAGAAATAGGTCAACTTGGTGCTGAGTTGGCCAGAAGTTTCGGCCTGTGTCTCAACGCTGGCAAGATCAAGGCAATCTATTTCAGCTCTGAGAGGAATATCAAAGATCTGAAGAGAATGGACTTGCCAGGGGTTGAGATACAGGATGGAAAGTTCATTCCGTTCAGCGACACGGTTGTGAGTCTTGGTGTTACACTTGATAGTGAACTGACGTGGAAACCGCACATTGACCAAGTAACGAAGAAAGTGAATAGAGCCCTATACGGATTGCGGTTTCTTAGGGCATGTATCACCAGGCCTCTCCGAATTTGCCTAGTCGAGTCATTGGTTCAACCACGCCTAGATTATCGCACGGTCGTGTCCCTCGACGCCACGGATGACCAGCGGCAACGGATACAGATACTCAGCAATTCATGTGTGAGATATATTTTTGATTTCAGGAGAAACGAGCCCATGACCTCTTTCAGGGGACGTTTAGGTTGGTGAAGTACTGATTCTCAGAGAATGTACTTTGCAGCACTCTTGAGGCACAAGATCACATATTTGAGAGAACCTGGCTACCTCGTTGCGATGTTCACCGGGTACCAATCCGAACGCCCCGCACAGGGAGATCTCGGAGAGCGGGTACCCGATGTTTCCAATACGAGACTTGGATGTGGAAGAAGATCTTCCCAGGTTCGATGTGCTCATTTGTGGAACTTCCTCCCTCCGAGCTTTTGGCAGCTGGAAAAGATATCGTTATTCAAAGAGGCCTCGAAAAATCTCCTACTGACACAGTCGCCCCAGAGGATTGATGTAGAGAAGAGGCATCACCTCAGTCTCTGATAGGCTTGGGCCTTTTTCAATTAGTGTTCTCATCCTTAGACGACTCCTGCGTGACTTTTCTGTCACTGAACTGAGACATATCGTGATATTTTTGTGTGCTCATGTTCCTTTTTACATATGAAAATGTTGACTTCTGCACTTTCTAGTAACAGACTGTGAAATTTAATTCTGTCAACTTCGATGCATCTCTTGATGCTCTGATTGACTAGTCACTTCCTGTGATAATGGCGATAACCCCGACCGATATATCAAATTATATTGACTATTCTCCTTCATATCAGCTATGCCGGTGACATACGTTCCATATGGAACTGTTCATTCAACTTTCGCCTTGGGCAAATGGAGGTGATCAATCAATCAATCAATCCCTCTCGCACAGAACATGGCTCGACGTTAAGAGTGCTCTCTACCTCTGGAAAAGCGATGGTGGCTCCTCTAGTGGCCAAATTGGTATATTGCCAATAATAATTCTTAAAAATGAAGAGGAAGGAAACCAAAAGTACCGCTCCCTGCGGATTATTTTTCTTCAAATAATGAAAAAAGTTTCATCGAGATCGGTGCAAAATTCAGCTCAAAAATTTGCAGATAGATTTGTTAAGTGTTGCTGAATTGTATCTGCAAGTTTTTGAGCTGAATTTTGCACCGATCTCGATGGAACTTTTTTTAAATTTGGAGGAAAATAGTCCGCAGGGAGTGGTACTATTGGTCTACTCCCTCTTTGTTTTTCGAAATTGTTATTGACGATATACCAATTTGACCGCTAGAGGCGCCACCATCGCTTTTAAAAAGGTAGAGAGCACTCTCAATGCAGGCGTATCTCGAGGGAATGTTCTTGGTCTACTATTCTTCCTTATCTCCATTGATGACGTCTCTCTGGCTGGCTTGCTAGACGGAAAGTCGGTACATCATCTATTCTATGCGGATGATCTCCAAATTTATCTCCAAATCGAGAAAAATAAGATCAGGGAAGGTATTGCTCGGCTGGGCGAAATAGGACGACTAGTTGCCGAGTGGGCCAGAAGTTCCGGCCTGTGTCTCAACGCTGGCAAGACCAAGGCAATCTACTTCAGCTCGGAGAGAAATATCAAAGATCTGAAGAGAATGGACTTGCCAGGGGTTGAGATACAGGAAGGAAAGTTCATCCCGTTCAGTGATACGGTCGTGAGTCTCGGTGTTACACTTGACAGTGAATTGACATGGAAACCGCACATCGACCAAGTAACTAAGAAAGTCAACAGAGCCCTGTACGGTCGACGGTTTTTTAGGGCATGTATCACCAGACCTCTCCGAATTCGCCTAGTCGAGTCATTGGTTCAACCGCACCTAGATTATTGCGCGGTCGTGTACCTCGACGCCACGGACGAGCAGCGGCAACGGGTACAGAGACTAAGCAATTCATGTGTGAGATATATTTTTGATCTCAGGAGAGACGAGCACATCGCCCCGTTTAGGGAGCGCTTGGGTTGGTTACGTACTGATTCGCGGAGAATGTACTTCGCAGCTCTCTTGATGCATAAGATCATGCACTTAGGAGAACCTGGCTACCTAGCTGCGATGTTTACCAGGTACCAATCCGAACGCCCCGCACGGGGTGATCTAGAAGAGCGGGTACTCAAAGTTCCCAACATGAGACTTGAATATGGAAGAAGATCTTTCCAGGTTCAGTGTGCTCATTTGTGGAACTTTCTCCCTCCGGGTTTTCGGCAGCTTGGGAAGATATCATTATTTAAAGAGTCCTTAAAAAACTTCCTGTTAACCCTATCCTCCCAGAGGATTGATGTGGAGAAGAGGCATTATTTTAATCTGTAATGGGAAGGGCTCTTCTTTAATTTAGTATTTTTACATGTGACCTCAGTCACCCAATTGGTGATCTATAGCTGTGATATTAGTGCGAGCCCTTACCCCTCTTTTTATACTTCTAAGTATGCACCCTGACTAGTCACGAATTGTGATAATTATTGTCCTTGACCAAACCAGTAATTGACTGAAATTATCATTATTATTTTGTTGTACATATATTATATTCATTCTTATACGTGTTATTACATTTCAACGGGCATATGTAGGTGTATGCAATTGTATTTTTTGTCTTCGGACGAATAAAGGACATCTATCTATCTATCTCTGATGAACTCACCTACATTCTTGGAGCTATGATTCCAACGCTGTAGGTCTCACGCACCCAAACCAAACGGGATATCATCGGTATTGTTCCAAGCTATCGAAATCGGTCTCGACCATGTAATTATCTCAAATATTATTTTTTCCTATAAGAGTAGTTCCGCGCTAAACAGACCTACGAAAAAGGGTCATGTCTCAAACTTTTTTCTTGACTTTTTCATTCGATTCTTTGATACAAAATATGAACTTTCTACTACCTATGGGGCCCCAAAAAATTTTTTCAGGTACCTTCGACGGACATTATTATGTTCTTTCGGATTATTTTTAACAAAAAAGTCATGGTATTTATTTCAATAAAATGGATTTTTCTCGGATTCGTTCAGAAATACAGAGATGTGGTTTGCGGCATTCGGAAGGTCTTTGGAAAACCTATCGAAATCGGTCTCGTAGAGTTGATTTCAATGTCTTGGGTGGTTTTATCGGGCAAAAGGGTGAAAAACATCGAAGATTAAATTTTTCGAAAACCCGATTTTTTGCAACCTTGAGAATTTGATATTTCATGTAAAATGTTGTGTTCTTCCAGAAGAGAATAGTCCCGGATTCCTCTATCGCATTCTAACGCATATTTTTGCTCATTATCACGAATTCATTTTCTGAGCTTTTGGAAATCGTCTGTTTTCGGCGCACGCGCAGAAATTTGGATCTTTGAAACCAATTCTATCAGAAAGCTAAAAAAATTTCCTCCAAAATGACCACCTGCCGAAGTTAATTTCATGCTTTTTAATCGTATCTACAACGTATGAAAGATGAACCACCAGCTCAAGTGTGACACGTCGATGGACGCAATCGAACGGAGGCAGGTGTGGATTTTCCTTACTGCTGTCTCCAGTACCTCCGACCCACCTCTGAGGAACTATCAAGATTCAGTGGTCTTTTGAACATTGCAACTCTGGCTCGAATGCATGGAATTGACGTCGGCAGTGGTCATTTTGATGGAAATTTCCTTGGCTTCCTAATGGAGTTATTTTCAGAGATCCAAATACCTCCGCATGCGCAGAATACGGACGATTTCCAAAAGCCTGGAGAATGGATTCGTGATAATTGGCAAAAATAGGCGTTAGAACGCAAAAGAGGGATTCGAGACTATTTTTTCCTGAAAGAACACAGTATTTTACATGAAATATCAATTTTTCAAGGTTTTAAAAAATTGGGTCTTCGCGAAATTTAATCTTCTATATTTTTCACTCTTTTGCCCGATAAAACCACCCAAGACATCAAAATCAACTCTACAAGACCGATTTCGATAGGTTTTCCAAAGACCTTCCGAATGCCGTGAACCACATCTCTGTATCTCTGAACGAATCCGAGAAAACTCCATTTTACTGAAATAAATACCATGACTTTTTTGTTAAAAATAATTCAAAAGAATATAGTAATGTCCGTCGGAGGTACCTGAAAAATTTTTTTGGGGCCCCGTAGGTAGTAAAAAGTTCATATTTTGTACCATGGAACCCAATAAAGAAGTCAAGGATAAATTTAAGACATGACCCTTTTTTGTAGGTCTGTTTCGCGCGGAACTACTCATAAGCTAATACGGAAGATCTCATTTTTTTGTGAAAACTCGGTTACATGACTTCGACGTTCAATCATGACTGCCGCGTCAAAGGCACGCGACCAAAACCAATGCTCTTTCAAAATATAGAGTATCCGGATGATCTCTGAATTTTGGCAAAATATTTTGAGCAATGTCATTTTGGGATCATTCTCAGCAGCCTCTTATATTCGAGAACAATCGATCAAGGAAGCATTGCTCCTATCCAAATTGTTGATATAATCATACCATACATCTAACACATCAAGCTTCTTGGCCTTACAATTTTCCCCACCTTGGATTGGAAGAAGCCAATCAATCATTTGTCCAGGAATGTCCACGGTTCTTTCCACTCGTTGCGGATGATGAATCGTACTTTTTCGCGTCCACTGGAACAGCAGATCATGGTAAATCCTGCGCTCTTCCACTCTGTTTACAGAGTCACGCTCCCGAACGGTCTTGATAAAACCCAGACCTTAAGGTTGCATACTCTCATGAACGCTTGTGTCAGGTTTGCCCATGGTAACATCCCTCGAAGGATACATTTAACACCTCACCGCATTGCGCTGGGATAGTCATCTACTGCAAAACGAAGAAAATATCTCATCGGATCACCGGCCTTCTCGATAATTCATTACGATATTCCATCATTTCTGAGACCGCGTTCCGAATCAGTTACGGATACCCATCTTTACGTTAATCAGAGCACCACAACAAACACATCATGACGTACGAAACATCCCGTGCTGGAGCCTTGAACAAGTCTTCCACTCAAGTCACATCTAAGCTCTTCAACACACTTTTGAGAGTCGATTTTGCAAAGCGAAGCCCTGACGCATTCGAGCATTACCTCCATGAGATACTTTTGGAGCGTGATACGCAGGACTAGATCTTGAGAACCAATGGAGTACACCTTGAAGTAATTACTCGTGCTCCAGCAGGAAAACTCATTTCACCTGGACACGTACACTATCGGTCAAAAGTTTAAGTTCACCCAATAATGTATTTCTCAATTCTGTGAGTTGAACTACTCCGCTCTATTTCACCGCGGAGGACTCTTCTGGATCTCATTTTAAGAGTTCCTTTGCGTACTTCGAAATGGCATCATTCATTTTCATCCGCATAGGTCAGGATCTTCCCAATTTAAGCTTGGGAAAGTGTCGATTTCGACAATTTTTAAGAGAATCTTTTGGCTCGTGCCAATTTGAACCATATAAATGTTCCAATATAGTTATTGTGAGACCTAAAACGACAAGTTTCAAGCTAGAAGATTCGTTCTTGAACGTCCCTCTACGCCACTGCTTATCTGAGCTATGACATTTTCTCTGAGGGGAAATTTCTCGCAAAAAAAACATTCCGATTCGAGAGAGATACAGAGATGCATTTTTATGGAGTATGACTATCGTTCCCGTCATCTATCATCTATATCTTGATCGAGAAAACAAGAAACTTCAGGAATATGCCCCAAAAAGTGAATCTTCTCGTCATTTTTTAATACAAATGCTAGTTATGGCAAAAAATCTCCCTTCAGAGAAAATGTCATAGTTCGGATTGGAGATAGCGCAGAGGGACGTTGGAGAACGGATTCTGAAACTCTAGACTTGTACTTGTGGGTCTGACAACTCCGATATTGGAACATTCATTTATGTGGCTCAAATTGACACGAGCCAAAAGATTCTCTCAAAATTCGTCGAAATCGACACATTTCCAAGCTCAATCTGGAAAGATCCCGAATCAGGCGGATAAGAATGAATGACGCCATCTGGAAGTACGTGAAAGACCCTTCAAAATGAGCTCCGGAAGAGTCCTTTACGGTCAAATAGAGCCGAGTAGTTCAACTCACAGAATTGAATATAAGTTTTTGGGCGAGCTTAAAATTTCGACCGGTAGTGTCTAACAGAATTTGCTATTATCGCTCTCTAGTGCAGACGATAATATCCCATAACGTACATCTAGACTTGAGAGTCAGTGTATCACATTTTTTTGCATCTCTTCTGTCTCTATTTAAGATTACTTAGGAAACTTTCCCTGTCAAATATCTTATTTCTGCAACGTATTGTTCCTCATATGCATTTTGAATTAGGCAGATAGGGTTTACCCTCTGCCTTCAATGAATTCATCAATCAATGAATCTCTCTCTCCCTCTCCCTCCAGGAACTTCACGTAAAAAACTCATTCCCTTTGGTATGTTCACAGTCTACGGGTGAGAATGGTGCAGTCATAATTTCGGTCTCAGATGGCCACATGACATCACGAGAAGTGGAGAGGCATTTGGAATCCCGAGAAGATTACCTCGAATTACTGCCGCAAAAAGCGCCACCGACTGTACCAACAGAAATGTTCAGCAGTGACCTGCTAGGAGATAAGGTCAATTGAAATAGAGTTTGCAAAAGATTTGGAAATATGGCGTCTTTCTGTCATATGGAGTCATTCTGATGATGTTCAAAACTCTACCTGGAACCTATTGATTGTCACATATTGAATAAAGATTATCAAACTCCAAATTCATCAGTGTCAGTCCCGCTCCTCTGATCTCAAGATCTTTATGTGGGCTCAGAATCCCAATATCCACAAGATCGGGTGAGGGACACGGAGGATCCCGAGCAGTGGTCTTTGGATCATTTGTGCACTCGTAGTGGACATCGTCCAATAGAGAGATTCGTGATTATACAGTATGTCCAACAAGTACCGACCAGACCCCACCCCCCATATCCCCCAGAATTGCGTCGTGCAGAAAAATGTTGAATACAAAGTTGTTGGATATCGGATGAAGATTCAGATGTGCCTCCCAAATCCCCCCCCCCCAACCTCCTATTTGCCCCATTGCGGCCAACTTTGAATTTTCAAGAGCAAACCCCCATTTTTGACCTCAGATTCTGGAAGATCAGAGAATTTCACGTCTAGATAGGTCTTTATGATATTGGTCAAAAAGACCCCAAGGGGTAAATGGCGGTCATCATGACCCACGAGGTACGGGACCCCCGTATCTCCCCAGGATTACGCTTAGCAAAAAAATGTTAGAAACAACAGAAGTTGTTGGATATCAAACAGTAGTTTAGATTGGGAGATATTCAGGGGGGTCTCGTACTTCGTAGGTTAATATGACCCCCATTTACCCCTCGAGGTCACCTTAACCAATGTCATAAAAATCTATCTGGATGTGAAATTTTCCGTTCTTCCAGAATCTGAGGTCGAAAATGAGTGTTTCCATTCGAAAATTCAAAGTTAGCCGGAATGAGCAGATTGGGGAGGGGGGGGGGACATCTGAACCTCCACCCAATATCCAACAACTTTTATATCCAAAATTCTTTTGTTAGACGTAAACCTGGGGAGATAGGGGTGTCCCGTACTTCGTAGGTTGTTATGACACCCATTCACCCCTGGAGGTCACCTTGACCAATGTCATAAAGATCTCTCTGGGCGTGGAATCTTCCGTTCTTTCAAAATCTTAGGTCGAAAATTGGGGTTTTCATTTGACAGTTCAAGGTTAACCACAATGGGGCGAATGGGGGAGTTGTGGCTCACCCGAACCTTCTTCCAATATCCAACAACTTTCGTATCCAACATTTTTTTGCAAGATGTAGCCCTGGGGAGATATGGGGAGGGAACGGAGGGGGGGTCCGGTACTTCTTAGACATACTGTATATTAGGGTGTGCGTTATTTCCCAACTCTCGATTCTCCACGATGACATTGTGGATCTTCGATTTTTGATATGGAAGAATGGGAGAAAACTTCTGCTACGCTTTGCAGGACGCATCATGCTTTGCTGCACGAACATCATTCCAAACATTGAAAACCGTATACTGGAAATTTCGCCCTCCCAACCCTCTGTGTCTCCGGGATCGCTGTGATTTTTCATGGCTCTTTTTACAGCTGGAAAAATATCAAAATACTACGGAATATCATTTCCACGGAAAATTCTACGAGAAATATAATGGAACTCAAATTGACATCTTTATCGTGTTTCTCGTAAAATTTCACGTGAAAATGATGTGTCCTGATATTTTTCTAGTTCGGAAAGAAGCCACGGAAGATCACAGTGATCTCAGGAACATGGAGGGTTGAGAGCGCAAATATTTTAGTGTAGGAGGAAATCTGCTGCACCTTTAATTTTCGGACCATCCGAGAGAAAAAAATTGTTCTCCCCTTGTCACTTGTGGAACCAACTCTATAGAAAAGAACTTGTGCCCACCAGTTTTGAGAGATGATGATCCCCTGAGAACAATGAGGTGGAATTGGTCCACCACGTTCTCGTCACTATTGAAGGCTCTCCGAGTAGATGGATCGGGAATAGTGCGATATGATAGTTAATAGAGATGTTGTTCCATCCGTTTGGTCGAATTCCATCCCCAGAATTGAGCCTCTTTCCGTTATACTTGTCGAGTTTCTCCTTCCCTGCGTCCACAGAGTTGATGGAAGTATTTGGAATTCCTGCTTTTCCAAGGCTTCCCTATTTGAATGATGATAAGCTCGCAGTAGAATTTGATGTGAGAACTACATACAAAGTCGACAGCTATAATTTAGACTTGTTACGTGCATCTTCTTCGACCGGAAGAATCAGCTTTCAGGGGCTGAACAAGTTCCCCGAGCTCCTCTCTCAAATAATTTTCGTCATTGTCACCTTATCAAAGTGCATAGTAGTTCATCATACGTCAGAGTGGAATGGGCAATAGGATTTGGGAGCGACATCTGCTCATTTTTTGAGTAACAAATGTTCATGTTCTTCTTTGAAGCGGTGGGCGTGACAAATTTTGCAAATTCAACGATGCAGGTTTTTGGCCAAAATAATGTGGTGCTGCCAAACAAAGAAGAATTTTGATCGTCTATTCTCATTCTTTAATTTCCCACCACCCGATTCATCCTAGCTCGGATGTTATTCTTTTGACATACAAAAAAGTGAAGGAAGTCAGTATTTTCCAAAAAGTGAGTTACACTTATCATGGAAGCACGACTCTGACCAGGTATCTGAGTCGCTATCAGAACAAATGTTTTATGATTGAAGGACGTTTACAAAGTCACGTAAGTTTTGCTCTGATTTTTCTGGAACAATGTTATTTTCTCCACAGGCTGAGGAGTATCGGAAGCCGAGTCAGTAACATTGGGAAAGTACGAAATCAGATGATTTTCCAACTCTCACCGAAAGCACTACGCATTTGTCATGAAAAATCGATATCAGACCATCCTGGAAACCATAGAAACTATCTGAAAAACATTCTTCCAAGGCGTGAAAGACCCGACCTCGTTGGAATACTATACGGTACACTAAAAGGCAAAGTTTCTGTGAATTTCCTCATAGGGTGTTCAATGTCGGAAATGATGTTCATGCGGCAAAGCAGGATACGTCGTAGGAGGCGTGACAGAAGTTTGCTCCCATTTTTTATTCAAACCAAAGATCAAAAATCCACGATGGTATCGTGGAAAATCGAAAGTTGCGAAATAATGCACACCCTATTATGTCGTTATACAGTTTGCGACGTGACCAGAATAGTATCCCGATTCCATCTTATTATATCAAGGAGATATAACGAGTCATTAGAATCCAAATTTACCTAATGAATTTCGAACTAGATCGTAGACAGAATGGTCTCTTATTCAATTACTCAGATCAATGGATATTTGGAATCCAAATAACACGAATGCAGAAATGAAAATAATCAAATACAGTCCACCAGCTCACAATTCCACAGATAATAGGGCTGCCGCCGAGCTCGGAAATTTCTCGTTCTCGTCGAGCGAGATCGAGCGAGAACGAGAACGGAGGTTACGATGATTCTCGTGGAATTATTTTTCGACGAGACGAGAAGCTTCCTGCGATTCTCGAGATTTCTCGCGAGAATTCCATAATTTCGAAAACTGGATGGAGATAGAGAAATGAGTATTAGAAAACATCTGCATTATAAACGAAAATACATACTACTTGGAAACATTAATAGCATGATTTGGTAACACCACACCTGTGATAATATGGGTAAAAATATGTAGAATCAGATTTGAAGAATAATTTATGGAACAATTTCACGAATGTAGCTTTTCAAATCTGAAACCATCGACCTGTTGATACATAGAAAGCTCTCAAAATGATATCATTCAAGGAAAATCACTGTTTAGTTACAATCGGAGACCCTTGAGAAAAAACTCTCTCTTGTGGAACTGATGTCGGCGTGATGCATAAAATATCTCGAGCCACTCGTGCCAGATTTGGATAAACAGCTGCAGAGGTTTTCTAGCAAGCCAACGGATCAGTATCTGCGGGAGCTTTGCGCGCTCAGATAAGCATTATTAGTTTCACTATTCCAAGCTGAACGTTTCCTCTGCTGAAACATAATTGTGGAAACATTCATACGTTGATTTTCGGAATCAATATATTAACGTCTTGGGACTCATGACTTTCATTTTGATTGAACCCATCGACGTATTACTCGTTTTTGTAAATTTCTCCAAATTTCTTGATATATTTTTTCTCCAACTCAGAATCTCAATGGCTGACATCAAATGACTCCACCTTGTGGCTTGGATCCAAAATGAGCGTAACGAAATGAACCTAGTTGCTTCTTCGAGAATGTTTCAGTACTCCCCCCACCCATCTTCGAAAGCGAGGAAAGGCTGCATCTCAACACCGTTCTCATAAACTTTTCTATCAAATCGCCAGGTCGTATTTTCTATTCTATCAAAAACCATGTTGAATGCAACTCAATATGCTCCTTGATTAAATTGATTGCTTTTATCGACTATAGTTATACGCAGGTTATACGTGGAACCGAATGCTATAGCTCAATCCAGAACTTTGTCGAGAAGTTTCGTCGATGGCCGAGGAATTTCTCGGCGAGACGAGATCAGAAATTTTCGTTCTCGAGTCCCAAAAACCGAGGACAAGAATGTAGTTAATATTTTCTCGTCGAGACGAGAACATACAAATTTCTCGGGTTTCTCGCTCGACGGCAGCCCTAACAGATAATCTCTCGATGTCACTAATGTCGTCGTACATTGAGCTGGAAACAAAATTCATCACTCACTGCTATGGGAACATTCCGATCGAATTTCCCAATATTGTTCGACATATTTTCGCGGATCGAGTCCTCCATATCAGTAAGCTTTATCAACAGTATTGCTCGACGACATTCATAAATGGATTCGAGATAAGTGCAGGTTGTAGCAAGCACTTTTCATGATCCTTCTCCTCTTCCACATGAGGGGATAACCCATCAGGCACTATAAGAAAGCTCCTTTGCTCCCCTGTGTGGAACTCACGAAATCATCGGTATACCCACTGAAAACACCTCCGACACTCTGACCAGTCGCACCTTGGCCGGAAACTTCATATCCCCAAGAAATTCTCGCTCCAAATAGTACTGCATTGGAATAGTGCGAAAAATTTTTTTCAGGTCCCTCTGAAACCCCCCCCCCCCCTTATAGGCCCCAGGTTCATTTAAGGGACATTTCAGACCCTTTTTCAGCTCATTCTGGAAAAATCGTAGTACCAATGGGATACATATCTATCTGACGTACTTGGTTGCATTTCATGAGTAATTCTGTAGATTTTTCGTTCTTGATGTTTGATATATGAGTTGATTATTTGGTCTCATCGATCTTAAAGGATGGTGGGGAACTAAATAAATTCCCAAAATTTCATGAAAGAAATTTCATTGCTACGTTTCGTCCACTAAGTTTCGCGGACCTCATCAGGCTTTGGGTTTCTGTTTTGACTCATCAAGATAGAAAATATGAAATTTTTTACAAATGATGGATATGTGAATATTGAAGATGCGCAACTTACGTTATTCTTTAAATTGTCATGATATTTTTGAACGATCTTGTAATAGAGTACAGACATAACGTCTGGCTCCTGTCGATACAAGTAAATAGTTGTGGGCAACGGCTGACGAAGCTCGTTGACCCCCGCTCTCTTTCTCTCTCCCACATGCACTACTTTCCATATATATGTCACCTACTGTATGCTGCGATCGCGCTTATATGAATATGAGTGTAAAATGAGACTGATGACTCATTCTATTTAGCTGTATCGACAGGTGCCAGACGTTATGTCTGTGCTCTATTACAAGATCGTTCAAAAATATCATGACGATCTAAAGAATAACGTAAGTTGCGCATCTTTAATATTTACATATCCATCATTTGTAAAAAATTTCATATTTTCTATCTTTATATGTCAAAACAGAAGCCTGATGAGGTCCTCGAAACTTAGTGGACGGAACGTAGCAATGAAATTTCTTTTATGAAATTTTGGGAATTTATTTAGTTCCCCACCGTCCTTCAAGATCGATGAGACCAAATAATCAACTCATATATGGTTGCATTTCACTCGTTGACGCAAGAACTTTCATGGGGAGAATGATCTGGGACCGATAATCAACCCTAGCAGCTTCTAGAAGCTATTTATTGAGAGCAACTTTCAGTGATTTTTGCGTAATTCTCTGGATGACCTAGATCTAACTAGAAAGGCGATAATCGACTCTCACCAGTGGTCATTTTGAAGGTCTTGGGGGAATCTACAATTTTTCCATTGGTCAGAGTCAATAATCGTACTATTGACAAGAGCTGCAGTCAATATGAGCTGAGCGATTTTCGAAAACGTCAAAAATAGTTGATTCCTCAAATGTATCTCGATCCTGCTCACTAAACTTGTGCAAATGTGTTCCTCAAGACATCCACTTTCAGTGCAGGGAATTTGATCAGGGTTATCTTCTTCAATTCTCCAGCCCAGTGTTACAATATGTGCCGAATTTCGTCATTTCAGGAAGAACGAAATCACTGGCCACGGTCGCACATGCTCCCATCCAAACTATCGTGCACCAATCTGTGTTCAAATACTCCCAAATGCACCCCGGAATATATATCAACTTTCCTCCGCATTCGTCCACATATGTAGGCACATATTTGAATTGGTTACCTCTGATTCCCTTCGACTTTGCAGGGGAAATTATTCGATGCATAATCATCGTCAGTCTAAACTGAAGGGGGTTCCATGATTTTGATCAGCATAGTCTCGTCATCAGTAGTTCTAGTATCATAGATGATGATCATGATGAACCATCTGACTTGATCATGGACTTTCGAATGATTCATCTCCCATTATAACTCATTGGATCTTGATGACAGGATGAAAATCGATGCCGCGTCATCTTTCTTGGTCTGGATTGATGACCTCTCATTGACTAGATCATGGAATCCTCATCGGTAGTGCCTCATCCGTTTTTGACCTTGAGAAATCATGCCGTAATAATTCTCATATTGTGACTTTATTATATTGTGTATCGGCTCAAAATTATCCTTTTGATCCCAACTACAAAATCTAGTGAAAGACAAAGCACGGTTTGCTTGAACTGATTTTAAATGAAATTTTCAGCTTCGGTCCTGGAAGTTTTGGCTTTTGTTTCTGCGTAATTTAGACATCACATTCATCGAAGAAGGAAAATCTTTTGCCGAGCCGATTCTGAGGAATGTCAATTGGAACATTTTTGGAGTTCTTTTGGATTTTTTGGTTTTGAAATCTTCGAGAAATTCTTCTTGGCTGCGGATTTATCATTCCTGGAGCATATTTTCTCATCAGAAAAAGCTTTTTTGTTTTCCTGGAAATCCCCAAGCAGTGACCAAAATCCTAATTCCAGTAGATTCTACGTAGAGAACCACCATGATTCGTATCGTGAGGTGGGTTTCATCAAAGATTATATTGGAAATATGGTATATTGATAGACATCGTTATTTTGAGGATATACATGGTGGACCGGGGTACCCATTGAAATCGAGAAATAACTCATAAGAATTCAAGAATCCCTTGTTTATTCGAACATTCATTCGTTCTGAACGTCACCGTCAAATCTTTCAGAGAAATTACATCGGTGAGTCTTAAGTATGCGGGTTATCGAATTTCATACATAGAGGCTATTGTGAGCGCACACTGCTCGGAGAAGTTTCTTTTCGTAGTTTTCTTTTGACTTCGAAACTTGATGATTTTCCCAGAAAATATCGAAATCATGGTGATCTGATTCAACTGCTTGCTCATTGTAAAATACTAGTCCCCTATTTTTCATGTCACAGAAATGCTCAATGTGAGAAAAAAACTGCATGAATTTTTGGGGTGACGCTAAGCTCCAAGTCTATGTAACTTTGGCGAAACTTCTCAATGTATTCTTTGTAGATCGGACTGAGATTCTTTCCAAAACACGAACTCACAACATTCTTGGAATCCGAGAACGTTCAAACGTATTTCACCAATCCAAGGTTTGATTAAGATCACAACAAGTCAACATTATCCAAAAGAATCCTACAGGAATTTTCCTTGAATGCTGGGCTGCCATGTGTCACCTCTCGCTCAACATTGCACTCTTTGATCCACATTGTAAATTCGTATTCAAACTCACGGTGCATATGAGTGGATATAGTACTAGCGTATTGCCTCGCGTTGCTCGGCTTGTAGAGGTTTCAGAGAGGCGTATGAGTTTCTCAAAATATCTGGGGAAATCAACTAGTAGAAGTTTTGATATTACCCTTGGCTAAATTGGATTAAGATGATGTTAGAAGTTCCAATTAAATGTTGTTTTGGGGCGATTAGAGTTGAAATATTTCATTCATATATTTCCAAAAGATCACTATCTCTAGTTACCGCAAGTACACCATGTTCAAGATTGAAAAGCTTGTACTGGGAAGATTCGCTTCCCTAACGCTAATTTTTCATGGCGCTTCTTATCGCTTGAAAAATATCAAAACACCTTATTAACACGTATAATTCTGCGAAGAATACGATAGAAGTATCCGCTTCGGGCTTCAAAGTGCCCCTTGCGTGGTATTGACGATTTTTCGAAAAAATAGCTTAAACTGTGATAGGGGTACCTCATGGCTCAGATTTGATATCTTCATCGTATTTCTCACAAAATTTCACGTCGAGATAGTATATCTCGATATTTTTCAAGCGACAAGAAGCGTCAGGAGATATTCAAGTGATCCCAAAGACACGAAGGATGAGAAGGGTGAATTCTCCCGTATTGGCCTTTAGATGTTAAATCCGGTGTTCGGGTGATAGCCATAAATTCATCGCACCGGGTTTAGCGAAAGTTTTCTTATATCCTTTATATCATAGATCGAGAATCCACGGTCGTAATTTGAGGAACAGGAGATCGGAAAATGATATTATCTATATGATGGGGAGCGCGCGTGCGTGAGAGCTCCTCTCACTCTCACACGTGCCATCTGACGTGAGCTGCAAAGCTCGCGCCCAATAGCTGTAGTCAGTCTTCCGTGCACCTCTCTTGAGGACAGAAGTCCGCGCGTCCGGCGCTCCTATTTAGTTTCCAGTTCCGGCACGTATTTTACATGGTTATAAGCGCGCGTGCGCGAGAGCTCCTCTCCCACTCTCATGTGCCATCCGACGCGAGCTGCAGAGCTTGCGCCCGATAGCTCCAGTCAGTCTTCCACACGCCCCTCTTGAGGACAGAATTCCGCGCATCCAGCGCTCCTATGCAGTTGCTAGTAAGCTTCATATACGCGCAGATGTAGTCAAACCGGAGCGCTCACCTCAGTTTTCCGCATGCCTTTTCTTACAGGCAGTCGCACAAGTGCGCGAAATCTCCTCTCGTTCTTCTAAGTGCCACACACTGCATACTATATTGCTCGCGCCCGGGCGCTAAAATCAGTCCCTCGCGAACCTCTCGTGCGAGCAGACGGACGCGCGCTCAACAGTACCAGTCAGTTTTCTGTGGTTTTCCTCTACGCGCAGACATATTCGTGCCGAGCCACTGATATCACAGTCTACCCGGAAGCAGCAGCTACTCGTTCACATCGAATGCAGATCAAAACAACCCGTTAGAGAAGCAGTGTTGGAAGGAAAACATCATGGATTTCAAGATCTATGGATGGGTAAGTAAATCTCATCAAATAATTTTATCATCAGAAATCTTCTTCGGGGCATATTTCCATTTCCCGGTGTGCTTCATATACGCGCAGATATACTCAAGCCGAGGCCCTCATCTGAATTTTCTGCGCGCCTCCCTTACAGGCAGTCATACACGTGCGCGATAACTCCTCTCCCTCTCCAAGTGCCATACAATGCAAGCTACGTTGCTCGCGCTCAGGCGCTTGAGCCAGTCCCTCACCGACCTCTCTTGCGAGCAGACATACGCGCACCCGGCCGCTCCAATCAGTCTATCCGAAGGCATCACTCACTGTTACAAATCAGACGCAGATCAAGAGGACTCATTAGAAGAGCAACATTTGGAGTGAAATATCTTGTACACAGAGGTCCACAAATGGGTAAGCAAACTGCTAACTTTTCACACTAGTCAATACTAACTATTCTGAAGAATGATATCAGAAGTATTCTATTTCATTTTACATCAATATCTAAGCTCACTTAATCTGTATTATCGAAATTTATCTTCTGTAGGATAACACTTAGACACATGTGTATCTGCAAAATGTGATTCCGATCTTATCAATCGAAAATAGACGTTTACACTCTAACATAATACAAAAAAAATTCAACTATTCTTATTCTTTATTTTAGGGTTGATGAAACACCACCACAACAGAAACAACAGAACAAAATTGATGATCAAAACATTGCAGCAAGATTGGATTGGAGAAATCTATTTGGAAAAGGTCACCATCGGCAATACAGCATCCATTATGGGGTAAGTAAACAACTTGAGTGATTATATCAAATCATTTAACTCCTTCTACACATAATATCCTTGTCCAAAACAATTATATGTGCATTCATAGAATCGGGGATAATTTAGATAAGATACAGAATAATAAATTGGTAATTTTCAGGTACCAAGTTTTATATTATCATCACTCCAACTAATACATACTCTTGATAGAATTCGCATTATTTCATTTTTATATGGATAAAATATTCGATCATTATCATGCAATCATCCAAGGTTGATCAATTCAATCCTAATCTCTAATTTCTTCCACAGGCACACAAATAATAATAATAATTCAACACCCAAGTGTTGAATATTATGGGCGTTCACAGAAAAACGATCCACGAGTGTTTGGTACACGATCCAACTAAGTACAAAGAGAGTGCTATTGAAGAGGGAAAATGAAGAACACCAATGCAGACCACAGCTGCGCTGACCTTCATGAACTTATAGTGAAATAACACGTGAGTTTTGAACGTTGACAAGTATCTCGAAATGTAATAATATAAGTAAACGGACTTGAAAAGAAGGGAAAATTCAAAAATAGGAAAAACTGTTCAATCTCCCCCAGATCTTACAGAATTATTAGTCCATATTATACATAATCTAATCTAACTTCACTATATAACATAGAAAACTTCCCTCAGTCTCTACCAAAAACTGAACTTGTCAATCGCGTTTCCTTGATTCAATCACTGAATTTGTGACAATTCTCATAATGAGATAAACAAATTTCATTCCCGTTCATTTGATCGAAGATTTTCATAAAAACACGTCAAATTCTACATCCCCGAGTACGATCACATACATTTACGAGTTGCAACAACCACGTATTGCCATGTCTCATATAGAGATCGAGACTTTCATCTCTCAGATCGACAAATCACGATTGTCTGTTGCCGAGCTACTGTGAATGTTGGGTATTCTTACTCGAAAAAAAAATAACACAAAACACCAACACCACTCTTCTGAAACATGTTGCTGGATTTCCTCTGATCTGAGCATCGCTCTGGCCCCGACACTGGGAAACCAGATCGACGTATCAGTCTCATCTGATCATGTCTCCTTCAACATCTGTGATGGAGAGTTACATTCACACTTCAACATAATACACAGTCAAGTTTCCAATCAATTTTAATATAAAAAAACGGATAATGAATGAAAAGCTCTTTCAATTTCATTCAATAGATAAATATTGAATTTTCCCCAATCAGTTGATATATCATCAAGATATGTACGTTTGAGAACCATGAATTTAAGATTGAGGATTATTGATGTATTTTGAAAATTCAAATATATTAGGTATCACTATCTGTTAATATTTGTAGAGAATCCAAAACATTGGTAAGAACTAATTCTTTGATTGTGCCACTTCAAATTCGAATGCTGTAGAAACTTCCTTTTAGTAATAGGCCAATATATGCTCTGAAAAAATTGTATGACATCATTTCTTCTAACATGAGTGATACGATTGCAAACTCACACCTCGAATAATAATAAGAAGTCCTCAAATTGAGAAATTACTTCACATTATGTTAAGAACTTTTATTATATGTAGAATGATCATGTATCTATGTCTGAATCGCAAAATAGAGATAAAAATAGTCTGGTTGGGGAAATATCCCCAACCACCCTCGTGTCAATTTATTTCCCGTAGAATAAGCATGATTCAGAAATCATAACTCATCACATAAAATATTCTCGAACGATCTTCAATTGTACACCAGATCAAACTCAAATTCAAAGAACCTAGATCACTTACTCATGATAATTTACAGAATCGTGAATGGATCTAATATCACTTGAAAATATGAAATAATTTCCTCATTTCATTGGAAATTCAATACTTTCCGTTAATCTTGCATAATCAAATCCGATTCAAAGCTTTCCTGAGAGGGAAAATATCAAATCATCCTCGTCACACATGCTCAAAACATACCACACCACACTTTTACGAGTTGCAACAGCACATAATGCCTTGGCTCATATGGGAGTTGGGTTTCTCATTCCCGAGTGCAACAGAGTGTGACTCCCTATTGCCCAGCTATTGTAGAAAAACAACACAACACTGACACCACTCTTCTGAAACATGTTGCTGGATTTCCTCTGATCTGGACATCACTCTGGCCCCGACACTGAGAACCCAGATCGACGTGTCAGCCTCATCTGATCATGTCTCCTTCAACCTCTGTGATGAAGAGTTACATTTTCACTCCAAACATAATACACTCTCCATTTTCAACTCAATTCCATCACTCAAACACGAAACGAAGATGATGGATCAGTATTCCAAGTTCACCCCAACTTTTATACAAAAATTTTTCATGAATATCCATCAATTTAAATCATTCCATCATCATATGAGGTCTCATAAAGTCAAATGTTTTTCTCAAGAGGCTCGTAGAAAGATTGAATAAAAAATATTTCCAGTAAATCAAATTCTTATAATCGTTTCTGATAGTTACATACACTAACCCATCCTAATGATTCAATTACAGTCTAACTCCACAACTACATTCGTCAAGTGATATTAAATCCATTCACGATAGTCATGATCTTCTTTTATAATATGCCATAATCATTTTTCGAAATCAATAACTCATTATTATATCTGACAAAATTTTTAGAATTAATCCAATCGTTTTCCCGATCGAACTGCAAATAATTCATGAATATGCATATGAATCCAATATCACTAACGAAATTCAAGTCATTTCCTCTTATTTATTAGAAACCAAATACTCTCGCGTTAATCTCTCGGCATAGAATCCGATTCAAAACTTTCCCAAGGAAAAAAGTATGAAATCATCCTCGTCACAAATGCTCAAAAAATACCACACCACACTTCTACGAGTTGCAACAGCACATAATGCCTTGGCTCATATGGGAGTTGGGTTTCTCATTCCCGAGTGCGACAGAGTGTGACTCCCTGTTGTCCAGCTAATGTAAAAAAACAACACAACACTAACACCACTCTTCTTAAACATGTTGCTGGATTTCCTCTGATCTGAGCATCGCTCTGGCCCCGACACTGGGAACCCAGATCGACGTGTCAGTCTCATCTGATCATGTCTCCTTGAACCTCTGTGATGAAGAGTTACATTTTCACTCTGAACATGAAACACTCACCAGTTCCAACTCAATTTCATATCATAAACACAGAACGAGGATGATGAATATTAAAGTCATTCAATCGAATCAAAGACTTCTCAAAAATTGAAATCTTTCGAAGTAAATGCTCAATATGAAAACAAAAAACTTTCCTGATGAATGTATTCCCAATAATTGCTCTTGATGATAGCGTATCGAAAACCATCACAATGCATCAACTCAATTCTCCCCTCACGATTGCATCAATCGAGTGATATTGGATTTATTTACAAAAGACATTCCCAATACTCTATACGATACCGTTCCTCAATGTAAATTATCTATCCCTTAATCTCATGAAAATTACTTGAATCATAAACTGGTTGAGAGAGTTCTCTCAACCACCCCCCTATATAAAATGACGCCCTCTAATATAAGCATTCGAGATAGACATGAACCGCTTTTCACTTCATATTTCCATAAGTCCAAACATCGAAAAAACGTTCAATTTCTCCTCCATATAGAACAAAATTCAAAAACTAAAAAGTATCACGTATTCTCACACTCAATGCGAGTAAAGATACGAATATCATCATCTCCAGAATCAAATCAAAAAGTCTTGGAATTCATTCAGAAATATTTCAGAAATCTGAAGTCCATTCGTATCTATCCAACACTCCATCACTTCATCGGTATAATTGCACTCTATCGTCACTATATTACCATTTCCATTTAAAATTAATTTGTTCTTTTGCGGATCGGTCTATCTCTAACACAAAAAAAAAATAAAAACCATTAAATAAAGCTAACTTGAACACCGAAGTTACTTCACATCTGAAAGTGAGGCGGCCTTGTCAACCGTAAGGAGTTACTCGGCTACCTTCGATGTTGAAAACGGCGGTGTCTCGAATTTCCTAATACGTTTCACTAAAATACGCCGTAAAATGACTCCCAGCATGCACCCAATACGAAAATATTCAAACGGAACACATAAACATCGATTGCTCCAAACCTTCGCCAATGGATTCGGAAGCTTGGGCAGTGTTCGAAAGGGCTCCGTGAGACCGATCAGCGACTGTCTTCACGGCAAGAATTAGTAGCAAATCGAATATATAATATCAACGTATGAATACATATAAAAAAATCGGAAATACATATAAAAAACTCAAAAACACGTCAAAAATACGTAAACGACTCAAAAACACGTCAAAAATACGTAAACGACTCTCTAACACGTGTTCTATACATCGCGGAAAAATCTAGGGACATTTGACCTGGTCTAGGGACTTTACGTGCCGGCAAGTTGGCAACACTGATTCAATTTCATGTTGGCAGCCCTGATATAGCGATTCCGTGGGGGAATAGGCACCTGGTGTCTCTTAAAATAATAATTCATAACGCCCAGCATGATAAGCAATTGAGGTGGTGGTATGAGTCCCAGGGATGTTCTGTTAGGTTGACTTGGGAACAGCGGTTTGTTGACGCAATTCATGTAATTTTTTGCATCACTCTTGACAGCTCCAGCTGCAACCCATTTCATGTAGTGACTCAAATCCCCCTGGACAGTCCTCAGTTCACAACATTTGTGGAGCTTGCCTTTTTCCGCATAACACCAAATACATGGATAAGCACAGCTTTGTGGCATTATCTCACTGATGATACCGGCCAATTTCAAAACGTTGGCAACCGTCCCTCCGAGTTCTCCGAGTCCCGAGATTCTACGTGAGATTCATGATCGAGGGCCTCGTCGGGAACTGTAATAGCGTTTTTGGCTACTCTTTTGGGGGTCCAAGTGGAGCTAGAGACTTGCTCTGATGAGAAAATATGCTCCAGGTGAGACGATTCATGTTTGGATCACTGAATCCACAGCCAAGAAGAATTTTCCAGAGATTTCAAAACCAAAAGTTCCAGGAATGTTCCAATTGACATTCCTCAGAGTCGGATCGGCGGAAGATTTCCCTTCTTCATGTAACTTGATGTCTAAATTACGCAGAAACGAAACCCAAAACTTCGAGGACCGAAGCTGGAGATTTCATTTAAAATCAATTCAGGCACACCGTGAAAGGCCTCAAAGCACAGGGAGTGGGTGCGTGCGCGAAAAGGTTGAGTGCTGTAGAGACGAGCCTTGAGCCAGGAACGAGCTTTACGTTCAAATCACCCGATTAGAATTCAGCATCACCTCAACCATACGAGCTTACGTGACCATGGACATGATCTTAACCGTTTCAGCTCACAAATGAGATAACGGGCTAGAATGAGGATTCAAATATCCTTTTTTCACTCAGATTAACCATCTTAACTCGTTCACTACCTTATCTATTCCTAACCATTCATGATATTCTTCTTGTAATGCATCGAGGAATCTGAAAAGTTCTCTGTCACTACACGAAACAGAATGGAACGCTGATGGAGTCTCAATACGGAATCATACGAAATAAGAGAATGAACATAAGTTTTCTGGAATCCTACTTCTGGCAATTTCCCACCGTTTTTCCACCCCAGAAACACATTTTGACGAGGAAAATGTCATTCTAGATACCAGAGCTAATCCTGTGGTAGACGGGTTGAGCTGTTTCTGAGGTTGTTGGACGCTGCTCACCCTGACACCAAAACTCTGACTGCACTGACAGAAGAACTTGCCTTGCAGATAGTGCAGCATGGCCCGACTCACCAACACACCCCAAATGTATCGCACACATGGATTGATCATATTTACGTAGATGACAATGACATCATTACTGACTCTCAAAATAGACTCCTGCCCAGTTTTGGCAGGCACTCGGACATAGACGTCACCATCAACGTCTTTACTCCCACTCCGCCAAAAAATACCTTCACTTATAGGGATTTTCGTAACATCACTCCGGAGATGCTGAATGACCGTCTGCTTCGCTGCGACTGGACAGCTCTTGAACATGCTGAAATCAGTTTGGAAGACGCAATTCACTGCTTAAATGAGAACTTGAAGACTGTTATAGATGAATTAGCGCCGGAAAAAAATATCAACCCGCGAAAAAATTATGCACCTTGGATTGGTCCTGAGTTGAAGGTACTCATGAATGAGCGAGATGCGACGCGCAGGCGCTGGGAGCGGAATCAACGCAACCAGCGAAAGTATCTGAGCTTCAAAGTGAGTACTTCCGGCTAAGCGAAAAGGTCGACCTGCGCATGGAACAAGAGCGTAACTCCTTCCTTCAAATCCAACTCTCAGACGCTCTTGATCAACATAAGAACATTTGGAAGGAAATGCGCAACCTCGGCCTCCTGCCTGAAAGCAAAGAGGAGGAACTTCATGGTTTCACACCGGATGAGTTGAACGCTCACTTTGCGGGAGTTTCCGTTTCGCCCCACGAAAATATAGACGAAGCAATGGACGATATAAATTCGGCCTCAGAGGAGGGTTTTAAGTTCAAGCCCACAAATTACAGTGATGTAGTCCTTGCTATCACACATTTCTCTTCACAGGCCCGTGGGGCGGACGGGATACCCCAAAGCGTGATCGCCAAGGCTCTTCCGGCTATTGGTGATCTTATTGTACATATTTTTAACTCCTCTCTTGCTCATTGTGCATTTCCTGAGGCTTGGAAGCAGGCACAGCTAATTGCATTAAAAAAGACCACCGCTCCATCAACGGTCTCGGACTTCTGTCCTATAGCGCTGCTTTGCTTCCTTGCCAAAGTTTTGGAAAAAATCGCACACGACCAAATCACGGAGTTTTTGAAGTCTGAGAAATCATTAGATCGTGTGGCGTCCCGCCATCCCGAGGTGCCCCAATTACCGAAAGAAGTTGTGAATTGCTGAGTTGCGATTGAGGATTGCTTGTCTTTTGAGTAACCTCTATTTAATTAAGCAATCAAAATTATGAAGACAGGTTGATTCAGCGCATTGTTGTCGCCGTGCACGTAACCCACAGTAATTCCGAGTTACGCGCACGGCCGAAAAACAGGTCCAATTTCATAACCACAAAGTTATAAAAATTGAGTGTTAACAGCAGTTAATCGATCAGTCTTGAAACGTTACTCTTAGACTCACGCGCAGATTTTAACCAAGTGTTGAGCACGACAAAGTAAATTTCTCAGTGAGAGACTGAGTCGACTGAATCCCGCCGCGTATCTCCAGCGTCATCCCGAGAACGAGCTAATCAACCTGTCTATCAGCCTCCGGGATATCTTGACCCGCAGAGCTGGGAATCCTCGAGTAGGATTTAGTATCAACATAATTGTAAGTCTAAGAAAATCTACCATTCATGTTTAGTATATTAAATCTATCATTGTTACCTTTGTATTGTCCAATTCAAAATTAGCATATAAATCGAATTATTCTCAAATTAATATTTATTAATTAAATTGACCTTCTCCCTGATGATTAATATGCATATTTCATTTTTCAAAATTTGAACGATAGATATATATATACTTTTCTACATTGTCTACTTGTCTACACTTTTGAATAAGGTGAGTGCAACAGGGCAGTCCGCCCTTCAATGTCCAAAAACCCACTCTAAAATAAATATATTTGTTACCCGGACCCATCAGGTCCGGTCTTAACAATCGCTTCCAGACTGGTTTCAGACAACATCATAGCACCCAGACAGCTTGACTAAAAGTTGACCGATGACATCCGAGTAGGTATTGACAAGAAAAAGATCAGCTTGCTCCTACTTTTTGACTTCAGTAAAGCCTTTGACACAATATCACCATCAAAGCTGTCTAGCAAACTTCGAAATCTGGGCTTCTCGAGATCGGCACTCCTGTGGATAAAATCATACTTACAAGGCCGCACCCAAAAAGTTACTTCAAAATCTGGTAGTTCTGATTGGCTCAAAACCAATCTGGGTGTCCCACAGGGTTCCGTGCTTGGGCCTTCACTCTTCAGTTTATATGTCAATGATTTACCTGGTTTGCTTGACGGGAAGTCAGTACATCATCTTTTTTATGCGGATGACCTACAAATTTATCTCCAAGTCGAGAAATCTAAAATCAGAGAGGGCATTGCTCAGCTGGGAGGAATAGGATGACTGGTTGCTGAGTGGGCCAGAAGTTCCGGTCTGTATCTCAACGCTGGCAACACCACGGCAATCTACTTCAGTTCTGAGAGGAATATCAAAGATTTGAAGAGAATGGACTTGTCAGGGGTTGAGATACAGGAAGGAAAGTTCATCCTGTTCAGTGATACGGTCGTGAGCCTTGGTGTTACACTTGACAGTGAACTGACGTGGAAACCGCGCATCGACCAAGTAACTAAGAAAGTCAACAGAGCCTTATATGGATTGCGGTTTTTTAGAGCATGTATCACCGGACCTCTCCGAGTTCACCTAGTTGAGTCCCTGGTTCAACCGCATATAGACTATTGCACGGTCGTGTACCTCGACGCCACGGACGAACAGCGGCAACGGATACAACGACTAAGCAATTCATGTGTGAGGTATATTTTTGATCTTAGGAGAGATGAGCACATCACCCCGTTTAGGGAGCGTTTGGGTTGGTTATGTGCTGATTCGCGGAGAATGTACTTCGCAGCTCTGTTAATGCACAAGATCATGCATTTAGGAGAGCCTGGCTACCTAGCTGCGATGTTCACCAGGTACCAATCTGAACGCCCCGCACGCGGTGATGCAGAAGAGCAGGTACTCAAAGTTCCCAATATGAGACTTGAATATTGAAGAAGATCTTTCCAGGTTCAATGTGGTCATTTGTGGGCCTTTCTCCCTCCGGGCTTTCGGCAGCTGGGGAGAATGTCATTATTTAAAGAGGCTATGAAAGATTTTTTGCTCACACAGTCTCCCCAGAGGATTGATGTGGAGAAGAAGCATTACTTCAATCTCTAAACTTTGAAAGACTTGGGCTGACTTTTTGCTTGATTCGTTCATCTAGAATATAATTATAAGTATACGTGTGACCTTTCGTCAATCGACTGAACTTTTCTGTAATATGACTGTGAGCCCTGCCATTTTATTTGTATTCTTATATTATTCTATGGAGTTTGTGAATCTCCTGAGTGCTACCCGACTAGTCACAAATTGTGTTGATTTGTCCTTGACCAAATGACTTCATTATTTTTATTAATGCGCACTATTGCTCTGTGATATATATTACCATATGTAACTGATTATTTTTCTTTTTTTTGTCTTCGGACGAATAAACGGGCATCGATCAATCAATCAATCTATCTCTCTCTCTCTCTCTCTCTCTCTCTCTCTCTCTCTCTCTCTCTGCTCAACACGTGCGTTCGTTCTACCTTCCGTTCTTGCAGAAATGCAGCTCTAAAGCCCTATTATGAACGATTGCACTGGATGTCTCTAGCCAGTCGTCGTGAATACTTCTCATGTGTCTAGGCTTATAAGATATTCACCTCGTCAAAACCAGATTATCTGAACGAGCTTTTCAAGCAACTCGACGACACAGTGCGTCGCTCAGAAAGAGTTCAGTCCTCGGGAGTCCAAATACCCTTGGCACGCACGACAGCGTACAATAGTTCTTATTCTCTCACGGCATTAAGAGCTTTGGACGCTATCCCAGTAAACGTTAGATTGATGATTCCTCTAGAAGCTTTCAAAGCAGCTTTGTCTAAGTATTTGTATGAAAAAGATGCCATGTAAGAACAGTCATTCGTTTCTCAGAGCTGAGCCATATAGATAAATGTTTTGCATTGTTACTCAGCGCAGTGTGGGATATATGCATGTGTGTTTACCAAATCGATTTAGTGTTCATGCTGTAATTCACCACGTTGTTCATTTTATTCAATATATTGATAATGTTTTGTAAATGAATTTTAAGTATATGTGCTCCTTTATATTGCTTGTTGCCTTACGGAATTGAAGTCCACGGCATAATTAACGGTTAATCAATCAATCTCTCTCTGTTGAACTTTGTCCCTTTGGGCTTCCGGTGGCTGGGGAAAATATCAGTATCCAAAGAGGCCTTAAAAGATTTCCTTCTGACTCAGTCCTCTCAGAGGATTGATGTGGAGAGGAGGCATTATTTTAATCTCTAAACTGTGATAGGTTTGGCCTCTTTTCAATCAGCGTTTCCTTTTCTAAAAGAGTTGTACGTGGCTACTTCGTCACTGAATTGTGATTCCTGTGATATTTCTGCTGGCCCGAGCCTTTCATATGCCTTTTTACATGAGAATGTTTTCCTCTCCTCGATCATTCTTGTAATGACTGATATATGTATATGAAAATGTATTTTATCATTCTCTTCCTTGACTTTTATGCATCTCTCGATGCCTTAAAATGACTGGTCACTTCCTGTGATAATTCTGATATTCCTTCACCAAAAAGACAAATATTTATACTTTTTTATATATTTCTTAAGTAGGTGAAACATATGGGACATATGCAACTGTATTTTTCAATTTTGCCCTCGGGCGAATGAAGGTTATCAATCAATCAATCAATCAATCAATTTCTCTCTCTCTTTCTCTTTTTTTTAAGAGCCAGGGAACCGAATATCTGATTGAGCATTTTAGAGGTTGGGCAATATCTAGCCTACTTTTCTGCGAATCTGCGAGCTAACGTGATGATTTGAAGATACATCAGCGCCCTCACACACCGCATTCTACTAGACCGGCTGATCAATCATTGATGAACATTTTTATGTGTGTGTGTCCATCGGCTTCACTTAGCAGCAGACGTCTCTAGCAGACGACGCATGTATATCATCCGACGATATGCCTGCAAGATATGAGCACAACTATTCTCACACTGAGAAATATATGTTTATCGTGCAGTAAGCCTGTAAAACGTGGTGAGTCCTCTCTCCAATGTGTTACTTGTGCCAGCCTTATTCATCTTGCGTGCTCGCCATCTACATTACACACTGAGTTCGAATTGTTTAAATGTCCCGACTGTCTAATATCTGTTAATCATAATAGTTTGCGTAAAACACACATATCATCATCATCTCACACCAATTGCTCACCAACACAACCTTCGCGAGCTTGTGCCTCTCCCACCGCTTGCCCCTCGATTGCTCCTCCCCGCTTTCCGGCATCGGCAATCCACGAACGTGACTCTCGCTCGCGCAAGCGTTCTGCTTCATCTCCTCCATGTCTCTCGCACTCACGTGTTAAAGCTTTGCGCACAGCTGTGTCGCCAGTTTCCGACTCTAGCTTTTTGCCCTCAAGTATGGAGGACTTGACTACCAAGACTGCGCAATCCATGGTTGATCGAACATCCCAGAGCATATCAAACAGCTTGGAAGTTTTTAACAAGCTTCGCAGCAGATGAATCACGCTTCAATTCAGACACAACTGCACGATATTAGCACACGTCTTACGAATATTGCCGGTACCGGAGAACAAAAACACCCGTGCTATCGCTCATCTCCGAGAGGGTTTTCTATTGACTCGAGCTCTTGTTGACTCTTGTGAGATATGATTCTCCGGCCTACCACCAAACACTCAGCATTCAGATCTTCATCTTGTGAACGAGATTTTGTTAGCTATGGGCTGTGCAGAAATAGCTGGCGTCATCTTAGCTGTGCGCAGATGGGCTGAGCCACCTGTATTGAATAACCCTGCAAACAATAACTCCAACGGCGCACCAGCAATACCCTCAGCACGCCCAAATATAGGCAACTATATTTCGGTTGTTGCTAAATTTACCTCGCCAACCTTGAGAGACTTTCTTTTGTCAGAGGCAATGGCTCTGAAAGGTCAAACGTCCCAGACAATTTTTGGGATTGGAGGCCCGATTAAAATATTTTTATCCCCAGTATTGCCACCGTCAGCTTACAAAATTTGGCGAGCAGCTCTGCTAAAATCTAAAGGACTAGGGTACCTTAGGCCCGAAATTAATAATATGACAGTAATCATGCGTCCAGGTCGATTTGCGCCTCACATAGCGATCCTCTCAGTGGCAGAGCTTGCTCAGCTCCCTCGTAATCAAATTACCCCAATAACTCAAGAATATTCGAACTCCAATATGGACGTTACTTCTACCTGAAGGAACGCAGGTCTGCCGCCTTCGAGTTTATTATCAAAATCTGCTGCCTCGCGTTGTAAACTTACTGCCGGTCACACAAACATCAATAGATTGAAAACTAATTTCTCCCTACTTGAATTAAAACTTTCCTCATATACTTACGACATCATTGCCATCTCCGAAACTTTTCTAGATCCATCAGTTAATGTGCAAATTTTTGAAGTTCCTGATTTTACTTCCATCCATCATGATAGAGTGGGAATGGAGGGTGGGGGTGTCGGACTCTACGTTCGCTCCGACTTCAAGTGAAAATCCTCAAGTGCTCGGATCCAGTATTCATGAACAAACCCGAGTATATGATCTGTGGATTCAAATCAGGATGTACTTCTCTTTTAATGGCCATCGTCTATCGCAGACCGTCTGCTGCTTACCCGCATGAGTTCTTTGAGGCCATTCCCCCTTTCCTTCTTACATATGAGCACACTATCATAACAGGTAATTTCAACATGAACATGGCAATTGAATGGCCCCTTTCGATTCCTTTGACAGCATTATATACCGCATACTCATTATCCCTAGTTAGTACCGAACCTACGCACCATGAAGTATGGCATGATGGCTCTCGCCATGATACATGTCTCAACCTGTTTTTCATCAGCAACTTGACTGCTTTAGCAGCTCACCGTCGATCGGAATCCCCTTTTACAGATGCCCATGATTTTGTTGAGATTGATTATAATCTCAAAGTGAAGCCCATTTAGTCCGGTTAACCTACAGTGAAGCCCATAAGAAAATTTTTCATAATATAAAGCAGTTAGTGAGTTAGTAATTCGGAAAGGTGAGAATGAGCAGATTACGAATATCAAAAGTGTGACCAAAATTTGTTTGCGGAACAATCCCAAAATCGATTAAAAAGGCGATAAAAAGTGGTTTTCAGCGATTTACTCGAAAACAAATTACTTTAGAGGAAAATATTTCAGATAAAAGTTGCGGGGCTCACCGAAACGGATCGAATGAGCCCACTGGCATTAACATCGGATCAGGGGGCTGTCCAGGAATCGACCCAAAAGTCATGATCGAGTGGGGGGGCCCGCAGCGAAGGGGAAAAGCGTGCACTGTATCTATATAGTGTTGGGCGCATCTGTTTACCTGCACTAGCTGCACTTCTCTCCTGTTTTCTTTCTTTCTTTTCTCTTCTCTAGCGCAGGTAAAAAGATGGGCCCAACAGTATATAGATACAGTGCACGCTTTTCCCCTTTGCTGCAGCCCCCCCCCCCCACCCGATCATGACTTTTGGGTCGATTCCTGGACACCCCCCTGATCCGATGTTAATGCGAGTGGGCTCATTCGATCCGTTTCGGCGAGCCTCGCAACTTTTATCTGAAATATTTTCCTCTAAAGTTATTTGTTTTCGAGTAAATCGCTAAAAACCACTTTTTATCGCCTTTTTAATCGATTTTGGGATTGTTCCGCAAACAAATTTTGGTCACACTTTTGATATTCGTAATCTGCTCGTTCTCACCTTTTCGAATCACTAACTCACTAACTGCTTTATTTTATAAAGTTCAAAAACCGTAGATTGACCGGACTAATTGTACCTAAAGCTCTACCGATACGAAATTTGAAACGAGCTGATCCTGCCAAACTGTGTCACATTATATCGTCCAACCTATTTCCAAAATTGAATTTTCCAGCGGTGGCAGACCCTGTTTTTCTAGCAACTGATGCTGTACGAGAGGTGCTTCCAGCACCTCTTCTGTCTGTAAATAGTGTAAATAATGTATATCTATATCAAATCCACTCTTGCCGAATTCTAACCACATTTTGCGTCCCTTGGATCTCAGTCATCCTTTATATTCATCCTTAGCAAAAGGTTATATAGATGACGAAGTAAGCTGTATTACAAAAACTTCGCTTGACGCCTTTGATCTGCTGTCTCCTGCTAAATCTTGCACTCTAACCTCCACAAATAAACCCTGGGTGACAGCCATAGACATAGAAAGATATAGACTGCGGGTCAGGATTGCGAGAGTGGGACGTCGAGATTGCATGCGTGCGAGGGAGAGAGCATGACGTAAGAGTCACGCCACTCCATAAGAAAGCATTGCCTCTTGTGCATCCGTCTCACTCGTACGAAGTCCCACGGCAATAACCCGCGACTCGCAGTCTATACCTTCTTATGTCTATGATGACAGCAGATATTCGGTTGTCGATGAAGCGTAGAGATCGTCTGTATCGCAAAGCCACCGAAACAAGATCTCCTACAGTCCCTACCATGAATAATGGAACACGTAGGGTCTCACTCAAACAGTGATATTTCCAATTTGATTGGTTGCACGGGGATTCTGAGAAAAGGATATTAAAGATCACAAAAAAATCTATCAATTCATGGATTTTGATGATTTTTTACGTGCTTTCTAAGTGCCCATACACGTGATTGAAAATCAGAAAAAATTCTCCTTAAATCAATCACCTACAATTTTGACGGGAGTGATCCGATCACAAAAATACTCACAGGATCTCGTAGATTGTTCAGAAATCTCAAAATTTGGTCCTTGGTAAAATTTTCGTACGACCCTTCCCGTCTGACTTACAAGCTCCGAAAGAAAACTTTGTATTAACATAGGGTGCTTATGGAGATATCGAGCCTAGCACCTGTTTGATTTTCTCTCGCTCTATTATGGGACAAAATTGGATTTAGAAAATATCATGGCACATGATTTTGACGTAAGATGATCTCATCTTTTAGAGTGTTTCATCAGATTTTGTCTGAAATGTGACCTATGGGAGCAAAACGCGAAATTTATCAATTTTGACATCGAATTTCGAGAAATCATCGCTACCTCAAATCTTACACAAAATCTGATGAAATATTCTGAAAGATGAGATCATTTAACGTCGAAATCATGTGCCATAAAATTTTTTAAATCCAATTTTGCCCCAGAACAGAGCGAGAGAAAATTAAATCTGCGCCAGGCTCGGTATCTCCATAAGCACCCTATGATAATACAAAGTTTCCTTTCGGAGCTCGTATGTCAGACGGGAAGGGTCGCACAAAAATTTTACAAAGGACTAAATTTCTAGATTTTTGAACGATCTACAAGATCCTGTGAGTATTTTCGTGATCGAATCACTTCCGTCAAAATTGTAGGTGATTGATTGAAGGAGAATTTTTTCCGATTTTCAATCACGTGTACGGGCACTTAAGAAGCACGTAAAGAATCATCAAAACTCACGAATTGATAGATTCTTTTGTGCTCTTCAAAACCCTTCTTCCAGAATTTCCGTCCGACCAATCAAATTGGAAATATCACTGTTTGAGTGAGACTTTACGTGTTCCATTATTTATGGTAGGGACTATATAATCATGGAGCAATATCGTCAAGCACGCAGTGAAGTCAAATCGACTTTAGATAGTGCTAAGAATAGCTACATATCTTGCACACTGAAATCTGCCAAGGGTGTAAAGACTCTCTGGCAAGAGCTGCGCAAATTCGGGATCGCTAATAAGCGCAATACTTCACCCTTCGCATCTTTCAGCAGTCAAACCTTGAACTCTCATTTTGCCTCTGTGACAAAAGATCTTCCTCCCCTAAAAGATGAGGACATAGATAAAATCTGCTCCTCTCCTCTCCCGAGTCATGTTCCTGGGTTTTATTTCTCGTCTATCTCTGAGAATGACGTGGTTCGAGCATTCAATACAGCCAACACCAAAGGAGCGGGGTCAGACCAATTATCCTCGTCCATGATGAAACTGGCATTCCCTGCATTACTTCCTCATCTCACTGAAGTTTTTAATAACTCCTTGCAAACGAGCTATTTTCCCGACGACTGGAAACGTGCCTCGATCATCCCGCTGTCTAAGATCCCGTCTCCAAAGGGATCCAGTGATACACGACCCATTGCGCAGCTCCCTGAGCCTGCCACACTCTTGGAGAGAGTCGTGCATGAACAACTCATGTCCCATTTGACTATGAATCAGCTCATCGATCCTCTCCAATCTGGTTTTAGAGCTCGTCACTCCACTCAGACAGCTCTTCTGGGTGTTTTAGAAGACGTGCGAAATTCCATCGATGAGCGTATGTTAAGTGTTCTCGTCTCTTTTGATTTCTCGAAAGCGTTTGACACGATCCCACACGTTAAACTCCTGGAAAAACTTCGAAATTTTGGTTGTTCTGATCGTGTCATACGGTGGTTCGGCAGCTATCTGAGAAACCGCTCCCGAGCGGTACGACTAGATAACGGAATTCACGACGAATGGCTACCTATGAATGCAGGAGTTCCCGAGGGCAGCATTCTAGGCCCCCTATTTTTCTTATATTCATCAACGATCTTCCCGGAATTCTTCGGCATACATCTCATATGATTTATGCAGACGATAGCCAGATCTACTTACACGCTCTTCCAATTGAATTAGTCACAAGACTTGCCCTAATTGCCCAAGATGCAAACGTTGTTACTCAATGGGCAGCTGATAATGGGCTTAAACTCAACCCTACCAAGACAACGGTGATGATACTTGGGAGTGAGTTCTATACCTCAAAGATCAATCAGATCCCAACCCTCAACCTCATGGGCACTGTCGTACCCTATTCAAAATCTATGTCATCAAGCCTGAACTAGGATCTTCAGGTTAGAGAAGTATCGAAGAGAGTCCACGGTTCACTTCATTCACTTCGGTCTCTGAGGCACTCACTTTCTCGTGATCTTAGAGAGCAACTTGTTCGAAGCCTAGTGCTACCAATATCTGATTATGCCGCGCCATTGCTCACCGATCTCAATAAAGGCCAGCAACTTAAACTTCACCGCCTGCATGATGCATGTGTGCGATTCGTCTATGGGAATATCCCGTGGCGATCGCATGTGACCCCATACCGATTAGCCCTAGGATGGCTATCAGCTCAGCGCCGTAGAGAATACCTGCTCGGTTCCTTAGCTTACTCGATAATAGATACAGGTTTGCCCGAACATCTCCATCCTAGATTCCTTCTTACAGCGGAGTTACCATCTTTGAGACAATCTAAGAGGAGTGACAAGGACTTACTAACATATCGAACTCCCCGTACTAAAGCTCAAAACCAATCATTTGCTCTTGCATCATCGAGACTCATCAATGAGTTACCTTACATTGATTTTGAAACATCCACACATGAATAGTTTAAACAAGACTTGCTCGACCATCTCATGTCTCTGGATCGTGATGACTGGCTTAAGCGTGTGCAACAAAAGCAACTTGAATCAGTCCCACCCACCATCGCTCACCTGATTTCTTTTCCACCTTCCTTAGCAAAACAAGATGATACTGGCACTCACATTGACGATGAGAGATTGTATTGCACTCATGAATTGATGCATGCTTCATGGAATGAATGAATTATGAGAACGTGGTCAACAGAGTTCCGGTTTACATAATACCTCAAATATGTTTGTTACTTCTATTTTCAGCTCATTTCGTATTTACTTGATATTTAATTTTAAGTCTATTCGCAATTCTAGTTACTATTCGCAATTTTAGTTAGTCACTAGCAAATCATAGATTAATAATATAGTTCGTTATAACTCAACTCTCAATACCCTGCACCATAATTCGACTGTAAATATGTAGCACTCTGTAATTCGCAATTTGAGCATATGGAATTCTTCCCCCGCCCTCAATAAAACCATCAAACAATCAATCAATATCTTCGGTAGATCATCTTTCCTACGCTGATGACCTTCAAATTGATCTCCAAGTGGAGAAAAATAAGATCAGGGAGGGAATCGCTCGACTAGGAGAAGTACGGTGACTGGTTGCCGATTGGGCTGCGGGCTCCGGCCTGCGTTTCAACGCTGGGAAAATCAAGGCAATCTTTTTCTCCTCTGAGACGAACATCAAGGATCTGAAAAATATGAATTTGCCAGGTGTTGAGATACAGGAGGGAGTTTTCGCCGCTTTCAGTGGTACAGTCGTGAGTTTTGGTGCTGTATTAGATAGTGGATTGTCGTGGAAACCGCAAATGAATCAAGTGACGAAGAAAGTCAACAGAGCCCCATACGGTTTGCGGGATTTTAGGGCATGCATCACCAGAACTCTGCGAATTCGACTAGTCGAGGCGTTAGTACGACCTCATCTGGACTACTGAACGGTCGTATATCTTGACGCCGCAGACAAACAGCGGCAACGGATACAAGGTCTGAGCAATTCATTTGTTAGATACATATATGATCTTAGGAAGGATGAGCACATCACTCCGTTCAGGTAGAGCTTGGACTGGTTGCGTACTCATTCGCGGCGAACGTACTTTGCAGGCATTATTATGTATAAGATCATGCATATGAGGGAACCTGGTTACCTGTCTGCAATGTTTACCAGGCACAAATCCGAGCGCCCAGTGCAGGGAGATGCAAACGAGCAGGAACTCAAAGTGCCTAAAGTGAGACTGGAGTATGGAAGAAGATCTTTCCAAGTTCAGTGTGCTCATTTTTGGAACTTCCTCCCTTCGGGTATTCGGCAGATACAAAGAATTCCATTATTTGAGCAGGCTTTGAAAGAATTCATTTTATCGCAACCCTCCCTGATCATTGACGTGGACAAGACAAAATATTTTAATCTTTGATACGTCTGGGCCCTTTTCTTTGCTATTTTATTCTCATTCTCCGTAGATTGAAATGTTAAGTATATGTGACCTTCTTTCACTAGACTGAGGTACTCTGTGATATGTAACTGGGCTCCTGACTTTTAAAAACTCTTCAAATCCTAATTCTTTACATTTTTGTGGATTTCTCGCGCATTCTGTGCAATCTGACTAGTCACGAATTGTGACATATGTATAATAAATCCTTGACCAAATATATACGATTTTATAATATATGTTTTTTGACGGACGTCATATGTAACCATATAACTGGATATTTTTTTTGTCTACGGACGAATAAAAAAGGAATCAATCAATCAATCAATCTCTCTCTGGCGCGGTGAGTGTGATCACTTCTATACTCATCTTGCTTCACAATTATTCGATTAAAAGTTACTCACAAACATCCTGTGAGTGTTATTTGTTGCAAATTCGATCGAGTTCCCGCTGACTCAAGCAAACAGCATAATCAGCACGGCTTCTTACCTACGAGCCAAAGGAATCACAATCAATCTGCTACTCTGAAACATTGAGGTTAAGTACATTGCAGCCAAGCCTCACTTGAGAGAGAGAGGGAGAGAGAGAGAGAGAGAGAGAGAGAGAGAGAGAGAGAGAGAGAGAGAGAAAGATTCTGTGCCATTATTGCGTTGGACATAAAGAACGCGTTCAACTGCGCGAGCTGGGAGCGAGTCTATCAATCCCAAGTAGGTAAAGTGCCGCCCTATCTACTAGCCATCACGAGTGACTATCTGCGGAACAGGACACTCGTGTACGACACCGACGAGGGACAAGAGATCCGGGAACTGTCCGCCGGAATTGGACAGGGATCGGTTTCCGGGCCGTTCAACTGGAACACCCAGTACGACAGTTTACTGTCTATTGAACTGCCCGAAGGAGTCATAATAGTGGCTTTCGCGGACGACGCGGGGCTCATAGTCTGGTCCGACAACGAGGAACTCTTGGGTAGACGCGCAAACGAGGCGCTGGCCCGAGTCTACGAGTGGATGATCAGCAGGCTCCTAGAGCTTGCTGTCAAGAAGTGCGAAGCAATCGTGGTCACAAGACGCAGGAAGTTTGACTTGCCCCACTTTTACATCAACGGGCAAGAGATCCCACGCAAGACAGAGCTGAAATACCTCGGCGTATGGCTCGACGACAAGTGGTCGTTCAAGAAGCACATCCAGGAAGCCGCCCAGAAGGCGAGCAAGGTCGGTGCGGCGCTCCAGCGGCTTATGCCGAATATCGGAGGACCCAAGGAAAAGAGGCGCGCACTTCTCAACACCGTCACTACCTCCATCATGCTGTACGGTGCACCCGTGTGGGGGAAGAGGGTAGAGAAGACCATCATCGAGAAGAGAATGGGGCCTGTCCACCGAAGAGCGGCCCTGAGGAGTATCCGTGCCTACCGCACTGTGTCAGGAGATGCGGCTTACGTATTGGCGAGTACTCCGCCCATCCACTTGCTCGTCGCGGAGCGAGTGAGGATCTGGGACCGCCAGAAAGTGATCGGAGCCGAACGAGTACTCACCCCGACGATGAAGGAGATTATCCGCGACAACGAGAAGGAAACCACCCTTGAGCATTGGCAAACTGAGTGGGATTCGCCATTTGCGAACGGCAGATGGACGCACCGGCTGATCCGTGACGTAGCCAAGTGGGCGGAACGCACCCACGGAGAGATGGACTACTGGACGACGCAGGCACTGAGCGATCATGGTTGCTTCGGTTCCTATCTAACCAGGTTCAAGAAGAGGACGACCCCAGCATGTCAGTCATGCGGGGATGAATGGGATGACGCCGAACATGCCCTGTTCAAGTGCAGCGACACCCGGAGAGAGCGCGCCGAGCTGGATGAATGGCTGGGTGCTCAACTAATACCCGAGAATCTCGTCCCGTACTTGCTCCGCAACCAGGAGACATGGGATAGACTCACCGGATACATCAAGATGGTGATGACCCACAAAGAGGAGAAAGAGAGGGAAGTAAGGCGCCTCGAAGTAGGCGAATCACAGTGACTCTGCCGATTGAAACAGGAGAGGCCCAAATGATTCCAGGAGGAATCTGATGCACTGAAGAGGGAAGAAAGAAGGAAGAAGAGAGAAGAAAGAAGAAAGAGAGGGAACAATGGAGAATGAAGACAGAAGATGCCGACAAGTGGCCGAAGAGAGAAGATGGAGAAGAGGAACGCTCGCAATCGAGCGCGAGACATGCCGCTCATCCTGAAGTAATGCTCACGCGGTTCCGGGATGAGATGGTAGATGCAGGTGGATCTCCTTCTTGATTGCCCGATGCCCTAGGTATCGGACATCGAGGGGAGAGGGATATTACACGGCCGGGCCCACCTCTCGGTGGGCCCCACCCAAACCCGTGTCCCGCCTGGTATGGCCTGCGTGGGCTATGCGTAGTCCGCGTAAGCTGAACCAGTCCGGTGTCTGGGGACGGATCCGAGGGATCCTGAGGCAGATTTTGCCCTCTAACCACCTTAAAAAAAAAAAAAAAAAAAAAAAAGAGAGAGAGAGAGAGATTGTAGATTGTAGATTGTAGATTGGTTTATTTATTGGTACCTTGGGGTGTCACCCTATCTGGTACAAGTAGCGGATTTCAATGGACATAATATAATATAATAATAGAGGAAAGTATGCATAATATTCTCAAATGTGTACAATTATCATTAAATCTTGCGCAGACAATAATTCTGGTATCTAATTTTGATCTTGATATGTGATAATACGTAAACATTGATACATGAAAAGATCAGATGAAAGAATAATAGTGTATTAACAGTGATATCGCGTTATAAAACTGAGGCAGACGAGTTCGTATATCATCAAAGAATCATGGTTCAGAATAAATTCTCCCAAAGACAAAGTACTATGGATTGATAATGATGTGAGAAATTTTGGAGAAAAGTACATCACAACATAGGTAATATCTCCTGTGCTGATTCTAATTAAAGAGCCGAGTGAATTCTTGATTCACAGAAAATGAATGCTTGTTCATAGAAGAATTCATCTCTTTTACAATGGAAGTACTAGAGTGTCGGGAGGCATAACATGGAATATATTGATTGACTTATGAGATACGAATCAACCTTGATCAATCAACTTTGTGCCGAGCGTAAAAGTGTTCAAGATCAGTCTCTGAAAGGATTGGTTCAAAGGAACTTTTCTTCGAAGATCTCATACAAACAATCAGATTTCTCACAACTGGTCTCTCAAATTTCAGACGGACACTTACTGAATGAGCTTTTTTTAGTAAATTGTGAATTTGTTTCGGCCATAATGGACTACAAAAAACTTTGGAACTGGATCGATGGCCGAAAATATCTTCAGCAGTTTTCTGTCTCAGTTTCGAGGAACATGAAATGAGCTTATTGCGAATGATAGTCGACGATAGTTGGATAACGATTGATCGAGATTTCGCTCCTTTCTTTATTGATGGTCCAGAAACGAGGCCTGAATCGGAAGAATTTTCATTACGAAAGCAGGGACCTTTCCATTCTCTGACATTTACAACAAAATTCTGAAGCTGTGATTGATCCATAGCATCGAGTACTTTAGCAACTATTTCGGTTTGATCTAAATTCAAATCATGTGGAATGTCGGACAAAATCATCTCTGCAGGATCCACTAATGTTGCTTGGTGAGAAAGTTGAGAAATATCTTGCTTCAATTCACTAATATCCCTCTCAATATCACGAAAACGTTTTTCTATTCTGACTTCAGTTTCATTCAGTTTAGATAGAATTTGATTTTGACATGCATTGAAATGAGTAATGAATAATTTGAAATATTGAGGCATGTCACCTGAAGCTCCAACATTCACAGTTTCATCGGCTGAATTTTGCGACGAGCTAGTAGGAGCCATTATACACGACACAGAATTCTTCATGTAGCAGACGAGTGACAGAATGTGAACACTTCTCAGCTGTTTTCGAGGACAGGGCTCTGCTGCCTGGCGCGTGTTCGCTTAATCAGGCTGCACTTGTCAGATCAGGCTTAGCTCAGGGTCACTCAAGTGTGAATCAGGCTTTGAGACTGATAATGTAGGGATCTGGTAGCAGTAGCTGACATCTAGTAGCTGCGGTTAGAACTTCAAAATTCGTCCAAATGAGCACAAGGTGGCCTAACCTCAAAGTCCAGTTTCACGTAGAAGAATTGGGTAGAATTTTTGCAGTACACACAGTTCCACACAAATTTATGGACCCCGTGAATACTTGCAAATTTTAGCGTGCAAGGATCTGTAAAAACAAAGCCCGAGGGCACTTTAAGGCAGTGGCAAGTGTCGAAAAACAAAGAGAGATCAGTGAAGGCGTGCGATGACACTTACCGCGAGAGAGAGAGAGAGAGAGAGGGAGAGAGAGAGAGATTCCGGAAGGGACGAAGCACTGTGCACGCGATCGAGGAGGTCCAAGAGCGGGTTCAAGCGTCGGTAGGGAACCCATACCAAGGAAGAGGAGGATTCTGTGCCATTATTGCGTTGGACATAAAGAACGCGTTCAACTGCGCGAGCTGGGAGCGAGTCTATCAATCCCAAGCAGGTAAAGTGCCGCCCTATCTACTAGCCATCACGAGTGGCTATCTGCGGAACAGGACACTCGTGTACGACACCGACGAGGGACAAGAGATCCGGGAACTGTCCGCCGGAATTGGACAGGGGTCGGTTTCCGGGCCGTTCAACTGGAACACCCAGTACGACAGTTTACTGTCTATTGAACTGCCCGAAGGAGTCATAATAGTGGCTTTCGCGGACGACGCGGGGCTCATAGTCTGGTCCGACAACGAGGAACTCTTGGGTAGACGCGCAAACGAGGCGCTGGCCCGAGTCTACGAGTGGATGATCAGCAGGCTCCTAGAGCTTGCTGTCAAGAAGTGCGAAGCAATCGTGGTCACAAGACGCAGGAAGTTTGACTTGCCCCACTTTTACATCAACGGGCAAGAGATCCCACGCAAGACAGAGCTGAAATACCTCGGCGTATGGCTTGACGACAAGTGGTCGTTCAAGAAGCACATCCAGGAGGCCGCTCAAAAAGCGAGCAGGGTTGGTGCGGCGCTTCAACGGCTGATGCCGAATATCGGAGGACCCAAGGAAAAGAGACGCGCACTTCTCAACACCGTCAGCACCTCTATCATGCTCTACGGTGCACCCGTGTGGGGAAAGAGAGTAGAGAAGACCATCATCGAGAAGAAGATGGGGCCTGTCCACCGAAGAGCGGCCCTGAGAAGTATCCGTGCCTACCGCACCGTGTCAGGAGATGCGGCTTACGTATTGGCGAGTACACCGCCCATCCACTTGCTCGTCGCGGAGCGAGTGAGGATCTGGGACCGCCAGAAAGTGATCGGAGCCGAACGAGTACTCACCCCGACGATGAAGGAGATTATCCGCGACAACGAGAAGGAAACCACCCTTGAGCATTGGCAAACTGAGTGGGATTCGCCATTTGCGAACGGCAGATGGACGCACCGGCTGATCCGTGACGTAGCCAAGTGGGCGGAACGCACCCACGGAGAGATGGACTACTGGACGACGCAGGCACTGAGCGATCATGGTTGCTTCGGTTCCTATCTAACCAGGTTCAAGAAGAGGAGGACCCCAGAATGTCAGTCATGCGGGGATGAATGGGATGACGCCGAACATGCCCTGTTCAAGTGCAGCGACACCCGGAGAGAGCGCGCCGAGCTGGATGAATGGCTGGGTGCTCAACTAACACCCGGGAATCTCGTCCCGTACTTGCTCCGCAACCAGGAGACATGGGATAGACTCACCGGATACATCAAGCTGGTGATGACCCGCAAAGAGGAGAAAGAGAGGGAAGTAAGGCGCCTCGAAGTAGGCGAATCACAGTGACTCTGCCGATTGAAACAAAAGAGGCCCAAATGATTCCAGGAGGAATCTGATGCACTGAAGAGGGAAGAAAGAAGAAAGAAGAGAGAAGAAAGAAGAAAGAGAGGGAACAATGAAGAATGAAGACAGAAGATGCCGACAAGTGGCCGAAGAGAGAAGATGGAGAAGAGGAACGCTCGCAATCGAGCGTGAGACATGCCGCTCATCCTGAAGTAATGCTCACGCGGTTCCGGGATGAGATGGTAGATGCAGGTGGATCTCCTTCTTGATTGCCCGATGCCCTAGGTATCGGACATCGAGGGGAGAGGGATATTACACGGCCGGGCCCACCTCTCGGTGGGCCCCACCCAAACCCGTGTCCCGCCTGGTATGGCCTGCGTGGGCTATGCGTAGTCCGCGTAAGCTGAACCAGTCCGGTGTCTGGGGACGGATCCGAGGGATCCTGAGGCAGATTTTGCCCTCTAACCACCTTAAAAAAAAAAAAAAAAAAAAAAAGAAAAGAGAGAGAGAGAGAGAGAGAGAGATGTCAAGAAGTGCGAAGCGATCGTGGTCACAAGAAGCAGAAAGTTTGACTTACCCCGCTTTTACATCAACGGGCGAGAGATCCCATGCAAGACAGAGCTGAAATACCTCGGCGTATGGCTTGACGACAAGTGATCGTTCAAGAAGCACATCCAGGAGGCCGCCCAGAAGGCGAGCAGGGTTGGTGCGGTGCTTCAGCGGCTGATGCCGAACATCGGAGGACCGAAACAGAAGAGGCGCAAACTGCTCAACACCGTAAGCTCTTCCATCATGCTCTACGGTGCACCCGTGTGGGAGAAGAGAGTAGAAAACGCCGTCATCGAAAAGAAGATGGGACCTGTCCACCGCAGAGCCGCTCTGAGGAGCATTCGTGCCTACCGCACCGTGTCAGGAGACGCAGCTTGCGTGTTGGCGGGGATGCCGCCTATCCACTTGCTCGTCGCAGAGCGAGTGAGGATCTGGGACCGGCAAAAAGTCATCGGAGCCGAACGTGTGCTTACCTCAACGATCAAGGAGATCATCCGCGACAACGAGAAGGAAACCACTCTTGAACAGTGGCAAACTGAGTGGGATTCGCCATTTGCAAATGGCAGATGGACGCACCGGCTGATCCGAGACGTAGCCAAATAGACGGAACGCGCCCACGGAGAGATAGACTACTGGACAACGCAGGCACTGAGTGACCACAGTTGCTTTGGTGCCTACCTGACCCGGCTCAAGAAAAGGACATCCCCAGCATGTCAGTCATGCAGGGACAACTGGGATGACGCTGAACATGCCCTGTTCACGTGCAACGACACCCAAAGAGAGCGCGCCGAGTTGGATGAATGGCTGGGTGCTCAACTAATGCCTGAGAACCTCGTCCCGTACTTGCTCCGCAATCAGGAGACATGGGATAGAGTCACCAGATACATCAAGCTGGTGATGACCCGCAAGGAAGAGAGAGAGAGGGAAGTGAGGCGCCTCGAAGCAGGCGAGTTACAGTGAGTCTGCCGATTAAAACAGAAGAGGTCCAAATCATTCCAGGAGGAATATGATGCACTGAAGAGGGAAGAAGGAAGAAAGAAGAGAAAAGAAAGAAGAAAGAGAGGGAACTATGAAGAATCAAGGTAGAAGATGCCGACAAGTGGCCGAAGAGAGAAGATGGAGAAGAGGAACGCTCGCAATCGAGCGCGAGACATGCCGCTCATCCTGAAGTAATGCTCACGCGGTTCCGGGCTGAGATGGTAGATGCAGGTGGATCTCCTTCTTGATTGCCCGATGCCCTAGGTATCGGACATCAAGGGGAGAGGGATCCCACCTCTCGGTGGGCCCCACCCAAACCCGTGTCCCGCCTGGTATGGCCTACGTCGGCCATGCGTAGTCCGCGTAAGCTGAACCAGTCCGGTGTCTGGGGACGGATCCGAAGGATTTTGAGGCAGATTTTGCCCTCTAACCACCTAAGAAAAAAAAAAAAAAAAAAGAGAGAGAGAGAGAAAGAGATTAGATTAGATCAGATTAGTTCATTGATGGTACCTTGGGGTATTACCCTATGTGGTACAGGTAGAAATTTCAATTCACAAAACAATACAATTATAAATTGAGAGAAGTATGAATAATAAATCTAGGATATGAGTGTACATAACGAATGAATAATTACAAAAACTCATGATTTCACTGAGTCAAGAATAGTATAATCACCTATTACTACGGTTCCGAAAGAATAATGATTCATTGACGAGAAAGCTTCAGAAATCGGATCAAGAGCACATATTGCGTAAATTGAGTGAAAATTTCATGATCTGAAAACAAATCTGATTAGGTAGATTGTAATAACCAAACGTGGAAATGCAATTCACACGCAAATGAACGCTCTTGGATACAAAAATTCGAATTGAAAAAGGATTGGAGATGCATATTTGAATCGAGGAAAAGTGAAGATCTAGCTCTACGAGAATTCCATTACTTGATTGTGAAACAGTTTTACGGATAATAGAAGCACGTAGTACTCTACTCATTAAGACGGTCGATATGTTTTATACTGAGCTTGGAAATTTTCGAGGTCACGCTCGGAGAAAGTTGGTACAAGCGACTCACTATTTGGAGATTTCATACAAACATTAAGATTTTCTACAACAGGTTTCTGACATTTCAAACGCACACTTACTGAATATGCTTTCTTAAGCAAATCGTGAACTCCTTTAGGCCACAATGGGCTACAAAATACAGTACCCTCCAAAATTAATGGATAATGGATAGTGTCAGTCAACCAACGAAATCTTCAATGTGGTTCGTCGTATGGAAATTTTGAAAAAAGCATCTTGAGGATCACAGAAAAATCTATCAATTCATGTGTTTTGAACATTTTAAAAATATTTTTCGGTTGGTCGCAGTCGACGTTGGAATTTCTGAAAATGTATCCATTAATCAATCACTTGTATTTTTGACGGGATTCATTCGATTGTAAAAATTCTTGTAAAAATTCTTACGGGATGTTGTAGATCGTCTGAAAATCTACAAGTTTGGTAGATAGATAGATAGATATAGATCGGTTCATGCCAAACCTTGGTGGCCCCAAGCCAAACAGAAGAGCCTTACTCAGCACCGTGAGCTATTCCATCATGCTGTACGGTGCACCAATTTGGGGGCAGGTAGCCAGAGGGTCCGTAATCGATGCAAAGCTAGGTCCAGTCCAGCGGCGTTTCGCGCTACGGACGATCAGTGCTTATTGCACGGTGTCTGACCATGCAGCCTGTGTGCTTGCGGGTACACCACCCATTCGACTGCTTGTAGCCGAGAGAGTGCGGGTATGGAAACGCCAAGAGACCCTCAAGAGCGATGGAGTCGTGCTCAACCCCACCCGCAAGGCCCTCATACGAGACGTCGAGAGGGGGGAGACCGTTGAAGAGTGGCAAAAAGAGTGGGAGAGCTCAACGAAAGGGAAGTGGACGCGAAGGCTGATCCCCAACATAGCCAGGTGGATCGATCGAGCTCACGGGGAGCTGGTTTACTGGCCGACGCAAGCGTTTAGTGGGCATGGCTGCTTTGGAGAGTACCTGGAGCGGTTCCAGAAGAGGGAGACCCCGGTCTGTCAGATGTGTGCGGCAGACTGGGACGATGCGGAGCATGCACTCTTCCATTGCATGAACACAGCTACGGAGAGAGCGGAGCTCGTGAACTGGCTTGGAAATCAGATCACCCCTGAGAATCTATTGCCGTTCATGCTCCGTAACAAAGAGACATGGGATAAGATTGCCGCCTATATCAAGACGGCGATCACCCGAAAAGAAGAGCGAGAACGGGCATTGCAGCGTCAAGCAAGGGGCGCTGCATAGCGAACAACGACGACTTGAAGAGTGATCATTGACGACGAAGAGAGAAGACAGAAGAGCGGACACACCGAAGAGGGACGCCTCATGGCGCGCGATACGCCTCCCACCCTGAAGTAATGCTAACGCGGTTCCGGGGTGGGTTGGTTAGATAGTGGTTAGCTGCCCCCAGTTCTGCAATGATGGCTTGCCAACATCGTAGGGCTGAGAGCAGAAGGTTTTAGCCCCCAGGGCACACGGGCGTTGGATTCATGCTCATCCGGTTTACCGGGTGACAAAATGAAAGCGCTTATGGTCTGCCGGTGGGAGATCCATTAGGGATAGCCTGTCATCAGATTTTTCCTTATATTCCACTTAAAAAAAAAAAAAAAAAAAAAAGATAGATATAGATAGATAGATAAATAGATAGATATTTATTGTCTCCCAACTGGACCTGGTTTGCCTCAACGAGGTAGGGAAGGCGACATGGCACAGAGGGGCATCATCCTCAGTGCTCGACTTGACGTTTGTTAGCTCGTCGCTCATGAGACGAGTCACGAAGTGGCAGGTCCTCGATTCGGAAACGCTCAGCGCCCACCGTCATATCTTTTACAAGATAGATGGTGGCCGGAACGTAGGAATAGTACGGCAGAGCGAGGGATGGCAAGTCCGTAAACTTGATGAGAAAAGCTTCAAGGAAGCGATCCTTGAAGCAGAGGCCCCCGGAGAAGAGTTCTCGCCGAAAGAGACGGTAACGAGCGTCATCCGGTCCATCACCCGAGTCTGTGACGCCTCCATGCCGAGGAGGAAGCAAATCCGGTTCCAGAAGAGGCAAGTATACTGGTGGAACGATGAAATTAGGGACCTTCGCCGCAGCGGAAACGCAAAGAGGAGGCGAGCGAAGCAAGTGCGCAAACGTGGACGTCCATCAGTGGCAGCAGACGAAGCGGCCAACAAAGAGGCGAAGGAGCTCCTCCGGGATGCCATCCGTCGCAGCAAACGGAAGTGCTGGTCGGAGCTATGCAGCATGGTCGATCGAAATCCGTGGGGCACGCCGTACCGGGTGGTCATGAGCAGACTGCGCTTGAGAGACGGACCAACAGCGCCAACTGACAAAGAGTCAGTTCTACGGATTGCCAGGGTACTCTACCCGAGAGAGGAGCCCAGACACACATTCCCTGGGTTTATCTTCGAGCCAATCCCCCTCTTCACCGAAGAGGAGCTAAGACGAGCCGCTAGGAGATTGGTGAATGGTAAGGCCCCGGGGTTGGACGGTATCCCCAACGAAGCCCTGGAGATAGTGCCTCGAGAGCAGCCTACCCTGCTATTAAAGCTATTTAATAAGTGTCTCCTTGCGGGAGTGTTCCCGAAAGTGTGGAAACGGCAGAAGCTAGTCCTCATTCCCAAGGGAAAGGGTGGAGAACCAGCGGAGCCATCATCGAATCGGCCAGTCAATATGCTGGACAACATCGGGAAGATGTATGACCGCATGATAGTGAACCAGGCGGAGGATGAGTATGAGCGTAGCGGAGGGATGTCCCCGATGCAGTTTGGCTTCCGCAAGGGGCGCAGTACAATGCACGCAATAGAAAGCGTACAAGACAGGGTTCACAGAGCTCATACAATGGCTTCCTAACCAGGAGGAGTGTTTTGTGCCATAATATGCTTGGATGTGAAAAATGCCTTCAACACAGCCAGCTGGAAACGGATCTATAGGTCCCTAGATGGAAGAGTCCCCCCTTATCTGCTCGCAGTCATCAGCGATGGACTGCGTGACAAAGTCCTCGTATGTGACACCAATGAGGGAAGGGTTGAGCTGGAATTATCTGCAGGGATAGCTCAAGGATCCGTGTCAGGCCCGTTCAAATGGAATACGCAATACGACGAATCCCTGAACATGAGTCTCGCTGATGGGGCAGAACTCATTGGCTTCGCGGACGATGCGGCATTAGTCATGGTCGCCGAAACCGCGAGGCGAGTGGAGTATATCGCCAATGAAGCTCTTTACCGCATTGGTCAGTGGTTCCCTGAAAACGGGCTGGAGCTTGCCGAGCACAAGTGCGAAGCGATGCTAGTCACCAAGAGGAGGAGTTTCGAAACTCCCGTGTTCTCCATCAACGGGTACGAGATTCCACTCAAGAGGGAACTCAAGTTCGGTTTGATGACCAATGGAGCTATAAGGCACAAGCCAGAGAAGCAGCGCTGAAGGCGGACAGAGTTGGTAGCGCCCTCCAACGGCTGATGCCGAATATTGGTGGCCCCAAGCCAAACAGGAGAGCCTTACTCAGCATCGTGAGCTATTCCATCATGCTGTACGGTGCACCAATCTGGGGACAGGTAGCTAGAGGGTCCGTAATCAATGCAAAGCTAGGTCCAGTCCAACGGCGTTTCGCGCTACGGACGATCAGCGCTTATTGCACGGTGTCCGGTCACGCAGCCTGTGTGCTTGCGGGTACACCACCCATTCGACTGCTTGTAGCCGAGAGAGTGCGGGTATGGAAACGCCAAGAAACCCTTGAGAGCGATGGAGTCGTGCTCAACCCCACTCGTAAGGCCTTCATACGAGACGTCGAGAGGGGGAGACCGTCGAAGAGTGGCAAAAAGAGTGGGAGAGCTCAACGAAAGGGAAGTGGACGCGAAAGTTGATCCCCAATATAGCCAGGTGGATCGATCGAGCTCACGGGGAGCTGGACTACTGGCCGACGCAAGCGTTTAGTGGGCATGGCTGCTTTGGAGAGTATCTGGAGCGGTTCCAGAAGAGGGAGACCCCGGTCTGTCAGACGTTCGCAGCAGACTGGGACGATGTGGAGCATGCACTCTTCCGTTGCATGAAGACGGCTGTGGAGTGAGCGGAGCTTGCAAACTGGCTTGGAAATCAGATCACCCCTGAGAATCTAGTGCCGTTCATGCTTCGCAGCAAAGAGACATGGGATAAGATCGCCGACTATATCAAGACGGCGATCACCTGAAAAGAAGAGTGAGAACGGGCATTGCAGCACCAAGCAAGGGGCGCTGCATAGCGAACAACAACGACTTGAAGAGTGATCATTGACGACGAAGAGAGAAGACAGAAGAGCGGACACACCGAAGAGGAACGCCCCATGGCGCGCGATACACCTCCCACCCTGAAGAAATGCTAACGCGGTCCCGGGGTGGGTTGGTTAGATAGTGGTTAGCTGCCCCCAGTTCTGCAATGATGGCTTGCCAACATCGTAGGGCTGAGAGCAGAAGGTTTTAGCCCCCAGGGCAAACGGGCGCTCGATTCATGCTCATCCGGTTTACCGGGTCATAGCCTGTCATCAGATTTTCCCTTATATTCCACTTAAAAAAAAAAAGATATTTATTGTCCAGTTCATAATACATAGTAATGATTATATAATAGTATCATGTAACCTGCAAAGGGTAACTATTTTCCCGCGTGCAGGACTGGCGCACTTACTTACTAAAAAACAAAAAAAATAAAAAAAGTGATAAATAGATAAAAATACATGAATGTAGCATGAAAAGTAGAAAAAAATATATAAAAATTAGGCATTTGCATGAACTGCTGTTGACATTAGATCTTATGTCTCTGACTGCTTCTAATTCATCATATTATAAAACAATTTCATTATATTGGAGCCAATGTCTGATCAATTTTTTTTCGCGTTTCTTTTTTACCCCTACTAGTCTCAATGTGTATGGGTAGCTGGTTGAAACATTTTCTAGCACTGTGAGTGATTTTCCTTTTTTCAGCATTTAGCTTCGTTTTGGGTATAAACAGAGCTCTATATCTTGTACAACTTTTGGACTCTAAAAATTCTCTTTGTAAAGTTTCAAATTTCATTAATAGAACGTTCATGAAATAAATTTTTCTGATTTCTAAAGGCTCATTACTATGTCTAGTTTCACCATAAATTTTTTTGATCAATCTTTTCTGTAAATTCATAAGAGGCATCAAGGCATTGTCGTAAGCAAGTCCCCATGCAACTATTCCATAAGTAGCCACACTGTTAAATAAGCCATAATGAATCATTTCAAGAGCTTTTACTGACATTACCCTTCTTATCTTCGCAAAAACATACAATGGATATCTGTTCCTCTTAAGGCGAGGCCGTAGTCTGCCGCTATATCGGATCAGCCCTAGTAACTTATGGTTGCACCCCTGCGATCACCAAAGTGATGATCAGCAAGCGTGTCACCACCCGCACACTCTAACCCTTGTAAACATACACTGATTGTTGATGTATATGTGTGATCACACACACACACACACACACACACACACACAACAACAACGCTGTTTACTAAAGTGGATACATATATATCTTAGGTATATAGATATAATGTACCCTTCTCGCATACTGATATTATCAGAGGTCTTGACATTGTGCCCCTCTCACATACATGAGGGGCCTTTGGAAATAATGTGTTTCTATACTTGGAAACCACAGATGTAATTTAGTTGACTTGGTGATTAAAATTGAATGAATACATGAAATTTTGGAGTATTAGTATTATCAGAGACCCCAAATTTCAATTTTAGGAATACTTCAGAAAATACAAATTCACCAATTCTCAACTGATCCCAAAATTTGGACATGGGATCATCCCTCTGGAATACAGGAATCTTACCGAGCATGCTTCGAACTCCAATTCAATATTCCAAGACTGACTTTATCTCTGAAAATGACCCGTATGCGTCATTTTGACCAAGTATTCTAAGATATATTGGAACTGGAACATTGACTAGAATCATTAGAATAACCAGAACTGATTCAGAGGCCCAAACAGAACAGTTACATTCAGTATTTGTTCAATACATCTTGAGTACAACAAAATTCATGAAGTAACTTTCTAAATTCTGTTCACGAAACCTTTAGAACTTAAGTAATTTCCAACGGATTCAGATAACTGAACATGAAATTATCCCTCTAAAATACAGGGATCTTAGCAAACATGATATGAACTCCAATTCAATATTCTAAGACTGACTTGATCTCTCAAAGTGACCCGGATACGTTATTTTTACCAAGTATTGTAGGGTATTGAAATTGGAACCTTGATTAGCATCATTAGAATGATCAGAACTGGTTTACAGGGCCAAACAAAATACTTACATTCTGTATTTGTTCAATTCATCTTGAGTACAATGAAATTCCCAGACTAACTTCCTAACTTTATTTCACTAAACCTTCAGAACTCAACCAAATTTCAACGGATTCAGATAACTGAACATGAAATCATCCCTCTGAAATACAGGGATCTCAGCAGACATGATTCAAACTCCAATTCAATATTCCAAGATTGACTTTATTCCTGGAAATGTCCCGGATACGCCATTTTAACCGAGTATTCTAAGATATTGGAACTGAAACTTCGAATTGAAGAACCTGAATGACCAGAAATGGTTTGGGGGCCCATACAGAACAATTTCACTCTGTATTTCATCAATACATCTTGAGGACAATGAAATTTGCAACATAACTTTCTAAATGTTGATCATGAAATCTTTACAACTCAACCAAGTTTCAATGGATTCAGATAACCGAACATGAAATCATCCCTCTGAAATACAGGGATCTCAGCAGACATGATTTAAACTTCAATTCAATATTCCAGGATTGACTTTATCTCTGAAAATGACCCGGATACGCCATTTTGACCAAGTATTCTAAGATATTGGAACTGGAACTTTGAATAGAAGAACCTGAATGATGAGAAATGGCTTGGAGGCCCATACAGAACAATTTCACTCTGTATTTCATCAATACATCTTGAGGACAATAAAATTCGCAATATAACTTTCTAAATGTTGATCACAGAATCTTTGTAACTCAACCAAGTTTCAACGGATTCAGATAACTGAACATGAAATCATCCCTCTAAAATACAAAGATCTTGTCAGACATGAATTCAAATTCAGTTCAATATTCCAAAACTGACTTTATCTCTTACAATGAACCGGAGACGTTATTTTTACCAAGTAGTCTAGGATATTGAAACTGGAACCTTAATTAGAATCATTAGAATGATCAGAACTGGATTAGAGGCCCAAACAAAACACTTACATTCTGTATTTGTTCAATCCATCTTGAGTACAATGAAATCCACAAACTAACTCTCAATTTTTTTTCACGAAACCTTTGGAACTCGAGCCAATTCCAACGGATTCAGATAACTAAACATAAAATTATCCCTCTGAAATGCAGGAATCTTAGCAGACATGATTTGAACTCCAATTCAATATTCCAAAGTTGACTTTATCTCTCAAAGTGACCCGGATACGTTATTTTCACCAAGTATTCTAGGGTTTTGAAACTGAAACCTTGATTAGAATCATCAAAATGATCAGAACTGGATTAGAGGTCCAAACAAAACACTTACATCCTGTATTTGTTCAAAGGCTCGTGCATGCAAATTTGCAAATTTGATGTTGCACTGAGCTCTCTGCCAATAGATGCAAGAAGATGCATGTCGCAGCGGACGGCTATCAGATTCACCACCATGCCTGATCGCAGAAATCTCGCGCGACAAAGGACCCGGGTCCGGGCGATGATGACATATAATATCATCAGCTGGGCCGTCGCTTTCCACCGGGAAGTCGCGGCTTACAAGTCTCACATCCGCGATGACAACACACGGGAACGTGCATGATCGAAGCAGACGGTTTTCTCGCGCTCCCTGATCAGTCTGACCACTTTGAAGAAACGGAAAATTATGGTTGTCATCATATAACTGATCGCTGTTCTGGATTTATCTCAAGTTTTATAGGGAATTATCAACCAATAAGGGTCCTACTATTATCGACGAACTTAAGAAAATTGCGCTATGGAGTGAATGTGAGAAAAAACGAGCTGATCACAAAATTATAGAATGAAGTATAACAGCATGCCTTACCACAGGAGCAGACGACATCTGTACATGTCTGTCCAGCGCTTATCATGGAAGTTTTTTCGTCTATTTTTGTGGGATTTCGCTCCATAGCGCAATTCTTACATACATTTTGTTGACGCATACAAAATATGAAGGGATTTGATTGAGTAAAATTCGAAATATTCACATAACGGATTCGGGTCGATCTCCCTAGCTTTTTCAAGATGGCCGCGGACTACGGCCTCGCCTTAATTATATTTTCAATATGTTTTTTCCATTTCATATTCGAATCAATCATTATACCTAGGTATCTCACGATTTCAACACTTTCAATCATGGTACCTCCTATTGAGACTTTTTACTTCTCTGGTTTCTTATCGTCATAATTTGCAAAAGTGATGTAAACAGTTTTTTGGACATTTAGTGCTAGGTGATTTTTTCTCAGCCAGTTTGAAATTTCAGCTAGGTATGAATTCATCTTAACTTCAGCTGACAAGGGGAGCACTTAACTTTCGGGTGGCCAATCTTCCCCAAAATTTTTTTACGATTTGGTATCACCTAGAATATGGAGAATCCAGGGTAACTCCGTCAAATGAGCCCTTTGTCCGAAGTTACAGCCTATCATATTAGCATTGCCCATATAAGCCCATGTTAAAAAGTGAAATATATAGATATACTCGCAATGCTAATGTTTTAGCTTGTAGCTCTGAGCAGGGGGCCCATTTGACGGAGTTACTCTGGATTCTTCATATCCTAGGTGATACCAAACTGTAAAAAAATTTTGGGGAAGATTGGTGATCCGGAAGTCAAGTGCTCCCCTTGTGAGTTCCAGTCAAGTCCATTACAGTAGACTACGGTATAATCAGTATAGGGAATCAAATTACTGTTACATAAAATTAACAAGTCATTGATAAATATGATGAAAAGCAGAGGACCAAGGATAGTACTTTGCGGTACTCCCACTTTGACCTCTGCTTTGTTACTTATCTCTCCATTTACTTGAGCGTATTGCTGTCTTTTTTCCAAGTAATTGCTTCATAAGTCTAATGCTCTACCACGTATGCCATAAAGTTCTAATTTTCGTTGTAATATTCTATGACAAACTGTGTCGAAAGCTTCAGCCAAATCTAGGAAAGTTGCAATTATCGGCATACTTTTCCCCAGGTTTTCATATATATATTCACTAATGGTAGCTATCGCATCTCTAGTGCTCAAATGCTTCCTAAAACCGAACTACCTGGCCGAAATTATATTATTCTTCTCAAGAAATTCATATAATCTATCATAAATCAAGCGTTCAAAAATTTTGGCAAAATTTGAGATCAGCGATATAGGCCTATAGTTGTTCGAGTTCTCTTTGTCCCCTGATATATGGATTGGAAAAATTTCTGCTATTTTAGAATGCTCAGGCCAGAATCCTGTCTCAGCACATAGATTGAACACGATAACGAGAGGCTTAACTAAAAATTCACTCAATGATTTGATAACATTTGCATGTATATTATCTACACCACTATATTTGTTTTTCATGTTCAGAATCACTTTCTTGAGTTCCTGCTCATCTGTAGGAAAAATGGAGTATGTTCGTTGATTCCTTAGCTTCCCGTCTAGTTTAATATTATCATGACTTGACTGGGCAGCATTTCCCGTTGGTTCTAATCCAATTTTACTGAAAAAATTATTCATGTGATCAGCAATGTTTTTGTTGTTTTCAATTCTTTTACCTGCCTTATCTCCAATTCTGATTTTTTGTTTTTGTTTTCTAGTAGTAGCAATTTTTTCTTTCACATAATTCCACAGTCTTTTACTGTTCCCTGACATCTTTCTAACTCTTTCCCTTTCATACCTAAATTTTGCGTAACTAATCAGATTGCTTAACTTATTAGAATATTTCTTAAACCTTCCTCTAAGTAGCATGTTGTTTCTATCTTGTTGCCATTCTTCATACAATCTATTTTTTATATTGCATGATTTGATCAAAACTTTCGTTATCCATGGCTTTCTAGGTTGAAAATTGTTTCTCTGTTTGATAGAGGCTTTTTCTGCAAGTTCCTTTACCTGATTTATAATTCTATCCACTGAGTCATTTATATTCTCTATGGCTAGACTTTCCCAATTGATCATTTTTCCTAAATTGAGTAGTTTAACCTGATCGATTTCTTTCCCTTCTGTATTCACATTTTCTAGAGTTTTTTCCTGAGTAAAAATGTGTATCATAGTAGGATCATGATCAGTAATCTTATATCTTCAAACATGTGATTCTATGCAAGTCCCACTGAATTTTCCAAAAATATTATCAATACAGGTACCACCCCCCAAATTATATTTCCTTGTGATTTTAGTTATGCATGGTATATATTTGTTCTCAAGAAAATCATTTAGAAGGTCTTGTGCTTCAAAACTCTGACTGCGTATGTCTATATTAAAATCCCCCACTACAAAGTGTTTATCATAGTTTTATCTCACTGTAATCAGTGCTTTGATAGATTCTATGAATTCTCTTTTATGAACCTTGTGATTCTATATAAACTACTAACTAAGACTTTGGTTCTTTGGTGTTGTTCAATTTCTGTTTCAATGACTTTGACCTTTCTATAGTTCATGACTTCATATTTTGTTTGCAGTGAGCTTCTAACATATACCAGTACTCCATCTGCTACATTATGCGTACTTTCATTATATACTACGTCATACCCATTCGTCCATCGTCTGCTGTAAGTATTCAACACACGCATTCTGCACTGTCTCCGTTTGTTAGATTCTGTCTGCCCCTTTGTGCCCTCGGACGTATTTCTTTTACAGTTATTTGCAAGCGCCTTATTGCTAAATACAAGTGGTGTTGTTCTCCAAGTGGTCTGGAAGTGAAATTCGCAAATATTGAAAGAAGAAACAACAACCGACCGTTGAGGTTAGGTTGCCATGTGGAGACTCGTGGACTCCGGTGTAGCACCGAAATTGCTGATCGGGTGTAGCGGTGCCGAGTTCAGCATATGCAACATCAGCGCCTCAAACATGAAGATGACCCACCATGCTGACGACGTGCTATGTAAATACGTTCTACTCCGAAAGGCCGTGAATACTGTGTGGAACTCGGTGTAACTAATCAGCTAGGATTCCTATTCACTGACGACACTTTCGTTATATGACTCAGTTTCCCTTTATTTTCGAAAGTAGATCGATTGCTTTCCTTTTTAAGTTCAGTTTCACAACAATTTATATCTAGCCAAACATGATGTTACTCGATGGCGAATTCTGGGACTTCAGTCCGTTCAGTTCAACCTGAGGCAGACGATATTGCCCGAAAAATCATTTAGTATATTTTTGCAGCTTGCATCACAATCTCTGGGTCGTTAACTATTCCCTGCATCAATCATTCGCTGAGCACTCAATTCGTATACTTTTCGAATATGTGCATTATTTTGATAAGTAGCTTTTGTTAGCACTTTATACACAATTTCTACTTTTCATCATCAATCGATATTGTATATTTTGAGTTTTATCTCTCAAACCATCCTTCTGAGCACTTCGACTGATACTTCAACCGAGAGATCAAGCTCAAAATGTTCATCAAATCGAAATTTGAAAATTTTCTTACGTTAATTTTGAGTTTGCTGAAAATCAACATATTCGCTGAGCACAGAATCCTTATACTTTCCAAACATGTGGATTATTTGATCGAGTAGCTTTTTGTTAGCACTTGATATACTAATCCTATTTTTGATCATCAATCGATATTGTATATTTCGAGTTTTATCTCTCAAACCATTTCCCTGAGCACTTCGACTGATATTTCGACCGAGTGATCAAACTCAAAATGTACATAAAATCGAAATTTGAAATTCTCGTGATGTTAGTTTGTTTTCGCTGGAAATCTAAATACTAATGATCTTATAACGCATCATAACTCAATAGAAAGTGATACCATGGGTGCTGATGTTTGATCTTCTAACCCCTTCTTCGAGCTTTTCGACTTCAACTTCGACCCGGAGATCAAGCTCAGATTGTCCAAGGATCAAATATGGAAATACTGAATTAAAGTTCTAAATTCTTATCAAACCTTCATAGTAACACTTCAAACATTTCTTGATTATGTAAGATATTGCACAAGTTCTACTATTTGTAATGCGTATCTGCAGAAACTCTGTAGTCTGTCGATTATACTATCATGCTACATGTTCTTCAGTACATGCGATTATCTTTAACATTATTTTTATATGCTCTTTTGTTAATTCGTAAACACCAGACGGAGTCCTACCTCAAGGTGTAATAAAGTACTATACATACATACATACATACATACATTTCATACAACCCTAGACACTCAATTTTCCAAGTCTCTGTACATACTATCACATCAGGTTCATCGATCATGCTTCCTAGCATCACACACATTTGTTCAAAATTTTTCTTAATACTACGCACATTCATATGCATCACTCTTATACTTCTCTCTTTACTTGTATTCAGATTGTAGTAATTCATATCATTACATTCAGTTTCACGGATGCACACACATTCTTCTTCAGCTTCAGCTACTTCGCTTGTCAACATTCTTCTTACGACGAGGCTGGATCTCTTTTTTACCTATGCTGAGATATCTTGGCACTGCTGGCAGCTGTGGATAGTTTGTTGCATCCAGTTGTCTTTTAATTTTACCTTTTAGAATTCCACATTGAGTTGTATCATTCAATGCATGATTGATGTTTTTATTTGTGTTGTGGTGTTCATTACTGTAATTACAATTTGCACATTTGAAACCATTGACCAATTTGCATGCCTGAGTGCTGTGATTTCCTGAGCATTTCAGGCAGATAGATTCATTAGTACATTTATTTTCACTATGGCCAAATCCACCACATTTGTAACACAAACCAATGTTCAGATCATCGTATGCTCTACAACTTCCATGACCAACGAAAACTCTGTATTTCTCTTTTCTCACTTGTTCATAGATTTCACCAGTTATTTCCAAGATCATTCCTTGCTTCCCACTACTATTCTTGTAGACATGTGATATTTCGGCACTTTGATCATGGCCACTGAAATTTCTCTCATTTATATCTTGTTCAAGTTCTTGTGTGTTCATGTCATTCTCCACATTCACTATTTTGATTCTTGGGTTGCCCAACTTTTCAATGGATGTTTCATACTCTTTACCCATCTTCTCTTTGATAACTCTTTCTGTCAATTCTACATCTTATTTCTTAGCACAAACTATGATTGTGCCTTGTCGAGTCTCTTTGACTGTTTTAATGGGCTTATTTATATCATTTTTAATAACTTATTTGACTTTTGTGCATGTATCCGGATCATCGGCAGTTACATCTTTTGGTTTGACAAGGATTCTAGGTATCAATGGCTTACTTTGATTTGGCTGTTTTTCCAACGTATAACTGTAGGTGGTGACTTGTTTTTCTTGTTTATCTAGTAGTTTTCTTAATAACTCATTCTTTTCCTTCAATTCACTGTTCAACTCTCTGAGTAGTTTGTTTTCTGTCTTGATATGTGTCTTATTACTAGTATCCTTATGTCTTGAGCTAGAATCACTTGAATCATCATCTTCATCCGATGATTCATTGATTTTCTGGTTTTGCATCCTAATTTCAGCAATAACACATTTTGCAGAGTCTGAAAGTGGTTCTTCTTCATTTGAGGTTAGGTCTTCATGATTTGGGCATATTACGAGAACATCGCCCAAGAACTTGGTGTTTTTTTCTCTGTTAAAGTCACTCTTGTGATATACGTTTCCACAAAATATGCACACGTAGACTTTTACTCCTTTTCTAGGATGGCATGTATAATTCACATTTCGTTTGTCCGGAGGCTCTTTACTTCCCGCCATCTTGGGAAAAGATTATTCCGTAGAACAATTGAACTTACTAGCGCCTCCGGATCATCTGGACTGGTTCTCTGTAAAATTTTCCTACGACCCTTCCCGCCGCGTCGCTCGGGCGAACTTCCTTACGTCGGAAACTACCCTCGACCCAGGACCACACGGAACCGGAAGCTCGAGGCGAGTTCTACGGACCTAGCACGACCATGGACGACGCCATCTACTAGCCAGCCCCCAGGGATCGGAGTCTCAACCCAAGGAGACGGGATCCGCCAGCCACTCACTCTCCACGACGCGCTCGCTGGAGCAGGCGATGCTGGCCCCAATGGTGCGCTTCCCACACTTGGGGCTTCAATAAAGGTTGCAGGAGCAACTTCCACGCTGGTTAGCCCATTCCTGATCAGCTTCCTGGGACATCGCCAAGGACAACGGGCCTCCGTGATCACCTCACTGCGACATCAGCCCTTTTCAGGTCTAACCCCCAAACCCCAATCGGCCCTTTTCAGGGCCACCAACCTTCTAACGTATGAACCACTGTTGTGGCCCACGAAGTTGCCCCGTGGCCCAAGCCATCCCGGTAACAAGTGGCGCCCGACGTGGGGCTAGAACACTGCGTCGATACGCAGACGGACTCACCAGCTCTTCCGACTAGCTTCATCCTCATCCGATCCAGTCAAATCGACCCCGTCAGCCTGGACGGGATCCGCGCACTTCTGAGAGTGCTTAAACACTCAGTGGCGCCCTCATCTCCACCTGCAGATTATAGGTGGTACAGCACCGCCCACGCCAACCTCCACGTCTCATCTCGGAGTTGCACACTCCGCATCATCCGGCTACCATTGAGCTGTTCTCGCTGTCCAGGAGGGCAGAGCTTTCAAGACTCTGGTGCTCGTGGTACCACTTCGCTGCGTGGCTAGTGCCCCAGCATTATCCACTCGTCGAGTGACCGCTCCGACCCCCATACATCGTAAACGGATCATACGCAAGGCTCTTCCAAATCCGGGCATGATACCAGCTGCCAAATCCCACGCCTTGCGCACAATCTCCCTCCCTCATCTCCTCTCCCACACCATAGCCTCGGGTGGCTCAAAAGCCCGAGCAGTTCGCCACGCCACCGCTAGGTGGCGTCCATCCTTGCCCGCAACAGAAACAGAGCCCCGTGTTTTCAAAACCGGTGCCTCAACCAACTTCCACGACGGCCCCTCCGGCTGGACTTCTACAGCACTAACGTGCTCGGGAGACCACCGGACGGGTACCCACACCCAGGTCCACTTCTACAGCGCTGACGCGCTCGGGAGTGTTCCGACCTAGTGGCAGTCCCTATCTGTCCCTCGGGATGATGTTTGAAGCTTCTACGGCACTAACGCGCCCAGGAGCTCTTACGACGCTCGGGCGAACTTCCTTACGTCGGAAACTACCCTCGACCCAGGACCACACGGAACCGGAAGCTCGAGGCGAGTTCTACGGACCTACCACGACCATGGACGACGCCATCTACTCGCCGGCCCCCAGGGATCGGAGTCTCAACCCAAGGAGACGGGATCCGCCAGCCACTCACTCTCCCCGACGCGCTCGCTGGAGCAGGCGATGCTGACCCCAATGGCGCGCTTCCCACACTTGGGGCTTCAATAAAGGTTGCAGGAGCAACTTCCACGCTGGTTGGCCCATTCCTGATCAGCTTCCTGCGACATCGCCAAGGACAACGGGCATCCGTGACCACCTAACTGCGACATCAGCCCTTTTCAGGTCTAACCCCCAAACCCCAATCGGCCCTTTTCAGGGCCACCGACCTTCTAACGTATGAGCCACTGTTGTGGCCCACGAAGTTGCCCACGGTGTCCTTGAACCAACTTTAAATGAGTCGGAAGACCACCTCGCCAAATATTTTCTTAAATGGTTGTTCAGGGCTCAAATAACATCTCCTAACTGTTTTTAAAACCGCCTACGTTAGAATTTTCAAATAAAACAACTTTTATGATTTATTCTGGAAAAATTGTCAAATAACGACTTTGACGCGCTTTGGCGATGATAAACGCTTAGTTATGTGCTTCAAATTTCACAAAAATTTCGTCACAAAGTGCAGATGGTTCATGACACTCTATCCCAAACGATTCGCAATGTAATACGTAGAGGAAGGGATAGGCTTCGTGAGCTGTGACTAATGCTTGGATAGAGAATCAGATATGGCGAATATAGAAAGGTCCACCTATCTTTATTGGAAAATTTGTCGTCTGCTCACGGCTCTGTCTTCTTTTTACTCACATTGGTCCTAATAATATGTACACAATGCCTTGGACTCTCGGCAAGGTCCTTATCGCGCAACAAAAGCTCTCACTCCGGTTCTGGAGAGCTTGCAGGTTCGTCATACCTGCTCCACATCTCGCATTCGAGTGGAGGGTGTAGCTCTATCGTAGTCCTAAGATGCCATGTGCTCGCTTTCATGAAGAGAATCGACTCAAATTTTGGGTATTGTGCATGAAAAAGGAGGTGGGAGTGCAGAAGCTGAAAAGAGACATGGAAGACTGCTCCAAAAATGTTCAGCGATTGACGGTCAGAATGATGGATTGACCTGTCTGACTTACCTATGCCTGACATATAGATAAAGGTACTTCATCATTCTGACCGTCAATCGCTGAACATTTTTGGAGCAGTCTTCCATGTCTCTTTTCAGCTTCTGCACTCCCACCTCCTTTTTCATGCACAATACCCAAAATTTAAGTCGATTCTCTTCATGAAAGCAAGCACATGGCATCTTAGAACTACGATAGAGCTACCCCTTCCACTCAAATGCGAGATGTGGAGCAGGTATGACGAACCTGCAAGCTCTCCAGAACCGGAGTGAGAGCTTTTGTTGCGCGATGAGGACCTTGCCGAGAGTCCAAGGCATTGTGTACATATGATTAGGACCAATGTGAGTAAGAAGAAGACAGAGCCGTGAGCGGACGACAAATTTCCCAATATAGATGGGTGGACCTTTCTATATTGGCCATATCTGACTCTCTACCCAAGCATTAGTCACAGCTCACGAAGCCTATCCCTTCCTCTACGTATTACATTGCGAATAGTTTGGGATAGAGTGTCATGAACCATCTGCACTTTGTGACGAAATTTTTGTGAAATTTGAAGCATATAACTAAGCGTTCATCATCACCAAAGCGCATCAAAGTCGTTTTTTAACAATTTTTTCAAAAAAATCATAAAAGTTGATTTATTTGAAAATTCTAACGTAGGCGATTTTAAAAACAGTTGGAAGATGTTATTTGAGCCCTGAACAACCATTTAAGAAAATATTTGGCGAGGTGGTCTTCCGACTCATTTAAAGTTGGTTCAAGGACACCGTGTGCCCCGTGGCGCAAGCCATCCCGGTAACATGTTCCGTTCCCCTGGGACCCCATAGTGGAGTCGGACTCGCTCGAGTCTGAGCTCGAGTTAACGGCGTCATCAACCCCGTTGCTAGGTTGCATAACACGGATCCTGAGCACGGGGTTCTTCCTCAGCAGCTTCCCTGCCGCCTCTTGTGCTCCTGCTGCAACCTTCGCATTCTTCCCTAGTTTGACGGAAGAAGTGAGCTTCGATTGTCTTAGCACTCGTTTTTCCACTTCCTCACTCAAACCCTTCCTCTTCTTGCTGTTTGGGGTGAGGTCTATCTCTCTCTTGCATTGGTCCTTTCCTCCAACTCCTTCCGCCTGTGGCGTAGTTCCATCGCTTGTAGCTTTACGCGTAAGTCCACCAGCCAAGTGTGCCACTGGTAGCGCGCTTTGCATCGTTGCGCCCCCCCCCCCCCAAGATCCGAATGGGGCCCCGCTTCACTTGGGGAATTCTTGCCGTCAATGCTGTACATCATCTTCTTTCTTCTGTTTTCCAGGGCCTGGAATTGCATGCTGGCCGACCCGGACCAGACCAGCACGGGTGTGGTGTTCCGTGTGATGCGTGTTCTGTATAATGTTGGTATGTTTGTATAATGCTTGAGCAGGCGTAAGTATGGTGCATGTAGGGTGTAGTGTGTGGAAGTGTAAGTGTAGGATTCGGGTCCGGAGGGGCGTCGCTCCCTCAAGCTCCAAGTGCCACCCGAAGGTCACACCCAAAGCCCCCTACGGGTCTGGGCGGCCTCCTGGATGTATCTCTCGCTCTCCCTCTCTCTCTCTCTCTCTCTCTTTTTTTTTTTTTTTTTTTTTTTTTTTAAGTGGAATATAAGGAAAAATCTGATGACAGGACATCCCTATTGGATGTCCCACCGGCAGACCATGAGCGCTTTCATTTTGCCCACCCGGTGAACCGGATGAGCATGAATCCAGCGCCCGTGTGCCCTGTGGGCTAAAACCTTCTGCTCTCAACCCCACAGTGTTGGCAAGCCATCACTGCAGAACTGGGGGCAGCTAACCACTATCTAACCAACCCACCCCGGAACCGCGTTAGCATTACTTCAGGGTGGGAGGCGTATCGCGCTCGGGATCAAGCGACTCTCTTCTCTCACGACTTGCAGGTGTTGTTGCTCCTTCTTCGATCTTTTCCTACTCTTCTTTCTTCGATCTTCTCTCTTCTTCCTTCTCTCTTCTTTCTTCTTTCTTCCCTCTTCAGTTCATCATATTCCTCCTGGAATAATTTGGACCTCTTCTGATTTCTCTCTCTCTCTCTCTCTCTCTCTCTCTCTCTCTCTCTCTCCCGCCTGGGTTCTGTGTATGAAACTCTACGACGTATACCTCTCTCATCACTTTTTACTATTTTAACTATTTCGAAATGTTTTATGTTGATATTCAGTCTTCGAATAAGCCGAGACATAGTCTAGTAGTCTAATATTTGTATTTATATTTATACTGATGAGGCCAAAATCACAAATTATCTATTAGTATTTCAGTAAAGGGTTTGAAAACCTCAATAATTACTGTGATACACTTAACTTTGGGTCTTCGTCCCATTGTGTCTTCAATACTCAGCATATCCCTACATCCAGATGAGTAATTTGTATATACATTATATTTACTTATTTCGTGTTCCAAGAATGATGTATTTTTCTATATTTTTTCGATTTGCCCCATGGGACTCAGTGTCCCTGGGCTAATAGAGTTAAATCAATCAATCTCTCTCTCTCTCTCTCTCTCTCTCTCTCTCTCTCTCTCTCTCTCTCGGGCGGTGAGTATATCAACACGCATCTAACATCGATCTGTGTTTGAATGTATTTTAAACCATCGAAACGTCGTCCCGAGTGGCACTTTCTTGCAGATTGGGTTTCCTCCTGCAGGCTCAAACCTCTGGAGCATCACTGCATGGCTCCTGCACGAGCCTGGGAGGAATAATTCCAATTCTGCATCCGCAATTCCAACATCGGATCAGGAGTGCTTGGCGTTCAAAGTGAGTCTTGTGCGCACGCTCGGAGGTCGTCTGCTTTGCTTACCTGCTGTCTGCTACGCTGCCCCGCACGATGAGCGATAACACCTGCTGCGTCTGCAATGGCGTTTTAAGATCAGGTAGCAGAGAATGCGGCACCTGTAGAAAATCAGCTCATGTCAAATGCTCAAAGACATCACAAGGTGCAGTGACATGCGACCGGTGCCTGCAGGTAAGCGGAACTCTGGGTGTGAAATCATCCTCAAGTGCGTCCAAGCAGACGACTCTGACCACCCGCTCGAGCATTTAGCCATCCAGAGAGAGAGAGAAGGAAGATGCAAGCTCACGAAGTCGTGTGAGTAGTCAGCTTGCCGCACACACACAGCTAAGCTCACGCAAGTCGTCAGTGAAGTCTCCCCCCGCGTCGCTGACCACCACCACCGGCCGCAGCGCAAAGCTCCCTACCAACAGTGGCTCCCTTCCACCTGAGAGCCCACAGCTCACGCTTGCGGGGCATAGACTGCTAACTGCTGCTTCGAATGAGTCTCGCAGCGTCCTCACTCGCCAGTCAAGCACACTAGAGCCCGCGAACACTCAACATGGGCAGGATGATATGCGGACCAACTCTGCCTCTCAGTCATCGCTCTCGCCACCACCAGAGCAAAGAGCTGAGACGTTGCAGAGCAACATCACCAACTCAGCAGCAGGAACAACTTCATCAACATCGACGCAGTCAACTTCTTCTGACACCAAGTGGGTGCTGATAGCGCAGACTACTCTGGACCTTTTTTACCGACAGTACGAAATGCTCCAGAATCAGCTTGACGAGATAAGAACTCTCGTGAGCCGACATGGTAATGCCTTTATGTCTCCACCTCCCACCCCAGCAGTGAACGAGGTGGATGACCGACTGTTGGCACGCATGTCATCTCTCGAGCACCTTATTGAGAGGCAGAACTCCAGGCTGGAGGAGCTATGCTCAGATCGTCAGCTTCTTCTGGAGCAAAATTCCATTATGAAAGGCCAGATTTCCAGCCTGACCGATCCATTAACAGGTAGCCAGAGTAGTCTGCGAAACAATAGAATTATTATTGATAAGAATAGTAATGCCGAATCGACACATCAATTCTCTCATTCCATAATTCCACCCACAATAGATATATCCCCCTAACCACAGGGTGGGAGGCAGGGGCAGGGACCTATCAGTGATGGTCTTGAGCCCTGTGAACTAATAATTAATGGTGCTTTAACAAAAGACTCTGTGGCCTCGCCAACAGTGAGACGTAATATCTCTTTCGCAGTGCTCAAGACCATCTTCCCACGTCTGGAGAGAGAAGACATTGTTGATGTTTCTGTTCTGCCACCAGCGCGTGTGTCTGGGGGGACACCGAATAGTAAATCCGATTCATCTTCAAATCCCTCTGCTGCCGATTCACGCACACCTCCATCATGCGTGGTCCAACTTTCCAGCAGTCGTTTAGTTAAGGAGGTGGTTCAGGCCGAACGCTCAATCACCCATAATTATTTCACGGCGAATAACATCCAGCCGGATTTGCTTGACCCCGAAACCAAAGCTCATGTGCCAGATCGTAAGATCTACGTGAACGAAATGCTCCCCCGTGAGAAATACAAAGAATTTATACGCTTGAGGTCCGTTGCACGCGGGTTGGGCTTGAAATACGTCTGGCACAGCGGCGTACGTTTCTGGGTTAGGCGAAAAAATGGTGAGCGAGCACATACGTTTGAATCTCTCGCGGATCTGCAGGTCATTCAAACGGCCTGTCGAAGTGTTCGAAAACCCACTAGTGCGTCCTCAAACAACACCCAGGGATGCACCTCCTCTCCGGAGCAGAGTGGTATTCCGGCAGCAGATCCAGTGAGAACTCCTTGACTGAATATAGCTGCTGAGGAGCGACGAGGGAGTGGTGGTTTCTTGAAAGCGGGGTTTATCAACCTTAACTCCTTAACAGATAAGATTGAGCATCTGCGCTTGCTCGTCGCTAACGATCCCTCCTACCATCTTTTTGGGGTGGCTGAGTCAAAGCTAGATAAGCATGTGGATGACAGTCTCGTTAAGATCCCGGGCTTTTCATTGTTGAGACAAGATCGAAACAGAGAGGGCGGTGGGATTGCCTTGTATGTACGCAATGATTTCGAAGTAGAGAAACTTGTTTCATCAAACACTTTTGGTCCGGGGAAACCTGGTGTGCCTGAATTTCTTTTCTGTAGCGTGCAGCAGGGCAATTTTCCTTCAATATTTGTCGGAGTGATCTAGAGGCCTCCGAAAATCGCCATGCAGAAGGACGATGGGTTATTTGGCTCATTACGCCGACTGTGTGGTGATTACAGCCATGAAATTATAATGGGAGATCTGAATGCAGATATGTTGGAGGCTGCTCACCCTGACACCAAAACTCTGACTGCACTGACAGAAGAACTTGCCTTGCAGATAGTGCAGCATGGCCCGACTCACCAACACACCCCAAATGTATCGTACACATGGATTGATCATATTTACGTAGATGACAATGACATCATTACTGACTTTCAAAATAGACTCCTGCCCAGTTTCGGCAGGCACTCGGTCATAGACATCACCATCAACGTCTTTACTCCCACTCCGCCAAAAAATACCTTCACTTATAGGGATTTTCGTAACATCACTCCGGAGATGCTGAATGACCGTCTGCTTCGCTGCGACTGGACAGCTCTTGAGAATGATGGAATCAGTTTGGAAGACGCAATTCACTGCTTAAATGAGAATTTGAAGACTGTTATAGATGAATTAGCGCCGGAAAAAACTATCAACCCGCGAAAAAATGATGCTCCTTCGATTGGTCCTGAGTTGAAGGTACTTATGAATAAGCGAGATGCGACGCGCAGGCGCTGGGAGCGGAATCAACGCAACCAGTGAAAGTGTCCTGAGCTTCAAAGTGAGTACTTCCGGCTAAGCGAAGAGGTCGACCTGCGCATGGAACAAGAGCGTAACTCCTTCCTTCAAAACCAACTCTCAGACGCTCTTGATCAACATAAAAACATTTGGAAGGAAATGCGCAACCTCGGCCTCCTGCCTGAAAGCAAAAAGGAGGAACTTCATGGTTTCACACCGGATGAGTTGAACGCTCACTTTGCGGGAGTTTCTGTTTTGCCCCACGAAAATATAGACGAAGCAATGGACGATATAAATTCGGCCTCAGAGGAGGGTTTTAAGTTCAAGCCCACAAACTACAGTGATGTAGTCCTTGCTATTAAACATTTCTCTTCACAGGCCCGTGGGGCGGACGGGTACCCCAAAGCGTGATCCTGAAGGCTCTTCCGGCTATTGGTGATCTTATTGTACATATTTTCAACTCCTCTTTTGCTCATAGTGCATTTCCTGAGGCTTGGAAGCAGGCACAGCTAATTGCATTAAAAAAGACCACCGCTCCATCAACGGTCTCGGACTTCTGTCCTATAGCGCTGCTTTGCTTCCTTGCCAAAGTTTCAGAAAAAATCGCACTCGACCAAATCACGGAGTTTTTGAAGTCTGAGAAATTATTAGATCGCTTCCAGACTGGTTTCAGACAACATCATAGCACCCAGACAGCTTTACTCAAGTTGACCGATGACATCCGAGTAGGTATTGACAAGAAAAAGATCACCTTGCTCCTACTTTTTGACTTCAGTAAAGCCTTTGACATAATATCACCATCAAAGCTGTTGAGGAAACTTCGAAATCTAGGCTTCTCAAGATCGGCTATCCTGTGGATAAAATCATACTTACAAGGCCGCACCCAAAAAGTTACTTCAAAATCTGGTAGTTCTGATTGGCTCAAAACCAATCTGGGTGTTCCACAGGGTTCCGTTCTTGGGCCTTTACTCTTCAGTTCATATGTCAATGATTTACCTGGTTTGCTTGACGAAAAGTCAGTACATCTTTTTTTTTATGCGGATGACCTACAAATTCATCTCCAAGTCGAAAAATCTAAGATCAGAGAGGGCATTGCTCAGCTGGGAGAAATAGCACGACTTGTTGCTGAGTGGGCCAGAAGTTCCGGCCTGTGTCTCAACGCTGGCAAGACCAAGGCAATCTACTTCAGTTCTGAGAGGAATATCAAAGATCTGAAGAGAATGGACTTGTCAGGGGTTGAGATACAGGAAGGGAAGTTCATCCCGTTCAGTGATACGGTCGTGAGCCTTGGTGTTACACTTGACTGTGAACTGACGTGGAAACCGCACATCGACCAAGTAACTAAGAAAGTCAATAGAGCCCTATATGGATTGCGGTTTTTTAGGGCATGTTTCACCGGACCTCTCCGAGTTCGCCTAGTTGAGTCCCTGGTTCAACCGCACTTGGAATATTGCACGGTCGTGTACCTCGACGCCACGGACGAACAGCGGCAACGGATACAACGACTAAGCAATTCATGTGTGAGGTATATTTTTGATCTTAGGAGAGACGAGCACATCACCCCGTTTAGGGAGGGTTTGGGTTGGTTACGTACTGATTCGCGGAGAATGTACTTCGCAGCTCTCTTAATGCACAAGATCATGCATTTAGGAGAGCCTGGCTACCTAGCTGCGATGTTCACCAGGTACCAATCTGAACGCCCCGCACGCGGTGATGCAGAAGAGCGGGTACTCAAAGTTCCCAATATGAGACTTGAATATGGAAGAAGATCTTTCCAGGTTCAATGTGCTCATTTGTGGAACTTTCTCCCTCCGGGCTTTCGGCAGCTGGGGAAAATGTCATTATTCAAAGAGGCTATGAAAGATTTTTTGCTCACACAGTCTCCCCAGAGGATTGATGTGGAGAAGAAGCATTACTTCAATCTCTAAACTTTGAAAGGCTTGGGCTGACTTTTTGCTTGATTCGTTCATCTAGAATATAATTATAAGTATACGTGTGACCTTTCGTCAATCGACTGAACTTTTCTGTAATATGACTGTGAGCCCTGCCATTTTATTTGTATTCTTATATTATTCTATGGAGTTTGTGAATCTTCTGAGTGCTACCCGACTAGTCACAAATTGTGATATACTTAAGATTTGACCTTGACCAAATGACTTCATTATTCTTATTAATGCGCACTATTGATCTGTGATATATATTACCATATGTAACTGATTATTTTCCTTTCTTGTCTTCGGACGAATAAACGGGCATCAATCAATCAATCAATCTCTCTCTCTCTTATCGCAAGGATGGGGAACTCGCGATACGCCCCAACAACTTGCACTGTTGTTTAAGGCTATTCAATTGCAATCTACCGATTTCACTGAAGGTCTAAGTCATCTTCACAAAAAATTTGATCCATTCACTGACATGCTGAAACAACAATCAGAAAAAATCAATCTTCTGGAGAAGGAGAATCTTACCCTCCGGGAAGAGATTTCTCAGCTCGAAGATCTCCATGCAGGTAGGCAGCCAACTTCAGAACTTAGAGTTACCGGAATACCCAGTGATTGCATTGTTCACTTGTGCGACTTTCCGAAGAAAATCCTTGAAAGTCTACACGCCGCAGAGTCTTTCAAGAATGACATTCTTGAAGAAGGTGAATTCAAACCGAAAACTCCAAGCTCTCCCAATGTTTCGCTATCAACATTAAATAGTGAGCGGAGTGGTGGTGATAATCGCTCATTAGTGATCAAATTCAAATCCAGTGATATTCGCGACCACATTCTGAAACTGAAGCGTGATTATCTTTCTGTTTGTGTTCTTAGAATATCCAAAATATTCAAGCCTATCAATTTTTATCCTCATACAAATTATGATACCTCTTCTTCATATTGTACCACGTATTTCACCTCGCCTTACGGTCTACCAAGACCTAGGCGTAATAAATTCGTTATCAATCAATCAATCAATCTCTCTCTGGGATCACGTAAGTGTTTGCTCACCTATCTATCGTCACTCTGCCTATAATCACCACTTACGCCTATTCCTCGCACTCCCCGAATTGGGATGGCTGTTCCAGGTATTTCGGTGTCCCTTGGGCTCCTGTTTTCAACGAGCAATATTAGCCGGCTCGTACTTTTGAGCCCGGGAACCGAAATATCCGTCGAGAGAGTTTTGAGGTTATCCACGCTACTCAGCAGAAAAGTCCGCTCGTCGCATTTCACATTGTTGCTGCTGCCTGACACCTCATTGCAGATGGTATATCACCGACAGAATACATTGTCTGACATAATTGAAGGCCACCTCAACAGATGGCGTCGGCTGTACCTCATTCCTGGGACACCTGCCTAATACCACAATCTGTTGCTTGCGAATTGATGTCATCTGCTACACTGCTGTCAACAAACAACACCAGCTGACTCGTATGCAGGTAACTTGCCCAGAGTCTCACCTGTGCTGTACTTCCGAAGAAGTGGAAAGCACCCGAATGCCTGTTTGTGCGGTGCTGATGTGAAAGACAGAGTATTTGTGTGTTCTGATACCATTTGTAACGCGATCTTTCACATTGAATGTGCGCGTGCTTATATCAAATCCTTCACCGCTTGGCGTTGCTGTGTGAATACCTTGATGCAGACTAGAGTTGATGTGAATGCACGCAATATGAATAGCTCAGGGAGTCGAGTCGATAATGCTCCTGGCACACCAGTATTCACGTTTCCGCAGAGTACCTCTACGCTTTATAATGATCAATTAACACAGCAAAATACCCCATCTACAACCGTAGCACAGCCAACTAGCCGTGCAGAGACGATTACAAAATTTGCTGAGCTTAACTCAGACCAAAAAATGAGTGCAATTTTTGAGAACCTTCTAACTGTAATCGATCAAGATGATCAATGTTATAATCGTATAGCAGTCATTGAGAATAACATGTCTACTTTTACAACAATGATTCATGACCATAAAACACACCTCAAAGATCTAGAGGATAGAATCTCGCGTGTATACCTCAACATGGAATCTAGCAGAAATGCTGTGGCGCAAACGTCATCTCATGACTCAAATGCAGATATAGTCATAAATGGCCTACCAGTGACGAGTACTCTTTCTGATCTTGATATTGTTACGCGTATCCTAGGTAGGATCAAGGCACAGAACTTTGTTGCAGACATTCTCAGAATCAATCATCGCGTTAATGTACCTGCAAAAGCAACTGCGGGTCCGTCTGCATCCGTGAACCAAACCCTTACACTATTTGTTAGATGTGAGTCTGTACAAATTCGGGATGAGATTATGCGGCTGAAATTTGCTCACGGCGACTTACCCGCAGGTGACATTTTCCCTGAATATGTAGATCAACTCCAGAAGAAGCTATACCTTAATGAATATTTACCAGTACAAACATATAAACTCCTTATCAAAGTTCGTTCCGTTGCCAAAGCGAGAGGCTATGAAAGAGTATGGGTGGGAAGTGGTACCATTTTTGTCCGTGAGAACGCTCAAGGAGAGAGGTTAACAATCACGTGTGCTGACGATATTGCTGAAATGATTTGACCCTCTGCCTTCCCGCTTGACTGATTCTCACCTTAAAATTTCTCACGTGAATGTTTATAGCTTAGTCAAGTATCGAGATAATGTTGAAGCCCACCTTAATGATAATCAATCTGATATCCTTGCGATTACTGAGAGTCGCTTAACTGAGCTTGATACTGACACTAGTGTCAACGTACCGGACTACTCAATCATCCGCAATGATCGAATCGGCCGTGCGGGAGGGGGCATAGCAATTTACTTCACGAACTTGGTTAACCTGAAAATTCTCATCCGATCAGACTCTCCGCGTATCGATTTCTCTGAGTATCTAATCTGTGAGGTCCAGAATGGCAAGAGCGAATTACTCTTTGCAGTGGTTTACAGGCCCCCTGATGCACGGTTGCCTAACGAATTTTTTGAGGCTCTTTCCACTGTCCTACACCGCCATTATTATTACAGGTGACTTCAATTGTGATATGGCTATGAATGATTCTAAATCCAAATTCATGCACAGGACATTGAGAGAATATTCTTTAGATATTTTTATTCATTCATTAACATATTATTATCACATAAGGTGATAAATTTTATTAGAAAATAATTAAAAATTATCTTTTACAATATTAAAATTATTGATAATAATTAAATTTTGTTAATATACTTATAAAATTAATTTTTCATTATTATTTCAAATGAATCAAAATTATTTGATAAAACTTCATTTAAATAATTTTTAATCACCTAATAGTACATTTCGATACAAGGGCGTAAAACATTTTATTCGCGTCCGAGCGATGGGTTTCCGGCCCGAGCCGCAGGCGAGGGTCGGAATCATCACGAGAATGCGAATAATAGGTTTTACGCCCGTGTATCTAACTATACTTTTCGATAAACTGTGGGTAAAAGTCGAAAAACTGTGCGCAAAGTGCACTTTTACGCACAGTGTATCGAAAATCCATTTTCCGATATATTTACCTTGTTACGACTCATTTTTTCTTCAGAAAAAATTCACGGGCTATTCGTACATATTTTAATATTATATTCAAATTAATCAATTGATTAATTTTACTTTTAAATCCTCATAAAATTAAATTAAATTTATTTGATCCATATCAATTTAAAAATGTAGTAACTCATCAATTCTTTGATTAAAACTGAATATCAACTGGAGTAAATTTTTAATTTTAAATTTAATTTAATTCCAATATCTCCAATATCAAATTTTGACATTAAACTATCTAAATTGAGAATGATTTTTAATAATTCTTATTAGCAAAATAATTGTTATAATTTAACTATATTCCTTTTTATATCATAAAACGGAAATAATAATTAATTGAATAATTTAAGTATATTATATATAAGTATATAATATAATTATTTTTTCATTATTATCAAAAAAAATAATCATGAATATTAATAAATAAGTCAAAAACATCAAATTTGAATGATTTAAATGATAATAATTCATATTTTTGGTATTTAAATAAATCATTTTTTCCAAAGAATATTCTAACCAATTTTTATCAAAGTGTTTAACATGAAATTTCCTATAATTTAAAATATTCAAGTAATAAATTTTACATTTTGCATTATATTATTATCATATTATTTATCCATTAACTTTTAATGTCAGATATAATCTTTTCACCTTTGTAATAACAATTATGAACCTTATATTCATATCAATTACTCGCATGGGAATTCTCTCATCACTCCAGATTCCATTATTTCCGAAAAATGACTACGCATTAATTTTGTAGTGAGAGAAAATTCCGAATTGAAGTGAGAAATATCTCTGGGGTAAATTTGGATCTAAAACTAATTCTTGGAAGCAACAGGGCCCATGAAACGAGAAAGTTGAATCACGACTCAGAATTCCCAAAAAATCCACGAATGGCCTTTGTAAGATTACAAGTATCACGAAACTATGAATCAAAAAATTACTTTCCCGAAAAAGGAAACTATGATCGAAATTTCGTATTAACTAATCTATTTGGAATGGAAAGAGATATTTTAAGTCGATCACAGGAAGGTTTATATGTTCATAATTGGATGCTGGAGCGTTTGGACAAGTATGTTCCAATAATGATTCTTAATCTATTCTAATCAATTTTTCTTGATATACGGATTATAAGGAGTAAGGAGCTGACATTGAAATGGGGACATTACTGATACATTGAGAACAAATCCTGGGATTTCTATGGACATTGGTAGAAGGGCTTAGGAGAGATACGATGACAATGAGAAAACAACATGCATACACACATACATATGGACACACACAAGATTTAGTTTGAAATAATTCACTGACTGTGCTATGTAATCGGAAATGGATGTATAGGGGTACCATTTGATAGATCTCGGCAAGTAGAACAAAGTTAATCAATGTTCGTTTAGGTAGAGATTGAGCTGGGGGGTCAAAAAGAGGGAAGTTAAAACATTTTTCATGGGAAAATTTGAAGACGAAAAGTGAAATTCATATAAAAACGACTATTTGTATCAATATGGATCGGCAGATAATCGTCAAAAAGACAGGGCCCACCGCCCAAGGAAGCTGAATGATGTGTTAAATTTTCAGACAGATCCATACAGGCGTTGGCCAAATTTCGAGTGACATAGAACGTGGAATAAAAATGTTCAATCAGGAAAAATGAACATTTTCATCAAAATTTCGTATCAACCAATCTCTTTAGAACGATCAAGGAATACTTGGACAACGATGAGTGACCGTTCATATTGAGAATCGGAAAGGCCATGATTTTCAAATTTTGACGATGTATACTAATGAGGGGAGTCCGGAGTCTCCAGGTCCTGAAATCTCACCAAAATTCGTTCACAGTTTCGTACCACCTAGAATATGAAGAATCTAAAGCAACTCTGTCAAATGGGCCTTCTCTTCTGAGCTGCAGCCAGAAACTCTTACCCTAACTACTCTACTACTTACTAAGGATGTTACGCCTTCAAATATCAAGAATGGAATCATAATGAACAAAATTCACCGCAATTCAAGTCAATAGATCCTTGAAATTTACCGTTCTCCTGCAGATCCCCTATAAGTTCTATCTTGTTCCCACGTTCTATAACTGGACAAATCTCATCCTCCCATGTTATCGAAACAAAATCCAGTTTATACCTATCATCAGTGATGATCCCCATCCATTCATTTCCGCTCTCCTCGTTCCTCTCCACAATATCATCTTCCAGATAACCAACCAATTCTGCGAGTTCAAAAATGCACTCTATATATATATACATTCATTTGTATTTTTCCTTACAGTACATGTTCTACATACTTATCAATTCATTCTCCAATGGTACATCCCGGGAATTGATTGATAATGCTTCACTATCAATCGGGTGTCGTTCATTTGATTGAAAATCCAGTCTGAGATGCGAGTCACATACATGTAACATACTCTACTGAAAAAAGAGGGATTGAACATTTTCTGATCATGTGCATTGCAGTTCAAGCTGACATAACGTGCTTTAAGTGGCTGTTCAATCGGAATCTCTATTAGCATCAAGTTTTCTGCCTAGAGAGTGTATAGTTGCTGCTAACTGGTGGTGCAAGATAGAAGTATCTGAAAAGACTTTCTATTGATATATTTCACATATTTTCGTCTTGAAAACAATTTTTTCGTTTTCTCAAGAGGGTGTTGTATGCATTATGGCTAAACTTGACGAAGGAATGCGAATCCTGGTTCATTTTCGCGAATAGAATTGATCAGCTCTGCTCTCGATAATCTCGCGCCTACCGGACTAGTTAGATTTCATTCGTCGTGTAATAAAGTACCTTCGAAAAAAGTTGCAGCCACTCAAACGATGATATTTTTGAGAAAACGAATTCTTCGTATTTTCTATTGAATATCAATTTTTGAACAATATATGTGATAATTTTGACCAATTCTAGTTTTTTCCATACATTATCTCATACTCCATCAAATACATCAAGATTCATCAAGAAGTTGAAGGTGCTTCAGAGTTATTCAAGTTTGATCGACCTTCCGAGGTCGTAACCATTTTTGGGCTTCAAACTGAAAAATCGCGTATTTCTGAAGAAGAACGGTTTCAGGCCGAACCGGAAAATACGTGTCTCTTCATTTTACTCCTAGAACTATATACTTCGGAGCCGAGCGGATCCATTTTTCTTCCATATTTGACTGGGCGGTCTTATCTGGATTGAGTCTTGAACTTTCATCGAGTCTGGAGCCATCACGAATCGACATCATCGATTAGACTTGGATAGATTAAATGTTAATCAAGTATCCCTTCCCTACATCAGATGCCATCTCCAGAGTTTCATCTTTTCTCTTCACCCCGATCACAGGATTATTAATGAGGTTGGTTAGAGAGAATGTCGGAAATGTTTTTTACTGCTAAGAAGTTTCGTTTGCTCTATTCGCTGTGTCCACCTATATTTAGCGGGGAAAATTCTGACTGTAGCGCTCGCGGTGGCCAAATATGACACGAAAAAACGGGGGCCAGTGACGGGCGGAAGGGATCGCGCAGGATCGCGAGCCGTCGAGCCACGACATCTGACAACAGCTGATGTGTTCTTGCCTGTCGATGGCTGTTTGTTTGAATCTATATATTTCACGCCACTTTTCATCCAGTCACATGAGCAACTTGTGTTCTGAAGCAACGTGGGCGTAGTTTCCTTAGTTAGATTCAAACTTCTGCTTGAGAAGCAGAGATTCATAACCTATGGGCATTCAATGATTCTTACGACTTCTGTTATATGGGTAATGCCGCCAACTGAAAAATGGCGTGGTATGCAAGGCTATTCGCTCCTTCTGTACCAGAATGCTTGTCCTCAATGCTCAAACATGGTCCAAATAGTGCCAAGATTCAGTCTCAAATATTACTCAGCGCCTACCTATTCACTAAAGGTTTCAGAATCATGGAATGATAGGCTTTTCGTGAGAATAAGTGCGAGGTATTCACTACCATCGGCAGCATTCTTCAGCGTGTAACTCAAAAGACCCTATCATGAAAAATTTTTATGAATCATCGAACACCATCCCATTATACCACACTATCACAAAACCAGACGCAGATAGGTGTGCCTATCGATAAAGAAGTTTCAACGAGGTGTTTCTAATGGGAACCCGTGATTCGATCTTTTTTTAGTTTTCGCATTCACACAGCATTACCCAAAAGACCTATTCTCTTTTCCCCATCGGAACCACGGAAAATCCATCGTCTGAGGGTCACAAACAAAATGCCATGAGCCGAACGGGTGTGCCTATTGTAGAAGGAAACTAATCGCAACTCTGACGCGAGAAAAGTGTTGCGTGAATCAGTTGGAAAACACAATGGAATTGATGGCACAATGCAAGATGGACAGATGGCTCTTTCATTTATCTTCTGAAAGTTGGCTTTCATGGCGATGGATGATATAGATGAATGTGTCTTTCGAATTTCGACCCTAGGGATCCTGGAAACCCACTTATATGGGGAGATTTCATACGATCACGTACGTTTTGGAAGTACGCGAACATACTCTTGTCACCCGAGGAGGGGATTTGGGTTGGATATGGTCCTAAGCATCTGTACTGACAAAATCTGACAATGATTATGATTGTAACCTCTGAAACTTTCCAATTTTATCCAAAAAAGTGCTCCTTTTCGAAATTTTCTAGTCTTCCATCCTCGATAACTCAAAAAGAGTGCATTTTATCGCAAAAAGTGTAAAGCAACTTCTTGCAGATCTTTGAAAGATGATCAAGAAAGATATCCACAAATTTTCCTATTCAAGACGTTCCATTCCCGTAACGAGAGTATTTTTATATTTTCTTTGTTATTATTCTCGGTTCCGGTTCCATAACTCCAAGGGATTGCACTTTACTGCAAAAAATGTCTGGGTATTTTTTGTAGATCTCGGGAATACCAAAAAAGAAGGTATCTGCACATTTTCCCGTATAAGAAGTTCCACTTGTGTAGTAAGAGTATATTCGTACTTTCACGTGATTTTTTACGGTTTTGGCCCTATCACGATGGGAACGCATTTGATAGAAAAATGTGTAGATTAACTTCTCAAAGGTCTTGAAGAAATACACTTTTTGTTCGACATACACTCTTCAATAGGAAGTATCATGTCAACGTTACTGAAGTATCTTTCTCCAGGATTACCGTAGTGTTGAATATGAAAGAAGTGACGAAAGGAATATGGGTTACTGTATACACGAAAGTTTTATGTAGACAGATGTATGCAGACCCCTTTTAAGAATCTGTTGAATAGAATTTCCTAGTATAGGGCGACTAAGGCGCCCTTTCCAGTCCCGGCTGCAAACAAAAAGTTAGCGTGATTCGCTTTAATCATGGAAAATAGCATACGTCCTTCGCACGGCACGCTGTTGTGAAGTACGATTATTCCCTCTCGTGAAATTCGAGTAAAAACTATCCCCTCTAATCTATCAGCCAGCCATGGGTTCTGTACCAAAACGAGGTTGGCACGCAGTTTTTCTTGTAATCGATTAGTCTCGACTCACTGATTACAAATACCTCAATTCCGGTCTAAAAATCCTGGTGAATTTTTCCTATCAACAAAATACTGCAAAATTTGTGGATTTTGCGCACAAGTAGAGGAGATTTGTTCGGAGCGGAAGGATTCTCAAACAAAAAATGTTGCATTTGACATTTACTATATGATTCATGCGATAGAATGTTGAATTTTACATATTCCGTTGCAAAAAGCGAGTTCGTTTATACCAGTCCAGCATAAGTTTGGACTAGGGATCGAATTATTAAAAAATAAATATGCAACTCGGGTCATTATCTTATTTGAAATAAAAGAGTATTCCAGACATTTTCTTGTAAACCCATCATTCTTTGGACAATTGTCGATAGGAAGAAGGAACCCAGCGTATGGCATGAATCGAATTGAAGAAAGCTGAGTGTGGAAGCGCACTCCAAGTCATATAGAGTCTGAGGAGTGGAGTTTGTAGGAAGTTCTCGAGACTCAATGCATTATTGGGAGATAGTTGATGGAATTGTAAGATTGATTCTCTAATTATTACGACATACCCATGTTACTAACAAGGAGGGTGCCAGGCCTTCGGATCACCAATCCTCCTGGAACTCTAGGATATATTTTGTTATACCAAAACATGTAACAAATCACTCTTATGACTTGCCAACGCTCCCTAGAATCACCCTGAGTACCAGGGTCAATATCCCAGCAAATAGGCCTTTTTCAGGTGGATTGATGCATCCATAGCTCTCCATGAGCTGGCTATTGTATGCCGTGGGACTTTCCTTTAGACTAATAAGAATAGCTACATGGAATAGAGACTGAAAAGAACAAATTCCAGCTATATAAGACTGATATAGTTCATCTGAACCATGGATGAGGGAAGTTGAGGATGAAAAAACTGGCAAATTGAGTTTTTCATCGACGGAATGATGAGTCTGAGAGAATATAAGACTTTTTCAATAAACATACATTAATGAATTTGATTTACTCACATCCTGAGACCATCACTTTCCCAATTAATGTTGTCACATTGCACCTGCACTGTGTAAACTGCCAAGGCCAGCCAAGGAGAGTCACAACCAATAGCAGATCCTGCGACTGACCTGTAAACATTTGACAACAAAGTCTCGTGCTCAACTCACACTCTGACTCTGCATATTCTACACTGATTTTACATGTTTTTATCCACAAGTTGATCGAAAAAATTCAATCTGAACTGATCTGAAATAGCTCTGTTGGCACAAAGTTAACCTGATTTTGACCACGTTTAGAACAACATAACAAGCAAATTCTACAGCACCTAAAAGTAAGTACTCATCTGAAAACCCCAAACTGCAATCAGCCACGGATTTTCAAGATGCTTAATTGTCGACGATGAATGGTAAATTGTGAATTTTATTCAAGCAGACTAATGAATATCAGGCCAGATGCACCGGCAGAGTTTGCCATGCTATAAAGGAGCAGACGACAGAAGTCATACAAGTGTCGTATTTTTCACTCCTTGTTTAGCTTTAGAGAAACTCGCACTTGATCACTTTTCCATCGCTAAAATCGTCGACAACCATCCTGACAGTCCGTGGCAGACAGCCTGCGGTTTGGAGTTATCAGATAAGTATTCATTTTGAGGTGCTTAATAAGACTTTCCTTGTGACATTGTTCTGAACGTGGTCAAAATCAGGTTAACTTTGTGTCAACAGAGCTATTTCAGATTAGTTCAGATTGAATTTTTTCAATCAACTTGTGGATAGAAACATGTAAAATCAGTGTAGAATATGCAGAGTCAGAGTGTGAGTTGAGCACGAGACTTTGTTGTCAAATGTTTACAGGTCAGTCGCAGGATCTGCTATTGGTTGTGACTCTCCTTGGCTGGCCTTGGCAGTTTACACAGTGCAGGTGCAATGTGACAACATTAATTGGGAAAGTAATGGTCTCTGGATGTGAGTAAATCATATTCATTAATGTATGTTTATTGAAAAGTCTTGTATTCTCCCAGACTCATCATTCCGTCGATGAAAAACTCAATTTTGCCAGTTTTTTGATCCTTAACTTCCCTCATCCATGGTTAAGATGAGCTATACCAGTCTTATGTAGCATTTCTCAGTCTCTATTTCATGTAACTATCCTTATTAGTCCAAAGGAAAGTCCCACGGCATAGAATAGCCAGCTCATGGAGAGCTATGGATGCATCAATCCACCTGGAAAAGGCCTATTTGCTGGGATATTGACCCTGGTACTCAGGATGGTTCTAGGGAGCGTTGGCAAGTTATAAGAGTGGTTTGTAACATGTTTTGGTATAACAAAACATATCCTAGAGTTCCAGGAGGATTGGTGATCCGAAGGTCTGGCACCCTCCTTGTAAGAGTATTCCTGATTATTATATAATGCATCTTCTGGCCATTACTGTTTATTAATGTTAATTGTTATGAGAGTTCATGTCCATCAGGGAGCGGTTTATTTTCGAATAATAAATGATTCTGTAGAGTGCAATGACTGGACCTGGTTGTGATATTTGAATGAGATTAATTGAACAACTCATAGTCTGGCTCATTTGTTATCGCAGACACTTCTTGCCTTTGGAGTTGTTTTTAGGTCTGTTGAAATCAATTTCGATACAACAACGGTAGGGTTCTTGAAGCTTAGAGTTCATGGATGAGATCTTTCGAGATTCTGAAACAGCCATCGGCTATTTTCATTGCAATGTGAGATGTTGAGAACCTATTACTCGTGTTGACATTGATTATTTTGATATATGATGGGAGGAACGGCCAAATTGCGAGGCATTCCTTATCGAAGCTAGATTTCTTGACAGAGCTTCCGTCACTCTGATTGTCTGGGGAACATACATCCCCTATAGAGCCACAGAGCCATTGGGAAGATATCAAGATCCCAACTTCAATATCATTATAAGTCTCAAATGTAGAGCTCAAATGTAGTTTCCATTCTCGTCTCTACACCGTACTGAATTATTTAAACTGTGGAAAAGATGTGTGATATTATGTGTGTGTTTCGCCCTGGTCTCTCTTTTGGGCACGTCAGTGAGACAAAGAGAGACCTGTCTCAGACACTATTGTAAACTGGGTGGATTGACATCAGGTTAAAGAAGGGTTAACATTAAAATTTTTGTAAAACAACCATGAAAAAAGGTTGCCATCTAGTGATAAAGATACGAAGCAGATGTTGAGCTTCGTGTGGTAAACGACTCTATACGGCCTCATGTCGTTTGGTGGAGTAATGAAAATTATACCCTCGCTATGTTTTACTTCGTCTCACTGACGTGCCCAAAAGAGAGACCAGGGCGAAACACACACATAATATCACACATCTTTTCCACAGTTTAAATAATTCAGTACGGTGTAGAGACAAGAATGGAAACTATCATCAGCTCTACATTTGAGACTTATAATGATATTGAAGTTGGGATCTTGATATCTTCCCAATGGCTCTGTGGCTCTATAGGGGATGTATGTTCCCCAGACAATCAGAGTAACGGAAGCTCTGTCAAGAAATCTAGCTTCGATAAGGAATGCCTCGCAATTCGTCCGTTCCTCCCATCATATATTAAAACATAGCGAGGGTATAATTTTCATTATTGATTATTTTGCTAGGAAGTAGCTCAGACATCGTCAGGATCTCATTCCACGGCATTTTCAATCACATATCCTGAAAGTTCAGCCAGTTTTACATCGATTCTATTCAGTTAAATATCTTTCAAATCATGGTTTCATGCTGAGAAATGAGGTAGGAGGAGAGTAGAGGGAATATTTTCTCTAGCATTGTTCGATTGACGAGATGTGGATTTTCCAAAAGACCCTATCATAAAAACCGTGCACTCAGGGGTTTTATTACTTGTTTTGGCACATGAAACAAGAAAAATTATCGCTGGGTGATGTGCCTCGAAAAAAATTTCTTCCCCTCTAAATCTCAAGTTGGTGGAATTACCCATATGTGAGCTTGACTAGGAGCTTACAAACTAAATGCAGAGTCTTCAACGGGTTTACATTACCCTGATTTTGTGGAAAATTGAGGGCTGCAGAAAAGAAAAGCATGTGAAGTCGTCGACAATCGGTCGACAAGGTGACGCGACACTTGCGTGAGAGAGATCTCGGTCGTGTTCTTGTGCCCCCGTTCTCTAATGCAGGGCAGAGCCGTTAGACGGCACTCGCAAGCAACTTGGACACAGCGAATAGAGCAAACGAAACGGTAGGGTTCAACCAACTTTAAATGCGACTGAAAGTAACTCTGGAGATTTCAACGGGATATTCGAATACATGTCAAAATACGTTAACAAAAAAATTTTTGTCGTAAGATATGAGGCTGATTTCGAGAAAAACGACCATTGAGTCTCGAAAATCGGTTTTTATCAAGAAACGTATAGATTCGTGTGGTTTTGGGTCATACGGTGGGATTCTGTTTGAACATTCTCAATCATCTATCCTTACCTCAGAATGGTGATGGGAAAGGTGGTGATATCGATGCACTATAACATGTTAGGGTAGTTGTCCACCAACTACGTGAGTCAATGGCTACCTAACCTCACTTTTCCACTAACTTAGATTTGAACGAAATAATAATTTTGGCGTATTGGTCTGTTTTGACCATCAAAAAGTGAGCTAGAATGGGCTAATCTACTTTCTTGATCGAAATCTTTCCAAACCAGCTGATAATTCTCGTATGAACCGTACTTGCGCGGTGGCCGTTTCGCAATCTCAATTTTCCGATAACTGCCACGGAAAAACTAGACGATCAATTCTGAGCGGATTTGGCCAAAAGATTCATCTCTGTATGAACTTTTTCCTCCTTTTCATCATTTTCTGTAATCTCGAACGGCTGTGAAAGCCAAAAGTGTGCCATTTTATTTGCCCTCTCCCATAAGCGCAAAGTTAAATTCGACTAAAACACCCGGTTTTTCAATGGCTAGGGCTCCGAAACGAAACGATCATCCTTCATGGGATCTTACACGCATATTCATGAATACTTGAATTGATTTCTCATCAAGTTACAAAGCATTATGTAATCTCTTAATTTTAGTGGACAACTACCTTGAGACGATGGTCCGAATTGAGACGGATGTTCGAGCAGGGGAGTTCCTACTCCATGTGCATGTCACTCGTCTTTTTGACATAGCGCAGATATTCTTGGTAATTTTTGTGAGAACGTCTAAAAGATTCTTAATATTTCAAACAATCTAAGTATGTATCAGTTTTCATGTGAGGATACAGACTATACAAGTCGGAGATTAGGGAAGAAATACAATTATGAAGATGGTTCATCAGCATTTCTAAATATGCTCATCGTTATAGTCTTGAGTAGCTAGCAATAACTTCGATGCATAACCAAGATGGGACATTGGAATCCTGTGCTTGGCATTTGTTGAGTCGAAGTCATGATGTAGAGACTCGACAGTCTGCTCGATATAATAGCTTTCTCAACTTCCTCGCAGAAATCAAAACATGATGCAAGGCCACGTAGCATTTGGGCATAATTGAGATCTTCCCTACTCTCCCTGCACTTTGTCCAAAAGTCTAACTTGGCGAGTATCACAATTTCCTTCCCTATAACTTCATCTGGCATTAGAATATGAATTCCATTTCTCGGTAATTATGAGATCAAGGGAAACATGTTAAGTAATTTTTTAGCCAATTCTAAATGTGACACGAATGTCAAGGGTTGAGAGATATTGATTTCAACTATTGAGAATCATGAGATCATTGGAGAATATGTCGAGTCATTGATTCGCAGAATGTGAGTGTCAAACATATTGAAAACAATTCATTATATTGCGATTCGAGTATCTCTGTGACTTCAACTGAACTTGAGTCACTCATCATCTATTCCATTTATCAAATATGTATTGGAATAAGTAATGTACTTAGACCAATGAGAAGGAAATAGAAGCGAGAATATTCAATTCAGCATTATTCAAAAATCAGTAGAGATGGTAAGTGACTCAAGTTGAGTAGAAACTATGGAGATACTTGAGTCCTTGTATTCTTTATACTTCCCTCATCTCCGACTTGTATTCATCGTGTGTATCCTCACATGAAAACTAATACATATTCAGATTGTTTGAAATATCAAGAATCTTTTAGTCGTTGTCACAAGAATTACCGAGAATATCTGCGCGATGTCAAGAACACGAGTGACATGCACATGGATTAATGTAAAAACTCCCCCCCTCGAACATCCGTCTCAATTCGGACCATCGTCTTAACATATCGTAGTGCTTCGATATCACCACCTTTCCCATCACTATTCTGAAGGTGGAATGAACGATTGAGAATTTTGAAACAGAATCCCATCGTACGATTTTCGAGACTCAATGGTCGTTTCCCGCGAAATCGGTCTCATATCTTACGACAGAAATTTTTCTGTTAACGTATTTTGACATGTATTTGAATATCCCATCGGAATCTCGGGAGTTACTTTTAGTCGCATTTGGAGTTGGTTCAGCCCTACCGTGTCTATTATTCCGATAATAGAAGTCTTCAGAAGAGCAGATTTCGATATTTGGTTGTATATCTCATCACTCATCCAATTTTTATGATGGCTGAGCAATCGTCCTCGAACCTACAAGCTATAATGCTTGTAGGTTTGAGGCTGATTGCTCTTGTATCCGAGCGTATATCTTGTATCCGAGCGACACCAAGAAATGAAGTTTTCCCGCTTGATATATGTTGTGCCACCGGTTTACGGCAGAATGTAGACCTCAGAAGTTTCCAGTCGAAGTCGCCAATTGCCAGAAATTATGATTCCTGCGTCGCAAAATATGACGTGATCACAAATCCGCTCATATGTATGGATGCTAGGAACAACGCGTACGCTGCGATATCGCTTTCGATCAAGAATGAGGGAAAACGAAGTAACAACGATTCCAGATGGAGAACGCTATTCTGATTGGATCTTTGATGTTCCGAGATCAATTCTCTACTTCAATTCGACACATAGTCATAAATTGCTGACCTACGATCTATATTCGAGAATGAGTGAAAAGACATATAGCGTCCCAGAAATTAGGAATATATCTGAAAAGAGTCCTGGAACGCTTCATGTATGATATATGACCGATATTTCTGTTTTCTGGGATATATATTTGAGAGAAATATATAATCCCAAAAATAGAGAATATATATAAAAAAGGCCGAGGACGCTCGGAATATTATATTTAAACATATCTTGCCAAATTCTGGGACGAAATATATACACTTAAGGTATATATTTGAATATATTTATTTCGTCCCGGAAATTGAGAATATGGCGAATATTTTCAAATACTGGGACGTCCTAGAAAATGATAGTATTCAAGGAAGTCTTCTGGGACATCCCGGAAATTAGAACAAGTCCCAGAAATTGGAGTAATGTAATATCGTACCGGATATCCCAGAATCTGAAGCTATACAAATATATATCTATACACACAGCTAAACCAGCGGGACTTCGGACCATCAGCTGCTCGGCCCCATATTTTGTTTATTACTCCCACCCCCATGACCTCGGGCGCACCACTGATTCATTGTGAACAATGCCTGAACACTATCAGCTCATGAGATAACGGGGAAGCGTGGAGAATGTTTCGCTTGCATCCGAATCTCAACCTCAAGAAGATCGAGACGAAGATTATGAAAGTGAAGCCTATTCCGGGTTATCTTCTTCATCGACCTATCTTGATCCCAATGACGATACGGGCATATTGAGAGGCAAACCGAGGGGACGTCTTGCGATCTTACTAGCGCGAGAGTTTGCTGAGCCCAGCGCTGATGCGTGGTATGCAATAGCACACCGAATCTTTCAGCCCGCGAACTCAACAACTCCGTCAGAGTTAGGCGTTCATTGAGATGGACCGATCAACGGTGTTAATGAGCGAGACACCCCTGCTGTGGTTGGACTCGATATACGCGTCAGGCGCGATGTTTCGGGCGAGAGAGAAAGTGATGGGAATGTACAACAGCAAGAACGAACTGAAAGGTCGCGCATACTACTAGATTTCTATCTCAAGGGAGTACCAATGGCCCAACGACAATATCATGTTGTCCAAGATGGGCATCGATTGTCTTACCGTGAATACGACGAATACTCTCTTATGGACAAAAGAATCGACCAAGGTGAGCATCCTATTCCATTGCACTACGCTACCTTTACTATTGTAAGTTGTTGACCCCCATCTATTCACTCCGTAGTCATACGATAATACGAGAATGGTGATCTTGATATTGGATCTCTCATTCGACAATTCTACGAATCTACGCTAATCGATTGTGGAATGCGAGAGCTACGCAGCAACGTCGATTCTTCAATACATTAGCGGAGGACAGAAATTTAATTCTCTACGCCAAATTCGATATAGCCGATGTATTAGATTGTGCACGGGAGAGTTTCAACGGCTCCTCAGGAAACTGATGACATTCCGCCTGTCGGGACGAGGTGTTCTTATGGAACCTCGGAGCCCATACTAGTGTGGATCGATCGCATGGAAGGGAAAGGGTTTTCAATTAACACTCACTTGATATATAATGAGAATAAAGTATCACTATATTGTCGACAAAAGGTGTGGAACAGAAGATGAAAAGATGAATCGCGGAGAATCGCGTGCGCGGCACAGGATTGAAAACTGAGAGTAAAAACTATTGAAAGAAACAAAGGATTAATTGTCGCGGGCGGGCACCGGCGTTATCGCGAGAAAGATCGGACGCGACGACGCTCGAGCCGCACATGTTGCGTACTCGCAGATCAACGGCTAACTAACGCATGCCGAGCAATGAGCACAGCTCGGCAAGAAGGACTCGAGTCGTTGCACTGGTCGCCTGATTTAATTTCGGCCAATAAGGTGAAAATATTGACTCGCGTGAGAACAAGGAGAAGAAAGGCAACGACCGAGAACGTCAAGCCGAGCAGTCTCTATGAATATAGATCTATGAATATAGATATATAATTGCTCTAATACTCATACACACGAACATACCGCCCCCTTTGCTTGCTCAAAGCAAGCAAGAACAAAAGTATCACAATGCATGAAAATCAAGAAAATGAGAAATTACGGGAATATAAGACTAAGGGAGAACGGTATGTCCGTACGTTTAGCGAGATCAAAAAAATATGCATTTCATGAAAAACTTTCAAAGCGACATACTGAAATCCCAGAAGGAGAAGTAACAGTTGAACATAGTTCCTGATATCCAATGACTCAAGAAAGGATAGATGAAATCAACCTCAATCAGTATCAATTATCTAATTAATAACTTCTCAAAATTGAGACACATCAAATAACAAACCTTGAAAGGTAACGAAAATATATCTCATATGGTACACTGAATAGTGCCATAAACTCGAAATCAACAAACAAAATCCTAGAAAAAAAACAAAAGAGAAAACCCGGTGCGTGTACAATTCCCTAAATTTTCGGAATCAACGCAATCGAATACAATTCAATGTGACCTTGTTACTTTTCGCAATTAACATATGTGTGAAACGGGTGAAAACATTAACAAAATACTCATACTCCTCAGAAAAACTCCAAGTTGAATCAAATTACTATCGCGGAAAAGGACGAAACTGACCCTTCCGGCTTTACAGCGTTCCAGATTCAGCAAGCGTCACTAGTATGTTCATGAAAAGCGTGACTCTACGAGGAAGTATGGTGGAACAAATGATAAGGAAATCAAAATCGACAAACGGACGTTATTTTTTCGCGGGTGTAAAGCGAAACGAGGAAAGTGTGTAGTGAGATGTCGGACAATTCGCGAGGATTATGCAGAATCATCATCAGCCTGGTGCTGTTCGCCTTCGACATCCTCTCGTTCATCTGGCTCAGTCGACAGTTTCACGAGCTTGCACAGAGCTCGAGTGCAGGTGGAAGTGGCGGGCTGGGGGTCGACCACCCGAACGATCGTGTCTTTCCCAGGATGAAGTGCCGTGACCCGAGCCAGGGGCCATTTTGTTCGTGGAGTTGATTCGTCCTTGATCGAAACAACGTCGTCTACCCTCAACTGCTCATTAATGTTGATCCATTTGCTTCGTTTTTGATAGTGATGGATGACTTCCTTCCTCCGCTTGTCCCAGAAATCATTCCTCATTCGTTTGATTTGAAGCCATCTACAAGGAGGTGAAATAGTTACATTTCTGTCATCAAAAGATTCTGGGACGGCTGTCATGGATCGATCGATAAGCAAATGCCCAGGAGTGAGCGCGACTAAGTCAGCGCCCTCCGAACTGATAGGACAGATGGGTCTTGAATTTAAGCAAGCTTTTATTTGAGCAGTGAGGGTTGAAAATTCTTCAAACGTCAAAATCGAGTCTCCTGCAACGCGCTTGAGGTGATATTTGAAGCTTTTTACGGCAGCTTCCCAAAGACCGCCGAAGTGTGGCGCGCGTGGCGGAGAAAAATGCCAAGTCACTTTTTCGTCGGCGAGTAAAGCAGCGATTTCAGCTGAAAACGAGGATGCTTGTCGAAAAAGTTGTTTCTATTCTCTACTGACACCGGTGAAATTGCCAGCATTATCACAATACACGTCAGTACATCTACCTCTTCGTGACACGAAGCGTCGAAACGCTGCTAAAAATGCTGAACTAGTTAGATCCGAAACCACTTCTATATGAATTGCCCTGATGATCATACAAATGAATATGGCAAAATATCCTTTTATTGACTTTGCACCCCGGGCACGAGAGAACAAGACGGAAATTGGTCCGGCAAAATCTATTCCTATAGCTTCGAATGGCATTTTAGGTGTTAGTCTAACAGCTGGCAAAGAAGCCATTTGCTGTTCCAAAGGTCTAGCAGTCAAACGAGCACAGCGCCCACAATTTTTGAAAACCTTTTGAACAATGTGCTTTACTCTGGGAATCCAAGCCCACCGGAAGAGTTGACTCAGCATGAGTTGCACTCCTCCGTGCAAGCAAGATCTATGAAGTTCCTCAACAAGTCTCCGAACGAAAATGGATTTAGTTGGCATGATAATCGGATGTTTCTCATTGAAAGGCAAATCCGCATTTTGTAGTCGACCCCCCCACTCTAAGCAGACCTTGCGGGCAAAAAAACGGAAGTATTCGACGTAAGTAACTGGTTGCAGGAAATTTTCCTTTATCCATTATAATTTTAATTTCTTTTGCAAAGAATTGGCTCTGAATGGCCCTGAATATCCCGTATTCCGCGGCAAGAAGCTCAGAGCGCAAAAGAGAACCGCTTACACGTTGACCTTTCTCTAATTTGGCATTGAATTTCCATCGATATATGAAGGCAACAATTCGATTAATTTTTCGAAATGATGAGAACTTTTCAAGATATTCAAGAGCTGACGAGTTCTCCGGGACTTCGAATACAGCATGAGCGCGGACCTCCAATTTCTAATCTGGCTTGATGTTAAGCTGAGACGGCCACTGAGACGCGTCTGATGTGATCCAATGAGGCCCGTGCCACCAGAGACTCGAATTTTTCAAGTCTTCAACCGTCTTCCCCCGGGTTGCGAGGTCTGCCGGATTTTCATGAGTCGGTACATATGACCAGTATGCGGAATGAAGAAACCTTTGAATATTGCTGACTCTATTCGCTACGAAGGTTACCCAACGCGTAGGCTCACCCGCCAGCCAGTCGAGAGTGGTTTTGGAATCAGACCAGCAAAAAGTCTGCGTTGCTCGATTTTGGAGTTGTAAATGCACATGATTAATCAACTGTACGAGTAAAAGGGCTGCACAGAGCTCCAAACGAGGTACAGATAATGACTTAGTGGGAGCAACACGATTTTTTGACATGAGCAAGACTGACGAGTGTCCTGGGATGACTAAGTGGATGGCAGCTGCATATGCATGAGTTGACGCGTCGGCGAACCCGTGCATCGTCCATGCAGTGCTCGAACAAGTCTTCATCCATCGAGGTACTCTAATCGAGTTCAAAGTAGGGATTTGATTTCGAAGTTCAAGCCATCCTCCAAGTCGATTGTTTTCAAGTGGGGTATCTCAATCTAATCTAGCTAACCAGAATTTTTGGAGGAGGATTCTACATTGTACCAAAAACGGAGCAAGCCAGCCAAGTGGATCGAATAATTTTGAAACTTCTGAGAGAACGATGCGTTTTGTAAAAATTGTTGGCTGTACCGGCATGTCTACCTCGAAAAGAATTCATCTGAATCTGTGGCCCACTCCAGGCCCGAAGTTGACACAACGTTCTCAATATTTACAGAAATTTCGGACTCGGCTTCCGTATTCAGTCCTTGTAAAAGTTCGACATCATTTGCAGCCCATTTTCCAAGTGGTATGAGGGCTTTTTCCAATAGACCTATTAGTTGATTACGAGCTTCAAGGGTATCCTCTAAATTATCCCCCCTCCAAAGAGATCGTCGACATAGCTAAGTAATTTGATGATCATTGCACCAAGTGGAAATTCGTCTCCGTGTATGTCAGCGAGGTAGATCAAAATTCTGAGTGCGAGAAATGGTGCACAAGCGGTGCCATACGTTATCGTATTCAAAATGAAATCTAGGATTTTTGGAGATCGATCATCTTTCCATACGATGCGCTGAAAATTGCGATCATCAGGGTGAATCAGCACTTGCTTGAACATTTTTACTATGTCCGTGGCGAACACAAACTTGAAAAACCTCCATCGAATGATAATATGAGCGATATCCTTCTGTAACTTTGGGCCAGGGAGCAGAAAATCATTGATACAATAGCCATTACCTCCATCTTGCGACGCGTTGAATACCACTCTGATTTTGTTGGTCTGACGGCGAAAAACTGGAAGATTCTGGACGGTAGACTACTGGGCGAGCTGATGTTGATTCTTCCGCAAGCTGCATGTGCCCAAGCTCCTCATATTCCTTCATAAAGCCCGTATATGCAGCGTCGAGGTTGTCATCACGCCGACGTCGTCGTTCTGAACGTAGCAAACAAGCGATGGCGATGTCCCTCGAATCAGAAAAATGTTGAATTTCAGTATCTTGCTTGAATGGAAGCCTAACGATAACTCGTCCTTCCGGCGTGGATGACACCGTAGACATGAGATAATTTTCACAAAATTCATCATCTTGGGATTTAGGTGCTGAAGCGTGAGGAAGTTCCTCGATTTCCCAGAATTTTTGCAAGTTTTCAGACAAAGACTGGTCAGAAAGGGCAACATGAAGAGCACAAGAAGAACTAACGCTTGCATAATTCGAATGAGAGTTTCCAGTGATAATCCAGCCAAAAACCGAATTCTGCGCCACAGGGTCATCAGTTTTGCCTTTTCGCAAGCCTGGTAAAATGATCGCCGCATAAACATCGGCAGCCAAGACAGAATCAACTTTATCAGGTGACGCAAAACAAGGATCAGCGAGTTGGAGATTTTTCAAATGAGCGTAAGAACTCGAGTCGACTTTACTAGCTGGCAAGACTCGAGTTAGTTCAGGCAATACTAGAGCTGAGAGATCAAGCTTGAAATCCGAACGAATAGGTGAGCGTATTTCCAAAAATGCTTCTGATTTTACAGTAAGCCCAGATTCACCCCCAAGAAAAGTTATATCTTGTGATATTTTTGATAACGGCAACGAGAGCGCTTGCGCCACTCGTTCTGATAAGAAAGATCTCTCAGCCTCACGATCGACGAGAGCCCTAACTTCCAGTGATTCACCCGATTTTGAATGTAAGATGATTCTAGCTGTGGCAAGCAAACAAGTTCTCCCGACCACTGCAGTATGCGTAGCCACTTGTGGAGATGTCGAGGGTTTTTCCGCTTTTTCTTGTTTATCCACCGGTTTTTTCGAGTACGCACCGTTGTGCAATTTTGTGTGGTGAGACCCTTTGCAGATTAAGCAGCGATATCTAGATTTACAATCTTTGAGGTAGTGACCTGGACGTAGGCAATTTATGCACAACCGTTTTTGTTTACCGAGGTCATATCGCTGTTGAACACTCAAGGCTGCAAAGGACTCGCAAGCATGGATATGATGGTTTTGTTTACAACAATAACAAGAATCAACTTGTTTTTCCGAGGGTACCGTAGATGATGAGGCCGCTTTGCTGTTCGATTGAACATTCGCAACATTTACAGCCAACGAGTTTTTTGCGGATGAGTTTTGTGACGAGGAATGAGGTTTCGACGAGCTTTGATTTTGATTCGAAGACGAGTCAAGTGTGGCGTAAAGAGCCGCCGATTCAAGTGCACGAATGCGATTTTCGAGAAATTTTGAAAGATCAGCGTACGTAGAAAATCCCTCAATATTCGATTGATTGTTTTCCCAAGCTTCACGAGTGCTAGGATCAAGTTTACTAACAATGCAATATACAAGAACACAATCCCAGGATTCAACAGGAAATTTGAGATCCTTAAAACCTTGAACTGCTTGCTCAGCTTTATTCAGAATTTCATTTAGTTTAGATGCCGATTTTTCGGTAAGAGGTTTCAAGGATTGTAGCGCGTGCATATGCGTAGTCATTCTTCTACGACTATAGGCATCTTGCATTTTTTTTGACCCCCCAAAAAAAAGGTTTGGCAAATTCGAGCAAATCGAGATGAGTAAGGTGCAATTAGAAAGAAATTCCCAAAAATTGTTTACAACTTGCGCAAATTGTTTGAAAGTCAGACGATTGTGTCACACGGCGCAAGTCATCCTACTGTCAAACAATTTGCACAAGGCAAAGAAAATTTTTGGAATTTTTTCTTGAATTGCACAATACTCGTCTCGATTTGCTCGAATTTGCCAAACCTTTTCCTGGAGGGATCAAGGAAATTGCAAGACGCCATACAATAGCGGCAGTCGACTACTTTGTCGGAGTGACGTCACAGAGCGCAAGTCATCAGACTTTCAAACAATTTGCGCGAGATGAAAAAAATTTTTGGGGATTTTTTTCCCAATTGCACCCTATCTATCTCGATTTGCTCGAATTTGCCAAACCTTTCTTCAAAAAAATGCAAGATGCCTATTATCATACCGACGAGACAATTTATCCCAAGCTGGCTTGAAATTCGTGCTATCAGGCGTGATACCCTTCAGTAACTCTGCTGCCGCCCCCTGTACAGCATCAAGTAAATATTGGATTTTGAGTGCATCAGAATATGGCTTATTCATGACAACAGCTTCAAAACGAGGTTTAAAAATGTCCCAGTCTTCTTGCTTGCCTGAAAAGGTAGGCGTTGCAATAGGAGGGACCGATTGTATTTCAGAAGTTCTTTTCAAAAAACGTTCAAATTGATGTGCTTGCTGTGCCAATATTTGAGACAAAGTCATTGAGCCTGAGCTTAGATTTGATGCTGATACACTTTGTTCCGCTGGTACAGGGGTAGGCAGCCAGGATTCTATAGCTGCATAATGCCTCGCTACCGCGTCTTCAATTTCAAGAAAACAATCTTCTTCGAAAAATTCATGATTTGGCAAAAGGGATTTGTTTGTGTCAGCAAACTCGTGATGGGTTTTGAGTTCAAACCAATAATCTGTTGAACTACCAAGTTTTTTCGTTACGTACGTTGATTGCTTCCGTTCTTCAGCTGTAGCTGATTTTTTAGGATTTTCTATAAAATTCAAACTATAACCTTTCAACCGTTCGAGACGTTCGAGTTTCAAATTTAACTCAGCTGCGGTGATCGTCGCCATGATTTCACAAGTTGATCAATCTTAATTCGCAGTAAAAATGGTCTAATAATGTTCGAGGAACGTACTATGTAAACGTCCTCAAAGTGCACGTCAAGCGATGTAATTGACTAGATTGCGAAAAAATAGGATAAAGTTAAGAGGAACAAGGACTGAGATGAAGGTTCGAACAAGGGATTTTGGATTGGACAACACACGGGACAGAGAGACAGAACAAACATAATTGTAGCTAGCCGTGAGCATCCAATATTCGAGACCGATATTCGAGGGAGCAAGTATAATCAGCTGTGCGCGACTCGCGATGTAATTTGCTGCATGTATCGAGACGCTCGCCAATACGAGCCTATACTGCAGCAGCCAAGTCTAGTCGAGCGATGAGCGAGAGAGACAGACTGAGAACAGCTGTTCGTATTGCAAGTGCACGAGCACTAGACTTGGAAGCGAGCCGCGCGGCGAGGGTAGTATAGTGCTATATATAGTTTTCAATCATATGAAGCAGCGGCAACGTTGTACTGCGGCAGTAACTATAGCTGCCTCAAGTATGTGCAGAAGAACGGGTGGGCGGGCGGGGACAAGTGCGAGAGCGCGCAACTATGATCACCTCGTAAGATTCAAATGTGGTGATATATATATGTATGTAAAGGAACGATACACTCACCTGCCGCGGTTCGATTGCCACGGCTTTCTCTTTCCCCTCTGCCCTCCTCGCTGCTCCCTAGGATGCTATGCAGGGTGCCCGACGTCGCTCGATGGTGTGGACGTCAGGACGGCAGCAACATCGACCCAAACGCCGATGATGATGCGTGGAAAAAAAATTCCGGGTCGACTGCTCGCTGTGGCCAATGACTGCCACAGGGCTGCTGCCTCCTCCCTCAAGGCTCGCCTTTGGGCGAGCAGATCTGCTGCGTCGTCGTCGTCTCGACGCCGGTGCCGTGGAACTTTAGCCAGGTTCCAGTGCTGGTGCAACGAGGTACACAAAAAAACTGGGTGCGAGACGATGATGATTTCGCCCGCACTTGCACTCAGCACTTCACAATCACTCTGCCCGCGACACTCTCGAGTTTCCCGCGCGCGCACACCAATTTTGCGATTCTCGCACGCGACTCGATTTTCGCGAGATTCAAAAAAAGACACGATTCCACCAAGCTCTGCTACCAAAATGTCGGGACGAGGTGTTCTTATGGAACCTCGGAGCCCATACTAGTGTGGATCGATCGCATGAAAGGAAAAGGGTTTTCAATTAACACTCACTTGATATATAATGAGAATGAAGTATCACTATATTGTCGACAGAAGGTGTGGAACAGAAGATGAAAAGATGAATCGCGGAGAATCGCGTGCGCGGCGCAGGATTGAAAATTGAGAGTAAAAACTATTGAAAGAAACAAAGGATTAATTGTCGCGGGCGGGCACCGGCGTGATCGCGAGAAAGATCGGACGCGACGACGCTCGAGCCGCACATGTTGCGTACTCGCAGATCAACGGCTAACTAACGCATGCTGAGCAATGAGCACAGCTCGGCAAGAAGGACTCGAGTCGTTGCACTGGTCGCCTGATTTAATTTCGGCCAATAAGGTGAAAAAATTGACTCGCGTGAGAACAAGGAGAAGAAAGGCAACGACCGAGAACGTCAAGCCGAGCAGTCTCTATGAATATAGATCTATGAATATAGATATATAATTGCTCTAATACTCATACACACGAACACCGCCCAGACAGACGAATTTCTTAGTTGTAAACAGTACAATTTCACCATGTATGTTCATGAATCTACTCATCGTTCATTCACGCATTATTCTACAGAGCAAACATTACCAAGCGAAGAGAGACAAAGCGAGTTGGAAGTTAACGAGGATACGCCACACAGTCCGGTTTTCCCACAGAAAAACGATCTTCAAGGAAACAGTGGAATAAACGGCCACTCTATACCCGATGAAGCCAGCAAATCAACGCTAACCACTACTGAGCAGCTATCAATACAATCGCTTCACGCGCCGCAAACAGGTGGTGGTGGTGGCATGGCCGATGGTAACGAAGACAGCAGCCACAATCTACAAAGCAGCAACGGTATGAGTCAGAACCCGCTCCATTCAGGAGTATTACCTCCCGGTCAGCGGTTCATTGTTGCGAGTGAGGGTCATCGACACGTTCGTAGATTCGGAGTCATTGCCAGATGGCTGGCTTTACAAGTGCTGCAGCCACCCCAGTCTGACAGGAACCATATTCTGTACCCACATTACGCTATTGGAGATATGGGCTTACATCACTGAACAGGCTAATGACACCGATTTGGTCGGTGTTTCCAATTGATTCGAATAGATTCACCCATGGGGCTGGAGGGATCTCTCATGGGCCTGTTGAAAATTTTCATCCCGACGACTTGTGGAACCTCATCCTTGACGCGGAGTAACGAAAATTCCGAGATTCATGAAAGTTTTGTTCTAGATGTTGCCTACGTTGAGCTCCAAATCGGAGCGCGGCGTGTTAAGAACTTCCTTGACATAGACGCTGTGAATCAAAGATCAATTGTCTCCGTTTCGAACATGGATGACATGTGCTTGCCACGCTCTTTAGTTGTTGGGGAGATCCACCTTGCCAAGATGAATGATTCATCGGAACAAATGAAATACTTATGGAATAACATACGCGACTGGAGACGACCTTTACAGCTTGAGCTGGCTAAACAACTAGTTAGGGCAGCCCATGTTGTTGTTCCCGCACGTGGATGCGGTTATCCAGAGATTGGGAAATTCCAGGACTATCATGCATCTCGGGGAATTATCATCCGTGCGTACTCTCGCGGTAATTTGGGGAGCGGAGAAAAGCCGTTTCCCGATGGGACTGGTGCGCTTGGGGAAGATACATCATTCGCGGGTTATATCGATTTGTCATACGACGACGGGAGTAGACATTTTGATACTATCCTCAATCTAACAGCTGCCGGTAGGAGCAAATTCTACTGTCAAGAATGTAATAAAAGCTTCCCTCACATCGACCATCACCTTTCTCGAGCGAGATGTGGGAGGTGTTTCGTTTCACCACCATGTGAAAGTGATGAAATCGGCATACACGAATGTGAAAAAGGTAACAGGACGTTTGTTAGCGCAACTTGCTTCAAGAATCATACAACACCAGGATCGTATAAGGAGAAAAATCCGAGAATTTGTGACATAATACGAATTTGTTGATCCTGTTTCACACAAGTTCATGAATATAGAGGGATTCACGAGTGCGGTGTGAGCTGGTGCACTTTCTGTTAAACAAAACATTCTCTCAACGATCTATGTTTTATGTAACCGGCAAAACACCGTATCAAGCCCGCGAATAAGAATTTATATATTTCCTTCGACTTTGAAACGCAACAGAATTTGAGTCATAGGAGTCACCCCACCACCACCGTGCACGTAGTGAATTTGTGTGTTGCACAACAGGCTTGCTATGCTTGCATAGATATGTATGACACGTCCATAATGTGTAACATCTGTTGTGTCCGTGAGCACATCTGGAGGGAAAATCCTGTTGGAAATTCTGTCTTATTTTGTATCAGAGATAAGTCAATATTCGACAAGATAGTAGTTTTAGCTCACGCAGGGGGTTCTTTCGATCTACAGTTCGTCTTGCGAGAGATTGTCGAAGTTCATGACGGTATCACGCCTGATGTGATCTTGAACAAGAAAAAATTATTACAATGGCAGTCGGGCGGACAGAATTCATTGATAGCTTCAACTACTTTCACATGGGATTAAGCAAGCTACCGGAAGCTTTTGGTTTACCAACGGATATAGGAAAAGGATATTCCCCTCATTCATTCAATATACCAGAAAAAGAGGACTATGCGGGCGATAAACCTGACACCAAATATTTTGCCCCGGAGACAATGATTTCTAATGACAGAGACAAATTTTTTCGTGGTACAATGCAATAGCACCCAACTACCGATTCGTGATGCGTGAGGAAATAGTAAAATACTGTCGTATGGATGTGGAGATATTGAGACGTGCGTGTTTGTCTTCCAAGAAAACTTTCGAATCGATTGGTAACGTCTGCCCATTCTCGGAGGCTACTAGGATCGCGAGTGCTTGTTCGCTCGTTTACAGAAGAAATTTTTTGCGATCCAACACGATTAGAATTATACCATTCGAAGGATATAGACGTTCGGACAAACATTCTCAAAAAGCTCTCGAGTGGTTGTTTTGGCGTGAGTTTGAGATAGGAAAGTCAATTATTCATGCCGGTAGAGGAAGAGAGTACAGATTACCGGAAAAACTAGTGGTTGATGGTTTTCTGAAGCCGGATGGAGCCTCTAAGAAAGGCACGATGTTCGAATTCGAAGGATGCTACTTTCACGGTTGCGCAAAGTGCTTCCAACACAATAGGAACAAAGTTATGGCATATGGACGTACGCTCAACGAAAGTCACGAAAAAACATTGGCAAAGTCGAACACGATTCGCGATTCGGGATACGATCTCGAATATATCTGGGAATCCGAATTCGACGAGCTTAAGAAGAATTATTTTGAAATTCCACAGTACGTCAAAGATCATCCTTTGATGAGCAAAGTCAAGCTCGATCCACGAGACGCTTTTTTGGTGAGCGCACTGGAAATTTCATTCCATATTAAAATGTACATTCAGGCAAGCAAATCAAATACACTGATATATGCTCATTGTACTTTTTTGTATGTAAACGCGGCAAGTTCCCTACAGGTCACCCGAAAATTTACGTCGGGGGAAGAACCCAAGAACTCACGCAAGGGAATCCGAATGACTTGTCGCGCGTAGAAGGTCTAGTTGAATGCTCAGTCCTACCACCACGTGATCTGTACTTACCACTGCTTCCAATCAAGATGAATCGCCGCCTATTGTTTACTCTGTGTAGGACGTGCTGTGCTGAGGAGCGCGAAGATTTTCGTGATGACGAAAACATCAATGACCGCATCTTCACAGGTACATGGGTATCTGATAAATTGCTCGCAGCTATTCGACTGGGATATCGTGTGATCGAGATTCTCATCATTTGGCAATTACTTGCCAATGAACGGAAATGCAATTAGGAAATTATTTGTTACATCGGTAAGAATGGTGGTTTATTTGCCTCATACGTTAATACTTTCTTGAAGATCAAACGAGAGGCTAGTGGATGGCCAGATGGCTGTCACGGCGAAGAAGAAAAATTGAAATATCTGCAAGACTATCAGCGTGACGGGGGTATCAGTCTGGCCAGAGACAAAATCGAATACAACCCTGGTTTGCGTGCCGTTGCAAAATTGTGTACCGTGAGTCTATGGGAGAGATTTGGACAACGTAACAATTTGAAGCAGTTTAGCATAGTGCGATCACGGGATGTTTTACTGAAACTCGTTACTGACTCGGAAAAAGAAGTATTCGACATACTTCCGGTGAACGATGATATCCTGTACGTCAGCTGGCGCTTTCGTGAAGCGGCTGTGCCTTCGGCGCGTGATACAAATGTCGTCGTCGCTGCTTATACAACCGCTCAAGCAAGACTTGTACTCTATGGCTATCTAGAGAAGCTCGGCAAATCCTTTCTCTACCCCGATACGGACAGCTGTTTATTCGTTCATAAAAAACAAAATAGCGGTCCTGCACAATGTGAGTCACCAGTGGGTAGACTTTTGGGTGATATGACCAACGAACTGAGTTGTTATGGAGACGATGCTTACATAGAAACATTTATATCCATAGCTCCAAAGTCGTACGCTTACCGGGGCCGCACATCATCCGGAGATGATTTTGGATGTTGTGAGGTGAAGGGTATAACTTTGAATCATATTAATTCGCTGAAAATTGATTTGGAGAGCATTGAGCATCTGCTGAATGAGTATTTTCAAGATGGCGGTGATGGACGATCAGCAGTAGATGCTGAGATGGGAAATGCTATGAAATTGAACTATCGATCTATCCGACGAACTCATCTGCACGAGGTTGTCACACGTGATGAAACCAAAACATGCGGCGTTCTTGTAAACGAGAGATGGTATGTTTCGAAAGGAATTTCTTTCCCGTTTGTTTCCACATAATGTCTTGAGCTATCATAGCCATGTACCATCCAGAGTGTTCAACCCTCTCGCATGAATATAGGTCGTATCAAAATGTTGACACAGTCATATGAGAACAATATTCATTCGTAGCTTGTTGAATTCTACACGACAATTCCAAACACAGATGGATATCGTCAACAGAAAGCTGATCCTTCGCGGTTGCGCCCTCGTATCTTCGCCCGGTCATGCGTTGGTCCCTCGCTGAGCGAGGGAAGGCTGATCCTCGCCCGTAAGCTCATGCGAGCGGGTGTAAGCTCACACCGGCACGCACGTGCGCATAGTACAAACTCATTGAAGCGTGTGTGCTGACGGGATTTGATGAATATCCGCCGCCGCCACCGCCGCCACCACCGCGGCCCGGACAACTGCTTAATAGCGGAGGGATACATCATGATTGGTTAGTCATCAACCAGGTGTCTGTGACTTGATAAGTGAGCGCAATAGATACAAAGGGGTCGCATCCGCTTACAGCGGTTTTGGCTGACCCTACTATGTGTGGCAAGTCATTGTGGATAAAGCACTACATCCAATATCTACCTCTCATGGTAGATACATAATTTGACAGAGTGTTATCCTAACATGCAGAGTGGCAGGATCGTTATGAGTCAATGTATAAGTTACCAGATGAAAAACAAATCGAATTTAGAAAAGGAATACCACAAGCTGCTGACCACTCGAATGATATGACAAAAGCAGGTTGATAATAATTTATGACCCCATGCGTGAGTCCAAAAGCCACGTAGTTTCTGATTTGTTTACTCGCGGGTGTCGCCATAAGAATATCTGTCTATTTTTGATCACGCAGAATGTAAATCAGAAAGGTGGCAATCAGCGGGATCTGTCTCTGAATACAAATTATTTGGTAATGTTCAAGAACCCCCGAGATCGATCCCAAGTACAGTATCTCGCTCGCCAAATTCATCCGTTAAGATCCGGAATCTCCCGTAGAGGCCTACGATGATGCCTGTAGGCCTTCACACGGGCATGTCCTACTGGATTTACGTCAAGGAACACCAGATGAATTTCGTTTCCGTACAAATATTTTCCCTGACGATCCTGTGCAGCACGTATACATTCCAAAAGTCACCGCTACATAAATGAAAGCCCTTGAATAATGTCTACTCGAGGCAGTATCGGTGCGACTATGGCTCAGTCAGCATCTGACGTATCACTCAAGTTCTCGAGAGATTCTTTTTTGAAAAAGCGGGTAGCTCTATTAAACGCTCTCTGCCACGCTACTCATCGACAGAGACTCGCTCTCATCCGAACGGCTGATAGAGACTTGATCAGATGTATATGCGAGTGCGCTCCCAATGTTTTGCAGGGAATCGTAACGCTCTAAGAATCCGAACGAAAACGTTTGAAAAAGTACAGGGATATACTCCGTAAACTCGTTAAAAGGCTTACCGGTGAGAAATCGCGTGCTTGGACGAACAAGAAGAAAACAATCGTGCAGTGTGGAGGGGCGGCATTCCTGCCTATTCTCTTACCGGGTGTCCTGAGTGCAGTCGTTTCAAATATCATTGAGAGACATAGGGGGTGAGCATGATGATTCATGCCAGGGAAATGGTCATTGTACCCGAGGAAAAGTTTGCTCGAATGCAAGCGGGTACTTCCGTCGACAGAGCACCGTCGGTGCGTATCTCAGATGGAGCTAACGATAATTCACTACAAATTGTGGGTGACAATCTGACCAGGCTTGATGCGGAGATGTATGATATACTGAATTGAAAAAAATTACAGATGAGCGAGAAAAGTGCAAGAGATACTTGCAGGTATTGCGTAGATACTTATCTTTCAAAGGAAATGAAACAGATGTAGAATTCTCTGCTCACGCTGGCTCCAACGATACTTATCCAATCGGAGATGCTGTATCACCCACGGTGTCCTTGAACCAACTTTAAATGAGTCGGAAGACCAACTCGCCAAATATTTTTTTAAATGGTTGTTCAGGGCTCAAATAACATCTTCCAACTGTTTTTAAAATCGCCTACGTTAGAATTTTCAAATAGAACAACTTTTATGATTTTTTCTGGAGAAATTGTCAAAAAACGACTTTGACGCGCTTTGGCGATGATGAACGCTTAGTTATATGCTTCAAATTTCACAAAAATTTCGTCACAAAGTGCAGATGGTTCATGATACTCTATCCCAAACGATTCGCACTGTAATACGTTGAGAAAGGGATAGGCTTCGTGAGCTGTGGCTAATGCTTGGGTAGAGAATCAGATATGGCGAATATAGAAAGGTCCACCTATGATAGATTGACCTATCTGACTCACCTATGTCTGAGATATAGATGAAGGTGGTTCATCATTCTGACCGTCAATCGCTGAACATTTTCGGAGCAGTCTTCCATGTCTCTTTTCAGCTTCTGCACTGCCACCTCCTTTTTCATCCACAATACCCAAAATTTAAGTCGATTCTCTTCATGAAAGCAAGCACATGGCATCTTAGAACTACGATAGAGCTACCCCTTCCACTCAAATGCGAGATGTGGAGCAGGTATGACGAACCTGCAAGCTCTCCAGAACCGGAGTGAGAGCTTTTGTTGCGCGATGAGGACCTTGCCGAGAGTCCAAGGCATTGTGTACATATGATTAGGACCAATGTGAGTAAGAAGAAGACAGAGCCGTGAGCAGACGAGAAATTTCCCAATATAGATAGGTGGACCTTTCTATATTCGCCATATCTGACTCTCTACCCAAGCATTAGTCACAGCTCACGAAGCCTATCCCTTCCTCTACGTATTACATTGCGAATAGTTTGGGATAGAGTGTCATGAACCATCTGCACTTTGTGACGAAATTTTTGTGAAATTTGAAGCATATAACTAAGCGTTCATCATCACCAAAGCGCGTCAAAGTCGTTTTTTGACAATTTTTCCAAAAAAAATCATAAAAGTTGATTTATTTGAAAATTCTAACGTAGGCGATTTCAAAAACAGTTGGAAGATGTTATTTGAGACCTGAACAACCATTTAAGGAAATATTTGGCGAGGTGGTCTTCCGACTCATTTAAAGTTGGTTCAAGGACACCGTGCACCCTACATAACCGAAGAATCGATCATTGAAGATTTACCTCTCGCTCATGCGGAAAAAGCTCGGAATTTACTGCGGCACTGGCAAACTTTCGGACCAGACAGGTTCAAATGAAATACCAAAGGGTATGTGATCATTGATGGACGCTCGATTCCTCAATCGAATATAACAAAGTTACTCGCCAATGTTCTGGCAAAAGGGAACAAGCGAGGCGAAGTACCGGTCGGACATCTAGAGATTTCTCAGTTCATAGGCACATCAGGTATACCGTCGAATCTAGTAGGAAACTTGGACATCCTTGAGAACGCAAAGAGATTGACTGAACCTCTGAGGAAACCACCGAAAGGGCAGGGTCCAAAAGGACACCTCACTCCGTCCAATCCGAATAGGAGAGTAGTTGTCGTCCTCCCCCACCGGTCACGAGGAAGGGCCTTAAGAAAAAGTTTGAATTTCCAATTGTGAGTATGGCACCAGATAGCGATCGATACGCGCAGCAGTATTACGACACAGAGCACGAAGCTGGTTACGCAGGTGCCCGAAATTTGGTTCAATTGAATGAAAGTGGCAAATTTCGAGCTGAAAAAAAGAAAGAAAACACTCGTATATATGAGTGGCTGAGTGGACAAGACGCATACACACTTCGTAGACCGATCCATAAGAGATTCCCAAGGCTACAACACAATGTTACGAATATAGATGACGTTTGGGAAGCTGATTTGTCTCAGCTCACATCGCTGAAGGAGAAAAATGACGGGTACTGTTATCTCCTCTTTGCAATCGATGTATTGAGCAAATATGCGTGGGTGGAATCACACGTGAATAAATCAGCTGGGGAAGTTGCTACAGCATTCGGAAAGATCTTGAAGAGGGCGAAGGGGCGCATACCGATTCTACTACAAACTGACAAAGTCAAAAAATGTATGGGCAGTGCTTTCCGGAAAATTCTCGAAAATAACGATATCAAATTTCACACAATTAGATCACCTGATATAAAATTCTCCTTAGTGGAACGTCTACAAAGATCGACCAAGGAGCACGCTTGGCGTTTCTCCACTCATAAGAATACCCACAGATATATGGACGATATACAGAAGATAGTCCATGCTTATAACTACACGATCCACAGTCCCATACAAATGAAACCAAGCAATTTTAACCTGTATAACGCATTCCAAGCGCGGACAAACATGCAGAAGAGCTGGTTACAACGCCGTAAACGATGGCGCGCCGTTGTTCCCCCTAAATACAAGGTCGGTGATCTCGTGAGGGTCAGTAGCTACAAGGGAGCCTTTGGGGAAGGATTCAGAAAGAACTACACGGAGGAAATATTCAGGATCTCCAAAGTCTTGCGTAAACAGGATATGTATATCTATGAGATAACAGATTTGGATGACCGTATCATAAATGCATTTTCCTACAACGAAGAGCTAGTGCCCGTGAGCAAAACCCCGGTTGAGTGTCGATCAACAGTTTGAAATAGAGAAGATCCTTCTTAGTAAGGGTCGAGGAGTGAACGAGCAAGTCCTAGTAAAGTGGTTAGGATATCCGGATAGATTCAACTCCTGGGTAAAGGCTACGGATTTGGAATCAATCTAACAATGAATAATGCTGATGGATTCTATCTGGTGCTGCCCAGTAACAGCAGTATGGTTTATTCTTCCGACAACACCCCAACGTGTTTCACTACGCATCTGAACCGTGAAATTCGTCTAACTGGTGATTGGGTGGTTCGGCTGGCGGAGATACATGTCCCTTGTACGATCACACATGTTCAAGAAGAAGAGGCGGTCTTTTACTTCAACGAGAACAAAAATCCTGAGGTAGAAGATACAACTATAATCATCTCTCGCGGACTGTACGATAGTATCGAGCAACTGGTCCAAGAAATCAGCAAGACAAAAAATGTGGCCAAACATTAAATCATTGTTCCAACAAACAGTCCTAAGGAATACTATGAGCTGCTCAGGACATGTAAATGCGAAGAAGCTCACTACACAGTCTTCAATGAGAAAATTCGAAAGTTAATAGGCTTCGACGATCGTATTGAAACACTGATTTTGTCTAACAGTAGACTTAGGATAGCCGGAGAATGTCCCGCCTGTCTCTCCAGATGTCTACCCGACCAATTTTTCGTTTATACGGACATCTGCGAACCGTACGCTATTGGGGAATACACAAGCAGCTTTACTACGGATAGTGGCTTTGGAAACTCCCAAGTATCGTTTTGGTTCGAACGTCGTTAGACACTTTTCCCCCCATCCATTACATAGCCCTTATGTACCACACGTTTCAAAACATGGTGTTAGATATAAGAGATCACCTGCGAATAGTTCCACGCGAAACAGATCGACGAAGAAGGGTTATGTCTCGGGTCTTTTTCTAAGTACTTCTCATCAATTCTATGGTCCAAAACATGCACTTCAACCTTACTATAAGGTCCAGAAAAATTTTTTTTGGGCCCATGGTGAGAACTTTTGAAAATGATGTAAAATCCTCTTTCTCAGAATTCCAGCAATTTTTTTCACTAATACGCAAATAAGACGAGTTTGCTAGCAGATAGAGACACGCGGTTTACGGCATTCGAAAGGTCTTCGAAGGATCTATCGAAACGCATTCCTAGAACTTGATTTTGAGGTTAGGTACACTATTGTCGAGTAAAAAGTCGGAAAACACAAAAACATTGATTTCTCGGAGAACCATCTTTTTTTATTCCTGAAAATTTGATATTTGCTGAAAAATATGCTCTTTCAGAAAAAAATAGTCCCGACGATTTTTTGAGTCCTATAGCCTATTTTTGCTACTTTTCACAAATCAGTTTCTCAAGCGATAAGAAATCGTGTGTTTTCTACGCATGCGCAGGAATTTGGGTTCTTGAAACCAATTCCATTGGGAAGCCAAGAAAATTTCCTTCAAAATGACCACTTGACAAAGTCAATTCCATCAATTTGGCTTGGAGCTACAACGTATGAAAGATGAAGCTTCAGCCCGAGTGCATCGATAAGGAAAGGCCATCGTCCGCGGATCTCAGTCACTGCTGTCTCCGACTACCTCTAGGTCGTTGCCGACATTCAGTGATCTTCTGCACGTTGTAGCTTCAGTCTCGATCGATAGATATGACTTCGTCAAGTGATCATTTTGGAGGAAACTTTCTTGGCTTTCTGATGCAATTGGTTTCAAGAACCCAAATTCCTGCGCATGCGCAGAAAATAAACGATTTCCCATCGCTTGAAAAACTGATATGCAAAAAGTAGCAAAAATAGGCTTCAGGACTCAAAAAGAATGTTCGGGACCATCTTTCCCTGAAAGACCACAAAATTTTACATCAAATATCAAATTTTCAGAATTAATAATGATGACTTTTCGATAAATCAATGTTCTCGTGTTTTTCGACTTTTTGCTCGACAATAGTGTACGTAATCTTGAAATAAAGTTCTAGGAATGTATTTCGATAGATTCTTCAGAGACCTTCCGAATTTCGTGAACCGCGTGTCTTTATCTGCAAGCAAACTCGACTTATTCACGTTTTAGTGAGAAAAAGGTGCTGGAATTATGAAAAAAAGGATTTTACATCATTTTCAAAAATTCTCACCATGAGACCAAAAAATTTCTTCTTCACCTCATAGTAGTCCGAAAGTCCATGTTTTGGACCATAGGATGGATCGAGAATACTTAGGAAAAGATCCGAGACATGACCCTTTTTCGTCGGTCTGTTTCGCGTAGAATTACTCCTGGGGAAAAGGATCCCATTCGAGTACGGGACACTGACGGTTACGCTTCACGTGAAAAGAGTACGATGGAGCATGCATCATGACTCACTACGACCAGTACTACAATGATCAGATAGGTGGTAATAGAGGAGTAAGGAATGTTTCCTCTGGTTCTTCGTACCAAAAAGGATCGGGGATTGGAAGCTTCCTAGGATAACTCCTGCGGCACGTGGTCCTCTATCTGAGAAGCGGAGCGGAAACTGTTGGGAAAGAAGCCATGCGTGCAGGACTGAACGTTTCCGATGATGTGGTAGACAACGGTAGTAGTTTCAAAGAATCAGTGAAGACACGTGTAAGGGAGTCCGGAAAAAATCTTGGCGTGGAAGCTGTGGGAAAGGTCAGAGGAATGATGAGGGGTAATGGATATAAAAAACGCTCTGTTGGCAAGAGACGACAGTCCAAACGTAACCGCACAGCTGCTAGTACCTCGGCATGCAAGCGGAGGAATAAAGCTACAAAAAAGACGCACACGACACACGACTGGCGCGATCGTCAAAAGGAAGAAACGCGTTGGCCATAAGAGAAAGAAGAGGATAGTGAGAAGTGTTGCCGATATTTTTGGTCCTACATAATCACCAAAATGGCGTTTCTACACTCTTGCAGTGGAGAAGGCATAGAGAGTGAGCTCGATCCCTCCACACTTCCTCTCACACAGACATCTGTTGAGAGCACAGCTTTCTTGCACTACACCCCTGTATCGTCTCTGAGTGGAGACTCTGACACTCTACTGGAATTTGTGATTCCAAGCTCTACGGATCATTACATTGACTTGGCGCACACCATGCTCCGTATCTCGGCCCACATAACACCGATGGGCACCAAACAAGAGAATGTTAAAGTTGCACCGGTGAACAATTTCTAATTAATTTTGACACTCGATTGATATGATCCGATATCGTATTCATCACTCGCGGGAATTTCAAATTATGAAGATATAATTTTTTTCGGTCTTTGCGAGTTAAAGTCAGCAGATATTGCTGACGTCCTTGGCATCAATCGAGAATGGATTTTACTCCACTCTCGATCAATGCACCTTTAGAGCCTCGTATGGTTCCGAGAATGCATCTAAAGGATTTTGATGGAAAGGAATGAAAAGTAAAGATGAAAAATGAGAACCTTTCTGAAAAAATTTGGATTCTACGCTGATATTATGCGTATTTCGCCCTTCTCTCATTGCTCGGGCTTCTCAAAGTGGTGGAAGAGCAATGGAAGTTTACCACTGACACGCGGCTCAAGTGGCCGAATGTTCGATTGTTTGAACGCCCTTATATACGAAAGTTCGTCTTCGTTAAGCGCTTGCGAGAAAGGTCATTTTAACCCGCTATTTCCATTTGATTTCTCAACATTTTTACTTTGGCAGCTCTTCGGCCTTCTGCCGGAGATATATCTAATTAATTTTGACACTCGATCGATATGATCGGATATCGTATTTATCACTCGCGAAAATGTCAAATTATGAAGATATAATTTTTTTCGGTCTTTGCGAGTTAAAGTCAGCAGATATTGCTGACGTTTTTGGCATCAATCGAGAATGGATTTTACTCCACTCTCGATCAATGCACCTTTAGAGCCTCGTATGGTTCCGAGGATGCATCTAAAGGATTTTGATGAGAAGGAATGAAAAGTAGAGATGAATAATGAGAATCTCTCTGAAAAATTTGGATTCTACGCTGATATTATGCGTGTTTCGCCCTTCTCTCATTGCTCGGGCTTTTCAAAGTGGTGGAAGAGCAATGAAAGTTTACCACTGACACGCGGCTCAAGTGGCCGAATGTTCGATGGTTTGAACGACAGAACGGCAGAAGGCCGAAGAGCTGCCAAAGTAAAAATGTTGAGAAATCAAATGGAAATAGCGGGTTAAAATGACCTTTCTCGCAAGCGCTTAACGAAGATGAACTTTCGTATATAAGGGCGTTTAAACCATCGAACATTCGGCCACTTGAGCCGCGTGTCAGTGGTAAACTTTCATTGCTCTTCCACCACTTTGAAAAGCCCGAGCAATAAGAGAAGGGCGAAACACGCATAATATTAGCGTAGAATCCAAATTTTTTCAAAAAGATTCTCATTTTTCATCTTTACTTTTCATTCCTTTCCATCAAAATCCTTCAGATGCATCCTCGGAGCCATACGAGGCTCTAAAGGTGCATTGATCGAGAGTGGAGTAAAATCCATTCTCGATTGATGCCAAAAACGTCAGCAATATCTGCTGACTTTAACTCGCAAAGACCGAAAAAAATTATATCTTCATAAGGTGAACAATTTCATCCATTCTCTTTTTGATCAAATTGACATCTTTTTCAATCAGAAGATCGTTTCACCGCAAAACGACGCCCACCCTTACAGGGCGTATATAGAAACAGTACTGAATTACTCCGTTGCTACAATGTAATCACATTTGGGTACTGCTCTGTGGTACCACGATACTCCCGGATGCATGGATGCAAATCCAAACATAGCAAAAGATGCTGCAGGTTACAATACAGATGCATTGGCTCGTAAGATTTTGACGGCTAATTGGAAAACCATTGATATGATCGGATACATCCATTCGGACTTGTTCTCTCAACCAAGATTCCTTATCAATGGAATCGAAGTCAGAGTCAGGCTCACACGTAATAAGAATACTTCCTGCTTGATGGACTTTTTCGATGCCGGTAACTACACGGTTCGGATCAAAGACGCTGCGCTCATTGTGCGCCGAGCTGAAATGAGTCCTGGAATTCCGCTAGCTCACGCGAAGGCTTTGGCTGAGACAACGGTGAAGTATCCGATGTCACGTGTGGAGGTGAAGTCATTCACGATGCATAGAGGTATACTGGGCAATAGTCTGGATAACGTGATACTGGCGCAGCTACCCAAGCGTATAATTCTGGGTTTTGTATCAAACAGAGCCTTCAACGGAAACAGACAGCTGAACCCTTTCAACTTCCGACATTTCTCCATAAACTTCCTATACTTATACGTGGACGGGGTGTAGATTCCCAGCAAGCTTCTGCAGTCCTGTTTCACAGGAAACGAGAAACTGTACGTGGATGCTTACCATACGATTTATACGAGAAACGGTATACACTACATGAACGAGAGTCTACGTATCGATCGAACATCGTATCCGGAAGGGTACTGTTTTTTCGCATTTGACTTGACCCCTGATCTGTCAGCACAATTCACGACACACTGGAATCTCGTACGTATGGGATCATTGAGAGTGGAGGTGCGCTTCGCCACAGCTCTGACAGAGACGATCAACTGTATTGTATATGCGGAATTCGACAGTGTCTTAGAGATTGATACTAACAGTCAAGTAACAACCAACTTCAATGCTTAGAAGCAGCTGCAGAGTCAGCGTTTGTTCTCCCATTGACCGACATTCGAGGAGAGGGAGAGATCGCTATAGAACGAGACTGCCGATATATGATTCGAGTCAAGATCAAAAAGGCACTCAGTTCAGTCCTTGTTTCGTAGGTGGATTAGATACTCTTTGAGTCAAGATGGACTTCATTATTGGAATGATAGTCCAAGACCGTTTCAATACATTCACACCAAGATTTATAGTGCTATCGATCCAAGGCAATATCAGTGCACATTGGTTGATATTGCCACCTCATCGCTTCGAAGAATTGCCGGCAGAAGTGAAAGCGTGTATTAACCACGGCACTTATTGTTGCCATGAAATTGAATGGTTTGACGGGAGTATTTCTGTGACCAGGCTCCGGTATTATCTATGCAAACTCGCACGATCCACTGATAACGTATATGTTCGAGGATCCGAGCAAGCAAAATATTTGGAGATAACTATGATACGAAAAATTGTCGATATCAAAGATCACGCAAGTATCAGTTTGTCGGATCTCCAGGCGCAATTCAATCGACGCGATCTGTGTTGGTTCCACGCTGTGCTTGGGAAGCAGTACAAGAATGATTTCTGCACAACGCGACGCGCACACTTCGTGCGACAATGGTTGATATCACATCTACCCGTTGCATGTCAGAATGATTGGAGCGAGAAGAATGCTCGGAAAATTCTCTATCAATTACAAAGAGGCTCCATCAATAGACGAAGAAAGAAATGAGGTGCGTCCGTAGAACGTGCGATTGATGACGAAGTCATAGAGCTTCGCTAAGAAGTACTGCTATTTAATTGAATTTTCCGTAATTCGTTTGCTACATAACTCATCTTTCCCATTCATTTTAGAGTTAGATGATTGAGTTGTACAGATTCGAGGTGTTATTGACGAGGGACATTCTCCCGTTATTACACGTACACTGTGGTTCTTGTCTCTCATGTTGAAAGTTTCGAAGAACGAAATCTCGATAATTGAAGACCAATGTGCTACCACCGAATTTCGCTCCCAGAGGTTCTGTGACATGCATACTTTGACTTTTTGGAACATATAGAGTATGAATTCACTCGTACACGTATTTACATTTTCCCACTCATCGGTGCCAAGGAAATAACATGGACACCCTGGTATCAGGGAACGAGTTTAGAGAGGACACGGAACCCGACTTTGCCACTGAAATTGATTTCGATGAACGGTTCAAGCAACAGTCTTGGGGCCTTGATTCGGCCATCAGATATCTGACAAAATGCAGGCTAAAACCTTTGCATGACAGTGGGTCGCACTAGTAAGGCAGGGAACTGGCATAAAAATGTAGCAAGCGTAGATTTTCTTGAAAGAGAAAATCTATGCTTGCTTCTTTTTCTTTTTTTATTATTCAGTGAAGAAGTGGAAATCAATTCTTTCCCGATACTTTGGATCATGAAAAAAATACGTCTCACGATGAAATTTGCGAATAACTGGCGCGAAAAGACTTGGAATGAGGTAAATTCACTTTGAATCGAGGAAAGCTAAACGAGTAAAATTTCAGGCAAAATTGCGCCACGAAATGTATGAGCTCAGCGTGCACATAAAGAATGGGATTTCGGTACTTGTAACTTAGGGATTTGATGCTCATGAAGATCGAAAGAACGAAAACCCACGAGGCACGGAATCGACATTTAGACCCATTATTCAATAATAATTTTCTGAGTATTCCTGGATCGAAAGGCCCATCGTGGAGGCAAAAGTAGCACCAAAAATAAATGTATCAACAACAACTAATTGTATGATTTTTTTTCTCAAGTGTGATACGGGTTTTTGCATAAGGTTGTTCGCATTGTTTTGAACTCGGTTTTGAAGTTTCCACCGGACTATACTCATATTGAAATGCCCCCAAAGCGAGGAAAGATTTCATAAAGGGACATCACCGTATTTTTAAATTCTGAAAGGCTAATACTCTTATTATTAAATATGCAACATCTTATGCCTCGTCTTTATATGCATTGTAACTCCGTAGAGGAGATATAGTATAGATATTATGTATAAGAGATCCACCCGTGTTTGTTTACAATCTCGGCCCGTCAATGAGATAAGCGTGCAAGATATAGATATACTCCATCACGCATGTTACGTGGATCGTTTAGTGCGGCCGCAACAAAACTCAACGCGCGATAAGATGACTTCGTCATCAAAAACATCGTGAAATTCTGCTCACAAGAAGGGGCAGGATACGACGAGGTAGATATTCCACCTCTCACATCAGACGATTCGGACGTCTTCACTGAGCATACTCATGAAAGCATTGAAGAAGACGGACGGCAAGATCCAGCAAAACAATGATTACTTTCGAAATTCTGAGAGCCCTGAGGTGCATCAAGGCAAAAAGGATAGGCGTATACGCGGCTGACCGTATTCCGAAGATCTTGATGGTTCCAGCAGCAGTGGTTTGTAATAGTGACAATCGAACTCGACGAGGAACCCATTGGACAGCTATTTATATAGATAAGAATAGATTCGGCACGTGTATTGACAGGTATGGTCTACCACCGATCTCCAAACATCATTTGATCCGACTACGCGAAAACTGCAAGAGTTTCCGCTGGAGCACCAGAGAGTTACAAAGTGATGAATCAACATGTTGTGGTCAATACACGATTGTATTCTTATATTGCATGTGTAGCGGTAAGAGTTTGCATCAATTCTACAAGTTATTCGCAAGAAACAAAACTAAAAATAATAGAAGAGTGATGAATTTCTACAAGAGAATTTCGAAGCGCATCAAGTATAAGAAATGTACGCGTGTAAACTCTTTCTTGACCGAGCGATCTGTTGGCTCGAGTCATATCAATCAAACTTGTACTCCTCGGAATAGTCTCCCATAAGATTGTAATCTTAGAATTAGATTTTCAAACTTGGTTTCTACAATTATTCACAGATCGCTCTCCCACAAACTACTGATCAAAAGCTTCATCGCATATCTCAATTACAATGGCAACGCTGAGACCTCATTCTACATAAGAGAGTCGTGTCCCTCTGGCACCACCTCGCTTCGAGTTTATTTTGAAGCTGACAGTTTCCTTCACGTTATTTTCAATCACAAAGTTGTTACCCAAAGCAAAGAGCATCGAAGAAATTCATGAGATACGATTCAAAAATTTTGAAACAATTATTCTGCTGGTTATACTATATGCTCATCATAACACTCTTCCCAATTTAACCCACGATGGAAGAGCGGCGTACGAAATCAAACTGGCCACCGTGTGAGGAGTCTATGCTGAACAATGCAGTTCTCTAGTGATGCCCGTTATTACAAGCAATGCCATGAACACCTGGACCTCTCCACTCCCGGCACGAAAGGTGCCACGTGGCATACGAGTGACAAACAAAGGATAGCTCCAGCTTGGAGGTAATAATTCTTCCCAGGATTTTGAATCACAAGTCCATTGCTCGAGGGGGAACGCGACAGAGAATTCATTAGATACCATTCAAAGTTCTGAATCTATTGCTTCGTTGGTTATATCCCTACACCCGTAATATCACTCACCCTAATCCAATTCACCATGAGAAATCAGTATACAAAGCCAAGCTGGCAATGTCTTGAACATCTGGTACTCTTTATTTCCGGCACGAAAGGTGCCAGGTGTCATACGAGATACACACAAGTAATAACAGTCGGATACAATGCCGTCGTCACAAACGTACCATCGATGAACGTATGTGCTCCTTACGGGTATTTTGGAGCAGAGGATCTGTTCTCTTAGAAAATTTATACCTCCTTCCAGATTAATCATCCTTGGTGGAGGGGGTTTGAACTGGTCATGCACGGTCTCTCACGATTCCACAGCTTCAGTCTTGCGACATGCGTCAGATCGTTCCCTTCATTACAAGTTGAGCAATTCTATCCATCACCATGTCTCGCTGCCCATCTCGCGATAAACATGTAAAAATCAGTGAGCTACCAAACTGATCATTTGGGAATACTTTTTTGTGTCCAGGCGGATCAGAGAATTTTGGTTTGATTTGAAAATGCGTGGGGACTCTGGACTATCCTCATTTATTTTGGCTAAATTAATAAGGATAGTCCAGAGTACCCACGCATATTTATATCAAGCCAAAATTCTACCAAACCTATTCCTGTCAACTACCTACGCTCTGAACAAATCAAATTCCAAAAGAGTGTGCGTTGGTCTTGATCACGACACAGGAAAGTTCCGACAAGTTGTCTAGTTGTTGAGGTCTCAGAGGCCTGTAACATTCGATGCTGATGGCTGGGAGAGCTTCAAAAGGGAATTCGAGACAGTGAACAACTATTTCCGCAATTCAAACTGATTCGCAGAAGATGTTGGGTAGTGTAACAAAGTGTTCTTATCTACTCACGATCTAACTTTCACTGCAACGTATGGCACCAAGTCACTTCTGATCGACGGAAGAATTCCTGTTGCGGCACGGAGTGCTGTTGAAGGCGATGGTCCTTCCACGAGTAAGAAATTTCTCGTTTCTTGCCCTACAATAGCCATGCACCCAACAACGTTCGACGGATTACGCTCCTAAAGTCCTTTAATCGATATCCGTTTGGACCTTTTGGAAAATCGCATAGAAAAGATTGATCGCCTCACTCAACTCATTGTGGAATACATGAAAAACAAGATCCAAGAACAAGGTGAAAATGCATTCGAGCTTCTCAAGGACTATGCCAAATTCGAACAGTACTATGCCATTGATAATGCCGAAATCGAAGGATACGTGCACGATAGAATTTCCGACGGCGAAGATGACTTAGAACCCAAATATCGAAATCTACTACTGGCCGAGATTTTATCGTTTGGATTACCAGTAATTGTGAAAAATCTCCGAGACATTTTACTGAATAATTGAATATGTTTGATCAAATTGTGAACAGAAATTCTGCTACATATATTTGAGATGGATAATAAATGGTGGTACAAACATTGTTCTCGTGAATGCTTGACCCTCCAATAAGCAAATCAATATTGAAGTATTCACTGATCTATCATGACACCCCCGAGCCCATTCTCATTGTTCAAAAGTACTTTCATACGAATTTTCACGTCATTACTACTTCCACTGTCAAGCGAGTAGCATCTATCTCATGGGGCCATCTGCTTCTAAAACATCTCAGTACGAGAAGCTCAAAGATGGAAAGAAACCTCTTGTTGATCCTGAAAGTAACTCTCAGCACGAATTGAGAACATATAAAAAAATTCCTCATCTTCAAAACCATCTACCACATCACGAAAAGACTATCAAGAGTTTCAACTTCTAATAGCCCTTGGCTACATGACTATCTAAAGTTGTAAGGGTTACGGTGGACTAGGCCTCTTGGGGAAACCGCCATCAGCCCTGTGATCTTAACACCTCGGATCAGAGAGGCTGAAAACCAAAAACGCATCGATACACGTACCACTACGGTGATGTGGAAACGGTGTACTTGAAACAGTATCTCGTTCTCAGGTAAGAATACATCTGCTTCCACATCAGCTGTTCTAACTCTCATCCTGTAATGAACAGCTGCAGGAACATACCACGGAGGGTAGGGTCACTCACCTCCAAAACCGTCTGACCTACCCGCGCGTGGACCACATGGCACACCATGTACGATGGCAGCCCTCCATTCACGGTCCCAGTAGCGGATAGTGAACCTGCCACAAGGGTGAGGGTCCTCCACCCTAAAACATAGGGTAAACAGCTGCATCTTGGAGGGTCCAACGCCCCCACACGTAGAGTGAACAGGTGCACCTGCTACGAGGGTGCTCCCTTGGCTCCCACGCCTGGAGGTGAGCAGGCGCACCTGCTCTCCTCGGTTCCCACGCCTGGGGTGAGCAGGTGCACCTGCTACAAGGGGGGAGGGGTGGGGGTTTGTTTTGACTCGCCATACCGGCCTTCTTACTCCTGACGTCAGTGATATGATGAGCTACTCGGCGACGCTTGACTGTCCCACACTACCGTGGGGTCACTGATGAGATAAGATATAAGATAAGCTACTCGGCGAAACTCGACCACCTCCCACCACGGTGACGTCACTGACAAGATAAGAGATAAGCGATGAGTCCATTTGTTATGTCTCGCTTACCAATACTGATACTTCTAACGGCCTCAGAGTAGCGGTGTTATGGTTGATTGGGCTTCGTATTCGCGTGTTACATAACGAGTATGTATTCATAGGTACTGTTTCATGTCCTATCCTGAACTTCGTGGAGGAGCTGTAAGTGGTACGATTAGAACTATCTATGATCACCCAAGATTCTACTAGCAACCTATTTGAATTGCACTTTGAGGGCTTACGAATTGCCAGGAACTTTTGAAAGGCGAACGAGTGGTAGGTAGCAAGGCAACTACGGCTTATCACAATCACGTTGAACGAGGAATATGTTGGAGGTGATCTTCCATCTAGCTCATGTGTATTACATGAACGTGACATGAATCAAACAAACGAGCTTCAAGTTTGATTAGAGAGTATACAATCACCAGAGCAAGCGAGCGGGTTCATGAGCAAAACAATTGGCGGAGATGCATCGCCCTATCCTCTTTGTCCTGCTCATGACGAGTAGAGACCCTCATGACAGTTGTTTCGCTCATGTAGCCACAACTCTTACAGATTGGTTTCTTTTCTGATTAGTATTTCTCATGGAATTAGACTCTCCCGGATCACATGTCAGATTCCTCCTCTTGATTCCAGAATGTGACGTAGGTATTGTTTCTCTCTGTGTCTTTGATGACTCAATCTTGATCGTTCAAGGTTCCTCTAGTAACAGATCCACAACCAAACCACCAATATGCTGTAGCTCGAGGGAACGGAGGACTTGCAATGTCGACCTTGAAAGGAATAAAATGAAATCATGAATCCTCTTCCCCTGATCTTACATCACAGGAGGGTGGAAATGATTGGACCCCAAAGCTGGCGAAGGGATTCTCTCAGCTTGACCCGAAAGATTGATGGATGATTTATCTCTATCTCCTAGGTGGTGAGACGTCATAAGATGAAGATGAGTTGAACCCGGTTGGCATAATATTGAAGCCATATAGTTCACCTGATGGAGATACTGGAATGAGGTATTCTGATCATCCCCGTTGATGATTGAGTATCAATCGATGAGATTTTTGCATAGAGATATTGCAGATAGATAGGAGGGTAGAGGCGGGCCTCTCTGTAAGTGGGATTTTCTCTGCAAAAGAGAGAGAGAAAAAACAAGACGTCCTCTTTCTTTCTCTCTCGCACATGCGTGGGGCATTGCGCAGTCCACACCAAGACACATAGGGGCGTTTCTCTGGAACTTTTACACAGGCTGGAATACAGCTATGGATGATGATAAAAGAGAACAACCAAATCTATCGGCCCCAATTGAAGTGGAAATATCATCATTCAAGTCTCAATATGAGATATCTTTGGCCTCTGTATGATCAGAAGAAGTTGATTCGTTCTATCTGACTCAAAGAGAGAAAATGTGGGGAAAATCCTGAGGAAATACTTGGTACTCTCGTGCAGTCTTACGGATATTCTGGTGATGCCGGGCTTTTTTTGGGTTGATTCAAGCTGCATTTGGTGGAAGATATATTGAAGAGGAATGGCCCCGAAGCGCGATGGTGTGCTACCAATTCAGCCAAAACTGTATGGCTTCGAAGATTGGGCATAAAAAATCAATCATGTCTCGTTCAACTCAAAGATGATTATGCCAAGCTCCTGCCGTGACTCTGAACGCAATTTTTAGAATGCGTATCTAAAATAGATGCAATTGCGAATATTTTGCGACGAGTCTCACGTTGGTGCGATATTTTTGTCTAGAATACGACCGTTCTGAAGTGAGATAGAAAAAACGTGACTCACGAAAAAAATTCAGTTTTTCTCATCCTACATTGGCGGATCAAGCTCCATGTTGATAATACCAATTGTGATCGGATAACCTGACCTTACAAAGCTGCAAAAAGCCCAAGGCATTCGTTGAAGTTGTCAATTTTGCCAAATAATTGCTTAGGAAATTCTGGAAATCGGCGAAAGACTACTTTTTGTTCGACTCATTAACGTGATTTTGGCGATGCCACTTACTCTATATGATTTTCAATAGTGGATTTGTAACTTTCAATACTACACAAATATGTGTGCAAAAGGTCCCAGGTATGCGTTGAGCGATTTCCATTTTTCGTTTTTCAACGATTTTCAGCAAAGTGCAAAAGTTCCAGAGAAACGCTCATAGGCGCGTCGGAGAGGGGATAACGCTGGTAGTGAGCCGGTGAACCGTGTCTTGGTGTCGACTGCGCGATGCGCCCCGCAGGTGCGATAGAGAAAAGAAGAGGACTCACGCAAAATAGTGAATGTTGGTAATATGCAACACTGGTGTCGCTGCTCGTCAGCAACATCGCTATAGTCACTGCCTCGTGAACCTCAGTTCCCCCCTCTGCCAGCTCCGCGGGACCATCCATACAGGTGTACAGGAGGGATGCTCTCGAGCATCGCCGGGTGTTGCTAAATCGCAGCACCCGTCGATGCCCGATTTTGGTCAGCTGAAGAAGCTGTTTATGTAGCCGCAACTACTCGCGATCTGTGTGTGAGTGCACATCTGTGTATAGTTAGTGGGAGGGCGGCTCTTGTGTGATTTTTCTTTTCAATTTTGACGAGACGTCCGTGGTCGACTCGAGGAGTCTTGAACTTTAAATCACGGGTACGCGAGTTCGAGCCTTCTCAATGTCATATTTTTTTTAACTTCCGCGGCATGATTTTTTCCCCTCAATATTTTCCGAGTCTTTGTTCAGTTTTTGTTCAACACCGAATATGACCCACGCGAACAATAACTTTCTTGTGTATTTTTCAACGTATTAGAAACAAAATCGATCCCAGTTTCAAGAAACTGGTTACCTCAAGATTATTGATGAGCTATTTCATTTAAGACCGTCCAATTAAGTGAGGTCAAATATATAGTATAATTATGCACCGATGCGAGGAGCATATACTACTTTTTGGTATCAGGGCGACTAAACACCAGTTCTCTGATTCGAGACGAAAGAAAAAATGTCCGTTCAGTCGCACTATGCCACAAATTAGATTTTCGTTGCAGTGTGATGCGTGTTTCTCTCTAAAAGTATTCCAGAGAAATTTAACTCCAAGCAAGTCGTTTTTCGACTCAAAATTCGAGTGACAGCGTCGCGACCCGGCTTCGAGTGGTTTTTGCTGGATGATCGAGTAGAAATTTTACTCGAAGCAAGTCGTTCGTCGCAACCCGGCTTCAAGTGGTTTTTTGCTCGATGACCGAGTGAAAATTCCACTCGAAGCGATGAGTTGTTTCTTCACTCGATCCTCGAGTTGCTCATAATTTACAATAAAAAAACTAACTAATCATGAATTGTTGAACAAGTATTGGAACTAAAATGATAAATGAGTAGTTCCGCGCGAAACAGACCTACGAAAAAGGGTCATGTCTTAAATTTTTTTCTTGACTTGTTCATTCGATTCTATGGTACAAAATAAGAACTTTTCACTACCTATGGGGCCCCAAAAAAATTTTCCAGGTACCTTCACCGTACATTACTTTATCCTTTTGAATCATTTTCAACGAAAAAGTTGGGGTATTTTTTCCAATAAAATGAATTTTTCTAGAATTCGTTCAAAGATACAGAGATGCGGTTTGCGGCATCCGAAAGGTCTTCAAAGAACCTATCAAAATCAGTGTTGTGAAGTTGATTTTGATATCTTGGGTGATTTTATCGAGCAAAAGAGTGAGAAACATAGAAGATTAAATTTCTCGAAAACCCAATTTTTTAAAATTCTGGAAATTCGATATTTTATGTAAAATGTTTCGTTCTTTCAGAAAAAAATAGTCCCAAATTCTTTTTTTGCGTTCTAACGCCTATTCCTGCCAATTATCACAAATCCGTTCTCCAGGCTTTTGGAAATTGTCTGTTTTCTGCGCATGCGCAGAAACTTGGATCCTTGAAACCAATTCTATTGGGAAGCCAAGAAAAGGGACTAGGCGGTTAAGCATGGTGAAGTGGACCTTGTCAGATATGGCCCCGAAAATATTTTTCCCCACTTTCTAACACCAAATGATGGGGGAAGCAAAGGTTTGTAGGTCCCAAAATCGCCCCTGTTTTTTACGGCACCCCAGAAACCCTCTAAAAAACGCTAAAAATCGATGCTCCTTCTACCAAATCGCATTCTGACGCATTTCAACGAATCGATCTGAAAATTTTTTGACATACTCTTGAAATGTGGTCGATCATGAAGAAGATATTTTCATTCCGACAACTCTCGATTGAGGCCCTAAAAAAAATTCTTCAAAACTTCAAAGTCAATTTTCTCATGTAAATTGGAAAGAACTATGTTAGAAAACCATTGCATCGTTTATCAGGTCATTTTGCATCAAAAACAGGTATTTTTGGGATTTTTCAGGTGGTGGAACATGGTCAAGAATCTCGAAGAACCATTTTCGAAGCAAAGTTCAATTCAGTAATTTGCATCTTCTGCGCATGCGCGTCCTCCTACGTCTCTGAAAGTATTCTTAATCGATAGCTGATACAATTACCAAACCTATAGTTTTAAGTGGATCCCGAACCACCGAAACCGCGGCATAGGCACTTGAAAGAAAATCTCAGTGAGGCTGGCTCCGAAGAACGAACTCACGACCTTCCGATTGAAAGACGAGAGCTTCGACCCCGCTGCCAGCGTGGCCTCATCCTCGATCTCATCCTCTACATTCACACCTCCTCATCTCCTGTTCTAGATCCTTATCGTCTCATTTCCTCATTCACGCCCTCATTTCACGCGTCACCATTATTCATCATTCACAACCATCGATACCTCCAGTATAAATCCTTCTACATCTCCAGTTGATTACTCCACGTTCCATCATCATTCTCACTCATTTGTCATTCACACGCGCACATACACTTACCATATCCATCAATGATCGTCTATTTGAGGGTGAATTCTTGCAAGCACGTTAGTCGCCTCGCGGTGCGCATGCTGCGTTCAAATCGATTTCCAATCAGAAGGGTCAGGTGATCTTTCGCTTTCTCAGAGAGAAAGGGTTGTATTTGTGACAAGGAACTTCCTTTCAATTTTTTCACTCAGATCCATTTATGATTCTGAAAATCTTCACATGATGGGATTCAACCTTAACCATTCTCTTCTCCTTGCCGAAATCTTTCGATTGTAGGTCACTCTTTTCCCTCCACGATCATCCCCTCCACGCAAAACATTCATCTTTGTCCGCGATTGTCTGTGTGAAGTGTGTGTCCGTATGTGCTTTACCCTATCTCCTCAACACTTCAATCGATCCTTCTGGAATTTTCATGAGTCATAGAGGACCATTTTAAGATGTGTTGTACGGACTTACACCTCATTGTATCAAACAGGTCACCACTTATGCGTCTTCAACAACAAAAATGAGAAAAATTTCGAAAATTCTATCATTTCATTCACAAATATTTTTTCCCACAACTTTCATATCAAACATTCTGTTCAGTATTGTGTTCATTTTGATTTATATACATCTGGTTCAGTATAAGGTCATTGTTGAATTTTGAATTCTCGCGCGCAGCTGCCATCTTGTCGTTGCGACTTCGTACTCTTCTGCTATCCATTCCAGCGCGCTCGTCGCCTTCCGCGGCTTGCGCCAGTCTCCGCTCAGCGGCCAACCGTGCCACCTCACTCTGTATCATGAGCTTCACTATAATATAGTTTATTGTTTATTTAAACTATCAGTCGAAAAGTCATTCAGTTTACCTGCTCCCATATCAAACATATGGTCTTTCGAGCTGGATTGGAGCCAGTGAGTGAAATTCAAGTCGATGCGAATGGATTCGCATCGACACGAGGTGAAATTTTTGGTGATTGTGCGCGGTCGGATGTCTTCTCGGGCGACCAGAGGCGGCGTCTACGAGGCCTATCATCTAGTGCAGTGCTGATATCCTGCCGGAGGACGGGGAAGATTCCTCGGTTGCTCGTTATAGAGCATTGGTTCACCGGCAGGAAGCGTAAGGTTAGGGCAGCCTTCGACATTGTTTCGTCTTGGATTCAGGCTAACCCGAGAGGCGCAACGAGGTCTCCAGTCGGCGCACCCCGAGAAGACGGTGGAAACGACCTGGGGATCCAGGAGGGTCTCTGGGCACCGTGGGAGTTCGTCGTGGGATAAAGCGGATGAGCTATTTTTCTTTATTTGCTGTTTTTTTTCAAATTTGGTCGACAATTTGAATATTTTTATGTCTTCGATTTTTGATTTTAAAATCATATATTGCCTTTCACTCAATGTTCCGAATTTGAGCAAACGTTTGAGAAAAATTGCAATTTGATTCGAGCATGTTCACGATGATGACAACCTTAAACATGTCCTAAAGTCAATGGCCTTTTTAGCGTCATTGGACGAGCGTCGTGTGTGTTAGCCGATGTTGGTGTGTGTGATGCCCGGAGCTGAGCTCGATATCTGGCAACACAGCTGACCTGAGTCATCCGCAGCTGTTCATCAGCTGCGCGCTGTTGTTCGTCGGTACGCAGCGTAGCAGCGTAATCGCTGCGTCGACCGCATCGTGTCGCCGTGCAGTCTAGCAGCCAGCCCAACGGTGTACACCACAGCTTTGCAGCGCACCGCGTCTTTGGCTCCGACGTTCTTCGGCGTGATACATCGCAGCATTGCGGCGCACCACGTTTTCGGCTTCGGCGGATGCTCTCCGTGTTTCGGCTGATTCTACAGCGGTACGAGTGAGTCATATGTATTATACGAGATTGTAGCATTGAATCTTGACTGGGTTCTTGATCAATTTTAGATATCTCAACTCATGGTTTCTGGCCTTCCAACCTCAAGATGTTGAATTCAAGAAATTGTCTTACGTTCGAGGTTGCGTTGTAAATAATTGTAAATATCTTTCGGTACGGTTAGGGGGATTTTTGGATCAGTGCTCCCATCAAATCTTTGGTTAGATTTGAGAAATTCCTGATTCTTCGGTTGGTTTTGTCTAGTTCTGGCTAGAATTTTGGCATCTTTTATCGGTTTGTTTGCGAAGATACTAGCATATCGGGCTGTATCAAAGCATTCACATTTGGATTTCGGTTTTTTTGGTTGAGTGTCGGTTCGGTATCTAACGGTTTCTACGATCTTTCTGAATAATCATAGAGGCGCTCTATGATCACCAACTTGATTTGCCGAAAAAGATTTCGTTAGCTTACAAAAACTTCAAGGCCAAGGGTCAAGCTAAAATGACCAAGGCTAATGCGATTGTGCGGATAGAAAATCTTTCCTTCCACTACAGAACTTTCTGTTTGAATCATAACAAGATTATCGCAGATTTTGGTGTAGACAAGGAAATAGATTATTTCGAATTGAAAATTGGTGACTTGGTTGAAGAGTCTTATATGGATAATAAGGCTGACTTTCAAGAATTCTTGGATTCAATTGCGGATTCGGATAGGTCTAGCATTGAGACTAACCCTACTGTAGCACCGGCTTCGCAAACAGTTGTAACTCCTGCTTCGTCGTATTCCCCCGCCAAAATCGAAATGCCAGAATTTTCAGGAAAGTTGAACGAACAGGCCAATTTTCCGGGATCTTCATAAGAACTTGGTGCAAAGAAGGGATAAGATCCAGCCAGTGGTGAAATTCTATCATTCGCGATCCAAGTTACAGGGTGAGGCATTAGATCTCATAAAATCCATTGATCTCACGGCTGAAGAATACCCACGAGCTTGGAAGGAACTGTGCGATTTTTATGAGTATAAGCGGAGACTAGTCAGTTTGACTTTAAGTTCGTTTGACTTTTAGTTCGTTTCAACTCGATGAATAGGTCTGTAAGTGTTTCCGGGGGTTCTTCCGATGATCTTGAACAGAATATCGTATGTATAGGTTCGGTGATCCGACGAAGCGGACGCGAACAGACCATAAGAATCATTGAAACGTTTTTTTTTTTTTTTTTTTTTTCATGACTACGCCATTGTTTTCGGATAAAAAAATATACATATGTATATGGAACATCTCGACAAATGCTTGCACCAGGGGGGTCTGGAAAGAATCCATAGAAAATCTTTTCCGTTAGTACTATATTAATATAGTACAAAAATTTTTTTTCTGAATTTTTTTCAAGGCCCCGTGGGCCCTGGGGCCCATGAGAGGTCCCTTTTAGGGCCCTTCTTAGCCTATTTCCAGAAAATCATAACTCCGACTAGAATCAACATTTTCGGACGTACCTAGGCGCATTTTCTCCCTTAAGACTATTAGTACTTTTGAGAAAGGAATTATTCATGGTCGATACTTGAACCTAGTGACTTCAAGGAGCTATTTGCTGAGAGCACATTTTAGCGATTTTTGGGCCAGCTTCAAAGTCATGTAGCTTCCACTAGCCATGTGATAATCGACTTTTACGAGTAGTCATTTCGAAGGTTCTGAGGAAACCTACAATCGAACCACTGGTAAAGGTCAATCACTGTACTTCCTGATAGAAACTACAGTCCTTACAAGCTGAGCAAATCCGTAAAAATGCCTAACTTTGAGCTTAGTTTGAGAAAATCGTTTTTTTCCTGCAACCCTAAACCTGTGCAAATATGTTTGTCAATACAAATACTCCCAAATAGAACAATAATCTGGGTGGGATATTGAATTCTCGATTTTATTCAGCCAATTTAAAACACCCTTTTCTGACTTCCTGCTCAAAATGACCTCACAGGTATGACACGCATATGCTTCTATCTGATCTAATGTGCACCAATATGTGTGGGATTACTCTCCAATATACCCTCAAATATGTGTGAGATCTTCCGGAGGCGAGCCTCGAGCTAGATTCGGGCATATTTCGTCTATTTGGACGCAGGCGAGTGTGAGTAGGATTTCACTCATTCTAGCTCACAAATAAGACGAGCGGCTGAAATAGGGAGACGAACATGGTTTTCTGACTCAAAATGATCATCGAAACATGATTTCGGGGCCAGTTTGGCTCTAAAATATTGACGCTTGCTCTCAGACTAGAAAACACTTTAGTTACATGTTTTTCGATGGAGTGACTTCAGACGATGAATAAGAGCCAAATTGATCATGAGAACGTGTTGAGATGGTCATTTTGAGTCGGAAGAACATGTTTGTATCTCTTTTTCAGCCACTCATCACATTTCTGAGCTAGAATGAGTGAAATCCTACTCACACTCGCCTGCGTTCGAATAGACGAAATGATGCTCCTCCTCAACTCGTAGAATAGAACCTCCTGCTCGCATCTAGCTCGAGGCTCGCCTCCGGAAGATCTCACACATATTTTGGGGTACATTGGAGAGTAATCCCACACAGATTGGTGCACATTAGTTTAGATAGAAGCATATGCGAGCCATACCTGTGAGCAAAAACTCAAAAAAGGGTGTTTTAAAATTGGCTGTATAAAATCGAGAATTCAATATCCCACCCGGATTATCATTCTAATTGGTAGTATTTGTATTGAAAAATACATCCGCACAGGTTTGAGGTCGAAGGGGAGAAAACGATTCTTTCAAACAGAGCTCAAAGTTTAGCATTTTTACGGATTTGCTAGGCTTGTAACGACTGTAACTCCTATAGAGAGTACAGTAATTGACTTCTACCAGTGGTCGAATCGTAGGTTTTCTTAGGGCCTCCAAGGAAAAACCACTTGTAAAAGTCGATGATCACATGTCTAGTGGGAGCTACATCACATTGAAACAAGCCCAAAAATCGCTAAAATGCGCTCTCAGCCAATAGCTCCTAGAACCCGCTAGGCTCAAGTATCGACCTTGGACAATTTTTTCTCGAAAGTACAAGTCTTAAGGAAGAAAATGCGCCTAAGTACGTCCAAAAGTATTGAGTCTAGTCGGAGTTATGATTTTCTGGAAATAGGTTAAACAGGGTCCTGAAAAGGACCTTCCAATGGCCCCAGGGCCCACCGGGGCCTCAGAAGAAATCCGAAAAATTTTTTTCGTACGCCATCAATATAGTACTAACGGAGAAAATTTTTTATGGATTTTTTCCAGACCCCCCTGGTGCAGGCATGCGTCGAAATGCTCCGAACTGGCCCATATGTATGTCCAGCCCCACGTTATTTTTAAGAACAGAATTCATAATAAGAGGTGCCTCTCCCTTTAAGGGGAAGTGCACCCCTGATTTCGAAGTCTGGGATAAAAAATCATGGGGGGCTGAAGATTCTTATTTATTGTGTACTTTTTCGATCTAAAAACGATGGCGTAGTCGGTTTTCCGAAAAAAATTTTTTTCGATCATATCCATTTTCTAATCTTCACCACCTTTGTCGGATCAACAAAGCCATACGGCATTTTGTTCAGAATCACAAAAAGTACACCCAAAAAAATTTACAGACCGATCCATCAAATTCTGTGCGACTAGATACATTTTTCCGGGTCAAAAGTCTGAATTTCCTTGGTAAAATGCCTCAAAACTCGAAAAATATCAATAATCTCGAAAAATGACAAGAATACTCTCTTGTTCAGATTAAAAAATTCCATCGGATGAGTGAACAAAATATTCCAAGAATCGGGAGAAAATATCACCAGAAATTTATATAACTATATATCTGTCTAATTTTTCAAACAAACATTTTCGACTTCTATCCATGGTAGAGTCACTCGCTTCAATTGACATTTTGCGTAATAATAGCAGCTGATTTGCGAGTCAAATTACTGTTTATTTTTCAAGACAACGTTTCGATAGTTATTTTACTATCCTCATCAGGTCTACAAAATGAATAATACACATAATTGGTAACAGAACGCACAGACTTATCCATAGGTACAGATTTCGGTTTACCTCAATTTGATGATATTTCAAGCAAGTCTCATGTGAAGTATCTTTATACTCATCATAATACTGATGAGAGTCAAATTTTTTACACCATTTGTCACTCTATTTCGAAAGCTATTTTGTGGCATTTCTTGTTATTTCACTGTACTGACTAGTTTAACTTCATTATACTATAAAATTCTTAACTAAAAAACTATTTTGACTGATAACTATTGGAGAATAAAAGAGGACATGATGACTAGTTGTTGATGTATGTGGTAAGTATGAGTCGATATCGATCTGCAATTGATTGATAGGGTAAGTGGTGACATCTAGATGTTAAGCAATTAAGTCAGAAAAACTATGAAAAACTATTCCTTTTCAGGATTCAAAAATTCTAATTATAAGGATTTGAACGGCCATTTTGGGTGTATAAGGGGTACCGTGAAAATAAGAGGTTTTGGTCCAATTTTTCCCGTGTATCAACTAATGTTTCTCACAGAAACGTTCTGATTCTGTTGAACGTGGATAATCGATAAGGGAAAGCTCCTCGGAAAATTTGAAAATTGTGAAAACTCTTCCAAAAAAAAAAAATTTTATTGGAGAGCGGATAATCACCAAAAAAATAAGCATAGGGAACACCATATCAGTTTTCATTCTGGAAATCCGGAAATCGGGAAAAATTTCTAAATGTGCGGACGTTTCGATGCGCAATCATTGTGCTCTGGTGAATGTTGTATAAGTGCAGTGAGACTGTGACATAAAATTTTGACAAAAGATCTGGATTATTGTGCTATACATGTTGGATAGCGCTGGAGTGCACGTGAAACGTCGTCAATTCTTTTGCATGACGGTGCAGGGTCTCAACTCGTAAAGATACCACTGACGATTTACTAATTATTCGTTGGATCTCGATAATTGTGAGTATTGTATCGAAGCGAACGATACCGGTTACGACCTAATTGACGAATGACTCGGAAATAATTTTTGTTAGATTGATCATACACAAAATGTGCAAGCCGATAGTACACGAGACGACCTCCAAGGCTGATGAAATTTCGCCACAAAATCTAACTCGAAACATGCCTAATCGTCGCTTTGGACCGGTTAGGCCCATAGTAGATCCCCAGCCAGTGCAATTACCAGATCCGATTCCAGGTTTCGACAATTGGGATTTCCCGGAGCGCAATCTTCGCGACATCAATACACGGGAGGCTGTGGGCTTTTTCATTCCAACATCTAATGTTAACACGCAATGAAAAGTATATGCTATGGACTTTGATTCTTCATTACAAAATTTCTGTTTTTCTTTATCACAGCTCATCATAGTGTAGTACGAATAAAAATCTCTCTTGGAAGAATTGGCATCTTATGAATTGTTGTGGTGAAACTTGGAAATATTTCCCGAATTCCGGATTTTCCAGAATGAAAACTGATATGGTGTTCCCTCTGCTTATTTTTTGGTGATTATGCGCTTTTTAATAGAATTTTTTTTTCGGAAAAGTTTTCATAATTTTCAAATTTTCCGAGGAGCTTTCCCTTATCGATTATCCACGTTCAACAGATTCAGAATGTTTCTGTGAGAAACATTAGTTGATACACGGGAAAAATTGGACCAAAACCTCTTATTTTCACGGTACCCCTTATACACCCAAAATGGCCGTTCAAATCCTTATAATTAATACGCCATTGTGTTTTTTTCTGAAAGCTACCCCAAATTGAAAAAAATGATCAAAAACGGTCCAGTAGGACCCGAGATATCTTCAAAAATTCCGAGCGCTCGGATTTGAAGAGCGCGGCTCAGTTTCTGGTCGGCCCGCCACGCTGCCGCGGGAGTACCCCCACTCCTCACCCCTGCAGCTTTTTTCAAGCGAGATAAAGGAAACATTAACTTTCACCTGCTGGGACAAGGACGCAAGTCAAGGTATGTGAACCAAACATCCTGTATATGAAACTTTGAACATTTTTCTACCATTTCCCGCGAATTTCGGCCCTTAATATTTAATTGTTTATAAAATATCGATTTTTAAAAAAAAATCGGTATCTCCGGTCCAAAAAGTCGTGGAGTGATGTATTTTTTTTTTAAATTTAGAGCAGAATTAGTACTACAACGTCCAAAAACAAATTTTTCCATATATCTATTACTCGTGGAATTGTGTGCAAAATAAAATCGGGAATTTCCGATTTTTATAAACAATTGGCTCCAGAGACGATTTTTTGTAACAAAGTGACCGGTTTTTTGATCGCATCTTATAGTTGAGGGTTTCAGGAAGCTCTCTGATTTTTTGCGACAACTTTAGTGCACGTGGAAAATTTTTACGGCTATTGCAAAAAACAACAATTTGGGATAAACAATTAGAATAGCGTCAATATTTATTGACGGATCGCTCTGATTTTTTTTTTACATATAGTACTCTATGAGGGCTACATTTTCCAGCAAGTACACATCGATCCATTGGCTCCCCTCAAAATGAAAAATGAAGGAAATTTTTGGCATTTTCCAGCTCTGTTGCTAATTATCTCGAGTTACGGAAAGAATTTTACCATGGTTTTTTTTTTAATATTTAGAGAATTTCATCGCCTACAACATTGTACCATGAAAAATGATCCAAATATTATAACGGCTCCCCGGGATGCGAAATAACGCAAAAAAGTACAAAATTTCGCACTATTTTGTTGTTGTAATTTTTTGCGCACCCCTGGGGTTGTTCCATTTTATGGGGGGGTGTTCTATAGGGTATCCCGCATCGAAAAAAAATAGAACCGTCCTTTGGCACTCATGTCGAAAACTCACGAATTCAGAGCTAGAATTACTGGCCTATCTCTCCCGTTTGGATACCGCGGCGATGACGATACGCGATGATCTGACGTTACTTGGACAGATTAATGTGAAATATGAGAATATATTTGATGATTGTGATGATGATGATGCAAATAATAAATACTGCTCGTACCATGAATGACGCTTCCCATTTCATTGAAACCATCCTACATCTCCAGATTGAAGTCTCCATGCGCCTAGGCGACGATAACACGCGTGCACGCACGATCGCAACTCACTCGGCTGAGCTAATTCTCGCGCGTAAAAAGCTGATCCACGCGTGGGTAAGCTCCTCTCTCTCGCGGAAGGGTAGAGCTCATCCTCGCGGTCCTGAGCTTATTCACGCGAGCCTCGGCTTAGCTCTTCGCGGAGCGCGCGTGCGGCCGTGAGCTCATAGCCGCACGTTCCCCGCCCCGCCGCCGCCGCCGCCGCCCGCGGGTATGGCTCGGTCCAGCGGACGTAGCGAGAGTTTCATTGGTAGATGATATAAATTGCGAAATTCTCCTTCCTCTTCTCAGTTGTCAAGATGGACGTAAGGTGGCAGCACCCATTCACGAGCTGTATTTGCGGACCTACTTCATGTGGTAAGACTCAGTGGGTCCGTAGATTTCTCGCCCATTTGCCGGATATTTGCAACGTGCGCTTCGATCGAATTCTATTTTATTACGCCGAATGGCAGGAGACCTACTCCAGAGATTTAAAACCGGGTATTCCCGGCATCCAAATCGAGTTTCGAGAAGGTCTTCCTCAACCAAGCGACTACTCGAACGACAACGAGAAGAAAAAACTGCTGATCCTGGATGACCTGATGCGTGAATCCTCGAATGACCTGGTGTTGGATTTATTCACAAAGGGATCGCATCATCGAAACATCAGTGTCATTTTCATCACGCAGAATATGTTTCATCAAGGCAAAGCGCAAAGAGATATTAGCTTGAACACGAAATATTTGGTTATTTTCAAAAACCCTCGAGACAGAGCGCAAATACAGCATCTAGCGCGTCAAGTTTGTCCGGAAGATCCACGATTCTTACGCGACGCTTATCTGGACGCAACGAGAGAGCCACACTCGTATCTTTTTCTAGATCTTTCGCAGAACGCTCTCGACGAATTCAGATTCCGCACCGGGATCTTCCCTGATGATAAAGTCCACTATGCTTACGTGCCAAAGTATGTAAAATTAAATTCCTGAGGAGGACTACGATCCGAGAACAAGTATTGGCTCCACATAGTCGAATGCTCCAGTTTATCGCGAACAATGGCTGAAGCAGGATCGGAAAGCGCGCGCTTGCCCGGTAAGCATTTCACAAAGAAACGCATCGCTATTTTACAAGCTCTCCGACACGCTGATCCCCGTCAACGAACTGTGCTGCTGCGCGAAGCCGATAAGATACTCGTAAAGTGTATTTGCGAGTGCGCTCTCAACGTGCTCCACGGTGTTGTATCTCTAAAAGATAACGAAAAGAGAAGGCTCCGACGCCACAAAAAAGTGTTACGACAGTTGGCTCATAAAAACACATCGGATTGGCGCAAAAAGAAGAAGACCATTGTTCAGAGCGGAGGGTCGTTTCTACCGTTACTATTGAGTCCAATTCTCGGCGCTCTGGTTTCTAAACTTATACAGTGACATGAACAGACTCCGTAAAATGGTCGTTGTGCCCGAGACGACGTTGGATCGACTCCAACGCCACCAGCAACACCACTCGGACCCGCAAACGTCATATACCCCAAAACCATCTGATGATATGGTCACGGAATCCGTTCAAACACTCGGCGACCCGCTTTCGAGACTCGACTCGGAGATGTTTGATATTCTCCACACTAAAAAATTTGGTGCGGTTGACGAAAAATGCAAACGATATCTGCAAGTACTGCGACGTTTTCTTGTGTTGCGTGACGGATTAAACGAAAAGCCCGAAACAGCGGAATCAAACGAGTCGGAATCCGAATTATCACCTCTGAGTGAACAAGAGATTTTAAGCAATATCCCGCGGTTATACAAAAACCGAGCGAAAAGACTCCTACAGCATTGGAAAATAGCAGCGCCTGACCGGCTCAAGTGGGACGACACGGGTACTGTTACCATAGACGGTCACACGATTCAAGCTTCCAATATTGTCGAGCTCTTGAACGATGTCGTTCGGAAACGACCCGTCAAAAGAGGCAGAAAAACAGAGAGAGATGAGGATGGCAGCGCACTGCCCGTTGGGCAGCTAGAATTTGCAAAGTTTATAAGAATTACCGGTACCCCGACCGAATTAATCGGTAACGCAAACATCGTGCGAATAGGGGAAAGGCTGACGGACCCCATAAATACAGCAAAACGACGCGTCGCACGCTCAGTCCCTGATCCCTGGGCCGAAGCAGCCGCAAGCCTGAACGCTAGTTTAGCTCAAGACGCGTCACCCACAGCGAAAGGAAAGATCAGAAAATGGCAGAGGATGAATCTGTGAAGAAAGAAATGCACGACTACTCGGAGCAGTATTACGATCCCAGCCACGAGGCTGGATACGCGGGTGCACGGAATTTGCTACGCGTAAACAGAAAAGGTAACCCCCTTGCGGACGATAAAGAGAGAAAACAAGTGTATAAATGGCTGAGCAACCAAGACGCTTATACCCTACACAGGCCTATCCGCAGGAGATTCCCGAGATTACGATATGACGTCACCAACATCGACGACGTATGGGAATGCGATCTGATGCAACTCACAACGCTACAAGAATACAACGACGGTTACAATTATCTCCTCGTTGTCGTCGACGTGCTGAGTAAATACGCATGGGTAGAATTACTTCGCGATAAGACTGCTTCGGCCGTGGCAACAGCATTCAAAAACATCCTCAAGAGTGCCAACGGACGCATTCCAATCTGCTTACAATCGGATCGCGGTAAGGAGTTTGTCGGTGGCCCGTTTCAGAAGCTTCTCAAGGAGCGAGATATCAGTTTCAGGGTTGCGAGAAATCCCGATATCAAGTGCGCGTGCGTAGAACGGCTCATCAGAACAATCAAAGAGCGTATCTGGCGCTATTTTACTCACAAAAACACTAAGCGCTACATCGACGTCATACAGGATATCTTACACGCGTACAATCACACTTTGCACACTGGCACGAAAATGAGGCCTGTAAAGGTCACGATTTATAACGCCAGAGTGGCTAGAGAGAATTTGGAACACCGCGCGCTGAGCCAAACCGTCAACCGAAAAAGAAGCGCGAGATTTACAGCTAAATACGCGGTCGGTGATTACGTACGCATTAGTCGCACGAAACATACGTTTGAGAAAGGTCACGAAAGAAACTACAGCGAAGAAATCTTCAAAATAAGCAGGGTTTCACTCCGTCAGAATTTGTACACGTACGAGCTCCAAGACTTGAACCACGAGATCATCGACGGGTATTTTTATACCGAAGAACTCACCTTGGTTGGGAAAGAACGTTTGGCGGATGATCAGAATTTCAAAGTAGAGAGTGTCATAAAATCCAGAGGACGTGGTAACAATAAAGAAGTACTCGTCAAGTGGCTCGGATATCCTGCCAAGTTCAACAGTTGGGTGAAAGCTAGCGAATTAGAGTCGATTTGAGATTCAAGGCTCGCGATGGAATTTCAAGACGATTTTTACTTGGTCCTGCCGAGCAACAGCAGCATGCAATACTATCCCGACAACGCAACGACGTGCTTTACCACCCATCTGCCCCGAGAGATTCGACTCACGGGTGATTGGCGTGTTGGCCTCGCCGAAATCCACATACCCTGCACGATAATGCACATTCAAGAGAACGAAAACACGTACATTTTCAACAAATCCGGAGGAGAATTGGCGGACGACTTTGATCAGAAACTCTACTATCCGGTTGGTATATACTCCACGATTGAACAACTGGCCGCTGAAATCAATAGCTCGCAGATAGATGAGAAACATTACGTATTCGAACCTGCTGACTTGCGGAAAGAGTTTTACGTTTTCAGGCAAAATTGCTCGTGCACACAGTCGCATTACACGATTTTTAACAAGAAAATTCTCCGTATCTTTGGCTTCGAAGATCCAGAGCAGCGAAACACGGGTACATTCAAAACATCACCCGACACCATTGTTGCGGGGACAAGACCCGCTTCGTTGTCTCGAGCAATACCAGATCAGCTATTCGTCTACACAGATATTTGTGAGCCGTATACAGTAGGTGACACCCAAGCCGGATTACTCAGAATCGTCTCATTGGACGGTTCTAGATACGAGTTTGGCGGCAATATCACCAAACAGTTTGCACCGATTAACTACATCCCTCTGCTCCAGCACGGTATTCAGAGCATAGAGATAGATATAAGGAATCAACATGGCCAGCACATACCATTCGAGTACGGTACTCTGACGGTTACGCTTCATTTCAAGCGCAACCGCTAAAAATGATATCATGAGTCATTACGTAGCATATTACGAGGACCAAATCGGTGGTGGTGTGAAGAGATACTTCACTGGATCCACTTATCAGCGCGGCCGAGGTGTTGGTGCTTGGCTTGGTGGGCTCGCGAGAAGGATTCTACCGTACATCGCTAGTGGTGTCAAAGCGGTGGGTAAAGAGGCTATGCGTACTGGCATCAACGTATTGGACGACGTGGCGAATAACGGCATGAATTTTACGGATTCTCTGCAGAACCGGGCTAAGGAATCTGGCAAGAAACTCAAAAAGAAAGCAGCTGAGAAATTGGCAGAGATGATGAAAGGTTCTGGCTATAAATCGCGAGCGGCGAAGCGACGCCGACAGTCTCGTAAAACGCGTGGATCCGTGCGCACCGTAGCCTCTCGTGGCAGCAGTAAGGTCAAGAAAAGAAAAGTGACTCGGAGCAAAGCTTAAAAGAAGACTGGGAGATCGTCTGTGAAGCGGAAGACCCCGAGAGTGAGAAATTTGTCGGATATCTTTGGCCCGCACGGTATCTAGAGTGGTCATGGCGTTCTTACATACCCATTCGAATGAGTGCATGTCGAGCGAGCTGGACATTTTTTCCCTGCCCTCGACGCAAACTTCGATCGAAAGCAGCAGTTTTCTGTATTACAACCCTGTTTCTTCGCTGACAGACGAGGGTGACGCCCCAATCAAATTTGTCGTCCCTTCCACTAGCGAGCATTACTTGGATCTCGCTCACACTATGCTCCATGTGCAGGCAAAAATCATACCCGTAGCCGCGGGAGCCGAGAATCGAAAGGCAGCGCCCATCAACAACTTTTTACACTCGCTCTTCCATCAGGTTGATGTATTTCTCAATCAAAAAGCTGTCTCACCACCCAACAACGCCTACCCATACCGCGCCTACTTGGAATCTCTGCTAAACTATAGTCCTGCAGCTAAGGAATCCCACTTGACATCGTGCTTATGGCGAGAGGACACGAGCAACAAATTCGATGCTGCTGCAAACGCCGAGGGAGAAGCTGCAAACAACGGACTAGCCTATCGTCAGTATTTCACGTTGGGTGGTAAAGTTGTTGACATGATTGGCCATTTACATTGCGATTTGTTCAACCAAGACCGTATGCTCATCAACGGTGTGGAGATGAGAGTACGTCTGGTACGAAGCAAAGACGCTTTCTGTCTCATGGACGCCTCCGACGACGGGCGCTTCAGCGTTCAAATCAAAGAGGTATCTCTCGTGGTTCGTCGAGTTAAAATAAGTCCCGGAGTATTATTGGGACACGCAAACGCGCTATCCAAATCAACGGCCAAATACCCAATCACCAGGGTCGAGGTAAAATCCTTCACGATGCATACGGGCATCCTCGGAGATACATTGGACAACGTGATTCTCGGGCAACTACCTAAGCGGATCATCATTGGATTCGTGGACAACAGAGCATTCAACGGAAACCGACGAATGAACCCATTCAATTTCCAACATTTTGGAATCAATTACTTATCTCTATACGTCGACGGTGTTCAGGTTCCATGCAAACCACTGCAGCCAAAGTTCACCGGAAATAATCAACTCTACATCGATACTTCCCAAACGCTCTTTTCGGGCACGGGAATTCACTTTGCAAACGAGGGCATAGGCATCGATCGACTCAACTACAGAAGAGGAAACTTTATCACAGCGTTTGATCTGACTCCCGATCTATCCGCCCACTCGGCAACGCATTGGAATCTCGTTCGCTCGGGTAGCGTGCGCATAGAAGTCCGATTCGACGAGGCGCTCGCGAAGACCATCAATTGCATAGTTTACGCCGAGTACGACAACGTCCTCGAAATCGACGCGAGCAGGCAAATCATAACGGACTTTGGCGCATGAGGTGGGAGAGAGGATGATGGAGGGGATGAGTGTATAAGGGTGGCTGCTGGCCAGCAGAGAGCATCAGTTTGCTCAGTTACAATATCGACGCACCAAGGTAGTAACCATGGTCATGGATTTTGCCATCGATATTCACGGTTTTCGAGATGTGACCAGGCAGTTCGTCCCCAAAGAAGTAGCCGTGGTGTCGCTGCCGAACCGCATCGTTCAGCATTGGATAGTGAAACCACCGCACGCTTTTGATCTCCTCACGGAGGATATGAAGATTACCATCAACTACTGCACGAGCCGAGTTCACGGACTGGAATGGGTGGATGGAGATATATCAATTGACAAGCTGCGTGCTCGGTTAATCGAAATTGCGAGGAATTCGGGTAATATATACGTCATTGGCCGTATAAAAGCTCAGTACCTCGAGTCAATTATGGGCAGAAAAATTATCAACCTCGAGCAGCACAGAGGACCGAATTTCAGACAGCTCAACAAGGTATTCATTGGGAACGCGACGTGTACTCATCACGCTTTCAGGACAGTGAAAGACGAATTCAATCAAGCGGAGAACAGATGCGCTCTGCACAACGCTGAACAGATCAGAAAGTGGCTTCGCTCAATTCTACCGATTGAGATTCGAGACCGACCCGACATTCAGGAAGGAGACGTTCGATTTGCCCTAATGTACCACGAAATACTCTGAAGAAAAACTGCAACTCTCGCAGGCCGTGATACAGTGGACTACATCAAACGTAGCCCGCACGACCGCCCCCAATTTCCCCTCGGCGAGGAGGGTGTCAACGACATAATCGACGGTCCAACGAGTGAATCTACATCCACGTCCACAACCAGCGATGAACACACGCCAGGTAATGCGAGCGATTAGAGGCCTGGAGGCAAACTCAATTGGTGTCTACGCAGCCGATCACGTGCCAAAGACCTTGAGTTTGCCATCATCTCGAATCTGGATACGGCGAACAAACCGGGTTCTCATTGGATTGGGATCTACATTGACAGGAGGGGACATGGCAAATATTTCGACAGCTACGGTCAACCACCCTCTTCACCACATCATCTCGACCGTCTCAAGAGAAACTGCAACCGCTACGAATGGAACAAGAAATCGATGCAGAGTTATGACTCACAAGTTTGTGGTGAATATTGTATTATGTTTCTGTATTTTATGTGCAGCGGTGGTACTCTACGCGCGTTTCAGCGCATCTTTTCTTCCAACACCCGCTCAAACGATGAGATCGTTGCGCGATTCAGGTGCGATGTGATGAAGAAATTACGTGCACGCGTGATGAAGAATAGAGTTTATAAATTTCCTCGAGAAAGCTCGGTGGGCTCGGGCTCGTGTGTACAATCCTGTCAGTCGAGACTCAATTAACACATCTCCGATATGTAATATATGTATGAATCCTTATTATATTGAATAAATTTGACAAATATACAAATTATCTCTTGTTATTCACCCACACCCTCGAAAACATATGAAGAGAGTTAGTCAAACCATTCAAGCATTATAACAATCATCTCTCACTCAAAAAAGTTTGCAACGGTTTCTCTGTAACGGAGATATTTGGAGTAAATCATATCTTATCGAATGATAAATAGCTCAATTATCAAGCAAGCCGGAAATAACGGCTGAAAAATACCACGATGCAAATAGTATCCCGATACCAAGGGTAATTTGAGACCCCAAGCTCAACCTCCGTCGTTGCTGAGCATACAAACGGTTGGTAAGTAGTCGAGATAAGATAATTATGAATCTTAACGTCTAAAAATATGTTTATATAATATCTTCAACGGTCACTAAATTCCTCTGCAAGCATCGGGTTACATACGTCTTATCGCTTATCCATATAGCGTAACGTCTCGGAATTCCTGCACGTGTCAACCGCTCACGCAGAACTATACGATGTTTATATGATATCGATATCTCCATCCGTTACTTAATTCCGTTGCAAGACTCGGTTCACATGCGTCTTATCACTCATCTGCTCATGTTGCACTAACGGTCACTCTCGAGATGCTCGAGCGATGAGTCATCGAGAGAACCGTTGACGCGCCGTGACTCGTTTCCCCTTCTCTCTACAACATTCTTCCTCCACCACGACATGTTGCAAGAGGAGGGATGAGGGTATAAGGGGCTCGCGCGCACGCTGACAGGCACACAGTCGACATAATCGAGTCCGCGAGCCTAGTCCGATTGCTGATTACTCCATATTCAAGATGGCCGATCTCATAACCCTCGCCGCCGCTTCAGCTGACATCGAGGACGAGGCCCTCGCCACCGCTGCCGCTGCTCTCGACGACGTTGCTGCTTACCAGCTAGGCGACAACATCTCCGATTCTCAGGTGGTTGATTTTAACATTCCTGAATCTCAACCGTTCGAGTCTAACAACGACGCTCAAGCTGCCAAGGAGAATATGGCTCCACCTGGTGCACCTGTGTCACGTAACGGATCCAGAGCGGTGAAATTGGCTCGTGATTTACCCAACTTACTATTCTCGACCACTTACGCATTGAACAAGTCTGACTCCAAGAGAGCCTTTGTCGGATTAGAATATTCGGGAGGAATATACCGCCCCGTCGTCAAGCTCGGCAGCCATGGGACACCCCTCAAGCACGTCACGTTTGATGCGGCAAACTGGGAGCTTTTCCTTGAGAAGATGGAAGCAATTACCGGATATCTCGAAAATTCCTACTCTTTGGCGCAAAATCCTGGAACCGGATCAAAACTCTTCCTGCCATCCCACGACATCGTCTTCACCACCTCGTACGGATCGAGGGCAATATTCATCGACGAACGGACACAACTCCCTGTGGTGCGACTGTCAACCATCGAGGAAGAGGCGCAAGATGGAGAGAAGGAGCCGTGCAAGAAGAAGAGGAAATTCGACGCTACGCCAACATTCGTCATGCAGCAGGCTACATTCGAAGGCCTACGACGTCTGCGTGAGTGCATAGCTACAAAATTGAAGAAAAGTGAAAAAGTGTGTGCTTTTGTGAATCGTGCAATTGAATACGTGAACAATTTTGTACGTGAATTGATGCAGAAAGAATCCAGCGAGATGAGATTCAATATATTGAAAGATGTGGTTTCATTCCGTCATTGCTTTACGATGAACAGTGAACTTATCAAAAGTGATGTTATATCAAGACTCGACTATTCATTTGGTAATGATAATTTGAATATATTGTTTTTGGAACTGCGTGCATTCGGTATGGCGAATCTTGCAAAAGACATATTTGATCACATGGATGCGAATGCTCAATTGTAAAGCGATACTGAATAAATATCTCGACTCCCTTGAACATAGTGGAATATGGGAATAAAAAATGAGATGATCTGTACTCTTATGCTTATCTTTTTTCCAAGTTACCCCCTCCCATCAAATAACTTCGCCCAGAAGACAAATTACTTCAATACGCTTTCATATATATATCAAACTTTCTTAATATTCTCGAAAAACATAAAATCAAAGACGATTGACATCGTGATTCAGTCCAGTCTCCACCGCCTCATAGAGCGGACGTACACATTAGGTTCTTTTGGTGCAAACCACTTTCTCAACATGGGTCAAGACAATAGTGAATACGTCCGCTTGGAAGACGACAGGAGCGGAAGGCAGAAACCAGGAGAGAAGAAAGAACCATCAACCTGGGGCAAGTTCCCGGATAGCGTGAGCGATAAGACTCGTCTGCTCCCAAAAGATGACAAAAGGAAAGGAAGGTACGAGAAATCCTAAGATATGAATTCATTTTCACTTCTCCGGTTCTAGAAAAACAGTAACCGATCGTGGATTAGGCCCGCATCAGGGGATACCACGTAAACAAAAACGCGCCGAGACATCTACCTCGTTGGGTGGTGCGGAAACGATGTCCTCATCCATAATTTGAATGATTTCCCCCAAGAATGTCGATAATACCGTTCCCCTGAAAAAATATCACGCGTAGGTAAGGAAGGCAACCCGTTACCGGCCGATAACAATCATTACCCATCATCATATATTACCACACATCGATAAAACGCATTCCCACTTACCGACCGTTGATAACCCAGATGGCGCTGCGTTCCATCAGGCCCACGTTCAGATAGGAATGAGCAAGGCACGCCAGTACTGCAGAGAATTATTTGGTTCGATTGAGGAATGTTGCAACAATAGTATTCAAAAGGTGAAATTCAATCCTGTCATTCGGGATTGGTTAGGATAGATGATTAGTATCGTTTCGCGAATTGAATCAGTTTGTGAAGCATTGATCTCGATAGAGCAGTGGGGAACGGGATCCATCATTCAATTAGATTGATTCCAATACTGTACTGGTTCATTCAAACATATTGAACCAGCAAAGATCTTTCATCCATCCATCCGGATCCTATCCTACGCTGAATACCAGTATTGGATTATATCCGCTCACATCAATCCTCATCAACAGTATAGAATTCGATCGGCAGTTGCGATCTCAACTCTACAATTCAGGATTCAGCTAGATTGGATTTATGCTCGATTCATCTGCATTGAATCCCAATACTGCTCTCGCCGGTTGAATGATGGAACCGATTGAAATGTATTGATCCCGATAGGATTCGATTGGTTTTCAATCTATCCCAATCGATCTTTTGCAGCAGGATCTGCTTTGAAGCACGATCTCTCAATAGCTTCTTGATTAGAATCACCTCAAATCCATTCTATATTCAAGATTCTCGATGACATAGCATGAGAAGTTGATGCTGAGGTTTTCAGGCATGATTCGAGATATAATACTATGGGATGGCGTTCATGGAGTAGCCCTCCCCTGCTGCAAAAGTTTGATTGGATTCGATTGAAATACATCCAATCGTTCTGAATCTAGAATCCTATGATGGATTTGAAAAATAACTTCCAGAATTGAGGAAGATTGGAGTTCAATAACGATCAATGATGTTGATCATGATTCGAACAGTACAGACCAATCTTCACCAATGCAGACTCTTCGCGTTGAAAGTGAGATCGCGGATCAATCTCAATACTCACTGCCAGTATTCGGAAGTCGATATTCTATGTGTATGAATGCTGATTCCCTTGATAGAATATCGCGATTCTAATCTGTGACAATGGCATGGGGAAGCATTGACATGCTATAATAGGGTCCTATCTACTTCAATCGATTCGAATACTGTTTTCCAGATTGGGAACATCAAGATCTTCATCCGCCTCAATCAACCTCAATACTCAGTGGAAGCATTGGAGTCCTTATATCGTATTCATCTGAATTGATTTGAATGCTGGATATCAAGATTGGAGATTCGGAATCCTATCTGCCTCAATCGATTCCAATACTATTTTTCAGTGTTGGGAACATCAAGAACTCGATCCGCCTCAATCGACCTCAATACTGACTTTCAGTCATTATTACAAATCAACGTCTCACACATACATCACTCACATTACAGCTGAGAATTCAATACAATCCAATATATTCTAATCATGATTTTCAGGAATGAGAATTTGAATATCTCACAATACGTGTATCAATCTCAATACTGACAATAAGCATTGACGAGTTTATTCATCGCCCTTGATCGATTGAAATGCTGGATATAAGTATTAGGGACTTGAGATCCTATCTGCCCAGTCGATATCAGTACTGTTTTCTAGTATTGGGAACATCGAAATCTCAACCCACTTTAATCGATCTCAATACTGATTCTCAGCATCGCAGACCTCATATCATATTCACCTGAATCGGATTGGATGCTGAATATCAGTATTGAGGACTTAGAATCCCATGTGCCCAAATCGATTCCAGTACTGTTCCTCAGTATTGGGAACATCGAGATCTTAATCAGCTTCAATCGATCCCAATACTAATGTTCAGCATCAGAAACCTTATATCCCATTCACCTGAATTGGATCGGATGCCGAATGTCAGTATTGAGTACTTGGAATCCTATCTGCTTCTATTGATTCCAGTACTGCAGTTCAGTATTGGGAATTTCGGGATCAATACGCTACAGTCGATCTCAATACTGATTTTCAGCATTGCAGACCTTATATGATATTTACCTGAATCGAATTGGATGCTGAATATCAGTATGGAGGACTTGGGATCCTATCCGCCCCAATCATTCCTAGTACTGTTGTTCAGTCTTGGAAACATCGAGATCTTAATCAGCTCCAATCGATCTCAATACTAATGTTCAGCATCAGAAACCTTATATCCTATCCCCCTGAATTTGATTGAATGCCGAATATCAGTATTGAGGACTTGGAAACCTATTTGCCCCAATCGATCCCAGTACTGTCTTCCGGTCTCGGGAACATCGAGATCCCAACCCACTTCAATCGATCTCAATACTGACCTTCAGCATCGCAGAAATTATATCATATTCACTTGGATCGATTTGAATGCTAAACATCAGTATTGAAGACTTGAAATCCAATCTGCCTCAGTCGATTCTAATACTGTTTCCCAGTCTTGGGAACACCGAGATCTCAATCAACTTCAATCGACCTCAATACTGACTCCCAGCATCGCAGACCTTCTAGCCCTTGCACCCGAAACGATTCGAATGCTTTATATCAGTTTGGGAATTGGAAGTCCTATCGGCCTCAATAGATCCCAATACTGACCGCTTGCATTGGAGACCGTATATCAAGAGGCGCGATAGCGCCTCGCTGGCGAGTATGAGCAGACAAAAAATCGAGCGAGGCGCTGTGCCTTATATACTTTGAATTGGGGGTTTTCTAACCTCACACATTTTTCCCACCTTACTTATTCCAACCACCCGGGTGCACAAACATCTCCTGCCTCTCTATTCAGCGCTGTTTCAATACGGACTCACTGTTAGTGTCATCAATTTTCCGACTCTGACCGCTGGGACTTTTATTTCGCTTCGCCAATTTTCACCACCCCAAAAAAATTATCCATTCGATTTGTTTAGACCTCGAATGCAGCTTCGATTTGTTTAGACCCTCGAACGCACAGCTTCGATTCGAGAGTTGTCGACGACCGAGTGAGAGTGAAAGAGAGGAGAGAGAGAACGAGAGAGAGAATATCCGTCTGCTTTGTTTACATCGCCATGCATCGCTGTGCCGCATAGCCACCATGCCGCCAGCTGTAGCCGGCCTTGGCGAGAATCGTGGCTTCCTGGTGAAAATGAGTGTCTCTGGGTCGAGTAAAAGTGTGCCTGTTGTGGACGTCTTCCGTGGTACACCCCCGAGATGCGGGTGCCCGAGATGCAGCTTCTACATGGCGCCACGCCGTGACCTTCCCATCCCATGACACGATTTTGTTATTCATACATATGTAACTGAATTATGGTTTTGGACCATAAAAAATGTCGTATCGGAGTAATGCGAGCTACGTGCAAGCCTTAGGAGCTAGCAGATCAAGAAAAAATGTGTTTGTTGTGGTGTTGTTGCGCGTGAGGGATGTCGCATGTCAGCGTGTTCCCCCTTTTCCAGGACATGTATTTCCTTGTGTCAGCTCATACTTTTACCACAGAATGTTCAATATCAGACAGAAGAATAGTGTTTTTTATATCCAAAATGATTTAAAAAATTTGGTTTACAATTGGAAAGTGAAATGAAGTGGAGTAGTTATGTAGAAGTCATTTTAGTTGAGTTCCTGGATCTCGTTATTGGGAATTCCCAGGTACGATCAACCTGGAACATAGTCCCTGGCCTTGACAATGATCTCTTGATATTTAATGATGAATTCGGATCCATCTTTAACTCTTAGAGAACTCCATTTACCAGTCAAATGACTCTACCAGACTCTAGCAGACTCCACGCGTAGATTCATGATGAGTATATACCCATGGCGAGGAACCGTAGAATGAGACTTCTAAATGTTAGCAGATTCTGAGGCTCTCAGGAATGGAGTGAAGAGCCATTCGTATTGAGGTGATAACAAATTGAAATCAATTAGAATCCACTACGATAATCATACAGTTGCAGCAGCTGATTGTTATTCATTGTATAAGATCATGATTTAAACAAGAATTTGCCAACTCACAATCAGTCTCCCAAATTTCTGATGATTCAACTATATATACTCAGTATCAATTTCATACTTTTGAATCAGGTGAGATATTTCAAGTTCATGGAAAACCCTTGGAACTACCAACACTCTAAAATCTCAAAAAATTGGTCGACAGAAAAAGTTTTAGGGTGATATTTAAGAAATAAGTTCTAGCAGAACTCCACGCTGATATTCATGTATCATAAGAAGGGGGTTCGACTGAATGTGCATGTTCTGTTACTACTCTTGAAAGTTACTTGGCAATGGAGATGTCCAAGAATTGAATCCATTTGTTCATACGAAAGGGACATCATCGAGTCTTCTAATCAGTTGGTATTCCCAAAAGTAACTTGTTATCCAAGATGTGAAATGGGTGGATAGACAAAACTAATGATGAAATCCATGGGTGCTATCAGATTGACTTCAACTAAAAAGAGCAAAATAAAATGAATAAAAAAAATTTTTTAAGGCAAACGCTTTTATGAAGGCTCATCTTTTGTACTAGTGAGAAGTTGCTCGTAGTAGTTCTCTTGTACCCTAACACTTGAACATAATTGAACTCACTATAAAGTGAAAAATAATTGGAAGTCTAGTGATCAATTGTATTACAACTTGATGAAAGGACACTATTGAGGAGTTGAAGATGATTCTCTCAGTCCCTGATTAAATACTTTTTAAATTCTCACTTGAAACCGTAGAACAAATGATCAGAAATGCTGAAAATATTACCACCATTAAATGTATATATCATGAAAGCGTGGGGTGCCATGAAAAGGAGGAGTACATTGCATTCTCTTCATGGCTACCCCACGCTTTCATGATATATACATTTAAAGGTGGTAATATTTTCAGCATTTCTGATCATTTGTTCAATGGTTTCAAGTGAGAATTTAAAGAGTATTTAATCAGGGACTGGGAGAATCATCTTCAACTCCTCAATAGTGTCCTTTCATTAAGTTGTAATACAATTGATCACTAGACTTCCAATTATTTTTCACTTTATAGTGAGTTCAATTATGTTCAAGTGTTAGGGTACAAGAGAACTACAACGAACAACTTCTCACTAGTACAAAAGATGAGCCTTCATAAAAGCGTTTGCCTTAAAATAGTATATTACGCAACAATGTCGAAAAGTTGGATTTACGCACGAGTGAAAATCTTTACACACGAGTGCGTAAAGTATCTCAACAGTGCGTAAAGATTCACATCTCGTGTGTAAAGTTTTTCCGAGTGCGGAAACCTTTCGACAGAGTTGCGTACGATATTTTTCGAAATGTTGTGCGGAAAGTTAGTATTCTGTCGGTCACCTCATACGCCAGTAATCAAATCGTGATCGGGGCAGGTGGAGGAAAAGGGCGCAGAGCGGGGTCCAGGGGCGGAAGCCCCTGGTGGGGGTGCGGGGGGCTCCGCCCCCCGACTGAAAAAAAACTCTGAAAATGTATCAGAAAAAGATCTTTTGTTATATATCATATGTTACCGCATAGTTTGAAAATATCGATCTCAATCCTCAAAAGTACGAATAGTGGACAAGATCCGAAATATGTAAGTTCATAAGATAATATCAATTCTGAATTTCGAAGAAAATTATTGTAGAGTTTTATGAATATCGTCAAGGACGGGCAAGAATAAATCAACAGATTGATGGAATAATATGCCATTTCTATGGTTCAATAGAAAGAACTTGGACAATTCTAACGATAATAATAATGCTCTGAATACACGGGATAGAAAGCGATTTCGAAACCTACGGATTCTTTCTTATAAAAGAATATGAATACATCGCCGACACTCTTTTTTGAGGCGAAGTTTTCGAAAAGTGAATTGACATTTCCTTCGGACGTACGGTCCAAGGTAGATTTCAAACCACCTAAACCACGGTGGAAGCACTCCAAAAAAGTCTATATATTGTATTGAACTCAATTAAATTCATGATCCACCGAAGTGAACTATTTCCATGTTCAATTCGATGGTCCGACCAGGATATTTCAATCGTATGGACTTATCGAGAGAGCAAGACTGAGTATAACAATTTAGAGAGCTCATAAGTTTTCATCCTATCGAGTGAAAGAAGTCATTACACCTGCTTTGGGCAGCTTCGAATCAACGATTGGAGCACTCCGATTCTACAGAATTAAGACAGAGATCATTTTGCTAAACAACGCAGAAACTTCAAGAGATGTTGTAGAATATCAGGCTATAAAGAAAATACGGCAGCGCGTAAAGACCTACCTTACGCACTGGTGGTGACTTTACGCACAGGTCGTCACGCATTCCGTGCGCAAAAATTCCTTTACGCACGGAAAAATGTTCCTTACGCACTAACTTTACGCACATGATTTCGAAAAAATTTTTTTATTTATTTTATTCTTCTAAACATTCAGTCAAAAGTTGGATGGGAAGTTTCAGTGATTGATTATATGGTCTTACATGCATACACTGAATAATCTAAATGAATAGAGATTGAGGAGTCATTATCTTACTCTTGGTCTATTAATATTACAATCTAGAGTCGATATCGCTGTGAGGACCAGACAATACATTTTATTATTTTGACTGCTCCTGAGCTGATTTTGAGTTTTATTCATTGGTGTCATTAAGTAAGAAGCTTGAGAGCTGGTATAAGACAATAAATATTGGCAAGTGGTCAAGCGCATTTGATAGAACTACCACACACTTCCACAATCTTTCAGATTCAGATTAACAACTCTTTCATCAGCACAATCATACATGCAACTCATGGGTCCATTTAGTATTACTAACAAATTCTAGCAGAGTTATTGCTGCTCCAAGAAAGTTTAAATCATGTGTTGTGATTCATGAGTTGAGATGTGATGTGAAGAAGATATCCAAGCGCTCCATAAGATGGGAATATGGGTTTCTGGACTTTATAGGAGTTGAAACTTGAAATTCTGCTCACAACTTTTGACTATCAGGGAATCAAATATTTATGTAGGGTAGCAAAACCTATGTCACTCAAATTTTCTTGTCACCAAAGTTGACTTGGAGCGGCTTTTGCTCCTCTTGTATTATTCCTCAATAGATTTTCACTCCAAATATTGATGTCATGTTTGTAACCAGGGCTATGTTAATTTTCTGGTTCTAAAACATATCCTGAATAATGAGAAATCAGGACATTTCTAATCACAATCATAACATCCCAACTTTCACTCTGAATGAGGAATGTCTAATATTGTTCAAGCATTGATGTTATGATTGTGATAAGGAAATTTTTTGAATTCTTATAAATGAGGTATGTTCTAGAATGAGATAGAGAGAAATGTCTCGTTCAAAAATATAGAATCAATACTTAGGTGGAAAAATATTTGGGAATTTCTCAAGTAAATCAAGAGCCGCTCCAAGTCAACTTGATCAAAAAGATGATCTGAGTGAAATAATTGTTTATATTTTAGAGGGATATGTGATGAACAGATTCTCAAAAGCTGTGATCAGATAAAGAATGTGATATCTCCGTTTTGATTTTCATAAGAAAGAAATTAGATCCTTACCCCCCTCCATTCACTTTTTTCAAAAGTATAACTTGGCGAGTATGAGTTTGTTCCTCAAAGCTTATTGGTTCTTATCAGGTTTTCACTGTAAAAATTATGATTGATTCAAATCAGCTGTATTACATAGTTTCAACTCTTGGAAGAAATGAAATCAAAGGAACTATGTCGAGTATTTCTGTGAATTTGAGAGACCAACCATTTTCCGGGCAAAAATACTTATGGCATTGTTTCAACTCGGGAAAGGAATGAAATGAATAAGAAACCATGTCGAGAGTTTTTCGAACAAGTTTGATTGTATAAGGTGATGGATTTCGGAAATTTTGCACGGTCTTTCTTATTCGTTGATTATTAAAATCAGAACTTGAATTGGAAAAATTGAAGAAGTCAAGTATAGTTGATTAAAGAATCACGCTAATTATTCTGAAAACTGTAGATTTTTCTTTGAAAATGTGGAGCGAATAATCACTCGTCGCTCTCATATGATAGTTCATATAATACATGAGAGAGCAACGAGTGATTCGCTCCACATTTTCAAAGAAAAATCTACAGTTTCGAGAATAATTAGCGTGATTCTTTAATCAACTATACTTGACTTCTTCAATTTTTCCAATTCAAGTTCTGGTTTTAATAATCAACGAATAAGGAAGACCGTGCAAAATTTCCGAAATCCATCACCTTATACAATCAAACTTGTTCGAAAAACTCTCGACATGGTTTCTTATTCATTTCATTCCTTTCCCGAGTTGAAACAATGCCATAAGTATTTTTGCCCGGAAAATGGTTGGTCTCTCAAATTCACAGAAATACTCGACATAGTTCCTTTGATTTCATTTCTTTCAAGAGTTGAAACTATGTAATACAGCTGATTTGAATCAATCATAATTTTTACAGTGAAAACCTGATAAAAACCAATAAGTTTTGAGGAACAAACTCATACTCGCCAAGTTATACTTTTGAAAAAAGTGAATGGAGGGGGGTAAGGATTATATCTACTTCAATATACCGGAACGATGAATGTCAGTATTGAGGACTTGAAATCCTATCTGCCCCAATCGATTCCGGTACTGTCTTTCCGCATTGAAAACACCGAAATCCCAATCCCCTTCAATCGATTTCAATACTGATTCTCAGCATTGCAGCTCTGATAACCCATTCACCCGACCGATAGCAAAATTCACCTTCAGGCCGTTCCAATTCTGCACAGCAGTAATGAATTCGATTCGAATATATGAAATCTGGAGCAATTCAATACTGATTGTGAGTATTGGGAAGGAAGAAATAACCATGCACCCAAGATTCCAATTCGATTTTGTAGTATCCATCTCGGATAGTTATCGGGCAATGACTAATTTGGTCATCATTGACATTGATTGACGCAGTCAATTTAATGCTGCCTGGCATGTATCAGACCGATAGCAAAACTCGTCTTCAGGCCTGACCAATCCTGCTCAGCAGTATTGGATTCGATTCAAATATATGAAATCCAGAAGAGTTCAATACTGATTGTAAGTATCGAGGAGGATAACCGTGTTCCCACGATCTCGATTCCATCCTATAGTATTTATCTCGATCGGTTATCAGGCAATGAGTGATTGGATCATCATTGACATCGATTGACGCAGTCGATTCAATGCTGCCTGGCATGATTCAGACTGATGATAGCGAGACTCTTCTTCAGTCCGTTTCGATCCTGCTCAGCAGTATTGAATCCGATTCAAATATATAACATCTAGAGGAGTTCAATACTGATTGTGAGTATCGAGGAAGATAGAATAACCATGCACCCACGACTCCAATTCGATCCAGTAGTATTGGTCTCGATTGATTCGTCACGCAATGAGTGATTGGGTCATCATTGGACTCGATTGACGCAGTCAATTCAATGCTGCCTGGCAGGATTGAGACCGATAGCAAAACTTATCCTAAGGCCTCACCAATCCTGCTCACCAGTATTGAATTCGATTCAAATACATGAAAACTAGAGCTGTTCAATACTGATTGTGAGTATTCAAAACGATAAAATAACTATGCACCCAGGATTTCAATTCGGTTCTGTAGTATTCATCTCGATTGGTCAATCACGCAATGAGTGATCGGGTCATCAATAGAATCGATTGACGCAGTCGATTTGATGCTGCGTAGCAGGATCCAGACCGATAGCGAAACTTATCCTGAGGCCTCACCAATCCCGCTCACCAGTATTGAATTCGATTCCAATACATAAAAACTACAGCTGTTTAATACTGACTGTGAGTATTGAAAACGATAGAATAACCATGCACCCAGGATTCAAATTCGGTTCCGTAGTATTTATCTCGATTGGTCAATCACGCAATGAGTGATTGGGTCATCATTGAAATCGATTGACGCAGTCGATTCAATGCTGCTTATGGCAGAATTCATACCAATAGCGAAACTTTTCTCAGGCCTTCCCAATTCCGCCCTGCAGTATTGACTTCGATTCAAATACATAAACTCTAGAGGAGTTCAATACTGATTGTGAGTATTGAGAAGGATAGAATAACCATGCACCCACGATTCCAATCCGATCCTATAGTATTCATCTCGATTGGTCAATGATGCAAGGAGTGATCGGGGGATGATTGGAATCGATCCAGGCATAATGACTGGACTCGTTATTCATGATCGAGACAGATAGGAATGAGCAAGACGATCGTGCACCAGTACTGCAGAAAAGTATCGGGTTCGATTGGGAAATGTTGAAACAATAGTGTTCAATCGCTCAAATTCAATCCTGTCATTCGGGATCAGCTTGGATAGACAATTAGTATTGTTTCGCAATCTGAATCAGTCTCTGGAGCATTGATTTCGATAGAGCAGTGGAAGACAGGATCCATCATTCAATTAGATTGATTTCGATACCGTATTGGTTCATTAAAACATATTGAACCTGCGATGACCTTCCATCTGTCCATCCGGATCCTATCCTATGCTTAATACCATTATTGGATTATATTCGCTCTCGTCGATCCTCATCAAGAGTATAGAATTCAATTGGCAGTTGTGATCTCAAATCTACAATTCAAGATTCAGCTAGATTAGGTCTATGTTCGATTGATCTGCATTCGAATTGGAACTGCTGTCGCCGGTTGAATGATAGAACCGCCTGGAATGTATTCATTCCGATAGGATTCGATTGGTTTTCAATCCATCCCAATCGATCTTTCGCAGCAGGGTTCATCAATCCGGATATAATGTCAACGTTCATCTCAGTTCAGGTCCTGTCCGAGAGAGTAGTCTTCACTGAAAAATATCACTTGAGCCTGTTCGGTATTGCATTCCTCAAGAAGGTTCGCGACGGGAACCACCTCAAATTCGACTCATGATTGAGATTCTCGATGACATAGCATGGGAAGTTAATGCTCAGATTCTCAGGTGTTTTAAAACTATTCGACCATACGATGCCGTTTTTGCTGGAGTTCACCAGGAATCTGAATCTAATGTTGATTCTTCTCGCAAAACGCTATCATATCCTGTTCGATGGAATAGCTTGTAGGAATTCATACCACTCGAATCCTTTGGCATTGCAACCCCTTGATGGGTCCGCGGTGAGTATCCCCCTAATCCGAGTAGGAGCTGAGAATTCTGATGACATAGCATCGGTAGTCAATGTTCATATTCTCAGGAGTAATTTAGTGGATTTACAGGCTCCAGCTGGACAAGCATCCCATAGTCGATCCATTTGGATATAACACTATAGTTATGATATATAATATATATCATGTATATTATATACATAATATACATTGTGATATATAATGTATATTATGGATATAGAATTTGGGAATCAACCGCCATGCTGTGTCATTAAAATTCTCAGCTATGACTTGGATTGGAGGTTACTCTCATCGCGAACCTATGGTATATGGAATGGTAATACCAAATAGATTTGAATGCCACGTGCCCCCCCCCCCCCCCAGACCATCAGCCACAATCTGACCACAAACTGCAAGGAAGGGGCAATGTTAATGTCGTATAGCACATCGAATTTGTCACTAAACTTACTAGGCTACAGAGAGAAAACACGCACACACATAAACTCAATCATACATACAGGCACTCACACAATTACACATATTCAAACTAAAATCCGCGAATTCTAATATGAAAAGTGTAGATATTTTGAAAGCAATAATGGTCACCCAAGAACCCAAGATCCCAAGATTTTCGTAGAACATAGAAGCATCGAGAATTATTATCTAGGCCACGATTGACGTCATCTAATGGAAAGATTCCATCCAAAAACAAGAGCCTTGATCTCCCCTAATTTCAATGCCCATATATGGAAATAGACACATCTTGAGCGCGACTCTGTGCACGATCTCATGTCGCTTTCCCAGCGAGTGAATTTTAAAGAAAAGCGTGTATAAAAAACTTCGGTGGCGAGGGGTGCCCAACTCAGCGGCTCACTCTCCCACGCACCAACACATAGAAGATCGGCACACGTACTGCACTATACCTATATCTACTACACCATAGCTAGAAGAGGGCAGCAGCTCTCGGACTCATCTTCGCTCTCGCTCATCGCAACATCCAGCAGCAGATCCAGCCGCATCAAATCATCATGGCATTACAGCTTTGGCTCTCGTCGCGCTTAGCTGTTGTACTCGGTCTCTCTCTCTCAAAATATATTGCATCATTTCATTCAACTTCTGATTTTACAATTCATTTATTTCAAATCAATTATCCTTTCCGACGGTTATTTCGTACTTCCCGCTCGTGCCGAAATACCCACACTGTAAAAAAAACTTTCTATGATTTTACCAATTGTTGGTAAATTTAATATCGGAATTTCGTATTTTTGCTACCTTCCCGCGAATGAAATCGCTAACGGATTAGCGAATTTACTAATAGTTCGTAAAATCACCACGCTCAGCGTAGGTCGCTCTGTCACCTCCGCTGAGCGAAGCGAAATCGCTAGTCTGAGATTAGCGAATTCACCCAAGACAGCGTGGTGAATTTATTGAAATTTAGAAAGCAACAAACATTGGTATTTTGCGATTGGATGAACTTCGTACGTCTTTACGAGCCCTATCCATTTACTTTCGGAGTATCATCCGAGCATGAAATATTAACACAGCAGTGCCCTGCACGTACAAGGACTCCTGGACAACCGCGTAAACGAGTCCAGTCGAGTAAAAATAGAGTCGTCCATAACCTAAAAAAATTGGGATGGGCTCCACCTGGCGGAGTAAAATCGCTAAGCCCCGGTTCGCGAATTTACGCCCCGGTTCGCGAATTTACATTGCCGTAGCAAATTCACTCCGCCCAGCGTAGGTCGCTCCCATTTCCCACCCTGGGCTTCGCGATTTTGTCGAATTTTTTTTTACAGTGCACGTAACATAAACTACTTGACTCGATCGCGGGAAATTCAAATCATATTGAATGCTTGAATCGGCGTACGCGATCAATTTTAATCAGCACAGCTCGCTGGTGTTAGTGACATGGGCAGATATCGGATATTCCTGATACCTAACTTGGTCCCTTCAAGGCACCTCACGATTTGAGTATCGCAACTTGGAGGATTCTGATAGGGAGTTCAAATACATGAAATGCGATGAGATACGGATATTCTCGCACTCTACGTTGATGTTGGCGCGTTTAGTCTCGTTTCGACAGATCGGGCTCTTCAGAGGGACTCAAGGAATCTACCAGGTTGGTAAAAATTCATCGTATACGCCGATTCGAGCATCTCATGTGATTTGAATCCCCCGCGACCGAGTGAAGTAGTTCACATTGTCACCGCGTTGTCGGCGAATGAATGATCGAGATGAAATTATATAGAAATAGCGGGTTAGATGAGATCTTTCTCGCAAGCGACTGCGCATGAGCCACTTTCTTATTGAAGGACGATCAAAATCTCGATCATCAAGCCACTTAGGCTAGGTGTCGGGGACTAACCCTACAGATCCCTTCAGTTCTCCTGGAGGTTTGGATCTGCCGAGGGAAGGCGAAACGCACCAACATCCGCGTAGAGTCCGGACTTTTTCGTATCTTATCTCATTCCATGTATTTGGATTCTCCATCAAAATACTTCAATTAGTGACACTCAAATTGTGAGGCGCCTAGAAGGTACAAACGTAGATATCAGAAACATCTGATATATCTGTCTGTCAATGACATCAGTTAACTGTGCTAGTTAAAATTGATCACGTACGCCGATTCAAACATTTAATATTATGAACTGCGAGGGAGATTACCATCTTATCTAGATCATTCGCCAGCTTGAGCTAAAACGACGTCCGGTTTTCGAATAGTTCTAATCAGCCCTGAAGACCTGAACACCTTGCCAACTGGAGCCACTCATAACCTCAAAATTAATTCTACAAGACTGATATCGATAGGTTTTTTCAAGACCTTCCGGATGCCCCAACCGCATTTATGTATCTCTGAACGGATCTGAGAAATATTGATTTTATTGCAAAAAATACCCGAATTCGTTGTTGGAGACGATCGAGAAGGATGAATTAATATGTGCTTCACATACCTGGGAAATTTCCATGGGGTCCCGTGGGTCGTGAAAAGTTCATGATATGTACCATAGAATCAAATGGGAGAGCCAAGAAAACAATTTGAGACATGACCCTTTTTCGTAGGTCTGTTTCGCGTCGAATTACTCCTACGTGTCTTTGCTGACTTGAGATTACGGTCAACTTTAGCTGGGCTCAGGATTTACATGATGCAATTGAATTCATTTCGTGACAATAAAAGTATCTCAGGATTATTATGGATCGTCTTAGTCTCGAGCTGTCAGGAAGTGCAATAATCATTTGCATGCATGAAAAATCAACTAGCTGTCACTGAAATCTTAACCACGTCACGTGATTCCTTCAACTTCTGACTCAAGTAATAACTAATAACTATATAAGTACTTTGTCCATCAACTTCCTTCGGGAACATTGATTCAGATCCGAAATAATAGTCGTGTTTAGTCAAAGATTAGTCTGAACTAATTGAACATGATTGTGGCACTTCGGCTGAGGCTAAACTTTGACTATACGCGGCTATCACTTCGGGCCATACTCCATACGCGTTTGGAGAACGAAAGCACGCATAGATAGTGTGAATCAAGTCGCTTTGGATAATCCTGGAATGCTCTTGATACCACCGTTAGAGCCTGAACAGTAAGTCTGCATCATCTCTTCCTCCCCCCCCCCCCCACGTCCGAGACGTCCACAAGATGCCAATGCATGCACACTATGGTCTACGCGATGAATTCCCCCTCTTCCTCCTCTTTCTTGGCACACGGGGTCCATTATGTGTCTATTGCGCAACCGATACGCATAAATTGACACTTTGCTAATGTGTCTGACGGTGGGGGCGAAAGCAAAATAGATGAATGCGCACTTCCTGTCGAGGCCCTCATCATTCCCATTGAATCGTATTGATGATTGAGTCTAGGGCAAAATACGCTTGATCTCTAGCCAGTAGGAACTTGAGGGCATTTTTTGTGTTGATGTTCCGAGATGAATCGATCGTGTTCTTCTCAGCTATCAGGAATACGGAATCACATATCTTCCATTAAAAGAATTGGATAATTATCATCAGAGGCGATACTTGGCACTAATGAGTATTTGATCACCAAGCCCATAATCTTCATTGGCTTTATCAGGGTTTCCATGAAGATAACTTAACAATCGTGGTGCAAACATCCCGAGTGGGAAGTCGGCTTCAGGCATTCTAACATATTGCAGATCGGAATCGATACATTTGATCGTTCCCGGAGTGGGAAGAACAAGATCAGTCGGACGTCTCCGGAGAGATTGAATAGACAATGCTGATTCGGATCTCCTACACGATCTCAGAATAGTAATGATTCATACTGTCAACACCACGCAAATCCATGGAATGTCACGTTTTGATGGCCCATAACGACCCCTCAAGTACTACTGCCTCAAGGTATCCCAAGACATGCCCCCAGAGTGAGTCACGCACTAGCTCCGTATTCGTTCTAGACTTGCATTGGCTGTCACGCAGTTTTTTGAATGATGCCCGATTACGTACCAAACCCGAAATCGTACACTTCGCGAACGGTACAGCCGATTCTGTACCATTTGCGAATGGTACACCACCATTCGTGCCGAGCCCGATATTCCGGGTTTGGTACAGCAGAGTCTTGTACCATTCGCGAACTGTACAGCCGCCTTGTACCGAGCTCGATTTCGAATTGCGCCATATGGCTCGGATCGTGTTTACAAATGAGAATTGTCTATAAATGATGATTAGCAAAATGATATGTATTGACGAGTTCAATCAAGTACAGGTAACGATCGAGCTTGCACAATGTATCCCGATAATACTATTTGTGATGAGATCAACTCAAAATTAGATGCTCTTCGAACATCCGATAGTTATAAGTTCATAAAAAGTAAAACAGAATATTCTTACACACGTGACACACAGTTCCATGAACATTAGAATCACTGCACGGGGTATGTTCGCGTATCTTGTTTTGATAACATAATACACCTTGAGGACACCGCCATGCCCAATTTCATCATGAATCTATCTTCATCTAATATAAACTTCATCGGTATATCGTAGATTTCGGATTTTTCTACGTGATATCTCACTTCGTCGTCTCACTGTAGGAAGAAATCCTCAAAATCAGTCTCATTGTCTGAATATTAACATTACATGGTCAAGGGGTTTGTTGTGATTTAGTACGATTTTTTACCGACTTTGAAAATTTCTCCTTCAAGTGCTTCTTTCATAGGAAAGATTAGACGAGGAATATCGCCAACAATATATATGTCAAACTGTTTCAATCTTCTGTATTCCAGAGGGGTCCTGAATGATTTCTTCTCAATCCCACTAATTAGCTTCACAAGGTCTCGTCATTCTGTTTTACTTTTTATGAACTTACAACTATCGGATGTTCGAAGAGCATCTACTTTGGAGTTGATCTCATCACAAATAGTATTATCAGGATACATTGTGCAAGCTCGATCGTTACCTGTACTTGATTGAACTCGTCAATACATATCATTTTGCTAATCATCATTTATAGACAATTCTCATTTGTAAACACGATCCGAGCCATATGGCGCAATTCGAAATCGAGCTCAGTACAAGGCGGCTGTACAGTTCGCGAATGGTACAAGACTCTGCTGTACCAAACCCGGAATATCGGGCTCGGTACAAATGGTGGTGTACCATTCGCGAATGGTACAGAATCGGCTGTACCGTTCGCGAAGTGTACGATTTTGGGTTTGGTACGTAACAGATACATTTGATCGTTCCCGGAGTGGGAAGAACAAGATCAATCGGACGCCTCCGGAGAGATTGAATAGACAATGCTGATTCGGATCTCCTACACGATCTCAGAATAGTAATGATTCATACTGTCAACACCACGCAAATCCATGGAATGTCACGTTTTGATGACCCATAACGACCCCTCAAGTACTACTGCCTCAAGGTATCCCATGACATGCCCCCAGAGTGATTCACGCACTAGCTCCGTATTCGTTCTAGACTTGCATTGGCTGTCACGCAGTTTTTTGAGTGATGCCCTTAGAACGTACCGCGTACTTGTTCCGTATTCATCACGTGCAGTCAACTTCCGTCACGTAACGTTTGGCGTGCCCCTCCAGAAAGAATCCACCACATACTGATCTCGTCCTGGGTAGGTAGCAGCAATCACAAACAGGAGAATGGGTAAGTTCTCGCCAGTAAGTGCAGTATCAAGTGGTAGGTGAGAGTACGTAATATGAGTGAAAAGCCCCTCGTAAGCTGTGGAGGTATTCGGTAGAGTTCGATAGATTCAATTGACCCCAAATACACAATCATTCTCGGATCTTGAATGATTCTTGTCTAGAAGCGGCTCACAGTGGAAGAAAATCGGAAGTTGGCACAATGATGCGTTACTTACTATTAGAATATCGATATCTGAGTGTTACGAGGAAGAGAATCATAGCTTTTTTTGTGAGGGTTTGAATCCTCTTCCCACCATGTTCAAATAGCGTGGTTAGGTGGATCCAATAAATGAATAACACTTGAACCTTGATTTTGAGTTATTTTATAACGTTTGGTGTTCCGCTGCCTCTCATTGCGCGGGAGGCTACATTGTGTCGAGTGTGTACTGTTCGGCGGTTGTCGGAAGAAGCAAGAGGCGGTGCAAGCCACGGAATTCCATACGTGAAGAATTGAATTATCCAGGCCACGTGAGACGCGAGTTAGTAAAAATGAAGTTGGCACATATCGATGCCTTTTACACATTGGGTTTACTCTAAATCAAACATTCCGCCCACTTTTCCGGCGTAGCATGGAATGAAATCATGGATGTATCATAATAATTGAATGTATAATGAGCTAGAAGATATGGAGGGTAGAAGTCCACAACCAATTGAACAGTACAAATACAGGATATAGATTATATAATATGAATCATCTTCGATCATGCCAATGAATCATCTTGACTGGATAATAGCACCAGATATGTATTGGTTGTGCAAATTGTGAAAAGCTGTTGGAACTAGGAGTAGCAACTCAGGTGCTATGATCTTTTCCAGGATGCACCTTGATCACTCAAGCCAAAGTCTACCTTGCAATGAGCATTCGTTCATCTTCGATAACGACCAAATCGTTCACTTTGATATCAGAGGTAGGCACCGCCCACACATGGCGCTCCTGGAGGTTGTGAAGATATCCAGTGGACCAACGTTTCCAGAAATTTCGTTGTAATTGTTGAACCCGACTCCAGTGTTCCAATGGTGGAATCCACTTTTCGGTCAAGTCTGGCTCTGGAATTATGAATGATACAGAATGGATCAAGAAATGAGCTGGGGTCGAAGGACTCGTATCAGTTGGTTCGTCCGAAAGGGGAGTGAGAGGCCAAGAATTGAGAATTGCCTCTACTTTGAATGTTGGAAGTTCCGCAAATGTCAAGTCGTTCACACCAACCCTGCGGTTGAGATGATGTTTGACTGATTTCACAGCCGCTTCCCAGAGGCCACCAAAATGTGGCGTTGTAGGGGGATCGAAGTGCCAATTAGTCATCATCCCGGAAAGGATGTTGATAGATGAGTCTAATTCTGCTGAGGCTTTTCAAGGGAGCTCTTCGGTCTACGATCAGTTCCAATGAAAAAGGGACCTTGATTGTTGTACAAATCTGAACAATGACCATGGCGGGAGATGAATCTGATGGAAGCTGCTATGAAGGCTGCCGAGGAGTAGTCTGAGATGACCTCGAGCTGTACGGCACGCGTACTCATGCATATGGACACGGCAATATAACCTTTCTTTGCGTTATGAGTACGCCCAGGTGGAGTACGTACCCATATTAGATCGGCATGATCGACACCAGTTTTTGGGAAAGGGCGCCAAAATTGTACACGGCTTTCTGGTAATTGACCTACCGATTGACGTGATGTTACTGCGCGATAACGCACACGAACGTGACATTGGTGAATTGTTCTTTTCACTGCATTGCGACCCCGCACAATCCAGAATTCTCGTCGCAGAGACGCAAGAGTGATCTGGTTGCCGCCATGTAACGTGAGCTTGTGCAGTTTTTGAACAATCACATGTGTAGATGGGTGTTCAAGTGGCAATAAGATGGGGTATTTCTGATTGACAGTGAGATTCGAGTTTTCTCATCTGCTCCCTACTCTCATCATACCATGAGTGATGATGAGAGACAGTTCATGGTGTTCATGGCTCTTTGAAAAGGGTCAATCGTTCGAAATCAAGTCCATTCCTCCAGCATATCTGAATGTTGAATAGTATGGATCCAAGAGAGTTCAGCTCTTCCCTTCTTCTCGTATGTCAGTGCTCATTTTGGATCAGATCTGAAGTTTTACAGGCAGGAAAAAGGGTGGGTTTCAGAATTGAAATGAATCTGAGATAGTAAGCAGTCGCATTGATCATCCATGAATAAGATGGTTGTGTTTATGGCATATTCAAGCAAGGGATGAGTAAGCCTCTGGATACAACAGGATTTGTTGTCACATGTACAGTAAGTAATGGTGGGGATGAAGCTGATGCATCAATAGGGGGTTCATCATCGAGAAAACGACCTCTGCTCCCAATATCAGCATGATTGTCTCCAGAGCAAATGTTCTCTCATTAGGTTCCTGGTAAAAGACCCATAATCTTGGAACATCGTTCAGCTATGGAAACTGGCCATCTAGATGGATGATCATTGAGCCAATGCAAAGCATCCATCGCATCAGTGCATACAAAAAATTGAAGATTTTGGATTTTCAATGAGGATTTCGAATGACAAACAAGTTTGGCTAGTAGGAGTGCGGCGCATAAATCTAATCTTGGGATAGAAACAAATTTGATGGGTGCCACTCAAGTTTTGGCTTGCGAAAGCGTTACGCTGACATTTTTTAACGAAGTAACTCTGAGATAGACTACAGCACGAATGGCAAATTTGGAAGCGTGAGCGAAACCATGTTATTCATAGGAGCAACTACCATTCGTTCAACCAGCGAAGGATTTCGAGCGGAGAGATAACTGCAAGATTCCCATACCAGCGAGCCCAAAGGGAAGCATCATCTTGTGACAGCTCTCGATCCCAATCGTAACAAACTATCCAAAGTTTTTGCATGAAGATTTCGGAAGTTATAACCATTGGTGCGAGCCAGCCAAGTGGGTCAAAGACGCTAGCAAATCTTGAGAGAACTGTGCATTTCGGCCATACTTCTGGAGGGCTTGGTTTCATACTTTTGAATTTGAGAACACCTTCATGGGGTAGCCAATGGAGGCCAAGAATTGTGAGAACTGGATCGGTTTCTGAAGCAAATTCTGTTGAGGGCGGTATTGTAGGGTTTTCAGCTAATAAATGATTTGGAAGATGAAACGATAGTTGTTGGTCATCAGCTACCACCCATTCACTAAGGTTGAGTCCGCCCGTCTTTGCAAATATTGATGAGCTCGAGCTGTTTCTGACTGGCAGTTCCAATGAGTGATCACCTGATACAACGTCATCCATATCGGTTCCCCTCTCAAGGGAGTTGTCTCCCATGGGGAAACTTATAAGGTTCGTCAATAGCAAGTTGAATACGTACTCAATTGGCATGGGACAGGCTGCCTCGGAATCCGAACTTTATTGCGTCGAGTCTGAAAATGGGGACTGGATGGAGAGAATGATGGACTGCATGTGTCGATTATCTCCATGGACCCAAATCTGTCAAAATATTTCCTCAACATTGGCAGTGGAAGCGTAACGATTAAGTCTCAAATTCGGCAAAAGAGAGGTGATATTTGGAGGTGGATTAGGACCTACGAGCGAATAATCATTGTTTGATTCATTCGATTTGGGACGGATAGATCCATTGAAAACGATTCTCAACTTCGTGGTGGTATTTTTGTTCTTTCAGGATTCCATGATGGGGTAGAATAAAATCATTGGAAGAATCAGTGTCGTGAGGATCATGATTCAGACGAGTGATTCATACTCAGAGAGAAAATCGTGGTTGGTATCGGGCAATTTCTCGTCATTCGCTAGCCTACTCTCTAGCTTGTGGAGGAGTTGTTTTGCGGGCTAAAATGATTCGCCGAGATTTGATGGTTGTAGATTATAGCGTAAAGGTAACCTTACAGTATATCGACCGTCTGATCCTCTGGAATCAGTTCTCATGAAATGATCCTCACAAGCTTGTTCATCTGGAGCGAGGAGTGGCTTCGAACTGACCATCTTTTCTTGGATCCAGAATTTTTGGATAAGCTCTCCTTCCTGCACGTCTGCAGAGCAGTGAAGAACAGTAGGTTCCAACGTCAATTGGTCCCAATTGTCAGTGGGTCTTGACAAAATTCATCCAAGTTGTATTATCAGCGATGGGTTGATCGGGGGTACCTTTGAGTAGGTCATTCTCCACAATTGATGCATAGACAGATGCACTCAGTAAAAGTTCATTTGGGTTATCTTCCATGAATTGTGGGTCACCTAGTCGTAGCCATGAGATATGATTCCATGGTGTGATTGAGCAGCCAATCTGGAGTTGATAACCCGTGACATCCTCGATAAATGAGGTGTGGAGTCTGGCCATGAATGGAGATTCAAATATGGGTCGAATTGTAAATTCAGCAAGAACTTCAGCATGAGATTGTTCACCACATAGAGGTTGTACTGGTACTAGAACACGTTTCTATGGAGTTTCAGTCTTTGACATGATCATTCAGCAATACTAGAGGTTCGGGCACGTTGTTAGATGAGAGCGCGAGCGAATACTGTTTCGCCGCTTGAGCCCAAAACTCGAACCCAGGCCGTAGCGTAAAGTACTGTATTGTATTGGGTTTTTTTTTGGGAATGGAGTTCATCGCAACCACATTATCATGGGATGAATGACTCAGTTGGAATGGCGTAGATGTTGCTGAAAGCTGCCCCCGAGAAGCACAATTGAGGGGGTGGGTGGAAAAAGGCGTAGCTGCAAGATGGTCACAACGAGAGAATCAAAAAGAACTTGATGGAAACCGTCAGAGGCGTACTTGGACGAGTTGACCTGACTGACTTATTGCGAACAAGATAGCATTCTCGAAATACCCCAATCCAAGCCGGATGAAAGAATTCGATTTGGAGCTTTTTTCGGCAATTCCGAAAATGCAGTTACGCCCTTTTTCCATCCACCCCCTCAACTGGATTCGGTCGTATTCGTAGGTTCATCCATGTGGAGTGAAGAACGATGCTTTTCTCCACATGACCGACACTTGTAAATGGATCTACAGCTTTTGGAACCATGATTCCCGAAATAGTTGCAACATAACCTTCCTGACTGGATGAATTCTCGACGAGAGTCAATATTCATCACATTGAATGCAGGGCAATTTCCTAAGGGATGATCTCGTTTGCATAGTAAGCTTTTTCTCTTTCTTTGGGGACCAAATCAGACTGAATTGGATGGGGGACTTCTGCCCCTTGTTTTTAAGCATATGAAGAGCTCGATCTTTGGTTATTTTGATGGCTCTTATTATTTGCTTTCATTGCACTCGGCCGGGGCCGGACGAAAACTTGTCACCGGAATCTATGTGTGAGCGCGTTAATAATCCCTTTCCGCGTGCATTTGTGTTAGTTTTGGGCTCTGCGCGTTTCAACATTGTGCCAACGCAAAATGGGTTACTGCGCAGATCGGACCTCCCTGCTTCTCTGTACTCTCTTCTCTCCTGTCTCTTGCTTTAGAAAATCATAGCAGCCGACGCAACTTGTCAATACTTCGCATACCCTAGAAATTTCACCCTTCCTAGCTTCGATTAATCAAAACATAGTGATTATTAACAAATAGAAATGTTCTCTGAGAGATATGCCTATCACAACTGTCTGCAGGACCCATAACCTCCTCGAAGTGTTGCCACTGCCACGCGATGCTGTCCTGTCAAACTTGACTGCTGCTGGCTGTGTTGCTGCTCTTAGTGCTGTTATTGTGATGATTTGATGTTTCTCAGTTAGCAGCAGTTTCCAGAGTGCGGTCGATCTCGCCCAACTATTGGATTCTTACAAATTTTCTGCATGCGACCTCGCTGTACCATGGTCTCATCAAAAGTTTCTCTCCACCACGCGTGACCAATAAGTTTGTGATTAGTGTTAGCAGATGAAGAAGAGCAGGTATCTCTAAGAGTTGAATGATTATATCTTCTTGCAAGCTCCGTGAGGGAGTTGAGGCCTCAGTGTGCAATCAAGTATTGTTGTGTATTTACAGTAAGCGTACTGAGCCAAAGTCCTGGTCCTCAAGTTATGGAGCACAATCGAGGTGATGAATGATATTTCATGAGACACTGTGTGCTTTTCGATTTGTCATTGAAATGACGAGAATCCGTTTGCTACGCTACGACCTCTTGACAATCAACCCTAACGAAAAAGTTCCGTGGGACTCCGCGGTCGATGAGCTCCCGAAGGAACCTAGTCCGCTCTCGCCAGTAGCTGGGCGAGCGATACAAGAGATAGATAGAGCTGAACTGGGTGACGACAGCGAACCGGGAGCAGAATTCGAGTACGAACTGGGGGACCCCGTGGTCGTTACGTCGTCAACTGGAGTCACACAGAGTGCGAATGTGACAACCATGGCCAGCACTTCCGCGACCGCGACTGTAACTAGCTTACACGGGTCAATTGCTACACCGGGTTACGTGATGCCCGTCGGATATCAGAATTTGATTGCCGCTGCCGAATCGTTCCGCCAAATGTGCCAGAACACGCCCTTCGCCGGATGGGCTAACGCGACTCTGCCAAACCCAACCGCGATGGGAGGCTGTGGCATTCCGCCGTTCCTGCCTCCGGTCATATCACCGAATGCTACTTCTGTGGCCTCGATACGAGAAGTAAGAGATTAGGAGACAGAATGAGACCAGAGAACGACAGCGGGAAGGAGTAACGACAGCTCGGGTGACGACACTGAGTACATCCGCCGACAACGTGACCGGTTGCAGGGCCTGCGTGGTAGCCAGACCACCAACCCGGTGCCTTCGAACACGCAAGCTCTACCTATCATCCAGACGCCGGTAGGCGCCAGGATTCAGGAGACGTCGCGAAGAGCCTATGCTGGCGCGACTCGCCAGCGCCCACGTGAAGATCGCCGAGAACAGATGAGAACTACACTGCCGATGTATGGCGAATCAGAGCAGCCAGGCCCTACGCAACAAGCTTCGATGCAGGAGCAAGCGCTGACCGGAATCCGCCACTCCCAGGCCAAAGACCAAAGCGCCCGCCGTGACTGGTTCTCGGGGTCGTTTAGCAGTGACGGATGGGAGATGGAGACACCGGTGTCGACGAGGTCCCGCTCCAAGGGCAGAAGGATGGTTTCGAAAGAGCAGAAGAAGACAGAGCGCATTGTACAAGTGATGAAGACGTTCACCAGGTGGGAGATTTCGTTCGATGGGAAACCGAAAGGCCGTATAGATAAGGCTGAAGAGTTTCTAGCCTCCGTGAAAGAATGCATGGAATCGATCGACCTATTCGACGCGGAGGTCTTAGCCATATTAACCGATCGGCCGAGCACGTGGCATCGTACATACCGTAGGGGAATCGCGACCTGGAGGGATTTCAAGCAAGCGTTTCGCGATCAGTATGTCGGGCACGTAGACCATCAGGATTTGGTGGAAGAGTTATATCGCCGTACGCAGGGGGAAAACAAACAAATCGCGCCGTATCCCACTTCTACCCGCCTCATCGTAGGGCAGTTCAAGCATCCGCCGAGCGAGGAAGTAGTTTTTAATATCGTGATACGCAATTTGAGACCGGGAGTCCGCCGATATTTAGGAACTAAGGACGTGAGAAACTGACGGAGATCCAATACAATGGCAACAAGTTTGAGGAATAGTTAGAGTGGGATGCGCGATATATAGCTCCGCCATCGCGGGACAAATCCCGCATCCCGGGGGTGGCCTACCAAGGCTCGAGTAGCGCTCCAAAAAAATTGGCTGCCACCGAGTAGGAAGAGGCCACCGATCAGGTTGCTGGATTGACGATTGGGGATAAACCCGAAGCGAAGGCACCGGAGTCCAAACCGCCGCCGGCCACCACCCCGGCGAACCCTGCCAACGCCAATGGCGGCCGAAAAGGCAAGGAAAGGGGAAGAAGGGGAGGTAAGAAGAATGAAAGTGGGACGAGTGCAGGTGAAGTAGCGGTGACCGATGCAGTGACGGCCAACGCCACCAAACCCGCCAGCACTCCAGCGCCCACACCTTCCGCACCTCCGCCACCAACCCCACCCGCACCACAAGCGAGACCATGGGGCTATCCGTGGGGATATCCGCCCTACCCGTATTCGCAAATGCCAGGGGCGTCTGGGATGCAGAGAAATACAGTACCTTTCATAAATAATGGATCAAGTAGGGTCTCACTAAAACAGTGATATTTCCAACATACTCCGTCGTACGGGAGTTTTGAAAAAACATCTGAGAGATAACAAAAAATCTATCGAGTCACGTGTTCAAAACATTCATTGCATCTTTTTTGATTACTCGTAGTCAACGATAAATATCTGAAAAATTTCTCCTTCAATCAATCACCTACAACTCTGGCGGGATTGATTGAATCACAAAAATCACCACGGGATCTTGTAGATCTTTTCAAAACCTACAATTTCCTCTTTTTAAAGTTCTCTCTACGACATTTCTTGTCCAAGTAACGAGCTTGGAGAGAAAAATTTGTATTACATGGACTGCTTATGGAGCTACCGAAGCTGGCACCTGTTTCGTCTCGCCTTGCTCTACTCTAGCACAGAAACTCATCATAAAAATATCATGGCACATGATTTCGACGTGAAATTATCTCATCTTTCAGAATATTTGATCAGATTTTGACTTGGATTGGAGGCAACCCCGATTTCTCAAGTTTTATTGAGAAAATTGATTCATTCCATGTTTTGTCCCTATACATCACATTCAAGACAAAATCTGATCAATTATTCCGAAGGATGAGATCATTTTACTTCGGGATCATGTGCCATGATATTTTTTTGATGAATTCCTGCGCTAGAATGGAGCAAGACGGAACGGAATAGGTACCAAGCTCGGGATCTCCATAAGCAGCCTAAGTTATACGCATTTTCCTTTCCAAGCTCGTTACTTGGACAGAGAATGTCGTAGAGAGAACTTTGAAAAAAGGAAATTGTAGGTCTTGAAAAGATATACATCTTCCCGTAAGAATTTGTGTGATCCAATTGCTCCTGCCAAAGTTGTAGGTGATTGATTGATGGAGAATTCTTTTAAATTTTCATCATTGACTAAGGGCAATCAAAAAGGACGCAATGAATGTTTTGAACACATGAATCGATAGATTTTTCTGTGATCTTCCATATGCTTTCTTCAAAATTTCTGCACAACTGAGTATATTGGAAATATCACTGTTTTAGTGAGGTCCTACTTGATCCATTATTCATGAAAGGTACTGTACGAGGCCTGCGAGTGCTGAGAGTATGCAGAAACGTCAGGAACAGTTGACACGGGGGGCATGCTTCTACTGCAGCGAAACTGGACATCTCTCGCGCGAGTATCCAACCCAGCAATGTGATACTTGCCACGCTACGGGCCACGCTCCGTACGAATGTCCAAAAAGGAACGAGAAATGCCAAGGTTGCGGCAAGGTTGGGTATTCAGTTGAGACATGCCCAGATTGTAAATGGGCGTTGAAGTACTCGGGAAACGGGCCCGCGGGGGCGCAGGGGGGAACCCCTCCTGCTCCCCAAAATTCGAAGTGAAGAATGAATGCGATGAAGCACCAGTAATGCTTGACGCAGACCCCCTCGCGGCCGAGGGGGAGGTCAACAGCGAGATTGGTATCTTGTATCCATCTGGACTGGTAGCAAGCAACTGGACAACTAGCGACGACGATGAAGAAACGCCTGACCTGTACGCCAAAAGAAATCATGCAACAAATTCTGCCGAATCTGACTTGAATCCGCCTCTGCCAAGGGAATGGCATGAAGTAGAGATGACTCCAGCGATGGGTGCCATGCGCAAACGCCCACGAACAACGAGAAGAAGCGATGCTGACGAGGTGGATAAAGGAGTGGACGGGAAAGATAGGGGACAACGTAAGACTGATCACCTCTCCGACGTGCCTACAATCTACCTGAAAACGCCATGCCACAAAGAGGCAGCGGTCGCCGACACACCAAGCCTAGAGGAAACTCGAACGGGGGACGCCCCAGCCGACGCCATTAGGGTGAAAGTGGAAACTTGGAGTCAGGAAGAAATTGCAGATGGACCCGCCGCACAAGCCGCACCTCGTAACTTTGTCGAGGTCATCTTGGGGGGAAAGTCATTCATGGCGTCGTATGACCCTGGAGCGCAGGTATCCTCCATCGGGCCAAAAATCGCAAGATTCTATGAAGAATGTCTTTTTCACAAGCGAAGCGTGTTGATAGGAGCCGTGGGCAAGAACGTCACTCAAGCATTGGGACTGTTGAAGATGAATATGGAAATTGACGGTCATTCCCGAACAATTGTGATGGAAGCAGTACACGACACGTCGTACGACATGGTCTTGGGGATGGATTTCATGAATGCGTGGAAATCCGACTCTCAGAATGCCGATGGGCAATGGAGAGTACTCCAAGGAGATTACCGAAATTTTGCAGGACGTCGAAGAGAAGAACCAGAAAACCGAATATACGCCGAGTGTGCGGGACTGGTCGTAGTAGAAGAGGGTGGTAAAGCCAACCTAGAAGAGGTGGTGCGTGAGACGACCGCCAAGGCTGCGGGCAAAGTCGGACGAAGAAATCGCGGGGTTCACAAAATTGAACTGATAGATTTCGCTCCTGTCGCCACCATCCGCGACGCCTCTCTCCCAAAATGCTCGCGATTGCTAGGGAGGAGGTCAAAGCCATGTAAGGTCTGAAACGTATTCGCCCATCTCAGAGTGCTTGGAGCAGTGCTCCAGTATTGATCAGAAAATCAGACGGTACTCACCGTTCCTGCATCGACTATCGGGATTTCGGTAAAAACACGGAAAGGACACGTACCCTCTTCCAAACATGGACTCCATCTTGGACAAGTTACGGAAGGCGAAATACCTGTCAAAGATAGACCTCAGAAGCGCGTACCATCATATTCCGGTAGCGGAGGAGTGCCAGGAGTATACCTGGTTTAGCCTACCGGGCGTCGGCTCCTGGCGCTGGTGTGTCATGCCTTTCGGGCTTTGTAACGCCCCCGCGGCCTGGCAGCGCATGATCGACGAAATATTAGGTCCTGAGCTAGAGCCTTCTGTTTTTGTGTATTGAGATGATATCATCATAGCTACAGACACATATGAAGCCCATTAGAAATACCTGGAGATAGTGTTGGAGTGACTTGTAAATGCCGGACTCCAGATAAATCCGGAGAAATGTCAAACTTGCTGAGGCGAGGTGAATCATCTCGGCTTTATCTTGGACTCCAAAGGCCTCCGCCCGGATCCCGAGAAGGTGACGCTAGTACGGGAATTCTCTCCGCCAAGAAACCTGCGACGATTGCGATCGTTCCTAGGGATGGTGACGTGGTACTCAAAATTCATCGACCACGACGCCGAAATGAAAGTACCGTTACTGAAGCTTCTCCGAAAAGATACGCCATGGTCATGGGGTGGAGCCCAACAGGAAGCGTTCGACAAACTGGAACAGGCCTTGACGAGCACCCCGTCGCTCGCTAGACCTGATTTCCCAAAAATGTTCACTATACAGACCGATGCATCCGCCTATAGCTTGGGAGCCGTGTTGACCCAAGGAGGGGAAGACGGTGAACACCCTATTGTCTACCTGAGCCGCAGTCTTTCGCCGGCCGAGTGAAATTATACGGTCAGCGAGAGGAAGCTACTAGTGGTGGTCTAGGCTATTAGAAAGTTACGACCCTACATTGAAGGGTACCAGTTTCAAGTGATAACAGATCACAGTGCCCTGAAATGGCTCCAAAATCTGAAAGATCCGACTGGCCGTCTCGCTCGCTGGGCACTCGAACTCCAGGATTGGGATTTCGAGGTAATACACCAGAGTGGGAAGCTCCATAAGGTGCCAGATTGCCTTTTACAGATGAACGAGCCAGAGGACGCCAAAATCGGAGCAGTCAAAGCAACAGACGGGACGACAGACACCGTAGATCCAACGGTAACCGAGATCCAATGTTCCGCCGAGGACGCTGAGAAGGATTCCGAATACTTGGAGCTCGCCGAAAAGATTCGTGCGAATCCGGATAAGTTCAAGAATTGGAAGAAGGTGAATAGCTGGTATATTATCATAGCCATAGCACGCTTCTGGATCCAATCACATTTCCGGAAGGAAAATGGAGACTTTTTACGCCAGTTCATAGGAAACGTGACGCTCTAGAGCGAGCTCATTGCCTCGCTTCGTCAGGTCACATGGGCATAGAAAAAACGTATGATCGACTATCTCGAGATTACTACTGGCGAGGCATGTATACAGACGCGAGAACGTTCGTGAAAGAGTGTCAGTTGTGCCAATAATACAAGATGCCACAAACAGGCCCGCTTGGCCACATGAGGAACAGAGTAGTCGAACGACCATGGTCCGTCATCTCCGCTGATCTAATGGAATTTTCGCCGAGCAAAAAGGGTTTCAAGTACTTGCTGGTCATCCAGGACTTGTTCACGCGCTGGGTGGAAGTTAAACCATTAAGACGCGCCGAGCGGAAGACGGTAGCCGCCGCGATTGAGGAATTGGTCCTTTTTATATGGGAGACGCCAATGTACTTCCTATCCGACAATGGTAAGGAGTTCGACAACAAAATTGTGGATGCAGCGTTGGAAGAACACGGAGTACGTCACGTCAAGATGCCACCATATTGGCCGTCAGCCAACCCAACGGAACGTTCCAATAGAACGCTCAAAACAATGATCTCTCAATTCGTGAAGAATGATCACCGCAATTAGGATGACCACGTCCATGAGTGTCACCATGTGAGGAACACGGCCGTGCAATCCAGCACCAGAGTCTTGCCGGCGTTTTTCAATTACGGGCGTCATCCCACTCCAGTAAAAAGCCTACGTCGAAAAATGGAGGGTGAGAAACTGATCAAGAAAATGGGAACTCAAGATTGGATGGATAAAATGAGACGCCTAGACGCGTTGCGAGATCTAGTCGTCCGCCATAACGCTGAGAATCGAGAAAAGCAAGCTGAAGCATATAACAAGGTTAGGGAGAATTCCACGTTCAGTGTGGGAGATGTAGTGCGAAGGAATGCGCATTTCCTGTCAAACGCCACGAATCGGTTCAACGCCAAGTTAGCTCCAAGATACGAGGGTCCGCTGACCATAGTAGAAGTAAAATCTCCGGTCGTTTACGTAATGGATGGACCCACTGGCCAATGGACTGCCCCAACCCACATCTCCCACCTCAAACGTTGGATCCCACCCCGAAAGACTGGCTCGATGCATGAGTAGAAATTCCGCCATCTGCCTCAACGAAGAGTAATAAAAAGTTTTTTTTGTTCTGCTTCCTTGCAGGTATAGCAGAAGATCCGCCTAGAGACCGTAGCTGCTCACCCTGCCCGGAGGAATTCCGGAGCATCGCGAGACCCGACAACCTTCTGGAGGCAACGACAGTCTGGATGTCAAACTCCCAGGTACGTCGGGCGTCTCGCGAGCGGAGTGGGAGTCGTGGACCGCTAACGTCAGACAGTGGTCTGAGCGAAGACCACTCCTCGCGCGACACTCCAGAACCTCAGCGAGCAGAACCTCAGCGAGCAAAACCACCGCAGCCACAACTAGAGAGACCAGACAGCGGCAACAGTAGCCCGCTCAATCCACACGACGATAGAGCGTCTCCCAGCATCGGTGGACCGTCGCGCCACTTAGGAGTCATTCCGCGCACCCCGATGGTGGAGAGACGCTCGCGAGATCGAAGACGCCGCGTGAGACCTGAGCCGATTAGAGCTGAAGCCACAGCCCCACGGTGCCCATCAGTGGCGACCTCACTCGCCGTGGTCGCTGAAGGACCTGAGCCAGCCCTAGATACCGGCTTGGATCCAAAGGCTGACTCCGTCAGAGCGCAAGAAGAGTTGCGGGATTGGCTGGAGCCGAGACGCACTCCGGTGCGCCAGAATTCCATGGATCCGGGAGAGTTCGAGTGGCCACCAACCCCACCAGAACTCCAACGCAGCTCGACTCCACCAAGACCCACCATCAGGAGGGACGCCGAAACGTCCCGAGGAATAGCAGCCGGGCACCCACAAGCGATGAATTCCGCGAGCCGGCGCTCATCATCGCTCCGCAGTATTTATCTGCATCGGAACGTTGCGACTTGGAAGATGCAGTGGAGTTGCAGCTGCGTCAGAACTGGGACCCGACGTTAGGATGGCAGGGATACCTGGATCGGCGGGACGAAGCAGCCAAAGCACTGCGCCCCGACCAGCCCATCCGATACCCCCAACCTTATCGGGGAAAACGGTCTCGCGCAACTTTGGAGTGGACCCCCGAGATTGCCCTGCAAATTTGCAGGGAACAGGTTCGGTCCCGAGAACACCGCCGCGCCATGGAACGCGAATACGAACTTTTGTCCGCCAGAGCCAGGGAGAGCGTTCAGGACAGGACCCCGGAACGTCGGCCGGACGTGGAGCAGGAACCCATACTTAGGCCCCACCTGGACTCCAAGCGGCGCCGACGCAACCCGAACCGACAGATGACCGTCGAAGATCACGCGGACCACTCGTGGCACGTCGACCGGGATGACTCACCGGTTCTGGGACCACACATCCTGGCTGAAAGGAGACCTTCCCCACCCGCCGATGAGGTCTTCCAGGAGGAGGTCCGTCATCTGGCCGAAGAAGCTGCCCGGGTGGCGAGATTGGAGGACCAATCTCCCTCGGCCACCGCAACACCACCGACACCGGAGCGACAGAACCCCGCGCCCAGAAGAGACGTCACTCCGACATCAAAGCCCGGACCAGTACGCAGAGGCACGAGATTCCAGTGGTTAGAGGCATTACTTCTGGACAAGGACGACCCTCCGCCTCACACCTGCTTCCGATGTTGAAAGCGTGGCCATCGATCAGCATTCTGCCCGGCTCCGAAACCGTGGTTCGACTGTTCGAACTGCGGTCGGCGTCGGGTAGCTGCTCACAACTGTCCGCGCTGTGCCACGACGTATACGCTGTGTGAGGGTCGCCCCGCACACGAGGCTCGTTTTGGCCCGTCCGTGACTGTCACCCGCCCGCCACAAGAACCAGAGATGCAGACTGCACCCATGGAGATCGAGAGGGTTCGGGATTAGCCCAATCAATCCGACGCTGTCTCCCAACCCTTCTCGACTCCACCACCATCCGCCACGACCAGGCGTGAGAACGAGCGAGGGTCATCAAGGTCACCGACTCCACCACCACCCAGCAGCGCAACCAAAGACACCGGAGAGCTCATGCGATCCATGCGCAGGTCACATGGATTGCCAGCCGCCCGGGACAAAGAAACCGCGGGGACCACAACGCAGCCCCGGCCGTTCCCGGTGCTACCTCAGGTGAGGCGCTTCGAAACACCAGCCGCAGAGCAACCCCGGGTGGAGTTGGTCTTCGCATCAGCTCCAAACCCACCACCCGCCGCAATGGCACCGATACCAGACCCAACAGTAGCACCGAGGACCACGTTGACGGCAGGCTCAGCCACGCCACAGCCCGCCACCGCCGCTGCAACCGTCAACAGCTCGGCTTCGTCCAGCGTAACCATGCCGATTCCGGGTCTGGCACGGCTGATGGCGGCCATGACCTCCGCGGATCATGAAGAGTTCCGGGCGCTGGTCGCTGTGGTAGTTACCATGCCACAGAGCGTGCAAGAACAAATGTATGCGGCCTTTTTTGACAAGATCTGCCGGGCTCAGTAGAGCCGAAGAGAATTCGCCAAGTAAGAGAGAATTTTATATCCGTCTTTTCAAAATACCCGAACCCAGGTCCTAGTAGTTAGAGAACCCTGTCCCCTTCTTTTTGGAATTTGAGTTGATTTAGCCATTAATATTATTCCATTTGAGTTTATGGTAGATTTGATTTTGATTTTTGATCGTTTAAGCAATGTATGATGATTCCGCCGAGGTAGCGATGAAGGTGGATGTGGGGGAGACGAGGCCACTCCGAATTCTTCTCACCCTGGAGGGTGAGGGGGTGAAGCCGGGGGTAATGCAACGTGAAACGTTGCAGCACGTTCCGTCTGGCCCCACAGAAGCTCTAGTCATCACCTCGGGCCCGATCAATCAAGGTCTAACCTTTTGTGTTCCACTTTTTGTCGAGGTTTCCCCGAGGTGACGAAGGAAAGACGACGACAGTATTTGAATGGGCAAGCAGCTCCCTCCACCAGCGTGGTGGCAGCACCTCCCAGCCCATCAAGCCGGGCGGCGCAGCGCCTGCGCGGGCTAGAGGGAGCCACGCCGCGCGTCGCCGGCCGGCAATCCTTGGATGGCTGCCGCCCTAGACAGACCTCCCTGTATACCGGTACGCTAAAATTCGCCACGTGTGCACCAGGACTCGACCCAGTAAGGGTCTGGTGATCGCGCCGCGTGTGTGGGACAGTTTTTGTAAGTGAAGCAATGTGAGTGCCTAGACTTGTGCCGGCATCCGCTGACACGCGGCCCCTCACACTACCACATCTCGCTCAGGGCACCCAGACCTTGGAGGGTGACCCGGCCTGGGCTAGAGAGAGAGAGATTGATTGATTGATTTAAATTTATTGAGGGCGGAGGGTAAACCCTATTTGGCCCGTTGGAGGTACAAGTGAATGTAATAATAATAATATTAATCATTGGATAAGGGCTGGTACAAGAAGGCACCAAGAGAAAGTACAAAGAGGTATCGTAAAAAGGAAATATTTGACAACATCAACAGTTCAAGAAAGTTTCAAAAAGTAATATGCTCATTATACGTGCCCGGGGGGTTCAAGGAAGGATGACAGGGCAGGTGGGATAGCGACGAGATGCTCCCGGCGAGCACGTTCTAACCAGTCGGTTTTGTCGCGTTCCAACAAGGTTTGAAGGAGAGAGCGTTTGAATGACTCAGGGGATTGTTCGGAAAAGTCTACGTCAGTGAGAGAGTTAATCAGTCTAGATGTCACGAAGGTAAAAGACTGATTGAGGGCTTCGGTACGAGGTGCTTTGTACCTTAGGAAAGTCTTATCATTTCGTTCAGATTGGCAGAGATTCGTTGAGTCTGCGGTAAGAGAAAAGCGCGTGCGAAGAAAGGTAGGGAGCTCATTTTGAATTACCGAAAAGGCCAGAGAACCTATCAAGTACTCGCGACGGCGAGTAGTTGAGAGCCACCCAAGGGCAAGACGATACGGTGTTACATGAGCGCGCCATGGCACAAACCCACTCGCGAATCTAACGCAAGTGTTCAAGAGCCGGTGAAGTTTGAGCTCTTGCTCTTTATTGAGGCCTGTTAGGAGGGGAGCACCGTAGTCAAAATATGGTAGGACCAAACTAAGGGTGGGTTGACGCTTTACAGCAATGGGGAGGGCTCTACCAAGCACACGAAGTGAATAGAGGGCGCCATGAACTTTTTTGGAAATTTGGTTGATTTGCAGTCTCCAGTTCAGGCAGGGAATTATGACCATCCCGAGAAGCTTGATTTGGTCGACATAAGGTATGATTTGACCATTTATACGGATTGGAGGGATACGCTGAAGGTCGATGGTGGATATATACTGTTGGCTGCGAAGAATAATGACTTTTGTTTTGTCTTCATTCAAACGAAGTCCGTTTTCAAGGGCCCACTGTGCTATTGCATTAGCATCATCGTTGATGAGGGTAATCTTCCTCACGAGGTCATTGGGACGGGCGTGAATGTAGATGCCCGTGTCATCGGCGTTGATTGCGTGATGGGTATGGCGAAGTACTTGAGGTAGGTCGTTGATGGCAATAAGGAACAGTAAAGGTCCTAGAACGCTACCTTGAGGGACTCCAGCAGTATTGAACTATATTTAACGGGAGTATTTAACCAATTTTCGTGTGTACCATCTTCGTGGCGCACAGCTTGAGTACGACCTGAGAGATAGCTGGCGAACCATCGAATTACACGATCAGAACTGCCTATTCTGCGTAATTTGGTAAGTATCATTTTATGAGGTAGGGTATCAAAAGCTTTGGAAAAATCAAATGATATAAATATTGTGACCATGCGTCGATCGATTGCCGTGCGAACACTTTCAAAAATGCCAAGCAAGGCCGTCTGAGTGGAGTGGTGACGACGAAAACCGCATTGGTGAGGGTCAAGAATTTTTGTCGATGAGAGATGAACAGAGAGTTGTTCGTGAACGATTCGTTCAAGAATTTTAGACATTTCTGGAAGCTGTGCCACGGGACGAGTATCAGATGGTGATTTGGGTGCTGTCGTTTTAGAAAGAGGTATGATACTAGAGCGTTTCCATTCATCAGGAAAACAACCAGAAATCAAAGAATCATTGTCAACATCCTTTATGTGAGGTCTCAGTGCAGGAAAGGCCATTCTCAGCATCGTGGATGAAATTTCATCGACGCTGATACCTGAAGATTTACTAGAAGAAAATGCCCGTTGAATATCTGATTCACTAGAAGGTTTGAAATCAAAGATAGGGACGTTGTTAGGCAGGGGTATGGCACAGATAGAATCGATGTCGGATTCAGTAAGAGCAGGTGCATTTCTCGAGACAGTAGCATAGTGTGCGTTCAGAGACGAGCCATTGAATAACATCAGCGGTGAGTTAATGCGTCTCGACAAAATGCCAAATTTGCGCAGTCCTTTCCATCTTGTCTTGGGATCAGGAGCCGCAAGGACTTTCTCTGAGATATATTCACACTTTGCTTTGGCCAAGATTGAGGTCACGTTATTACGCGTGGATCTGTAGGCCTCAAGTGCCGAAGGTGCTGTTGATCTGCGAGCTCGATTGTAAAGCCTATCGCGTTCACTCATGAGTTGCCTTATGTCAGCTGACACCCAGGGTTTTTTTGAAGAGGTTACGTTGAAGGGCTTGAGGGGTGCCAGTTGGTCGGAGGACTCTAAGGTTGTGCGAGTAAGTGGACTGATTGATTCAGTTAACTGTCCTCGGGCAAGGGAAGAGTAAGCAGAGCAGCTGTAATCAGGGAAATCAAAAGCGCTGTATGTTGGATTGATTGCTCAAGGGTTATATGTACATGGGGTGGTGGTACCAGGGGGAAAGGTGAGAGGGTTATTTACAAGGGTGCTATTTACAATGTGATCAAGTAAGTCTGACGCCTGTCGCTTGGGTAAAATCTCATCAAGTTTAGAAGAAATCGTCATGCAGAGTTCTTCCACTTTTACTTGGGCCAAATTTCGAATCCTCATCTTCATAGGGGGAGATTCTGGGTGTTGAATGCGGTAGTCGATTTCAATGAGGTCATGACCAGCCGCAAACGGTGTATCCGATCGTCGATGGGCCAACAACAAAGACGGGTCACGCAGCAAAAATAAATCAAGACAAGTGTCATGTTTAGACATGTCATTGTACATTACATGATGAGTAGGTTCGGAACTCGCAAGGTAAAGTGAGAAAGAGCTGAAAAGTGAGGTGAATGAAGAAGAAGCTGACGTGACAGTGGCCATATTGATATTGAAATCTCCGGTAACTATGACGTGATCGAAATGTGGTGCGAATTGAGAAAGGTCATTCATGAAGGAGAGGGGATAGGCTGCCGATGGTCTACGATACACAATAGAGAACAGTATTGAGCTTTGACCAACTTTTATTCCAGCAATTATGTATTCAGGCACATTAGAGAAAACATCAGGTGACGTTGACAGTATCTTGACTATAAATTCGGATCGAGCGTAAAAAGCTACCCCTCCTCCTTCTTTACCAACGCGGTCATGATGATGAAGTGTATAACCAGGAATATGAAAGACATTGGCTTCAGCTTGAGATGAGAGGAACGTTTCAGAAACTGCGATAATGTTATAGTCACGAGAGGAAGAATGGAGCTCGAGTATATTGAAATTGGCACTGAAACGATTTATATTTATATGAGCAACCGTAATAAACGATCGCATAGTGGCGTGACGAGAACTTAGCGGTGGCGACAGACTATTTTGATGTCAATTGGATCCAGTATGTTCCATTGGGATATTATTCGACAGAGGTTGAAGCTTGTTCAGGTCGTTGATAGACAAAATAGGAATGGCCTGTTCACCTGGCCCTGGGCGCATGACAACCGTGAGATTACGTCGCACGGGTCTGAGGTACCCAAGCGCTTTAGATTTTGCTAAAGCTGCACGCCAGATACTATAAACATCGGCAGGCAGAATGGGATTGACAAAAATCTTTGTAGGGCCTCCGATACCGAAAATAGATAGTGCAGTTTTATCTTTAAGGTTGAAGGATTTCGACTCGACAAAATCGCATACGGTTGGGGAAAAGAACTTTGCGACAACATTGATGCATTCAGGTCGAGTTGCCGCCGGCTGATTAGATGTTTCGGGGCGCGCACGCGGTGCAGGCATATCCCAACGCCGAGCGGGAAGAATAGCACCAACTGAATCAGCGCAGCCCATCTCACTGAGAATTTCCAAAACTATTTCGCGATCAGTCATTTGAATATCCTTAGGAATGCCAGAGAAACGGATTTCACATGAATCTACTTGCATGCGAGTTGAAAGCATTTCAGATTGAATATTAGAAATAGTCTGGGACTGCTCGCGCTGAGTATTGACGACATCTGAGAGATTGCTGTTCACTTGAGTAAGCTCAGCCTGAATTCCACCTTGCGATGAGTTAAGTGCAGCACTAAGTCTACGAATATACTCTGGAATCGTTTGGTCTTGCGCTAACTCGGCAAACAACGCTTTCGAGTCATCCATGGCTGCAGTACAAATAGAGGATGTACAAGCGACTCTAGCGCGGGACTCAGCTGAGATCGGCGGGGAAGAGGCAGAACGTTCACGCGAGCCGCGAAGTGGTGTGCCGTGAGTAGATGGGGCAGAGAGTGTGGAGTGAGGGGAAGGGACAGCTGTTAGATGTTGGTCTTCTACAGTGGGAATGAGCGTGGAGGTAGGGAGATGTGTACCCGAGTGCGAGCGCGAGTGAGACGGCGATAAACCTGGGGCCACAGAGCAGGGAGGGCACGTATAACTCGCGTTTACAGGTGTAGATATTGATGTACAAAAGTTATGAATGAGTCCAGCGCAACGCACACACTGTCTCGAAATATCACCTCTTTGAACAGTTTTGTTGCAGACCGCACACACGTTTTTTAAACCACTATTCGAAGCACTCATCACTCGCGGTTGAAAAACATAGTCTCACTGCAGGCAAATTTGATTTAGCAGACGACAGAACGACGATAATCACAGGAAAAGTTGTCTGCTACAGTGAATCAGCTCTGCACATCTGAGGGCGCTGGCGTGTGCGTGAGCTCCTTGGTAGCCACGACAGATTTGTAAAAATGGCGACTAACCTCAGATTTTGGTCGACAGATATTTCATCTCCCCGGCTCGTAAAATGAGCCGCCCGTAGAATGCTCAGTAGCGCAAAGAGCCGGCAGGAGCCTGAAATACCTGTAGAAAACACTCTCTGCAGTGGAGTATGAGGGCAACTGGTTAATAGAACTCGATAAGCAAGAGCGATGTGAATAGCGTGTAGTTGCGACACCTACCAGAGAGAGAGATTGATTGATTGATTGATTGATGTGTTTATTCACCCGGGGACAATGGGTCCCATAGGGCATAAAATTGATACAATTCATATTTATAAAAATAATGATGATAGAAACTTAGATCTAATGACTTAATAACAGTAACGAAGCTCTATTCTTAATGAAATAAATAAATATATATATATATATGTACATATCCACGCATCGATGAAATGATACACAACTGACGAGTTGCCATTGACATTACCCGTTGACCTCAAGGAATAATCTCAACTGTTGACATCAGTCAAGCCCGACTCCAGACTAGTAAGAAATTGTCGAGTTGCACTTTTGAAAACGTTCAGTGAAGTACTGTTTCTTGGTAAAGTAGTGATGCTCCGAGGCAATTTGTTCCAAAAAGAGGAAGCAGAAACATAGAATGAGTTTCTTAGCGCAGAGGTATGATGACTCGGGATCAAAAGGTCGCCAGTCTGGAGTCTTGCCGATCTGTGTATACTCGTGTTACAAATCTCAACAATGTTCTTCGCTAGATATGAGGGCTTATTCGTCTTCAGAATTTGGAACATAGAACTGGCTAAAAAGTATTCTCTCCGCGCCTTTACCGAGAGCCATCCTAATCGTAAACGGTAGGGAGTTACATGATCACGCCAAGGGATGTTACCAAAAACAAAACGAGTGCAAGCATTTTGAGCTCGTTGAAGTCTGGTGTTTTGCTCGTCGGTAAGGTCATGGTAAACGAGGCAGGCATAGTCGAAGTAAGGAAGGATGAGGGTTTGGATGAGGGATTTTCGTAAGGAGAAAGAGAGTGCATGCTGGTGAGGACGAAGCTGTCGCAGTGTTCCAAAAACTTTTTGGCAGATATGAGAGACGTGCTTCTTCCAGGACAAGTCGGCTGTCATCCAGATACCGAGATTTTTCACTTCGGACACGAACTCTATGGGCGTACCGTCGACAGTGATTGGGGAGAGTGCACTCATATTCAGAAGTCGTAGGTTCTCGGCACTGCCCAGGATCATAACTTTAGTTTTCTTGAGGTTCAAACTCAATCCGTTGGCGATAGCCCACGAGTGAATGGCATTTGCGTCTTCTTCGATTAATCTGAGTGTCTCCTCAATCTCGTGGCGGTGACAACTTCTATAGATCTGCGTGTCGTCGGCATATATCATGTGCTTGGAGTAGCGTAAGACTCGAGGCAGGTCATTGATGAAGATGGAAAACAAGAGTGGACCCAGGACTGATCCTTGCGGAACGCCTGCTGTTGTATTTATCCAGTCAGAAATTGTTCCACCATCATCAATGACCGCCTGGCACCGGTCAGCAAGATATGTGAGGAACCAACGCACTGTGAGATCGCTAACTTGGAAAGCTCGTAATTTTTGGATTAGAATTTCATGAGGAATTTTATCGAAAGCTTTGGAGAAATCGAAAAGGACCAAAATGGTGAACATCGATTTGTCTATACCTCTCCGCACATCATCCAACACCCCAAGCAAGGCCGTCTGGGTGCTGTGACCTTCTCGAAATCCGGCTAGACATGGATCAAGGAGCTCATAATCTTCAATAAATTGTTTGAGTTGGTTTGATACAACTTTTTCGAGAATTTTGGAGCACTCAGAAAGCCTTGCTATGGGTCTCAGATCTGATAAGTCTGCCAAGTTGTTTGTTTTCGGAATAGGCGTGATGAGAGTACGCTTCCATAGATCGGGAAAGGAGGCGTCAATTATGCTCGAGTTGAATATGTCCGTGAGTGAATCTATAATGGTTGGGCATGATGTGCGTAGAGTTTTCAGGGAGATGTAATCGATCCCGAATGTCTTCGATTTCATGGAGTGAACTATGCGTGCAACTTCCTCACTGCTGGTAGGTGATAGTGAAAATATTGGGATACTGGATAGATGCGATTGGGAGATTGTGTGAGGGAGAGGGTATGTCATATGGATTGGCGGGGGACAGGATATCGAGGCAAAGTGGGCATTAATAGCTGCAGGGGAGAATGTTCTGAACGGGGAGGGAGGACGTGACGATACTATGCCTAGGTTGTTGAGGGAGTTCCATAGTCGGTTTGAGCTTTGAGCAGCCTCGATTTGACTAGCGTAGTACTGGTTTTTGGAAGCGCGTAGTAGTTTTTGAACATTTGATCTGGCAGACCGGTATTTCTGCATTAACTCGGTGGAATGAGTATTTCGCGCTTTCCTGTAAAGATTATCACGCTCTTCCATCAAGTCACGGATAACCTTGGTCACCCAGGGTTTATTGCGAGCTCGGATCTTGTAGACTCTCAAAGGTGCCGATCGGTCGAGAGCCTCGGTAATTACTTGATTGAACATTGAGACTTTATCGTTAATATTCCCAAGGTTAGGAAGAAGTGTGAGTCCAGCCGACAGATCACTGTGGTACCGGTCCGGGTCGAAATTTCTAAAATCGCGCTTAGTAATAGTAACCGGCTGTCTGATGACTCGTTCAAATTTGAATAGGATCTCGATCCTGTCGTGTCCTATGGTGAAAGGAACGTCGGTTTTTGTATATTGCAAAACGTGATCAAGCGAGTTCACAAAGAACAAGTCAATCCATGTATGTGCTATTTGGCTCTCGGCATTGAGGGCATGGTGAGTTGAGTCGGATGGTACAAGCTCCAATGAGTAATCTTTCAAATATTTGTGGATAAATTTGGATTTGGAATCGGAGATTGACATGTTACAGTTGAAATCACCAGTGATGACAACGGATGTATACTTTGGTAACAGTAGAGATGAATTGTCGAAGAATTCGGCTGGAAGACATGCATTGGGAGGTCTATAGACAACTGCAAACAATAGGCAATGATCCCCACTCTTGATTTCACAGATCAGGTACTCTGGTTGGTTAACGCGTGAGGAGTCAGATTTAATAAGAATTTTGAGGTTAACTGAGCTGGCAAAATAAATAGCGATGCCTCCTCCAACACGGCCAGTCCTGTCATTGCGAATTAGAGAGTAATTGTTTATGTTTACACTGGCATCGGTGTCAATTTCTTCCAAGCGACTCTCTGTGACAGCAAAAATATCTTGAGGGTGATCATGAAGGAAGACTTCTACATTTGTATGATACTTTTTCAGACTATATAAATTAACATGTGAAATTCTGAGGTATGACTCAGTTACTTGCTTTCGAGTATGATCATCAAACTATTTTAGAGATATCGCCATCATGCGCAATCATTATTCTTTCCGACTGGGCGTTCTTACGTACGTAAATTGAGCCACTTCTGACCCATACTCGTTCGTAACCTTTTGACTTAGCAGCGGCCCGAACTTTACCAAGTAGCTTGTAAATGACAGGAGGCAAGAACTCATTAAGGAACAATTTTTTCTGAAGTTGTTCAGTAAACTCCGGGAATATTTCAGATGCAGGCAAATCTCCGTGAGTTATCTTGCGACGCATGATCTCGTCTCTGATTTGAACAGATTTACATCTGATGAAAAGGGTAAACATTCCATCTGGTGGCGAGCCCGCATTCGCCGAACCACTTGCCGTTGTTTGGGTACGACGGTTGGTACGAATGATATCGGACGCAAAATTTAACGCGTCAATTTTAGAGAAAATGCGTTCCAAAATTTCAGAATCAGAAAGAGTAGTTGCTGTTGGTAGTCCCGATATGACAATGTCAGCATTGGCGCTCGAGTAAGTGTTTTGGGTAACGGGATTGGCATTTTTCATACTATCCAGCTGTAAATATACGCGAGATAAACGGTCTTCAAGATCCTTGAGCCGCGTTTCTTGATTCAAAATCATTGTGGTAAAGTTACTTAGCTTATTCTCAATGGCTTCAATGCGACTATTGCTCTGAGTATTTTGGTCCATAATTGTGAGCAAGTTATGGAATATGGCTGTCATTTTCTCGTCTGAATTGAGCGAGGTGAATTTAGCAACAGTTTCATCGCGGGTCAAAGCTTGAGGCTGCATGGTTTGAGAATCAACCGAGGGCTGCATTGTGACCGTAGGTATACTACTATTTATTTGAGTGGTTTGAGTAATACTCCCACTAGGCAAACTTTGAGTTGCGGAGCTAGTGGGGTTGAAAAAAAGGTTGTTTGAGCCAAGAGAAGTTGATGGGAAAGTGAATATGGGAGTGCTCGGACCGTTCATCACGTTGTTGATATCAGAGTTCCCACGACGTGAATTAACGTCAACTTTTGTACGTAAAAAATAGTTCACACAACAACGATTTGCATTCGTGGTCTTAATGTAGGCACGGGCACACCCAGTATGGAAAATAGAATTGCACTCTTCACAAACAAATACACAGTCTTTAACGTTACCACCACATCGCTTGCAAGGAGGCATTCGAACGCGTTTCTAAGACTCTAGTTCACTTTAACAGCTGATACTATAACAGACTTATACAAATGTATATGTAAGCGGGTCACGGTCAATTTGGACAATGGACTGACATCTAGCGGATGCTAATGAAGTTAAGATGGATGTGCTTCTATCGACTAGGCTGGTAAAGTAGAGCACGATCTTATCACCAAGTAATTGGTAGGATGTTGAATATGGATCCGATAGATGGCTCTGCTAGGACTGTTTTGACACCCACTCACACACTCACGGACAGCTCTGTGTGAGTTTGTGACAACTCTAATAAAACTATATTAAAACACTGTTTGTTAAAAAGATGGGCATACACTTATCACACAGTTAATTTATGGGTCACACACTAAAAACCTGACGGGTCACTGATGTAGTGAGGACATCTCAGCAAACATCAGCACAGTAACACAGCTAGCCTCTGAGGTTACAATCGTAGGCTGTGGTAGATGATGACGCAGCAGACGAATTTCATGGCGCCAAGCTCCTTCTCTCGTGGCAACGTAACCTCAATTCCAGGAAGAGATCGCCCAGGGAATTGAGATTTTTGGAGATTCACTGATTTCCTCCAGGAGATAACACTTGTGGGTGTCTATTGCAATATATGGCTTGCACAAAGCTGGAAAACAGCAGGCCCGAAGGCAGATTGAGGCAGAAAATGTCCAAATTTTTGGGAGCGTTGAATGGTACGTGTGTTCAGTATACTCACCAGAGAGAGAGAGAGAGAGAGAGAGAGAGAGAGAGAGAGAGAGAGAGAGAGAGAGAGAGAGAGAGAGAGAGTTCAAGAAGAGGACGACCCCAGCATGTCAGTCATGCGGGGACGAATGGGATGACGCCGAACATGCCCTGTTCAAGTGCAGCGACACCCGGAGAGAGCGCGCCGAGCTGGATGAATGGCTGGGTGCTCAACTAACACCTGAGAATCTCGTCCCGTACTTACTCCGCAACCAGGAGACATGGGATAGACTCACCGGATACATCAAGCTGGTGATGACCCACAAAGAGGAGAAAGAGAGGGAAGTAAGGCGCCTCGAAGCAGGCGAATTACAGTGACTCTGCCGATTGAAACAGAAGAGGCCCAAATGATTCCAGGAGGAATCTGATGCACTGAAGAGGGAAGGAAGAAGAAAGAAGAGAGAAGAAAGAAGAAAGAGAGGGAACAATGAAGAGTGAAGATAGAAGATGCCGACAAGTGGCCGAAGAGAGAAGAGGGAGAAGAGGAACGCTCGCAATCGAGCGCGAGACATGCCGCTCATCCTGAAGTAATGCTCACGCGGTTCCGGGATGAGATAGTAGATGCAGGTGGATCTCCTTCTTGATTGCCCGATGCCCTAGGTATCGGACATCGAGGGGAGAGGGATATTACACGGCCGGGCCCACCTCTCGGTGGGCCCCACCCAAACCCGTGTCCCGCCTGGTATGGCCTGCGTGGGCTATGCGTAGTCCGCGTAAGCTGAACCAGTCCGGTGTCTGGGGACGGATCCGAGGGATCCTGAGGCAGATTTTGCCCTCTAACCACCTTAAAAAAAAAAAAAAAAAGAGAGAGAGAGAGAGAAAAAACAGAAGAGGTCCAAATGGTTCCAGGAGGAATATGATGGACTGAAGAGGGAAGGGAGGAGAGAGAAGATCGAAGATCGAAGATCGACGAAAGAAGAAAGAAGAATGAAGAATGAAGAGATGGAAGAAGATCGAAGAAAGGGAAACAACACCTGTGAGTCGTGAGAAGAGAGACGCTCGATCCTGAGCGCGAGACGCTGCCGGCCCTGAAGTAATGCTTACGCGGTGCCGGGGCCGGATTGGTAAGTTGGTGGATCTCTCCCTTGTCCAATGACCGGTGTCAACGGAGAAGGAAGAGAGGGTTTATCCGGTTCGGATGGCCGTATCGATGCGGATTTCAGCCCGGAACTGTTGGGGAGGTGCTGGCCAGCCGTGTTTGGCTGACCGGTGCCTCTCCTTCGTACGTCGCAGCGTATTCGCCCTACAACCACCTTAAAAAAAAAAAAAAAAAAAGAGAGAAAGAGAGAGAGAGGGAGCAGCAGCAGCAGCGAAATCAGCCCCAGAGTTTATCCACCCTTATCGTGACCCCTCGGGCGGAGAGTCGTGTCCAGGGCCACCGGATGGCCTATCCCCCAGCTTGCAACGCGGTGGGTCCTTCTTGTCCGCCGCCTCATCGCGTCGTAGCCGTGTCCCTCCAACTCACCGCGCTCATATTCGTATGCACGTTTTATCCAGATTGGGCCACGCGTCGTCGCAGTGGCCATTTTGAGTATTAATTCGAACTTCCGGAGACGAAGACGCGGAAAGTTGGAGAGGGACGGGCCCGCCGGCTGGGGAATAGCTCCCACGCCTCGCGAGTTAGCTCCGCCCACAATGTATATGGGTGATTCCGCCGCAACAGTGCAGTGAGTAATTTCGAGTCAATGTACATGGGAATTTCCGCTATGAAGTGAATTTTTGGTATTGTGATTTTCTTTGAGTTTATGGAGAAACTGACAGTTCAATGACAGTTTTCGCCACAGATGGCGTTGTAAATAGGTTTATTGGCATGCGTGCCTCGAGATGCGATTTCTAATAGCAAAAAATGCTGATTTTGTATTCTCGTAATTCGGAGAGTGATTATTGAATTCGTTCTTTTACCAGTGTCCATAGCGTCTTTTCCGTGATTTTTCAGGTGCTCCCAATCTCTCCCTGCCATCTCGCCCTTCGAGGCGCGGGGTACCTGGCCCTCACCTGATCCGGCCAGTGAACCAACTCGTGTGGGGAATTTTTACAATTCAGATATTTCTCATCACCTGAGAACTTTATCTTGACAGCACCATTACAAGTGGAGTTGGGAATATTTGCATGCATTCAAGTCAAATTTCATGAACTAATTCCAAATTTTGATTTTCAAAACACAAAATTGTACTACTCCAGAATTCTTTGCTTATAGCTAAAAATTATTCATCTTGAAATTTATTACACTGCTGCATATTAAGAGATGGTTTTCATGGATCAGGTATATAGGAATTTTTGGGGATTGCCTACATGCCACTATTCATAGCTCATATTTGTCAATTCGAGAATTTTCAATCATTACCACAGCCAAGTGTTGAAATCTTCCCCCCCCCTTCCCACTTTACTTTTTCCAAAAGTGTAACTTGGCGAGTATGGCCATCCTTTTCCCCTATCACTACATCTGGGGTCAAAATATGAATTTCAACTCTTGAGGGTCATAAGATCAAGGAAAACATGTCGAGTAATCATTTAGGAGAAACTGGACGTGAAACGAATAGAAAGAGATTGAAAAATATTAATTCCAACTCTTGAGAGCTATGAGATCAGGGGAAACATGTCGAGTAATTATTTAGCCGAAACTGTGCATGAAACGAATAGAAAGAAATTGAAAAATATTAATTCCAACTCTTGAGAGTTATGAGATCAGGGAATACATGTTGAGTAATGGTTTCGCGAAATCTGAGCGTGAAACTCATTGGAATGGATTGATTTCACTACGATTTGATGACCTCTGCAATTTTGACTCAACTTGAGTTACTCACCATCTCTACTGACTTTCAAACAAGAACAATTGATGCGGTATTAAATTTTCTTATTGCTTCCGATTTTTTTCCATTGGTCTGGATGAAGTATCATGTTCAATACATTTCGTAATCAAAAGAGATGGTGAGTAACTCAAGTTGAGTCAAAATTGCAGAGGTCATCAAATCGTAATGAAATCAATCCATCCCAATGAGTTTCACGCTCAGATTTCGCAAAACCATTACCCAACATGTATTCCCTGATCGCATAACTCTCAAGAGTTGGAGTTGATATTTTTCAATTTCTCCCTATTCGTTTCATGCACAGTTTCTGCTAAATAATTACTCGACATGTTTTCCCTGATCTCATAGCTCTCAAGAGTTGAAATTAATATTTTTCAATCTCCTTCTATTCGTTTCACGTCCAGTTTCTGCTAAATAATTACTCGACATGTTTTCCTTGATCTTATGACCCTCAAGAGTTGAAATTCATATTTTGACCCCAGATGTAGTGATAGGGGAAAAGGATGGCCATACTCGCCAAGTTACACTTTTGGAAAAAGTAAAGTGGGAAGGGGGGGGGGAGATTTCAACAATTGGCTGTGGTAATGATTGAAAATTCTCGAACTGACAAATATAGGCTATGAATAGTGGCATGTAGGCAATCCCCAAAAATTCCTATATACCTGATCCATGAAAACCATCTCTTAATATGCAGCAGTGTAATAAATTTCAAGATGAATAATTTCTAGCTATAAGCAAAGAATTCTGGAGTAGTACAATTTTGTGTTTTGAAAATCAAAATTTGGAATTAGTTCATGAAATTTGACTTGAATGCATGCAAATATTCCCAACTCCACTTGTAATGGTGCTGTCAAGATAAAGTTCTCAGGTGATGAGAAATATCTGAATTGTAAAAATTCCCCACACGAGTTGGTTCACTCGCTCCTCACCAAGGAATAATGCCAACTATCAAAGCGACTGAGTAATCTGTGACGAACAAATGAAACATAGAATCATGGCAATACATGTGTTCTCCAACATTATTTGAAAACCAAAAACTAGAACAAATTTCAATTTGGACATCGGTAACTTGTGATCTTTTAAGAACTTGGAGTATTACGCGTGAACTCACTTTAAGAATGAAAATTCACTAGCATTATGTGAGAAGTACTTGGATTCCAGATAAAATTATCCCCAAAGTACATTCAGATGAATGCATGGATTCACTTGCCACATTGAATGACTTTTCAACAGAGAGTTTTCCCAAGTTAAATTTTCAAATTTGCACCAAGAGCGTCTATGACACTTTGATGAAGTAGATGAATCATGTACGATAAGTTTCTAGACCTATTTAGAAATGACCTATGCCAGCTACTTTCTAATCAAGTCTCTAGCAAGAATTTGAGTGGCACGTCAAGACAGTAAAGACCCATATGACCACGAGTAAGAGTCTAACAGAGACTATTGGATAAGAGTGGAACACAATGGTAATGATGTTACACAAAAATCACTGGAGCAGCACCAGAGATCACCGCACATCACAACAACTGTTTATGGTCAGTCGCTCATCAGCACTGACTAGTCTCACAACATCTAAATGTGAGAGACGATCCCTCTTGTGTTAAAGATAAATAAGTTTTTGGTGCTATACGAAATGCAGCTTGAAAGATACTTCTTTGGCTGCAATCTGATTCTTCAACTAGACTAGATTATGAAGACTTCTTAGAGTTACACAATTTATAGCTCCAGAGGCGGGTCTGTCTCAAGTGGAAACTGAGAGTCAATATACGTTTATGATGTAGATTGATACTGGCACCCACACTTCCTTGAGATCAAATCCCAAATCCTCCAGATAGATTGAAATATATTCTTTCGACACTACTGCACAAAAGCGAGAATGCCACATATTTCTCAGCCTTTGCCCCATCATGTTTCAATCGCACTACAAACAAGATAGCACACATCATGTCATGTGCCTCTTTTACTTGTGGACCAACAATCACGATTGGCATCGATTGGCATTCAAAATCTTTCCTGTTACATACTCATGCTGTACTCGTCAGTACTGGTACTCGTGCTGGAAGTGAACACTCTCAGTTCTCGGTTCTGAATATAAAGTATAAATCGTCTGCTACAGCCTGCAAGTGTGAGATACTTATGCGGGTCGCTCGTTCACGCGCACAAGGCTGATTCGTATCACACCGATGCATGTCGACTTCGAGATGAGTCGAATCTCGAAAGTGACGGGAGACGAAAATCCACGCCGAATTTCGTCGGGCAGGGTCCAAATTTTCGAGGTCGGAAAACAAAGCTGTTAGATGCTATCCCGGCAGAACAAGCTAGTATTTGGTTAGAAATATGACCAAGCTCGCGGTTATTGGTGTGCATCGTGGCTGGTACCCACTAAAATCCACAATAATCTATGATCGAGGGAGAGGGAGAGGTTAAAAAAACCCAACTTGGTGTATATAAGGCACGGCAGCGCTGCGAGTTTTTTTTCTTATATACTCGCCAGTGAGGCGCTACCGCGCTTTTTGATACAAATAAGGTGACAATGACTGGCTCCCCCAGCTCTATTTACTTGGAATTATATTTGTACTTTCGATATTTTGCCACCATGCAAATAAAGGTTATTCATCTATCTATCTATCCCCATCGTCCTACAAGATCCATAAGGCACCAACCTCAATATTCATCATCAAGGACGAAAAATTCACAATGTCTCTCATGATTTTTTATATTATTTTCTTACTCTCTCTCTCTAGTACTAACGAACCAAATCATTCCAAATAAATACGCGAAATATCATCACTCGTGAGGAACTAAATGCTGGATCCGATTTCAGCCTGGGTAGAAGAGTGGTAAAGATAGACGACACTGCGATTTCATGCAGGATACCTCTCTTTCTCTACTACTTGTCCCTCTTTGCTTCATGCTAGAGGATCGTCACTGTTCACGAATTACGAATAATTGGTTCCTATACATTTGATCGAATGAGAGTGGGCATGCGTTTTGTTTTGGGGGCATGGTATGTGATGCTACACCATTCACCCAATTCGTACACAAGTTTGTGAAACTGGAAAAACATTCCAAGTGAGCTGTTCCGTCCTTCTAGGGTGGTTCGCGCAGATTTTGACTAAACCGGGAATGGGTCTGGAAGGAGAATCGTGGATAAATCCATGAGGAATCATAATCCGTCAGGGAAAGAGGTGGGCGCCGATGAAAATCAAAAGAAATATCATTTGAGAGAAAAAAAAACCGAAAGGCATGTATTCTTATGGGATCAGCGAGTATAAACGAGACCACGCGCAAACCTTCACCATCGATGATGACAAGAGAAATCGACGATATTCTGCATGGCGCGTCCAAAGATATTGAAAAGATAACAGGTTGCCAGCGTGGATTTTGAGTGAATTGAGTTCAAAGTGAATTTCGGGACGCTATGGCGCGGAGCAGCCCCCGCTTGGTGTTGTGAGTATACCTTTATTCACGTCAGGAGCGGACCGGACGGAAGAGAGGCCCGACCACCTGCGCGCGAGGGCCTATGCATCTTACGGCACCACGCGCGCGAGATACATTAATGAAAGGAACTGATGCAAAAGACATGGATGAAACTTGTCCGTCGTGGGCTGGGTTATTCTTGATTTGTACAGTACCCGTCAGAATGGATCATGCATAGTAATACAGAATCGATGATAACTTCAAAACGTTCTATCGTATGAAAATTTTCAGAAAAGTATATTGAGGACCATGAAAAAACCTATTGATTTAGCGGTTCAAGAATCTTTCCAAGGAGTTTTTTCGTGTCGATAATCAATGTGGAGAATCGTAAGAAAAAGCACTTGCAGTGGATCACCTATAATTTCAACAAGAAACGTCCGATCACGGAAATTCTAATGGGATGTTGTAGATCGTTGCGAAACCTACGAGTTTGTCATGAGAGGTTTCTTCCTACGATTTCCCTGGTCCGAACCACGAGATACGGGAAGAAAACTTCCTAATACATAATTCCTTATGGAGATACTGGACGAGCCAGCTCCACTCACTCAGGCGCTGTTTCACCGTCAAGAACCACCCCAAAAATTATCGAATTGCGTGGTTTTCTTGTAAAATTGTCTGGAGACCTTGCCATCAGATTTCCACTTGGATGCGATCAACAGTTGTTCCCGTTACTTTCACTCTAAAAACTTACTCAATTCCATATAAGCTTCTCCAGGTTACATTTAGGCAAGAATCTGTCAGCATTTTTCGAAAAAGCTAGACGATTTTACGTCGAAACCATGCGACCCGATGATTTTCGGGGTGATTCTTGACATTAGAACAGCGCTTGAGGAAATGGAGCTAGCGCGTGGTCCAGTATCCCCATAAGGGGCTATGTATCACGAAATATTCTTCCTAGAGCTCGTGGCTCAGACCAGAGAGGTCGAAGAGGAAACTCCCAATAATAAACTTGTAGGTCCTTGGACAATCTACAACATCCTGTTGGACTTTCTGGGATCGGACAACTCTCGTTAAAATTACAAGTAATACGCTGCAGGTATTTCCATTCCAATTTCCTGCAACAATTATCAGCACGAAAAAATTCTTGAGAAAATTTTTGGTCCCATAAATCGATCAGTTTCTTTGTGATCTTGGAGATACTCCCCTCAAAATTCCCGTACAATTGATGATTTCAGTGTGATCGTCGATCCTGTAATACTATGCATGATCTAATGGTATGGAATGATATTCGGCTGCTGTACGAGTCACTGGTGTTATTTATTAGAATGAACAACGTTTCGACAACAAGTTTGTCATCCTCATCAGATCTGAAAAATTTTTTGTATATCGGTGTTAACAGAGAACTATGGGCAAATCACAATACGAATTTTTTTCTTCATACATACCTTCAAAAGCATCCAATGAAATTCCATTCGTCATAGTATTTAACTCCAATTTTTGACGAGAGTCAAGCGTCATCGTGTATATAGGAATGATTCTACTATTATAAATGTGCCTGTCTGGATGTGTAGAACTGTATTAGTATTCGTACGCTATTACATCAAATTGAGCAGTCTGCACTTGCATACCTGTTGAACACGTTATACACAGCACATATGAGGTAGACACAACAATCCAATCATTGCCACACTTATTTAGACAGGGCAACTTATAAAAAGTGACACAAACAGTTAGAACAAGATGAATGAAAATTACCAGATAGGTTTTTCAGTCTGAACCATTGAACTAATTAGTAGACATTTTGAATACTATTGATATATAAGACGACATCTGCAGTGTATTCGTCATCACTATTGGATGATGAATTGCTGATGAATCGATGACCCACAATCCCCACTTCACCAATCATTCGACATTACTTTCATAACACCACACCATAGTAAACTAATTTTTTGATCTCAGTCTTTGTTCTTTCATTTCTCCAAGGAGAAGTGCATAAGAACGATGTAAATTCATCGTGTCATCTTGTTTGTTGATTGGTCTTCTTTCTGAATGTATATGAATCATCTCGGAGATGAGTTCTTTTTCCAGTTACTTTCGGAATCAATAATATCAACCTTATCAGAATTGAATTCATGACCATCATCACGCATATGGTCATTAATGGCATAATTCTCATCTACGTTATTTGCATGGGATCTATGTTCGTTTACACCTTCTCTTGCATTTCTCTTGGATTCACCTACGTAAGATGCTTCACAATTTTCAAAGTTAATGCGATATACAACATTGACCTGATCCAAATCGTCCGTTTTATCTTTGCCTCTCTTAACCCTTAGCTGGCGCCGCTCCGCCAAATAACATAGCTGGCTGACTGGGGTTCATTACACCGCAGTCAAAAAATTGCTGCTGTAGCTATTATATTGAATATTTAGACTTGAAAATCTTTTGTAGCTTTTTTAATATGTTTTTCATGAGCCAGTGTAGCCAGATAATCTCCAAGGTCAGATAAAAAATTCCAAAAAATACAAATGTCCCAAAAAATGCAAAAAATCACCTTTTTCACAAAAAAAATTGTGAACGCCGCAATTTTCATCCAAATGAGCTGAAAATTTCACTGAGTCATCTCGAGATTGGGTCAATTCAAGGAAAAGATAGCGCGAGGGTGGATCTAAAAAAAAGGTATTTATTCTGACATATTTCGACGCATGAATTAAGAATTTTTATTCTCGCCTAATATGATGGAATGAAGACCTCCATTGAAAGATTGACCACTGGACCATTTTTTTCTCATATCTACTTGATCTTGAGATAACTCAGATGAATTTTCAGCTCATTCTATTGACAATTGCGTCTCTAGAATATTTTCAGTGGAAAGGCCTTTTTCTGCCATTTTTTGCAATAATTTATTATTGCATTCAACATGCACTCAAAAATAGCGCGCACAGCTGGCTCTATGGGGTGTGTTGAACCCCACGGCCATTTTGCTTGGCTGTTGCAGAGTGAGACGCGCGCCAAAACTAGCGCTATGTGCACGGTCGGTAAGTGGCACATTTTGACTACCAACAAATGTCACTCTGAGCCCGGGAAACTTCGAATTACGCGCGTGGCGTACTCATGAAGGAGGCCTGGGGTGTAATGCACCCCACAGGGACAGCCGAGGGTTAATTATGTTACTCAGATTGTTATTAGACTTGGGAATGCATCTGACATGAAGTCGACTAACCCGGCTGAAATCCTCTCATAGTGATCTTTGACATACGGCAAACTTACTACAATTGGTTTTTTCTTTGAAATTCTATATCTCTCACTATTGTTATCACGATTTTCTTTTTGAATGCTTTGTATACGTTTCTTGACGTGAAATTTTATGAAAGGCACAGGATAATTATGATCGATCAATATTCTTCCAACCATTTTTATGTTCTTATCGTGGAACTGTTCCTCCGACATTCTCACAGCTTTATCGACCAGCGAATAAACCATGGCTTCCTTATGTGCAGGGTGATGATTGGATTGGAAGATTAATATCCTACCCGAGTATGTTGGTTTGTGAAATCAATCAGTTATTAACTTTCCTCCATCTCTGATAACTAGCAATTCTAGGAAGCTCATCCGGTCATCTTTCTCAAGTTCATGAGTGGATTTCAATCTCTGGTCGTATGGACTGGATATATTTAGCATCATTCTCATCTTATCTTTCGGGATAACAGTGAAAATATCGTCAACATATCTGAAATAAACCAATGGTTTGAAGTCCAGTTCACTAAGACAATAATTTTCCAAATCTTACATTACTATATCAGCAAACTTTGGTGATGGGGGTGAACCCATAGGTGTGCAATATTTTTGCCTAAAGTATTTACCTTGGAATTGAAAATAAGTATTGTCCATAAGAAACTCCACAGCTTCTAGGAAATCTCTCATTGGTATGTCATATTCACTATGAATTGAATTGAATCTTTCTACTATAGCTTGGGTAACATGATATTTTTCTACGTTCGTAAACAAGTCCGAAAAAAGACATGATCTGACGGAATTTCGATGACTGATATTTCCTCCTTGGAATCTGGACTGTCTTTGATATAAGACTGTGGCTTGACTAGGCTGGTCTGTAACATTTCGTCTATGATCTTGGCAAGATAGTAAATAGGAGAATTAACACACGATACTATCGGTCTTAGTGGTATAACAATTTTGGGAATTTTTTGGTAATGCATAAATCTTTGGTAGAAGGGTATCTGTTTGCGTTGCAGCATCCTTGTGGTATATGCGATTGGAATATCTGCTATCGTTCCATTTGTTCATTAGATTTTTGGTTAATGTGCGAAGTTTGCTGAGGGGATTATATTTAACTAATTCATATGTCTCAGAATCATTCAATAATTCATTCATTTTACTGATGTAATCCAATTTTCTCATGGCAACTGTTACATTGCCTTTGTCAGCCATAGTGAAAATTATGTCACTTTCCTTAGAGAGAATTTCAGCTTGTCTCAAATTATGTCTGGAAATTCTATCATCATAAGTTCTATGTTTGGTTTTATCACTACTTATCAAATAATCTTGTATCACAGTGCTTCTATCATTCTTCAATTCATCACTCATATCCCAATGATTCAGACTTCCTTCAACATTTTTCATGGATTCAATGATATCTGTGTGATTCAATGTATGATTGTTCCTGTTGAGTTTTGGGCCTGATGCCAGTATCTCAGCTACCTCAAGTGGGATTTTTTCGTCAGTGAGATTGTAAAACCACTTATTGATCTTTTTATTATTTGAATTGGATTTGAATTTACTAGTCTGCGTCATGAGCGTGAAACTACGTAAATTTGGCGGGAGAACATTAGGTGAAAGTTTCTTACTTTGTTTGTTCAAGATATTGATGAACTTCTCCGGGTGTGATTGATCAAGTTTCTTGAGAAACTCTTCATTATAATTAATTCGAGAATCGACAAAATTCTGTACATATGAATCCTCCATTGATAATAATTTGATTTCATTGAGAAGTTCATCTCTCTGTAGTGTTAAAAAGCTAATATGGATATTCAGGTCTTCGATTTCAATGTTCGAGAGAGTTCTCTTTAGCTTATTCATTTGCTTTTCAAATTTCGTTCTACCAGTTCTACTATGGAATGGAAAATGATGGAATTTGTTGGTTGAATTAAGAATATGACTAGGTAGAATGTCAGTAAATCTACATCCAATGAAAAACTTTGTCTTCGATTTAGTTGCAATGATTTTTCGAAATATTCCCACCCACTTTTTCAGCTTGAATGTGATCTCCTCCCCATAGTTCTGTCGTGTACTCTCAAAGAATTGAACTCTATTTGGTGGATTTCTGGAGTTGGTAAGGGAACGTCTCAGTCCACGCCCTTCAATGTTTCGAATTGTCATGTTGATCCACTCGTGTTGATTCAATGGTATGGAATGAAATTCGGCTGCTGTCCGAGTCACTGGTCTTATTTATTAGAATAGACAACGTTTCGACGACTAGTTTGTTATCCTCATCAGATCGTTTCACACCAGGAGAAGTTCATCAATATCTTGAACAAACAAAGTAAGAAACTCTGACCTACGGGAACGTTCATAATTACGTCAGGGTTTCAGGGGGGGGGGGGTCTTCCGATTCCTTACGTTCCATATATGAGTCAGAAATTTCCCATTAGAAAAATCTTACTAGGGGGGAGGGGTGATCTGAAATCATGAAATTTCCCCTTACGTAATTTATGGAAGTTCCCTAATGTTCTTCCACCAAATTGACGTAATTTTGCGCTTATGACACAGAATATTGAATTTAATTCCAATTCGAATGATGAAAAGATCAATGAGTGGTTTTACAATCTCACTGACATAGAAATCCCACTTGAAGTAGCTGAGATACTGGCATTAGGCCCAAAATTCAACAGGAACTATCATACATTGAACCACAAAGATATTATTGAATCCATAAAAAATGTTGAAGGAAGTCTAAGTCATTGGGATATGAGTGATGAATTGAAGAATGATATTAGAGTCACTGTGATACAAGGTTTTTTGATAATTAGTGATAGAACCAATCATAGAACTTATGATGATAGCATTTTTAGACATAATTTGAGACAAGCTGAAATTCTCTCAAAAGAAAGTGACATAATTCTCACTATGGCTGACAAAGGCAATGTAACTGTTGCCATGAGAAAATTGGATTACATCAGTAAAATGAATAAATTATTGAATGATTCTGAGACATATGAATTAGTAAAATATAATCCCCTCAGCAAACTCCGCACATTAACCAAAAATCTAATGAACAAATGGAATGATAGCAGATATTTCAATCGCATATACCACGAGAATGCTTTAACACAAACAGATACCCTTTTAATCAAAGATTTATGGATTACCAAAAATTCACAAAATTGATGTACCACCAAGACCGATAGTATCGTGTGTCAATTCTCCTATTCACCATCTTGCAATGTCCATCGAGCTTGGTTACCCAAGCTCGCTGGACTCGAGCTACACCTACTTTGATACTCAAACAGAAACTGCTTGGCTCTCGAGCAGAAACTGCCGTAGTCTCCAGCTCTCTCTGTTCTTCTTTCTCTTAGTGCATATACAAAAGATGAGAGCGCAGCCCCCCCCCCTCCATGTCAATGCTCCGCTCGTCCGATTCCATAACGCTCGCTACTCGTTCGCTTTTGTCCGCCATATAGCGCGAGCGAGCGGAAGCCATAAATTAGTAGTGAAATGAGATTCCCTATTCCTGCTCCACTTGCTTATTCGAATCCAGTCGATTGTCTTGGTGGCATCAAATCACGGGGACGGGGGAGGGGTGTATAAATCGCCATTCTCCTATCGTCTCACAAATTTGTCAGGAGAATCTGTGATCCGACCATCCTTAATGCGTGATCTTGTGTAAAATATTCCACACGATACAGATTGAGGACATCAGCTCATGTCTCAGATCAATCCTCTAGCTCACTTATCCCATCTCATGTTACAGTATGTTTCTCCTCCCCCACCAATTTCCCCCCAAAATCCTTACTCGGCAAGGATGACCATCCTTTTTTCCTACACTTCTATGTGGGATCAAAACATAGATCCCAATTCTCTCAATAACCCCTTTGATGGAACTTGTCCAACTATCTGGACCTAATTAGAAGTTGATCCACGCCAGTTAGCTTTCAATTCGTAAAATATGAAGCATCAGGAAGAAAAGCGAGAACGCGATGAAGAGTTTGATTTCTCTGGCTTGTTGTGTCCATTGCGGTGAACATTGTCTATCCTGGATATCCATCCCACAATACATGACGAAAGGCAGAAGGTGATCAGACAAATCTTTGTCGAATTCAGGAACACCAGACCCACAATGATTGAGTTTCTTAGTGCTCATATTTGAGCAGAAAACGAGCAGACCCAAATTTCCCACTTCAACCATTTTTTCATTCTCTAACATTGTAATCTTGTGATATTAGTTTTTCATACTCGTTGTTCTAGTTAGGTCTCGAGATTAGCAAATCAGGTCTCCGATGAACGAGTTGATTGTGTGAATTGTATGTCCTAAGGAATAGTCGATATGACTGTTGTTGTTTTCTAAGTGTGCCGAAATGTGACTACTTCACGTGTAATAACGAGATGTTAATCCATGTTTCTGTAATATTATAAGATAGAATGAATAGTACTTCGAAAGGGCGTGCCCTTCGAAAATGATACCGTCATCATGTATCATACTTGAACTCAGCGCTTGATTTGTATGCATTGCAAGGAACCATCGGGGCTACGATGAATGGGCTGTGGATCTTATGTACCTTCACCAATGTGTTGCTGAATCTGAAGATAAGTTGGAGTACCAAATCTTGCTTTTACCGCTTGAAGATTCATCACAACATCTAAAATAAGTGTAACCAGGGAATGTCACGATGCAATCGAGGAACGATTGAAATAAGCGATACTTTTGCTCACTTTCAGCCTCAAAACTCGATACATTTGGATCTCGGTCATGTTCTCATGAAACTATTACATTGTGATACAGTCTCGGTAGACACATGAGCTGTGGGGGAAATAAAAAATCATCTTTAAGGTCGAGATTTAACATAGTTATGGGATTCAAGAACAGATTGAGGGTCAAATTCGTCGAAACGGACGGATATGCAGACTGCGAGCGTAGATGGGCAGGGGACATTAGACGCAAGGAGAACAGGCTGACGTGAATATTATCACGTGGGGGGGGGGGTATTTCTCCCTTGACAGAAGGAGCGAGTGAGCCGCACGGGAGTAACAACTGGCTCTGACTGCGGTTTTATGTATTTTCAGTGGAACGGAAGAAAGTATCAGTCGCACGGACAAAAACGAACCAAATCTCACGGACAGAAACGGGCGTGCTTGACTGAGTATTTCTTGCGAAACGGAAAGGAAATAGACTAGTGCACGGACCAAAACGAGCAAAATTCGACGGACCGAAACAGGCGGGCTGGGAAGGGTGATTGAGGAAAAACGGAAAAGAACGGACGAGTGCATGGACAGAAAAGGGCGGGCTGGGAAGTTTCATTTGGGCCAAACACACACAAATCTCATGAGTGCACGGACAAACATGGACCAAATCTCGCGGACAGAAACGGGCGTGCTCGACTTAGTATTGCTTGTGAAACAGACAAAACCGGACCGATGCACGGACAGAAACGGGCAGCCTGGCATGTCTCATTCCGGCCAGACGGACAAAAACGGACGAGTGCACGGACAAAAATGGACCAAATTTCACGGACAGAAACGGGCGTGCTTGAGTGAGTATTGTTTGTGTCTCATTTCGGCCAAACGGACAAAAACGGATGATTGCACGGACAAAAACGGACCAAATCTCACGGACAGAAACGAGCCTGCTTGAGTTAGTATTGCTTGTGAAACGGACAAAAACTTACGAGTGCACGGACAGTAACGGGCGGGCTAGCGAATCTCATTCCGACCAAACGGACAGAAAGGGACGAGTGCACGGACAAAAACGGACCAAATCTCACGGAAAGGAACGAGCGTGCTTGAGTTAGTATTGCTTGTGAAACGGACGAAAACGGACGAGTGCACGGACAGAAACGGGTGGGCTAGCGAGTCTCGTTCCGGCCAAACGGACGAAACCGACGAGTGCACGGACAAAGACGAGCAAAATTCGACGGACCGAAACGGGCGGGCTGGCAAGAGTGATTGCGGCAGAACGGAAAAAAGGTCGAGTGCAGGAACAAAAACGGACCAAATCTCACGGACAGAAACGAGCGTGCTTGAGTGAGTATTGCTTGTGTCTCATTCCGGCCAAACGGACAAAAACGGACCAAATCACACGGACAGAAACGGGCGTGCTGGATCGAGTATTGCTTGGGAAACGGACAAAAACGGATGAGTACACGGACAGAAACGGGCGGGCTGGAAAGTCTCATTTCGGCCAAACGGAGTAAAACGGACAAGCGCACGGACAAAAACCGACCAAATCACACGGACCGAAACGGGTGGCTGGAACACGGGAGGTAGGCGGATAACCACTGCCTAGCAGAAAAGTGGGAATCACCCGGCATCTGGTACATCCTAACTCATAATATACACACATTTTGATGACGGAGTCATCTGTCGCCGCGGAGAGTGAATCCACGCTTGACGATCTATGTAGACACGCGCTTAGGACGAGTTTCTGTTTGATACGTTATGCGCAGGCGCTGCGGCGCGCGCTACGGCGCTATACCTATATATTGACTGCATGCATGCTGATACCCACTGCTGTTTGTGTACAATCAACCATTTGTTTGTGTTAGTGCTCAATGGTGTGCAACCTAATATTATATATATATATATATATATATATATTTATTTTAGGGTGACACTTATTTCCCGACTTTTCTGGATCGGACGCTCCACCAACTTTTTTCAAATTTATGATGAAAAAAGATGAAAAGAATTTTTTCCAGATTTTCAGAGACAGTCCCTATAGTGCCCATTTTCACCTACTTTTTTGAATTTGAAGGCGATTTTTCGCTTTGCTCGATAAATTGACTGCTCGACTCATCTACCTAGAAGGAATCCGGAAGGGTGCGATAAAGCTATATCTTTCTCCATAGAAACAAATTTCTCTCGAAAAATGGGGTATATCAGCCATCCAGTCATCTGACTTGTTCCTAATCTAACTAGATAGTTCAGGCAACATGTTCTCCATGTAAGATTGGATCATACGAACGATGAAATAATGAGCTATTCGATGCTGAGAGCCATCCCAAGTCGAATAAATCCATGACCTTTGGGAAGATACCGGGTTTTCTTCAAAACACAGCGTCATGTTAGCATCCCAATCCTCTGACTCGTTTCTTATCGAACGAGATACTTCAGGCAACATGTTTTCCACGTGAAATTCGACGATGACGAAGATGAGAAGATCAATTTGATGCTCACAGTTGTTCCCAGCCGAATAAATTCATAAGTCTCCGAAGGAAACCAGTTTTTTTCTAGAAACGCGGATATATCAATTTTCCAGTCCACTGGCTCATTTCGGATAGTACGAGATGGTTATGATTAGATGTTCTCCATATGAAATTTGACGGTTAAAACAATGAAAAAATCGCTTTGATACCCAAAGGCATCACAAATCGAACAAACGAATAATTTTTCAGAAAAAAAAACAGTTTTTCCCCAAGACGCGGGTATATCAGCTCTCCAGTTCTCTGACTCGTTTCAGATCCAACGGAATACTCAAGTCAACATGTTTTCCGCGAGGAGTTCTACAATTCAAACAATGATGGTAACTATTCCATCTCCAGAGTCATTCCAAATCAAATAGATGGATGATTAGTTGCAAGAAGTAACACCCTCCCGAAATCACGAGGTTCCTAGTTCTGCGTTCGCCAAACTTCTGTACGATTACACGAAATATCACACACAACATAACATGTGCAAAGGAGAATTTGCCAGGAAAGACGGACAACACTCAATGCAAGGTTACGATTTAAGTTGAATCAATCGATGACACCGCGATAGAAAGGTAATCTGTCTGAAAATTCCGTAGAAAATAGTTATTGTGAGCTTTACCATCATTCAAAATTTCCACCTCCGAACCTACTGAATGCATTCGGTCGTGGGCATTACCATTATCCAAAAATTCTACCTCCGAACCTACTGAATGCATTGGGTCCTTTATGATTCCAAGTGTAAATTGTGCTCAATAGGAGATTCAATGAAGGAGGCTTGTCACATCATGTATGATCCCAAGAGAGCCTATTCCAGAGTCATTCTCAGCAAGAGATATTATTCTCCTCTTAGCTGCCAGGAGCCAGTTGAGGAAGGTTTCCTCGGATTTTTGAAAATCGACCGCGAAGAGTTCTAAGCTCGTGTCACTGCTTGAGTAGAACTGATCAGGCTTGAGTACATGAGATCACTGATATAATATCTCATGTTACTATGATGAATCATGCTAGATTATCGGTATAACGATACATATAATAATTCATTTTCGGAATCAACTTATCCATCTAAATGACATCTTTGGAATTGTCAAGTACAGGTATCCTACATCTCAATCAACGACGATGATCTAGTTTCTTCGCTACGAATATTCTCTTATCCGTACCGCAGAATTGTTTACAATAGTCCTCCACCACCTGTATCAAAAATTGTTCCTGCTCTTCGCCATAAGTGACAGTATCCATGTACTTCTCTGCCAATTTCACCGCTCTCTCAGCAATATCATTGACCACTTCGATGCCTTAAACTATGCGCAAACCTTGCAAGAATTGTTCATTATTCTCCCACGAAGCACAATCTTGTGTCAGAAAATCTCTTCTGATATTGAAGCGGTCAAAAAATGCCAAAGGTTGGGAACTCACGAACGACTCAATCTCTCCGCCCATGACGTTTTCGGACCCTTGTGCATTTCTATCACACACTCTCGTGGGCATTTGTTCGATTTGGAATGGCTTTGGGTATCAGAGCGATTTTCTCATTGTTTTTACCGTCAAATTTCATATGGAGAACATCTAATCATAACCATCTCGTACTATCCGAAATGAGCCAGTGGACTGGAAAATTGATATATCCGCGTTTCTAGAAAAAAACTGGTTTCCTTCGGAGACTTATGAATTTATTCGGCTGGGAACAACTGTGAGCATCAAATTGATCTTCTCATCTTCGTCATCGTCGAATTTCACGTGGAAAACATGTTGCCTGAAGTATCTCGTTCGATAAGAAACGAGTCAGAGGATTGGGATGCTAACATGACGCTGTGTTTTGAAGAAAACCCGGTATCTTCCCAAAGGTCATGGATTTATTCGACTTGGGATGGCTCTGAGCATCAAATAGCTCATTATTTCATCGTTCGTATGATCCAATTCTACATGGAGAACATGTTGCCTGAACTAACTAGTTAGATTAGGAACGAGTCAGATGACTGGATGGCTGATATACCCCATTTTTTCGAGAAAAATTTGTTCCTATGGAGAAAGATATAGCTTTATCGCACCCGGGGTGGCTCGGTACATCGAATGAATATTTTTGTCGAATTCCTCGTTAAATTTTACTTGAGAAATGTGTTTGCTGATCTAGCCAAGTGAGATTGGGATTCCTTCTAGGTAGATGAGTCGAGCAGTCAATTTATCGAGAAAAGCGAAAAATCGCCTTCAAATTCAGAAAAGTAGGTGAAAATGGGCACCATAGGAACTGTCTCTGAAAATCTGGAAGAAATTCCTTTCATCTTTTTTCATCATAAATTTGAGAAAAAGTTAGTGGAGCGTCCGATCCAGAAAAGTCGGGAAATAAGTGTCACCCTAATATATATACAGGGTGATATTTAAGTAAGCTACCAGCGAATATGAGGATTAATTCCAGAGTGCGGGGAATCTAAGACAAATAGTAGCGAAATTCCTGGTGGTTGGTGGAAATAGAAAATCGATATTGGAAATAGGCGAAAATGACGAATTTCACGCCTCGTCTGCGCGTCACGAAAGTCACGAAAATCGTCATGCGCGTCTCGTCCCAGCGTGACGCTCGTTCCGGCTGCGGGTTATTGTAGCATGACGCAGCGTCATGCGTGGTGCGCGAGTGAGGTGGCAAGCGTCATGGGGGCCCATTGCCGTCGCGTTCCTGTTGCAGCCGTTTTAGTGTCGCGGGGATCAATTTTCCCGTTGGATTGTCGCCCGGGCGTCGTGTTGTTGTGTCCCAGTGTCCAGAGTGTCCCCGCTGTTTTGTGGTCTGTCCAAGAGCCGCGCCTAGTCTGCTGTTTTCAGGGTAGCGTCATGCACGAGTGTGATGTGGCAGGGCGTCGTGGTCGTTAATTCGTGCTTGTGTTTTTATGTTTCCCGGGTTAGCTCAACGACCCGGCTGCCCATATTTTTCGCAGTGTCCCTGTTGCCGTGTGAGCGTCGTAGCCTGGTTCTCAGGGCATCCCCGGTCTAATGGCCGCGTCTTCATGATGCGCCGGCGCTCGCGCCAGCGCACGGTTTACGGGAGGGTCGGTAATACAGATTTGAAATTAGAATCGAAAATGGGAGATTTTATTTTTCATACTCGAATTGAAATTGGAAACGAGTAATGCTACGTTGCGATTTCGAATTGAAATTGAAAATCGTGCATTTCATTTTTGCGAACTCAAACTGAAATCGAAAAGAAATGAAAAACTATTTCTGCGTTCTTGAGTTGGATTGAAGAATGAAACATTCTATTTTGGCAAACTCGAACTGAAATCCAAAGAAGTAAGAAAGGTTATTTTTGCGGTTTCTAGTTTAGTTTAAAATTGATACGTTATATTGCAAACTTGGATTGGAGTTGAAAAAAAAAAAAAAAAAGAAATTTGTGCGTCCCGGCAAACGCGCGATAGATGACGGAGTCTTTTAGGTAGAACAACGTTATATTAGTTTGGTAATCCATCAGGGAGTAGAGAGGTTTGTCAACGATGATGCTGCATGAGGGTCGAAATGGATCACTAAAATTTGGTAATCTCGAGTATTCAGAATGCTTAATCAACAAACTATTCCACATCGAAATGGTGATCTTTATAATAATGATATCGCTGAGCTCGAGTTTTAATCGTAGAGTCTGGCCGAATAGTTAGAGAGCAAAGAGTCATTCACAAGATCATTCTCAACGTTTTATCCCCGATTTTGAGAACTTTTCTCAGCAAGCAGAGAAAAGGCATCGAGACTTTTCTGCGTTATGCATCATTTGACGTGTAACTTGTTTTCTCCTTCCATGACGAATTGCATTCTCGTCACGCAAAATCCCTAGGAATTTTCTTCAAAACTCCTGAAGATACTCTTCTTTTGAGAAAATTAGAATTGACCTGATGTTCTAAAACTTCCTCACATGTTGAAAGTAGAGTAAGCTCATGACAAATCTTGAAAAAACTACGATTCTTCACATTCTCCCGAGGTTCGCTTCACTCTTTTCAATCACTTCGTATTTGAATGTATGTAATAATTTAGAAAATTGCGGCAGAAGGTGGAGTCGATTAATTGAAAACGTCTTCAGTATGGTCGAGTTACAAATATAATATTCATATTGCTTACCTCGGCTCGGGTGTAAGCTACTACACGAAAACAACTAATGCATCATACTGCCCAATAATGCGTGTGTATCGCTAGCATGTATGTACGCTCACACACTTAATACCTATACGTGCGTGGCGCTTGCGCAGAGTCGAGGTAACGCTGAGATCTTGCAATAGCTTCGTGTCTACAGAATTTCCAAGCGTGGATTCACGTACCCAGCCGAAAGATGACTCCGTCATCAAAAAAAATACAATTTTGCGAACTAGAGCTCGGGGGACGCAAATTTCACCTTCACGTGAATTTTGATGAGGATGAGCAGACCGTTAATGACGTCTGAGATGCGTGTGTGTGTGGGGCTTTGTCAAGCAGACGACGCCTTGTGGAACTACAAGAAAACTGGTGTTGTGTTGAGCTCCCTGGATGCATGATGCTATTATAAGGACACGCTCCAGGGAAGTAAGTTTTTAGTCAATATTTGTATTCAAGTTCAAAATTGAATGCAGTTGCTGATAGTTCTATTTACTTGCTCAGAGAATTGCATGTGCACCTAAATCTTGAACCGGTGATTTAGTTGGAAACTGGATCTGCCTTGCTCACATCTCATTACTTTTAGAGCATCAATGAAAATAGACCTCAGTTGATGGTCTTGTTCTTCACTCCACAGAATCATTGAATCACCGATCAAAGGTTGAGGTGCACTATTTTTTCAACAAGTAGTAATCAAACTACTATGAAATGCATTCAATATAGGTCTTGAATGAATACACTGATTGAAAAACAAACTGTTATGAAGCTTGTCGTCAACCAACTTCTGTGCGCAGGACTGCCAAGCTTCAAGATAGTTTGCTATCAGTTTATATTACTGTTCAAATTCGAAATCGAATGCAGCTTTCAATACTGTCATTTACTCCTTCAGAAAACTGTGGACCCAAATCTTGAATCGGTGACTCAGTTGAAAACTGGATCTGCCTTGCTCACATCTCATTATTCTGAGCACCCAAAAAGATGGCCCTCATATATGGTATTTATCATCACTCCACAGATGAACTGGATCACCCGTCGAAGGTTGAGGTGCAACATTTTCTCAACTAATAGTTAGGACTATCACAATTTGTATTTAGTTTAGATCATGAATATAAACACTGATCGAAGGATGAACTATCTTGAAGCTTGGCTAATCTGTGCATTTAAAACTTCAATGCCAAGCTTCAAGTCTGTTTTCAATTAATGTTGGTATTCAAGGTGTACATTGGATGTAGTTTGTAATAGTTTTAACTACTTGTTAAGAGAAATGTGCACCTCAACCTTTGACGGGTGATTCATCAGTTCATCTGTGGAGCGAAGATGAAAACTATATGTGGGGGCCATTTTTGTGGCGGATGCTTAAAAAGTAATGAGATGTGAGCAAGGCAAATCCAGTTTCCAACTGAGTCACCGGTTCAAGATTTGGGTCCTTAGTTTTCTTAACAAGTAAATGACAGTATTAAGAATTCAATTCTACTCAAAAATTGACAATTCAATTTTGAATTTGAGTAGTAACATGTATTGATGGCAAACTATCTTGAAGCTTCGCAGTCCTGCGCATAGAAGTTGGGTGAAGACAAGCTCCATGACAGTTTGTTTTTCATTCAGTGTTTGTATTCAAGTTCTGGATTGAATTCAGTTTGCAATAGTTCTAACTGCTTATGTTGAGAGAATAAGAGCACCTCAATCTTTGACCAAAGACTCAGTCTATCTGTGCACTGATGAAAAACACCATCATTGGAGATCCATTTCTTCTGATGCTCTAAGAGTAATGAGATGCGAGCAAAGAAGGTCCAGTTTTCCACTGAGTCACAGGTTCAAGATTTAGGTCCACAGTTCCCTTGACAAGTAAATGATAGTATTAAGCAATGCATTCAATTTTGAACTCGAGTACTGAAACATTGATTGAAAACAAACTATCTCTGAGCTTGGTAGTCCTGAGCATAAAAGTTGGATAACGACAAGCTTCATAACAGTTTGTTTTTCAATCAGAGTATTCATTCAAGTCATATATTGAATGCATTTCATATTAGTTCGATCACTACTTGTTGAAAAAATAGTGCATCTCAACCTTTGACTGGTGATTCAATGATGCTGTGGAGTGGAGAACACTATCAGTTAAGGTCTATTTTCATTGATGCTCTAAAAGTAATGATATATGAGCAAGGCAGATCCAGTTGCCAACTAAATCACCGGTTCAAGATTTAGGTGCACATGCATTTCTCTTAGCAAGTAAATAGAACTATTAGCAACTACATTCAATTTTGAACTTGAATACAAATATTGACTAAAAACTTACTTTCTTGGAGCGTGTCCTTACGTCTACTTAACCCATACGCACAAAACTGTCAATCTATCACTTCTTTGATAAGAGTGAGAAATGCAGCAGCAGCAGCATCCTGAAATACATGAATAATAACGAAAACTGCATTATAAACTGCAATATTCCCATGCATGTACCATCCTAGCATCATGCATCCTGATGCATCCCAATGCATCCAGAGAGCTCAAGCTCAACACACCTTTTCTTGTCGTTCCAATTCCACACATGGCGTCGTCTGCTCGACGAAGCCCCATCTCAGATGTCCTTGATGGTCTGTTCATCCTCATCATTCCTCAAAATTGGAACGACTAACCACCGGGTACCCCTCAAAATTCACGTGAAAGTGAAATTTGCGTTCCCCGAGCTCTGGTTTGATAAATTTTTCACAACTCCAATGCAAGTTTGCAATACAACGTTTCAATTTTAAACTGAACTCGAAACCGCAAAAATAACCTTTCTCATCACTTCTTTGAATTACAGTTCGAGTTCGCCAAAATAAAATGTTTCATCTATCATTTCAACTCAAGAACGCAGAAATAGTTTTTTATTACTTTTCAATTTCAGTTTAAGTTCGCAAAAATGAAATGCACAATTTTCAATTTCAACTCGAAATCGCAAACGTAGCATTACTCGTTTCCAATTTCAATTCGAGTCCGGAAAATAAAATCTCGTATTTTCGATTCCAATTTCAAATCTGTATTACCGACCCACCCGTAAACCGTAAGCTGGCGCAAGCGTTGGCGCATCATGTAGACGCGGCCAATCGCCGGTCACCAGCTGGCCAACGTCATCCCCGCGCGGCTTGTCGTCTGCTAGCGCTCGGCTCTCTGATTGTTAGCCGTCAAGCCGCCACTCGCCCACATCAAACTTCTGTTGATGAATTCGTGCAGTGAAATTCAGATGAGTAACTCACGTTAGGTTTAGCTCGTTTAGAATTTTTTTGCCGAGGCAGTGATTCTTTGTGATTTTTCTCTGTTCTCAGGTAATTGTGTCCAGCCAATCACAATTCATTTAATTTAACAAGCAGTATTGTGCATCTGGTTATGATCCAGATTCATTCTCTCCTTACAATGTGTTCGGGTGGAGTTGACTGTCAATGACTCCATTGAACAGTTATTACGCAATGGTTGGGGTCTTATGAGTAACTGCAACTGTAAGTAAACATTATGTTTCCATCTCTTGGCTGAATTGTTTTATTTGGCACAAGGAGGAAAGTGCACGAGAAACACAGAGAAAAAAATAGATCAACGATTCAGAGCCTACAAAAGAAGATCTAAGCCTAAACGTCACTCCTTTCTGCGAGTTCGAGGTTAGGTTGTTGTCTGCGGCGCGGCGTGCACTCGCTATACCTATATCGCGGGCGGAAAAGAGTGCCGCGCGAGTATAATCTGCACTTGGACTCATCAGTACCGGTAGTACTACCTCAATTCCGCACAAGACAGGGTTGGCCGGGTCACATTCAAAACTCTCGCCCGTCTCAGTTTTGCCGAAAGCAGTTTCGACAAAACTGGATTCGCCCTTCCTGATTGGTCGAGAGCCCCTGCCGTATGCGCCGTGCATGAGCAACGGCGAAAACGAGGAATGGGGCGCTTTTGCCAGATGACGGCAAGACTGCAGCCACATTTATGCTGCTAGCAAGTGAATTGTCAAGACCGCATTTATACGTATATTAAAATTTTACAGAACTTAACATATTTATTTCCGCATGAGCAGGTATAAACAGTGATGCTCCCATAAGACCGCGTGTATAAGCGCGTCAGATACCGATGCTTTCTTTTCAGAATTTATATCGGCAACCTCCTTTTTCCTTGGTAGATATGGAAAACTCAGAGTTTCAGCTTCAATTCTAGCTAACTTTTGCGAAGCGAAATATATTCATTTGATAGTGCGGGTACCACCTTAAGTGCAACGCGTGGAAAAGCCCACTCACGGAAGTATACGTATACTGTGAAATCGCGCAAATAGTTGTGTTCCCTGTGCATGTGGTGATTTTTTCAGCAATTTGAGTATTTTGACACCGAAAATATGTGAACGACTGCTCGGATTGGCAAGTCGTTTTCCGATCTTCAGGTTCAATGCAGTCAGGCCATACACTATTGTCTTGGCTCCATCGTATCTCGTCTAAGATCGAGAAGTTTTGTAGCGAGACTGCTGCTAGAAATTGGACCACCACTCTTTGAAGACCCACATCTGGAGTATTCGCCGCGGAACAGTCATAGATTCGATCTGAGCATGGTAAACTCATGAATTAGAGTTGAATGAGATGGCTCAAACCAGGGCAGCAGTTTCGTAGCTCATCCCGTTATTGAACGCACTGGCCTCTCGTCGCGTTCTCGAATGCACCGGCGACTCTCGTCGCGTTCTCGAACGCACCGATGGAATCAACTTCTTTTTTCCGGGGGAATCTCTCTCATTTCAGACTTTCAAGTGACATTGGCATCAAAATACAATGTAGGAATAATTCGGATTTGTAAGTCATCCCTTGAATATGCGGTTTAGTGTTCTCTGGTCATAGATTCTCGGTTCAGCTGTATCGGATCTTAGTCTGAACTCGTAATTTTTGATGGCACTGATCGTCGCTGTATGTTTGTTCCCACAGCTGCAACATTCCCCGAATCGCCTCATATGGTGATTTTTTCCCACAGCTGTCATCGTGTTGATCGGATCCGGTTGATATTTTGGATTGTAGAGACAATTGCACTATTCAGGGGGACAGAACTCGGGCTCATTCCGTTTTCGAACGCACCGAACACTCTAGCTTTCTTTCGGAGGCCTGTCGAGTGGTGATTTCGCGAGCTCATTTTGACACCCGAGAGATGTTGAAAACTGCTCGGTTAAGCAAGTTGACTTCAGATTTTCTTGTTGAATGCAACCAGGCCTTGCGTTGTTGTCTTGGCTCCATCGTACTTTCGTCTACGATCGAGAATTAGAATTTTTGTAGTGAGACTGTTTCTAAAAATTGGATTGCTGAACCGCAACACTCTTGGGAAAGCCGCATTTGAATAATTCGCCGCTGAACAGTGATAGATTCTATCTAGCGATTGTAAATTTTCGAAATTCACGTAGATGAGATAGGTCAAACCCAGGTGACAGAGTCGTAGTCTATCCGATTTTCGGATGGACCGGCGACTCTCGTCGCGTTTTTGAACGCACCAGTGAAGTTGAGTTATCTTCCGGGGGAATCTCTCCAATTTTACATCTGCAAGCGAGTTTGCCATCAAAATGCCACGCAGCAATCATACGAATCTGTAAGTCAACTCTTGAATCTCCGGTTTGGTGTCCTCTGGTTATAGATTCTTGCTCCGGCTACATCGAACCCTAGTCTGAATTCGTATTTTTCGGTAGCAATATTTATTGCTGTAAATTGGTTCCCCCGGCCCCAACATTCCCCGATAAGCCATATCTCGAGTATATGCCGCACAACAGTCATTATTATAATTTAGGGATGATGGAATTTGAAATTGTCGATACGATTGCACTTCTCGAGGAACAGGACAAGAGCTCATCTCGTTTCCGAACGCACCGGCGACTCTCGTCTCTTTCGTCTCGTTTTCTGACGCACCGTGGAGTCTACCTTTTTTCGGGGCTCTTTCCAACTGTACTTTCGAGAGCGAATTTCGCGTCAGAAATCCCTGGTCTTTAATCGGCTAATCGATCCTGAAATTTGTTGTTTTGTGAACTCAGGTCATAGATTCTTACTTCGATTCCATAGTATTGTAGCCAGAACTCGGAAATTTTCATAGAAAAGACTGAGCACAAGCCTATCAACAGCAACACTCTCTAGTCAACCGAGTCTGGAGTATCTGACGCACAAGAGTCATTATTCTCATCTGGACATGATGAAATTCTGAATTCTTGATACGATCGCACTATTCGAGAGTGACAGGATCGCAGCTCATCTCGTTGTTGAACGTACCGGGGGAGACCACCAATGAATGATGATTAGGGTCACAAAGGGATACATACGCTTCACAACGTATGCGACATATGATGACCTATTACTTTGACTATACACAATCAACATCATTGACAGGCATCCACGCCACACTCGTCTGAATCTTCCATCGCTCCACTATGAATTACTTTCATTCCGCCTCGAGTTCATTCACGGGAAAGCGTTTAGGTTTTTCCTACTTTCTCAATTCCTTGGGGTGGAATTGCCTACCGAAAGAGCTACTGGAACCTTCATTCGAGCCGTTTTGGGGTGGGTTTCTATCTCAATGTACTGAAATCTCGGTCCAAGCGTTGTACTCGAGACGTTTTTCAGTCCAAGCTGGGATGGGAAAGCACAACACGCTAACCTTTCGCATCGATGCGATTGGATATCAGAGATTTTCATGAACTGATCCCAATTAGAGGCCTCTAAAACTTTACCATCGCAACGAAAAATTATACCTTGGCAGGAAAATGTTATTTGACCTAAACATAGTGCAATTTAAAACTTTTTTTCGTAAGTATTCCAAACTGTTGCCTGAAGTCACGTAAACACTTGTTCCTCGGGCACTCCATCTTCGAAAGTTTGTATAACTACAATTTTCGGTTAAAAGTTCAATAGTACTGATTCCACAACGAGAAATTTCATGAATTGGAAATTGTTCCTCTGAAAATTCACGCAAAGATTATTGTTGATTTTTATGATTGTTTCAGTCCTATCTGGGCTAAAATTTCCAGTCAAGCTCGATGAGCTATTTTCAGTAACTCTCCCGGTGGGAATTTCAGCCGCTCAAGATTAAAATCCACTCTAGGAACTACGACCAGGGGACACTGAATCAGGGATTAATAGTTTGACTTTCCGATCCAAACGATTGTCGCATGATATTCTGATGCCAAACTCGCTTGAAGAATCCCAGTTGTGAGATACTCTAGGGAAAAAAACTCATCACCGCAGCTGCTTCCGAAAACCGGATCAGCGCCTTGTATGTTGCTCGAAATAGTGCCACCGTAGCTACAATTCGGAATATCTTCAGGATAAGATCAACACAATGACAGCTCTGCGGGAGTTTCCCCAGATACGACTAATTGGGGAATGTCGCAGCTGTGGTAACCAATTGACAGCACAAAACATTGCCGTCAAAAATTAAGAGTTCAGACTAAGATTCGATGCAGCTAAAGCGAGAAACTATGACCAGAGATCGACGAACCGGAGATTCAAGTAATGACTTTCAGGTTTGGATGATTGTTCCAAGGTATTTTGATGCCAAACTCGCTTGGAAGAGTCCGATTGGAGAGATTTTCCCGGAAAGAAAACTGAATGCCACCGGTGCGTTCTAAAACGCGACAAGAGTCACCGATCCATCAGTAATTGGGATGGATCATGACTCTTCCGACCGGATCGAGCTATCTCATTCACGTGTAATCGGAAGGTTGACCATGCCTAGATTGATTCTATGATCATTTTGCGGCAAATACTACAGATACGGGTTCCCACAGTAGCGTCGCGATTCTAAGCAACAGTCTAGCTACATCGATTCTCGATTATACACGAAATCAGTTGAGCAGAGGAGATAGTGTTCGGCCTGACTGCATTAAACACGAGAATCGGAGAAAGTCGACTTTTCAATCCGAGCAGTCGTCCACACCTTTCCGGCGTCGAGATGCTGGCGAAAAAACGACTCGACAGGCCAGCCGAAAGGAAGCTGAGTCTCCGGTGCGTTCGAAAATTGGATGAGCCCGTTTTCTGTTGTTCTGATTAGTGGAATGATATCGACTTTTGGAATATCAACAGGATTCGATCACCACGATGACAGCTGTGGGGGAAAATCACCAATTGAGGCGATTTGGGGGATGTTGCACCTGTGGGAATCAACCTACAACAACAATCAATGCCATAAAAAACCACGAAATCAGAATAAAATTCGATGCTCCCGGAGCGAGAATCTATGACCAGAGGACACTGGAGCGGAGATTCATCGGTCAACTTGGAGACGAGAGTAAGTGCCGCATGGTTATTTGATGCCAAACTCGCTTGGAGAAGTCCAATTGGAGATACTCCCGGAAGGAAAACTGAACGCCACCGGTGCGTTCAGAAACGTGACGAGAGTCACCTGTCGATGAGTAATTGGAATGGACCATTACTCTTCCGCCCCGATTGAGCTATCTCATTCACGTCTAACTCAAAAATTGACCATGCAGATATCGAACGTATGACTTTCCGGTGGCAAATAGCTCAGATACGGTTTTCCAGAGTAGCATCGCAATTCTCAGCAACACTCTAGCTACATCAATTCTCGATCATACACGAGATCAGTTCAGCAAAGGAGACAGTGTTCGGCCTGACTGCATTGAACACGAGAACCGGGAGTCGACTTTCCAATCCGAGCAGGCATCCACACCTTTTCGGCGTCGAGATGCTGGCGAAAAAACCATTCGACATTCGACAGGCCAGCCGAAACGAAACTGAGTCTCCGGTGCGTTCGAAAATTGGATGAGCCCGTTTTCTATTGTTCTGATTAGTGGCATGATATCGACTTTTGGAATATCAACAGGATTCGATCACCACGATGACAGCTGTGGGGAAAAATCACCAATTGAGGCGATTTGGGGGATGTTGCACCTGTGGGAATCAACCTACAGCAACAATCAATGCCATGAAAAACCACGAAAGCAGACTAAAATTCGATGCTCCCGGAGCGAGAATCTATGACCAGAGGACACTGGAGCGAAGGTTCATCGGTCAACTTAAAGACGAGAGTAAGTGCCGCATGGTTATTTGATGCCAAATTCGCTTGGAAAAGTCCAATTGGAGATACTCCCGGAAGGGAAACTGAACGCCACCGGTGCGTTCAGAAACGCGACGAGAGTCACCTGTCGATAAGTAATTGAAATGGACCATTACTCTTCCGCCCCGATTGAGCTATCTAATTCACGTCTAACTCAACAATTGACCATGCAGAGATCGAACGTATGACTGTTCGGTGGCAAATAGCTCAGATACGGTTTTTCAGAGTAGCGTCGCAATTCTCAGCAACACTCTAGCTTTATCAGTTCTCGATCATACACGAGATCAGTTCAGCAAAGGAGATAGTGTTCGGCCTGACTGCATTGAACACGAGAATCGGGAGTCGACTTTCCAATCCGAGCAGGCATCCACACCTTTTCGGCGTCGAGATGCTGGCGAAAAAACTATTCGACACGCCAGCCGGAAGGAAACTGTGTCTCCGATGCGTTCGAAAATTGGATGAGCCCGTTTTCTGTTGCTCTGATTAGTGCAATGATATCTACTTCTCGGGATATCATCACGATTCGATTGTTATGATCACAGCTGTGTTACAAAATTCCCAGATAAGGCTAATCGGGGGATGTTGTAGCTGTAAAAACCACAATATAGCACTAAACATTGCTATGGAAAAATCACAAGCTTAGACTAAGGTTCGGTGTAGCCGAAGCGAGAAACTATGACCAGTGAACACTGAACCGGAGATTCAAGGGTTGATTTTCAGATTCAAATGGTTGTTGCATGGTATTTTGATGCCAAACTCACTTGAAATAGTCAAATTGAAGAGATACTCTCGTAAAAAAACTGATCGTCAACGGTGCGTTCGAAAACGCGACAAGAGACGCGAGTCTATTGGAAACTGGAATGGACTCCGACTCTGTCGACCGGGATGAGCTATCTCATTCACGTGTCATTCAGAAATTTACTAAACCTAGATCGAAATTACGACTGTTCAGATGAGGTTTCCAGAGTGGCGTGACAATTTTCAGCATTAGTCTCGTTCAACGAATTCTCGACCTCAGACGAGACCAATGGAGCCAACAGGACAATGTCTCGCCTGACTGCCTCCAATACGAGATTCGGAAGTCGACTCTCCAATCTGAGCAGTCATCCACATCTTTTTGGTGTCGAGATGCTGGCAAGATCACCACTCGACAGAACAGCCGAAAGGGAGCTAAGTCCCCGGTGCGTTCGAAAACGGGATGAGCCCGGATTCTGTGCTTTGATGAGTGCAAACGTATCTACGATTCAGAACATCAGCAGGATTAAATCAACACAATGACATTACGAGATCAGACAAGGGTCCGATGCAGCCAAAAGCGCCCCAACAAGAAGTTCCCGCGCCTGTCCGCAGTCCGCAGTGGCCGCGAAAAAATACATGGGAAGCAATGGGAGTGGAGCGCGCATGCGCGGACATTGGAGCAAGCCGCGGGCAGACCTACCCCCACTCGTACCATCACTTCCCATGTATTTTTTCGCGGCCACCGCGGGTTGCGGACTGGCGCGGAAACTTCTTGTCGAGGCCCAAACCGAGAATCTATGACCGGAGAACACTAAACCGGCGATTCAAGAGTCAACTAACAGATTCGTATAATTGCTGCTTGGTATCTCCACGCTAGACTCGCTTGAGAATATAAATTTGGAGATGTTCCACTGGAGAAAGGAACTGGACTCTACCGGTGCGTTCGAAAATGCGACGTGAGTTGCCGGTGCGTTTGAAAATGCGACGAGAGTCGCAGGTGCGTTCAAGATGGGATTGACTACAGTCATGGAGTTATGTTGCCGAAGAAAATGAGAAGCTACCCGTGAAATGAATGTAAATGGAATCATGAAATCCGATTCATGGGACGAAATCAGAGGATTCAAAATACATACGTCTTCCACTCGACCGAGCTATACTCCAACTCATTATTCTTATCCTGCACAAGTTAAAGAGAAAAGATTTTCGGTGTAAAACTTATGAACGTATGTTATTTGAGAAATGAAGAAGCAATCCTGAAGACAATTTCAGATGAAATCATGGAATTTAATCTGTAAGACGGAATCAAAAGACCCAAGACGCAATACTTCCGCTTCTATGAAGTTTCGAAAAATAATTTCTGCGGAAATCGAAATAACTCGTCTCAAGCTCTTCAAAATTAGACGTACTTCAGCTCATTCGAAAGGTCTTAAGACAAGCTCTGGATTGAGTTGAAGTACAATGGAAAATATTGAAGTGAGCCAAAAATATTGAGAAAATGTCATAATGGGACAAATTGGGTACATTTACCTTTCTTCACAGAACACTTTCATTGGATGTTCAAATTCTCGTGTAGAATTGTCATTAATTCGAATTGATTGAGCCCTCAGGCACCCATTATCAATTCAGTTCCTTTGGAAAATAAGGAATTCTGTTGACTTCAAAAACCAATACAAATATTTTGGAAAATAATTCAATACTCGGTATGATTTTGGTTTCAATACAAATGGAATTGAAATATTTACTTGAACAGTTTCCATACCTCCAATATCCATAGTGATATCTCTTTCCACTTGCAACTGGCGTTTGAATCAGGGGCGGAGCATTCCGCTGTCGACTGATGATGAGAATAGAATACAGGATCAAGGAGCACACAGTGGCTCAAAAAACATCACTAACCACTCAACACTTGTGTCTTGATACATCAAAGAAGAAGTAAAAAATCGCCACTCTCTCCCAAGCCCCTATATTTACATGTTGCCAAACGTTGACATGACTAATTAAAACGCATTGTCACTCTCTCCCCACTCTTAAATTGTTGGAGGAACAACAACCTCATTATATCATGTCTCCGAACCCTCGTCACTATATTAAGAGTTGAGTGGAATTGTGAGTTGATAATCTTGTCAGATTATAAACTCACAATGTCACTACAACACTACAACATCTCAATGATGTTACTACAACATCATGATGATGGAAATTATAAAAAATGATTGGAATGAAGTCTTGAATGTGTGGCTTATAGATACTATGAAAAGTGCTGCTGAGTATAAATATTGGGTCAACAAGTGGGACACTGAAAGAAATTGCTACACCCTTTGGGATTATTGTAGTCTAGTCCGTTGACCCTGTACCCTTCGGCGAAAGATCGATTGGGATAGATTAAAAACCAATCGAATCCTATCGGGATCAATACATTTCAATCGGTTCTATCATTCAACCGGCGAGAGCAGTATTGGTATTCAATGCAGATCAAAAGAACATAGACCCAATCTAGCTGAATCCTGAATTGTAGATTTGAGATCACAACTGCCAATCGAATTCTATACTGTTGATGAGGATTGATGTAAGCGAATATAATCCAATACTAGTATTCAGCATAGGATAGGATCCGGATGGATGGATGGAAGATCTTTGCTGGTTTAATATGTTTGAATGAACCAATACAGTTTTGGAATCAATCTAACTGGATGATGGATCCCATCTCCCACTGCTCTATCGAGATCAATGCTTCAGAAACTGATTCAATTCGCGAAACGATACTAATCATCTATCCTAACCAATCCCGAATGACAGGATTGAATTTCACCTTTTGAATACTATTGTTGCAACATTCCTCAATCGAACCAAATAATTCTCTGCAGTACTGGTGTATAATAGCCTTGCTCATTCCTATCTGTCTCAATCATGAATGGAGAGATTTAAGTCATTAGCCCTGGATCGATTCCAATCATCCGCCAATCACCTATTGCGTGATTGCCCAATCGGGATGAATACTAGAGAATCGAATTGGAATCGTGGGTGCATGGTTACTCTATCCCTCTCAATACTCACAATCAGTATTGAACTCCTCTAGATTTCATATATTGCGATCGAATTCGATACTGCTGAGCAGGATTGGAACGGCCTGAAGATGAGTTTTGCTATCGGTCTAAATCCTGCCAGGCGGCATTGAATTGACGGTGTGAATCTATTTCAATGATAACCCAATCACTCGTTGCGTCATTGACCAATCGAAGTGAATACTATAGGATGGAATTCAAATCGTGGAAGCATGGTCTCTATCCTCCTCAATACTGACAATCGGTATTGGACTCTTCTGAATTCCATGTATTTCAATCGAATTCAATACTGCTGAGCAGGATTGGTACGCTCTCAGGATGAGTTTCGCTATCGGTCTGAATCCTTCCAGGTGGTATTAAATTGACGGTGTGAATCTATTTCAATGATAACCCAATCACTCGTTGCGTCATTGACCAATCGAGCTGATTATTACAGGATAGAATTCAAATCGTGGGTGCATTGTCTCCATCCTCCTCACAATCAGTATTGAACCCCTCTGAATTCCATCTATTTCAATCGAAATCAATACTGCTGAGCAGAATAGTCCGGGAGCTGGATAGGCTCCCGTATGCACTGAGAGCTGCCACCCTAAAACAAACGGTTTTTGACGTATTTTTTTGCGTAGAATCCGAATCCGTTGGAATTTTTTCGATAAGTGGTGGAGATCACCCTCAAAAATGCATTTTTCACCTAAAAACGGCTTTTTTGCGCGGACAAGGGGAACTTTCTACCAAACTACTTGGATGACCTCGAAAACATAGAAGTATGAAAAGCCAAACGTCTAAATGTTACTTTCCAATACTTTGCATCCTATATACAGGGTGTCGAAAGCCCAACGGGATGGTTTTGTGTATTTGAATGTCCCGAAATCGATGTACACGAGCTGAATAGTTTAGTGCGGTATATTTATGTACCCAGATCATACATGCAACTTATTTCTACCTCATATCGCTCGCCATATCGCAATCCAGAAAAACCCACGGAGAGTCTATTTCTCGGTCAATAATCAATTTTAGCCCTGCGGGAAGACATTCCGTATCTCTGTTCTATGGTAATGACATCGATTTACTGTGTTTTTGCGAAATTCCACATTGCTCTGACCTGAGAAATAGATGTCTTACATATAGACCTGACCTGATCATGACGACATCGAACCAAATCTGGTGAAAACGTCTAAATCTCGACTCGTAGCATATGTATCATTTATGGAACGTTGTGAAAATTGACTAGAGGATGGAGCGCATTGGTCTGCATATTGATTTTTCATGGCTCATAATTGACAATGACGTATTCCCAGGATAACAGTTTGATTCAAGAAAAAAGTCTGATCCTTAAAATGTCTCTCAGCTTACCCACGGTATGAAAAACGTAATTTTTGTCAAAAATTTAGCTTTTGAGGGCGATTTCAATCACGCGAAGGGTATTACCGACATCTTCGGGTTCCCAGTAAGAGAAAATTAATTGAAATGAAGACGCTTCATACATGCATCCTCTAGTGCGCAAAAGAGCCAAGCCAGCGCACGGACTAAATGTACCCTCCTCGTGTTTTTCTGGATTGCGATATGGGGTAGAAATAAGTTGCATCGATGATCTGGGTATATATGTATACCGTACTAAACTATTCAGCTCGTGTACATCCATTTTGGGGCCCTCAAATACACAAAATGACCCCGTTGGGCTTTCGACACCCTGTATATAGGATGCAAAGTATTAAAAAGTAACATTTAGACGTTTGGCTCCTTATACTTTTATGTTTTTGAGGTCATCCAAGTAGTTTGGTGAAATGTTCCCCTTGTCCGCGCAAAAAAGCCGTTTTTAGGTTAAAATTGCATTTTTGAGGGTGATCTCCACCACTTATCGGAAAAATTCCAACGGATTTGGATTATACGCGAAAGAATACTTCAAAAACCGTTTGTTTTAGGGTGGCAGCTTTCAATGCATACGAGAGCCTATCCAGCTCCCGGACTAGAATTGGTACGCTCTCAAGATGAGTTTCGCTATCGATCTGAATCCTGCCGGGCAGCATTGAGTCGACTGCGTCAATCGATTTCAATGATGATCCAATCACTCATTGCGTGTTTGATCGTTCGAAATGAATACTACAGAATCGGATTGGAATCGTGGATGCATGGTTATTCTATCCCTCTCAATACTCACAATCAGTATTCAACTCCTCTAGAATTCATATATGATGAATTCCACGCCAAAGCGACCTACGGAAAGGGGTCATCTCTCAGATTCTTTTTTAACCTTTCTCATTCGATTCTATGGACCAAAATAGGAACTTCGGACCACCTATGGGGCCCAAAAAAAATTTCTCCTCTCCATTGCACGCACATCCGTAAACAGACCGAAAATTTATCGTGTAAAAATCGATGCTCTTTTATTCACGAAAATGGAAATCTTTCGAGTTTTTGAATAGCTATCGATTTGCGGGTTGCGGCATCTGGAAGGGCATCAAAAAAGCTATCGAAAACGTTGTCGGAAATTCCTTCTCGGTGATTTGGGGGCCTTCTGAAGGCAAAAGAGTGTTTTCCACTTAAATGATAATTTCTCAAAGAGCCATTTTTTTTATTTTTTGAAAATCATATATTTGACGTAAAATTTTGCGTTCTTCCGAAAAAAATGGGTTTCAGAGAAGTTTGGGGTGATCCAAGGGACTTATGAGCCATTTTTTGAAAATTCGTTTTTTTTGGTTTCAGAAAAAGGCGATTTTCTGCGCATGCGCACAAACTTTCGGCACCATTCTCAATGGAAAGCTGACAAAATTTCCTATGAAATGACTACCCGCAAAGGTGAAATTCATGCACTGAAACGGGATCTGCAACGATTAATGATGTCGAATCAGAATCACATGTGAATTCAGCCCATTAACGCCTTCGTGGCGCCTGCTGAGATGACACATTCACGAGATCTTCTCGGGACTCAATTTTGAGTACGAAATTGACCTGAAAAAAATTCGGACCACATGGTTTCAACGTAAAATTGTATGAACTTTAAAAATATGCGATGAAAAATCCCGTATGAGGCTACATTCAATTTTGCGCAGTTTTGAATGTGAAATATCGTGTTTTCTGTCAAAAAATTGAATGTAGCACCTCGGGTTCGTCTCAAACGGGGTTTTTCATCGCATATTTTCAAAGTTCATACAATTTTACGTTGGAACCATGTGGTCCGAATTTTTTTCAGGTCAATTTCGTACTCAAAATTGAGTCCTGAGAAGATCTCGTGAATGTGTCATCTCAGCAGGCGCCACAAAGGCGTTAATGGGCTGAATTTTCATGTGATTTTCATTCGACATGATTAATCCTTGCAGATCGCGTTCCAGTGCATGAATTTCAACTTTGCGGGTAGTCATTTCATAAGAAATTTTGTCAGCTTACCCTTGGAAGTGGCGCCGAAAGTCTACGTTTGTGCGCATGCGCAGAAAATCGCCTTTTTCTTAAACCGAAAATATCGAATCTTCAAAAAATGGCTCATAAGTCACTTGGATCGCCCCAAACTCCTCTGAAACCCATTTTTTTCGGATGAACGCAGAATTTTACGTCAAGTATATGATTTCCAAAGAATAAAAACAATGGCTTTTTGAGAAATTAACATTTTAGTGAAAAACACTCTTTTGCCTTCATGAGGCCCCCAAATCACCGAGAAGGAATTTCCGACAACGTTTTCGATAGCTTTTTTGATGCCCTTTCAGATGCCGCAACCCGCAAACCGATAGCTATTCAAAAACTCGAAATATTCTCATTTTCGTGAATAAAAGAGCATCGATTTTTACACGATGAATTTTCGGTCAGTTTACGGATGTGCGTGCGATGGAAAGGAGAAATTTTTTTTGGACCCCATAGGTGGTCCGAAGTTCCTATTTTGGGCCATAAAATCGAACGAAAAAGGTTAAAAAAGAATCTGAGAGATGACCCCTTTCCGTAGGTCACTTTGGCGTGGAATTCATCATATGTCAATAAAATTTAATACTGCTGAGCAGGATTGGAACGGCCTGAGGATGAGTTTCGCTATCGGTCTGAATCCTGCCAGGCAGCATTGAATTGATGGTATGGATCGATTTCAATGATAACCCAATAACTCGTTGTGTTATTGACCAATCGAGCTGAATACTATAGGATGGGATTCAAATCGTGGAAGCATGGTCTCTGTCCTCCTCAATACTCACAATTTGTACTGAACTCCTCTGAATTTCATGTATTCTAATCGGATTCAATACTGCTGAGCAGGATTGGTATGCTCTGAGGACAAGTTTCGCTATCGATCTGAATTCTGCCGAGCACCATTCAGTTGGCTCCGTCAATCGATTTCAATGATCAACCAATCACTCATTGCGTGATTGAACAATCGAGATGAATACTATAAAATCGGATTGGAATCGTGGGTGTATGGTCATTCTATCCTCCTGAATACTCACGATCAGTATCAAACTCCTCTAGGTTTCATGTATTCCAATCGAATTCGATACTGCTGAACGGGATTGGTAAGGCCTGAAGATGAGTTTTGCTATCTTTCTGAATCTTACCAGGCAGCATTGAGCCGACTCCGTCAATCGATTTCAATGATCAACCGAACACTCATTGCGTGATTGACCGATCGACATGGATACTACAGAATCGGATTGGAATCGTGGGTGCATAGTCATTCTATCCTCCTCAATACTCTCAATCAGTATTGAACTCCTCTAGGTTTCATATATTTGAATCGAATTCAATAATGCTGAGCGGGATTGGTAAGGCCTGAGGATAAGTTTTGCTATCGGTTTGAATCATGCCAGGCAGCATTAAATTGACTGCGTCAATCGATGACAATGATGCACCAATCACTCTCCGCGTCATTGACTCATCGAGATGAATACTACAGAATCGAATTGAAATCGCGGGTGCATGGTCATTCTATCCTCCTGAATACTCACGATCAGAATTGAACTCCTCTAGGTTTCATGTATTTCAATCAAATTCAATACTGCTGAGCAGAATTGGAACGGCCTGGAGATGAGTTTCGCTATCATTCTGAATCCTGACGGGCAGCATTGAGCCGACTCCGTCAATCGATTTCAATGATAACCCAATCACTCATTGCGTGATTGACCCATCGAGATAAATACTACAGGATCGGATCGGAATTGGGGGTGCATGATCATTCTAACCTCCTGAATACTCACAATCAGTATTGAACTCCTCTCGGTTTCGCATATTCCAATCGAATTAATACTGCTGAGCAGGATTGGAACGGTCTGGGGATGAGTTTTGCTATCGGTCTACACTCTGGCAGGCAGCATTGAGTCGACTGCGTCAATCGATTTCAATGATGACCCAATCCCTCATTGCGTGATTGACCAATCGAGATGAAAACTACTATCCCTCTCAATACTCACAATCAGTATTGAACTCTTCCTGATTTCATACATTTGAATCAAATCGAAAACTAGAACCAATGTTTGTCTCGATCGATATGAACGATCGAGACTTTATCGCTCGCGGGAATTCCGAATCATATTATTACATGACTCGGCTAATGCAAGCTAATTTTAATCAACGGATTTGTTGATTAGGTGACATAGATCGATATTGGATTACTCCAACTCGATCTGGGTACCTTCAAGGCTTCTCGCAATTCGAGTGTCGCAACTTGAAGGATTTTGATGGAATTTCAAATACATGAAAAATGAGATGAGAAACGAAAAGTTTTTGATTCTACGCTAGATGTTGGTGCGTTTCGTCTTTCCTCTCCGGATCAGACTCTCCAGGGGGGCTGAAGAGATCCGAGTAGAGGTTGGCCCCCGACGTCACCTAGCCAAAGTGGCTTGATGGTCATGATTTTGATCGGGCTTATATGTTACACGAGGGCTTCTGCAGCCACTCGCGAGAAAGGTTTTCATCTCGGTTGTTTATTCGCCGACAACCGGTGACAATTAGAATCAATTTTTGTCTCGATCGATATGAACGATCGAGACTTTATCGCTCGCGGGAATCTCAAATCATATTATTACATGACTCGGCTAATGCAAGCTAATTTTAATCAACGGATTTGTTGATTGGTGACATAGATCGATATTGGATGACTCCAACTCATGTAATAATATGATTTGAAATTCCCGCGAGCGATAGAGTCTCGATCGTTCATATCGATCGAGACAAGAATTGATTCTAATTGTCACCGGTTGTCGGCGAATAAACAACCGAGATGAAAACCTTTCCCGCGAGTGGCTGCAAAAGCCCTCGTGTAACATATAAGCCCGATCAAAATCATGACCATCAAGCCACTTTGGCTAGGTGACGTCGGGGGCCAACCTCTACTCGGATCTCTCCAGCCCCCCTGAAGAGTCTGATCCGGAGAGGAAAGACGAAACGCACCAACATCTAGCGTAGAATCAAAAATTTTCCGTTTCTCATCTCATTTTTCATGTATTTGAAATTCCATCGAAATCCTCCAAGTTGCGACACTCGAATTGCAAGGTGCCTTGAAGGTACATAGATCGAGTTGGAGTAATCCAATATCGATCTATGTCACGTAATCAACAAATCCGTTGATTAAAATTAGCTTGCATTAGCCGAGTCATGTAATAATATGATTTGAGATTCCCGCGAGCGATAGAGTCTCGATCGTTCATATCGATCGAGACAAGAATTGATTCTAATTGTCACCGGTTGTCGGCGAATAAACAACCGAGATGAAAACCTTTCCCGCGAGTGGCTGCAAAAGCCCTCGTGTAACATATAAGCCCGATCAAAATCATGACCATCAAGCCACTTTGGCTAGGTGACGTCGGGGGCCAACCTCTACTCGGATCTCTCCAGCCCCCCTGAAGAGTCTGATCCGGAGAGGAAAGACGAAACGCACCAACATCTAGCGTAGAATCAAAAATTTTCCGTTTCTCATCTCATTTTTCATGTATTTGAAATTCCATCGAAATCCTCCAAGTTGCGACACTCGAATTGCAAGGTGCCTTGAAGGTACATAGATCGAGTTGGAGTAATCCAATATCGATCTATGTCACGTAATCAACAAATCCGTTGATTGAAATTAGCTTGCATTAGCCGAGTCATGTAATAATATGATTTGAGATTCCCGCGAGCGATAGAGTCTCGATCGTTCATATCGATCGAGACAAGAATTGATTCTAATTGTCACCGGTTGTCGGCGAATAAACAACCGAGATGAAAACCTTTCCCGCGAGTGGCTGCAAAAGCCCTCGTGTAACATATAAGCCCGATCAAAATCATGACCATCAAGCCACTTTGGCTAGGTGACGTCGGGGGCCAACCTCTACTCGGATCTCTCCAGCCCCCCTGAAGAGTCTGATCCGGAGAGGAAAGACGAAACGCACCAACATCTAGCGTAGAATCAAAAATTTTCCGTTTCTCATCTCATTTTTCATGTATTTGAAATTCCATCGAAATCCTCCAAGTTGCGACACTCGAATTGCAAGGTGCCTTGAAGGTACATAGATCGAGTTGGAGTAATCCAATATCGATCTATGTCACGTAATCAACAAATCCGTTGATTAAAATTAGCTTGCATTAGCCGAGTCATGTAATAATATGATTTGAGATTCCCGCGAGCGATAAAGTCTCGATCGTTCATATCGATCGAGACAAAAATTGATTCTAATTGTCACCGGTTGTCGGCGAATAAACAACCGAGATGAAAACCTTTCTCGCGAGTGGCTGCAAAAGCCCTCGTGTAACATATCAGCCCGATCAAAATCATGACCATCAAGCCACTTTGGCTAGGTGACGTCGGGGGCCAACCTCTACTCGGATCTCTTCAGCCCCCCTGGAGAGTCTGATCCGGAGAGGAAAGACGAAACGCACCAACATGTAGCGTAGAATCAAAACGTTTCCGTTTCTCATCTCATTTGTCATGTATTTGAAATTCCATCAAAATCCCTCAAGTTGCGACACTCGAATTGCGAGATGCCTTGAAGGTACATAGATCGAGTTGGAGTAATCCAATATCGATCTATATCACCTAATCAACAAATCCGTTGATTAAAATTAGCTTGCATTAGCCGAGTCATGTAATAATATGATTTGAAATTCCCGCGAGCGATAGAGTCTCGATCGTTCATATCGATCGAGACAAAAATTGATTCTAATTGTCACCGGTTGTCGGCGAATAAACAACCGAGATGAAAACCTTTCTTGCGAGTGGCTGCAAAAGCCCTCGTGTAACATATAAACCCGATCAAAATCATGACCATCAAGCCTTTTTAGCTAGGTGACGTCGCGGGTCAACCTCTACTCGGATCTCTTCAGCCCCCCTGAAGAGTCTGATCCGGAGAGGAAAGACGAAACGCACCAACATCTAGCGTAGAATCAAAAATTTTCCGTTTCTCATCTCATTTTTCATGTATTTGAAATTCCATCAAAATCTTTCAAGTTGCGACACTCGAATTGCGAGGTGCCTTGAAGGTACATAGATCGAGTTGGAGTAATCCAATATCGATCTATGTCACCTAATCAACAAATCCGTTGATTAAAATTAGCTTGCATTAGCCGAGTCATGTAATGATATGATTTGGAATTCCCGCGAGCGATAAAGTCTCGATAGTTCATATCGATCGAGACAAAAATTGATTCTAATTGTCACCGGTTGTTGGCGAATAAACAACCGAGATGAAAACCTTTCTCGCGAGTGGCTGCAAAAGCCCTCGTGTAACTTATAAGCCCGATCAAAATCATGACCATCAATCCACTTTGGCTAGGTGACGTCGGGGGCCAACCTCTACTCGGATCTCTTCAGCCCCCCTGAAGAGTCTGATCCGGAGAGGAAAGACGAAACGCACCAACATCTAGCGTAGAATCGAAAATTTTTCGTTTCTCATCTCATTTTTCATGTATTTGAAATTCCATCAAAATCCTTCAAGTTGCGACACTCGAATTGCGAGGTGCCTTGAAGGTACATAGATCGAGGTGGAGTAATCCAATATCGATCTATGTCACCTGATCAATGAATCCGTTGATTAAAATTAGCTTGCATTAGGCGAGTCATGTGATGATATGATTTCGAATTCCCGCGAGCGATAAAGGCTCGATCGTTCATATCGATCGAGACTAAAATTGATTCTAATTGTCACCGGTTATCGGCGAATGAACAACCAAGATGAAAACCTTCCTCGCGAGTGGCTGCAAAAGCCCTCGTGTAACATATAAGCCCGATCAAAATCATGACCATCAATCCACTTTGGCTAGGTGACGTCGGGGGCCAACCTCTACTCGGATCTCTTCAGCCCCCCTGGAGAGTCTGATCCGGAGAGGATAGACGAAACGCACCAACATCTAGCGTAGAATCAAAACGTTTCCGTTTCTCATCTCATTTGTCATGTATTTGAAATTCCATCAAAATCCCTCAAGTTGCGACACTCGAATTGCGAGATGCCTTGAAGGTACATAGATCGAGTTGGAGTAATCCAATATCGATCTATATCACCTAATCAACAAATCCGTTGATTAAAATTAGCTTGCATTAGCCGAGTCATGTAATAATATGATTTGAAATTCCCGCGAGCGATAGAGTCTCGATCGTTCATATCGATCGAGACAAAAATTGATTCTAATTGTCACCGGTTGTCGGCGAATAAACAACCGAGATGAAAACCTTTCTTGCGAGTGGCTGCAAAAGCCCTCGTGTAACATATAAACCCGATCAAAATCATGACCATCAAGCCTTTTTAGCTAGGTGACGTCGCGGGTCAACCTCTACTCGGGTCTCTTCAGCCCCCCTGAAGAGTCTGATCCGGAGAGGAAAGACGAAACGCACCAACATCTAGCGTAGAATCAAAAATTTTCCGTTTCTCATCTTATTTTTCATGTATTTGAAATTCCATCAAAATCTTTCAAGTTGCGACACTCGAATTGCGAGGTGCCTTGAAGGTACATAGATCGAGTTGGAGTAATCCAATATCGATCTATGTCACCTGATTAACAAATCCGTTGATTAAAATTAGCTTGCATTAGCCGAGTCATGTAATAATATGATTTGAAATTCCCGCGAGCGATAAAGTCTCGATCGTTCATATCGATCGAGACAAAAATTGATTCTAATTGTCACCGGTTGTCGGCGAATAAACAAGCGAGATGAAAACCTTTCTCGCGAGTGGCTGCAAAAGCCCTCGTGTGACATATAAGCCCGATCAAAATCATGACCATCAAGCCACTTTGGCTAGGTGACGTCGGGGGCCAACCTCTACTCGGATCTCTTCGGCCCCCCTGGAGAGTCTGATCCGGAGAGGAAAGACGAAACGCACCAACATCTAGCGTGGAATCGAAAATTTTTCGTTTCTCATCTCATTTTTCATGTATTTGAAATTCCATCAAAATCCTTCAAGTTGCGACACTCGAATTGCGAGGTGCCTTGAAGATACATAGATCGAGTTGGAGTAATCCAATATCGATCTATGTCACTTGATCAACAAATTCGTTGATTAAAATTAGCTTGCATTAGCCGAGTCATGTGATAATATGATTTGGAATTCCCGCGAGCGATAAAGTCTCGATAGTTCATATCGATCGAGACAAAAATTGATTCTAATTGTCACCGGTTGTTGGCGAATGAAAAACCGAGATGAAAACCTTTCTCGCGAGTGGCTGCAAAAGCCCTCGTGTAACTTATAAGCCCGATCAAAATCATGACCATCAATCCACTTTGGCTAGGTGACGTCGGGGGCCAAACTCTACTCGGATCTCTTCAGCCCCCCTGAAGAGTCTGATCCGGAGAGGAAAGACGAAACGCACCAACATCTAGCGTAGAATCGAAAATTTTTCGTTTCTCATCTCATTTTTCATGTATTTGAAATTCCATCAAAATCCTTCAAGTTGCGACACTCGAATTGCGAGGTGCCTTGAAGGTACATAGATCGAGTTGGAGTAATCCAATATCGATCTATGTCACCTGATCAACAAATCCGTTGATTAAAATTAGCTTGCATTAGCCGAGTCATGTGATAATATGATTTCGAATTCCCGCGAGCGATAAAGGCTCGATCGTTCATATCGATCGAGACAAAAATTGATTCTAATTGTCACCGGTTGTCGGCGAATAAACAACCGAGATGAAAACCTTTCTCGCGAGTGGCTGCAAAAGCCCTCGTGTAACAAATAAACCCGATCAAAATCATGACCATCAAGCCTTTTTGTATAGGTGACGTCGGGGGCCAACCTATACTCGGATCTCTTCAGCCCTTCTGAAGAGTCTGATCCGGAGAGGAAAGACGAAACGCACCGACATCTAGCGTAGAATCATAAATTTTTCGTTTCTCATCTCATTTTTCATGTATTTGAAATTCCATCAAAATCCTTCAAGTTGCGACAATCGAATTGCGAGGTGCCTTGAAGGTACATAGATCGAGTTGGAGTAATCCAATATCGATCTGTGTCACCTAATCAACAAATCCGTTGATTGAAATTAGCTTGCATTAGCCGAGTCATGTAATAATATGATTTGAAATTCCGGCGAGCGATAAAGGCTCGATCGTTCATATCGATCGAGACAAAAATTGATTCTAATTGTCACCGGTTGTCGGCGAATAAACAACCGAGATGAAAACCTTTCTCGCGAGTGGCTGCAAAAACCCTCGTGTAACATATCAGCCCGATCAAAATCATGACCATCAAGCCACTTTGGCTAGGTGACGTCGGGGGCCAACCTCTACTCGGATCTCTTCAGCCCCACTGAAGAGTCTGATCCGGAGAGGAAAGACGAAACGCACCAACATCTAGCGTAGAATCAAAAATTTTCCGTTTCTCATCTCATTTTTCATGTATTTGAAATTCCATCAAAATCCCTCAAGTTGCGACACTCGAATTGCGAGATGCCTTGAAGGTACATAGATCGAAATGGAGTAATCCAATATCGATCTATGTCACCTAATCAACAAATCCGTTGATTAAAATTAGCTTGCATTAGCCGAGTCATGTAATAATATGATTTGAAATTCCCGCGAGCGATAGAGTCTCGATCGTTCATATCGATCGAGACAAAAATTGAATTTAATTGTCACCGGTTGTCGGCGATTAGACAACCGAGATGAAAACCTTTCTCGCGAGTGGCTGCAAAAGCCCTCGTGTAACATATAAACCCGATCAAAATCATGACCATCAAGCCTTTTTAGCTAGGTGACGTCGCGGGTCAACCTCTACTCGGATCTCTTCAGCCCCCCTGAAGAGTCTGATCCGGAGAGGAAAGACGAAACGCACCAACATCTAGCGTAGAATCAAAACGTTTCCGTTTCTCATCTCATTTTTCATGTATTTGAAATTCCATCAAAATCCTTCAAGTTGCGACACTCGAATTGCGAGGTGCCTTGAAGGTACATAGATCGAGTTGGAGTAATCCAATATCGATCTATGTCACCTGATCAACAAATCCGTTGATTGAAATTAGCTTGCATTAGCCGAGTCATGTGATAATATGATTTGGAATTCCCGCGAGCGATAAAGTCTCGATAGTTCATATCGATCGAGACAAAAATTGATTCTAATTGTCACCGGTTGTCGGCGAATGAACAACCGAGATGGAAACCTTTCTCGTGAGTGGCTGCAGAAGCCCTCGTGTAACTTATAAGCCCGATCAAAATCATGACCATCAATCCACTTTGGCTAGGTGACGTCGGGGGCCAACCTCTACTCGGATCTCTTCAGCCCCCCTGAAGATTCTGATCCGGAGAGGAAAGACGAAACGCACGGACATCTAGCGTAGAATCAAAAATTTTCCGTTCCCCATCTCATTTTCCATGGATCTGAAATTCCATCAAAATCCTTCAAGTTGCGACACTCGAATTGCGAGGTGCCTTGAAGGTACATAGATCGAGTTGGAGTAATCCAATATCGATCTGTGTCACCTAATCAACAAATCCGTTGATTAAAATTAGCTTGCATTAGCCGAGTCATGTAATAATATGATTTGAAATTCCCGCGAGCGATAAAGTCTCGATCGTTCATATCGATCGAGACAAAAATTGATTCTAATTGTCACCGGTCGTCAGCGAATAAACAACCGAGATGAAAACCTTTCTCGCGAGTGGCTGCAAAAGCCCTCGTGTAACATATAAGCCCGATCAAAATCATGACCATCAATCCACTTTGGCTAGGTGACGTCGGGGGCCAACCTCTACTCGGATCTCTTCAGCCCCCCTGGAGAGTCTGATCCGGAGAGGATAGACGAAACGCACCAACATCTAGCGTAGAATCAAAACGTTTCCGTTTCTCATCTCATTTGTCATGTATTTGAAATTCCATCAAAATCCCTCAAGTTGCGACACTCGAATTGCGAGATGCCTTGAAGGTACATAGATCGAGTTGGAGTAATCCAATATCGATCTATATCACCTAATCAACAAATCCGTTGATTAAAATTAGCTTGCATTAGCCGAGTCATGTAATAATATGATTTGAAATTCCCGCGAGCGATAGAGTCTCGATCGTTCATATCGATCGAGACAAAAATTGATTCTAATTGTCACCGGTTGTCGGCGAATAAACAACCGAGATGAAAACCTTTCTTGCGAGTGGCTGCAAAAGCCCTCGTGTAACATATAAACCCGATCAAAATCATGACCATCAAGCCTTTTTAGCTAGGTGACGTCGCGGGTCAACCTCTACTCGGGTCTCTTCAGCCCCCCTGAAGAGTCTGATCCGGAGAGGAAAGACGAAACGCACGGACATCTAGCGTAGAATCAAAAATTTTCCGTTCCCCATCTCATTTTCCATGGATCTGAAATTCCATCAAAATCCTTCAAGTTGCGACACTCGAATTGCGAGGTGCCTTGAAGGTACATAGATCGAGTTGGAGTAATCCAATATCGATCTGTGTCACCTAATCAACAAATCCGTTGATTAAAATTAGCTTGCATTAGCCGAGTCATGTAATAATATGATTTGAAATTCCCGCGAGCGATAAAGTCTCGATCGTTCATATCGATCGAGACAAAAATTGATTCTAATTGTCACCGGTCGTCAGCGAATAAACAACCGAGATGAAAACCTTTCTCGCGAGTGGCTGCAAAAGCCCTCGTGTAACATATAAGCCCGATCAAAATCATGACCATCAATCCACTTTGGCTAGGTGACGTCGGGGGCCAACCTCTACTCGGATCTCTTCAGCCCCCCTGGAGAGTCTGATCCGGAGAGGATAGACGAAACGCACCAACATCTAGCGTAGAATCAAAACGTTTCCGTTTCTCATCTCATTTGTCATGTATTTGAAATTCCATCAAAATCCCTCAAGTTGCGACACTCGAATTGCGAGATGCCTTGAAGGTACATAGATCGAGTTGGAGTAATCCAATATCGATCTATATCACCTAATCAACAAATCCGTTGATTAAAATTAGCTTGCATTAGCCGAGTCATGTAATAATATGATTTGAAATTCCCGCGAGCGATAGAGTCTCGATCGTTCATATCGATCGAGACAAAAATTGATTCTAATTGTCACCGGTTGTCGGCGAATAAACAACCGAGATGAAAACCTTTCTTGCGAGTGGCTGCAAAAGCCCTCGTGTAACATATAAACCCGATCAAAATCATGACCATCAAGCCTTTTTAGCTAGGTGACGTCGCGGGTCAACCTCTACTCGGGTCTCTTCAGCCCCCCTGAAGAGTCTGATCCGGAGAGGAAAGACGAAACGCACGGACATCTAGCGTAGAATCAAAAATTTTCCGTTCCCCATCTCATTTTCCATGGATCTGAAATTCCATCAAAATCCTTCAAGTTGCGACACTCGAATTGCGAGGTGCCTTGAAGGTACATAGATCGAGTTGGAGTAATCCAATATCGATCTGTGTCACCTAATCAACAAATCCGTTGATTAAAATTAGCTTGCATTAGCCGAGTCATGTAATAATATGATTTGAAATTCCCGCGAGCGATAAAGTCTCGATCGTTCATATCGATCGAGACAAAAATTGATTCTAATTGTCACCGGTCGTCAGCGAATAAACAACCGAGATGAAAACCTTTCTCGCGAATGGCTGCAAAAGCCCTCGTGTAACATAGAAGCCCGATCAAAATCATGACCATCAAGCCACTTTGTCTAGGTGACGTCGGGGCCCAACCTCTACTCGGATCTCTTCAGCCCCCCTGAAGAGTCTGATCCGGAGAGGAAAGACGAAACGCACCGACATCTAGCGTAGAATCAAAACGTTTCCGTTTCTCATCTCATTTGTCATGTATTTGAAATTCCATCAAAATCCCTCAAGTTGCGACACTCGAATTGCGAGATGCCTTGAAGGTACATAGATCGAGTAAGAGTAATCCAATATCGATCTATGTCACCTAATCAACAAATCCGTTGATTAAAATTAGCTTGCATTAGCCGAGTCATGTAATAATATGATTTGAAATTCCCGCGAGCGATAGAGTCTCGATCGTTCATATCGATCGAGACAAAAATTGATTCTAATTGTCACCGGTTGTCGGCGAATAAACAACCGAGATGAAAACCTTTCTCGCGAGTGGCTGCAAAAGCCCTCGTGTAACATATAAACCCGATCAAAATCATGACCATCAAGCCTTTTTAGCTAGGTGACGTCGCGGGTCAACCTCTACTCGGATCTCCTCAGCCCCCCTGAAGAGTCTGATCCGGAGAGGAAAGACGAAACGCACCAACATCTAGCGTAGAATCAAAAATTTTCCGTTTCTCATCTCATTTTTCATGTATTTGAAATTCCATCAAAATCTTTCAAGTTGCGACACTCGAATTGCGAGGTGCCTTGAAGGTACATAGATCGAGTTGGAGTAATCCAATATCGATCTATGTCACCTAATCAACAAATCCGTTGATTAAAATTAGCTTGCATTAGCCGAGTCATGTAATAATATGATTCGAAATTCCCGCGAGCGATAAAGTCTCGATCGTTCATATCGATCGAGACGAAAATTGATTCTAACTGTCACCGGTTGTCGGCGAATAAACAACCGAGATGAAAAACTTTCTCGCGAGTGGCTGCAAAAGCCCTCGTGTAACATATAAACCCGATCAAAATCATGACCATCAAGCCACTTTGGCTAGGTGACGTCGGGGGCCAACCTCTACTCGGATCTCTTCAGCCCCCCTGAAGAGTCTGATCCGGAGAGGAGAGACGAAACGCACCAACATCTAGCGTAGAATCAAAAATTTTTCGTTTCTCATCTCATTTTTCATGTATTTGAAATTCCATCAAAATCCTCCAAGTTGCGACACTCGAATTGCGAGGTGCCTTGAAGATACATAGATTCAGTTGGAGTAATCCAATATCGATCTATGTCACCTAATCAACGAATCCGTTGATTGTAATTAGCTTGCATTAGCCGAGTCATGTAATAATATGATTTGAAATTCCCACGAGCGATAAAGTCTCGATCGTTCATATCGATCGAGACAAAAATCGATTCTAATTGTCACCGGTTGTCGGCGAATAAACAACCGAGATGAAAACCTTTCTCGCGAGTGGCTGCGAAAGCCCTCGTGTAACATATTAGCCCGATCAAGATCATGACCATCAAGCCACTTTGGCTAGGTGACGACGGGGGCCAACCTCTACTCGGATCTCTTCAGCCCCCCTGAAGAGTCTGATCCGGAGAGGAAGGACAAAACGCACCAACATCTAGCGTAGAATCAAAAATTTCCCGTTTCTCATCTCATTTTTCATGTATTTGAAATTCCATCAAAATCCTTCAAGTTGCGACACTCGAATTGCGAGGTGCCTTGAAGATACATAGATTCAGTTGGAGTAATCCAATATCGATCTATGTCACCTAATCAATGAATCCGTTGATTAAAATTAGCTTGCATTAGGCGAGTCATGTAATAATATGATTTGGAATTTCCGCGGGCGATAAAGTCTCCATCGTTCATATCGATCGAGACAAAAATTGATTCTAATTGTCACCGGTTGTCGGTGAATAAACAACCGAGATGAAAACCTTCCTCGCGAGTGGCTGCAAAAGCCCTCGTGTAACATATAAGCCCGATCAAAATCATGACCATCAGTCCACTTTGTCTAGGTGACGTCGGGGGCCAACCTATACTCGGATCTCTTCAGCCCGCCTGAAGATTCTGATCCGGAGAGGGGAGACGAAACGCACCAACATCTAGCGTAGAATCAAAAATTTTTCGTTTCTCATCTCATTTTTCATGTATTTGAAATTCCATCAAAATCCTTCAAGTTGCGAAACTCGAATTGCGAGGTGCCTTGAAGGTACATAGATCGAATTGGTGTAATCCAATATCGATCTATGTCACCTGATCAACAAATCCGTTGATTTAAATTAGCTTGCATTAGCCGAGTCATGTAATAATATGATTGGAAATTCCCGCGAGCGATAAAGTCTCGATCGTTCATATCGATCGAGACAAAGATTGATTCTAATTGTCACCGGTTGTCGGCGAATAAACAACCGAGATGAAGAACTTTCTCGCGAGTGGCTGCAAAAGCCCTCGTGTAACATATAAACCCGATCAAAATCATGACCATCAAGCCACTTTGGCTAGGTGACGTCGGGGGCCAACCTCTACTCGGATCTCTTCAGCCCCCCTGAGAAGTCCGATCCGGAGAGGAGAGACGAAACGCACCAACATCTAGCGTAGAATCAAAAATTTTTCGTTTCTCTTCACATTTTTCATGTATTTGAAATTCCATCAAAATCCTCCAAGTTGCGACACTAGGATTGCGAGGTGCCTTGAAGGTACATGGATCGAGTTGGAGTAATCCAATATCGATCTATGACACCTAATCAACAAATCCGATGATTAAAATTAGCTTGCATTAGCCGAGTCATGTAATCATATGATTTGAAATTCTCACGAGCGATAAAGTCTCGATCGTTCATATCGATCGAGACAAAAATTGATTCTAATTGTCACCGGTCGTCAGCGAATAAACAACCAAGATGAAAACCTTTCTCGCGAGTGGCTGCAAAAGCCCTCGTGTAACATAGAAGCCCGATCAAAATCATGACCATTAAGCCACTTTGGCTAGGTGACGTCGGGGGCCAACCTCTACTCGGATCTCTTCAGCCCCCCTGAAGAGTCTGATCCGGAGAGGAAAGACGAAACGCACCAACATATAGCGTAGAATCAGGAATTTTTCTATCTTCATCTCATTTTTCATGTATTTGAAATTCCATCAAAATACTTCAAGTTGCGACAATCGGATTGCGAGGTGCCTTGAAGGTACATAGATCGAGTTGGAGTAATCCAATATCGATCTGTGTCACCTAATCAACAAATCCGTTGATTGAAATTAGCTTGCATTAGCCGAGTCATGTAATAATATGATTTGAAATTCCCGCGAGCGATAAAGGCTCGATCGTTCATATCGATCGAGACAAAAATTGATTCTAATTGTCACCGGTTGTCGGCGAATAAACAACCGAGATGAAAACCTTTCTCGCGAGTGGCTGCGAAAGCCCTCGTGTAACATATCAGCCCGATCAAAATCATGACCATCAAGCCACTTTGGCTAGGTGACGTCGGGGGCCAACCTCTACTCGGATCTCTTCAGCCCCCCTGAAGAGTCTGATCCGGAGAGGAAAGACGAAACGCACCAACATCTAGCGTAGAATCAAAACGTTTCCGTTTCTCATCTCATTTGTCATGTATTTGAAATTCCATCAAAATCCCTCAAGTTGCGACACTCGAATTGCGAGATGCCTTGAAGGTACATAGATCGAAATGGAGTAATCCAATATCGATCTATGTCACCTGATCAACAAATCCGTTGATTAAAATTAGCTTGCATTAGCCGAGTCATGTGATAATATGATTTGAAATTCCCGCGAGCGATAGAGTCTCGATCGTTCATATCGATCGAGACAAAAATTGAATTTAATTGTCACCGGTTGTCGGCGAATAGACAACCGAGATGAAAACCTTTCTCGCGAGTGGCTGCAAAAGCCCTCGTGTAACATATAAACCCGATCAAAATCATGACCATCAAGCCTTTTTAGCTAGGTGACGTCGCGGGTCAACCTCTACTCGGATCTCTCCAGCTCCCCTGAAGAGTCTGATCCGGAGAGGAAAGACGAAACGCACGGACATCTAGCGTAGAATCAAAACGTTTCCGTTTCTCATCTCATTTTTCATGTATTTGAAATTCCATCAAAATCCTTCAAGTTGCGACACTCGAATTGCGAGGTGCCTTGAAGGTACATAGATCGAGTTGGAGTAATCCAATATCGATCTATGTCACCTGATCAACAAATCCGTTGATTAAAATTAGCTTGCATTAGCCGAGTCATGTGATAATATGATTTGGAATTCCCGCGAGCGATAAAGTCTCGATAGTTCATATCGATCGAGACAAAAATTGATTCTAATTGTCACCGGTTGTCGGCGAATAAACAACCGAGATGGAAACCTTTCTCGTGAGTGGCTGCAGAAGCCCTCGTGTAACTTATAAGCCCGATCAAAATCATGACCATCAATCCACTTTGGCTAGGTGACGTCGGGGGCCAACCTCTACTCGGATCTCTTCAGCCCCCCTGAAGATTCTGATCCGGAGAGGAAAGACGAAACGCACGGACATCTAGCGTAGAATCAAAAATTTTCCGTTCCCCATCTCATTTTCCATGGATCTGAAATTCCATCAAAATCCTTCAAGTTGCGACACTCGAATTGCGAGGTGCCTTGAAGGTACATAGATCGAGTTGGAGTAATCCAATATCGATCTGTGTCACCTAATCAACAAATCCGTTGATTAAAATTAGCTTGCATTAGCCGAGTCATGTAATAATATGATTTGAAATTTCCGCGAGCGATAAAGTCTCGATCGTTCATATCGATCGAGACAAAAATTGATTCTAATTGTCACCGGTCGTCAGCGAATAAACAACCGAGATGAAAACCTTTCTCGCGAATGGCTGCAAAAGCCCTCGTGTAACATAGAAGCCCGATCAAAATCATGACCATCAAGCCACTTTGTCTAGGTGACGTCGGGGCCCAACCTCTACTCGGATCTCTTCAGCCCCCCTGAAGAGTCTGATCCGGAGAGGAAAGACGAAACGCACCAACATCTAGCGTAGAATCAAAACGTTTCCGTTTCTCATCTCATTTGTCATGTATTTGAAATTCCATCAAAATCCCTCAAGTTGCGACACTCGAATTGCGAGATGCCTTGAAGGTACATAGATCGAGTAAGAGTAATCCAATATCGATCTATGTCACCTAATCAACAAATCCGTTGATTAAAATTAGCTTGCATTAGCCGAGTCATGTAATAATATGATTTGAAATTCCCGCGAGCGATAGAGTCTCGATCGTTCATATCGATCGAGACAAAAATTGATTCTAATTGTCACCGGTTGTCGGCGAATTAACAACCGAGATGAAAACCTTTCTCGCGAGTGGCTGCAAAAGCCCTCGTGTAACATATAAACCCGATCAAAATCATGACCATCAAGCCTTTTTAGCTAGGTGACGTCGCGGGTCAACCTCTACTCGGATCTCCTCAGCCCCCCTGAAGAGTCTGATCCGGAGAGGAAAGACGAAACGCACCAACATCTAGCGTAGAATCAAAAATTTTCCGTTTCTCATCTCATTTTTCATGTATTTGAAATTCCATCAAAATCTTTCAAGTTGCGACACTCGAATTGCGAGGTGCCTTGAAGGTACATAGATCGAGTTGGAGTAATCCAATATCGATCTATGTCACCTAATCAACAAATCCGTTGATTAAAATTAGCTTGCATTAGCCGAGTCATGTAATAATATGATTTGAAATTCCCGCGGCCGATAAAGTCTCGATCGTTCATATCGATCGAGACAAAAATTGATTCTAATTGTCACCGGTTGTCGGCGAATAAACAACCGAGATGAAAACCTTTCTCGCGAGTGGCTGCAAAAGCCCTCGTGTAACATATAAACCCGATCAAAATGATGACCATCAAGCCTTTTTAGCTAGGTGACGTCGCGGGTCAACCTCTACTCGGATCTCCTCAGCCCCCCTGAAGAGTCTGATCCGGAGAGGAAAGACGAAACGCACCAACATCTAGCGTAGAATCAAAAATTTTCCGTTTCTCATCTCATTTTTCATGTATTTGAAATTCCATCAAAATCTTTCAAGTTGCGACACTCGAATTGCGAGGTGCCTTGAAGGTACATAGATCGAGTTGGAGTAATCCAATATCGATCTATGTCACCTAATCAACAAATCCGTTGATTAAAATGAGCTTGCATTAGCCGAGTCATGTAATAATATGATTCGAAATTCCCGCGAGCGATAAAGTCTCGATCGTTCATATCGATCGAGACGAAAATTGATTCTAACTGTCACCGGTTGTCGGCGAATAAACAACCGAGATGAAAAACTTTCTCGCGAGTGGCTGCAAAAGCCCTCGTGTAACATATAAACCCGATCAAAATCATGACCATCAAGCCTTTTTAGCTAGGTGACGTCGCGGGTCAACCTCTACTCGGATCTCCTCAGCCCCCCTGAAGAGTCTGATCCGGAGAGGAAAGACGAAACGCACCAACATCTAGCGTAGAATCAAAAATTTTCCGTTTCTCATCTCATTTTTCATGTATTTGAAATTCCATCAAAATCTTTCAAGTTGCGACACTCGAATTGCGAGGTGCCTTGAAGGTACATAGATCGAGTTGGAGTAATCCAATATCGATCTATGTCACCTAATCAACAAATCCGTTGATTAAAATGAGCTTGCATTAGCCGAGTCATGTAATAATATGATTCGAAATTCCCGCGAGCGATAAAGTCTCGATCGTTCATATCGATCGAGACGAAAATTGATTCTAACTGTCACCGGTTGTCGGCGAATAAACAACCGAGATGAAAAACTTTCTCGCGAGTGGCTGCAAAAGCCCTCGTGTAACATATAAACCCGATCAAAATCATGACCATCAAGCCACTTTGGCTAGGTGACGTCGGGGGCCAACCTCTACTCGGATCTCTTCAGCCCCCCTGAAGAGTCTGATCCGGAGAGGAGAGACGAAACGCACCAACATCTAGCGTAGAATCAAAAATTTTTCGTTTCTCATCTCATTTTTCATGTATTTGAAATTCCATCAAAATCCTCCAAGTTGCGACACTCGAATTGCAAGGTGCCTTGAAGATACATAGATTCAGTTGGAGTAATCCAATATCGATCTATGTCACCTAATCAACAAATCCGTTGATTCAAATGAGCTTGCATTAGCCGAGCCATGTAATAATATGATTTGAAATTCCCGCGGCCGATAAAGTCTCGATCGTTCATATCGATCGAGACAAAAATTGATTCTAATTGTCACCGGTTATCGGCGAATAAATAACCGAGATGAAAACCTCCCTCGCGAGTGGCTGCAAAAGCCCTCGTGTAACATATAAGCCCGATCAAAATCATGACCATCAGTCCACTTTGTCTAGGTGACGTCGGGGGCCAACCTCTACTCGGATCTCTTCAGCCCCCCTGAAGAGTCTGATCCGGAGAGGAAAGACGAAACTCACCAACATCTAGCGTAGAATCAAAAATTTCTCGCTTCTCATCTCATTTTCCATGTATTTGAAATTCCTTCAAAATCCTCCAAGTTGCGACACTCGAATTGCGAGGTGCCTTGAAGGTACATAGATCGAGTTGGTGTAATCCAATATCGATCTATGTCACCTAATCAACAAATCCGTTGATTAAAATTAGCTTGCATTAGCCGAGTCATGTAATAATATGATTTGAAATTCCCGCGAGCGATAAAGTCTCGATCGTTCATATCGATCGAGACAAAATTCGATTCTAATTGTCACCGGTTGTCAGCGAATAAGCAACCGAGATTAAAACCTTTCTCGCGAGTGGCTGAAAAAGCCCTCGTGTAACATATAAGCCCGATCAAAATCATGACGATCAAGCCACTTTGGCTAGGTGACGTCAGGGGCCATTCTCTACTCGGATCTCTTCAGCCCCCCTGAAGAGTCTGATCCGGAGAGGAAAGACGAAACGCACCAACATCTAGCGTAGAATCAAAAATTTCCCGTTTCTCATCTCATTTTCCATGTATTTGAAATTCCATCAAAATCCTCCAAGTTGCGACACTCGGATTGCGAGGTGCCTTGAAGGTACATGGATCGAGTTGGAATAATCAAATATCGATCTATGTCACCTAATCAATAAATCCGTTGATTAAAATTAGCTTGCATTAGCCGAGTCATGTAATAATATGATTTGAAATTCCCACGAGCGATAAAGTCTCGATCGTTCATATCGATCGAGACAAAAATCGATTCTAATTGTCACCGGTTGTCAGCGAATAGGCAACCGAGATTAAAACTTTTCTCGCGAGTGGCTGCAAAAGCCCTCGTGTATTATATAAGCCCGATCAAAATCATGACCATCAAGCCACTTTGGCTAGGTGACGTCGGGGTGAACCTCTACTCGGATCAGTTCAGCCCCCCTGAAGAGTCTGATCCGGAGAGGAAAGACGAAACGCACCAACATCAAGCGTAGAATCAAAAGATTTCCGTTCCTCATCTCATTTTTCATGTATTTGAAATTCCATCAAAATCCTTCAAGTTGCGCCACTCGAATTGCGAGGTGCCTTGAAGGTACATAGATCGAGTTGGGGTAATCCAATATCGATCTATGTCACCTAATCAACAAATCCGTTGATTGTAATTAGCTTGCATTAGCCGAGTCATGTAATAATATGATTTGAAATTCCCACGAGCGATAAAGTCTCGATCGTTCATATCGATCGAGACAAAAATCGATTCTAATTGTCACCGGTTGTCGGCGAATAAACAACCGAGATGAAAACCTTTCTCGCGAGTGGCTGCGAAAGCCCTCGTGTAACATATTAGCCCGATCAAGATCATGACCATCAAGCCACTTTGGCTAGGTGACGACGGGGGCCAACCTCTACTCGGATCTCTTCAGCCCCCCTGAAGAGTCTGATCCGGAGAGGAAGGACAAAACGCACCAACATCTAGCGTAGAATCAAAAATTTCCCGTTTCTCATCTCATTTTTCATGTATTTGAAATTCCATCAAAATCCTTCAAGTTGCGACACTCGAATTGCGAGGTGCCTTGAAGATACATAGATTCAGTTGGAGTAATCCAATATCGATCTATGTCACCTAATCAATGAATCCGTTGATTAAAATTAGCTTGCATTAGGCGAGTCATGTAATAATATGATTTGGAATTTCCGCGGGCGATAAAGTCTCCATCGTTCATATCGATCGAGACAAAAATTGATTCTAATTGTCACCGGTTGTCGGTGAATAAACAACCGAGATGAAAACCTTCCTCGCGAGTGGCTGCAAAAGCCCTCGTGTAACATATAAGCCCGATCAAAATCATGACCATCAGTCCACTTTGTCTAGGTGACGTCGGGGGCCAACCTATACTCGGATCTCTTCAGCCCGCCTGAAGATTCTGATCCGGAGAGGGGAGACGAAATGCACCAACATCTAGCGTAGAATCAAAAATTTTTCGTTTCTCATCTCATTTTTCATGTATTTGAAATTCCATCAAAATCCTTCAAGTTGCGAAACTCGAATTGCGAGGTGCCTTGGAGGTACATAGATCGAATTGGTGTAATCCAATATCGATCTATGTCACCTGATCAACAAATCCGTTGATTTAAATTAGCTTGCATTAGCCGAGTCATGTAATAATATGATTGGAAATTCCCGCGAGCGATGAAGTCTCGATCGTTCATATCGATCGAGACAAAAATTGATTCTAATTGTCACCGGTTGTCGGCGAATAAACAACCGAGATGAAGAACTTTCTCGCGAGTGGCTGCAAAAGCCCTCGTGTAACATATAAACCCGATCAAAATCATGACCATCAAGCCACTTTGGCTAGGTGACGTCGGGGGCCAACCTCTACTCGGATCTCTTCAGCCCCCCTGAGAAGTCCGATCCGGAGAGGAGAGACGAAACGCACCAACATCTAGCGTAGAATCAAAAATTTTTCGTTTCTCTTCTCATTTTTCATGTATTTGAAATTCCATCAAAATCCTCCAAGTTGCGACACTCGGATTGCGAGGTGCCTTGAAGGTACATGGATCGAGTTGGAGTAATCCAATATCGATCTATGTCACCTAATCAACAAATCCGTTGATTAAAATTAGCTTGCATTAGCCGAGTCATGTAATAATATGATTTGAAATTCCCGCGAGCGATAAAGTCTCGATCGTCCATATCGATCGAGACAAAAACTGATTCTAATTGTCACCGGTTGTCGGCGAATAAACAACCGAGATGAAAACCTTTCTCGCAAGTGGCTGCAAAAGCCCTCGTGTAACATATAAGCCCGATCAAAATCATGACCATCAAGCCACTTTGGCTAGGTGACGTTGGGGGCCAACCTCTACTCGGATCTCTTCAGCCCCCCTGAAGAGTCTGATCCGGAGAGGAAAGACGAAACTCACCTACATCTAGCGTAGAATCAAAAATTTTCCGTTCCTTATCTCATTTTCCATGTATTTGAAATTCCATCAAAATCCTTCAAGTTGCGACACTCGAATTGCGAGGTGCCTTGAAGGTACATAGATCGAGTTGGAGTAATCCAATATCGATCTATGTCACCTAATCAACAAATCCGTTGATTGAAATTAGCTTGCATTAGCCGACTCATGTAATAATATGATTTGAAATTCCCACGAGCGATAAAGTCTCGATCGTTCATATCGATCGAGACAAAAATTGATTCTAATTGTCACCGGTTGTCGGCGAATAAACAACCGAGATGAAAACCTTTCTCGCGAGTAGCTGCAAAAGCCCTCTCGTAACATATAAGCCCGATTGAAATCATGACCATCAAGCCACTTTGGCTAGGTGTGTCGGGGGCCAACCTCTACTCGGATCTCTTCAGCCCCCCTGAAGAGTCTGATCCGGAGAGGAAAGACGAAACTCACCTATATCTAGCGTAGAATCAAAAATTTTCCGTTCCTCATCTCATTTTTCATGTATTTGAAATTCCATCAAAATCCTTCAAGTTGCGACACTCGAATTGCGAGGTGCCTTGAAGGTACATAGATCGAGTTGGAGTAATCCAATATCGATCTATGTCACCTAATCAACAAATCCGTTGATTGAAATTAGCTTGCATTAGCCGACTCATGTAATAATATGATTTGAAATTCCCACGAGCGATAAAGTCTCGATCGTTCATATCGATCGAGACAAAAATTGATTCTAATTGTCACCGGTTGTCGGCGAATAAACAACCGAGATGAAAACCTTTCTCGCGAGTAGCTGCAAAAGCCCTCTCGTAACATATAAGCCCGATTAAAATCATGACCATCAAGCCACTTTGGCTAGGCGTGTCGGGGGCCAACCTCTACTCGGATCTCTTCAGCCCCCCTGAAGAGTCTGATCCGGAGAGGAAAGACGAAACGCACCAACATCTAGCGTAGAATCAAAAATTTTCCGTTTCTCATCTCATTTTTCATGTATTTGAAATTCCATCAAAATCCTTCAAGTTGCGACACTCGAATTGCGAGGTGCCTTGAAGGTACATAGATCGAGTTGGAGTACTCCAATATCGATCTATGTCACCTAATCAACAAATCCGTTGATTCAAATTAGCTTGCATTAGCCGACTCATGTAATAATATGATTTGAAATTCCCGCGGGCGATGAAGTCTCGATCATTCATATCGATCGAGACAAAAATTGATTCTAATTGTCACCGGTTATCGGCGAATGAACAACCAAGATGAAAACCTTCCTCGCGAGTGGCTGCAAAAGCCCTCGTGTAACATATAAGCCCGATCAAAATCATGACCATCAATCCACTTTGGTTAGGTGACGTCGGGGGCCAACCTCTACTCGGATCTCTTCAGCCCCCTTGAAGATTCTGATCCGGAGAGGGAAGACGAAACGCACCAACATCTAGCTTAGAATCAAAAATTTTTCGTCTCTCATCTCATTTTTCATGTATTTGAAATTCCATCAAAATCCTTCAAGTTGCGACACTCGAATTGCGAGGTGCCTTGAAGGTACATAGATCGAGTTGGAGTAATCCAATATCGATCTATGTCACCTAATCAACAAATCCGTTGATTGAAATTAGCTTGCATTAGCCGACTCATGTAATAATATGATTCGAAATTCCCACGAGCGATAAAGTCTCGATCGTTCATATCGATCGAGACAAAAATTGATTCTAATCGTCACCGGTTGTCGGCGAATGAACAACCGAGATGAAAACCTTCCTCGCGAGTAGCTGCAACAGCCCTCGTGTAACATATAAGCCCGATTAAAATCATGACCATCAAGCCACTTTGGCTAGGTGTGTCGGGGGCCAACCTCTACTCGGATCTCTTCAGCCCCCCTGAAGAGTCTGATCCGGAGAGGAAAGACAAAACGCACCAACATCTAGCGTAGAATCAAAAATTTTCCGTTTCTCATCTCATTTTTCATGTATTTGAAATTCCATCAAAATCCTCCAAGTTGCGACACTCGAATTGCGAGGTGCCTTGAAGGTACATAGATCGAGTTGGAGTGATCCAATATCGATCTATGTCACCTAATCAACAAATCCGTTGATTAAAATTAGCTTGCATTAGCCGAGTCATGTAATAATATGATTTGAAATTCCCGCGAGCGATAAAGTCTCGATCGTTCATATCGATCGAGACAAAAATTGATTCTAATTGTCACCGGTTGTCGGCGAATAAACAACCGAGATGAAAACCTTTCTCGCGAGTGGCTGCAAAAGCCCTCGTGTAACATATAAGCCCGATCAAAATCGTGACCATCAGTCCACTTTGTCTAGGTGACGTCGGGGGCCAACCTCTACTCGGATCTCTTCAGCCCCCCTGAAGAGTCTGATCCGGAGAGGAAAGACGAAACTCACCAACATCTAGCGTAGAATCAAAAATTTCTCGCTTCTCATCTCATTTTCCATGTATTTGAAATTCCTCCAAAATCCTCCAAGTTGCGACACTCGAATTGCGAGGTGCCTTGAAGGTACATAGATCGAGTTGGTGTAATCCAATATCGATCTATGTCACCTAATCAACAAATCCGTTGATTAAAATTAGCTTGCATTAGCCGAGTCATGTAATAATATGATTTGAAATTCCCGCGAGCGATAAAGTCTCGATCGTTCATATCGATCGAGACAAAAATTGATTCTGATTGTCACCGGTTGTCAGCGAATAAGCAACCGAGATTAAAACCTTTCTCGCGAGTGGCTGAAAAAGCCCTCGTGTAACATATAAGCCCGATCAAAATCATGACGATCAAGCCACTTTGGCTAGGTGACGTCGGGGGCCAACCTCTATTCGGATCTCTTCAGCCCCCCTGAAGAGTCTGATCCGGAGAGGAAAGACGAAACGCACCAACATCTAGCGTAGAATCAAAAATTCTTCGTTTTTCATCTCATTTTTCATGTATTTGGAATTCCATCAAATCCCTCAAGTTGCGACACTCGAATTGCGAGGTGCCTTGAAGGTACATAGATCGAGTTGGTGTAATCCAATATCGATCTATGTCACCTGATCAACAAATCCGTTGATTCAAATTAGCTTGCATTAGCCGAGTCATGTGATAATATGATTGGAAATTCCCGCGAGCGATAAAGTCTCGATCGTTCATATCGATCGAGACAAAAATTGATTCTAATTGTCACCGGTTGTCGGCGAATACAACCGAGATGAAAACCTTTCTCGCGAGTAGCTGCAAAAGCCCTCTCGTAACATATAAGCCCGATTAAAATCATGACCATCAAGCCACTTTGGCTAGGTGTGTCGGGGGCCAACCTCTACTCGGATCTCTTCAGCCCCCCTGAAGATTCTGATCCGGAGAGGAAAGACGAAACGCACCAACATCTAGCGTAGAATCAAAAATTTTCCGTTTCTCATCTCATTTTTCATGTATTTGCAATTCCATCAAAATCCTTCAAGTTGCGACACTCGAATTGCGAGGTGCCTTGAAGGTACATAGATCGAGTTGGAGTAATCCAATATCGATCTATGTCACCTAATCAACAAATCCGTTGATTCAAATTAGCTTGCATTAGCCGAGTCATGTAATAATATGATTTGAAATTCCCGCGGGCGAAGAAGTCTCGATCGTTCATATCGATCGAGACAAAAATTGATTCTAATTGTCACCGGTTATCGGCGAATAAACAACCAAGATGAAAACCTTCCTCGCGAGTGGCTGCAAAAGCCCTCGTGTAACATATAAGCCCGATCAAGATCATGACCATCAATCCACTTTGGTTAGGTGACGTCGGGGGCCAACCTCTACTCGGATCTCTTCAGCCCCCTTGAAGATTCTGATCCGGAGAGGGAAGACGAAACGCACCAACATCTAGCTTAGAATCAAAAATTTTTCGTCTCTCATCTCATTTTTCATGTATTTGAAATTCCATCAAAATCCTTCAAGTTGCGACACTCGAACTGCGAGGTGCCTTGAAGGTACATAGATCGAGTTGGAGTAATCCAATATCGATCTATGTCACCTAATCAACAAATCCGTTGATTGAAATTAGCTTGCATTAGCCGACTCATGTAATAATATGATTCGAAATTCCCACGAGCGATAAAGTCTCGATCGTTCATATTGATCGAGACAAAAATTGATTCTAATTGTCACCGGTTGTCGGCGAATGAACAACCGAGATGAAAACCTTCCTCGCGAGTAGCTGCAACAGCCCTCGTGTAACATATAAGCCCGATTAAAATCATGACCATCAAGCCACTTTGGCTAGGTGTGTCGGGGGCCAACCTCTACTCGGATCTCTTCAGCCCCCCTGAAGAGTCTGATCCGGAGAGGAAAGACAAAACGCACCAACATCTAGCGTAGAATCGAAAATTTTCCGTTTCTCATCTCATTTTTCATGTATTTGAAATTCCATCAAAATCCTCCAAGTTGCGACACTCGAATTGCGAGGTGCCTTGAAGGTACATAGATCGAGTTGGAGTGATCCAATATCGATCTATGTCACCTAATCAACAAATCCGTTGATTAAAATTAGCTTGCATTAGCCGAGTCATGTAATAATATGATTTGAAATTCCCGCGAGCGATAAAGTCTCGATCGTTCATATCGATCGAGACAAAAATTGATTCTAATTGTCACCGGTTGTCGGCGAATAAACAACCGAGATGAAAACCTTTTCGCGAGTGGCTGCAAAAGCCCGCGTGTAACATATAAGCCCGATCAAAATCATGACCATCAATTCACTTTGGCTAGGTGACGTCGGGGGCCAACCTCTACTCGGATCTCTGCAGCCCCCCTGAAGATTCTGATCCGGAGAGGAAAGACGACACGCACCAACATCTAGCGTAGAATCAAAAATTTCTCGTTTCTCATCTCATTTTTCATGTATTTGAAATTCCATCAGAATCCTTCAAGTTGCGACACTCGAATTGCGAGGTGCCTTGAAGGTACATAGATCGAGTTGGAGTAATCCAGAATATCGATCTATGTCACCTAATCAACAAATCCGTTGATTAAAATTAGCTCGCATTAGCCGAGTTATGTAATAATATGATTTGAAATTCCCGCGAGCGATAAAGTCTCGATCGTTCATATCGATCGAGACAAAAATAGATTCTAATTGTCACCGGTTGTCGGCAAATAAACAACCGAGATGAAAACCTTTCTCGCGAGTGGCTGCAAAAGTCCTCGTGTAACATATAAGCCCTATCAAAATCATGACCATCAAGCCACTTTGGCTAGGTGACGTCGGGGGCCAACCTCTACTCGGATCTCTTCAGCCCCCCTGAAGAGTCTGATCCGGAGGGGAAAGACGAAACTCACCTACATCTAGCGTAGAATCAAAAATTTCCCGTTCCTCATCTCATTCTTCATGTATTTGAAATTCCATCAAAATCCTTCAAGTTGCGACACTCGAATTGCGAGGTGCCTTGAAGGTACATAGATCGAGTTGGAGTAATCCAATATCGATCTATGTCACCTAATCAACAAATCCGTTGATTGAAATTAGCTTGCATTAGCCGACTCATGTAATAATATGATTTGAAATTCCCACGAGCGATAAAGTCTCGATCGTTCATATCAATCGAGACAAAAAATGATTCTAATTGTCACCGGTTGTCGGCGAATAAACAACCGAGATGAGAACCTTCCTCGCGAATGGCTGCAAAAGCCCTCGTGTAACATATAAGCCCGATCGAAATCATGACCATCAATCCACTTTGGCTAGGTGACGTCGGGGGCCAACCCCTACTCGGATCTCTTCAGCCCCCCTGAAGATTCTGATCCGGAAAGGGAAGACGAAACGCACCAACATCTAGGTTAGAATCAAAAATTTTTCGTTTCTCATCTCATTTTTCATGTATTTGAAATTCCATCAAAATCCTTCAAGTTGCGACACTCGAATTGCGAGGTGCCGTGAAGGTACATAGATCGAGTTGGTGTAATCCAATATCGATCTAGGTCACCTGATCAACAAATCCGTTGATTAAAATTAGCTTGCATTAGCCGAGTCATGTAATAATATGATTTGAAATTCCCGCGAGCGATAAAGGCTCGATCGTTCATATCGATCGAGACAAAAATTGATTCTAATTGTCACCGGTTGTCGGCGAATAAACAACCGAGATGAAAACCTTTCTCGCGAGTGGCTGCGAAAGCCCTCGTGTAACATATCAGCCCGATCAAAATCATGACCATCAAGCCACTTTGGCTAGGTGACGTCGGGGGCCAACCTCTACTCGGATCTCTCCAGCCCCCCTGAAGAGTCTGATCCGGAGAGGAAAGACGAAACGCACCAACATCTAGCGTAGAATCAAAACGTTTCCGTTTCTCATCTCATTTGTCATGTATTTGAAATTCCATCAAAATCCCTCAAGTTGCGACACTCGAATTGCGAGATGCCTTGAAGGTACATAGATCGAAATGGAGTAATCCAATATCGATCTATGTCACCTAATCAACAAATCCGTTGATTAAAATTAGCTTGCATTAGCCGAGTCATGTAATAATATGATTTGAAATTCCCGCGAGCGATAGAGTCTCGATCGTTCATATCGATCGAGACAAAAATTGAATTTAATTGTCACCGGTTGTCGGCGAATAGACAACCGAGATGAAAACCTTTCTCGCGAGTGGCTGCAAAAGCCCTCGTGTAACATATAAACCCGATCAAAATCATGACCATCAAGCCTTTTTAGCTAGGTGACGTCGCGGGTCAACCTCTACTCGGATCTCTCCAGCTCCCCTGAAGAGTCTGATCCGGAGAGGAAAGACGAAACGCACGGACATCTAGCGTAGAATCAAAACGTTTCCGTTTCTCATCTCATTTTTCATGTATTTGAAATTCCATCAAAATCCTTCAAGTTGCGACACTCGAATTGCGAGGTGCCTTGAAGGTACATAGATCGAGTTGGAGTAATCCAATATCGATCTATGTCACCTGATCAACAAATCCGTTGATTAAAATTAGCTTGCATTAGCCGAGTCATGTGATAATATGATTTGGAATTCCCGCGAGCGATGAAGTCTCGATAGTTCATATCGATCGAGACAAAAATTGATTCTAATTGTCACCGGTTGTCGGCGAATAAACAACCGAGATGGAAACCTTTCTCGTGAGTGGCTGCAGAAGCCCTCGTGTAACTTATAAGCCCGATCAAAATCATGACCATCAATCCACTTTGGCTAGGTGACGTCGGGGGCCAACCTCTACTCGGATCTCTTCAGCCCCCCTGAAGATTCTGATCCGGAGAGGAAAGACGAAACGCACGGACATCTAGCGTAGAATCAAAAATTTTCCGTTCCCCATCTCATTTTCCATGGATCTGAAATTCCATCAAAATCCTTCAAGTTGCGACACTCGAATTGCGAGGTGCCTTGAAGGTACATAGATCGAGTTGGAGTAATCCAATATCGATCTGTGTCACCTAATCAACAAATCCGTTGATTAAAATTAGCTTGCATTAGCCGAGTCATGTAATAATATGATTTGAAATTCCCGCGAGCGATAAAGTCTCGATCGTTCATATCGATCGAGACAAAAATTGATTCTAATTGTCACCGGTCGTCAGCGAATAAACAACCGAGATGAAAACCTTTCTCGCGAATGGCTGCAAAAGCCCTCGTGTAACATAGAAGCCCGATCAAAATCATGACCATCAAGCCACTTTGTCTAGGTGACGTCGGGGCCCAACCTCTACTCGGATCTCTTCAGCCCCCCTGAAGAGTCTGATCCGGAGAGGAAAGACAAAACGCACCAACATCTAGCGTAGAATCAAAACGTTTCCGTTTCTCATCTCATTTGTCATGTATTTGAAATTCCATCAAAATCCCTCAAGTTGCGACACTCGAATTGCGAGATGCCTTGAAGGTACATAGATCGAGTAAGAGTAATCCAATATCGATCTATGTCACCTAATCAACAAATCCGTTGATTAAAATTAGCTTGCATTAGCCGAGTCATGTAATAATATGATTTGGAATTCCCGCGAGCGATAGAGTCTCGATCGTTCATATCGATCGAGACAAAAATTGATTCTAATTGTCACCGGTTGTCGGCGAATTAACAACCGAGATGAAAACCTTTCTCGCGAGTGGCTGCAAAAGCCCTCGTGTAACATATAAACCCGATCAAAATCATGACCATCAAGCCTTTTTAGCTAGGTGACGTCGCGGGTCAACCTCTACTCGGATCTCCTCAGCCCCCCTGAAGAGTCTGATCCGGAGAGGAAAGACGAAACGCACCAACATCTAGCGTAGAATCAAAAATTTTCCGTTTCTCATCTCATTTTTCATGTATTTGAAATTCCATCAAAATCTTTCAAGTTGCGACACTCGAATTGCGAGGTGCCTTGAAGGTACATAGATCGAGTTGGAGTAATCCAATATCGATCTATGTCACCTAATCAACAAATCCGTTGATTAAAATTAGCTTGCATTAGCCGAGTCATGTAATAATATGATTTGAAATTCCCGCGGCCGATAAAGTCTCGATCGTTCATATCGATCGAGACAAAAATTGATTCTAATTGTCACCGGTTGTCGGCGAATAAACAACCGAGATGAAAACCTTTCTCGAGAGTGGCTGCAAAAGCCCTCGTGTAACATATAAACCCGATCAAAATGATGACCATCAAGCCTTTTTAGCTAGGTGACGTCGCGGGTCAACCTCTACTCGGATCTCCTCAGCCCCCCTGAAGAGTCTGATCCGGAGAGGAAAGACGAAACGCACCAACATCTAGCGTAGAATCAAAAATTTTCCGTTTCTCATCTCATTTTTCATGTATTTGAAATTCCATCAAAATCTTTCAAGTTGCGACACTCAAATTGCGAGGTGCCTTGAAGCTACATAGATCGAGTTGGAGTAATCCAATATCGATCTATGTCACCTAATCAACAAATCCGTTGATTAAAATGAGCTTGCATTAGCCGAGTCATGTAATAATATGATTCGAAATTCCCGCGAGCGATAAAGTCTCGATCGTTCATATCGATCGAGACGAAAATTGATTCTAACTGTCACCGGTTGTCGGCGAATAAACAACCGAGATGAAAAACTTTCTCGCGAGTGGCTGCAAAAGCCCTCGTGTAACATATAAACCCGATCAAAATCATGACCATCAAGCCACTTTGGCTAGGTGACGTCGGGGGCCAACCTCTACTCGGATCTCTTCAGCCCCCCTGAAGAGTCTGATCCGGAGAGGAGAGACGAAACGCACCAACATCTAGCGTAGAATCAAAAATTTTTCGTTTCTCATCTCATTTTTCATGTATTTGAAATTCCATCAAAATCCTCCAAGTTGCGACACTCGAATTGCAAGGTGCCTTGAAGATACATAGATTCAGTTGGAGTAATCCAATATCGATCTATGTCACCTAATCAACAAATCCGTTGATTCAAATGAGCTTGCATTAGCCGAGCCATGTAATAATATGATTTGAAATTCCCGCGGCCGATAAAGTCTCGATCGTTCATATCGATCGAGACAAAAATTGATTCTAATTGTCACCGGTTATCGGCGAATAAATAACCGAGATGAAAACCTCCCTCGCGAGTGGCTGCAAAAGCCCTCGTGTAACATATAAGCCCGATCAAAATCATGACCATCAGTCCACTTTGTCTAGGTGACGTCGGGGGCCAACCTCTACTCGGATCTCTTCAGCCCCCCTGAAGAGTCTGATCCGGAGAGGAAAGACGAAACTCACCAACATCTAGCGTAGAATCAAAAATTTCTCGCTTCTCATCTCATTTTCCATGTATTTGAAATTCCTTCAAAATCCTCCAAGTTGCGACACTCGAATTGCGAGGTGCCTTGAAGGTACATAGATCGAGTTGGTGTAATCCAATATCGATCTATGTCACCTAATCAACAAATCCGTTGATTAAAATTAGCTTGCATTAGCCGAGTCATGTAATAATATGATTTGAAATTCCCGCGAGCGATAAAGTCTCGATCGTTCATATCGATCGAGACAAAATTCGATTCTAATTGTCACCGGTTGTCAGCGAATAAGCAACCGAGATTAAAACCTTTCTCGCGAGTGGCTGAAAAAGCCCTCGTGTAACATATAAGCCCGATCAAAATCATGACGATCAAGCCACTTTGGCTAGGTGACGTCGGGGGCCATTCTCTACTCGGATCTCTTCAGCCCCCCTGAAGAGTCTGATCCGGAGAGGAAAGACGAAACGCACCAACATCTAGCGTAGAATCAAAAATTTCCCGTTTCTCATCTCATTTTCCATGTATTTGAAATTCCATCAAAATCCTCCAAGTTGCGACACTCGGATTGCGAGGTGCCTTGAAGGTACATGGATCGAGTTGGAATAATCAAATATCGATCTATGTCACCTAATCAATAAATCCGTTGATTAAAATTAGCTTGCATTAGCCGAGTCATGTAATAATATGATTTGAAATTCCCACGAGCGATAAAGTCTCGATCGTTCATATCGATCGAGACAAAAATCGATTCTAATTGTCACCGGTTGTCAGCGAATAGGCAACCGAGATTAAAACTTTTCTCGCGAGTGGCTGCAAAAGCCCTCGTGTATTATATAAGCCCGATCAAAATCATGACCATCAAGCCACTTTGGCTAGGTGACGTCGGGGTGAACCTCTACTCGGATCAGTTCAGCCCCCCTGAAGAGTCTGATCCGGAGAGGAAAGACGAAACGCACCAACATCAAGCGTAGAATCAAAAGATTTCCGTTCCTCTTCCATTTTTCATGTATTTGAAATTCCATCAAAATCCTTCAAGTTGCGCCACTCGAATTGCGAGGTGCCTTGAAGGTACATAGATCGAGTTGGGGTAATCCAATATCGATCTATGTCACCTAATCAACAAATCCGTTGATTGTAATTAGCTTGCATTAGCCGAGTCATGTAATAATATGATTTGAAATTCCCACGAGCGATAAAGTCTCGATCGTTCATATCGATCGAGACAAAAATCGATTCTAATTGTCACCGGTTGTCGGCGAATAAACAACCGAGATGAAAACCTTTCTCGCGAGTGGCTGCGAAAGCCCTCGTGTAACATATTAGCCCGATCAAGATCATGACCATCAAGCCACTTTGGCTAGGTGACGACGGGGGCCAACCTCTACTCGGATCTCTTCAGCCCCCCTGAAGAGTCTGATCCGGAGAGGAAGGACAAAACGCACCAACATCTAGCGTAGAATCAAAAATTTCCCGTTTCTCATCTCATTTTTCATGTATTTGAAATTCCATCAAAATCCTTCAAGTTGCGACACTCGAATTGCGAGGTGCCTTGAAGATACATAGATTCAGTTGGAGTAATCCAATATCGATCTATGTCACCTAATCAATGAATCCGTCGATTAAAATTAGCTTGCATTAGGCGAGTCATGTAATAATATGATTTGGAATTTCCGCGGGCGATAAAGTCTCCATCGTTCATATCGATCGAGACAGAAATTGATTCTAATTGTCACCGGTTGTCGGTGAATAAACAACCGAGATGAAAACCTTCCTCGCGAGTGGCTGCAAAAGCCCTCGTGTAACATATAAGCCCGATCAAAATCATGACCATCAGTCCACTTTGTCTAGGTGACGTCGGGGGCCAACCTATACTCGGATCTCTTCAGCCCGCCTGAAGATTCTGATCCGGAGAGGGGAGACGAAATGCACCAACATCTAGCGTAGAATCAAAAATTTTTCGTTTCTCATCTCATTTTTCATGTATTTGAAATTCCATCAAAATCCTTCAAGTTGCGAAACTCGAATTGCGAGGTGCCTTGGAGGTACATAGATCGAATTGGTGTAATCCAATATCGATCTATGTCACCTGATCAACAAATCCGTTGATTTAAATTAGCTTGCATTAGCCGAGTCATGTAATAATATGATTGGAAATTCCCGCGAGCGATGAAGTCTCGATCGTTCATATCGATCGAGACAAAAATTGATTCTAATTGTCACCGGTTGTCGGCGAATAAACAACCGAGATGAAGAACTTTCTCGCGAGTGGCTGCAAAAGCCCTCGTGTAACATATAAACCCGATCAAAATCATGACCATCAAGCCACTTTGGCTAGGTGACGTCGGGGGCCAACCTCTACTCGGATCTCTTCAGCCCCCCTGAGAAGTCCGATACGGAGAGGAGAGACGAAACGCACCGACATCTAGCGTAGAATCAAAAATTTTTCGTTTCTCTTCTCATTTTTCATGTATTTGGAATTCCATCAAAATCCTCCAAGTTGCGACACTCGGATTGCGAGGTGCCTTGAAGGTACATGGATCGAGTTGGAGTAATCCAATATCGATCTATGACACCTAATCAACAAATCCGTTGATTAAAATTAGCTTGCATTAGCCGAGTCATGTAATAATATGATTTGAAATTCCCGCGAGCGATAAAGTCTCGATCGTCCATATCGATCGAGACAAAAACTGATTCTAATTGTCACCGGTTGTCGGCGAATAAACAACCGAGATGAAAACCTTTCTCGCAAGTGGCTGCAAAAGCCCTCGTGTAACATATAAGCCCGATCAAAATCATGACCATCAAGCCACTTTGGCTAGGTGACGTTGGGGGCCAACCTCTACTCGGATCTCTTCAGCCCCCCTGAAGAGTCTGATCCGGAGAGGAAAGACGAAACTCACCTACATCTAGCGTAGAATCAAAAATTTTCCGTTCCTTATCTCATTTTCCATGTATTTGAAATTCCATCAAAATCCTTCAAGTTGCGACACTCGAATTGCGAGGTGCCTTGAAGGTACATAGATCGAGTTGGAGTAATCCAATATCGATCTATGTCACCTAATCAACAAATCCGTTGATTGAAATTAGCTTGCATTAGCCGACTCATGTAATAATATGATTTGAAATTCCCACGAGCGATAAAGTCTCGATCGTTCATATCGATCGAGACAAAAATTGATTCTAATTGTCACCGGTTGTCGGCGAATAAACAACCGAGATGAAAACCTTTCTCGCGAGTAGCTGCAAAAGCCCTCTCGTAACATATAAGCCCGATTGAAATCATGACCATCAAGCCACTTTGGCTAGGTGTGTCGGGGGCCAACCTCTACTCGGATCTCTTCAGCCCCCCTGAAGAGTCTGATCCGGAGAGGAAAGACGAAACTCACCTAGATCTAGCGTAGAATCAAAAATTTTCCGTTCCTCATCTCATTTTTCATGTATTTGAAATTCCATCAAAATCCCTTAAGTTGCGACACTCGAATTGCGAGGTGCCTTGAAGGTACATAGATCGAGTTGGAGTAATCCAATATCGATCTATGTCACCTAATCAACAAATCCGTTGATTGAAATTAGCTTGCATTAGCCGACTCATGTAATAATATGATTTGAAATTCCCACGAGCGATAAAGTCTCGATCGTTCATATCGATCGAGACAAAAATTGATTCTAATTGTCACCGGTTGTCGGCGAATAAACAACCGAGATGAAAACCTTTCTCGCGAGTAGCTGCAAAAGCCCTCTCGTAACATATAAGCCCGATTAAAATCATGACCATCAAGCCACTTTGGCTAGGCGTGTCGGGGGCCAACCTCTACTCGGATCTCTTCAGCCCCCCTGAAGAGTCTGATCCGGAGAGGAAAGACGAAACGCACCAACATCTAGCGTAGAATCAAAAATTTTCCGTTTCTCATCTCATTTTTCATGTATTTGAAATTCCATCAAAATCCTTCAAGTTGCGACACTCGAATTGCGAGGTGCCTTGAAGGTACATAGATTGAGTTGGAGTACTCCAATATCGATCTATGTCACCTAATCAACAAATCCGTTGATTCAAATTAGCTTGCATTAGCCGACTCATGTAATAATATGATTTGAAATTCCCGCGGGCGATGAAGTCTCGATCATTCATATCGATCGAGACAAAAATTGATTCTCATTGTCACCGGTTATCGGCGAATGAACAACCAAGATGAAAACCTTCCTCGCGAGTGGCTGCAAAAGCCCTCGTGTAACATATAAGCCCGATCAAAATCATGACGATCAAGCCACTTTGGCTAGGTGACGTCGGGGGCCAACCTCTATTCGGATCTCTTCAGCCCCCCTGAAGAGTCTGATCCGGAGAGGAAAGACGAAACGCACCAACATCTAGCGTAGAATCAAAAATTCTTCGTTTTTCATCTCATTTTTCATGTATTTGGAATTCCATCAAATCCCTCAAGTTGCGACACTCGAATTGCGAGGTGCCTTGAAGGTACATAGATCGAGTTGGTGTAATCCAATATCGATCTATGTCACCTGATCAACAAATCCGTTGATTCAAATTAGCTTGCATTAGCCGAGTCATGTGATAATATGATTGGAAATTCCCGCGAGCGATAAAGTCTCGATCGTTCATATCGATCGAGACAAAAATTGATTCTAATTGTCACCGGTTGTCGGCGAATACAACCGAGATGAAAACCTTTCTCGCGAGTAGCTGCAAAAGCCCTCTCGTAACATATAAGCCCGATTAAAATCATGACCATCAAGCCACTTTGGCTAGGTGTGTCGGGGGCCAACCTCTACTCGGATCTCTTCAGCCCCCCTGAAGATTCTGATCCGGAGAGGAAAGACGAAACGCACCAACATCTAGCGTAGAATCAAAAATTTTCCGTTTCTCATCTCATTTTTCATGTATTTGAAATTCCATCAAAATCCTTCAAGTTGCGACACTCGAATTGCGAGGTGCCTTGAAGGTACATAGATCGAGTTGGAGTAATCCAATATCGATCTATGTCACCTAATCAACAAATCCGTTGATTCAAATTAGCTTGCATTAGCCGAGTCATGTAATAATATGATTTGAAATTCCCGCGGGCGAAGAAGTCTCGATCGTTCATATCGATCGAGACAAAAATTGATTCTAATTGTCACCGGTTATCGGCGAATAAACAACCAAGATGAAAACCTTCCTCGCGAGTGGCTGCAAAAGCCCTCGTGTAACATATAAGCCCGATCAAGATCATGACCATCAATCCACTTTGGTTAGGTGACGTCGGGGGCCAACCTCTACTCGGATCTCTTCAGCCCCCTTGAAGATTCTGATCCGGAGAGGGAAGACGAAACGCACCAACATCTAGCTTAGAATCAAAAATTTTTCGTCTCTCATCTCATTTTTCATGTATTTGAAATTCCATCAAAATCCTTCAAGTTGCGACACTCGAACTGCGAGGTGCCTTGAAGGTACATAGATCGAGTTGGAGTAATCCAATATCGATCTATGTCACCTAATCAACAAATCCGTTGATTGAAATTAGCTTGCATTAGCCGACTCATGTAATAATATGATTCGAAATTCCCACGAGCGATAAAGTCTCGATCGTTCATATTGATCGAGACAAAAATTGATTCTAATTGTCACCGGTTGTCGGCGAATGAACAACCGAGATGAAAACCTTCCTCGCGAGTAGCTGCAACAGCCCTCGTGTAACATATAAGCCCGATTAAAATCATGACCATCAAGCCACTTTGGCTAGGTGTGTCGGGGGCCAACCTCTACTCGGATCTCTTCAGCCCCCCTGAAGAGTCTGATCCGGAGAGGAAAGACAAAACGCACCAACATCTAGCGTAGAATCGAAAATTTTCCGTTTCTCATCTCATTTTTCATGTATTTGAAATTCCATCAAAATCCTCCAAGTTGCGACACTCGAATTGCGAGGTGCCTTGAAGGTACATAGATCGAGTTGGAGTGATCCAATATCGATCTATGTCACCTAATCAACAAATCCGTTGATTAAAATTAGCTTGCATTAGCCGAGTCATGTAATAATATGATTTGAAATTCCCGCGAGCGATAAAGTCTCGATCGTTCATATCGATCGAGACAAAAATTGATTCTAATTGTCACCGGTTGTCGGCGAATAAACAACCGAGATGAAAACCTTTTCGCGAGTGGCTGCAAAAGCCCGCGTGTAACATATAAGCCCGATCAAAATCATGACCATCAATTCACTTTGGCTAGGTGACGTCGGGGGCCAACCTCTACTCGGATCTCTGCAGCCCCCCTGAAGATTCTGATCCGGAGAGGAAAGACGACACGCACCAACATCTAGCGTAGAATCAAAAATTTCTCGTTTCTCATCTCATTTTTCATGTATTTGAAATTCCATCAGAATCCTTCAAGTTGCGACACTCGAATTGCGAGGTGCCTTGAAGGTACATAGATCGAGTTGGAGTAATCCAGAATATCGATCTATGTCACCTAATCAACAAATCCGTTGATTAAAATTAGCTCGCATTAGCCGAGTTATGTAATAATATGATTTGAAATTCCCGCGAGCGATAAAGTCTCGATCGTTCATATCGATCGAGACAAAAATAGATTCTAATTGTCACCGGTTGTCGGCAAATAAACAACCGAGATGAAAACCTTTCTCGCGAGTGGCTGCAAAAGTCCTCGTGTAACATATAAGCCCGATCAAAATCATGACCATCAAGCCACTTTGGCTAGGTGACGTCGGGGGCCAACCTCTACTCGGATCTCTTCAGCCCCCCTGAAGATTCTGATCCGGAGAGGAAAGACGAAACGCACCAACATCTAGCGTAGAATCAAAAATTTTTCGTTTCTCATCTCATTTTTCATGTATTTGAAATTGCATCAAAATCCTTCAAGTTGCGACACTCGAATTGCGAGGTGCCTGGAAGGTACTGAGATCGATTCGGTGTAATCCAATATTGATCTATGTCACCTAATCAACAAATCCGTTGATTAAAATAAGCTTGCATTAGCCGAGTCATGTAATAATATGATTTGAAATCCCCGCGAGCGATAAAGTCTCGATCGTTCATATCGATCGAGACAAAAATTGATTCTAATTGTCACCGGTTGTCGGCGGATAAACAACCGAGATGAAAACCTTTCTCGCGAGTGGCTGCAAAAGCCCTCGTGTAACATATAAGCCCGATCAAAATCATGACCATCAAGCCACTTTGGCTAGGTGACGTCGGGGGCCAACCTCTACTCGGATCTCTTCAGCCCCCCTGAAGAGTCTGATCCGGAGAGGAAAGACGAAACTCACCAACATCTAGCGTAGATTAAAAAATTTCTCGTTTCTCATCTCATTCTTCATATATTTGAAATTCCATCAAAATCCTTCAAGTTGCGACACTCGAATTGCGAGGTGCCTGGAAGGTACTGAGATCGATTCGGTTTAATCCAATATTGATCTATGTCACCTAATCAACAAATCCGTTGATTAAAATTAGCTTGCATTAGCCGAGTCATGTAATAATATGATTTGAAATCCCCGCGAGCGATAAAGTCTCGATCGTTCATATCGATCGAGACAAAAATTGATTCTAATTGTCACCGGTTGTCGGCGGATAAACAACCGAGATGAAAATCTTTCTCGCGAGTGGCTGCAAAGGCCCTCGTGTAACATATAAGCCCGATCAAAATCATGACCATCAAGCCACTTTGGCTAGAGGACGTCGGGGGCCAACCTCTACTCGGATCTCTTCAGCCCCCCTGAAGAGTCTGATCCGGAGAGGAGAGACGAAACTCACCAACATCTAGCGTAGATAAAAAAATTTCTCGTTTCTCATCTCATTCTTCATATATTTGAAATTCCATCAAAATCCTTCAAGTTGCGACACTCGAATTGCGAGGTGCCTGGAAGGTACTGAGATCGATTCGGTGTAATCCAATATTGATCTATGTCACCTAATCAACAAATCCGTTGATTAAAATTAGCTTGCATTAGCCGAGTCATGTAATAATATGATTTGAAATCCCCGCGAGCGATAAAGTCTCGATCGTTCATATCGATCGAGACAAAAATTGATTCTAATTGTCACCGGTTGTCGGCGGATAAACAACCGAGATGAAAACCTTTCTCGCGAGTGGCTGCAAAAGCCCTCGTGTAACATATAAGCCCGATCAAAATCATGACCATCAAGCCACTTTGGCTAGGTGACGTCGGGGGCCAACCTCTACTCGGATCTCTTCAGCCCCCCTGAAGATTCTGATCCGGAGAGGGAAGACGAAACGCACCAACATCTAGGTTAGAATCAAAAATTTTTCGTTTCTCATCTCATTTTTCATGTATTTGAAATTCCATCAAAATCCTTCAAGTTGCGACACTCGAATTGCGAGGTGCCTTGAAGGTACATAGATCGAGTTGGTGTAAACCAATATCGATCTAGGTCACCTGATCAACAAATCCGTTGATTAAAATTAGCTTGCATTAGCCGAGTCATGTAATAATATGATTTGAAATTCCCGCGAGCGATAAAGTCTCGATCGTTCATATCGATCGAGACAAAAACTGATTCTAATTGTCACCGGTTGTCGGCGAATAAACAACCGAGATGAAAACCTTTCTCGCAAGTGGCTGCAAAAGCCCTCGTGTAACATATAAGCCCTATCAAAATCATGACCATCAAGCCACTTTGGCTAGGTGACGTCGGGGGCCAACCTCTACTCGGATCTCTTCAGCCCCCCTGAAGAGTCTGATCCGGAGGGGAAAGACGAAACTCACCTACATCTAGCGTAGAATCAAAAATTTCCCGTTCCTCATCTCATTCTTCATGTATTTGAAATTCCATCAAAATCCTTCAAGTTGCGACACTCGAATTGCGAGGTGCCTTGAAGGTACATAGATCGAGTTGGAGTAATCCAATATCGATCTATGTCACCTAATCAACAAATCCGTTGATTGAAATTAGCTTGCATTAGCCGACTCATGTAATAATATGATTTGAAATTCCCACGAGCGATAAAGTCTCGATCGTTCATATCAATCGAGACAAAAAATGATTCTAATTGTCACCGGTTGTCGGCGAATAAACAACCGAGATGAGAACCTTCCTCGCGAATGGCTGCAAAAGCCCTCGTGTAACATATAAGCCCGATCGAAATCATGACCATCAATCCACTTTGGCTAGGTGACGTCGGGGGCCAACCCCTACTCGGATCTCTTCAGCCCCCCTGAAGATTCTGATCCGGAAAGGGAAGACGAAACGCACCAACATCTAGGTTAGAATCAAAAATTTTTCGTTTCTCATCTCATTTTTCATGTATTTGAAATTCCATCAAAATCCTTCAAGTTGCGACACTCGAATTGCGAGGTGCCGTGAAGGTACATAGATCGAGTTGGTGTAATCCAATATCGATCTAGGTCACCTGATCAACAAATCCGTTGATTAAAATTAGCTTGCATTAGCCGAGTCATGTAATAATATGATTTGAAATTCCCGCGAGCGATAAAGTCTCGATCGTTCATATCGATCGAGACAAAAACTGATTCTAATTGTCACCGGTTGTCGGCGAATAAACAACCGAGATGAAAACCTTTCTCGCAAGTGGCTGCAAAAGCCCTCGTGTAACATATAAGCCCGATCAAAATCAAGACCATCAAGCCACTTTGGCTAGGTGACGTTGGGGGCCAACCTCTACTCGGATCTCTTCAGCCCCCCTGAAGAGTCTGATCCGGAGAGGAAAGACGAAACTCACCTACATCTAGCGTAGAATCAAAAATTTTCCGTTCCTCATCTCATTTTTCATGTATTTGAAATTCCATCAAAATCCTTCAAGTTGCGACACTCGAATTGCGAGGTGCCTTGAAGGTACATAGATCGAGTTGGAGTAATCCAAAATCGATCTATGTCACCTAATCAACAAATCCGTTGATTGAAATTAGCTTGCATTAGCCGACTCATGTAATAATATGATTTGAAATTCCCACGAGCGATAAAGTCTCGATCGTTCATATCGATCGAGACAAAAATTGATTCTAATTGTCACCGGTTGTCGGCGAATAAACAACCGCGATGAAAACCTTTCTCGCGAGTAGCTGCAAAAGCCCTCTCGTAACATATAAGCCCGATTAAAATCATGACCATCAAGCCACTTTGGCTAGGTGTGTCGGGGGCCAACCTCTACTCGGATCTCTTCAGCCCCCCTGAAGAGTCTGATCCGGAGAGGAAAGACGAAACTCACCTAGATCTAGCGTAGAATCAAAAATTATCCGTTCCTCATCTCATTTTTCATGTATTTGAAATTCCATCAAAATCCTTCAAGTTGCGACACTCGAATTGCGAGGTGCCTTGAAGGTACATAGATCGAGTTGGAGTAATCCAATATCGATCTATGTCACCTAATCAACAAATCCGTTGATTGAAATTAGCTTGCATTAGCCGACTCATGTAATAATATGATTTGAAATTCCCACGAGCGATAAAGTCTCGATCGTTCATATCGATCGAGACAAAAATTGATTCTGATTGTCACCGGTTGTCGGCGAATAAACCACCGAGATGAAAACCTTTCTCGCGAGTAGCTGCAAAAGCCCTCTCGTAACATATAAGCCCGATTAAAATCATGACCATCAAGCCACTTTGGCTAGGTGTGTCGGGGGCCAACCTCTACTCGGATCTCTTCAGCCCCCCTGAAGAGTCTGATCCGGAGAGGAAAGAAGAAACGCACCAACATCTAGCGTAGAATCAAAAATTTTCCGTTTCTCATCTCATTTTTCATGTATTTGAAATTCCATCAAAATCCTTCAAGTTGCGACACTCGAATTGCGAGGTGCCTTGAAGGTACATAGATCGAGTTGGAGTAATCCAATATCGATCTATGTCACCTAATCAACAAATCCGTTGATTCAAATTAGCTTGCATCAGCCGAGTCATGTAATAATATAATTTGAAATTCCCGCGGGCGATGAAGTCTCGATCGTTCATATCGATCGAGACAAAAATTGATTCTAATTGTCACCGGTTATCGGCGAATGAACAACCAAGATGAAAACCTTCCTCGCGAGTGGCTGCAAAAGCCCTCGTATAACATATAAGCCCGATCAAAATCATGACCATCAATCCACTTTGGTTAGGTGACCTCGGGGGCCAACCTCTACTCGGATCTCTTCAGCCCCCTTGAAGATTCTGATCCGGAGAGGGAAGACGAAACGCACCAACATCTAGCTTAAAATCAAAAATTTTTCGTCTCTCATCTCATTTTTCATGTATTTGAAATTCCATCAAAATCCTTCAAGTTGCGACACTCGAATTGCGAGGTGCCTTGAAGGTACATAGATCGAGTTGGAGTAATCCAATATCGATCTATGTCACCTAATCAACAAATCCGTTGATTGAAATCAGCTTGCATTAGCCGACTCATGTAATAATATGATTCGAAATTCCCACGAGCGATAAAGTCTCGATCGTTCATATCGATCGAGACAAAAATTGATTCTAATTGTCACCGGTTGTCGGCGAATGAACAACCGAGATGAAAACCTTCCTCGCGAGTAGCTGCAACAGCCCTCGTGTAACATGTAAGCCCGATTAAAATCATGACCATCAAGCCACTTTGGCTAGGTGTGTCGGGGGCCAACCTCTACTCGGATCTCTTCAGCCCCCCTGAAGAGTCTGATCCGGAGAGGAAAGACAAAACGCACCAACATCTAGCGTAGAATCAAAAATTTTCCGTTTCTCATCTCATTTTTCATGTATTTGAAATTCCATCAAAATCCTCCAAGTTGCGACACTCGAATTGCGAGGTGCCTTGAAGGTACATAGATCGAGTTGGAGTGATCCAATATCGATCTATGTCACCTAATCAACAAATCCGTTGATTAAAATTAGCTTGCATTAGCCGAGTCATGTAATAATATGATTTGAAATTCCCGCGAGCGATAAAGTCTCGATCGTTCATATCGATCGAGACAAAAATTGATTCTAATTGTCACCGGTGGTCGGCGAATAAACAACCGAGATGAAAACCTTTCTCGCGAGTGGCTGCAAAAGCCCTCGTGTAACATATAAGCCCGATCAAAATCATGACCATCAGTCCACTTTGTCTAGGTGACGTCGGGGGCCAACCTCTACTCGGATCTCTTCAGCCCCCCTGAAGAGTCTGATCCGGAGAGGAAAGACGAAACTCACCAACATCTAGCGTAGAATCAAAAATTTTTCGTTTCTCATCTCATTTTTCATGTATTTGAAATTGCATCAAAATCCTTCAAGTTGCGACACTCGAATTGCGAGTCGCCTGGAAGGTACTGAGATCGATTCGGTGTAATCCAATATTGATCTATGTCACCTAATCAACAAATCCGTTGATTAAAATTAGCTTGCATTAGCCGAGTCATGTAATAATATGATTTGAAATTCCCGCGAGCGATAAAGTCTCGATCGTTCATATCGATCGAGACAAAAATTGATTCTAATTGTCACCGGTTGTCAGCGAATAAGCAACCGAGATTAAAACCTTTCTCGCGAGTGGCTGAAAAAGCCCTCGTGTAACATATAAGCCCGATCAAAATCATGACGATCAAGCCACTTTGGCTAGGTGACGTCGGGGGCCAACCTCTATTCGGATCTCTTCAGCCCCCCTGAAGAGTCTGATCCGGAGAGGAAAGACGAAACGCACCAACATCTAGCGTAGAATCAAAAATTCTTCGTTTTTCATCTCATTTTTCATGTATTTGGAATTCCATGTAATCCCTCAAGTTGCGACACTCGAATTGCGAGGTGCCTCGAAGGTACATAGATCGAGTTGGAATGATCCAATATCGATCTATGTCACCTAATCAACAAATCCGTTGATTAAAATTAGCTTGCATTAGCCGAGTCATGTAATAATATGATTTGAAATTCCCGCGAGCGATGGAGTCTCGATCGTTCATATCGATCGAGACAAAAATTGATTCTAATTGTCACCGGTTGTCGGCGAATAAACAACCGAGATGAAAACCTTCGTTGCGAGTGACTGCAAAAGCCCTCGTGTGACATATAAGCCCGATCAAAATCATGACCATCAAGCCACTTTGGCTAGGTGACGTCGGGGGCCAACCTCTACTCGGATCTCTTCAGCCCCCCTGAAGAGTCTGATCCGGAGAGGAAAGACGAAACGCATCAACATCTAGCGTAGAATCAAAAATTTTTCGTTTCTCATGTCTTTTTTCATGTATTTGAAATTCCATCAAAATCCTTCAAGTTGCGACACTCGAATTGCGAGGTGCCTTGAAGGTACATAGATCGAGTTGGTGTAATCCAATATCGATCTATGTCACCTGATCAACAAATCCGTTGATTCAAATTAGCTTGCATTAGCCGAGTCATGTAATAATATGATTGGAAATTCCCGCGAGCGATAAAGTCTCGATCGTTCATATCGATCGAGACAAAAATTGATTCTAATTGTCACCGGTTGTCGGCGAATACAACCGAGATGAAAACCTTTCTCGCGAATAGCTGCAAAAGCCCTCTCGTAACATATAAGCCCGATTAAAATCATGACCATCAAGCCACTTTGGCTAGGTGTGTCGGGGGCCAACCTCTCCTCGGATCTCTTCAGCCCCCCTGAAGAGTCTGATCCGGAGAGGAAAGACGAAACGCACCAACATCTAGCGTAGAATCAAAAATTTTCCGTTTCTCATCTCATTTTTCATGTATTTGAAATTCCATCAAAATCCTTCAAGTTGCGACACTCGAATTGCGAGGTGCCTTGAAGGTACATAGATCGAGTTGGAGTAATCCAATATCGATCTATGTCACCTAATCAACAAATCCGTTGATTCAAATTAGCTTGCATTAGCCGAGTCATGTAATAATATGATTTGAAATTCCCGCGGGCGATGAAGTCTCGATCGTTCATATCGATCGAGACAAAAATTGATTCTAATTGTCACCGGTTATCGGCGAATAAACAACCAAGATGAAAACCTTCCTCGCGAGTGGCTGCAAAAGCCCTCGTGTAACATATAAGCCCGATCAAAATCATGACCATCAATCCACTTTGGTTAGGTGACGTCGGGGGCCAACCTCTACTCGGATCTCTTCAGCCCCCTTGAAGAATCTGATCCGGAGAGGGAAGACGAAACGCACCAACATCTAGCTTAGAATCAAAAATTTTTCGTCTCTCATCTCATTTTTCATGTATTTGAAATTCCATCAAAATCCTTCAAGTTGCGACACTCGAATTGCGAGGTGCCTTGAAGGTACATAGATCGAGTTGGAGTGATCCAATATCGATCTATGTCACCTAATCAACAAATCCGTTGATTAAAATTAGCTCGCATTAGCCGACTCATGTAATAATATGATTTGAAATTCCCACGAGCGATAAAGTCTCGATCGTTCATATCGATCGAGACAAAAATTGATTCTGATTGTCACCGGTTGTCGGCGAATAAACAACCGAGATGAAAACCTTTCTCGCGAGTAGCTGCAAAAGCCCTCTCGTAACATATAAGCCCGATTAAAATCATGACCATCAAGCCACTTTGGCTAGGTGTGTCGGGGGCCAACCTCTACTCGGATCTCTTCAGCCCCCCTGAAGAGTCTGATCCGGAGAGGGAAGACGAAACGCACCAACATCTAGCTTAGAATCAAAAATTTTTCGTCTCTCATCTCATTTTTCATGTATTTGAAATTCCATCAAAATCCTTCAAGTTGCGACACTCGAATTGCGAGGTGCCTTGAAGGTACATAGATCGAGTTGGAGTGATCCAATATCGATCTATGTCACCTAATCAACAAATCCGTTGATTGAAATTAGCTTGCATTAGCCGACTCATGTAATAATATGATTTGAAATTCCCACGAGCGATAAAGTCTCGATCGTTCATATCGATCGAGACAAAAATTGATTCTGATTGTCACCGGTTGTCGGCGAATAAACAACCGAGATGAAAACCTTTCTCGCGAGTAGCTGCAAAAGCCCTCTCGTAACATATAAGCCCGATTAAAATCATGACCATCAAGCCACTTTGGCTAGGTGTGTCGGGGGCCAACCTCTACTCGGATCTCTTCAGCCCCCCTGAAGAGTCTGATCCGGAGAGGAAAGAAGAAACGCACCAACATCTAGCGTAGAATCAAAAATTTTCCGTTTCTCATTTCATTTTTCATGTATTTGAAATTCCATCAAAATCCTTCAAGTTGCGACACTCGAATTGCGAGGTGCCTTGAAGGTACATAGATCGAGTTGGAGTAATCCAATATCGATCTATGTCACCTAATCAACAAATCCGTTGATTCAAATTAGCTTGCATCAGCCGAGTCATGTAATAATATAATTTGAAATTCCCGCGGGCGATGAAGTCTCGATCGTTCATATCGATCGAGACAAAAATTGATTCTAATTGTCACCGGTTATCGGCGAATGAACAACCAAGATGAAAACCTTCCTCGCGAGTGGCTGCAAAAGCCCTCGTATAACATATAAGCCCGATCAAAATCATGACCATCAATCCACTTTGGTTAGGTGACGTCGGGGGCCAACCTCTACTCGGATCTCTTCAGCCCCCTTGAAGATTCTGATCCGGAGAGGGAAGACGAAACGCACCAACATCTAGCTTAAAATCAAAAATTTTTCGTCTCTCATCTCATTTTTCATGTATTTGAAATTCCATCAAAATCCTTCAAGTTGCGACACTCGAATTGCGAGGTGCCTTGAAGGTACATAGATCGAGTTGGAGTAATCCAATATCGATCTATGTCACCTAATCAACAAATCCGTTGATTGAAATCAGCTTGCATTAGCCGACTCATGTAATAATATGATTCGAAATTCCCACGAGCGATAAAGTCTCGATCGTTCATATCGATCGAGACAAAAATTGATTCTAATTGTCACCGGTTGTCGGCGAATGAACAACCGAGATGAAAACCTTCCTCGCGAGTAGCTGCAACAGCCCTCGTGTAACATGTAAGCCCGATTAAAATCATGACCATCAAGCCACTTTGGCTAGGTGTGTCGGGGGCCAACCTCTACTCGGATCTCTTCAGCCCCCCTGAAGAGTCTGATCCGGAGAGGAAAGACAAAACGCACCAACATCTAGCGTAGAATCAAAAATTTTCCGTTTCTCATCTCATTTTTCATGTATTTGAAATTCCATCAAAATCCTCCAAGTTGCGACACTCGAATTGCGAGGTGCCTTGAAGGTACATAGATCGAGTTGGAGTGATCCAATATCGATCTATGTCACCTAATCAACAAATCCGTTGATTAAAATTAGCTTGCATTAGCCGAGTCATGTAATAATATGATTTGAAATTCCCGCGAGCGATAAAGTCTCGATCGTTCATATCGATCGAGACAAAAATTGATTCTAATTGTCACCGGTGGTCGGCGAATAAACAACCGAGATGAAAACCTTTCTCGCGAGTGGCTGCAAAAGCCCTCGTGTAACATATAAGCCCGATCAAAATCATGACCATCAGTCCACTTTGTCTAGGTGACGTCGGGGGCCAACCTCTACTCGGATCTCTTCAGCCCCCCTGAAGAGTCTGATCCGGAGAGGAAAGACGAAACTCACCAACATCTAGCGTAGAATCAAAAATTTTTCGTTTCTCATCTCATTTTTCATGTATTTGAAATTCCATCAAAATCCTTCAAGTTGCGACACTCGAATTGCGAGGTGCCTCGAAGGTACATAGATCGAGTTGGAGTAATCCAATATCGATCTATGTCACCTAATCAACAAATCCGTTGATTCAAATTAGCTTGCATTAGCCGAGTCATGTAATAATATGATTTGAAATTCCCGCGGGCGATGAAGTCTCGATCGTTCATATCGATCGAGACAAAAATTGATTCTAATTGTCACCGGTTGTCGGCGAATAAACAACCGAGATGAAAACCTTCGTTGCGAGTGACTGCAAAAGCCCTCGTGTGACATATAAGCCCGATCAAAATCATGACCATCAAGCCACTTTGGCTAGGTGACGTCGGGGGCCAACCTCTACTCGGATCTCTTCAGCCCCCCTGAAGAGTCTGATCCGGAGAGGAAAGACGAAACGCATCAACATCTAGCGTAGAATCAAAAATTTTTCGTTTCTCATGTCTTTTTTCATGTATTTGAAATTCCATCAAAATCCTTCAAGTTGCGACACTCGAATTGCGAGGTGCCTTGAAGGTACATAGATCGAGTTGGTGTAATCCAATATCGATCTATGTCACCTGATCAACAAATCCGTTGATTCAAATTAGCTTGCATTAGCCGAGTCATGTAATAATATGATTGGAAATTCCCGCGAGCGATAAAGTCTCGATCGTTCATATCGATCGAGACAAAAATTGATTCTAATTGTCACCGGTTGTCGGCGAATACAACCGAGATGAAAACCTTTCTCGCGAATAGCTGCAAAAGCCCTCTCGTAACATATAAGCCCGATTAAAATCATGACCATCAAGCCACTTTGGCTAGGTGTGTCGGGGGCCAACCTCTCCTCGGATCTCTTCAGCCCCCCTGAAGAGTCTGATCCGGAGAGGAAAGACGAAACGCACCAACATCTAGCGTAGAATCAAAAATTTTCCGTTTCTCATCTCATTTTTCATGTATTTGAAATTCCATCAAAATCCTTCAAGTTGCGACACTCGAATTGCGAGGTGCCTTGAAGGTACATAGATCGAGTTGGAGTAATCCAATATCGATCTATGTCACCTAATCAACAAATCCGTTGATTCAAATTAGCTTGCATTAGCCGAGTCATGTAATAATATGATTTGAAATTCCCGCGGGCGATGAAGTCTCGATCGTTCATATCGATCGAGACAAAAATTGATTCTAATTGTCACCGGTTATCGGCGAATAAACAACCAAGATGAAAACCTCCCTCGCGAGTGGCTGCAAAAGCCCTCGTGTAACATATAAGCCCGATCAAAATCATGACCATCAATCCACTTTGGTTAGGTGACGTCGGGGGCCAACCTCTACTCGGATCTCTTCAGCCCCCTTGAAGAATCTGATCCGGAGAGGGAAGACGAAACGCACCAACATCTAGCTTAGAATCAAAAATTTTTCGTCTCTCATCTCATTTTTCATGTATTTGAAATTCCATCAAAATCCTTCAAGTTGCGACACTCGAATTGCGAGGTGCCTTGAAGGTACATAGATCGAGTTGGAGTGATCCAATATCGATCTATGTCACCTAATCAACAAATCCGTTGATTAAAATTAGCTCGCATTAGCCGACTCATGTAATAATATGATTTGAAATTCCCACGAGCGATAAAGTCTCGATCGTTCATATCGATCGAGACAAAAATTGATTCTGATTGTCACCGGTTGTCGGCGAATAAACAACCGAGATGAAAACCTTTCTCGCGAGTAGCTGCAAAAGCCCTCTCGTAACATATAAGCCCGATTAAAATCATGACCATCAAGCCACTTTGGCTAGGTGTGTCGGGGGCCAACCTCTACTCGGATCTCTTCAGCCCCCCTGAAGAGTCTGATCCGGAGAGGGAAGACGAAACGCACCAACATCTAGCTTAGAATCAAAAATTTTTCGTCTCTCATCTCATTTTTCATGTATTTGAAATTCCATCAAAATCCTTCAAGTTGCGACACTCGAATTGCGAGGTGCCTTGAAGGTACATAGATCGAGTTGGAGTGATCCAATATCGATCTATGTCACCTAATCAACAAATCCGTTGATTGAAATTAGCTTGCATTAGCCGACTCATGTAATAATATGATTTGAAATTCCCACGAGCGATAAAGTCTCGATCGTTCATATCGATCGAGACAAAAATTGATTCTGATTGTCACCGGTTGTCGGCGAATAAACAACCGAGATGAAAACCTTTCTCGCGAGTAGCTGCAAAAGCCCTCTCGTAACATATAAGCCCGATTAAAATCATGACCATCAAGCCACTTTGGCTAGGTGTGTCGGGGGCCAACCTCTACTCGGATCTCTTCAGCCCCCCTGAAGAGTCTGATCCGGAGAGGAAAGAAGAAACGCACCAACATCTAGCGTAGAATCAAAAATTTTCCGTTTCTCATCTCATTTTTCATGTATTTGAAATTCCATCAAAATCCTTCAAGTCGCGACACTCGAATTGCGAGGTGCCTTGAAGGTACATAGATCGAGTTGGAGTAATCCAATATCGATCTATGTCACCTAATCAACAAATCCGTTGATTCAAATTAGCTTGCATCAGCCGAGTCATGTAATAATATAATTTGAAATTCCCGCGAGCGATAAAGTCTCGATCGTTCATATCGATCGAGACAAAAATTGATTCTAATTGTCACCGGTGGTCGGCGAATAAACAACCGAGATGAAAACCTTTCTCGCGAGTGGCTGCAAAAGCCCTCGTGTAACATATAAGCCCGATCAAAATCATGACCATCAGTCCACTTTGTCTAGGTGACGTCGGGGGCCAACCTCTACTCGGATCTCTTCAGCCCCCCTGAAGAGTCTGATCCGGAGAGGAAAGACGAAACTCACCAACATCTAGCGTAGAATCAAAAATTTTTCGTTTCTCATCTCATTTTTCATGTATTTGAAATTGCATCAAAATCCTTCAAGTTGCGACACTCGAATTGCGAGTCGCCTGGAAGGTACTGAGATCGATTCGGTGTAATCCAATATTGATCTATGTCACCTAATCAACAAATCCGTTGATTAAAATTAGCTTGCATTAGCCGAGTCATGTAATAATATGATTTGAAATTCCCGCGAGCGATAAAGTCTCGATCGTTCATATCGATCGAGACAAAAATTGATTCTAATTGTCACCGGTTGTCAGCGAATAAGCAACCGAGATCAAAACCTTTCTCGCGAGTGGCTGAAAAAGCCCTCGTGTAACATATAAGCCCGATCAAAATCATGACGATCAAGCCACTTTGGCTAGGTGACGTCGGGGGCCAACCTCTATTCGGATCTCTTCAGCCCCCCTGAAGAGTCTGATCCGGAGAGGAAAGACGAAACGCACCAACATCTAGCGTAGAATCAAAAATTCTTCGTTTTTCATCTCATTTTTCATGTATTTGGAATTCCATGTAATCCCTCAAGTTGCGACACTCGAATTGCGAGGTGCCTCGAAGGTACATAGATCGAGTTGGAATGATCCAATATCGATCTATGTCACCTAATCAACAAATCCGTTGATTAAAATTAGCTTGCATTAGCCGAGTCATGTAATAATATGATTTGAAATTCCCGCGAGCGATGGAGTCTCGATCGTTCATATCGATCGAGACAAAAATTGATTCTAATTGTCACCGGTTGTCGGCGAATAAACAACCGAGATGAAAACCTTCGTTGCGAGTGACTGCAAAAGCCCTCGTGTGACATATAAGCCCGATCAAAATCATGACCATCAAGCCACTTTGGCTAGGTGACGTCGGGGGCCAACCTCTACTCGGATCTCTTCAGCCCCCCTGAAGAGTCTGATCCGGAGAGGAAAGACGAAACGCATCAACATCTAGCGTAGAATCAAAAATTTTTCGTTTCTCATGTCTTTTTTCATGTATTTGAAATTCCATCAAAATCCTTCAAGTTGCGACACTCGAATTGCGAGGTGCCTTGAAGGTACATAGATCGAGTTGGTGTAATCCAATATCGATCTATGTCACCTGATCAACAAATCCGTTGATTCAAATTAGCTTGCATTAGCCGAGTCATGTAATAATATGATTGGAAATTCCCGCGAGCGATAAAGTCTCGATCGTTCATATCGATCGAGACAAAAATTGATTCTAATTGTCACCGGTTGTCGGCGAATACAACCGAGATGAAAACCTTTCTCGCGAATAGCTGCAAAAGCCCTCTCGTAACATATAAGCCCGATTAAAATCATGACCATCAAGCCACTTTGGCTAGGTGTGTCGGGGGCCAACCTCTCCTCGGATCTCTTCAGCCCCCCTGAAGAGTCTGATCCGGAGAGGAAAGACGAAACGCACCAACATCTAGCGTAGAATCAAAAATTTTCCGTTTCTCATCTCATTTTTCATGTATTTGAAATTCCATCAAAATCCTTCAAGTTGCGACACTCGAATTGCGAGGTGCCTTGAAGGTACATAGATCGAGTTGGAGTAATCCAATATCGATCTATGTCACCTAATCAACAAATCCGTTGATTCAAATTAGCTTGCATTAGCCGAGTCATGTAATAATATGATTTGAAATTCCCGCGGGCGATGAAGTCTCGATCGTTCATATCGATCGAGACAAAAATTGATTCTAATTGTCACCGGTTATCGGCGAATAAACAACCAAGATGAAAACCTTCCTCGCGAGTGGCTGCAAAAGCCCTCGTGTAACATATAAGCCCGATCAAAATCATGACCATCAATCCACTTTGGTTAGGTGACGTCGGGGGCCAACCTCTACTCGGATCTCTTCAGCCCCCTTGAAGAATCTGATCCGGAGAGGGAAGACGAAACGCACCAACATCTAGCTTAGAATCAAAAATTTTTCGTCTCTCATCTCATTTTTCATGTATTTGAAATTCCATCAAAATCCTTCAAGTTGCGACACTCGAATTGCGAGGTGCCTTGAAGGTACATAGATCGAGTTGGAGTAATCCAATATCGATCTATGTCACCTAATCAACAAATCCGTTGATTGAAATTAGCTTGCATTAGCCGACTCATGTAATAATATGATTCGAAATTCCCACGAGCGATAAAGTCTCGATCGTTCATATCGATCGAGACAAAAATTGATTCTAATTGTCACCGGTTGTCGGCGAATGAACAACCGAGATGAAAACCTTCCTCGCGAGTAGCTGCAACAGCCCTCGTGTAACATATAAGCCCGATTAAAATCATGACCATCAAGCCACTTTGGCTAGGTGTGTCGGGGGCCAACCTCTACTCGGATCTCTTCAGCCCCCCTGAAGAGTCTGATCCGGAGAGGAAAGACAAAACGCACCAACATCTAGCGTAGAATCAAAAATTTTCCGTTTCTCATCTCATTTTTCATGTATTTGAAATTCCATCAAAATCCTCCAAGTTGCGACACTCGAATTGCGAGGTGCCTTGAAGGTACATAGATCGAGTTGGAGTGATCCAATATCGATCTATGTCACCTAATCAACAAATCCGTTGATTAAAATTAGCTTGCATTAGCCGAGTCATGTAATAACATGATTTGAAATTCCCGCGAGCGATGAAGTCTCGATCGTTCATATTGATCGAGACAAAAATTGATTCTAATTGTCACCGGTTGTCGGCGAATAAACAACCGAGATGAAAACCTTTTCGCGAGTGGCTGCAAAAGCCCTCGTGTAACATATAAGCCCGATCAAAATCATGACCATCAATTCACTTTGGCTAGGTGACGTCGGGGCCAACCTCTACTCGGATCTCTGCAGCCCCCCTGAAGATTCTGATCCGGAGAGGAAAGACGACACGCACCAACATCTAGCGTAGAATCAAAAATTTCTCGTTTCTCATCTCATTTTTCATGTATTTGAAATTTCATCAAAATCCTTCAAGTTGCGACACTCGAATTGCGAGTTGCCTTGAAGGTACATAGATCGAGTTGGAGTAATCCAATATCGATCTATGTCACCTTATCAAGAAATCCGTTGATTAGAATGAGCTCGCATTAGCCGAGTCATGTAATAATATGATTTGAAATTCCCGCGAGCGGTAAAGTCTCGATCGTTCATATCGATCGGGACAAAAATCGATTCTAATTGTCACCGATTGTCGGCGAATAAACAACCGAGATGAAAACCTTTCTCGCGAGTGGCTGCAAAAGCCCTCGTGTAACATATAAGCCCGATCAAAATCATGACCATCAAGCCACTTTGGCTAGGTGACGTCGGGGGCCAACCTCTACTCGGATCTCTTCAACTCCCCTGAAGAGTCTGATCCGGAGAGGAAAGACGAAACGCACCAACATCTAGCGTGGAATCAAAAATTTTCCTTTCCTCATCTCATTTTTCATGTATTCGAAATTCCATCAAAATCCTTCAAGTTGCGACACTCGAATTGCGAGGTGCCTTGAAGGTACATTGATCGAGTTGGAGTAACCCAGAATATCGATCTATGTCACCTAATCAACAAATCCGTTGATTAAAATTAGCTCGCATTAGCCGAGTTATGTAATAATATGATTTGACATTCCCGCGAGCGATAAAGTCTCGATCGTTCATATCGATCGAGACAAAAATAGATTCTAATTGTCACCGGTTGTCGGCGAATAAACAACCGAGATGAAAACCTTTCTCGCGAGTGGCTGCAAAAGTCCTCGTGTAACATATAAGCCCGATCAAAATCATGACCATCAAGCCACTTTGGCTAGGTGACGTCGGGGGCGAACCTCTACTCGGATCTCTTCAGCCCCCCTGAAGATTCTGATCCGGAGAGGAAAGACGAAACGCACCAACATCTAGCGTAGAATCAAAAATTTTTCGTTTCTCATCTCATTTTTCATGTATTTGAAATTGCATCAAAATCCTTCAAGTTGCGACACTCGAATTGCGAGGTGCCTGGAAGGTACTGAGATCGATTCGGTGTAATCCAATATTGATCTATGTCACCTAATCAACAAATCCGTTGATTAAAATTAGCTTGCATTAGCCGAGTCATGTAATAATATGATTCGAAATTCCCGCGAGCGATAAAGTCTCGATCGTTCATATCGATCGAGACAAAAATTGATTCTAATTGTCACCGGTTGTCGGCGAATAAACAACCGAGATGAAAACCTTTCTCGCGAGTGGCTGCAAAAACCCTCGTGTAACATATAAGCCCGATCAAAATCATGACCATCAAGCCACTTTGGCTAGGTGTGTCGGGGGCCAACCTCTACTCGGATCTCTTCAGCCCCCCTGAAGAGTCTGATCCGGAGAGGAAAGACGAAACGCACCAACATCTAGCGAAGAATCAAAAATTTTTCGTTTCTCATCTCATTTTTCATGTATTTGAAATTCCATCAAAATCTTCCAAGTTGCGACACTCGAATTGCGAGGTGCCTTGAAGGTACATAGATCGAGTTGGAGTAATCCAATATCGATCTATGTCACCTAATCAACAAATCCGTTGATTAAAATTAGCTTGCATTAGCCGAGTCATGTAATAATATGATTTCAAATTGAAAACTGCTGGGCAGAATTGGAACGCTCTGTGGATGAGCTTTGCTATTGGTCAGGTGAATGGGTTATAAGGTCTGCAACGCTGGAAATCAGTATTGAAATCGATCGGGGTGGATTGAGATCTCGATGTTTCCGATACTGGGAGAGGGTACTGAAATCGATCGGGGCAGATAGGATTTCAAGTCCTCAATACTAACAATCATCATTCAGGTATATTGACGTAAATAGAATATACTGTCTCCGATGTTAGAGGTCATTATCTCCATCTATTGAGGCAGATAGGACTTCCCAGCCCAATCTGATACACAGCATTTTAATTGATCCGGGCGAATGGATCATGAGGTCTGCGATGCTGAAAGACAGTATTGAGATCGATTGAAGTGGATTGAGATCTCGATGTACCCGAAATTGAAGAATAGAACCGAAACGATTGGGGCAGATAGGATCTCAAGTCCTCAATACTGATATTCAGCATTCAATCCGATTCGGGTAAATATGATATAAGGTCTGCAATGCTGAAAGTAAGTAATGAGATCGATTAAAGCGGATTGAGATCTCGATGTACCCGAAATTGAAGAATAGAACCGGAATCGATTTGGGCAGATAGGATCTCAAGTCCTCAATACTGATATTCAGCATTCAATCCGATTCAGGTAAATATGATATGAGGTCTGCAATGCTAAAAGTAAGTATTGAGATCGATCGGAGCTTATTGAGAACTCAATGTTCCCGATACTGGAAGACAGTACTAGAATCGATTGGGGAAGATAAAATCTCAAGTCCTTGATATTGATATTCAACATTCAATTCGCTCCAGATGGATACGATATGAAGTCTGCAATGCTGAAAATCACCATTGAGATCGGTTGAAGCGGATTGAGATCCCGATTTTCCCATGAGTGAAAAACAGTACTGGATTGGATTGGGGCAGATAAGATCTCCAGTCCTCAATACTGATATTCAGCATTTGATTCGATATAGGTGAATAGGATATAAGGTTTCCGATGCTGAAAATCAGTATTGAGACCGATTGAAGCGGATTGAGATCTCAGTGTTCCCAATACTTGGAAACGGTTTTAGAATGAGTTGGGGCAGAAAGGATCTCAATTCTCCAATACTGATTTTCAACCTTCAAGTGGATTCAAGTAGACAGGGTATTATAAGGTTACTGATGCTTACATTTAGTATCGAGATCGATTGGAGTGGATTGAGATAGCGATCCACCGGATAATGAAAGACAGTACTTGAATCGATCCAGGTTATTGAGATATAAAGGCTCCAATACTTACAGTCAGTATTGAGATCGATTAAGAAGGGTCGAGATTTCGGTGTTCCCAATACTGGAAAACAGTACTGAAATCGATTGGGGCAGATAGGATCTCAAGTCCTCAATACTGATATTCAGCATCCTATTCGATTCAGGTAAATATTATGTAAGGTCTGCAATGCTGAACATCAGTATTGAGATCGACTGAAGCGGATTGAAAACCCGATGTTTCTAATACTGAGAAACAGTTCTGGAATCGATTGAGGCGGATAGAATTTCAAGTCCTCAATACTGATATCCAGCAGTCAATCCGATTCAGGTAAATAGGATATAAGGTCTGCAATGCTGGAAATCAGCATTGAATTCGATTGAAGCTGATTAAGATCTCGATGTTTCCAATTCTGGAAAAGAGTACTGGAATCGATTGGGGCAGATGGGATTGCAAGTTCTGAATACTGATATCCAGCATCCATTTCGATTCAGGTGAATAGGATATAAGATCTGCAATGCTGAAAATCGGTATGTATCGAGATCGATTGAAGCAGACTGAGTCTCGATGTTCCCAATACTGAAGAACAGTTCTGGAATCGATTGGGGCAGATAGGATTCCAAGTCCTCAATACTGATTTTCAACATTCAAATCGATTCAAGTAGATAGGATATAATAAGGTCACTTATGTTTTCATTCAGTTTCGAGATCGATTGAAGTTGATGGAGATAGCGATCTACCCAATACTGAGAGACGGTACTCAAATCGATTCAGGTTATTGGGATATAAGGGCTCTAATACTTACAGTCAGTATTGAGATCGATTAGAATGGGTTGAGATCTCGATGTTCCCAATACTGGAAAACAGTACTGAAATCGATTGGGGCAGATAGTATTTCAAGTCCTTAATATTGATATTTAGCATTCAATTCGATTCAGGTAAATATCATATAAGGTCTGCAGTGCTGAACACCAGTATTGAGATCGATTGGAGCGTATTGAGATCCCAATATTCCCAATTCTGAAATACAGTACTGGAATCAATTGGGGCAGATAGGATTCCAAGTCCTCAATACTGATATTCAGCATTCAATTAGATCCAGGTGAATATCATATGATGTCTGCAATGCTGACAATCAATATTGAAATCGATTTAAGCTGATTGAGATCTCCATGTTCCCAATTCTGAAAAACAGTACTAGAATCGCTTGGGGCAGATAGGATTGCAAGTCCTGAATACTGATATTCAGCATCCAGTCCGACCCAGGTAAATATGATATGAGGTCGTCAATGCTGAAAAGCAGTATTGAGATCGATTGAAGCGGATTGAGAACCCGATGTTTCCAATACTGAAAAACAGTTCTGGAATCGATTGGGGCAGATAGGATTTCAAGTTCTCAATACTGATATCCAGCAGTCAATCCGATTCAGGTTGATAGGATATAAGGTTTCCGATGCTGAAAATCAGTATTGAGATCGATTGAAGCTGATTAAGATCTCGATGTAACCAATACTGAAAAACAGTACTGGAATCGATTGGGGGAAAGAGGATTCCAATTCTCCAATACTGATATTCAGCATCCAAATCGATTCAAGTAGATAGGATATAAGATTTCTAATGCTTACTTTCAGTATTGAGATCGATTGAAGTGGATTGAGATAGCGATCTACCCAATACTGAGAGACAGTACTCAAATCGATTCAGGTTATTACGATATCAGGGCTGAAATACTCTCAGTCAGTATTGAGATCGATTGAAATGGGTTGAGATCTCGATGCTCCCAATACTAGACAACAGTGCTGGAATCGACTGGGACAGATAGGATTCCAAGTCCTCAATACTGTTATCCAGCATTCAAATCGATTAAGGACGATGAATAAACTCGTCAATGCTCATAGTCAGTATTGGGACCGATTGACGTCGTGTGAGATATCGAAATTCCCATTCCTGAAAGTTAGTATTGGAATCGATTGAGGCCGATGAATTCGAGTGGCTGACGCTAGGTGGCGTTTCGATGACCATCTCAATTTGCATCCGAATATCATGGGATTGCTTTCTCGCAAGCGACGAACCATCTCTCCTGTTCCTATATAGGACTGATGAGTGGCAGAACCTCAAAACAGCGTTTAGTCATGTAATGCGATGATATGTTAATGCGATCATGATTAGATTGAGTATTGGATTGTATTGAAACCTTAGCTGTCATGTGAGTGATGTATATGTAAGACGTTGATTTGTAATAATGACTGAAAGTCAGTATTGAGGTCGATTGAGGGGGATGGAGTTCACGATGTTCCCAATACTGAAAAACAGTATTCGAATCGATTGAGGCAGATAGGATTTTGGAATTCTAATAATGATATCCAGCATTCAAATCGATTCAGATGAATAGGGCCTAAGGTCTCCAATGCTTCCAATCAGTATTGAGATCGATTGAGGCGGATTGAGATCTCGATGTTTCCAATATTGGGGAACAGTATTGAAATCGATTGAGGCAGATAGGATTTCGGAATTCCAATAATGATATCCAGTATTCAAATCGATTAAAATGAATAGGATTTAAGGTCTTCAATGCTTCCAGTCAGTATTGAGGTCGATTGAGGCGGATTGAGATCTCGATTTTCTCACTACTGAAAAACAGTGTTGGAATCGATTGAAGTAGATAGGACACATGACATCTCATTGCTTTTTCATGGCATTGACACAGATTGGAATCGCGATATTCTGTCAAGGGAATCAGCATTCATACAGATAGAACATCGACTTCCGAATACTGGCAGTAAGTATTGAGATTGATTGGCAATCTCACTTTCAATGCGAAAAGTCTGCATTGGTGAAGATTGGTCTATACTGTTCGAATCATGATCAACATCATTGATCGTTATTGAACTCCAATCTTCCTCAATCCTGAAAGTCATGTTTCCAATTCATCATGAGATTCTAGATTCAGAACGATTGGATGTATTTCAATCGAATCCAATCGAACTTTTGCAGCACGGTATTGGTGCTATCTTCCCTAGCTATTCAAGCTATGAATTAAGCAAACAGGAACGTCCTATACAAGTATGATCTGTGCTCGATGTCGAATCAAATGACTCATGATTCATTATCAATTGACATTCACCACTCGTTTCAGGGATCACCACTTGGATGAGAGAGCAGACCCACTGCTCAAGGGAAACAGAAACTGATATGTCACAAGATGAGTCATTACAGTCAAGATAGCCCGGGAAGAGGTAACCCCGGGAAGCAGGTTTTTCTGCAGTAAGGGCCTCCTCGCATCCAGAAATGGTGGAATATCGATATATTCGATCAATTCTTCACCGTTTCCGTCATGGGCGCATAAAGAGGCCCTTAAAGCCGAAAAATCTGCTTCCCGGGGTCATCTCTTCCCGGGCTATCTTGACTGTAATGATGAGTCAGTACTCTGACTACTGGCACAAAGATGGTGAGAATTTGCCCTCCATTCACTGCACTAACACAATAGACAGTATTCCAGGTAGATGATAGCCTGAAAGGAGAGCTTGTGAGTGCCATAACCTCAAAATTTTGAATTTTTAATTTGGAAGAATACCCGATATAATACTGATTTCGTCTGTGAGTAGCATTTGAACGGTCGCACTCCTCCCGAGCCGGTACGGCAGGAAACTTCTCCCCTCCCCGGTCGAGGGCGTGCAGTTCAATGGGTAAACTCACATAGTCTTACGTAAATACATATACGTACTAATACATGGAAATACCGAGATTTCTATAGGTTTCCATGAGGAATTTTTGATATAAATCATCATAAAATTTAAAACTTCTTTTCCTCATTAATAGGCTCATTTTCCGGGCTTTTCAGGGTATATATTTTTGTTCCATCAAACGACCATTTTGGCATCATATTTGATTTTGCAAACTTTATTTGTTTGTCAAATTCTTTAGATTGACAGATACAAATGAATTCTGTTTTTTGGATACATAAGACCGATTTTGAAAGGACTTCCCATCATTCATCTGTGGTAAAAATTACTCTATTTCCGAGAATTCGGTCTCGTTGTAGATATGTAAATAATGAGTTGTAAAATAACTTTTCAAGTAGAACAAGTTGTTTAAAGGACCAATGAATCGCCTAGAAGCTTGATTATGAAGAAAAAATTAAAGTATATATGGTGATTAAAGAGTAATTACAAAAAGATAGGAAACCACGTGTTTCTAGAATTTTCCAGAAAATTATCTTTTATTTATTACTAAATAATTGAAGCAGCCAATTTTGAATTTTTATCATTTGTAATATATTTTGATGCGACTAATCCAATGATAATAGAAGAATCTACCAATATCATCGGAAAATATGAATTTCCAAGCAGAATCATCGTTTTTCCATCATTCTATCATCTAAATCATCATCTAACGTACTATATAGATATACTGTACAGCGAGAGCACCGAGTATAAATACAGGCTCATCAGCCCATTGTGGCAGGCTTGCGCTCATTTGAATATTAGAGCTGTATCGAGGCTTTGGTGCTCTGGCTTTCCTCAAGCCTGTATAAAGAGTTGAAAATAAATGTGAATATTTCATTGGTAATATCTTGTAGTATTGATATGCCTCGATGCAGGTCCAGGACGATGCTGTGATGGCAGTTCGGGCCTAAGTCCCCGCACTTCTCCAGTATTCGTCTGATTCAAAATTACGCACCCCGGGAATCCATGTTTGTGTAGGAGCCTCAGTCCTCTCTACACTCTTAGAAACCCGGGTGAGCCAATCTCACATCTTTCATAAGTCGATATGCATGAGGGCCTCAGTCCCCTCGGCGTTCACTTATGAAAGAGTTACATATTTTTTGAAAGTCGATGTGCATGAGGGCCCCAGTCCCCTCGGCGCTCACTTGCAAAAAATAGTTTAAGATATACAAAAATCAGCTCTCTGAGGTCGAATGAATCTGTACCTAAGTACCTATATAGTTCACCGTTGAAAGTTGAGGAGATCTTTAGCTTTTGCCGCCTCGTTGAAGGGCCTCAGTCCCCGGATATGGGTGAGCAAGAGCTAGAATAGTCCGCATTCCGAATCCATAATATCTATAAAAAATAAGGTCAATCCACGAAAAATCGTACACCTCTATTGGGGTATCCCTATATACAATTTATTACCAAGCATCCGGCTCTCTCCCGAGATCCAGAGCCCTTTGGTACCTCACAAGCTGAATACCTGGCGCACCATCATGCCACGATAATAAAGAGGCTCAGCATGTAAATTGCATACACAAGTGAATTGCCCCTGTCAATTCCACCCCTTCTGCGATCTCTTAAATTTGAAATAACTTTGTCTGGCTTCAGTTACGGGCTGTGTGACTCTAGATAACTTTTTTCCCCCTGCGACGATTTTGGCCCTAAAAATCACCTTTCGGCGCAATCACCCATGTATATGTGGATTCGTGCGTAGGTAAAAAATCCATTCACCATCCCAAGTGAACGATTCATCTAAGCAATTTGACCCAATACGTGAAAGATACGAAGTAGTATTGTGATCCGATTGGAAAACTCGTAATTCAGTCCAAAATCTGTGGAAAAAATGAGTCACGAGCGTGCGGGTTAAGAGCAGGCTCTGTTACTCTCCACAAGCGAGATTAACGAGCATACGATATCTAGTGATTGACTATTGAAAGTTCTGAGAACTTTGGTTTTCTCTTCCCTAATGGCAAGCAAATTCGACATTCTCAATTTACTTGAATGGCTCATATTATCACGTTTTCTAATTGACGAATATGCGTTCCTTTCATGCACGGTGTCTTGACTAGAGTTCAGATCGTACACAGGCACACTAATATATTTTGTCATTCATGATCTATTAAGGACCCAGCCATAAATGATAGGATTTTGGCTTTCAGCGACTTTGACCGAATCGGCAATCAATCGATAGAGCTCGACGAGCTGAGCAAAAGTCTCCATAGCCGCTAAACCCGAAAAATTCTCGTTTTCGAGTGATTTGGTTGCAAAGTCGCCGATTTTACCGAGCCAAAATAGGATTATGGCATCAATCGAACAATAACATACGTTCGAATTCGTACGGCTCGCTCGGTATTTGCCAGCTAAATACCTCCGATGAAGCAAAAATCTTTGCATTACACGCGATTTGATAATCCTCTCAAAAGAATCTTTCACTGCCGCCATTCTCGCGGGATATTTTCAAAGTCCGCACAAAATGTCTAACTGTAGAAATCATCAGAGGTGTATTTACACTCGGTTATCAAACGACGATTACATTTTCTGCCAGATCGCACCTATTTTGAGACAAAAGAATTCGATGTTTCACATGGTTTTAACAGAGTACTTAATTGCCTTCTCATTTCTGATATCATCTCGCTGAAACGAATATATTTTCGAAAATCAATAGGCGTCTACTCGAATAACCGTACAAGTCTCAATCCGCGATCCCGGAAAAAAAAAATTAAAACGATCTTCGCAACCTTTACCGATATAAAGTTGGGCCTAATTCGATTTTCGTATGTTCGAGCCGAGTGCGATACGACGCGGAATTCAATCACCACCCAAAATTCGAAACGAATATCTCTCTGAAATTCCATAAGATCTTTTTAAATGTCTGTAAGCCCCCCTCCCGCCCCCGCACACTAGAATGGTGAAAATCTCGTTACCTTCAAACGATAAACAGTTCGGAAAAAAAGATTCAATGATTTTGTTTCAAAGTTGTACTGAGAGCTTACACGTATTTTTCAACCATCCAGCGGGAAAATGCTCTTCTCAACGCACCCTTGCGTGAGGTGTGAGCTCTAAATATTGTAAATATCTCGTTGATGATGAAACTCGTCATCCGCATTTGCCTTGATAATATACTACATCCCGCAGACCGTTTGAAATATCAAAATGTTTAGAAGCGTTTCAATTGTGCGGACTTTGGAAATATCCCGCGAGAATGGCGACAATGAAAGATTCTTTTGAGAGGATTCTCAAATCGCGTGTAATGCAAAGATTCTTGCTTCATCAGAGGTATTTAGCTGGCAAATACCAAGCGAGCCGAACGAATTCGAACGTATATTATTGTTCGATTGATGCCATAACCTTATTTTGGCTCGGTAAAATCGGCGACTTTGCAACCAAATCACTCGAAAACGAGAATTTTTCGGGTTCAGCGGCTATGGAGACTTTTGCTCAGCACGTCGAGCTCTATCGATTGATTGCAATATTATTCAATCATGAAAAATGCTACCTGCCGAATCACATGCCAATTCTCCGAGAACTAGAATTACATTGTATCAATCAAGTTGATTGAGAATGAATATGGCAGTTCAAATATTATTACTGGGTAACCGCTGTTGCACGTTAAATAGGTATTGATCAAAATATTATGCATGAGGAAGAAGGTCACCCAAATATTGTCGAAGAAGCAGCTACTACTAATGTGTCAAGGAATCTAGACGGTCTGAACAGTGTATGGAATCAGCAACGAGTCATAGGTATTGTTTAAGTCACGTGTCATTTTTAGTCAATGCTTAAAAGTGGAAATCATGTTGCTCGTATGAATCACAAGCAGTGCGTTAAAGAAGAACAATCCACATGGTACGTCAATATTGGGCACCGAAAAGAACACGGTTCCACACATTATTCTTTAGCACTCATTGTGAGGAGTAATCTTCATATTTACTCGGCATGATACAGTTTGAGTGCAAGTTACAACTCTATCGTATACATTCATTACTATGGGCATCAAAATGAGGTAATTTGATGATCAAAGGAATGAAAAACACCATCCATGGATTTTGAGAGCCATTGGTTGTGATCGAGCTCAACTCATTCTCCAAGGAGATCTGAGATCGAGGCCATCGGTTAGAAATTTCCAAAGGAATTTTAATCAGACTTCCGGATTGACAATTAATATCATAGCCATCAGGTTAAGATGTTTTGATGATCAAAATAATGAAGAAAAAGTGACAATGAATTTTTAAAGCTAAATTACGCGAAGCATCTCGTTTTCATGAAAAATATGAGTTCCGAGGCCAACTTTTCTCAAGTTTCGATTACTTTTCAGCTCAATCGATTTGACTTATCAGAATTCAATATCATAGGCTCCAAGATGAGGTATTTCGACAATCAAAGGGACGAAAAAACCGTCTATGAATTTTAAGAGTCGTGTGACGCTATTGAACTCAGCTCATTATCAAGAGAAATACAAGTTCCGAGGCCATCGGATAGAAATTATCAAAAAATTTCCAATCCAGTCGATTTGCCCATTAGAGTTGAATACCATAAGCGTCAGAACGAGGTATTTCGATAATAAGAAGGATTAAGACATCGGCTAGGAATTTTGATAGTCTTTTAATGCATGCGACCTCAACTCATCCTGAGACGAGATGGGAGTTTCGTGGACATGAGTTTACAACTTTGACGTAAATCCAATCCAATTGATTTGCCTCATTGATGTTTGATATCATATTACGCAGCAAAATGAGGTATTTTAAAGATCAATCAGAATTCAGAATACAGGCTCCCAGCCCAGACACGTGCACGTCGCTGTGAGGTTAAGGCGAACTCCACGTGGCTGTAGCGACACAAACTCTCATGATTCACTCACATCACATAGACGGCAGGCAATTACACTGATTAATCATGAGGTGATTGCTTCTTTTCGTCAACAGTCGCTCAAAAATGAATGCTCACAGCAACCATGAAGTTTCTTGATTGCCAGGAGTAGACTAGCAGCAGACGCCCGCCGATGCAAAAATAACAACAATAGCGTTACGGGCGTTACAAAAAACGTTACGATTTGCACATAAAATTCTCTTTTCGATGATTTTAGAGGAGACAATGCAACAAATAGGACCCGGAAAGAAGCATTTCCGACTCAAAACGCCACGATCTTTCGAATGCACATGTTGAAATATCGCTCCGATCGATATTTGCTGATTAGATATGACATGCTCACGGAAATTTATCCATAAATCAGAACTTAAAAGAGATATCGCCATTCTGACTTCGGTCATCGATTCCTGAGGAATTTTTACGTTAGGAATATGCTTGCCGCACAAGTTTCAAATCATTTTCAATTAATCCGTAATGCAAAAAAAATCCGCCAACTTATCTTTGTCACTCAGTATTTCAGGACAAGCGTTCTCGAAATCTTAGCTCTGTGATCAATAATCCCGAGGAATAGTCGATCATTATAGAAACACGGGTGTGAATCTGTCACCTGATGGTGTCGGGTAGACGAATCGATTGTTTTCACTTATAATCTGGCCATCCCCGCGGGCCTCGTAAGATCTCAAGCAGTCGGATGACACTTGTCATTGGTTTCCATGTCACAGACCTGAGCCAAGTGTGTTCAGTGGTCGAAAGATCGAATAGTATCCTAGGCATGGGAACTACGATCTGCTTGATATGTGATCACAGTACTCCATATTGGAATGGATTACGAAACCCAGGGTGTTAATCTACGAGGGGAAAGCGCCTGCTAGGAGTTTCCACTGTCTAATCTCTTCTATGGCCATTCTTCAGAGCAGAATTTGATATCTTGTACCGAAAAGTATCTTGCCGGCTCAGAATCTGCCCGAGGATAGCCTAAGGACTGAAATATATTCTACGACGAGCGTTCTTGATATCTTAGCTCTGTGATTCATAATCCCGAGGAATAGTAGATCATCACAGAGTCACGGGCGTAAATCTGTAACCGGATGGTGAAGGGTAGGTGATTCGTTTGTTCTCACTTCGAATCTAGATATTCCCACGGGCCTGGTATGATCCCAAGCAGTGGGTTCACACTCATTTGTCGGTCGCCATGCAACGGTCCCAAGCCAAGTGTGTTCAGTGGTCGAAACATCGAACAGTATCCTGGGCGTGGGAACTACAATCTTCTTGATGTCTGATCACAGTACTCCATAACAGAATGGATTACGAAACTCCCAGGGTGTGTTCTACGGGAGGGTGGCGACTCCAAGGAGTTTCCATCGTCTCATCTCTATTATGGACATTCTTACAAGCAGATTTCGATATCTTCTACCGAGAAGTATCGGGCCGGCTCAGAATCTACATGTCTATAGCCTACGGATTGGAAGATATTTTAGGACAAGCGTTCTCGATATCTTAGCTCTGTGATCAATAATCCCGAGAAATGGTCGATCATCACAGAAACACGGGCGTGAATCTGCCACCCGATGGTGACGGGTACGTGATTTGTTTGTTTTCACTCCTAGTCTGGACATCTTCATGGGCCTGGTATGATCCCAAGCAGTGGGTTGACACCCGTTTGTCGGTCGCGAGGCCACGGACCCAAGCCGAGTGTGTTCAGTGGTCGAAACATCGAACAGTATCCTAGGCGTGGGAACTACAATCTTCTTGATATGTGATCAAAGTACTCCATGACAGAATGGATTACGAAACTCCCAGGGTGTGTTCTACGGGAGGGTGGCGACTCCAAGGAGTTTCCATCGTCTCATCTCTATTATGGACATTCTTACAAGCAGATTTCGATATCTTCTATCGAAAAGTATCTGGCCGGCTCAGAATCTACACGTGAATAGCCTACGGATTGGAAGATATTTCAGGACGATCGTCTTGATTTCTCGGCTGTGTGATTGATAATTCCGAGAAATAGATGATCATCACAGAAACACGCCCGTGAATCTGTCATCCGATGGTGACGGGTGGGTGATTCGTTTGTTTTCACTCCCAATCTGGACATTTTCATGGGCCTGGTATGATCCCAAGCAGTGGGTTGGCACCTGTTTGTCAGTCAACATGCCACGGACCCAAGCCAAGTGTGTTCAGTGGTCGAAACATCGAACAGTATCCTAGGCGTGAGAACTATAATTTTCTTGATATGTGATCACTCCACTCCATAACAGAATGCATCACAAAACTCCCCGCGTGTGAATCTACGGAATGTTGGTGACTGCAAGGAGATTCCATCGTCCCATCTCTATTATGGCCATTCTTACGAGCAGAATTCGATATCCTGTACCGAAGAGTATTTCGCCAGCTCAGGATTTACACGTGAATAGCCTACGAATTCGGAGATATTTCAGGGCGAGCGTCTTGATATCCTGGCTCTGTTATCAGTAATCCCTAGAGATAGTCGATTATCATAGAGCCACGAACGCGAATCTGTCACCCAATGGTGACGGGTAGGTGATTCGATCATTTTCACTCTCAATCTGGACATCCCCGCGACCTGGTATGATTCCGAGCGGTGGGATGATACCCGTTTGTCGGTCGCCATGCCACAGATCTAAGTCTAGTGTGTTCAGTGGTCGAAACATCCAATAGTATCCTAGGCGTGGGAACTACAATCTTCATGATATGTGATCACAGTACTCTATAACAGAATGGATCACGAAACTCCCGGGGTGTGAATCTACGGGAGGGTGGCGACTGTGAGGAGTTTCTATCGACTCGTCTCTATTATGGCCATTCTCACGAACAGAATTTGATACCTTCTACCGAGAAGTATCGGGCCGGCTCAGAATCTACATGTCTACAGCCTACGGATTGGAAGATATTTTAGGACAAGCGTTCTCGATATCTTAGCTCTGTGATCAATAATCCCGAGAAATGGTCGATCATCACAGAAACACGGGCGTGAATCTGTCACCCGATGGTGACGGGTACTTGATTCGTTCGTTCTCCCTTTTATTCTGGATATTTCCACGGGCCTGGTGTGATCCAAAGATTTGGGATGAAGACCGGCATTCGCCCTCAGTACCACGGACCCAAGCCAAATGTGTTCAGTGGTCGAACCATCGAACAGTATCTTAGGCAAGGGAACTACAATCTTCTAGATATCTGGTCACAGTACTCCATAATTGAACGGATTACGAAACCCCCAGGGTGTGAATCTACGGAAGGGAAGCACCTGCGAGGAGATTCCATCGCTTAATCTCTATTATGGCCATCCTCACGAGCAGAATTTGACATCCCGGAGGGCTATCCACCACATCTTATGCTTTCCACGTACGCACGTCACCTACGTTACCTACGTAAAAAAATGGTAATAAACTAACCCAACCCCAAAATTTGTCTGCTTGAAACATTACCCGGACAGCCTTTTTTCAATAATTATATCGAGTTGAGTAGAAAGTCGAGTTCGTGGTGCCTTCGAAGGTAGTGAAGATTTCGTATGCGACAAACATGAGCTTGCGTTACTGCTCAACACGGTCTAAGGAGGAGAAATGAAATTTGCTGTCCGAAGCACGTTCTTTCCCGTGGTCGTTTATTCGTTTCAGGGTTACAGCTGATGTTTTTCTTTGGTTTTATATCTGAGATGAGAGAAATTAATAGTAGCATTTATGCGTGGTTGTTGAGCTCTTGTTGATAGTTTGTTTGTCAATTAGTGTTCAGTATCATTTTCATTCTGAATTATGTTTATCCAAATTTGTATCAAGTTTTATTTGCTTTTGAATTTTCGCGCGGAGCCACAATTTTGTCGTAACGACTTCACGCTCTTCTGCTTCTTTCCAGCGCGCTCGTCGCCTTTTGCGGCTTGCGCCAGTTTCCGCTCGACCACCGACCGCACCACCTTGCTCTGTATCATGAGCACTCTGAATATAGTTTATTTATTTGTTTAAACTATGTGTCAAGGAAAAGTTATTGAGTTCACCTGCTCCCATAACAAACATATGGTCCTTCGAGCCGGATTGGAGCCAGTGAGTGAAATTCAAGTCGATGCGAATCCATCCGCCTCGACAGGAGGTGAAATTTTTGGTGATTGTGCGCGGTCGGATGTCTTCTCGGGCGACCAGCGGCGGCGTCTACGAGTCCTATCAGCGAGTGCAGTGCTGATATCCTGCCGGAGAACGGAGATTATTCCTCGATTGCTCGTTCCAGAGCATTGGTTTACTGGCAGCAAGCGCGGAGTTAGGGCAGCCTACATCGTTCCGATAGGACACAGGCTAACCAGAGAAGCGCGTCGAGGTCTTTAGTCGGCGCACCCCGAGAAAACGGCGGAAACCACCTGGGGATCCAGGAGGGTCTCTGGGCAACGAGGAGGTTCATCGTGGGATTTTTAGGATGAGCTGTTTTCATTGTTTTTTTCTCAAATTTTCAATGATTCATAGAATTTTTGACTGGTTTCTCTCGCTTAGAAATCAATTTAGATCAATTTCTCATTGATTATTTGATTCAAAGAGAGATATTCTTTGCGATTCGTCGCATTTTCTTGGCATTGCTCGGCGTAATTTACTATAATAATCGCGAGCATTCTTGATGATGATGACCTTGATTCTATGCTAAAGTCAACGGCCTTCTTAGCATCATCGGACGAGCGTCGTGTGTGTTAGCCGACATTGGTGTGTGTGCTGCCCGGAGCTGAGCTCGACATCTGGCAACACAGCTGACCAGAGTCATCCGCAGCTGTTCATCAGCTGCGCGCTGCTGTTTGTCGGTACTCAGCGTAGCAGCGTAACTGCTGCGTCAACCGCATCGTGTCGCCGTGCAGTCTAGCAGCCAGCTCAACGGTATTCATCACAGCTTCGCAGCGCACCGCGTCTTTGGCTCCGACGTTCTTCGGCGTGATACATCGCAGCATTGCGGCGCACCACGTTTTCGGCTTCGGCGGATACTCGTCGTGCTTCAGCTGATTCTACAGCGGTACGAGTGAGTCATGTGTATTATATGAGATTGTCGCATTGAATCTTGACTGGGTGCAAGATCAATCTTAGATATCTCAACTCATGGTTCCTGGCTTTCTAACCTCAGAATGTTGAATTCAAGAGATTGTCTTACGTTTTGGGTTGCATTGTAAATAATTGTAAATATTCTTCGGTACGGTTAGGGGGATTTTTGGATCAGTGCTTCCTTCAAATCTTTGGTTAGATTTGAGAAATTCCTCATTCTTCGGTAGGTTTTGCCTAATTCTGGCTAGAATTTTGGCATTTTCCATCGGTTTGCTGCAAAGATACTAGCATATCGGGCTGTATCAAAGCATTCACTTTTGGATTTCTGTTTGTCGGTTGAGTATCGGTACGGTTATTGTACGGTTGCTTAGAACTTTTTTTCTGAATAACCATGGAGGCTCTTTACGATCAGCAACTCGATTTGCAGAAGAAAATTTCGTTAGCTTACGAAAATTCCAAGAGTAAGGGACAAGCTAAAATGACCAAGGCCAATGCGCTCGTGCGGGTAGAAAATCTCTCCTTTCATTACAAGACTTTCTGCTCGAATCATAGTAAGATAATAGCAGATTCTGGTGTACACAAGGAGGTGGATTATTTCAAATTGAAGATTGCTGATTTGGTTGAAGAGTCTTATATGGATAATAAGGCTGAATTTCAGGGATTTTGAGATTCAATTGCTGATTGAGATAGGACTCAGCATGAGGCCAACACTACCACAGCATCGGTTGCACAAACGATAGTAGCTCCCGCCTCGTCGTATTCCTTAGCTAAAATTGAAATGCCTACTTTCTCTGGGAAATTTAGCGAATGGGCTGATTTTCGGGATCTATTTAAGAACTTGGTGCATAGGAGAGAGGAAATTCAGCCAGTGATAAAATTCTATCATCTGCGGTCTAAGTTACAGGGCGAGGCGTTAGATCTTATTAAATCCATTGACCTCACTGCAGAGGAATACCCACGGGCTTGGAAGGAACTCTGTGATTCTTATGAAAATAAGCGGCGACTAGTCAGTTTGACTTTGAATTTGTTCTATTCTCTAAAGCAGATGGAAAATGAATCTTATGCTGAATTGAAAAAACTTCATTATGGAACCTTTGAAACTTTGAATTTTTTGAAAAGTCTAGATCGTCCAGTGAAAACTAATGGTGAAGATCAGCTCGTATTCACGACTGTCTCGAAATTTGACTTAGTTACGAGGAAAGAATGGGAAAAGCATAAGGGCGTCTCCCATGATCCTCCATCCATTGAGCAATTGAAAGCTTTTTCAAGAGAGAAGCTAGCTACGTTAGAGTCATCGAGAGCAAAATTAAGCCGAGCTCTAGTAACCAATCGGGAAAAAATTCCAATTCAGGGAAAACTAATTCTATGGCTACTTGTTCGGATTCTGAGCCATCAAAGAAGGTTTGTCCTCGTTGTTCGGAAAACCATCATTTAACCCAATGTGATGCTTTTAAAGCGAAAAGTAAGGCCGATAGAAAATTGTTTACGATTGAGAAGAGGTTACGTTTCATAAATTCAATGGGTACCACTTGTCTAAATTCGGTAGACAATTCGGGCTTTGTGCTTTTGCCCACCGCAGTAGTAAAACTCATATCAGCTGATGGGTTTGAATTTTACTTCACAGCTTTGATCGACCACTGCTCACAATCCTCTCTCATAACGGAAAATGCTTGCCAGGCCACCAAATTGGGGATTAAAAGAACGAAATCCGAAGTTCAAATCAAGGGAGTTGGCGACCTTAACACTGGAGCTTCGAGAGGCTTAGCAAATCTTACAGTGCATCCTAGATTTTCCTCTGATTTTAGTTGCAAGGTACAGGCTTTTATAATCCCTAAGGTTTCTGGTTATAAAGCATCGATCTCGGCGGGTGTGGATAAATGGGATCATCTTAAGGGGCTCATTCTAGCTGATTCCAATTTCCTAAAAACAAGATCGATTGATATCTTGCTCGGTGCCAAAGTTCACGCCCAAATTGTGCTCGAGGGCGTGAAAAAGGCAAACGGGGATCTCTCTAATCAGCCTATCGCAACGAATACTGAATTGGGTTGGATAGTCTCTTCTAGCGTCGGTCAAAACTCAGATGTTTCCTCGTCATATTTTCACTTGGTCGATAACACAATGCTAGAATCAATTCTCGAGAAATTCTGGAAGCAAGAAGAAGTTGTAGCAAACATAGCAGTCGGAAAAAAGCTTTCTGAGGAAGACCGTAGATGCGAGGAACACTTGCAGGAAACCCATTCCCAAGACCCTAGCGGTAGAAGGACCGCTCGAATCCGGCTCGAAAGACCAGATTCAAGAGTTGATTCCGCAAGCTCACTGGCATCACGTAAGTCACAAGATAATCCAGCGGATGTGGTTTCTCGTGGTCTGAGTCCGGAACTCTTGTCGTCGTTCGAACTTTGGTGGAAAGGTCCGTCGTTTTTGTCAGAGTCGAATTATCCGTGGACTACTGAGGCAGAGAATGTGCAAGTTAAGCCTCTCGAAGAGAGAAATTTTTCCCTTCTCATGCTACTGCGTTACAGTATCCAGATGACTCTTTTCAGAACGAATTGTTGACAAGGTTTTCTACAGCAATGAAGCTCTTGCGTCTTACGGCTCTCTGTATTCGCTTTATGACGAAGCTCAGCTCTCGTCTCAGCGTTAACACTAGGAGAAAAATAGGATTCCTGCAGTTGAAATTCATTGATTTGGAAGTGATTTCAGAGGGTTTATTGAGACCTGGGGAATTGAAGAATGCTGAATTGTTATGGGTATATATAGAACAAAGAAACAGCTTTGGTGACAGTTTCAGGTTGCTGGAGAACGATAAGGAACTAAAAGATTCAAACCTGTTGAAGTTGAGGCCATTTTTAGATCAAGGTCTTCTAAGAGTTGGAGGCAGACTGCGGCATGCGCTACTGGAGTATGCTGCCAAGTACCCGCTGATTCTGCCCTGCCGAAGCCCTCCGACAGTGCTGCTTGTAAGACGAGCTCATTTGGATTTTCTTCACGGCGGTACGCAGCTCACTTCATCCAGTCTCAGGAATCAGTACTGGATCCTCAAATGTCGACAAGCGGTAAAAGTTTTGATTAACCAGTGTACGGTATGTCTACGATATTCAGCAAAAATGTCAACTCAATTGATGGGAGATCTTCCCAAGGTTAGAGTCTCACCTGCTTATCCCTTTGAGCATTCGGGAATGGACTTTGCAGGTCCATTCAAAGTTCGATTATCAAAAAGTCGTGGCAGAGGGACGATGAAGGCTTACGGTTGTATCTTTATCTGTCTTAGTACAAGAGCTACACACTTGGAGGCTGTGGAGGACTACTCGAGCGAAGCGTTTCTGGCTGCGGTTGAACGCTTCACTTCAAGGCGTGGTCATTGCAGCATCTTGGAGTGCGACAACGCTCTGAATTTTGATGGAGCAGACGCTGAGCTCCAACGTCGCTTCGACGGAGCTTCGGCTGAATTCCAAGGAATTGCTGTAGATCTGAGCAAGATGAAGACGGAATTCAGATTCAACCCACCATCGGCACCGCATTTCGGACGGATTTGGGAGGCTGCAGTCAAATCGGCCAAACATCATTTAAAAAGGTTAGTTGGTGACCATATTCTTACTTTCGTAGAAATGTCCACTTTATTGTCAAAAATTGGAGCATGTTTAAACTCAAGGCCTATTTCACCTTCAAAAGATGATCCTTCTGATTTGTCCGCGCTGACGCCCGCGCATTTTCTCATACAGAGACCATCGTTTATAATTCCAGAGCCCACAATTCCATCAGGACCCATTCCAGTCAATAAACGATGGAGGTGGATCACTCAGATGACTCAGGAATTCTGGAAATCATGGTCCAGTGACTGCTTACAAGCCCTACAAGGAAGGCACAAATGGTCAAGGCCTTCTAGGGCCTATCGAGTAGGTGATGTAGTTCTGCTACGCGACGATTGTAAACCTCCAGCTGTCTGGCCCTTGGCAGTGGTCACAACAGTTTTTCCCGGTAATGATGGCAGAATCCGGGTAGTAGAAGTCCGCACGGCTACATCAACATTCAGACGGCCAATTGTGAAGCTCGTGTTATTGGTACCCGAATCCTCAGATGAAGATAACGATGAGAATTGAATTCTCAAGTATGGACAATATAGTCCGGGAGCTGGATAGGCTCCCGTATGCACTGAGAGCTGCCACCCTAAAACAAACGGTTTTTGACGTATTTTTTTGCGTAGAATCCGAATCCGTTGGAATTATTTCGATAAGTGGTGGAGATCACCCTCAAAAATGCATTTTTCACCTAAAAACGGCTTTTTTGCGCGGACAAGGGGAACTTTCTACCAAACTACTTGGATGACCTCGAAAACATAGAAGTATGAAAAGCCAAACGTCTAAATGTTACTTTCCAATACTTTGCATCCTATATACAGGGTGTCGAAAGCCCAACGGGATGGTTTTGTGTATTTGAGTGTCCCGAAATCGATGTACACGAGCTGAATAGTTTAGTGCGGTATATTCATGTACCCAGATCATACATGCAACTTATTTCTACCTCATATCGCTCGCCATATCGCAATCCAGAAAAACCCACGGAGAGTCTATTTCTCGGTCAATAATCAATTTTAGCCCTGCGGGAAGACATTCCGTATCTCTGTTCTATGGTAATGACATCGATTTACTGTGTTTTTGCGAAATTCCACATTGCTCTGACCTGAGAAATAGATGTCTTACATATAGACCTGACCTGATCATGACGACATCAAACCAAATCTGGTGAAAACGTCTAAATCTCGACTCGTAGCATATGTATCATTTATGGAACGTTGTGAAAATTGACTAGAGGATGGAGCGCATTGGTCTGCATATTGATTTTTCATGGCTCATAATTGACAATGACGTATTCCCAGGATAACAGTTTGATTCAAGAAAAAAGTCTGATCCTTAAAATGTCTCTCAGCTTACCCACGGTATGAAAAACGTAATTTTTGTCAAAAATTTAGCTTTTGAGGGCGATTTCAATCACGCGAAGGGTATTACCGACATCTTCGGGTTCCAAGTAAGAGAAAATTAATTGAAATGAAGACGCTTCATACATGCATCCTCTAGTGCGCAAAAGAGCCAAGCCAGCGCACGGACTAAATGTACCCTCCTCGTGTTTTTCTGGATTGCGATATGGGGTAGAAATAAGTTGCATCGATGATCTGGGTATATATGTATACCGTACTAAACTATTCAGCTCGTGTACATCCATTTTGGGGCCCTCAAATACACAAAATGACCCCGTTGGGCTTTCGACACCCTGTATATAGGATGCAAAGTATTAAAAAGTAACATTTAGACGTTTGGCTCCTTATACTTTTATGTTTTTGAGGTCATCCAAGTAGTTTGGTGAAATGTTCCCCTTGTCCGCGCAAAAAAGCCGTTTTTAGGTTAAAATTGCATTTTTGAGGGTGATCTCCACCACTTATCGGAAAAATTCCAACGGATTTGGATTATACGCGAAAGAATACTTCAAAAACCGTTTGTTTTAGGGTGGCAGCTTTCAATGCATACGAGAGCCTATCCAGCTCCCGGACTAATAAGTGATATTCTAGATTAGTTTATTCTAGATTAGTTCAGTTAATTTAAGTTTCGAGACATCGGTGAACCCTAGACCATCTCTCAGACAAAATTAGAGTCCTTTCGAAGAAGTATGGGTGTCTTTCTGATTTTTGAGTACTAGAGCTAGTATCTTGTCTACGTGCAAGCACGATACGAAATTTAGAATCATTTGCGCGGTTGCTTAGGTCGTTCATATCCCGCTAGAATGAACGTACCTCCTTTTGGGACTCCTTCCCGAGTGGCCGGAACTTAGCTTGTTTTGATATTCTGCCCAGGTGGGTTTAAGGGTTCGACTAGGTTTTGAGCTCTAATAACTTGGATTAGGATTGTTTCAATTTCAATGGAGTTGATTGAATTGTGTTTGAAGATTCAACTGCCTTTTTTTGTTCATATTGATTGATTTCTGATCCGTTCTAATTGAGATGAATTGCATAATTACTCTTTTTCTCAGTTCATTTTGATTAAAAACCCAAATGGGTTCAGCATTGAATTTTGGTTACCAAATGTTTGTTGAAAAGTCAACTATTAAAACAGGTAATTGAGAATTTGAGATTTGATGTTCCATACTTTTTTGTTGATCCTCAACACCTATTATATGATTATTATTGTCAAATGCAATTATCTGAGATATCGATTTCTAATGTGTAATCAATCGAGGTGGGCGGGATGTTTAGTATCATTTCCATTCTGAATTATGTTCATCCAAATTTGTATCAAGTTTTAGTTGCTTTTGAATTTTCGCGCGCAGCCACCATTTTGTCGTAACGACTTCGCGCTCTTCTGCTTCTTTCCAGCGCGCTTATCGCCTTTCGCGGCTTGCGCCAGTTTCCGCTCGACCAGAGATGAGTAGAGAGATCTCCAGCCTAATGCTGTGGAAACGAGACGGGCGAGCTTATGAAAATACGGTATCGCTGCGGCTCGGGTAGCGGCGGGCGGGCGAAGCTTGTCCTAAACTCGATGTGCATGTGTGATGTCTGTGAGTTACTGACGGCCGCGCGATCGGCTCACAAACTCACACGCGCACATCGAGTTTAGGACAACACGCAGTGCATGCACCTGTATAATATGCGTGCACGCGTATACCTATATATCGAGCCCACATGCCGGCGTTATAACGCAGGTATACGGGCAGTCCCTTTTCGAATATAACGAGCCGCAAAACTGGACTATTGTGATGCGGCTCATTTCTGATGCTGCACATTAACACCATAATTTTAGTATTTCTATTTCAACTTGCTTTGTCAAAACGAGCTGGGTATATATTTATTTCTCTTTTATATATCTTTCTACTATTTTCCTATTTTCCCATCATTTTTTTGACTTTGCAAATATATATATTTCAAGTTAATGATTATGAATTGGATTAAAATGAATTCATTGAAATTGCATATTTTCGATCTTTTTTCAGTTTTCCCATTAAACGTCGAAAAATATTGCTTTTCGTTTCATTCCCTGTGAATATTAGAACAGGACTTCTCGAGGATGCGAAGCAGACACATATTTTTTACGGAAAAATAGCTCGGGTATGGTTAAGAAATTTCAGCAGATTTTTTTTCATCGGGGGTCTCGAATGGAACCAAAAATTTGCATTTTCATGTTATAAACACGAAAATGTTGAGAACTACTATGTTGTGAAGTATCGCCGAGTCTATTGATTGATGTATTTAAATGGAGTGAGGAATGAATTTGGAAAAAGACTATGGGGGCAAATTAGGAACACTGCACTTTTTCTCGTAATATAGGCGTAGAATTGGCTAAAAATCGAGTTTTGCAATTCTGCAAAAAGCATCCTAAAGTTGGGATAAAGATAAACAAAATCATTTTAAGTACTTTGGAATTGATTGCACCAATTTTGTTTGGCGTAGCTTTTAGCGATTAACAAAAAAGAAGTCGAAAGTACCGAATACCACTTTTTTGTTGTAAGAAATGCGCGAGTCATAGAGAAGTCCCAGAACGTTTATTTCCTCATATTTTGACGTAACAAACGTGAAAAAAATGCGTGGCAGCGTCTCCGGGTGCATACATTTTAAAATTTGAATGGGGGCAGATTAGGCACAGTTACCTCAATTGGACCGTAGGCCATTGGTTGATATTTTCTCACCAATGATACTCACGGCACAGCGATGGCAGTAAATTATTTACATGAGTATTCAACGCTGAATCAGACTAAGAAAATTGAAATCATGCTTGTTCATTTTGCATACTGTACCACCTTGCAAGAATTTCTGAACCATGTGACAAGTATCGACCCTGCCTCTAACTTCAATAGATCAACCCCAAATTAATGTGAAAAATTTTTGAAAAAAGCATCATGAGATTGAGGAGAAATGCTATCTTTGTATTCTAGTATACATTTTCGATTCTCTTTTCGAATGTCCCATTGCCAATCTACTAGCAGTCGACAAATATGAGAAAAATTACGTTCAATTTTCATGAAATGGACAAAGATGGGAAAATTTTGAATAAAGTACGTTAAAGAACGGAAAAACGCTATTCGCTGTTATTCTTTTCATACTCTTAACGTCGTACCGATAAGATTTTCAAATAGCCGAAATCATTGGTTTCCAATGAAAACAGGCAAAAATACAATTTTTGTTATTTTCTGAGATTGCACGCTATCTCGAACAAAACGGGATAACAATGTGGAAATGACTGAAATTGGAATTTTTCGATACACTGTGCATAAAAAGTACTTTGCGCACAGTTTGCCGACGTTTACTCACAGTTTATCAAAAAGTATAGTTTGATAGACGGGAGTGAAATCTATTTTTCGCATCCTCGTGATGATTCCGACCCTTGCCTGCATATTTTTGAATAGTTAAAAAAACTGCTTCCTGATGTCATCAGACTAGCCTCATTTATCCAGATTTTGCCTGATCAGAGCCTGAAACAGGTATGCGAAGACCTCAATAGTATATTAAGTTACAAGGGCGCAAAGTACTTTTACGCACGAGTTCCCGAAATGAGTGCACAAAAGTGAACTTTGCGCACAGTTGTAACTTCTGCGACGTGCGCAAAAGTACCTTGGCCCGTTCTACATAGGATGCGCTTAGCGCCTTAGCGTGCTCACATACGCGCGCGCTCAAAGCATTCAATGCAAGGAATTTCATAGAGCAGCTTTAGCAGTCGTTTTTTACTTAAAATTTTCACAAGTGAAAAGTTGTTCAATGATCGGTGAGCCCCGGGTGACATTATCGAGCCCAAAAATCAATTGTCCTCGTGTTTTTCGACAATTAATCAGAGAAAAACATCAGCGGTGGCCGCGCGAGCCTTTTCGGGAGAAAATCCGGGTTGAGCAACGTTTTTGCGATTCGGTATCCGGATTGGTGACTGCTCATCTTACTCTTGCCAAGTTTCTGATGCCAAATAGGGATACAGTCCTCGCAAGGTAAGACGGTGATCAATAATCCGGATACTAAATCGCAAAATCGTTGTTCGATCTGAATTTTCTGCCGTAACGGCTCGCGGAGCCACCACTGCTGGTTTTTTTTATTTGTTCATGGCTCGATAATGTCACTCGGTGCCCGCCAATCATCAACCAACTTTTCTCTTGGGAAAATTCTGAGTAAAAAACGACTGCGGAAGCTGCTCCATGAAATTCTTTGCATTGGATGCTTAGAGCACGAGCGTATGCACGTACGTTCACGCGGTGAATGCATCCTATGTAGAACGGGCCCTTTGCATACGATTTGCCGTGCGCAAAGTTACAACTGTGCGCAAAGTTTCACTTTGCGCACGAGAATCGGAGCCCCTCGACTGAAAAAAGGTTCTGAAGATGTATCATAAAAAAATTTTCCAATTGATATACTATATGTTACCGTTTCATTTGGAATATAATTCTCCATTCTCAAATTCACTAATATAAGCCGTTATGTGCAAGCTCCTTGACTCAAGAAAAGTTCTCGTAAGTATCAAATGAAGAATCCCGATCATGAAAAAATTGACCTCATGGAAAAATCTATCGTCGAATTCCATGACAATAGATTGACGACGTTCAAGATATTCAAATACTCGTGCTGCAGAAACTCAGGGTTCAAAACTAACCTGGTAGAAATTGTGAGCATTTTTTGACCAAAAACTGGCCAAGTCTAACCTAATTACATTGTCACTATATCTATATATCGCATGGGTGGCCCAAAAAATTGGTCACATTTCTACCAGGGTAGAATAAAATAAATGCGTGTAAAATTATGTTAAATTTTGGACACATGGACTACTTCCAGGCATATGAGTAAAGAAGAATCCGAAATCATCATCTAGCTATCAAAAATGGGATTCAAATCATCATATGTCCACGTTGTGATTGAGATCAGATTGGAAAACTGGAATGTAAAGTGCAGAAGTAATTTCCATCAGTTTATGATCATACAAATGGTGTGACACTAATATTTTAGTATCTAACAATTTGCAAATCGAAAACATATACCATCTCCATAGGGATGGTTATCATCACCTACATCGTTGAGTACATTGCATCAAACCAACCAAAATGAAAAATCCGTGAGAATTCAGGATTCAAATCGTCTACTGTGACTATCCATAAATTGTTCGGATCACGTGAACATGGAAATTGGGAGGAATTTCTCAACTTTGCGCACGGATCGGGGAACTTTGCGCACGTTTAAGACAACTTCGCGCACGATCGAGACAACTTTGAGCACGATTCGGAACTTTGCGCACTGAAAATCGTGCGCAAAAAAAATTCGCTCAACTTTGCGCACCGCACACCCACCTGCAAAGTACTTTTACGGCACAACTTTACGAACACAATATCAAAGAGGGTATTTTTGAAAGGTTTTTTCAAGATCTTTTGGATAGTGCAGACACGTAAATTGCAACCCTTCGGAGTTATTTCGCATCAAAGTCAAAATCATTCAATTGATGATCATAATATATCATAAGATTAATCAATTATCTTCGAAAAATAGTTTGAGCCCATTATCAACAATTTCAGAGAATTTGTTCAAACAAATTCGAATTTGACTTTGATGCGAGATAACTCCGAAGGGTTGCAATTTACGAGGAAGGATGTTAGGACCAATTTTGTAGATCTATTGAAGATCTACAGATGACCTCTTGACAAGTTTTTCCGAAAAGCAATATTTTTCGACGTTTAATGGGAAAACTAAAAAAAGATCGAAAATATGCAATTTTAATGAATTCATTTTAATCCAATTCATAATTATTAACTTGAAATGGATATATTTGCAAGGTCAAGAAAATGATGGGAAAATAGAGCAATAGTAGAAGTATATAAAAAAAAATATATACCCAGCTCATTTTGACAAAGCAAGTTGAAATAGAAATACTAAAATTATGGTGTTAATGTGCAGCATCAGAAATGAGCCGCATCACAATAGTCCAGTTTTGCGGCTCATTATATTTGAAAAGGGACTGCCCGTATACCTGCGTTATAACGCCGGCCTGTGGGCTCGATATATAGGTATACGCGTGCACGCATATTATACAAGTGCATGCACCGCGTGTTATTGTCCTAAACTCGATGTGCGCGTGTGAGTTTGTGAGCCGATCGCGCCGTCAGTATCTCACAGACATCACACATGCACATCGAGTTTAGGACAAGCTTCGCCCGCCCGCCACTACCCGAGCCGCGGCGACACCGTATTTTCATAAACTCACCCGTCTCGACTCCACAGCATTAGGCTGGAGATCTCTCTACTCATCTCTGGCTCGACCACCGACCGCACCACCTCGCTCTGTATCATGAGCACTTTGAATATAGTTTATTTATTTGTTTAAACTATGTGTCAGGGAAAAGTTATTGAGTTCACCTGCTCCCATAACAAACAATTAGTATTTGTATACAAGTTCAAAATTGAGTGCAGAATTTCATAGTCTCGCGTGTCTTGGAAAACTGTACCTAAATCTCTCATCGGTGATTTAATTCACCTATGGAGAGTTGAAAATCACCATCACACAAGGGTCATCTCCTTTTTGAGCTCAGAAATTTGTGACTGGAAATATGACCCGCAGATGAACCGATGAAAGATTGAGATGGACTATTTTCTAAACGAATAAGAGTAGAACTATCAAAAACTGCATTCAATTTTAAACTTGGGTACAAACATTGGTTGAAAAACACGCTATCAGTTCAACACCCATGCATACGACTATCAATTGATCTCATCTCTGATATGAAAATTCGAGGAGTGCAGCAGCTGCAGCATCCCGAAATTCATGAACAATCACATGAAAACTGCTTCACACGGAGAGCACTTTTATTTCGTCTCGGTCCTTAGGATGCAATCTCTGCTACAAAGTTACAAGTCTAATTCCAGTATTATTTTCTGCATACAGAATTTTTTAAATCTCTGTGAACACCACGGACCTGACTTTTCACTCAATTCGATAAAATTATTGAGCCAATAAGCCAGCCAGGGAATGTTACAGGCAGATGAATTATAGGTTTAGGTATGTTCATTATTATTTTCCTCCGTAAGTTGCGTAGGGAACGCGCGTACGTGGGAAGCGTAAGATGTGGTGGATAGCCCTCCTGTATCGAAAAGTATTTCACCAACTCAGAATTTACACGTGAATAGCCTACAGATTGGAAGATATTTGAGCGTTCTTGATATCTTATCTCGGTTATGAACCCTAAACTGGCGCCGCTCCGCCAAATAACACAGCTGGCTGACTGGGGTTCATTGCACCCCAGCCAAAAAATTGATGCTATGGCTCCAATAATCAAACTTCCGGCTTCAAAATTTTTTTGTAGCTTCTTTGATATGTTTTCAATCGGCCAATGTACCCAGATAGTTACCAAGGTCAATTGATAAATTCCAAAAAATGAAAGTGTCCAAAAAAATGCAAAAAACCACCTTTTTCACTAAGAAAATTCTAGTGGGCGCATTTGTCGATGAAATGGGCCGAAAATTCAACTGAGTCATCTTAAGATGAGGTCAATTAAAGGAAAAATTAGCGCGAGAGTGGATCTTGCGGGATTTTTTTCTTCGAAAAAAAGGTATTTATTCTGACATATTTCGATGCATAAATTGAGAAGTTTTATTCTCACATAGTATACCGGAATGAAGACCTCCCTTGAAATATCGACCACTACACCATTTTTTTCTCATACCAACTTGATCTTGGGATAACTCAGTTGAATTTTCAGCTCATCCCATCAGAAATTGCGTTCTCTAGAATTTTTTTTGGAACAAGATCATTTTCTGCATTTTTTTGCAATAATTGATGAGTAAAAAAATCATCTCTCGCACTCTGTCGTTCTCCTTCCGCACGCCTATCAAAATTGTGATAGTTGGCTATATGGACGCAAAATCAGAGAAGGCAACAACGTATATAACCGAAAATTATACGTTGTTGATTCTTATCCATGAAACAAACTCGAGCGAAAAATACACGACGCGCGCGTAGCTGGCGCTGTGGGGTGTGTTGAACCCCGCGGCCCTTTTGCTAGAGAATAAGGGGCTATCTTTTTTGAGAGATAGCCCCTTTTCCGGATTTTCGCGCCAAACAGTACACACGTTTGCTAACCACAAAAGAAAATGTCGAAGAGAAAACGCAGTAAGCGCGATAACTCGACATCGTCATCAGAAGATGATCGGAAAAAGGTGCTGAAGCTGCTGAAGAAAATGGCGAAGCGGGGGAAAAAGAAGTCGAATAGGAGCAAACGTCGCCACCGACGAAGTTCGTCATCCTCGTCGTCAAGCAGCTCCTCGAGAGACTCGAGAGGTGAGAAAGGCGTTTGCTTCCATGCAGCTTATAGGCTCGGAATTTCGAATTTATTCTCGGCCCTTTTGGCTATTCCATAGCCCGCGTATCCTCGCTTTTGTGAGTTTATTATATTTTTGTTTTAGTAAATTTTTTTTTCATTTTTGAAACTTTTTTTTTTTATTAGATTTTTCCCATTTTTTTAAAATAAAAAAAGAGCCAGATTATCATATTCGCGGTTTCGGATTTGTGGAATTCCCCGGTATTTGCAGTTACCCGACTCGCTTAGTCGCAGTTTGAATCTGAAATTTCGAGATAACATAGCTCATGAAACTTGAATTTTCGATACACTCCATTAAAATGTTTCATCCCAAACCATCTTCGTGGTTAGATATCAATAGTTTTGAGAGTGGTGGTACTATTATTGTTTTCCAAGACAAATTAATAGATCGTAAATGACAAAATATATTAGTGTGCCTGTGTACGATCTGAACTCTAGTCAAGACACCGTACATGAAAGGAACGCATATTCGTCAATTAGAAAACGTGATAATGTGAGCCATCAAGGTGAATTGAGAATGTCGAATTCGCTTGCCATTAGAGAAGAGAAAGCCAAAGTTCTTAGAACTTTCAATAGTCAATCACTAGATATTGTATGCTCGTTAATCTCGCTTGTGGAGAGTAACGGAGCCTGCTCTTCACCCGCACGCTCGTGACTTATTTCTTCGACAGATTTTGGAGTGAATAACGATCAATCGAATCACAATACTACTTCATATCTTTCACGTGTTGGGTCAACTTGCTTGAATGAATCAATTGTGTTCCTGTACCAAGATTTTTTGGTGCAATATAACTCACTTGACCCCCCTGAATGAGTCTTATCTCCACGAAGGCCATTACACACGAAGAATTGCATCTATATCGATCAAAAGATGCTGATTCCACGAAATGCCCATTGAATGAAAGAAGTCGATAACCTCAAGTTAGAGCACGATAGGGCAAAACGCAAAGATACGTGTCTCGTTAATTTGTCCTTAGAAACATATATTTCATCCTGGAAGAGATTTGAGACTTGAGAAATTTTCGACTGTCTGATCTTACATGAAATTGCTCTGAAAGTGTTCTGTGGAGAAAGGTAAGTGTACCCAATTTGTCCCATTATGACATTTTCTCAATATTTTTGGCTCACTTCAATATTTTCCATTGTGCTTCAACTCAATCCAGAGCTTGTCTTGAGACCTTTCGAATGAGCTGGAGTACGCCTAATTTTGAAGAGCTTGATACGAGTTATTTCGATTTCCGCAGAAATTATTTTTCGAAACTTCATAGAGGCGGAAGTATTGCGTCTTGGGTCTTTTGATTCCGTCTCACAGATTGAATTTCATGATTTCATCTGAAATTGTCTTCAGGATTGGTTCTTTATTTCTCAAATAACAAACGTTCATAAATTTTACACCGAAAATCTTCTTTCTTTAACTTGTGCAGGATGAAAATAATGAGTTGGAGTATAGCTCGGTCGAGCGGGAGACGTATGTATTTTGGATCCTCTGATTTCGTCCCACAAATCGGATTTCATGATTCCATTTACATTTATTTCACGGGTAGCTTCTCATTTTCTTCGGCAACATAACTCCATGACTGTAGCCAATCCCATCTTGAACGCACCTGCGACTCTCGTCGCATTTTCGAAAGCACCGGTAGGGTCCAGTTCCTTTCTCCAGTCGAACATCTCCAAATTTATATTCTCAAGCGAGTCTAGCACGGAGATACCAAGCAGCAATTATACGAATCTGTAAGTTGACTCTTGAATCGCCGGTTTAGTGTTCTCCGGTCATAGATTCTCGGTTTGGGCCTCGACAAGAAGTTTTCGCGCCTGTCCGCAGTCCGCGGTGGCCGCGAAAAAATACATGGGAAGTAATGGGAAGAGTGGTGGTAGGTCTGCCCGCGGCTTGCTCCAATGTCCGCGCATGCGCGCTCCACTCCCATTGCTTCCCATGTATTTTTTCGTGGCCACCGCGGACTGCGGACAGGCGCGGAAACTTCTTGTTGGGGCGCTTTTGGCTGCATCGGACCCTAGTCTGATCTCGTAATGTCATTGTGTTGATTTATACCTGTTGATATTCTGAATCGTAGATACGTTTGCACTCATCAAAGCACAGAAACCGGGCTCATCCCGTTTTCGAACGCACCGGGGACTTAGCTCCCTTTCGGCTGTTCTGTCGAGTGGTGATCTTGCCAGCATCTCGACACCAAAAAGATGTGGACGACTGCTCAGATTGGAGAGTCGACTTCCGAATCTCGTATTGGAGGCAGTCAGACGAGACATTGTCCTGTTGGCTCCATTGGTCTCGTCTGAGGTCGAGAATTCATTGAACGAGACTAATGCTGAAAATTGTCACGCCACGCTGGAAATCTCATCTAAACATAATTTTGATCTAGGCTTAGTAAATTTCTGAATGACACGTGAATGAGATAGCTCATCCCGGTCGACAGAGTCGGAGTCCATTCCAGTTTCCAATAGACTCGCGTCTCTTGTCGCGTTTTCGAACGCACCGTTGACGATCAGTTTTTTTTACGAGAGTATCTCTTCAATTGGACTATTTCGAGTGAGTTTGGCATCAAAATACTATGCAACAACCATTCGAATCTGAAAGTCAACCCTTGAATCTCCGGTTCAGTGGTCACTGGTCATAGTTTCTCGCTTCGTCTACACCGAACCTTAGTCTAAGCTTGTAAGTTTTCGATAGCAATGTTTAGTGCTATATCGTGGTTTTCACAGCTACAACATCCCCCGATTAGCCTTATCTGGAAATTTTGTAACACAGCTGTGATCGTAACGATCGAATCTTGATGATATTCTGAGAAGTAGATATCATTGCACTAATCAGAGCAACAGAAAACGGGCTCATCCAATTTTCGAAAGCACCGGAGACTCAGCTTCCCTTCGGCTGGCCTGTCGAGTGGTTTTTTCGCCAGCATCTCGACGCCGGAAAGGTGTGGATGCATCCTCGGATTGGAAAGTCGACTTCCGATTCTCGTGTTGAATACAGTCAGGCCGAACACTGTCTCCTTTGCTCAACTGATCTCGTGTATGATCGAGAATTGATGTAGCTAGAGTGTTGCTGAGAATTGCGACGCTACTCTGGAAAACCGTATCTGAGGTATTTACCGCCGAACAGTCATACGTTCGATCTCTGCGTGGTCAATTTTTGAGTTAGACGTGAATTAGATAGCTCAATCGGGGCGGAAGAGTAATGGTCCCTTCCAATTAGTTATCGACAGGTGACTCTTGTCGCGTTTTTGAACGCACCGGTGGCGTTCAGTTTTCCTTCCGGGAGTATCTCCAATTGGACTTTTTCAAGCGAGTTTGGCATCAAATAACCATGCGGCTGACCGATGAATCTCCGCTCCAGGGTCCTCTGGTCATAGATTCTCGCTTCGGGAGCATCGAATTTTAGTCTGATTTCGTGCTTTTTTATGGCATTGATTGTTGCTGTAGGTTTGTTCCCACAGCTGCAACATCCCCCAAATTGCCTCAATTGGTGATTTTTCCCCACAACTGTCATCGTGGTGATCAAATCCTGTTGATATTCCAAAAGTCAATATCATTCCACTAATCAGAGCAACAGAAAACGGGCTCATCCAATTTTCGAAAGCACCGGAGACTCAGCTTCCTTTCGGCTGGCCTGTCGAGTGGTTTTTTCGCCAGCATCTCGACGCCCGAAAGGTGTGGACGACTGCTCGGATTGGAAAGTCGACTTTTTCCGATTCTTGTGTTGAATGCAGTCAGGCCAAACACTGTCTCCTTTGCTCAACTGATCTCGTGTGTAATCGAGAATTGATGTAGCTAGACTGTTGCTTAGAATCGCGACGCTACTGTGGGAACCCGTATCTGTAGTATTTGCTGCAAAACGATCATAGAATCAATCTAGGCATGGTCAATCTCCCGATTATACGTGAATGAGATAGCTCGATCCGGTCGGAAGAGTCATGATCCATCCCAATTACTGATGGATCGGTGACTCTTGTCGCGTTTTCAACGCACCGGTGGCATTCAGTTTACTATTCGGGAAAATCTCTCCAATCGGACTCTTCCAAGCGAGTTTGGCATCAAAATACCTTGGAACAATCATCCAAATCTGAGAGTCATTACTTGAATCTCCGGTTCGTCGATCTCTGGTCATAGTTTCTCGCTTTAGCTGCATCGAATCTTAGTCTGAACTCTTAATTTTTGACGGCAATGTTTTGTGCTGTCAATTGGTTACCACAGCTGCGACATTCTCCAATTAGTCGTATCTGGGGGAACTCCCACAGAGCTGTCATTGTGTTGAGCTTATCTTGAAGATATTCCGAATTGTAGATATGGTAGCACTATTTCGAGCAACATACAAGGCGCTGATCCGGTTTTCGGAAGCAGCTGCGGTGATGAGTTTTCTTCCCTAGAGTATCTCACAACTGGGATTCTCCACGCGAGTTTGGCATCAGAATATCATGCGACAATCGTTTGGATCGGAAAGTCAAACTTTTAATCCCTGATTCAGTGTCCCCTGGTCGTAGTTTCTAGAGTGGATTTTAATCTTGAGCGGCTGAAATTCCCACCGGGAGAGTTTCTGGAAATAGCCCATCGAGTTTGACTGGAAATTTCAGCCCAGATAGGACTGAAACAATCATAAAAATTAACAATAATCTTTGCGTGGATTTTCAGAGGAACAATTTCCAATTCATGAAATTTCTCGTTGTGAAATCAGTACTATTGAACTTTTAACCAAAAATTGTAGTTATACAAACTTTCGAAGATGAGATTCTCGAGAAACAAGTGTTTACGTGACTTCAGGCAACAATGTGGAATACTTACAAAAAAAAGTTTCAAATTGCACTATGTTTAGGTCAAATAACATTTTCCTGCCAAGGTTTAATTTTTCGTTGCGATGGTAAAGTTTTAGAGGCCTCTAATTGGGATCAGTTGATGAAAATCTCTGATATCCAATCGCATCGATGCGGAAGGTTAGCGTGTTGTGCTTTTCCATCCCAGCTTGGACTGAAAAACGTCTCGAGTACAACGCTTGGACCGAGATTCCAGTACATTGAGATAGAAACCCACCCCAAAACGGCTCGAATGAGGGTTCCAGTAGCTCTTTCGATAAGCAATTCCACCCCAAGGGATTGAGAAAGTAGGAAAAATCTGAACGCTTTCCCGTGAATCAACTCGAGGCAGAATGAAACTAATTCATAGTGGAACGATGGAAGATTCAGACGAGTGTGGCGTGGATGCCTGTCAATGATGTTGATTGTGTATAGTCAAAGTGATAGGTCATCATATGTTGCATACGTTGTGAAGCGTATGTATCCCTTTGTGATCCTAATCATTATTCATTGGTAGTCTCCCCCGGTGCGTTCAACAACGAGATGAGCTGCGATCCTGTCACTCTCGAATAGTGCGATCGTATCGAGAATTCAGAATTTTGTCATGTCCAGATAGAAATAATGACTCTCGTGCGTCAGATACTCCAGACTCGGTTGACTAGAGAGTGTTGCTGTTGATAGGCTTGTGCTCAGTCTTTTCTATGAAAATTTCCGAGTTCTGGCTATAATACTATGAAATCGAAGTGAGAATCTATGACCTGAGTTCACAAAACACCAAATTCCAGGATCGATTAGCCGATTAAAGACCAAGGGTTTCTGATGCGAAATTCGCTTTCGAGAGTACAGTTGGAAAGAACCCCCGAAAAAAGGTAGACTCCACGGTGCGTCGAAAAACGAGACGAAAGTCGCCGGTGCGTTCGGAAACGAGATGAACTCTTGTCCTAATTCTCGAGAAGTGCAATCGTATCGACAATTTCAAATTCCATCATCCCTAAATTATAATAATGACTGTTGTGCGGCCAATACTCCAGATATGGCTTATCGGGGGATGTTGGGGCCGGGGAAACCACTTTACAGCAACAAATATTGCTACCGAAAAATACGAATTCAGACTAGGGTTCGATGTAGCCGGAGCGAGAATCTATAACCAGAGGACACCAAACCGGAGATTCAAGAGTTGACTTACAGATTCGTATGATTGCTGCATGGCATTTTGATGGCGATCTCGCTTGCAGATGTAAAATTGGAGAGATACCCCCGAAAGATAACTCAAATTCACTGGTGCATTCGAAAACGCGACGAGAGTCGCCGGTCCATCTGAAAATTGGATAGACTACGACTGTGTCACCCGGGTTTGACTTATCTCATCTACGTAAATTTCGAAAATTTACCATTGCTAGATAGAATCTATCACTGTTCAGCGGCGAATTATCCGAATGCGGGTTACCCAAGAGTGTTGCGGTTCAGCAATCCAATTTTTAGAAACAGTCTCACTACAAAAATTCTAATTCTCGATCGTAGACGAAAATACGATGGAGCCAAGACAGCAACGCAAGGCTTGATTGCATTCAACAAGAGAATCTGAAGTCAACTTGCTAAACCGAGCAGTTTTCAACATCTCTCGGGTGTCAAAATGAGCTCGCGAAATCACCACTCGACAGGCCTCCGAAAGTAAGCTAGAGTGTTCGGTGCGTTCGAAAACGGAATGAGCCCGAGTTCTGTTCCCCTGAATAGTGCAATTGTCTCTACAATTCGAAATATCAACCGGATCCGATCAACACGACGATAGCTGTGGGAAAAAATCACCATATGAGGCGATTCGGGGAATGTTGTACCTGTGGGAACAAACATACAGCAACAATCAGTGCCATCAAAAATTACGAGTTCAGACTACGATCCGATGCAGCCGAACCGAGAATCTATGACCAGAGAACACTAAACCGCATATTCAAGGGATGACTTACAAATTCGAATTATTATCACATTGTATTTTGATGCCAATGTCACTTGAAAGTGTAAAATGAGAGAGATTCCCCCGGAAAAAAGAAGTGGATTCCACCGGTGCGTTCGAGAACGCGACGAGAGGCCGGTGCGTTCAATAACGGGATGAGCTACGAAACTGCTGCCCTGGTTTGAGCCATCTCATTTAACTCTAATTCATAAGTTTACCATGCCCAGATCGAATCTATGACTGTTCCGCGGCGAATACTCCAGATGCTGGTTTTCAAAGAGTGGCGGTCCAATTTCTAGCAGCAGTCTCGCTACAAAACTTCTCGATCTTAGACGAGATACGATGGAGCCAAGACAATAGTGTATGGCCTGACTGCATTGAACCTGAAGATCGGAAAACGACTTGCCAATCCGAACAGTCGTTCACATATTTTTGGTGTCATAGTACTCAAATTGCTGAAAAAATCACCACATGCACAGGGAACACAACTATTTGCGCGATTTCACAGTATACGTATACTTCCGTGAGTGGGCTCTTCCACGCGTTGCACTTAAAGTGGTACCCGCACTATCAAATGAATATATTTCGCTTCGCAAAAGTTAGCTAGAATTGAAGCTGAAACTCTGAATTTTCCATATCTACCAAGGAGAAAGGAGGTTGCCGATATAAATTCTGAAAAGAAAGCATCGGTATCTGACGCGCTTATACACGCGGTCTTATGGGAGCGTCACTGTTTATACCTGCTCATGCGGAAATAAATATGTTAAGTTCTGTAAAATTTTAATATACGTATGAATGCGGTCTTGACAATTCACTTGCTAGCAGCATAAATGTGGCTGCAGTTTTGCCGTCATCTGGCAAAAGCGCCCCACTCCTCGTTTTTGCCGTTGCTCATGCACGGCGCATACGGCAGGGGCTCTCGACCGTACAGGAAGGGCGAAACCAGTTTTGTCGAAACTGCTTTCGCCAAAACTGAGACGGGCGAGAGTTTTGTAGGTGACCCGGCCAACCCTGTCTTGTGCGGAATTGAGGTAGTACTACCGGTACTGATGAGTCCAAGTGCTGATTATACTCGCGCTTGACTCTTTTCCGCCCGCGATATAGGTATAGCGAGTGCATGCCGCGCCGCAGACAACAACCTAACCTCGAAATCGCAGAAAGGAGTGACGTTTAGGCTTAGATCTTCTTTTGTAGGCTCTGAATCGTTGATCTATTTTTTTCTCTGTGTTTCTCGTGCACTCTTCTCCTTGTGCCAAATAAAACAATTCAGCCAAGAGATGGGAACATAATGTTTACTTACAGTTGCAGTTACTCATAAGACCCCAACCATTGCGTAATAACTTTTCAATGGAGTCATTGACAGTCAACTCCACCCGAACACATTGTAAGGAGAGAATGAATCTGGATCATAACCAGATGCACAATACTGCTTGTTGAATTAAATGGATTGTGATTGGCTGGACACAATTACCTGAGAACAGAGAAAAATCACAAAGAATCACTGCCTTGGCAAAAAAATGCTAAACGAGCTAAACCTAACGTGAGTTACTCATCTGAATCTCACTGCACGAATTCATCAACAAAAGTTTGATGTGGGCGAGTGGCGGCTTGACGGCTAACAATCAGAGAGCCGAGCGCTAGCAGACGACAAGCCGCGCGGGGATGACGTTGGCCAGCTGGTGACCGGCGATTAGACCGGGGATGCCCTGAGCACCAGGCTACGACGCTCACACGGCAACAGAGACACTGCGAAAAATATGGGCAGCCGGGTCGTTGAGCTAACCCGGGAAACATAAAAACACGAGCACGAATTAACGACCACGATGCCCTGCCACATAACACTCGTGCATGACGCTACCCTGAAAACAGCAGACTAGGCGCGGCTCTTGGACAGCCCACAAAACAACGGGGACACTCCGGACACTGGGACACATCAACACGACGCCCGGGCGACAATCCAACGGGAAAATTGATCTCCGCGACACTAAATACGCTGCTACAAGAACGCGACGGCAATGGGCCCCCATGACGCTTGCCACCTCACTCGCGCACCACGCATGACGCTGCGTCATGCTACAATAATCCACAGCCGGAACGAGTGTCACGCTGGGACGAGACGCGCATGACGATTTTCGTGACTTTCGTGACGCGCAGACGAGGCGTGAAATTCGTCATTTTCGCCTATTTCCAATATCAATTTTCTATTTCCACCAACCACCAGGAATTTTCCTACTATTTTTCTTAGATTCCCCGCGCTGTGAAATTTATCCTCATATTCGCTGGTAGCTCATTTAAATATCACCCTGTATATATATATATATATATATATATATATATATATATATATATATATTCAAGTTGTGTACATAACGTAAATGTTGTACTCCTATCTGGCCATATTTCGCCCTCCGTGTTGCTCATATGAGGATATCCCAGAAACTCCTGACTTTTGGCCTCTGAAAGTGAAATTCTAGAGAAAAGCTGTGTACATGTCTGAAATTTTTCATACCCCTTCTTTGAAGGCTCCGAAAACATGATCTTCCATGTGGGTCATCTGAAAAAAATCGCTAAACGACTTACAGAACAAAGTCTTGAGCAAGTACTTTTGGAAAATTCGTTTCTAAGTTTTCATTGTGCGGGTAAGCAATGGGGGGTCTCTTAAAATACTTGAATGGACATGAAAGAGTCTTAACTTTCAGGATGCGTGATAAGAATTGCACAATAGTAATGATAGAGGCTTGTGATCTATTGAAGGTGGCAAAGATACACTAAATACTAAGATGTCTCGGGAAAAATTTTTCTTCGTGGAGAGTGACAAATAGAAATATTAAATACGACCCTAGTCATTTATATACCAATTTGGAATGTCCCGAGACCATTCAAAAAATTTTATAGAATATTCCGAGACGATTTCGACTATATGAAATTGTCCATCGTCCCCATGCAAACAGATGGCACTCTCAAACGCGCCAAAGTCCGCGCGCAGCGAAGAGGATATGATTTTCTGATACTATTACCTACTATTTCTCGGTATTTTGGAGTCCGTCGTGTGATTACAGCAAGTGTACACCGCCGAGAACGGCGGAAATATGCCACGAGTAACACCAAATTCATTCCGGTTTAACGCAATTCCTTGAGTTCTCTGTTGATGTACATTAGGGTGGTCCTTATTTCCCAAGTTTCGCAGATCCTTTCTCCCCCCCTCTGGATACCTTCTTTGAGCCGAAAAAACGTGAGGGAAATTTTCCCCGAGCCCCTAGAGAGTGATTTAATAGTGCCTCAAAGAGCATCTTCCTTTGAAACTCAAGTAAAAAATAACGCTTTTTGTAATTTTCCTGTCCCTATGTTCGAGCTCTTGAAACTTAGTTTTTCTTCGCTAATGTAAAAGTGCGGATACATGTTCCCACGTGAAATTTGATGCTGAATCGAATTTCATCGTGACATTTGAACTAGGATGCCACCCAATACTCGTAAATTGAGTTTTCCGACGCGGAAAACATTTTTAGCGCGACTTTTTCATCTCATTCGAGGGTCTCAGGCGTCACTTACTCCCTCAAGATCAATCTCAACCACCTATTTTTATGTAGAAAAAGACACTGGATTGCAATCCATCGTTATTTCCTAGGTATGATGTGGCCCAACGTGAGAAAAATGCGTTTTTCCACCGAGAAAGCACCTTAAGCGAGTCTTTCACGCCCGAATCGAGTGTCTTAGGCGTCACTTACTCTCTCGAGATTGATCTAAACGCCCTGATTCTATGTAAAAATCTACGCTGAATCAAAATTCATCGTCATTTTTCGGGTACAACGACGCTTAACGTGAAAAAATCCGTTTTCCCTCCAGAATGCACCGAAATCCACGAAAGATGACGAATTCCTGGGTAAAATTCATAAAAAGTCTGGAATCAACCAAGTCAATTTGAGAGACAGCTCAAAGTCCCTACAAACCATTGTGATTCTTAAAGAACTCAGTCATCATTCTCCACCAGAACATTTTGACACTCGACACAAATAGGGATATTATGAGTCAAAAGGATTTACACCTCAGGCATCTATTGGAGAAAAAATTGACGATATCTGATTCGGATGGGATAGTCGATACTCTTTATCACGCTTTGACTAGGGAGATGCATTTATAAACAAGAGTGGAGATATCGAGTGACTCAAGTTAACAACATAACACGAGTCCTCGACTCATGAAATTATGAAGATCTTCCCTCTCCGATCCTCATCTTTTTCAGAACGGTCATCTTACTTGCATCTGGATACTGTCTTTTATCCCTTGTTAAACTTAGCTGTATAGAATGTAACTGTGTTTTTGATCGTCTGTGCGCAAATGAGTAATTTGCACACTGTTTTTCGCTTTCCATTTGCTCACAGAAGATCAAAAAACATAGTATGATACTCGGGCGCAAAGATTTTCTCCTTCTCATGACTAGTTAGACCCTCACCTGCGCCTAGGGCCTAAAAAAGTCACTCGAACTGCGAAAACCATCGCTTGCGCCCTTGTATCATAATATACTATTCTGGTATATTTTGGCTCTGGAAATCATGGTCACAGCAGAAGACTCTTTCGTATAGTCAGATTCGACATGGATTCAGACTTGAAAGTATACCAGAGAGTAATTTAGGGAAGCATTGTGATTCCAGAATCTCGATCGGTTCCCCAGGGACCTACTTATTCGCAACTCACTAAAATTTCATGACAGATTGACGTTGCTCGTCGTTAACTGCCAAAACGACTGACGTGGATCGACGCTGACAAAAGGCTGGGAGCAGGTCCTGGACTACTGGAGCGGCCATAGGATCCCATTTTCACATAAAATGCTAGGATTGCGAAGCGTGTAAGGTTTGGTTCGATGACCGGCCGCAACGCACGAGCAAGGGGCGCTACAATCTTCGCGTGAGATAGGGACCTTACCCGTGAGGGTTGGGTTAGAGTAAGCCCGATTAATCTCTTTCTGGATTAGGCGTCCGGAGTGCATAGACGTTTTCGTACGAGATACTTCGATCTCGCGCTGATTGGAGGATTTCAACAAGACGCCATTGACGAATTCGATTCAGCCTAGATCTTCATACGATAGTGAGCGCCTTTAGAAATGGTTGTGAAGAGAGTTTGTCACGGATCCCGGAACTCCCATACGAGGCCAAGTGAGACAGTTTTTCGATCTTGGCAGGAACTCTCCCTTAGGTCTCTTTACAGGGACCAATTTTACGGCAGAAATGATGGTGAACTCTGATTTGGCATGGATTTGGAACGTTCTTACCATTTCTACGTGAGTCAGTGACTGCTGAGACCCTCGAATCGAACGGAAGAGACATCTTGGTCAATTCACATCAGTCTCGAGAGAGTGAGTGACGCCTGAGACACTCAATCCGGGGGTGGAAGATGCGCTTAGGATGCTTTCTGTGTTGGAAAACGCATTTGTTCCACGTTAGGCATCGTCATTACTGAGAAATGATGATGAATTTCGATTCAACGTGGTTTTTTACATGGGATCAGGTCATTAAGATCAATCTCGAGGAAGTGAGTGAAGCCTGAGACACTCGATTCCCGCGTAATGGACGCGCTTAGGGTGCTTTCTCAGTGGAAAAACGGATTTTTCTCACGTTGAGCGTCGTTGTACCTGAGAAATAACGATGAATTTTGATTCAGCGTGGTTTTTTTACACGAAATGAGGCCGTTAAGATCAATCTCGAGAAAGTGAGTGACGCCTGAGACACTCGATTCCCGCGTGAAAGATGAGCTTAGCTAGCTTCCTTGGTGGAAAAACACATTTTTCTCACGTGAGGCGACATTATACCTGGTGATTGGAGATGGATTCCAATTCAGCGTGTTTTTTTACATGAAATTAGGTCGTTCGTATTGATCCCGAGAGAGTGAGTGACGCCTGAGACACTCGATTCGGGCGTGGAAGACTCGCTTAAAGTACTTTCTCGGTGAAAAAACGCATTTTTCTCACGTCAGGCGACATTATACCTAGGGAATAAGGATGAATTCTAATTCAGCGTGTTTTTTCACATGAAATTAGGTCGTTCGTATTGATCTCGAGAGAGTGAGTGACGCCTGAGACACTCGATTCGGGCGTGAAAGACTCGCTCAAGGTGCTTCCTCGGTGGAAAAACGCATTTTCCTCACGATGGGCGACATTATACCTAGGAAATAATGATGTATTCCAATTCAGCGTCTTTTTCTTACATGGAAATAGGTGGTTTAGATTAATCTTGAGGGAGTAAGTGACGCCTGAGACACTCGAATGAGATGGAAAAGTCGCGCTAAAAATGTTTTCCGCGTCGGAAAACGCAATTTACGAGTATTGGGTGGCATCCTTGTTCAAATGTCACGATGAAATTCGATTCAGCATCAAATTTTACGTGGGACCATGTATCCCCACTTTTACATTCGCGAAAAAACACTAAGTTTCAAGAGCTCGAACATAGGAACAGAAAAATCACAAAAAGCGTTATTTTTCACTTGAGTTTCAAAGCAAGATGCTCCTTGAGGCACTATTAAATCACTCTCTAGGGGCTCGGGGAAAATTTTCCTCATGTTTTTTCGGCTCAAAGAAGGTATCCAGAGGGGGGAAGGAAGGATCTGTGAAACTTGGGAAATAAGGACCACCCTAATGTACATAGATGTGCAATAGGTCAATTTCTTTGTTTTTGCGTGAGTAACACAATGTATTCATCGCGAAGTCCTTCTAAGATGCGCTGAAAAGTGTATGAGCTCAAGAATGAGAGTATTGATTGCTTATCGAAAGGGAGTGACAGACCGTCCAATGCCTGTCACGGCTCAGTACATCAATGTACATCTCCCACTAAAAAAATCATAACTTTGGATCATTAGAAACATCCCTGCAAAGTTACAGACCCTGCTGTGGTACGCTACAACCGTGAGAGCTTAAGCAATTTTGAGAGTCGGTCCGAGTGACTTGTCAATTCCTCGTTTTTCGGGTGTTTTCTCGCACATGACCTTCTCTAGTACCTATCCGCATCCACCAATCGATCTCAAATTTGGTGTCCACTTTCAGGACATCTGAACGAAGAAAATTCGACTGGTTAGGCCTCATTAGACGTCGTACAGCCCAAATGATCAAGGAGTGACAGCAAAATTCAAATGTTTATGGGATTTCCCGATATATGTATTGCCGTAAGTCTCAGGCAAAGTTTACCACTCCCATCATACAATGTTCGTGGAAATGTTCGAACGCCCGAAATTTTGAGGCAAATTGCAACAATTCGTTCATCGACATTTTTTTATGATTTTCGCATTGCCTGTGCATTGCACATTCGTGAGAAGTATACAGCAATGAGCGATTATTCTCCTGAAACTCGGAAAATGATGGCAGTAATTGGACCGTTCTCGCTCTTAACCTTACTTCGGGGGGGGGGGGGGGGGTTCCGGTTGAATGCGGATTCTCAGGTGAATCCATTTCCGAGATTTTTGTACACTACCGGTCAAAAGTTTGAGCTCACCCAAAAACTTTTCTTTCAATTTTGTGAGTTGAAGTACACGGCTCTATTTGACCGTAGAGGACTCTTCCGGAGCTCAGTCTGAAGGTTTTCTCACGTACTTTGGGATGGCATCATTCATTTTCATCCATACGGATCGGGATCTTCCCAATTTGAGCTCGGAAATGTGTCAATTTTAGGGCTGCCGCCGAGCTCGAGAATTTCTCGTTCTCGTCGAGCGAGATCGAGCGAGAACGAGAACGCGCGGAGGTCACGAGAATTCTCGTAGAATTATTTCTCGACGAGACGAGAAGCTTCCTGCGATTCTTGAGATTTCTCGCGAGAATTCCATGATTCAGAAAACTGGATGGAGATAGAGAAATGAGTATTAGAAAACATCTGCATTATGAACGAAAATACATACTACTTGGAAGCATTAATAACGTGTTCCGGTAACACCACACCTGTGATGATATGGGTAAAAATATGTAGAATCAGATTTGTAGAATAATTCATGGAACAATTTTACGAATGAAGCTTTTCAAATCTGAAACCATCGACCTGTTGATACATAGGAGAGCTCTCAAAATGATGTCATTCAAGAAACATCTCTGTTTAGTTACAATCAGAGACTCTTGAGAAAAAACTCTCTCTGATGGAACTGATGTCGGCGTGATGCATAAAATATCTCGAGCCAATCGTGCCAGATTTGTATGAACAGCTGCAGAGGTTTTCTAGCAAGCCAATACATCAGTATCCGCGGGAGCTTTGTGCCCTCAGATAAGCATTGTTAGTTTCACTATTCCAAGCTGAACTTTTCCTCTGCTGGAACATAACTTTGGAAACATTCATACGTTGATTTTCGGAATCCATCTATCAACGTCTTGGGACTCATGACTTTGATTTTGATTGAATCCATCGACGTATTACTCGTTTTTGTAAATTTCTCCAAATTTCTTGATAGATTTTTTCTTCAACTCAGAACCTCGATGGCTGACATCAAATGACTCTACCTTGTGGCTTGAATCCAAAATGAGCGTAACGGAATGAACCTAGTTGCTTCTTCGAGAATGTTTCAGAACTTCTCTCACCTATCTTCGAAGGCGAGGAGAAGCTGCATCTCAACACCGTCCTCATAAACTTTTCTATCAAATCGCCAGATCGTATTTTCTATTATATCAAAAACCACGTTGAATGCAACTCAATATGCTTCCTGATTCAATTGATTGCTTTTATCAACTATAGTTATACGCAGGTCATACATGGAACCGAATGCTATAGCTCAGTCCAAAACTTTGTCGAGAAGTCTCGTGGATGGCCGAGAAATTTCTCGGCGAGACGAGATCAGAAATTTTCGTTCTCGAGTCCCAAAAACCGAGGACGAGAACGCAGTTAATTTTTTCTCGTCGAGACGAGAACATCCAAATTTCTCGGGTTTCTCGCTCAACGGCAGCCCTAGTCAATTTCGACGATTTTTGAGAGGGTCTTCTGGCTCGTGCTAATTTGAGCCACATGAATGTTTTAGAATGAGAGTTGTGAGATACGAAATTACAAGTCTAGAGCTTCAAAATCCGTTTTTGAGCGTCCCTCTACGCCACTTCCAGTCCGAGCAATGATATTTTCTCTGAGGGAAGATTTTTCGCAAAAACTAGCACCTATGTATCCAAAAATGACGAGGGAATTCACTTTTTGGGGCATATTTCAAAAATTTCTCGTTTTCTTGGACAAGATATGGATGATAGATAACAGAAATGATGATTATACTTGCTGAAAAATGCATCTCTGTATCTCTCTCGAAATGGAATGCTATTTTTTGCGAGAAATATCCCCTCAGAGAAAATGTCATAGCTCAGATTAGCAGTGGCGTAGAGGGGCGTCCAAAAACGGATTCTGAAGCTCTAGAATTGTACTTTTGTATCTCACATCTTCCATATTGAAACATTCATGTGGCTCAAATTGGCACGAGCCAAAAGATTCTCTCAAAAATCGTTAAAATTGACACATTTCCAAGCTCAAATTGGAAAGATTCCGATCTGTACGGATGAAAATGGATAATGCCATCTTGAAGTACGCGAAAAAACCTTCAAAATGAGCTCTGAAAGAGTTCTCCACGGTCAAATAGAGTGGAGTAGTTCAATTCACAAAATTGAAAAAAAATTTTTTGGGTGAGCTTAAACTTTTGACCGGTACTGTAGTTTTCAAGGAAAACGTTTGTTTTATATCTGATCGGAAGTTCACATCAGTGAAAGACCGATAAGCATATGATAAACAAACAATTGTTGAGAGAGGATCTTGAGTTTGAAACGAGGTGTTTTCGAAATAAAACCATGGAAATATTGTGTCCACCCCTGATCATATAGATGAGGCTGCAAGGCTCTGCACTACAGTCAAATATATTTCTGGTGAACTAGTCTATGATAAATACAGTTCCCGCTGGTAAACTCAATCTAAGGAGTTGTGAACTCACGATGACTCCGTCATCTTCCGCGCGTTCTCTGTCGACGCACTAATTTGTTCCAAGTATTCTCGAATTCTTTTACGACTTAAGCTTGACGATGAATTCCGCTATTCGAGTTAGATGATAACAAGTGTGGCTTAAGGCGATGCGGTCACCATGCAAGCTGAAAATCATTCTCAACTTTCTCCGATTTTGTTGCCAATTTGGGCTAAACGACGAGCGCACAAATATTTGTAATCATCTAACTTTGATTTGTCTGCTCTTCGTTAAGCTCAAATTGCAATAGAATGGGAGAAAGTTGGGATTGAAAATGTGCGTATATTATAGGTTAGGAGGTTCCCGCGGCGGGGTTATTCACACTTTCCTCCGATTTTCTTATGATTTGGGCTGAGCGACGAATTGAGGAATACAAGTTGGACAATAATAAGTATTCGACAACTTGTCTCACACTTTGGATCATCAAACTTTTTATGTAAGGTGTATTTTCAAGGTCCATGGTCACGGTGCACGGTGACCGCATCGCCTCAACCCGTCATTTAGCCCGAATCGCGAGAGAATTCAAGAATATTTGGAATAAGATTCAGCTTGCACGGCTACCGCATGGCCGTAACTCTGTTCCCCATCAAAACTGACGAGAGTTGCTCACCCATGGAGTTCTATGAGTTTTCTTCAGCGTTCCCGGGCTTTTCACGGGCTAGGTCTTGGTTTCACTGTTGTAGGAATCTCAGGACCAGTTTCGGGGATTTTTTGAACCACAGATACAACGTGCCATTCCCGCTTTTTTTATTGGGGTGGTTGGAATCCCAGGAATCTGCCAATCAAACTGTCGAAAAGCCAAAAAAACCCCGGAGATATCCCTTTTTTGGCGAACTCGGGACACAAAAATATTTCGATGGCTCAGAGTAAAAAGGAACTATCTGAAGACGTAAGAGTTAAAAGGAACTATCCAAAAATTTTTGGTAAAAGGAACTATCTAAAAATTTTTGGTTGAAAGGGACTATCTGAGAGTGCCTGTAAACGGAACTATCCAAAAAATTTTGGTAGAAAAGAACTATCTAAAAACGGAAGAATTGGAAAGAACTATCTGAAAATTTCTGGTTGAAAGGAACTTTCTAAAAATTCCTGATTTGAGATAGGAACTATCTATAAATTTTCGGTCAAAAGGAACTATCTGTAAATCTTTGGTTGAAAGGAACTATCTAAAAGTTTTTGGTTGAAAGGAAATATCTAAAAATGTCTGGTTTTCGAAAGAAACTATCTATGAATTTTTGGTTCAAAGAAACTATCTAAAAGTTTTTGGTTGAAAGGAAATATCTAAAAACTTCTGATTTTAGAAAGGAACTATCTATAAATTTTCGGTTAGAAGGAACTATCTGTAAATTCTTGGTTAAAAGGAACCATCTCGAAATTTTCGGTTAAAACGAACTATCTTATTGGACTAGTGGAGAACAGGGATGAAGGGTGGACGGGTGATTGTATGGATGATAGATGCATGATGGACGGATGGATGATGGATGGATGGATGGACCCAACGCCCATTCATCCACCCATCCACCCACCATCCATCACTCCATCCATACATCCATCCGTCCACCCCTCCATTCATCCTTATCCATCCATATAACCATCCATCATATTGTACCCCTCACACGTAAGCAACCTGATATACAGGAACCACATGGACAGATTGTGGTAATCTACTTTGGTTGAATATTCAACCAAACTGGTTGAATTTTCAACTAAACTGGTCGAATTCTCAACCAGACTGGTTGAAGTTTTTCGGAAAAATTTTTTACAGTGTTGATATTGAGGTGATATACCTGACTAGAGCCGATTCATGATCTCTACGCCAAGACCATTTCATATTCTGGGATATTTCTCATATTTTTTAGATACTTCTTTTTAGCCAAGAATTACTCGAATACTCCATTTTAAGAAAAAATTGTTCAGATTGTTCCCTTTGAACAAAATTTTTTAGGTAGTTCTTTTTGTTCGGAAATATTTAGATAGTTTTTTTTAACCAAAAATTTCTAGATGGTTCTTTTTGACCGAAAATCTTTAGATAACCGAAAATTTTTAGATAGTTCCTTTCAAACAAAAATTTACAGATAGTTCCTTTGAACCAAAAATTTATAGATAGTTCCTTTCTGAAATCAAAAATTTTTAGATAGTTCCTTTCTAAAATCAGAAATCTTTAGATAGTTCCTCTTGACCGAAGATTTTTAGATAGTTCCTTTTAACCAAAAAATCACAGATAGTTCCTTTTAATCAAAAATTTATAGATAGTTCCTTTCTAAAATCAGAAATTTTTAGATAGTTCCTTTTAACCGAAGATTTTTAGATAGTTCCTTTTAACCAAAAATTTACAGATAGTTCCTTTCAACCAAAAACTCTTAGATAGTTCTTTTTATCCAAAAATTTACAGATAGTTCCTTTTAACCAAAAATTGATAGATAGTTCCTTTCTAAAACCAGAAATTTTGTGATAGTTCCCTTCAACCAAGAACTTTTAGATAGTTCCTTTTAACCAAAAATTTACAGATAGTTCCTTTCAACCGAAAATTTATAGATAGTTCCTTTCTAGAACCAGAAATTTCTAGATAGTTCCTTCTCAATCTGACACTTCTGGATAATTCCCTTCAACCAAAAATTTTTAGATAGTTCCTTTTACCAAATATTTTTGGATAGTTCCTTTTAACTCTTACGTTTTGAGATAGTTCCTTTTTACTCTGAGCCATCGATTTGTTCCAAAACATGCAACAACTTCGTTCCCCATCAAAATCTACGTAGATTGTCTCCCCCCCCCCCTAAGTCGCATCTTTAATACAGCGTTTTCCAGTCGGTATTCACATTTTCATCAATACACTCATCACATGAGGTCTAGACGATACTCGCGGGGGAAAAATTTGGGCGACTCATGAGAAGAGCTATAATTTCCTTCTTCGAAACTCCCCGATACCGCCTTTCTGATAGTTACACATCATTTCACTAACTCCCGATTCCATTCCCCACTGTGCGGCTACTCCTTCATGAACTCCAATACTGATACTGCTCCATCACCACAAATTGAGTCTCCGCGTGGAGGGGAATCTCAGATAATAATGATTCGGTTGATTGAACCATCCATGAAATTTGCGTAGAGATCTGCACCTTGGATAGGCATCCCTCATACTCACCGAAAAAGTTCGATCATTGAACCGAAAGTATCCAGCTCCTTTAAAGAAATAGGTAAAGCCGTGAAATGTGAGAGAGGCATCTATATTATCAGGGATGCCAACCCAATTAGATATTGGTTTCGGGTACTCGTCCTTCACGGGAGGCTTTTGAGAAGGATCAAACCTCCAAAATTTTGTACCCTTGTAGAAATATATTTTCCCATTCCCTGTCCAAACTGAGGCTGCATCGATATCATCAGGTATACCTGTGAAACCATCACTGATATCCTTAGGATACTCGCCATCGAGTTCATTACCGACGTATCTCCAATATCTTGTTCCCTGTGAGTGATGGATACCATGAATTAGCTCTTTGATGTAATAAGCTGCTCTTCATCTGAGGAAGGATATCACTACGGACTTTGAAGAAGTAAGTTTTTCCATTTTTATACGTGAAAGCTGCATCGATGGAGATAGGGAGTTCCTTCCAGATCGAGTTGATTGATTTCGGAAAACCGTTATCCACACCAGTGGGGTTGAGTCTCCAGACGTATTCCCCTGTAAATTCGATTACGAATCATGTTATCAACTGAGGATTCCCTCGATTGGTGAATATCGGGATGACCAGGATTGTAGATATTGTTTCGCTAACGAGGGACCAACATTTTGAGTAATTGACTCGAGATGGAAGCGAAGCCCACGATCTCTTTTGATCCAGTCGTAATGGGAAGAATTTGTGGTCTGGTATCCATAGTCGAAACCCGCTTGTGGTATGAGCTCATCCCGTGTTACGTGGGGATGGTAGTAAGTCAGATGAATCATGACAATAGAGTTGAATGACACAGTATTTCAACAAAGGAGACAAAGGCGAGATATTCAGGGCACCCACTGATGCTCCCGTGTTCACTTCATTTGCCCCGGAAAATCTTCAAGTTTTCCCACGTATTTTGACGCGCTGAATCGATTTTTCGAGGTCGCTCCCCCAAATCCTGATTACTTCCTTCGTTATTAATAATTTTCTGTGCAAAACTTAGGTTCTAGGCTAATATCTCGAGTCATATGCGTTCCCCAGGGAAGCCTCATCGGATCAAAGTCATAGATCATGAGATTTTCCACAAGGAAGGTTGGCACAAGATTCCTGGGAAATAAAAACCCGAGTGTGCGAGTACCCGGAAAGTGCGCGAGAAGCGCTGGGCGCTTTTAACATGCGTTTAAATGGAACCGTCGGCAGTGCGCTGTTGAATGCGCTGCCATTTTAACTTTTCATTTCTTGGAAAAGCGACCAGGCACATGTTGCATAGGAAAAAATCTGCTTTGATATGGTGTAGATTAGAAGGAATCGAATAATTTTGAAAATTTCACGTGACAAAAAAAATCGAGCCCTGGCACAGTAGAGAGAGAGAGAGGGGGGGATACACTGGTGTGCGTGTGCGACAAGCACACGCGTACAGTGTATCCCCTTCTCTCGCATCTTGGACTTCTGTAGATCGGCTCTCGGAAAAGCTAAAATTCTTTCTGCGCTTTCGTCAATCAACAATTTTCACTTGTTATTAACAATCTCATAACGAGTCAATTGGCTTTTTGGCCGATCATCCATTGGCCGATCGCAACGAAAAATGTTAAGATTATCTTTGCAAAATGAGTGATTCGTTATACTGAACTCTCATCGAACTTTCCATGAAAACTGAGATTATACGTGGAATCTCGTGGAAAATGCCATGCTGCGGATGTCACTGAAGCAGTATTCAAAAAGGTGCACGGTCGTTATATTCCACTAACTCCTCCTGTTCATCAGTGTATTCTGTGGAAGGAATCATCCGATTTCGCTAAGATGATCTGGTTATTTTTCATTGCAATCGGACGATGGATGGTCGGCCAAGAAGCCAATTGACTCATTAGAAAGCGCAGGAAGTATTTTAGCCATATCGAGAGCCAAACTACAGCAGTCCAAGATGCGAGAGAAGGGGATACACTGTATGCGTGTGCTCGTCACACGTACATAGTATATCTTCTTCTTTCTACCGCGCCAAGGCTCGATTTTTTTTGTCTCGTGAAATTTTCGAAATTATACAATTCCTACTATATCTCATTTATACCGTATAGAAGTAGACTTCTTTCTCTACAACATGTGCCTGGTTGCTCTGCCGGGATATGAAAACTGTCGAAATGGCGGTCCATTCAACAGCGCACTGTCGACGCACATTAGACGAAAAGTACATTTTTTCAGAAGTCTCGCTTCAACTGCATTTTTGAGATATCGGAATGGAACAAATGGGGATATCTTCGACTTTGATCGAACCTGAAGATGCGCTAGGTCGATTTTGCCTTAAAAGCAATGGGGTGACTTGTATTTCTCTAGAACATCGAATAGAAATCATATCATCGCTGCATGACGTGACAACCGTACAAGTGGACGCTGGATGAAATCTGTGAAGTTGGAAACGACTTCTTACGACAGAAAAAACAAATTTCAATCTATGTCCAGCCCAGCCGGCAAACTCATCAGCAATCCAATATCTCGGCCGTTCTTTCTCGTGAAGCCTCAAATCATAGATGTTTATGTAGCACCGATCAAACAATGTCCGCGGCAGCACACATACATTCACGCACACATTAGCTAAGCCGTCAAGTAGTATTAAACACTCAACCGGCACACAGTGGGGCCAAGAAGTTCTTGGATAATTCGCCTTTACGTGAATTTACAACCAATCAACATATGCGCAGACGCAGGAGGTTGTTCTCATTCATCCAAAAGTCTTCTGTTTGCGCATATGTCGATTGGTTGCAAATTCACGTAAAGGCGAATCATCCAAGAACTTCTTGGCCCCACTGTACGGCAGTAGAACCGACTGCAATATATATATATATATATATATAGACATTCAGACGCTTGGCTATAGGCCTCCCGCTCTGCTGCGGTTCAGTCAGTCTTCATGTGGATCGCGCACACGCCGCACATTCTCTACCACCTCGAGTCATGTACCCTTCTGGCTCAATATAGTTCTGTACGAATAGTTCAAAAATTAACTCTTCTCTATTCATTTCGCAAAAAAACCCATCACCGGCAAAAAGATTTGGTCCTTCGAGCCGCAGTAGAAATGCAGTGAATAGAGGAAGTTTAACACAGTGATGTGTGAGAACGTGGTGCGAAGATTAGTGCGGAGCTCATTCGCCAAGTGCAGTTATATTGTGCCCTAATTATAGTGCGATGAATCTCATATACCGTGTGTAAAAATTGCGATCCACACAATTGTGGGAATAGCATGGCATCGTCATCGTTGTGTCAGCACCCATGCCAATGGACAGCCATTTTGTCCTCAGTGCTCCGAACGGCAAGTGATGCCAAGCGAGCCAAGAATTAAGGATGCGGCAGCCATTTTGAATAGCCGGCGTCCTTATCATCGACGAAGCAGCAGTGGGTAAACAACAAGGCGGCGTCACAACAAGAGTGACCTTCAACTGCCAACTCGATATAACAGGCGCGAAGCGTTCGCGACCCAGGTCGAGATCATCTTTCAGTGAGTGAGTTTGTTTACTCCTTCCTGCGTTCTCTGGGGATAGTTTCGCTGCCTGACCCTTATCCCTTCCGTCAATGGTCTCTCTAATGTGAATTTCCCGTTAGGTAATCCTCTTCGTCTGAATTATTCGTTCAGGTGAGTAATTCGTTTTTGGACGAATAATTCAACGAGAATGGGGGGTTCCGCTTGACAAGATCTTTCTGAATGGGGCATGCCAAGTATGAATATCTTCTCGAGTACTCAAAAACCGTTAGCTGGTAAAGTGTCTCACTTGTTTATTCTCGAGTGCTTAAAATTGAGCCTAAAATGTTTGTTTCAAGACCAGTACTTGGGTTTCTTGGAGTACTCATTTCGCGCTGAGAGTATCTCAAACTAGTTTCTTGCTAGCCATTCCGACATTCTCCGGAATGACAGAGCTATAGTTTCGGTTGAATATACATAGATAGCCGCTCGGACATTTTCCGGAATGTCGAAACTATAGTATCGCTTCAAGATACATATATAGCCATTCCGACATTTTCCGGAATGACAGAGATATAGTTTCGGTTGAACATACATAGATAGCCGCTCGGACATTTTCCGGAATGTCAAAACTATAGTTTTGCTTCAATATACATATATAGCCATTCCGACATTTTCCGGAATGACAGAGCTATAGTTTCGGTTGAATATACACAAATAGCCGCACGGACATTCTCCGGAATGTCAAAACTATAGTTTCGCTCCAATATACTTGTAAAGCCATTCCGTCATTTTCCGGAATGTCAAAGCTATAGTATCGATTGAGTATACACAGGTAGACACTCTGACCTCGCCTGGAATTTCACTTCGTCTGAATTACTCGTTCAGATGAGTAATTCGTTGGACGAGTAATTCAACGATCATATCCATACCTTTGAACACAATGGCTTCGATTGAGAAGCAACTCAAACTGCAATCGTGCATTGCGAACGCGTAAATAAATTCCCAAGAAACAGGCCAAGCTAAGATGACGAAAGGCGCGTCCCTTACCCGGATGAAGGAGTTGGAATATTACTGGGAAAAGTTCCAGGATATTCATGAGGAGCTATTAAACGATGATGATATTGATGCTTCGGATAACTACTTCAAGAATAATGTGTATGATAGTGTAGAAGAATCATATTTTACTTCCCTAGGGCTATTTCAAGATTTCCTATCAAATCTCGATGCGGCAGTACCTACCGGTTCACGAAATATTGAAACATCTGAACAATCTGCTACAATCCAAGCCAAATTACCCCCAATTGAACTTCCCACCTTCTCCGGTGACATTCAGAGCTGAACGAATTTTCACGATTCTTTTGATGAAATGGTGGTGAAGAAACTCGGCCTTGCGAATGTTTATAAAATGAGTTATTTGCGATCCTCGCTTAAAGGAGAAGCCGCAGAACTCCTTGAAGAGAGCTCTTCCTCTGGCGACAATTTTGATTTGGCCTGGAAAAGCGTCAAAGAATACTACAGGAATGATCGCTTATTAGTCTCTAAATTACTTTCAAAATTGATGTCCATGAATAAAATGGAAGCTGATACCGCTTCAGAGATCAGTCGTCTTCGCAACAGAGTGAACAATGTTTTGAAAGCTCTGAAATCATTGAACTGTCAAATCGACACTTGGGACCCCATGGTTATTTTTCTAGTAGTGATGCGTCTTACTCCTGCACTTCAAAAAGATTGGGAATCTCATGTCGCACAATCAGAAAATCCGAAGCAATGTCCTAGCTACAAAATGCTCGATGATTTTCTTGAAACTCAGAGACTGGCTCACGCTCAATTTGAGAGTGCTAAGGAAGCAACTGAGCAGACAGAGAAAAAACACAGATCTAGTGCCACCTCTGATTTGAAGAATCGAAACAAGAATCAGAATACTAAACCCAAAGATTCAGAAGCTGTCCACGTGAATCAAAAAGATAAATCAAAGCCTCGACGTGAGCGACCCGTGTGCATAATTTGCGAGGGTTCTCATTCTTTCACCTTTTGTAATACCTTCGAGGCAAAATCTGTGCCTGAGAGAAGAAAATATATAACCTCACTCAAGAGATGTTTCAACCCTGCTGCAAAAGTTTGATTGGATTCGATTGAAATACATCCAATCGTTCTGAATCTAGAATCGTATGATGAATTTGAAACATGACTTTCAGGATTGAGGAAGATTGGAGTTCAATAACGATCGATGATATTGATCATGATTCGAACAGTATAGACCAATCTCCACCAATGCAGACTTTTCGCATTGGAAGTGAGATTGCCAATCAACCTTAATACTCACTGCCAGTATTCGGAAGTCGATGTTCTATCTGTATGAATGCTGATTCCCTTGATAGAATATCGCGATTCCAATCTGTGTCAATGCCATTAAAAAACATTAACATGCTATAGGTCCTATCTACTTCAATCGATTCCAATACTGTTTTTCAGTAATGGAAAAATCGAGATCTTAATCCGCCTCAATCGACCTCAATACTGACTGGAAGCATTGGAGACCTTAAACCCTATTCATCTGAATCGATTTGAATGCTGGATATCATTATTGGAATTCCGAAATCCTATCTGCCTCAATCGATTGCAATACTGTTTCCCAGTATTGGAAACATCGAGATCTCAATCCGCCTCAATCGACCTCAATACTGAGTGGATGTATTGGAGTCTTCATATCCTATTTATCTGAATCGATTTGAATGCTGGATATCAATATTGGAGATTTGAGATCCTACCTGCCTCAATCGATTCGAATACTGTTTTTCAGTATTGGGAACATCGAGAACTCAATCCGCCTCAATCGACCTCAATACTGCCTTTCAGTCATCATTACAAACCACCGTCTTACATATACATCACTCTCATTACAGCTAAGGTTTCAATACAATCCAATACTCATTCTAATGATCGCATTAACATATCATCGCATTACATAACTAAACGCTATTTGGAGGTTCTGTGACTCATCAGTCTTATATAGGAACAGGAGAGATGGTTCGTCGCTTGCGAGAGGGCAATCCCATGATATTTGAATGTAAACTGAGATGGTCATCGAAACGCCACCCAGCGTCAGCCACTCGAATTCTATCGGCCTCAATCGATTCCAATACTAATTTTCAGGAATGGGAATTTTAATAACTCACACTACGTCAATCGGTCTCAATACTGACTATGAGCATTGATGAGTTTGTTCATCGTCCTTCATCGATTTAAATGCTGAATATCAGTATTGGGGACTTGAAATCCTATCTGCCCTAGTCGATTTCAGTACTATTTCCTAGTATTGGGAACATCGAGATCTCAACCCACTTTAATCGATCTCAATACTGACTTTGAGTATTCTAGCCCTTATATTCTAATAACCTGAATCGATTCCAGTACCGTCTCTCAGTATTAGGTAGAACGCTATCTCAATCCACTTCAATCGATCTCAATACTGAAAGTAAGCATTAGAAACCTTATATGCTATCTACTTTGGTCGATTTGAATGCTGAAAATCAGTATTGGAGAATTGGAATCCTATTTGCCCCAATCGATTCCAGTACTGTTTTCCAGTATTGGTTACATCGAGATCTTAATCAGCTTCAATCGATCTCAATACTGATTTTCAGCACCGGAAACCTTATAAACTATTTACCTGAATCGAAATGAATGCTGGATATCAGTATTAAGAATTTGGAATTCTATCTGCCCCAATCGATTTCAGTACTGTTTTTCAGGACTGGAAACATCGAGATCTCAATCAGCCTCAATCGATTCCAATACTGATTTCGAGCATTGCAGACCTTATATGATATTTACCTGGATCGAATTGAATGCTGAATATCAGTATTGAGAACTTGGAATCCTATCTGCCCCAATCGATTCCAGTATTGTTTTCCAGTCCTGGGAACATCGAGATCTCAACCCACTTATATCGATGTCAATACTGACTGTGAGTAACGTAGCCCTTATATCCTAATAACCTAAATCGATTCCAGTACTGTCTCTCAGTATTGGGTAGATCCCTATCTCAATCCACTTCAATCGATCTCAATACTGAAAGTGAGGATTAGAAACCTTATATCCTATCTACTTGGATCGATTGGAACGCTGAAAATCAGTATTGGAGAATTGGAATCCTATTTGCCCCAATCGATTCAGTACTGTTTTTTAGTATTGGTTACATCGAGATCTTAATCAGCTCCAATCGATCTCAATACTGATTTTCAGCACCGGAATACTTATAAACTATTTACCTGAATCGGATTGAATGCTGGATATCAGTATTGAGGACTTGAAATCCTATCTGTCCCAATCGATTGCAGATCTGTTTTCCAGTATTGGAAACATCGGGTTCTCAATCCGCTTCAATCGATCTCAATACTGCTCTTCAGCATTAAAGACCTAATATCATATTCATCTGGGTAGGACCGAATGCTGAATATCAGTATTGAGGACTTGGAATCCTATCTGCCCCAATCGATTCCAATAATGTTTTCCAGAATTGGAAACATCGAGATCTGGATCAGCTCCAATCGATTTCAATACTGATCTTCAGCATTGCAGACCTTTGATGACATTTACCTGAATCGAATCGAATGCTGAATATCAGTATTGAGGACTTGGGATCCTATCTGCCCCAATCGATTCCAGTACTGTATCTCAGTATTGGGGATATCGGGATCTCAATACGCTTCAATCGATCTCAATACTGATTTTCAGCATTGCAGACCTCATATGATATTTACCTGAATCAAGTTGAATGCTGAATATCAGTATTAAGGACTTGGAATCCTATCTGCCCCAATCGATTCCAGTACTGTTTTTCAGATTCGGAAACATCGAGATCTCGATCAGCTCCAATCGCATTCAATACTGATCTTCAGCATTGCAGACCTTTTATGATGTTTACCTGAATCGAATCGTATGCTGGATATCAGTATTGAGGACTTGAAATCCTATCTGCCCCAATTGATTACAGATCTGTTTCCCAGTATTGGAAACATCGGGTTCTCAATCCACTTCGATCGATCTCGATACTGCTTTTCAGCATTGAAGACCTTATATCATATTCACCTGAATCGATTTGAATGCCGAACGTCAGTACTGAAGACTTGGAATCCTATCTGCCTCAGTCAATTCCAATACTGTTTCCCAGTATTAGAAAACCTGAGATCTCAATCTGCTTCAATCGGTCTCAATACTGATTTTCAACATTGCAGACCTCATAACCCTTTCACCTAACCAATAGCGATAACCTATCTTTAGGCCGTTCCAATTCTGCCCAGCAGTATTGAATTTGATTCAAATATATGAAATCAGGGAGAGTTCAATACTGATTGTGAGTATTGAGAGGGGTAGAATAACCAAGCACCCTGAATTCCAATTTGATTCTGTAGTATTCATCATGATCAGTCAATGACGCAAAGAGTGATTGGATCATCATTGAAATCGATTGACGCAGTCAATTCAATGCTGCTTGGCATGATTCAGACCGATAGCAAAACTCATCTTCAGGCCGTACCAATCCTACTCAGCAGTATTGAATCCGATTCGAATATATAAAATCCACACAAGTTCAATACTGATTGTGAGTATTGAGAAGGATGGGATATCCATGTACTCACGACTTCAATTCGGTTCAGTAGTATCCACGTTGATTGGTCAATCACGCAATGAGTGATTGGGTCATCTTCGAAATCAAATGGCGCAGTCAATTCAATGCCGCCTGGCAGGAATCAGATCGGTAGCATAATTCATCCTCAAGCCTTACCAATCCCGCTCAGCAGTATTGGATTCGGTTCAAATACATGAAATCTAGAGACGTTCAATACTGATTTAGAGTATTGAACTTCTCTAGATTTCATCCATGTGAATGTGCATTAGGGTGGGCCGAAAAATGAAAATTTTCGAAAATCGTCGAGCTTGAGGGCCAATGTTTTGCTATTCTGCACGTAAATAATGGGAAAATTTTTTGCGGATTTCTAAAAAGAACTGTTAGGTTCTGGCCTTGAAGATTCTCAGAAAATAGAGTGAGAACGTCATTTTTACGCTATTTCTAAAACTAAAGTTATAGCATGCAGAACCTACGCGGTGGCACCGAACGATGATCGAACAATGTTTTCTCACGTATTTTTGGCCGTAGAAATCGAAAATCAGGTCCGTTCGAGCCTCAGAAGTTAAGGGCCTTTGTAAATTGCGAGATACCGATCAGAGTAGGAGAGCGACAATTTTCCGGGAAACGCCAGATTTCTGTGGAATTGAAAACGTCCCTCCAAACTCGATTCAATCGACCAAAATCCATCACACACTATACTTTCTTATGTACTTCGACCTGCTAAAGACGGTCTTGGTGGTTTCAGGAAGCTAGGACGCGTCAAAATTCAGCTATGAGCAAATGTATCAGGGCGTTTTCCGTAGGGCTCGCAAATGGGCTCGTCGCGGCCAGGGCATAGGTCACGGATACTAGTCCTCTTTCACTCGATGCGTAATCTCCAATATCATTATCAGTCGGGGCCGAGTTGGCGCGATCATTGGGAAAACTATTCCCACGAGGTTTTACTCCGAGATCCCCTCCAGAAGACTGTCCTGATTATGGAAACCCATGTTGCCAAGCCGAGAAATGGTCACAATTTGTTTAACCTGAAATCGTTGGAACAATTGATAAAGATTGATTCTCCGAGATGGATGCTATCTCAACAGGTATTTTGGGTGATTCCAAATCAAAAAATACTCTTGTAATTCCTTGATACAATCGATTCGTTTTGGCTCATACACACTTGTAAATTGAAGAATCACGATATTGCGATTTTTACTAGTGGAAATCAACAACAAAAAATGTGAATAGTTCCTTTTCTGGCGATGAGAATCTATTCTTTCAACCTTCATCGACAATATCCAATGTCGGGAAGTAATGTTCTCGGTCCAAAACCTCATTTTTCAACTAATTGTTTATGACGCTCCCGCGTGTGTTGGAGTATACTTGAGTACTAACGCGTCAGAGGACCCTGAAAGTCTACCAAGTATACTCGAATACACGCTGTAGCGTTATAAACAATTAGTTAAAAATGAGGTTTTGGACCGGGGAAATTACTTTCTGATATCAGGTATTGTCCATAAAAGTTAGAAGAATAGATTCTCATCGCCAGAAAAGGAACTATTCACATTTTTGTTGTTAATTTTCACTAGTAAAAATCGCAATATCGTGATTTCTCAATTCAAAAGTGTGTATAAGTCAAAACGAATCGATTGTACCAAAAAATGACAAGAGTATTTTTCAATTAAGAATCACACAAAATACCTCTCAAAAATAGTATCCATATCGAAGAATCAATTTCTATCAATTGTTTAAACGATTTGAGTTCAAACAAATTGCGACCGTTTCTCAGCTTGGCAACATGGGTTTCCATAATCAGGACAGTCTTCTGGAGGGGATCTCGGAGCGAAACCTCGTGGGAATAGTTTTCTCATTGATGGCGCCCACTTGGCCCCGACTGATAATGATATTGGAGATTACGCATCGAGTGAAAGAGGACTAGTGTCCGTGACCTATGCCCTGGCCGCGACGAGCCCTTTCGTGAGCCCTCCGAAAATCGTTCTGATACGTTTGCTCATAGCTAAATTTTGACGCGTCCTAGCTTCCTGAAACTACCAAGACCGTCTTTAGCAGGTCGAAATACATAAGAAAGTATAGTGTGGGATGGATTTTGGTCGATTAAATCGAGTTTGGAGGATCGCTCTCAATTTCACAGAAATCTGGCGTTTCCCGGAAAATTGTCGCTTTCCCACCCTGATCGATATCTCGCAATTTACAGAGGCCCTTAACTTCTGAGGCTCGAACGAACCAGATTGTCGGTTTCTACGTCCAAAAATACGTATGAAAACATTGTTCGATCACTGTTTGGTGCCACCGCGTAGGTTCTGCACGCTATAACTTTGCTCTTAGAAATAGCGTGGAAAAGACGTTTTCATTCTATTTTCTAAGAATCTTCAAGGCTTTCGCCAGAACCTAAGAGTTCTTTTTAAAAATCCGCGAAAAATTTTTCCATTATCTACGTGCAAGATAGCAAATAATTGGCCCTCAGGCGTAACGATATCCGAAAATTTCCATTTTTCGGCCCACCCTAATGTGCATGTGGAATCTGTAGTATTCATCCCGATTGGTCAATCACGCGATGAGTGATTGGGTCATAATTGAGATCGATTGACGCAGTCGACTCAATGCTGACCGGCGGGATTCAAACCGATAGCGAAACTTATCCTCAGAGCGTACCAATCCTGCTCAGCAGTATTGAATTCGATTCAAATACACGGAATTTGGAGGAGTTCAATACCGATTGTGAGTATTGAGAAGGACAGAGACCATGCTCCCACGATCTGTATTCCGTCCTATAGTATTCAGCTCGATCGGTCAATCACGCAATGAGTGATTGGGTCATCATTGAAATCGATTGACGCAGATGACTCGATGCTGCCTGGCAGGATTCAGACCGATAGCAGAACTCATCTTCAGGCCGTTCCAATTCTGCTCAGCAGTATTTAATTCGATTCGAATACATGAAATTCAGAGGAGTTCAATACTGATTGTGAGTATTGAGAGGGATAGAATAACCATGCACCCACGATTTCAATTCGATCCTGTAGTATTCATCTCGATCAGTCAATGACGCAAAGATTGGGCCATCATTGGTATCGATTGGTGCAGTCGACTCAATGCTCCCTGGCAGGATTGAGACCGATAGCAAAACTCATCTTGAGGCTGTTCCAATCCTACTCAACAGTATTGAATCTGATTGAGATATATGGAATCTAGAGGAGTTCGATACTGATTGTGAGTATTGAGAGGGATAGGATAACCATGCACCCACGATTTAAACTCGATTCTGTAGTATTCATCTCGATTGGTCAATCACGCAATAGGTGATTCGGGGATGATTGGAATCGATCCAGGGCTAATGACTCGAATCTCTCCATTTATGATTGAGACAGATAGGAATGAGCCAGGCTATCATACACCAGTACTGCAGAGAAGTATTTGGTTCGATTGAGGAATGTGGCAACAATAGTGTTCGAAAGGGGAAATCCAATCCTGTCATTTGGTATTGGTTAGGATAGATAATGAGTATCGTTCCGCAAATTGAATCAGTTCCCTAAAGCATTGATCTCGATAGAGCAGTGGGAGCCGGGATCAATCATTCAATTAGATTGATTTCAATACTATATTGGTTCATTCAAACATATAAAACCAGCCAAGATCTTTCATCCATCCATCCGGATCCTATCCTATGCTGAATACTAGTATTGGATTATATTCGCTTACATCAATCCTCATCAACAGTATAGAATTCGATTGTCAGTTGTGATCTCAAATCTACAACTCAGGATTCAGCTAGATTGGGTTTATGTTTAATTGATCTGCATTGAATTCCAATACTGCTCTCGCCGTTTGAATGATAAAACCGATTGAAAGGTATTCATCCTGATAGGATTCGATTGGTTTTCAATCTATCCCAATCGATCTTCTGCAGCAGGGAATTGCTTTTCTTCCGAGCATCTCTTGCCGGAGTGTCCTAGTGACAAACGCTGTGCGGTTTGTAATAAAAAACATCATACGACTATTTACGGAAGTGGAGAACTGAGTATTCCGAATACCGCTGATCAACTTTCCAAATCAAATACGTTCGCCTAACAGTCCAACAGTGCAGCATCTATGTTACAATTGGAATCGAACCACGTCAATAACATTGTAAATGAAGATGACAATGATGAGGATATTTTCATAGCAACTGCTCGAATCCTAGCTGAATCTACATTTGGTTCATCATACGAAATACGGGCAATTGTGGATCAGTGCGCGCAATCTTCATTCATTCCAGAAGGCTTATGCCAATTACTTAAATTAAAAAAATCCGTTATGGTACCTACTACGGCAGTTGGCGGTAAAAGTGGCTCTGTATGCAAAAATATAGTGGAGGTGACTATACGGCCTCGCTTTACTTCCGATAAAAAATTCATAGTGTCAGCTTATGTGATTCCTAATGTTACCAAATATCAACCCAACTCTCTATTCAATGGGGATTGGAAACATTTGAAGAAACTGCGTTTAGCCGACCCTAATTTCAAAAAACCTGGTGTTGTTGAGATGTAACTCAGATCCACGCACAAATCATACAACAAGGTTCACGTGAGAGCCGAAAGGGCGATGCTCCAATAGCTATGAAATCGCATTTCGCCTGGATAGTTTCTGGTTCTTCGATGTCTCAAAAATCGTCGCAACCAACAATAAATTTGTGTCTTAATGACACTGGTTCTCAACTCAATGAAACTCTTCGTTCGTTTTTTGAACGCGAGGGAATCCCAAAGGAACGTTTCTCATCGGATGATGAACGAAAATGTGTTGAACATTACAATAATAATGTGAGTCGCACAGAAACTGGCAAATATATCGTCGAACTTCCACGGAAACCCGATTTTCCAGAGTCAGGTATTCTAGGAGATTTTTACTCCAAAGCACTTCGAGTTTTTCTAAGTTCGGAAAAGAAGTTTGCGAAGAATCCTGAATTCAAGAACGCGTATGTCAAATCAATGCGAGATTACTTATCTCAAGGTTTCATGCGCTCAATACCCACTACCAGTATCCCTGATGATCAATTCTATTTTTCACCTCATCACGGGGTTATGAAAGAGAATAGCTCGGCAACTCCAGTGAGAACAGTTTTCAATGCTTCAATGATCACTGATAAGGGTTACTCGCTCAATGACTATCTCTATTCAGGTCCGAATCTACGACCTGAATTAGTTGATTCATGTACCCAATGGCATGAATATCCTCATGCTTTGTGGCGGATATAAGATGAATGTTTTTACAAATTGGCGTCCATCCAGAGGATCAACACCTCCAAACTATTCTGTGGCGAGAGCACCCCAGTGATGCAATAATGAAACTTTTCGATACACTGTGCGTAAAAGTGCACTTTGCGCACAGTTTGTCGACTTTTACTCACAGTTTATCGAAAAGTATAGTTAGGTACACGGGCGTAAAACCAATTATTCGCATCCTCGTGATGATTCCGACCCTCGCCTGCGGCTCGGGCCGGAAACCCATCACTCGAACGCGAATAAAACGTTTTACGCCCTTGTATCGAGATGTACTATTTGTTGACCGTACTGACATTTGGCTATACGAGTAGTCCTTTCTCAGCTATTATGACACTTAAACAGTTAGTCAAAGATGAAGGTGAACATTTTCCGAGCGCTATTGAAGTAATCAATGAAGAGAGCTACATGGATGACGTAGTATTTGGTGGCTTCTCAATTGAGGAAATTTTGACTAAACAATCGGACACAACTAACCTCCCAAAATCTGGTGGATTCAAGTTGAGAAAATGGCTCTCAAACACCCCCGAACTCATCAATAAATTACCAAAAAGCATATTAGCTGCGGACAACCCTTTGCAAGAGGACTCTTCGTTCTCAGTGCTCGGTATAAGCATATTAGCTGCGGACAACCCTTTGCAAGAGGACTCTTTGTTCTCAGTGCTCGGTATAAGTATTGGTGTCCCGCTGATGACATTTTCAAATTCCAATTGTCACTTGACCTTTAGACGGTTCCGCTGACAAAGCGTATTGTACTTTCCAAAATCGCTAGAATCTTTGACCCACTGGGCTGGATAACTCCGGTGATCATCACCGGTAAAAATTTCATGCAGCCGCTGTGGATAAAAAATGTACCTTGGGATCAGGTACTACCGGATGAATTTACCAAAAAATTTGAGCGATGGTATTCTTCTTTGACTCACCTTTTGGACTTGAAAATCCCACGTTACTTGGGTATAACGGAAAACGCACAAGAATACGAGCTACATGGTCATTCCGACGCTCCCAAGATAGCGTATGCAGCTGTTGTATACCTGCGAGTTTTAGATGATGACTGTAAAGTCACTTTGTTGGGTGCTAAATCGAAAGTCGCACCCATAAGAATCCCCTCGATTCCGAAATTGGAACTATTCGGCGCTTTGACAGTCACCCAGCTGCTCAATCGATTTGCATCCAAACTCAAGCTCGACAATTTGTCAATTCATGTGCACTGCGATTCAAAAGTAGTATTGCACTGGGTCCATGAGCCCCCTTCTGAATGGCCGGTTCTAGTTGCCAATAGGTGTGCTGAAATTTAAACTCTGATTCCCAATGCCACTTGGTACTACATCAAATCGTCGAAAAACCCTGCAGATGTTGCTTCGAGAGGGTGTTTGGGGAATGAATTCGTCTCAAAACGTCTGTGGTGGGAGGGACCCCCCGACTTGCGAGAACACAATCGCGATTGGAGTCTAACAGGCTATGTCGATTTGAATTTTTCCACCAATCCAGAGAAGTCGACAAATAAAAACATTGAAGTATCTGTGAATACCATAACTTCAGAGACTCCGAAGATTCAAATTTGGGATCTAATGAAACGGTACTATTCTTTCACCAAACTGATCAGAATCACTGTATATATTATGAGATTTATTTCAAGAATTGTGAATAGAACGTCTCTCAAAGACAAAGTATCATGCATTATCAGCAAGTTTCCTGTTCATTCAGATCAGCTCATAGACAGCAGTGAAATTCGCCACGCTGAACTTGTCATGAGCTATCTCACTCAATTAGCTTATTTCCCATTTGAATATAAAATCCTGCAAGAAGGTAGAATTCTACCTCAGCAAATGCCTTGAAATCTTTGAACCCCGTGCTAAAAGACGGTTCGTTGAGAGTAGGTAGCAAAATCAAAAATTCAGATCTGTGTGACGATGAGAAATTTCCTGTCATCTTACCTACAGAATCTACTCTGACGGAGCTCTTGATTCGATATTTTCATCACGTCACGTTGCACGGTGGTACTCAACTGACTCTTTCTACTAGCCGACAAATGTTCTGGATTATTCGAGGAAAAAGTGCAGTGAAAGTTATCATTAATAATTGGACCAGTTTCCAAAGATACAGAGCTACTCCACAGTATCAAATGATGGCAGCTCTACCGCAAGAACGGGTACTGCCTACGCGTCCATTTAAAAAAGCAGGTGTAGATTACGCAGGTCCATTCAAGTTGCTACCTACACGCATCCGTAGACAAATTCCCTACAAGGGTTATTTCATTATTTTCATTTGTCTTTGCACAAGAGCAATTCACCTTGAAGCTGTCTCCGATTACACTACAGAGTCGTATCTAGCCGCGTTCGACAGATCCATGGCAAGACGAGGACCTTGTGAGCTCCTCATGAGTGATCAAGGTCAGAATTTGGTAGGAGCAGATGCCGAACTTAAGAAAATGTTCACCAAAAATTTACCCTACTCCAATTTCATTTCCCAATCCCTTGGCAATTTGGGGACAGAGTGGCGTTTTAATCCACCATCCGCCCCACATTTTGGAGGAATTTGGGAAGCTGGGGTTAAGGCAGTGAAACATCACCTAAAGAGGGTAGTGGGAGAAACAATACTCACCTTTGAGGAATTCACAACAGTCCTCAATCAAGTGGAGGCATGCCTCAACTCTCGGCCTCTCATGCCCCTCAGCAATGACCCCTCTGATCTAGAGGCTCTCACACCTGCCCATTCCCTGATAGGAGAGCCATCCCTCCTTATAGTCAAGGACAGAGTTACCAATGACAAAGTGTCACCTCTACGACGCTGGAAAATCATCACACAAATGGTCCAACAACTTTGGTAACGTTGGTTGCACCAGTATCTCCATACGCTCCATCAACGAAATAAGTGGACCTCATCACAACCTAACTTTGCTGAAGGTGACCTGGTTTTAGTGAGAAACGTAATAACGCCGCCATCCAGATGGCCACTGGGCCGAATCATCAAGACGCTCCCTGGAAAAGATGGGATTGTTCGAGTCGTGCAGGTGCGCACAGCTACCACCATCCTGGATCGACCAATTGTGAAGTTGGTGAAATTATTTCGCCCACAAAGTGAAGATGAAGAGTTATCTGTGCAGTGTTGCTCAGAATCTATGAATTTTTCATTTTGTTCTTGAAATCAGTAAACAGTTTGGATTATTCCCTCCAGATGAAATTGAATAATGACTCTATACCTTTCACTACAAGTGAACCCTTAATTTTCCACACTTTTATGTAATCATTTGTTCATTGCAATGAAATTTATTACTTTTTTTTCTCGAGGTGGGAGGATGTTTATGTAGCACCGATCAAACAATGTCCGCGACGGCACACATACATTCACGCACACATTAGCTAAGCCGTTAAGTGGTATTAAACGCTCAACCGGCAGTAGAACCGACTGCAGTATATATATATATATATATATATATATATATATATATATAGACATTCAGACGCTCGGCTATAGGCCTCCCGCTCTGCTCCGGTTCAGTCAGTCTTCATGTTGATCGCGCACACGCCGCACACTCTCCACCACCTCGAGTCATGTACTCTTCTGGCTCAATATAGTTCTGTACAAATAGTTGAGAAATTAACTCTCCTCTATTCATTTCGCAAAAAACCTCATCACCGGAAAAAACAATAGATATTATATTAATTCCAAGTTCTCCTTATTTTGTTTGTTCCTCCGATTATATTGATAGTTCGAACATCCTTCGCTCTGCTACACTTATTCTCCAGAATTCTTGGTTCTTTGCAGAAATCCAACAAGATTTTTCCCAACTGTTTTCACATTCCATATATACTAATACAAACGTATAACATGGAAAAATCATCAATTTCGTCAACCCTACCTTCCATGCATTCCCCTCACTGCTAATACTACTACTACTATTACTACTCACTTTCCACACACGCACACACTGACACACTCGCGCACTCACTCAATCACTCACTCACACTCACACATATTCACACACGTGCTCACTCTCTCACTCAACTACCTACAAATATATATGAGTAGTTCCGTTCAATTCTATGGTACGAAATATGAACTCTCCACTACCTATGGGGCCCCAGGAAAATTTTCCAGGTACCTCCAACGTACATAAATTTGTTCTTCTGAATAATTTTCAACAAGAAAGTTAGGGATTTTTTTCAATGAACTGAATTTTTTTCAAATTCGTTCGAAGATACAGAGATGCGGTTTGCGGCATTCAGAAGGTCTTTAAAAAAGCTATCGCAATCGGTCTTGTGAACTTCATTTTGATGTCTTGGGTGGTTTTATCGGGCAAAAGAGTGAAAAACATAGAAGATTGAATTTCTCGAAAACCCAATTTCTTACAACTTCGGCAATTTGATAATTCAAGTAAAATGTTGTGTTCTTTCAGAAAAGAATAGTCGTGAATTCCTTCTTTGCATTCTAATGCCCATTCTTGCCAATCTATCACAAATCCATTTTCCTGGCCTTTGAAAATCGTCTGTTCTCTGCGCATGCGCATGAATTTGGATCATCGAACCCAATTCCATTGGCAAGCCAGAAAATTTCCTCCAAAATGACCAGCTGCCGAAGTCGATTCCGTGTATTTGAACCGTATCTACAACGTATGAAAGATGAACCCCCAGCTCGAGTGCGACACGTCGATGGACGCCATCGAACGGGGCGGGCGTGGATTTTCCTTACTGCTATCTCCAGTACCTCCGACCCACCTCTGAGGAACCATCAAGATTCGGTGGTCTTTCAAACGTTGCAACTCTGGCTTGAATGCATGGACTTGACTTCGGCAGGTGGTTATTTTGAAGGGAATTTCCTTGGCTTTCCAATGTAATTAGTTAAAGAATCCGAATCCCTCCGCATGCGCAGAAAACAGACGGTATTCAGAGGCTTGGAAAACGGATTTGCGGTAATAAGCAGAAATAGGCATGAGGACGCAAAGAAGGGATCTAGGACTATCTTTTTCTGAAAGAACACAACATTTCACATGAAATATCAAAGAACCCCGCACAAAACCAATGGGAAGTGGCTTAAGGCCAATTTTGATGGAACTTGGCAGTGTTGTAGATCATTCTATGCTGATCAACTTTGTCAATGGGCACGAAGAGCGCCTATGGCTCAATTTTGAGATATTTTAATGGAAAGTACGCAATTAGTTGAGGTTACGTGTGAGCTTTGTTGTCACTTATTATTGATTTTTCTTCACAAAAGGCTATTCACATCCCTCGAACGTATTCGAGTTCTTATATTAGCCAGTAAAGTTCAGTCAGGGCAGAGAATCCGACGAATTACTTGGTTCATATTGAAATCATGATGAACTGATTACGTTTTTCGAAATATCTTCATCTCCTCTTAGAAATATTCCTTTACTTAATTGCATGACCCTGTGTTGGGCACATCTCAAACAGATACGAGCCATATGTAAATGGTCAGTAGCTACTGTAATTGCGTACAACATTACTGATTATAAGCCTTGTGATAAGTAGTACATGTATCTCGAAAGCGTGGGTGGAGGAAGCTGGGGATGGCTTCATCGTGAGAAATCTGTTTCACGAAGCATAGTGCTGGGCATCTTTCTACTCGGGGGTTTCGAGGTCGCTGAGCTCGAATATGTTATCGTCCAGCCTCTATCTCAAGATGCGGAGGCTGCGTGGGCGGACCATGCGGGGGAGGGGGCCGCGATATGAAATATTCACTGCTGCTCCCGTCCCCCGCATGGTCCGCCCACTCAGCCTCCGCATCACGGGATAGAGGCTGGACGATAACATATTCGAGCTCACTGACCTCAAAAACCCCCGAATAGACGATCCCCCGTGCAGCGATATCGATTTTTCACTGCAGCCTTCCTCCCCCGTAGGGTCCGCCCACGCAGCCTCCGCATCACGAGATAGAGGCTGGACGATAACATATTCGAGCTCAGCGATCTCAAAAACCCCCGGATAGACTATCCCCCGTGCAGCGATATCGATTTTTCACTGCAGCCCCACTCCCCCGCATGGTCCGCCCACGCAGCCTCCGCATCACGAGATAGAGGCTGGACGATAACATATCCGAGCTCAGCGACCTCGAAAACCCCCGAGTAGAGGGATGTCCAGCATTATGCTCCGTGAAACAGATTTTTTACGATAAAGCCATCCCCAGCTTCCTTCACCCACGCTTTTGAGATACATGTACTAACCATCACAAGGCTTATAATCAGTAATGTTGTACGCAGTTACAGTAGCTACTGACCATTTACATATGGCTCGTATCTGTTTGAGATGTGCCCAACACAGGGTCATGCAATCAAGAAACGGAACATTTCTAAGAGGAGATGAAGATACTTCAAAAACTGTAATCAGTTCTCCATGATTTCAATATGAACCAAGTAACTCGTCGGATTCTCTGCCCTGACTGAACTTTACTGGCTAATATAAGAGCTCGAATACGTTCGAGGAATGTGAATAGCCTTTTGTGGAAAAAAGTCAATAATAAGTGACAACAAAGCTTACACGTAACCTCAGCTAATTGCGTACTTTCCATCAAAATATCTCAAAAATAAGCTATAGGCGCTCTTCGTGCCCGTTGACAAAGTTGATCAGCATAAAATGATCTACAACCCTGCCAAGTTCCATCAAAATTGGCCTTAAGCCACTTCTCATTGGTTTTGTGCGGGGTCCTTTCCAAGGCTTTAAATGATTGGGTTCTCGAGAAATTTAATCTTCTATGTTTTTCACTCTTTTGCCGGATAAAACCAACCAAGACATCAGAATCAACTTCACAAGCCCGATCTCAATAGGTTTCTTGAAGACCTCCTGAATGCCGCCAACCAAATCTCTAAATCTTTGAACGAATTCGAGGAAAATTCATTTCATCGAAAAAAATACCCTGACTTTCTTGTTGAAAATAATTCGGGAGAACAAAGTAATGTACGTTGAAGGTACCTGGGAAATTTTTTCGGGGCCTCAAAGGTGGTGAAAAGTTCATATTTTGAACCATGGAATCAAATAATAGAGTCAAGAAAGAAATTTAGGACATGACCCTTTCCCGTAGGTCTGTTTCGCGCGGAACTACTCATATTTGCCACACATCCAACTACTCTTGGTGTGTTGCGTGTGTATGGGTGTGTGTCTTCAGTAAAAAATTATTGAAGTAGTGGGACTAGCAGTGACAGAGTTGCATGAAAGGAAAGGGTGATAAAATTTATGATTTTTCCATGTTATATGTACAGTGAATCCTGTCAAATTGGGCACCTCCGTAACTTGGGCACCTGCCGATATTGGGCGCTTTCCTGTGGAACCGGGGGAATATCATTGCGTCTTATGGGAGATTTGCTCCACATATTGGGCACCTTCGTAAATTGGGCACCTCTCTAATTTGGGCAACTTTTGCTCCACCTGTTGTATGTAACTGCATGTTAAATCATCTTCATAAATTGGGCAACCATTATTTCGGTAGCTCTTTATCAAAGTTTCACGGGGCCATCGTGGTTCGGTATCTTCATCTATTATCGCTGACTCCAAGATATAGAGTCTCACTTAGCCGAGGATAGTTTGGCATGATTGAGATCGATGTTATCGGTCGATAACAATATCATCACTGAAAGGCGCTCACGTCGATCTTCGAGTAGAGTGCAGCTGACCGAGCTATGGACGTTTTTAATGTGGACTCTAAACGTTGAAAGTGATTGTAAATTGTTGTTTACTTTTTGTGTCTTTATTCCATGCCACTCCAAAGGAAATATCACGGTAAATGGAAGATTTTGAGTGAGTCCACTGAATATGGAATTTTATTGAGATTCCTTGAGTCGATATCATCTAATGCTTCGATCGAAGTGTTCGGAGAATATGAAAAATGTGTTGAGTCATCACATTCTCACGATTTCATATTGCGTGTGTCTAAGATGGCAGAGAAACGGAAACGGAATAATGAGTTGACTACAGACTAGAAGAAGAAAATACAAAGACCCGGCTACAGTCGAAGAAATCTTAGATTCAATCCTTCAAGGGAAGACTGTGTCTGGAAATGAAGACAACTCTGAGGATGGAACGTCCATAAAAAATGTGTCACCACCAACACTAGATGAGGCCATTGAGCTTATATCGCGATTGTTTGCATACTTTTCCTCGCACGAAAAATCATGGATGGTTGCAAGTTTGTTGAAGATGCAAGGTGCAAATGAGAATGAGATCCTCAAACAATCCTTAAAATTCAAACAAGCCAAGATCTCAGACTTCCTCACTCAGCAAATAGATCGAGCAAAAAATTGAAGAACTCCCATCATTGAGCTTATGTATTGTGCAACTTGAATGCATCATAAAAAAATATTTTTATTGACTTTTCTTTCATCGGAATTTGTGTTGATTTGAGGATTCAATGAAATCGTATCGGAGATTGGAGAATTTTGAGGTATTTTATCAATTAGCTGAGTATTTTACGAATAATCTGACTTGGGAGGAATAATTCCATTAGAATAAACCCATACATCTACCCGTAAAGACTCGTGCACATATTTCTGGCCACGGAAGTATCGTTCAAGTTTCCGAGGAAAAAAATTTTCCCACAAAATAATGCCTTTCTCTGTATATTGGGCACCTGCTTATATTGGGCGCATTCCTTCGGAACCGAAGAAGCCCAATATAGACAGGATCCACTGACTGATAAGCTCAGTGCCTAAAAATTTGGTTAAAGGGGACTGATGATGTGATTTTGTAATACCAAGTTCTTGAAGAATGGACCAGTAAGCTGACCTGTCCGTGGCTCCCTTGAGAGCTTGCAGGCAATACTCGTTCCTTTTTGCATTTATTTCTCTTTTCAGTTCAGATCGTTTGGTTCTATACTGGCGCATGAGTTCTACGTTATTTGTTCGTTCTGCTTTGGCATACATCTTGTCACGTTGTTTACATTTTTCACGAAGTTCAACAGTCATCCACGGGTATCGCTGGGATTTCATAGTGCGAGTTTTGAAAGGTGCTTGATCGTCGAGTAATGCAATAGCCAAACGGCGAAATTTACCAATGGATTCGTTCACATCATCACTTTCCAGTATTTTGCAATCAGTAATAGCCGTTTCAGGTTTCTGGGAGAATATAACTGGGTCAAATCTAACAAAGTTCCCTGAGGTAATTCTCAGTTTTCCCTTCTTCAAGCATGACGATTTGTATTCAATGATGAGGAAATCGTGACCATGAATATAGGGCGTTATGGATTCAGAAAAGCTGACAACCTTACTATTAGAATCTACAAGTGAAACATCAATCCAGGACTCAGAATTATTAAGATGGTGCGTTGGACCAAACGGAACACAGTAGAGTGAGTGTTCATTGATCAGATCACGTAGATGCGAACCATAATAACGGGCTGATGACAAATCAGAGATCAGATCTCCGGCAAGAACAACATTTCTATGAACGTGAGTGACTTTAAGTAATTTAACGAAAGAATTTGTCGAAACATGTCCGTTTGGTCTATAATACAACGATCCCACCAAGATTTTCTCATTCTCCGGCGTTTTCACTTCAAGTCGAATATATTCAATATCATCAATATGTTTAATTTGAGGGGCGTCGATGACTTCGAAAGTGAGGTCCTTTTGCACATAACAAGCTCCCCCCCTCCTTGCATATATTCGCGTTTGCCGGTAGTAGATTTGAGACCGCGATCATTACGAACAATTGAAAAGTTTGGAACAACAACCATTGAATCCGGACAGTTTGGTGTTAACCACGTTTCACAGACACATAAGATATCAATCTCATTTTTTTCAATAAATAGGGGAACTTCATTTCAATTTCGATTTGAGGAAGTGGCATTCAATTCCGCGATTCGGAGAGATGTGCGCAATGTTCATGCGGTTCGAACAATTCCTCTTTCGGTGGTAGTCAGGTGATTAAATCTAGATCAGATTCCGTAAGGATCGAAATCGGAAGAGAGAGAGAGAGAGAGAGAGAGAGAGAGAGAGAGAGAGAGAATCCAAGGAAGAAGAGGATTCTGTGCCATAATTGCATTGGACATAAAGAACGCGTTCAACTGCGCGAGCTGGGAGCGAGTCTATCAATCCCAAGCAGTTAAAGTGCTGCCCTATCTACGAGCCGTCACGAGTGACTATCTGCGGAACAGGACCCTCGTGTACGACACCGACGAGGAACAAGAGATCCGGGAACAATCCGCCGGGATTGGACAGGGATCGGTTTCCGGGCCATTCAACTGGAACACTTAGTACGACAGTTTACTGTCTATCGAACTGCCAGAAGGAGTGATAATCGTGGCTTTTGCGGAAGACGCGGGACTCATAGGCTGGGCCGACAACGAGGAACTCTTGAGCAGACGCGCAAACGAGGCGCTGGCCCGAGTCTACGAGTGGATGATCAGCAGGCTCCTGGAGCTTGCTAACAAGAAGTGCGAAACAATCGTGGTCACAAGACGCAGGAAGTTTGACTTGCCCCACTTTTACATCAACGAGCAAGAGATCCCACGCAAGACAGAGCTGAAATACCTCGGCGTATGGCTTGACGACGAGTGGTCGTTCAAGGAGTACATTCAGGAGGCCGCCCAGAAAGCGAGCAGGGTCAGTGCGGCGCTTCAGCGGCTGATGCCGAAAATCGGAGGACCGAAACAGAAGAGGCATAAGCTGCTCAACACCGTGAGCGCTTCCATCATGCTCTACGGTGCACCAGTGTGGGGGTGGGGGAAGAGAGTAGAGAAGGCCGTCATCGAGAAGAGGGTGGGGCCTGTCCACCGGAGAGCGGCTCTGAGGAGCATTCGTGCCTACCGCACCAAATCAAGAGGTGCAGCTTGCGTGTTGGCGGGGATGCCATCCATTCACTTGCTCGTCGCGGAGCGAGTAAGGATCTGGGACCGGCAAAAAGTGGTCGGAGCCGAACGAGTGCTTACCCCAACGATAAAGGAGATCATCCGCGACAACGAGAAGGAAACCAACCTTAAGCAGTGGCAAACTGAGTGGGATTCGCCATTTGCAGATGGCAGATGGACGCATCGGCTGATCAGCGATATAGGCAAGTAGGCGGAACGCACCCACGGAGAGATAGATTACTGGACAACGCAAGCACTCAGTGACCACGGTTGCTTTGGTGCCTATCTGACCCCGTTCAAGAAGAGGAAAACCCCTGCAGGTCAGTCATGCGGGGACAACTGGGATGAAGCCAAACACGCCCTGTTCACGTGCAACGACACCCGAAGAGAGCGCGCCGAGTTGAATGAATGGCTTGGTCCCTGAGAATCTCGCCCCGTACTTGCTCCGCAACCAGGAGACATGGGATAGAGTCACCGGATACATCAAGCTTGTGATGACCCGTAAGGAGGAGGAAGAGAGGGGAGTGAGGCGCCTCGAAGCAGGCGAATCACAGTGAGTCTGCAAATTCAAACAGAAGAGGTCCAAATGGTTCCAGGAGGAACATGATGCACTGGAGAGGGAAGGAAGAAGAGAGAAGATCGAAGATTGGAGATTGGAGAAAGAAGAGAGAAGAAAGAAGAATGAAGGGATGGAAGAAGATCGAAGAAAGAGAAACAACACGTACGAGTCGTGAGAAGAGAGACGCTTAATCTTGAGCGCGAGACGCCGCCGGCCCTCAAGTAATGCTCACGTGGTGCCGGGGCCGGATTGGTAAGTTGGTGAATCTCTTTCTTGTCCAATGGCCGGCGCCAACGGAGAAGGAAGAGAGGGCTTACCCGGTTCGGATGGCCGTATCGATGCGGAATCCAGTCCGGGAGTGTTGGGGAGAAGCTGGCCAGCCGTGTTTGGCTGATCGGTGCCTCTCCTTCGTACGTCGCAGCGTATTCACCCTACAACCACCTTAAAGAAAAGAGAGAGAAAGAGAGAGAGAGAGAGAGAGAGAGAGAGAGAATGATGAATAAATGGATGATAACCTTGATTCGCCCAAGGGCAAAATACAGAAATAGAGTAGCATATGGAACATATGTCACTGTTACATAATGAATACATTGAATTTATGCAAAGTTATCATTTTGGTCAAGGCTATTGGAATTATTACAGAAAGTGACTATGAGGCATCGTGAGATGTATAAGAATCATGGAAAAAAAGGAAGGAAAAGTCATATTTTCATATCCATATATGCGCAAATCTCACGAAGAATGCGCTCAGCCGAACAGGCCTATTTTAACGTCATCAAAAGAACAGTCGCGTTCTTTCCGCCGCTCGCATTAGATCATTTCGAGGATCCACTCATATTCAACAGTTCTGCATCATTCAGAAGTCCATTACTTGCTATCGAAAAGTACTGGGAGACGCTTCTTCGTGACAAAATCGCCATCTCCGACCGAACAGGGCCATAATTTTCTCACGCCTTAGCTCGCCACAGGCGGGGCGGTTCACCGATCGGTTTGAATATTGGATATGTGATGGATTATAATATATAAAGACATATAAATTTCGCCCGAGGCTGTGCCTATCAATGCGTCAGAGTGGCGATGATTTGTTGGAGCGAACTCCGATTTTACATTTTCCTCTGTACCGCTCTTCTAATGGATGCAGCACTCGGGGCGGTGAATATTTCGTATCTGTAGGAACGACATCTCATTCTACATTCAAAACTCTACAAATCCAGCCCAAGAACGATAGTGAGCTCAATTCCGTACGACGATGCGGCTTAAAATGAGGAAAGTTATTCTTGCGTAAATGGGGTCAAAAAAATCGTGTTTCGTGTAGCACAAAAAAATTCCGATCCCGTTGGGATTGAAACCACGTGTAAACTAATATTTGTACCTCAAAAAATGACTATGACAATCGCCCCTACTACAGCCTCGTCTCGGTCGTGATGCGAGGCTTAAGAGTATCAACAAATGACGAAAATGAGCGTTTTGGCGGCTGAGGCACATCTTCATTTTGTACCAAAGACCTTCAGAAGACACTGTAAACTACTCAACTCATCTCCTTTCCTCTATTCCAACACCGAAGATGCCATGTATTCACATACACATGAGCCAATTAGAATTACGGAAATACGAGGGTCCCATCCAAATACATGGGAATATCTTCTACTCTCTCATAAATCCACGGCGGAGCTCCGAAATGATTTACGCAAGTATTTCATTATCATTTGAGCATTACTTGGACCAAACAAAAGTTCATGGGAGGTGTGCTGCCATTCTGGAAATTCTCGAAATTTCACAGTCGAAATCGCATAGTTCCTGAGATTTGCCCATATCAGTCTCCACAAGGGAGATTAGGGAGAAAGAAACATGTTCACGTTTAAGAAGACATATGAAAGAGACATGGGCCGACAATAATATCACAGGAATCTCAGTTCAGTAGCGAGGAAGCCACGCATGACTCTCCTGGAGTAAAAAACATCAATTGAAACGGGCTCATGCCTATCACAGTTGAGAGATTGAAATAATGCTTTTTCTCCACATCAATTCTCTGGGAAGACTGTGTAAACAGGGAGTCTTCTAAGAACTCCTCAAATAATGATATCTTCCCAAGCTGCCGAAAGTCCGAAGGGAGAAAGTTCTACGAATGAGCACATTGGAGCTGGGAAGATCTTCATCTATATTCAAGTCTCATGTTGGGAACTTTGAGTACCCGCTCTCCAAGATCACCCCGTGAAGGGCGTTCGGATTGGTACCTGGAAAAAAATCGCAGCTAGGTAGCCACGTTCTCCTGAGTGCATGATCTCATGCATCAAAAGAGCTACGAAGTACATTCTCTGAGAATCAGTACGTAACCGACCCAAACGTCTCCTGAACAAGGCGATGTGCTCGTTCCTCCTAAGATCGGAAATATATCTCGCACATGAATAGCTTAGGCTCTGTATCCGTTGCCGCTGTTCGTCCGTGGCGTCAAGGTACGTGACCGTGCAATAATCTAGGCGCGGTTGAACCAATCACTAGACAAAGCGAATTCGTGGAGGTCTGGTGATACATGCCCTCAAGAACCGCTGACCGTATAGGGCTCTGTTGACTCTCTTAGTTACTTGGTGAATGTGCGGTTTCCACGTCAATTCACTGTCAAGTGTGACACCAAGACTCACGACCGTAGCACTGAACGGGATAAACTTTCCCTCCTGTATCTCAACCCCTGGCAAGTCCATTCTCTCTAGATCTTTGATATTCCTCTCCGAACTCGAGTAGATTGCCTTGGTCTTGCCAGCGTTGAGGCACAGGCCGGAACTTCTGGCCCAATCGACAACTAGTCGTCCTATTTCTCCCAGCCGAGCAATACCTCCCCTGATCTTATTTTTCTTGATTTGGAGATAAATTTGGAGGTCATCCACATAAAGTAGATGATGTGCCGACTTCCCGTCTAGCAAGCCAGCGTCATACAAGCTGAAGAGGAGAGGCCCAAAGACGGACCCCTGTGGAACACCCAGATTTGTTTCGAGCCAATCAGATTTACCTCCTTTAGAAGTGATTTGTTCGGTGCGACCCTGTAAATATGATTCCATCCACACGAGTGCCAATCCTGAGAAGCCAAGATTTCGTAGGTTCCTCAACAGCTTGGATCGTGGGAGTGTCTCAAAAGCTTGACTAAAATCGAATAGTAGGGGCAGAATGATCTTTCCCCTGTCAATACCTACTCTGATGTCTTCGGTCAGTTTCATTGAAGCTGTCTGGATGCTATGGTGTTGTCTGAAACCAGTCCGGAAGTGATCAAGCAGCTTCCCAATTCCCAAATACTCCGTGATTTGATCATGTGCGATTTTTTTCAGAACTTTAGAGAGGAAGCACAGCAGCGCTATAAGATGGAAGCCCGAGACCATTCATGGAGATAAATCTCCTTTGATGCGATCAGCTACACTTGCTTCCAAGCCTCAGGAAGAATTCCATGTGCGAAAGGGGAGTTGGAAATATGTACGATGAGATCAGCAATAGCCGGAAGAGCTTCCGTGATCTAGCTTTGGGGTATCCCATCCACTCCACAGGCCTGTGAGCAGGAGAGTTTGATAGCAAGGACTTCATCGCTGGAATTCGTGGGCTCAAATCTCAACCCCTCCTCCGGTGCCGAGTCAATATCGTCCATTACTTTATTAATATTCCCGTGGGACAAAACTCCCGCAAAGTGTGCATCCAACTCATCCGGTGTGAAGCCATGAAGTTCCTTCTCTTCGCTCTTAGGCAAGAGGCCGAGATTGCGCATCTCCTTTCAAATGTTCTCCTCCTGATCGAGAGCATCTGACAAATGGGTTTGAATGGAGGAGTTATGCTATTGTTCAATGCGCAAGTTAACCTCTTCGCTGAGCCGGAAGTATTCATTCTGAAGCTCAGGACACATGCGCTGGTTACGTTGAATCCGTTCCCAGCGCCTGCGCACCGCGTCTCGCTTGATAATGAGTACCCTCAGCTCAGGACCAATCCAAGGAGCGTCATTTTCAAGCGGATTAATAGTTTCTTCGGGTGCTAATTTATCAATAACGGTCTGTAAATTTTTATTCAAGCAGTGAATTGCATCTTCCAAACTCGTTCCAGCATTTGCGAGAGCTGTCCAGTCACAGCGAAGCAATCGGTCATTTAATATCTCCGGAGTGATGTCACGAAAATCCCTGTAGATGAAGGAATTTTTTGGTGGGATGGGAGTAAAGTCGTTGATGGTGACGTTGATGAACGAGTGCCTGCCGAAACTGGTCAGGACTCTCTTTTGAAAGTCAGTAATGATGTCATTGTCATCGTAAATGTGATCAATCTATGTATGAGATGTATTGGGGGTGAGTTGGTGAGTCGGGCCATGCTACACTATCTGCAAGGCAAGTTCTCCTGTCAGTGCAGTCAGTGTCTTAGTGTCAGGGTGAGCAGTGTCGAACAAATCCGCGTTCAGATCCCCCATTATGATTTTATGACTGTAATCTCCACACAGCCGGCGTTAGGAGCCAAACAGCCCATCATCCTTCTGCTTGGCAATTTTTGGGGGTCTTTAGATTACCACGACCAATATTCAATGTGAGTTGCCTTGCTGTACGGTGCAGAAGAGGAATTCAGGAACGCCAGGTTCCCCTGGCCCAAGAGTATTCGACGAGATCATCTTCTCATCTTTGAAGTTATTGCGCACATATGAAGCAATCCCTCCACCTTCTCTGTTACGATCCTGTCGCAACGATGAAAAACCCGGAATCCGGACGAGACTGTCATCCACATACTCATCTAGCTTCAACTCAGCCAACCCAAATAGATGGTAGGAGGGATCGTTAGCAACGAGCAAGCGTGGATGATCAATCTCTTCTGTCAGGGAGTTAAGGTTGATGAATCCCGCTTTTGAAGAACCACCATTCCCTCGTCGCTCTCCACCAGTCCATATTCAGTCAAGGAGTTCTCGCTGGTTCTGCTGCCAAATTACCACTCTGATCATGTACGGAGGCGCATCTCTGGTTGTTGTTAGAGGACGCACCAGTCGGTTTTCGAAAATTTTGACAGGCCATTCGAATGAGCTGCAGATCCACGAGAGATTCAAACGTATGCGCTCGCTCACCATTTTTTTGCTCAACCCAGGAAAGTCCACCACTGTGCCAGACGTACTTGGCCAAACCTCGTGCAACGGACCTCAAGCGTATATATTCGTTGTATTATTCACGGGGGAGCATTTCGTTTACGTAGATCTTACGATCTGGCACATGAGCTTCCATATCGGGGTCAAGCAAATCAGTCTGGATGTTACTCGCCGTAAGATAATCATGGGTGATTGAGCGTTGGCCTGAACAACCTCCTTAACTGAACGACTGCTGGAGAGTTGGAACACGCATGATGGTGGTGTGAATGAATCGGCAGCCGGGGTATGGAAAGACGGATCGGATTCACTATCACGCGTTGATCTTCGACCACACGCATACCCTGGTGGCAGGACAGAAACATCAGCGATGTCTTTTCGCTCCAGTTGTAGGAAGATGGTCTCGAGCACTGTGGGCGAGATATTACGTATCCCTGTCAGCGAGGCCACGGAGTTTTGTTCCAAAGCACAATTAATTATCAGTTCACAGGGCTCAACACTGTCACCGCTGAGTCACCGCCCCTTCTTCCTCGCCTGTGGCTGGGAGGATTTGCCTACTAAGGGCGGAACAATGGAGCGATAAGATTGATGTGTCAATTTGGCATCACTCTCCTCATCAATGATGATCCAATTGTTTTGTAGAGTACTCTGGATGTCTGTTAATGAATCGTTCAGACTGGAAAGCTGGCTTTTCATACTGAAATCTTGCTCCAGAAGAAGCTGACGATCTGAGAATAGCTCCTTCAGCTTGAAGTTCTGCTCCTCAATGAGGTGCTCGAGAAATGACATGCGTGCCACCAGTCGGTCATCCACCTGCTTCACTGCTGGTGTGGGAGATGGAGACATAAAAGCAGCACCATGATGGCTCACGAGAGTCTTCATCTCATCAAATTGATCTGGAGCATTTCTTGCTGTCAATAAAAAATGTCCAGAGTAGTCTGCGCTATCGGCGGCCACGTGGTGTCAGGAGAAGTTGACTGCGTCGATGTTGGTGACGTTGTTATTGCTGCTGAGTTGCTTTGTCACGCCTCAGCACTATGCTCTGCAGATGTGGCGAGAGCGATGATTGAGAGGTGGAGTTGGTCCGCGTGTCATCCTGCCCATTTTGAATATCCGTGGGCTTGAGTGTGCTCGTCTGGCGAGTGGGGACGCTGCGGAACTCAGTCGAAGTAGCAGTTGGCAGTCTATGCCCTGCAAGCGTGAACTGCGGACTCTCGGACGTAGGGGTGCCGTTGTTGGTGGGGAGCTCTGGGCTACGGCCGGTGGTGGTGAACGGCGGTGCGAGGGGCGATTTCACTGTCGACTCACGTGAGCTTAGCTGTGTGTGTATGTGTGTCAAGCTGATCATTCACACGACTTTTAACCTCCTCTCTCTCTCTCTCCGGATGGCTGAATGCTCAACCGAGTAGTCAAAGTTGTCTGCTTAGACGCACTTGAGGATGATTTTACACTCGGAGTTCTGCTGACCTGCAGTTATCATTTGCATCATGGAGCAAAGGAGATATGGTGTGATCACGCGCAGCGTGAAACTTTCGACCAATCAGATTTTGCCCCTGGCGAGCTGCCATATTGGCTCTCCAGCCAATGAGAGCGACAGAGGGAATTATTGTTCATTTGAAATCGACCTAGTGGTCAGGTAGACCGTGGTGTAAACAGAGATATCGGATTGATCTGGCAAGCCTTTCTTTCATATATTCATAACTGGGTAATATTCGAATAAGTGTTCTCAAGTCCTGATGAAAGAAGAGATCCCTACTTAACGCAACTCGCAAAACGAAATTTAATGAGGGCCCTCACACGATAGTACTAGTTCTACAACGACTGCATCAAGATGAAGTCATATCATGATATTGTGCTGAGGGCCTTATCACTAACTTTGGTTAGAAATGACTTGTCCACACACGAACTGAAGATAGTGATAACTGGTGTATGGGAGCAGAATGATTTGAGCCAATGTCTGATCACGAATGGCATACACTACGAACTTAACTTCATAATTTGAGTTCGGGCAAACTCAAAGATGATAATCACTTTCTTTGAGTTTGCTTACATGATGACGACAAAACTCAACCCATTTCTTTCCTATATGTGCATCATCTGGGATATGAACAGAGCTGAGTTTCGCATTCTTGTTTGTACTTCACCTCCAATTATGATAAGAATACACGTTACAGAGAGGCATTTCTTTGGTATCGACATTAAAAGCAATAGTGATTCTCCCGATGGCGAGAAACAACACGTGTGAGGTGTGACTCCGGCCATACGCGACGCGCCGTCTTCTGCTTCTGTCGACAGTCAAAATGGCTGCCACCAGGGGTTGCGTAAACCGAGTCGAAAACGCGTTCACGAATTGAACACACCATATCTCCTTTGCACCATGATTCACATGTAACTGCTCCTTGGAATGATCTGGAGCACTTGACATGTGCTGATCTTTTGCAGATGCCACATTCTCTGCTGCCCGCGCGTAAGCTATTGTGACAGACACAGCAGGTGTTGTCGCTCATCATGCACGGTGCTGCAGCAGACAGCAGGCAAGCAAGGCAGACGACCTCCGCGCGTGCCCACAAGACTCACTTTGGGCGCCAAGCACTGCTGATCCGATGTTGTAGTTGCAGATGCAGAATCGGAATCATTCCTCTGATGCTCGAGCAGGAGCCATGCAGTGATGCTTCAGAGGTTTGAGCCTGCAGGAGGAATCCCAACCTGCAAGAAAGTGCCACTCGGGACGACATTTCGATGTTCTAAAATACATTCTAACACAGTGATGTTAGATGCGTGTTGATATACTCACTACCAGAGATAGAGAGAGAGAGAGATTGATTGATTGATCGATTGATCGATTGGTTGATTGAAGACTTCATTGGGGCTATGGGGTGGAATCCTATATAGCTCTGAAACGATACACACAGATATAGATTACAGCATGATCAAATGAATAATTTTGAGTGATAAGTTCAAGTCGTACAGAGATAATTCAATATGCAGGAGGTTAATTACATGTGACAACTTCTTCAAGATTTTCTCACTGATCATATATGTAATGTATTGCAAATGTAAAATGCATACTCGACAGTTGCTTGAGTGAAGTATGATGAAGTGTATAGAAGCTTGCAGAATAGGAAACTGCATTTCCTCTTACGATGATAGAAAGATGATCAGCGCTCCTATTCTGTGTGCCTACTCATATTCATATTAAATAGGACATATGCGATAGTATATAAGACATGCTTCCAATGGTGGCACTTAGTGTTTACTGAGCCGCCGCTTGTAACAACATATTGAATAAACTACTGAACTTATTATAGAGAAATATTCACAAGTCTACATATATTACAATTGGCGACGAGGATGAAAGAATCAATCTGACGAAGATTGAAGAAGACATCCGACGAGGATAACACATTAATCTGACAAAGATAAGGGAAATCCGACGAGGAAACTTACAAGTACTCAGCGACGGGTAAACAATAAACGACGTCTGGAAAGGATGAAGAAATCTTCATGACTACAATCGACTTACCACCAGGTGACTTTCCAGATCTCACTGAAATATCGATACAGACACTACAAACGCTGGAATTGATTGATCTATTGAATGATAGGGTAATGATAGGGTTTCATACAGCTCTTACACTCTCTGTAGGATCTCGAGCGTTGGGTTACCTCTAACTTACAGATTGGATAGATGAGATCACTCATACCGTGGAAGCAAAAACGAAAACGAGCATTACTGTATTCGATTTCAAGTGTGATATACGCGAGTACGAATATTTGGCTGTACTTGATGACGCATCTATATGACAAGAAAGAATAAGTAGCAGTTCATACGCACAGCGTAAACAAAGTGTATATAGCTATACGAGCGAATCTCAAAGCACGTAGAGCTAGCAATGTATTATAATGCTCTTCGAGCGGCACGCTCTGGAACGAATACCAACAATGTTTTACTCACACATACACATTGTAGAATATTTCCTCTTGTACGTTGCATTAACGAGTTGCAACACGTCGATTTTTCGGATTTTCACTCAAGAAACAAGTATACACGAAGACAAATTCAGAATGCATGTGCCGCGTTAGTGGAAATTCCAAAATTCAAACTCTCACACTGTAGTTTGCTGAGCACGACAGCACTTTTGAAAAAAAATAGACTAACATACACACACACACACTAACACTGTAATCAATGATGCTGCCACCACTGGATGCTCAGTTAGCTGAGATAATGTTTATGCAGGAGGTTGAGCAGATTTAGATGTACAGTGGACAGCAGGTTTTCGACGATAAAGCAGTCAGCTGATCCATATTTCGAGCAAGCCAGGCTCCAAGATGTCTTGCCTCGTACATCTTGAGCGACGGCAAATAGTCGCAACTGTAGACTGCTGTGCTCTCTATGATACAAAACGCGCTACCAGTGGCACACTCGGCTGGTGGAGTTACGCGTAAAGCTACAAGCGATGGAAATACGCGCCAGGCGAAGATAGTTGGAGGAGAGGACCAACACAAAAGAGATGTAGATCTCGACCCGGACAGCAGGAAGAGGGAGGGTGTGGGCGATGGAGTAGAAGAGCGGACGCTGAAGCAATCCAAGCTCGCTTTCAAGAGCCGACGCGAGACGAATAGGGAGACTGCAGCAGCAACGAACGCGGCAGCAGAGAATCTCCTGAAGATAAATCCCTCAATCACGATCAAGCTCACGCAACCCAGCAACGGGGTTGATGACGCCGTCAACTTGAGCTCAGACTCGAGCAAGTCCGACACCACTATAGGGTCCCAGGGGAACGGAACAATCCTGACTTCTGGAATCGGTGCACTCGACAAGAGAGTACACGACGAAGAGTCTGATGGGATGGAGATTGACGCTATCCCCTCATCCGCACATGCGGCACGACAAAGGAGTGGGAACGAGGCGGGCGATCTCATGGCGAAATGGGGAGACCTGAAAACGTGCCGGGAAGAGACGGAGGAGAAGACAATTCTCCTCCTCGAGCACTTGAACTATGTTATAGGGATAGCCGAGTCCGTCTCCAGCAATCCAGAAGGGACCAAGGGCGACATCGAAGAGCTCAAAAAGATCGCCCCTGCGCTCGAAGGCCTACTCGCGTCAGACAAGGCAAAGCGGGCTGCTTTCGAGATAACGCTCCTCGAAACGGGAAAGACCCTGATAGCGAGGAAGAGTGCGCAGCCCCCGACCACAAAAAAAAACCGTCCGCGTCAGGTAGTGGCTTCCAGGAAAGGGGGGGAGGGAAACCGGAATCGCGACCGGGGCAACAGCGCGGTTCGAAGGGGAAGCGATACGGGGATCCACCGGGAGGTCTCAGAACACCGCGCTCGACATCAACGCCCAATCGGACCGAGCATAATGGGCCTTGGAAGGAAGTGGTGTCGAAGAAACAAGCGAAGAGGGCAAAGAAGAGCGGTAGATCGAATGATACCGCCGCAAAGAAGGCGAAGATGAAGCCGAGAAGAGCCAAGCCTGAAGTCATCCTCCTCACGGCTAATCAGGGAGGGCTCACCTATGCAGAAATGCTGCGAAGAATAAAGACGAATGCCGGCATTGAGGAGGTAGGCATGAAAGTCACGGGCTTCCGCAAGACAGAGGACGGCCAAGTCCTCATCGAATTGAGGAAGGGTACCGATGCCACAGCTGTGAAGATAGCACTGGCACCAGTGGTCGGTGAAAAAGGAGCTATCCATTGCCTCATGAGCACTTCTACTCTTGAGGTGCTCGGAATCGACTACGACATTGACAAGGACCAAGTACTCAAGGACCTCGCTAAGTACCTGCCAGAGAGTGAGAGAGGGAATATCGCAGTGAAGTCTCTCCGAATCAGTTATCGGGGAACCCAAACAGCGGTCGTCTCGATCCCAACAAGACTGGCCCACCACCTCCTGGACTGGAAGGAGCCCAAGGTTGGATGGGGCAGAGTCAGGATCCGCGGAAAAGGTGGCATTCCACGGTGTTACAACTGTCTTGAGTACGGCCACAAGGCCTCGGGCTGCAAGAAGGAGAAGACGGAGGACCGGAGACCAAAACTCTGCTTCCAGTGCGGCGAACCAAGACACCTCGCCGCAACCTGCAAAGGGAAGCCAAAGTGCTTGAGCTGTGAGGCAATCGGGTCCAAATCTGATCACAGATCTGGGGCGAGCAACTGCCCTGCCTACCAGAAGCGAAGGGCGCGTACAAACGGAGGAGAGTTCGGAATGGCTAATTTCATCCAAGCCAACCTTAGGAAGAGTGGGGACGCGAACGATCTCCTACGCGCTGTTGCCAAAGAAGACGGGATCGATGTTCTGATCATCTCCGAACCGCCTCGAAAGCGCAAATTCTCCCGATCCACATTCGATCACTGGGGTACCGCTGTAATCCAGATCATGAATCCTGCGATCCGTGAGACTGGACCAGCTGTTAGTCGCCGTGGTTTCGCTTGGAAGACCATAGGGGGCACGACAGTCTATAGCTGCTACTATTCGCCGTTGCTCAAGACGCACGAATTCGAAGACGAGCTTCACGACCTAGAAAAGGATGCCAGGCAATGGGGGGGGGGGGGGGTGGCCCAGTTATGATCGCGGGGGATTTCAACTCCAAGGAACCGACTTGGAGCGGGGGGACGCGCGATAGATAGAGGGTGATACTCGGTGATACCATGGAGGCATTAGAATTAGTGCTCCCGAACGAGACAGGGGTTTTCACATACTACTGGCACGACACTCGGTCCCGGGAGGGAGGTTCGTCATCGGTCCTAGATCTGACGTTCATGAGCCCGTCGCTCATGGGACGTATGACATCGTGGGAGGTCCTGGACACGGAAACACTGAATGACCATCGACGAATTCGGTTTCGGCTTAGAACTGACGAACAGGGACAGACGACACGCAGACCGCGACCGACGGGGTAGCAGGTACGCAAGCTGGACGAGGGAAAATTCCGGGGATCGATAGAAACAGCCGAAGATCTCCCGACGAACTCCACCGCGGACGAGGCTGTGGATATATGGTGACGACCACAATCACAAGAGCTTGTGACGCATCGATGTCTCGTAAGACAACGCCATGTTTCTGGAGGAAACCAGAGTACTGGATCACCGACGAGATAGAGGCTCTACAAAAAACGAGCAATATAAAAGGAGAACCGCGTGGCGATCAAGGAAGCTGAAACGACCATCGCTGGCGGAAGATGACAGGGCGTACAGAGAAGTAAAGAAAGCTCTTGTTCTAGCTATACAGAGAGGCAAAGAGAAGTGCTGGGTTGAATTATGGGACATGGTTAACGGAGACCCCTGGAGCACGCCATACCGCGTGGTCATGTCAGAGGTCCGAACCCGGAGGGGCAACCCAGTACCGACCGATGCAGCAACCTTGCGCAGCATCGTAAAAGACCTCTTTTCAGCAGGGGAACCCAGAGTGATATTCCCTCCGGAGAGCGAAGATCCCATCCCGCTCTCCACTATGCAAGAGCTACTCACAGAGTTCCCGGTCAAAAGTCCGAATCCATTTCTCCGAATGGACGAAACTCCGAATGACCAAAACTCCGAAGACCATTTCTCCGAACGGACAAGATCCGAAAAATATTAAAAAATTTTTAATTTATTATTCAACTTCAACTACTCATAAATGGATGAAACGACTCAGTATTAGCATTGAGAAGCAACATCTACCATAAAATAGATGAAATCAGTCGACAATCAATTACATTAATATTTTATCATTTCACATCATGATCACTAACCACTCGCATGACATATACGTTCAAAATATTGCACCAGTAATTATCAAGTATTGAAGTAGTACACATATCAAATTTACCATGTTCTACTGAAAGTGGGAGGTCAACGAAGGAGTAATAGCCAATATCTACAAAATCTCAATGTGATGTAATTGGAATGTTGTGATCCACAGCTCGCAAAAAGTCTAGAACTCTCCCATCCTGATTATAACTTATCCTAATCACCCGTAATGATTCGCGAATGGCGTTGAAGATCCAGCCATTTTATCTCAGGAGATTTTTCTCGGCACTGTTTCCGATCGAAAATACACGAATCCGCCCATCAAGAATTTCTTCGACACAATTTTCGGCTACATAGCAGATGCGAAACTGATTCGCGAGTACTATTGCGTGTATTGATCGCAGTCAGTCGATCGACCGAAGCCACGACGAAGTAAACAATAAACCACTCATTGTAGCGCATTTGAGTTGGGTGGGATCATATTCCGTAATTTCGCTTTACATAATCATTCGAATTGAGATTATTTCGATTTTTTGTCATTTGGAGTTTTGACCATTCAGACTTTTGGCCGTTCGGACTTTTGGCCAGTCGGAGTTTTGTCCATTCGCACTTTTTGTTTTCGGAAAAACGGCTTCGGAGAAATGGTCTTCGGAGTTTCGTCCATTCGGAGAAATGGATTCGGACTTTTGACCGGGAACCACTCACAGCGGCAAAAAGGCTGCCCAACGGCAAGGCCCCTGGCCTGGACGGCATTCCAAACGAGGCTCTGGAACTGGTCTTCAAATACAAGCCAGATTTACTCCTCGAACTCTTCAACATCTGTCTGAGCGCGGGAACTTTCCCGGACAAGTGAAAACGCCAGAAGCTGGCCCTGAAACCTAAGGGTCAAGGAGGTCAACGCCCTCTCAGCATGCTTGACTATATCGGGGAAATGTACGAGGGGATGGTGCTCAACAGGGTGGAGAAAGCCCACGAAGAAGGCGGTGGTCAATCACCAATGCAGTTCGGGTTCCGGAAGGGACGGAGCACTGTGCACGCGATCGAGGAGGTCTAAGAACGGGTTCAAGCGTCGGTAGGGAACCCATACCAAGGAACAAGAGGATTCTGTGCCATCATTGCGTTGGACATAAAGAATGCGTTCAACTGCGCGAGCTGGGAGCGAGTCTATCAATCCCAAGCAGGTAAAGTGCCCCCCTATCTTCTAGCCGTCACGAGTGACTACCTGCGGAACAGGACCCTCGTGTACGACACCGACGAGGGACGAGAGATTCGGGTACTGTCTGCCAGAATCGTAAAGGGATCGGTTTCCGGGCCGTTCAACTGGAACACCCGGTACGACAGCTTACTGTCTATCAAACTGCCAGAAGGAGTGATAATAGTGGCTTTCGCGGACGACGCGGGACTCATGAAATGGGCCGACAACGAGGATCTCTTGGGTAGACGCGCGAACGAAGCGCTGGCCCGAGTCTACGAGTGGATGATCAGCAGGCTTCTGTCAAGAAGCGCGAAGCAATCGTGGTCACAAGGCGTAGGAAGTTTGACTCACCCCGGTTTTATATCAACGGGCAAGAGATACCACGCAAGACAGAGCTGAAATATCTGGGTGTATGACTCGACGACAAGTGGTCGTTCAAGAAGCACATCCAGGAAGCCGCCCAGAAAGACGGCAGCAACGGTGCGGCGATTCAGTGGCTTATGCCGAATATCGGAGGTCCCAAGGAAAAGAGGCGCGCACTTCTCAACACCGTCACCACCTCCATCATACTGTACGGTGCACCCGTGTCGGGAAAGAGAGTAGAAAAGACCATCACCGAGGAGAGAATGGGGCCTGTCCACCGTAGATCGGCCCTGTGGAGCATCCGTGCCTACCGCACCGTGTCTGGAGATGCAGCTTACGTATTGGCGAGTACACCGCCCATCCACGTGCTCGTCGCGGAGCAAGTGAGGATCTGGGACCGCCAGAAGATGATCGGAGCCGAACGAGTACTCACTCCGACGATGAAGGAGATCATCCCCGACAACGAGAAGGAGACCACCCTTGAACAGTGGCGAACTGAGTGGGATTCACCATTTGCGAATGGTAGATGGACGCACCGGTTGATCCGTGATGTAGCCAAGTGGGCGGATTGCACCCATGGAGAGATGGACTACTGGACGACGCAGGCGTTCAGTGATCACGGTTGCTTCGGTGCCTACCTGACCCAGTTCAAGAAGAGGACATCCCAAGCATGTCAGTGATGCGGGGACAACTGGGACGACGCTGAACACGCCATGTTCACGTGCAACGACACCCGAAGCAAGCGCGCCGAGTTGGATGAATGGTTGGGTGCTTAACTAACACCTGAGAACCTCATCCCGTACTTGCTCCGCAACCAGGAGACATGGAATAGAGTCACCGGATACATCAAGTTGGCGATGACCCGTAAGGAGGAGGAAGAAAAGGAAGTGAGGCGCTTCAAAGCAGGCGAATCACAGTGAGTCTGCCGATCCAAACAGAAGAGGTCCAAATTATTCCAGGAGGAATATGATGAACTGAAGAGAGAAGAAAGAAGGAAGAAGAAAGGAGAAAGAAAAGAGAAGAAAGAAGAGAAGATCGAAGGAGAAAGAGTAGGAAAAGATCGAAGAAGGAGCAACAACACCTGCGAGTCGTGGGAAAAGAGAGTCACTCGATCCTGAGCGCGATACGCCTCCCACCCTGAAGTAATGCTAACGTGGTTGGTAGATTGGTTAGATAGTGGTTAGCTGCCCCCAGTTCTGCAGTGATGGCTTGCCAACACTGTAAGGCTGAGAGCAGAAGTTTTCAGCCCCCAGGGCACACGGGTGCTGGATTCATGCTCCTCCGGTTCACCGGGTGGGCAAAATGAAGGTGCTCATGGTCCGCCGGTGGGACATCCAATAGGGATGTCCTGTCATCAGATTTCTCCTTATACTCCATGAGAAAATACATGCTAACACGAGTATGGCTCAGGAAGTAGAAACGGATGAGTTCAGTATTTACATCAACATATCATATAAGTTTGAGGTGTGTCGCAACGATAAAAATTATAAATATTATAAATATCGCAAGCACATCGTAATCGACTAGAGACCTCATCAAATCGAGAATGTCAACACATTTAGGTATACCATTGTAAACAATATAATTGCACATACATTTAGACACTCGCCTATCAAGCAAGTCCCTATTTTTCACGAAAATACTCAAATAGGGCGGATTCAAAAGAGTCCAAGGATCCCAACATCCGAATACTTGGAGGGATCTTTTCTGAGGACAGTTTAGCCTGCACTGAGAAAGATCCTCCATAAGTAGTAGTGCGGGTATTTGAAATACGTAATTGCGATGACTGATTCCTAGCAGAACGACGGAAATCATTTTCTGTCGGGAAAAGATCCAAAAGATAATCAGGTTTTGATGTTGTGAAGATTTCAGACATCATAACACCAAGGAAGTATTGACGTCGCGACTTGACCGATATCCGACGTCATTTCTCATAGAAAGGCTCGAGAGCTGCGTCATGCCTTAAGGGAAAGATAAATCGTACGCACATGTATATCGTGGAAGTTAGCCGGGGTGAAGTAGATGGGGTAAATTATTTCCCCGCGCAGGATCTATCTGGGGCCTTGTCCACCGGGGGAGTCGATTTGTCAGCCTGCGAGCACATCCAATAGACCCCCCTGCGGTATTTTCTGTCAACTCCGAGCATGCGCAAGATGGGAGTCGCATGTTTTGTGGGTCATTGCTCGATTTTTTCGGGAATTCGAGGACATAGAGTGAGAATAGCACGTTTACAGGATTGTGTAAACACCTAGGATTGATCAAATGATGTTTAAACATCAAATGGACTCCTTTTTGCAGTATTCCTAGACACTTGGGTGTATGCGCGAGTAAGGATTTGCCCTTCTTCCGGCCCAAACGAAGGGTTTTCCGATGGTTCCATCACATTGTACGAATGTGAGAGTATCGTAAGGTCCTGTTCCCCGAGAAAACAATCAGAATAGTACATCTCGATACAAGGGCGTAAAACATTTTATTTTTATTTTTATTTATCGCGTCCGAGTGATGGGTTTCCGGACCGAGCCGCAGGCGAGGGTCGGAATCATCACGAGGATGCGAATGATAGGTCTTACGCCCATGTATCTAACTATACTTTTCGATGAACTGTGAGTAAAAGTCGACAAACTGTGCGCGAAGTGCACTTTTACGCTTAGTGTATCGAAAAGTATATTTATGACGTATAACTATGATTTCGGATAGTTTCCCCCCACCTCTGAGCGAGCGGGAGCCTGTGTTGAGCTTTTTCGTCCGTGAGGAGTTAGCCGGGGTAAATGACTCTCCCGCGCAGAATCTATCTGAGGCGTTGTCCACCGAGGAAACTGATTTGTCAGCCTGCGGGCACATCCAATAGACCCGTCTGCTGTATTTTCAGTCATCTCCGAGCATCCGCAAGATGGGAATCGCATGTTTCGTGGGTCATTGCACAATTTTCCGAAAATTCGAGGACATGGAGTGGGATTTATACCTTGACAGGATTGTGTAAACACCTAGAATCGATCGAATGATGTTTAAACATCAAATTATTACCCTTTCGCAGTATTTCTAGATCTTTGGGTGTATGCGCGAGAGAGGATTTGCCTACTTTTCGTCCTGACCGAAGAGTTTTCCGATGGTTTCATCACATCGTACGAATGTGAGACTATCGTGAGGTCCTGTCCACCCGAGAAAACAATCAGGAAGTATATTCATGACGTATGACTATGATTTCGGATGGTTTCCGGATGTTTTGATGTCACACTTATATACCCCTCATGCCAATTTTCGGCTTCAATATCATTGATGGATGAAAGAGGACGATTCAAGTTCAAAAAGTGTAATTCGAATTCCGCGCCGCGGCCGAAATAGTGGCGCTAATGTATAAGAGTGACATCGAGACAGAGACCTATCGAGCCCTGGATAGCTCAGCTGGTATAGTGTCTTTCCCGGTGAGAAGAAGGCCCCCAGGTCGATCCTGTGTCCAGGCATTTTTTTCACGATGTCTATTGGATGCATTTCTTCTTTGATCAACATCTTGACGATCAAACCCCGAACGATAATTTCTCATCAAACTGGCCTCAAATCCGAAGTCACCAATGGAGAAAAGAAAATTAGTCCTCCAATTGCCGATTTACGAATTTAATGTCATTGATTCATGAAAGAGGACGATTCAAGTTCAAAAAGTGTAATTAGATAGAGAATCGTATGACTTGGGTGAAATTGAGTCTCCTGGTTCTTGGCGGCAACAACCAAAGCTCTATTTAGGTGCAAATGATGGGTATTTGACACAACAATACTTTCAAACAACTCTAATCCTTGCAGAACTCATGGAACCAAGATTCAAATAAAGATTGTTCACTGACGCGTGATTAATGTAGGTGAAGAATCGTGTTGATACTTGGGGTATCGGCTCTCCTGGGCCTTCGCGGCAATGTATAGAGCTCTGCTTGGGCGCGAATGGTGGGTAATTGACACGACAATACACTTGAACAATTCTCTTGATTGCGGAACTAACGGAATCTAGATTCAAATGGAGATTGTTAGCCTACTGGTGATCAATGGAGGTGAAGAATCGTGATAAATCTTGGGGTTTCGGTCCTCCTGGGCCTTCGCGGCAATGTGTAGAGCTGTATTTGCGGGCAAATGACGATTAATTGACACGAAAATACACTTGAACAACTGTCATTATTGCAGACTTCACGAAATTCAGAATCAAATAGAGATTTTCGGCCTACTCGTGGTCGATATAGTGGAAGAATCGTGATGAATCTTGTGATGGAATTCGTTGATCACAATATCGGTCCTCCTGGACCTTGGCGACAATGTACAGAGCCCTGCGTGGGCGCAAATGGTAGGTAATTGACACCAAAATACACTCAAATGATCCCCTCTATTGTAGAACTAAGAGAATCTAGATTTAAATCGAGATTGTGAACCTACTTGTGATGCATGGAGGTGAAAAATCGTGATAAATCTTGGGGTTTCGGTTCTCCTGGGCCTTCGCGGCAATGTATAGAGCTCTATTTGGGCGCAAATGACGGATAATTGACACGAAGATATACTTGAACAACTGTCATTATTGCAGAACTCGTGAAACTCGGATTCAGATAGAGATTTTCGGCCTACTCGTGATCAATATAGTGAAAGAATCATGATCAATCTTGTGATGGAATTCGTTGATCACAATATCGGTCCCCCTGGGACTTTGCGGCAATGTACAGAGTTCCGCTTAGGCGCAAATGGTAGGTAGTTGACACGGCAATACACTCAAATGACATTTGTTATTGCAGAACTAGCGGCATCCAGATTCGAATCTCGATCTCGTGATGAATATAGGTAAAAAATTGCAGAGGCCCGGGTGGAATCGACTCTCCCAGTCCTTGGCGGCAATGTACAGAGCTCTGCGTGGGCGCAAATGGTAGGTGATTGCCACCACAATATACTCAATTGATTCCTTTTATTGCAGAACTAACAGAACCTAGATTTAAATCGAAATTGTTAACCTACTCGTGATCCATGTAGGTGAAGGATCGTGATAAATCTTGGGGTTTCGGTTCTCCTGGGCCTTCGCGGCAATGTATTGAGCTCTATTTGGGCGCAAATGACGATGAATTGATACGGAAATATACTTGAACAACTGTCATTATTGCAGAACTCACGAAACTCGGATTCAGATAGAGATTTTCGGCCTACTCGTGATCAATATAGTGAAAGAATAGTGATGAATCTTGTGATGGAATTCGTTGATCACAATATCGGTCCTCCTGCAACTTGGCGGCAATGTACAGAGTTCTGCTGAGACGCAAATTGGAGGTAATTGACACCGCAATACACTCGAATGACTTTGGTGATTGCAGAACTCGCGGAACCCAGATTCAAATCTCGATCTTGTGATGAATATAGGTGGAAAATTGTAGAGGCCCGGCTAAAATCGAGTCTCCTAGTCGTTGGCGGCAATGTACAGAGCTCTGCTTGGGCGCAAATTGTAGGTAATTGACACCACAATACACTCAAATGACTTGCATCATTGCAGAACTCGCAAAACCCTGATTCGAATGATGATTTTTGGCTCAGTCTTGACTAGGTAGGTAAAATGTGGTTTGAATCTGTATGTACCGCTGGGAATAATTTCACAAAAATCTGAAAATTTTTAAAAACACATTTTTTGACGTAAAATTTACCGTTCTTTCGATTGACGTGGCCAGATTTTTCGTGAGTGTCCAAAAACCTCCCCAAAATCCCCCAAAACCCCCCAAAACCCCAAAAACGACCAAAAACCCCCCAAAATGTGAACTTTCTGGAATACTGGCGATGGTTTTCGATTTGTCGGTTGAAGATCTACAATTTTGGTTATCTTCACTTTTAGCTCAAAATGCATCCCCTTCGAGTAAAACCACTTTTTGGTCGGCTTTTTACACATTTTTTCGTTCTGGAGGATGCCACCCTCACAGACCACTCTGAGCCATGTCGAGGGAAAGAGATTCAGAAACTAGACGTAAAAAGCTACAAAATGCCTTGTTGCAGATTCCAAAAACCGCCCGTTTTCACGGGGCAATTAATATTGTCCCGTGGCCGTTTTTTTTAATAGTGTGCGCCGGTCCTGAAGGAATGCTCACGCGGTGCCGGGGCCGGATTGATGAGTTGGTGGATCTCTCCCTTGTCCGATGGCCAGCGCCAAAGGGGGAGGGAGAGAGGAATTATCTGGTATGGATGGCCGCATCGATGCGGAATCCAGCCCGGGAGCTTTGAAAAGTATGGGCCGGGCGTAATCGTCCGTCCGGAACCTCTCTACTGTTACGTCGCCGTCGCAGCGTATTCCCCCTACAACCACTTAAAAGGAAATGAAAAGAGAGAGGAAACAGGAGGGGTCCAAATGGTTCAGGCCGAGGAGGTGAACGCCCTCTCAGCATGCTCGACAATATCGGGAAAATGTATGAGAGGATGATGCTTAACAGGGTAGAGGAAGCCTACGAAGAGAGCGGTGGGCTATAACCAATGTAGTTCGGGTTCCGGAAGGGACGGAGCACTGTGCACGCGATCGAGGAGGTCCAAGAACGGGTTCAAGCGTCGGTAGGGAACCCATACTAAGGAAGAGGAGGATTCTGTGTCACAATTGCGTTGGACATAAAGAACGCGTTCAATTGCGCGAGCTGGGAGCGAGCCCATCGATCCTAAGCAGGTGAAGTGCCGCCCTATCTACTAGCCGTCATGAGTGACTATCTGCGGAACAGGACTCTCGTGTACGACACCGACGAGGGACAAGAGATCCGGGAACTGTCCGCCGGAATTGGACAGGGATCGGTTTCCGGGCCATTCAACTGGAACACCCAGAACGACAGTTTACTGTCTATCTAACTGCCAGAATGAGTGATAATCGTGGCTTTTGCGGACGACGCGGGACTCATAGCCTGGGCCCACAACGAGGAACTCTTGGGCAGACGCGCAAACGAGGCGCAGGCCCGAGTCTACGAGTGGATGATCAGCAGGCTCCTGGAGCTTGCTGTCAAGGAGTGCGAAGCAATTGTGGTCACAAGACGCGGGAAGTTTGACTTGCCCTACTTTTACATCAACAGGCAAGAGGTCCCACGCAAGACAGAGCTGAAACACCTCGGCGTATGGCTTGACGACGAGTGGTCGTTCATGGAGCACATCTAGGAGGCCGCTCAGAAAGACGGCAGCAACGGTGCGGCGATTCAGTGGCTGATGCCGAACATCGGAGGACTGAAACAGAAGAGGCGCAAGCTGCTCAACACTGTGAGCGCTTCCATCATGCTCTACGGTGCACCCGTGTGGGGGAAGAGAGTAGAAAAGGCCGTCATCGAGAATGGGATGGGGTATGTCCACCGGAGAGCGGCTCTGAGGAGCATTCGTGCCTACCGGACCGTGTCAGGAGACGCAGCTTGCGTGTTGGCGGGGATGCCACCAATCCACTTGCTCGTCGCGGAGTGAGTGAGAATCTGGGACCGGCAAAAAGTGATCGGAGCCGAACGAGTGCGCACCCCAACAATGAAGGAGATCATCCGCGACAATGAGAAGGCAACCACCCTTGAGCAGTGGCAAAAACTGAGTGGGATTGGTCATCTGCAGATGGCAGATGGACGCATCGGCTGATTCGCGACGTAGCCAAGTGGGCGGAACGCACCCACGGAGAGATAGATTACTGGATAACGCAAGCACTGAGTGACCACGGTTTCTTCGGTGCCTATCTGACCTTGTTCAAGAAGAGGACATCTCCAGCATGTCAGTCATGCGGGGACAACTGGGATGACGCTGAACACGTCCTGTTCACGTGCAACAACACCCGGAGAGAGCGCGCCGAGTTGGATGAATGGCTTGGTGCTCAACTAACACCTGAGAATCTCGCCCCGTACTTGCTCCGCAACCAGAAGACATGGGATAGAGTCACCGGATACATCGAGGTGGTGATGATCCATAAGGAGGAGAAAGAGAGGGAAGTGAGGCGACTCAAAGCAGGCGAATCACAGTGAGTCTGCAAAGTCAAACAGAAGAGGTCCAAATGGTCCCAGGAGGAACATGATGCACTGGAGAGGGAAGAAAGAAGAGAGAAGATCGAAGATTGAAGATTGGAGGAAGGAGAGAGAAGAAAGAAGAATGGAGAGATGGAACGAGATCGAAAAAGGAGAAACAACACCTGCGAGTCGTGAGAAGAGAGACGTTTGATTCTGAGCGCGAGACACCGCCGGCCCTGGAGTAATGCTCACGCGGTGCCAGGGCGTGATTGGTAAGTTGATGGATCTCTTCCTTGTCTAATGGTCGGCGCCAACGGAGAAGGAAGAGAGGATTTACCCGGTTTGGATGGACGTATCGATGCCGATCTCAGCCCGGGACTGTTGGGGAGGTGCTGGCCAGCCGTGTTTGGCTAACCGGTGCCTCTCCTTTGTACGTCGCAGCGTATTCGCCCTACAACCACCTTAAGGTTGTACTAGCGGTCCTCGAATGACCGTACAGAAAATTACGAAATTCGGCACAGTGGTAGATTGATATCTCAAACAGGCTCAGTTGAAATTTCGAGAGCCTTCAGAGTCTGAGATAAAAGTTCTGAGCAGTTTCGTGAAAGTCGATTTAACACGGCTGCTTATGGGAGATGACGAGTAGAGTAATATCTACCGTACAGATTTTCACGAGAGTCGGCCCACAAGAGGAAGAGAGCACGAGAATCACATAGAAACCAACAGAGTACCGATTTAGAGCGTACAAAAAAATATCGAAGCCAAAGTGTCAGTCATTTCTGCGGTTTCGGGGTTAGTTTGTCGTCTGCTGCGTGCATTCACTATACCCATATCGGGAGCCGACAGAGTCAAGCGCGGGTATAATCTGCAGTTGGACTCATCAGTACCGCTAGTACTACCTTAAAGGAAAGGGTCCAAATGGTTCCAGGAGGAATATGATGGACTGAAGAGGGGAGAATGAAGACTGGATAGTAGGAAGGAGATAAGAGAGAGAGGAACAACACGTGCGAGTCGCGAGAAGAGAGACGCTCGAGCCCGAGCGCGAGACGCCGCCGGTCCTGGAGTAATGCTCACGCGATTCCGGGGCCGGATTGGTAAGTTGGTGGATCTCTTCCTTGTTCAGTGGCCACGCCAACGGAGAAGGAAGAGAGGATTTACCCGGTTCGGATGGCCGTATCGATGCGGATTCCAGCTCGGGACTGTTGGGCAGGTGCTGGCCAGCCGTGTTTGGCTGACCGGTGCCTCTCCTTCGTACGTCGCAGCGTATTTGCCCTACAACCACCTTGAAAAAAGAAGGAAAGAGAGAGAGAGAGAACTTACCAATCTGGCCGCGGTGCCTAGTCCGGATTGGTGAGTTGGTGGATCTCTCCCTTGTCCAACGGCCCAGTTCGGATGGATGTATAGATGCGGATTCCAGCCCGTTACTGTTCACGGTGAGCTCGAACCAAGTTCTAATTCTACTGGAAGAAACTCTCGAAATTCCAACGGGATCATCAAGTGTGGGTCAAAACAAGTTATCAAAAAATATTTACCGTAAGCCGTTTGGCGAATTTCGAATCAGACGACTTCCAAGTCTCTATGATCGAAAAATATGGTATACGGGCTCATAATTATCACGCATTTCATCACATGATCTGATGATGTCCAATTACTTTCAGAATACCGTCAATCCACATCAATCCTTCCACTAAAACATATAGAAAACACCGATGTGAATGTTCAGCTGCCAGGAAGCGGTACTTATGGGTTATATTGGGTAAGTCACAAGAATATCTAAGAAATACTTCAAAAAAGATAACTGATTAAAGTCGAGAACGAGATATTGGCTCACACAACCACTCACACGGTATCATACAACATGTTACAGAAATAGTGTATATCCCAGAAAAAATGAGTAGCGTGGAGTTTGTAATTTCGATTGGTGAGATTGAAATAGTTTGTAACGGATTCCTGAGTTTGTAACCTTCACGAGAAAAATGGTATTTTTCAGCGTTGTTTGAGTAATGCTCCGAGTGTAATGTTTAACGGCTAACCATTACACCGAAGCATTACATTGTGTATGCTGCTAGGTGATGGCTTAGGAGGGTATTGTAGTCAGCTGCTATATCGTTGATCAATGATAAGGATTTTTGGAGTGAGCAGTCGGGACACGGCAATATCATCAAATGATGCATAGTGCTGTGCGTGTTGGAGAAAAGCAACAGTAGCTGCGGCAGCGTCGGCAGTGGCAGTAGCTGCGGCAGCGTCGGCAGCGGCAGTGGCATAATTTGGATTGAGTTATTGGTGCTCTCGTGGAGACAACCAAACAGTGTTGTTCTCGGTGTTGATGTGATTTTGTGATGTGTCGGGGTGGTGCGGGGGCAATGGGGCTATCGTAGAAAATTTCGCATAATCGAGCTAGGATTAATTGCCGTCGAGCAGACAGCTGCTGCCTTGACTGATGCAGCAGAAGGTCGAGATGCCGCGTTGCAGCCGAAACTCGTGTTTTCAGTAATTTTAGTTCGTAGTGCAGATGCGGTGGGCCAGTGTGAGCGTCTTGGGACAGGTTTTCGGTGCACCAAAAGCATAAACCACGATCATCGTGTGCGTGACGGTCCCATGGGCATTTTCGAAGTCAATCGTGTAGTTTTAAGAAAGTAGCTGTAGGCAACGTGGATTTTTTTCAGCTTGAGCGGTCAGACATTATTGTGATGCGACGCCAGTTGGATATACAACGACTCTTCATCAATGCGTTGTTGGCAGGCTCAAACGGAGAATTTTTCAGTGCAGTGATGGCGTAAGGCAAAAAGCTCCGCAGGCATACCCGGGATTCGCACTTGCCACATTTGGCTGTGCGAGCGACACGCTTTCGAATGTATCTGGTAAGTAATCCTATCACAACTCATTGCGCAGTTCTAGGCTGCTTTATCCCATCGAGATCAAGGAATATCGTCTGCTGGAATGCCGATCAGCTGTTTGGCCAGCATGAGATGCGTGACAAACGTGCGCAGCTGTATGTTTACGTCCCCTCTCCCTCCCTCCCTCTCTCTCTCTCAATTTTTTCGTCAATTACACTTTTCCCTCTTGTCGCATCACACAGAATAGAGTCCGCGCAACTGAACTGCGAAACATGTGCAGCCGCTGCAGGGTATGGGGCTCACGCGCATCGAGTTGGGCTGTGCGACGAGGAGTTGCGCTCATGCATTATCAATGCCAAAATCGACTTTTCGTTTGCTGGCATTTTTCGTGCTTCAGAAATATTGATCCCCCAGTTCTTCCAGTGTAGGAGCCCACTCATCGCAATGCAGAGATAGAGTTCGCGCAACTGAACTGCAAAAGATGTGCAGCCGCTGCAGGGTATGGGCTGTGCAACGAGGAGCTGCGCTCGTGAATTATCAATGCCAAAATCGACTTTTCGTTTCCTGGCATTTCTTAAGCTTTAGAAATATCATTCCCCTAGTTCTCCAGTCTAGAAGCTCACTCATCGCAACGCCAAAATAGAGTCCGCGTAACTGAACTACAAAACATGTGCAGCCGCTGCAGGGTATGGGGCTCACGCGCATCGAGTTGGGCTGTGCGACAAGGAGCTGCGCTCATGAATTACCAATGCCAAAATTGACTCCAAATCATGCCATCAGAGGGGGAGTCGAATTTCGCATTGATATATAATGAGCGCAGCTCCTTGTCGCACAGCCCCAATCGATGCGCGTTTGCCCCATACCCTGCACGGGTGCACATGTTTCGCACTCCAGTTGTGCTAACTCTATCTCAATAAGTGAGCCTCTCGACTGGAAAAACTGGGGGAACGATATTTCTGAGGCTCAGAAAATGCCGGCAAACGAAAAGTCGATTTTGGCGCTGATAATTCATGAGCGCAGCTCCTTGTCGCACAGCCCAACTCGATGCGCGTGAGCCCCATACCCTGCAGCGGCTGCACATGTTTTGCAGTTCAGTTGCGCGGACTCTATTTTGGCGTTGCGATGAGTGAGCTTCTAGACTGGAAAACTAGGAAAACGATATTCCTAAGGCTCAAAAAATGCCAGCAAACGAAAAGTCGATTTTGGCATTGATAATCCATGAGCGCAGCTCCCCGTCGCACAGCCCAACTCGATGCGCGTGATCCCCATACCCTGCAGCGGCTGAACATGTTTTGCACTTCGTTTGTGCTAACTCTTTCTTGGCATTGCGATGAGTGACACTCTAGACTGGAAAAACTAGGGGAACGATATTTCTAAGGCTCAAAAAATGCCAGCAAACGAAAAGTCGATTTTGGCACTGATAATTCATGAGCGCAGATCCTTGTCGCACAGCCCAACTCGATGCGCGTGAGCCCCATACCCTGCAGCGGCTGCACATGTTTTGCAGTTCAGTTGAGCGGACTCTATTTTGGCGTTGCGATGAGTGTGCTTCTAGACTGGAAAACTAGGAAAACTATATGTCTAAGGCTCAAAAAATGCCAGTAAATGAAAAGTCGATAATGGCATTGATACTCCATGAGTGCAGCTCCTCGTCGCGAAGCCCAACTCGATGCGCGTGAGCCCCATACCCTGCAGCGGCTGCACATGTTTTGCACTTCAGTCGTGCTAAATTCATCTTGGCATTGCGATAAGTGAGCCCCTAGACTGGAAGAACTAGGGGAACGATATTTTTAAGGCTCAAAAAATGCCAGCAACCGGAAAGTCGATGTTCACACTGATAATTCATGAGCGCAGCTCCTTGTCGCACAGACCAACTCGATGCGCGTGTGCCCCATACCCTGCAGCGGCTGCTTATGTTTTGCACTCCAGTTGTGCCAACTCTATCTTGGCATTGCGATGAGTGAGCCTCTAGACTGGAAAAACTGGGGGATCGATATTTCTAAGGCTCAAAAGATGCCAGCAAACGAAAAGTCGATTTGGCGTTGATAATTCACGAGCGCGGTTCCTCGTCGCACAGCCCATTTCGATGCGCGTGACTTCCATACCGTGCAGTGGCTGCACATGTTTCGCACTTCAGTCGCGCGAACTCTATCTTGGTGTTGCGATGAGTGAGCTTTTGGGATGAAAAAACTAGTGGGTCAGTTTTTCTGAGGCACAAATCATGCCATCAGAGGGGGAGTCGGATTTCGCATTGATAATTAATGAGCGCAGCTCCTTGTCGCACAGCCCCAATCGATGCGCGTTTGCCCCATACCCTGCACGGGTGCACATGTTTTGCACTCCTGTTGTGCTAACTCTAACTTGGCATTGCGATGAGTGAGCCTCTCGACTGGAAAAACTGGGGGAACGATATTTCTGAGGCTCCAAAAATGCCGGCAAACGAAAAGTCGATTTTTGCACTGATAATTCATGAGCGCAGCTCCTTGTCGCACAGCCCAACTCGATGCGCGTGAGCCCCATACCCTGCAGCGGCTGCACATGTTTTGCAGTTCAGTTGCGCGGACTCTATTTTGGCGTTGCGATGAGTGAGCTTCTAGACTGGAAAACTAGGAAAACGATATTTCTCAGGCTCAAAAAATGCCAGCAAACGAAAAGTCGATTTTGGCATTGATAACCCATGAGCGCAGCTCCTCGTCGAACAGCCCAACTCGATGCGCGTGAGCCCCATACCCTGCAGCGGCTGCACATGTTTCGCACTTCAGTTGTGCTAACTCTATCTTGGCATTGCGATGAGTGACACTCTAGACTGGGAAAACTAGGGGAACGATATTTCCAAGGCTCAAAAATTGCCAGCAAACGAAAAGTCGATTTTGGCATTGATAATTCACGAGCGCAGCTCCTCGTCGCATAGCCCAACTCGATGCGCGTGAGCCCCATACCCTGCAGCGGCTGCACATGTTTTGCAGTTCAGTGCCGCGGACTCTATTTTGGCGTTGCGATGAGTGAGCTTCTAGACTGGAAGACTAGGGAAACGGTATTTCTAAGGCTCAAAAAATGCCAACAAACGGAAAGTCGATTTTGACACTGATAATTCATGAGTGCAGCTCCTTGTCGCACAGCCCAACTCGATGCGCGTGTGCCCCATACCCTGCAGCGGCTGCTTATGTTTTGCACTTCAGTTGTGCCAACTCTATCTTGGCATTGCGATGAGTGAGCCTCTAGACTGGAAAAATTGGGGGAACGATATTTCTCAGGCTCAAAAGATGCCAGCTAACGAAAAGTCGATTTGGCATTGATAATTCACGAGCGCAGCTCCTCGTCGCACAACCCATTTCGATGCGCGTGAGCCCCATACCCTGCAGCGGCTGCACATGTTTCACACTCCAGTCTCGCGAACTCTATCTTGGTGTTGCGATGAGTGAGCTTTTGGGATGAAAAAACTAGTGGGTCAGTTTTTCTGAGGCACAAATCACGCCATCAGAGGGAGAGTCGAATTTCGCATTGATAATTTATGAGCGCAGCTCCTCGTCGCACAGCCCAAATCGATGCGCGTTTGCCCCATACCCTGCAACGGCTGCACATGTTTTGCACTCCAGTTGTGCTAACTCTATCTTGGCATTGCGATGAGTGAGCCCCCCGACTGGAAAAACTGGGGGAACGATATTTCTGAGGCTCAAAAAATGCCAGGAAACGAAAAGTCGATTTTGGTACTGATAATTCATGAGCGCCGATCCTTGTCGTACAGCCCAACTCGATGCGCGTGAGCCCCATACCCTGCAGCGGCTGCACATGTTTTGCAGTTCAGTTGAGCGGACTCTATTTTGGCGTTGCGATTAGTGTGCTTCTAGACTGGAAAACTAGGAAAACGATTTTTCTAAGGCTCAAAAAATGCCAGCAAACGAAAAGTCGATTTTGGCCCTGATAATTTATGAGCGCAGCTCCTTGTCGCACAGCCCAAATCGATGCGCGTTTGCCCCATACCCTGCAACGGCTGCACATGTTTTGCAGTTCAGTTGTGCTAACTCTATCTTGGTATTGCGATGAGTGAGCCTCTAGACTGGAAAAACTAGGGGAACGATATTTCTAAGGCTCAAAAAATGCCAGCAAACGGAAAGTCGATTTTGACACTGATAATCCATGAGCGCAGCTCCTTGTCGCACAGCCCAACTCGATGCGCGTGTGCCCCATACCCTGCAGCGGCTGCTTATGTTTTGCACTCCAGTTGTGCCACTTCTATCTTGGCATTGCGATGAGTGAGCCTCTAGACTGGAAAAACTGGGGGATCGATATTCCTAAGGCTCAAAAGATGCCAGCAAACGAAAAGTCGATTTGGCGTTGATAATTCACGAGCGCAGTTCCTCGTCGCACAGCCCATTTCGATGCGCGTGACTCCCATACCCGTCTGCACATGTTTCGCACTTCAGTCGCGCGAACTCTATCTTGGTGTTGCGATGAGTGAGCTTTTGGGATGAAAAAACTAGTGGGTCAGTTTTTCTGAGGCACAAATCACGCCATCGGAGGGGGAGTCGAATTTCGCATTGATAATTTATGAGCGCAGATCCTTGTCGCACAGCCCAAATCGATGCGCGTTTGCCCCATACCCTGCAACGGCTGCACATGTTTTGCACTCCAGTTGTGCTAACTCTATCTTGGCATTGCGATGAGTGAGCCTCCCGAGTGGAAAAACTGGGGGAACGATATTTCTAAGGCTCAGAAAATGCCATCAAACGAAAAGTCGATTTTGGCACTGATAATTCATGAGCGCAGATCCTTGTCGCACAGCCCAACTCGATGCGCGTGAGCCCCATACCCTGCAGCGGCTGCACATGTTTTGCAGTTCAGTTGTGCTAACTCTATCTTGGCATTGCGATGCGTGAGCCTCTAGACTGGAAAAACTAGGGGAACGATATTTCTAAGGCTCAAAAAATGCCAGCAAACGAAAAGTCGATTTTGGCCCTAATAATTCATGAGCGCAGCTCCTTGTCGCACAGCCCAACTCGATGCGTGTGAGCCCCATACCCTGCAGCGGCTGCACATGTTTTGCACTTCAGTTATGCTAACTTCATCTTGGCATTGCGATGAGTGAGCCTCTAGACTGGAAGAACTACGGGAACGATATTTCTAAGGCCCAAAAAATGCCAGCAAACGAAAAGTCGATTCTGGCATTGATACTTCATGAGTGCAGCTCCTCGTCGCACAGCCCAACTCGATGCGCGTGAGCCCCATACCCTGCAGCGGCTGCACATGTTTTGCACTTCAGTTATGCTAACTCCATCTTGGCATTACGATGAGTGAGCCTCTAGACTGGAAGAACTAGGGGAACGATATTTCTAAGGCTCAAAAAATGCCAGCAAACGAAAAGTCGATTTTGGCCCTGATAATTCATGAGCGCAGCTCCTTGTCGCACAGCCCAACTCGATGCGTGTGAGCCCCACACCCTGCAGCGGCTGTACATATTTCGCACTTCAGTCGCGCGAACTCTATCTTGGTGTTGCGATGAGTGAGCTCTTGGGATGAACGAACTAGTGGGTCAATTTTTCTGAGGCACAAATCATGCCATCAGAGGGGAAGTCGAATTTCGCATTGATAACGCATGAGTGCAGCTCCTCGTCGAACATCCCAACTTGAAAAGCATGTGACTCATACCCTGCAGCAGCTGCACATGTTTCGCATTACTTCTGCGCACGCTCTCTCCCAGCGTTCCATTGTTATAATTCTGAGTCAGATCGAGAACTGTGGTTCTCAAAACTCGCCATATTTGCAAGATTATTCGACCTTCGGTTTCAATCGTCCCAATAAGGAATGAAAATTCAGTATTGCTGGTCATTATTAACTTTCAACTCGCTTTGCGATTTGTGAGATCTAGTATTACAACAATGAAAAAACCAAAGTTCCTGATGCACGAAATTATTATCTCACAATCATTCGGATTGACTTCAGATTGTTAACGCATAAGCGCAGCGAGATTGATAATGCATAAGCGTGGCTGCTCGTGACACTGCCCAAGATGAGCGTGTGCACCATACTCTGCAGCGGCTGCACATGTTATGCACTCCACCCGCGCGGACTCTATCTTGGCGTTGCGATGAGAGAACTTCTAGAATGGAAAAAAACCAGAACATCAATATTTCTGGGGCACACAAAATGCCATTCGAATCGCGTACGCTCCAATATCTCTCGCACGCGCTTTTCCCCTGAATTTCAATGCAGCGTATGCGAAGAATATCTGTCACGCTCAGGATAAACGAACAACCTCTCTCGATTGTGCTACGTTCCCGGCCTCTAGGATTGAACGTTCCCGTTCACTAGAATATCCTCTCCGAGCGTTAATTGCCTTGTTCCCATAATTCAGGCACGCAAGAATGTGGATGAATCACGGTATCAAGACATGTAGAGCACGCAAGCGATGATTGAGCGTACGCGATATATATTTGAGCGTACGCGAGAGATGTTCCAGCGTATGCGAGGGGATATTTTAACGTATATGAGGAATACTTCAGCGTACGCGATAGATGTTTCAACGTACGCGAAAGGATATTTTATACGAGGAATACTTTAGCGTACGCGAGAGACATTTGAGCGTACCCGAGGGATAATTTAGCGTACGCAAGACATTCGAGCGTTCGCGACCGATATTCTAGCGTACGCGACAGATATTCTAGCGTAGGCGAGATACTTGAGCGCACACGGGAGATATTATAGCGTACGCGAAGGATATACTCCGTATTCGCTCCGGTACCCGCGCGAAAGGATTCAATGTTCGCGAACGCTTCAATTCCTCCAGCGTGCGCTACTTCTTTGGCTGCACATGTTTTGCAGTTCAGTTGCGCGGACTCTATTCTCGCATTGCGATGAGTGGGCGTCTAGACAGAACGATATTTCTAAGGCTCAAAAAATGCCAGCAAACAAAAAGTCGATTTTGGCACCGATATTCCATGAGCGCAGCTCCTTGTCGCACAGCCCAACTCGATGAGCGTGTGCCCCATACCCTGCAGCGTCTGCACATGTTTTGCACTCCAGTTGTGCTAACTCTATCTTGGCATTGCGATGAGTGAGCCTCTAGAATAAAAGCAAAAATAGAACATCAATATCTCTTGGGCACAAAAATTGTCATTTGAATCGCATACGCTCCAATATCTCTCGCGCGCGCTATTCCCCTGAATTTCAATGCAGCGTACGCGAAGAATATCTGTCAAGCTCAGGATAAACGAACAACCTCTCTCAATTGTGCTACGTTCCCGGCCTCTAGGATTGAACGTTCCCGTTCACTAGAATATCCTCTCCGAGCGTTAATTGCCTTGTTCCCATAATTCAGTCACGCAAGAATGTGGATGAATCACGGTATCAAGACATGTAGAGCACGCAAGCGATGATTGAGCGTACGCGATATATATTTGAGCGTACGCGAGAGATGTTTCAGCGTATGCGAGGGGATATTTTAACGTATATGAGGAATACTTCAGCGTACGCGATAGATGTTTCAACGTACGCGAGAGGATATTTTATACGAGGAATACTTTAGCGTACGCGAGAGACATTTGAGCGTACCCGAGGGATAATTTAGCGTACGCAAGACATTCGAGCGTTCGCGACCGATATTCTAGCGTACGCGACAGATATTCTAGCGTAGGCGAGATACTTGAGCGCACACGGGAGATATTATAGCGTACGCGAAGGATATACTCCGTATTCGCTCCGGTACCCGCGCGAAAGGATTCAATGTTCGCGAACGCTTCAATTCCTCCAGCGTGCGCTACTTCTTTGGCTGCACATGTTTTGCAGTTCAGATGCGCGGACTCTATTCTCGCATTGCGATGAGTGGGCGTCTAGACAGAACGATATTTCTAAGGCTCAAAAAATGCCAGCAAACAAAAAGTCGATTTTGGCACTGATATTCCATGAGCGCAGCTCCTTGTCGCACAGCCCAACTCGATGAGCGTGTGCCCCATACCCTGCAGCGGCTGCACATGTTTTGCACTCCAGTTGTGCTAACTCTATCTTGGCATTGCGATGAGTGAGCCTCTAGAATAAAAGCAAAAATAGAACATCAATATCTCTTGGGCACAAAAATTGCCATTTGAATCGCATACGCTCCAATATCTTTCGCGCGCGCTATTCCCCTGAATTCCAATGCAGCGTACGCGAAGAATATCTGTCAAGCTCAGGATAAACGAACATTCTCTCTCAATTGTGCTACGTTCCCGGCCTCTAGGATTGACCGTTCCCGTTCACTAGAATATCCTCTCCGAGCGTTAATTGCCTTGTTCCCATGATTCAAGCCTTGCGTACGCTCAAATTGAATTGTTTCGAACAGAGATCGTAGCGCACGCAAGAATGTGGATGAATCACGGTATCAAGGCAGGTAGAGCACGCGTGCGATGATTTTTTTTGCAATTTCTGAGATCTAGTATCACAACAATAGGAAACCATTGTTCCTAATGCACAAAATTATCGTCTCACATTCATTTGGATTAATTTGAGACTGATAACGCATGAGCGCAGCAGCTCCTGGCACTGCCCAACTCGATGCGCATGTGCCTCATACGCTGCAGCGGCTGCACATGTTTTGCAGTTCAGTTGTGCTAACTCTATCTTGGCATTGCGATGAGTGAGCCTCTAGAATAAAAGCAAAAATAGAACATCAATATCTCTTGGGCACAAAAATTGTCATTTGAATCGCATACGCTCCAATATCTCTCGCGCGCGCTATTCCCCTGAATTTCAATGCAGCGTACGCGAAGAATATCTGTCAAGCTCAGGATAAACGACCAACCTCTCTCAATTGTGCTACGTTCCCGGCCTCTAGGATTGAACGTACCCGTTCACTAGAATATCCTCTCCGAGCGTTAATTGCCTTGTTCCCATAATTCAGTCACGCAAGAATGTGGATGAATCACGGTATCAAGACATGTAGAGCACGCAAGCGATGATTGAGCGTACGCGATATATATTTGAGCGTACGCGAGAGATGTTTCAGCGTATGCGAGGGGATATTTTAACGTATATGAGGAATACTTCAGCGTACGCGATAGATGTTCCAACGTACGCGAGAGGATATTTTATACGAGGAATACTTTAGCGTACGCGAGAGACATTTGAGCGTACCCGAGGGATAATTTAGCGTACGCAAGACATTCGAGCGTTCGCGACCGATATTCTAGCGTACGCGACAGATATTCTAGCGTAGGCGAGATACTTGAGCGCACACGGGAGATATTATAGCGTACGCGAAGGATATACTCCGTATTCGCTCCGGTACCCGCGCGAAAGGATTCAATGTTCGCGAACGCTTCAATTCCTCCAGCGTGCGCTACTTCTTTGGCTGCACATGTTTTGCAGTTCAGATGCGCGGACTCTATTCTCGCATTGCGATGAGTGGGCGTCTAGACAGAACGATATTTCTAAGGCTCAAAAAATGCCAGCAAACGAAAAGTCGATTTTGGCACTGATATTCCATGAGCGCAGCTCCTTGTCGCACAGCCCAACTCGATGAGCGTGTGCCCCATACCCTGCAGTGGCTGCACATGTTTTGCACTCCAGTTGTGCTAACTCTATCTTGGCATTGCGATGAGTGAGCCTCTAGAATAAAAGCAAAAATAGAACATCAATATCTCTTGGGCACAAAAATTGCCATTTGAATCGCATACGCTCCAATATCTCTCGCGCACGCTATTCCCCTGAATTTCAATGCAGCGTACGCGAAGAATATCTGTCAAGCTCAGGATAAACGAACAACCTCTCTCCATTGTGCTACGTTCCCGGCCTCTAGGATTGAACGTTCCCGTTCCCTAGAATATCCTCTCCGAGCGTTAATTGCCTTGTTCCCATGATTCAAGCCTCGCGTACGCTCAAATTGAATTGTTTCGAACAGAGATCGTACCGCACGCAAGAATGTGGATGAATCACGGTATCAAGGCAGGTAGAGCACGCGTGCGATGATTTTTTTTGCAATTTCTGAGATCTAGTATCACAACAATAGGAAACCATTGTTCCTAATGCACAAAATTATCGTCTCACATTCATTTGGATTAATTTGAGACTGATAACGCATGAGCGCAGCAGCTCCTGGCACTGCCCAACTCGATGCGCATGTGCCTCATACGCTGCAGCGGCTGCACATGTTTTGCAGTTCAGTTGCGCGAACTCTATCTCTGCGTTGCGATGAGTGAGCTCCTACACTGGAAGAACTGGGGGATAAATATTTCTGAAGCACGAAAAATGCCAGCAAACGAAAAGTCGATTTTGGCATTGATAATGCATGAGCGCAACCCCTCGTCGCACAGCCCAACTCGATGCGCGTGAACCCCATACCCTGCAGCGGCTGCACATGTTTCGCAGTTCAGTTGCGCGGACTCTATTCTGTGTGATGCCACAAGAGGGAAAAGCGTGATCGACGAAAAAAACGAGAGAGAGAGAGAGGGGGAGGGAGGGAGGGACGTAAACATACAGCTGCGCACGTTTGTCACGCATCTCATGCGGGCCAAACAGCTGATCGGCATTCCAGCAGACGATATTCCTTGATCTCGATGAGATAAAGCAGCCTAGAAACGCGCAATGAGTTGTGATAGGATTACTTACCAAATACATTCGAAAGCGTGTCGCTCGTTCAGCCAAATGTGGCAAGTGCGAATGCCGGGTATGCCTGCGGAGCATTTCGCCTTACGCCATCACTGCACTGAAAAATTCTCCGTTTGAGCCTGCCGACAACGCATTGATGGAGAGTCGTTGTACATCCAACTGGCGTCGCATCACAATAATGTCGGACCGCTCAAGCTGAAAAAAATCCACGTTGCCTACAGCTACGTTCTTAAAACTACACGATACTTGGTGATGAGTACACAGAATGTGTCACGTTGCTGCAGTATGCGCGGTGCGCGACGGATGCATATGACGATTAAACCACCAATGTTGAACCGAAGCAGTCTGCATCTTTGCCATCACCGACCACGCTCCGAATGTTAGCTTCAGCACGTGCGCAGCAGACAAGCAACAGGCACACACGTGGCGACTGGCAACATAACCATACTTTGACTTCGAAAATGCCCATGGGACCGTCACGCACACGATGATCGTGGTTCATGCTTTCGGTGCACCGAAAACATGTCCCAAGACGCTCACACTGGTCCACCGCATCTGCACTACGAACTAAAATTACTGAAAACGCGAGTTTCGGCTGCAACGTGGCATCTCGACCTTCTGCTGCAGCAGTCAAGGCAGCAGCTGTCTGCTCGACGGCAATTAATCCTAGCTCGATTATGCGAAATTTTCTACGATAGCCCCATTGCCCCCGCACCACCCCGACACATCACAAAATCACATCAACACCGAGAACAACACTGTTTGGTTGTCTCCACGAGAGCACCAATAACTCAATCCAAATTATGCCACTGCCACTGCCGACGCTGCCGCAGCTACTGCCACTGCCGACACTGCCGCAGGTACTGTTACTTCTCTCCAACACGCACAGCACTATGCATCATTTGATGATATTGCCGTATCCCCACTGCTCACTCAAAAAATCCTTATCATTGATCAACGATATAGCAGCTGACTACAATACCCTCCTAAGCCATCACCTAGCAGAATACACAATGTAATGCTTCGGTGTAATGGTTAGCCGTTAAACATTACACTCGGAGCATTACTCAAACAACGCTAAAAAATACCATTTTTCTCGTGAAAGTTACAAACTCAGGAATCCGTTACAAACTATTTCAATCTCACCAATCGAAATTACAAACTCCACGCTACTTATTTTTTCTGGGATATACACTATTTCTGTAACATGTTGTATGATACCGTGTGAGTGATTGTGTGAGCCAATATCTTGTTCTCGACTTTAATCAGTTATCTTTTTTGAAGTATTTCTTAGATATTCTTGTGACTTACCCAATATAACCCATAAGTACCGCTTCCTGGCAGCTGAACATTCACATCGGTGTTTCCTATATGTTTTAGTGGAGGGATTGATGTGGATTGACGGTATTCTGAAAGTAATTGGACATTATCAGATTATGTGATGAAATGCGTGATGATTATGAGCCCGTATACCATATTTTCCGATCATAGAGACTTGGAAGTCGTCTGATTCGAAATTCGCCAAACGGCTCACGGTAAATATTTTTTGGTAACTTGTTTTGACCCACACTTGATGATCCCGTTGGAATTTCGAGAGTTTCTTCCAGTAGAATTAGAAGTCGGTTCGAGCTCACCGTGAACAGTCCCGGGCTGGAATCCGCATCTATACATCCATCCGAACTGGGCCGTTGGACAAGGGAGAGATCCACCAACCCACCAATCCGGACTCGGAACCGCGGCCAGATTGGTCAGTTCTCTCTCTCTCTCTCTCTTTCCTTCTTTTTTTTAAGGTGGTTGTAGGGCAAATACGCTGCGACGAACGAAGGAGAGGCACCGGTCAGCCAAACACGGCTGGTCAGCACCTGCCCAACAGTCCCGAGCTGGAATCCGTTACAAACTATTTCAATCTCACCAATCGAAATTATAAACTCCACGCTACTTATTTTTTCTGGGATATACACTATTCCTGTAACATGTTGTATACGTTAGAAATCAGAGATCACAAGCAAAACTAGAATGATGATACCCGTATCGTTCATGTGTACCTCGAAAGACTTGATTTCGTGAAGCGATTACGTCTGTTCCCGAAAGCGTGAGTCGTCCTCCAATCAAAGAAAGTTCAAAGTTTATAGACCTGGCTCATTCAAATTTCTTTGTTTCTGATGAAGAATCAGGTGCTTTGCAGAAATATGATTGTCAAGACAGGGCAGTCATAAAACGAGGAATATTGTCGATGTTTTCTTCTAGAAAAAGATGGCAGATTATCATCAGGAGATACTCTCACGCCTGGTGGCAGCACATGTATGGGCTTAGGGTAGGTTGTAGTCTTGAGTTATAGGTTCATTCTGCAAAAACATGCCTTTGTTCTAAACTGCATTCAAATGCCAACCTCAACACTTAAGGAGATGAGCCATGTCACACGCAAAGTTTCGTGATTTTTCGAACTAGATGACTCCGCAATTCTAACTATTTCAGTTTTAGGTATTCAGCTCATTACACCTCAATCATAGGATTGTGAATGAAGAGTCAGAGTTATTAGTACGGAGTCCATATCTGACGATTGGCACGAGTAATCAAAGGACTAAGCGCGGATCACATGAATCACTACGTTCCGTATGTTTGCTCATGAGTATGATTTGTGGAAAACCCATCAGTTTTGAGTTATTTCACGTGAGAGAAGATCAAAAAGTGAATGAACTGATGATCCTCCACGTATATCCTACTGTTTCTCAAAACATCCCTCTTATGTCGATTTATATATAAACACTTCCTTTTCGGACATCTCAAGACTCAACCACGTGTTTGTTCTGTATGTTTTCGTGGGAGAACCGGGGGAACGAGAGTGTTATGTGAAGAATTAAGCATTATTAGATCATGTGATGAGTTGCGTGATGATTGTGAGCCCGTATATCACATTTTTCGATCTTAGAAACTTGGAAGTCGTCTGATTCGAAATTCGCTCAACGGCTTACGGTGAGAAGTTTTTTGGTATTCTGTTATAGACCACACTTGATGATACCGTGGGAATTTCGGGAGTTTCTTCCAGTCGGATTGAAACTTGGTCCAAACTCACCGTGTGGGGAAGTGCTGGCCAGCCGTGACCGATGCCTCTTCTTCGTACATCGCGGCGTATCCGCCCTACAACCACCAAAGACAAGCAAGAGAGGGAGGGAGAGAGATTGATTGATTTGGATTCAATCGCCCGAGGACAATGGGTCCCATGGGGCGCATGAAATGGTACATGAAGTGTATCAAATATCTAAAATTTATGAAACACATGGGGAAAATGTATGAAAGGAAATAAAATATAGAAATCATCGAGCACATGTGAAAATATCGATCATGAGATATAATGAGAAGGCAAAATCGTGTGACTTTAATCCTTACGGGAAGTCGATGGAAGTAGGACGATAGTTGCTTCGACCGTGCACACTATACAAGACATGATACATCGCTATTCATATCGAGATCGAGAAGGTGATGGAGTAGGCAACTTTTGAAATTCTTCAGAGAGGTGGACCGAGGCAACGTGGAAATTTCACGTGGTAGTTTGTTCCAAGAGTCCGAAGCGTTGACGTAGAATGCGTTCTCCAAAGATGACGAGTAACATTTGGGAACTATCAGATCTCCAGTCTGGAGACGCACAGATCTATGATGACTTGTGTTGCACACTTCTACAATGTTCTTAGCCAAGTACTGAGGTCTATGAGTTTGTAGGATCTGGTAAAGAGAGCGGGCTAGGAAGTACTCTCGACGAGCTTTCACCGTGAATCACCCTCAACGCTTGCGGTAAGGGGTAACATGATCTCGCCAAAGGACATTCCCAAACACAAATCGAGTGCAGGCTTTTTGGGCTAGCTGGAGGCGTAGGTTTTGACCCTCGGTTATGTCATGATAGACAAGGCAGACATAGTCAAAAAAAGGAGGATGAGTGATTGAACAAACGATTTGCGGAGAGAGAAAGAAAAGGCATGTTGGTGGGAACGTAGCTGTAGCAGGGTATCAAAGACGCGTTGGTAAATTGATGCTACGTACTCTCTCTAGTTCAAATCAGGAGTGAAACAAATACCGAGGTTCTTAGCTTCAGTCACAAAGTCGATTGGGGTGTTGGTAATGACGATAGATGGTAGGTCATCTATGTCTAAGAGACGCAGATTCTCATTGCTACCACGTATCATCACTTTTGTCTTCTTGAGATTTTAGCTGAGTCGATTCATGGTGGCCCAAGTGAGGATCGCGTTGGCACCTCTTTCTATCGGTCTCAGTGCGTCTCTGAGCTCATATCTGTAGCAACTCCTGTATATCTGCGTATCGTCAGCATAGATCATATACCGCGAGTAGCATAGAACTTTAGGCAAGTCATCGATGAAGATGGAGAACAAGAGGGGTTCCAAGACTGAGCCTTGGGGGACGCCGGCCGTTGTTTTCAGCCAGTCTGATAACGTATCACCCTCATCAATGACTGCTCGGCATCTATCAGCAAGATATGACGAGAACCACTGAACGGTTTGGTCACTCACATTGAGAGAGCGGAGCTTGTGGATGAGTATTTGGTGAGGAATTCTATCGAAAGCTCCAGAAGAGTCGAAAAGCACGAGGATCGTATACATAGATTGGTCGATTCCCTTGCGCACTTCATGTAGTACCCTTAGCGAAGCAGTCTGAATGCTGTGACCCTCACGAAAACCAGCTCAACAAGGGTCGAGGAGTTTGTATTCTTCGAAGAATTATTTCAGCTGGTTTGAAACTAACTTTTCAAGAATTTTGGAGCACTCAGAAAGCCTTGCTATGGGCCTCAGGCCGGATAAGTCCACAAAATTGTCCATTTCACGGATGGGAGTGATGAGAGTGCGCTTCCAGAGGTCAGGGAATGTCGCATCCTCGATACTTTGATTGAAAATATCAGTAAGAGGTTCAAGTATGTTCGGGCAGGAAGTGAGCAGATTTCTGACCGTGAAGTGATCGATGCCAGAGCTTTTTGATTTGAGTGACCGAATAATGTTGAGGAACCCACTCTCATTGGTTGCTGACAGTGAGAATAGAGGAAGATTAAAGCGTGGATGATGATTGAATTGGTGGTAATGATGAAGGGTTATACGCGTAGGGAGAGAGATAGGGATGGAGGCGAAATGGGCATTGATTGCTTTGGGAGAGAAAGTCTGAAGGGGAAAATGAGAACGGGAGTTGACTATGTCTAGTCCGTTGAGAGTACTCCATAGCTTATTGGACCTCTGGGATGTGGTGATTTTGATTTGAGTGGAGTTGTATCGATTCTTTGCCTTTCGAAGAAGTTTCTGAATTCGGGATCGGACCGTTCGGTATCTCTGTTTCAGTACAGGACATTCAGTAACTTGCGCTCTCTTGTAGGGGGAGTCAGGTTCTTTCTTTGAAATACGTATTTAATTGTTAGTCCAAGGTTTTTTGCGTGCAAAAGTTGTATATGCTTTGGAAAGTTGTAACGGGGAAGATTTTTGCAAGGGGATGTTTATCTGAAAAACAGAACCCACCCACGTCACCTCACTTATTTTAGGCCGGATCAGGTTAGAGCCAGGTATCCCGCGCCACGAAGGGTGGGACGGCGGGGAAAATTGGGAGCACCTGTGAATTGAGAAAACCATATGCTGCGGACACTTTCATGTAATCTCATATCGATCGAATAAATACACGTGATTTCTGTCTGAAAATATAAAATATACGATTTATTGCTATTAGAACTTCATGTCACGACTCGCAGGTCGATGAACCTAATTACAGCGCCACCTATGGCGTAAATGTTCCTCAAATGTTCGTCAAAATCTTCAGTATCCCGCGATCACTGAAAATCCCTTGTCGCGGAAATGCCCATATACATGAAGGGCGGGGCTAACTCTGAAGGTGCGCAGACTATCCCCACGCGGCGGACCCGTATCCTTCCAACTCTCCGCGCTTTCGTCTCCAGGGGTTCGAGCTGCTACGCGAAAATGGCCGCTTCAACAACCCGCGTGAAGATAAGGGCAACTACAAGAGCAAGCGTGCTCTGGGGAGACATTTTTGGCGCACTCAACGCGTCTGCTGACGTTGTCCTGGTAATCCGGAGCACTCCTTGAGTCGATAACTACTAAGCCGGTTCTTTCTCTCTTTCTCATCCTCTCTCTCGATTGTACTGCTGCCCAGCAGCGTCTCGTTCTCACGCTCACTAGCGTAGCCCGAGCCAGATCATCCTTCAGGGTATTCCGTGGTGCCGGGCGGAATATAGTGCTGTGGGTCGGCCAGCAAAACCAGCGGTCACTGGCACCAGTCTGGAGCACTCACACACCTTCCCGTAGTCACTATACACACGCGGCGCGAGGTCTCTGTCCCATCCGGGACTAACTCCTGGAGCACGCGGCGAATTCATCTGGTGTACGTACGGGGAGGTCTGTCCAAGGCGGTCGCCATCCCAAGATTGCCGGCCGGTGACGCGCAGCGCGGCTTCCTCTTGCTCGCGCGAGCGCTACGCCGCCTGACTGGATAGGCCGGCAAGTTCTGCCACCACCTCGGAGGTGGGAGTTGCTGGCCCGTTCGAATGTTATCTATAGTCTTCTGTTCTCGTCAACTCGGGTAAACCTCGAAAGAAAAGTTGGAAATAAAAAGATTAGTCCTAAGTCCACTTCGCTTGAGGTGACGACGAGGGTTTGACGAGAGGAGACAAGAAGCGTGCTGCAACGTCCACGTTGCATTACCCCCGGCTACTCACCCTTCCGGGTGAGGAGAAGAACCAAAATGGCCTAGGTCTCCCCTGCGCCCACCCTCATCTCCACCTCGGCGGATTCTGATAATCATCATACATTGCTACAGGAATGAGAGTTCAAATCATAACATTCAACATCAAAACAGATGGAGTCATCATTCAAAATTCACCAATAACCAACATTCAAAATTTACATCAAGTTATTAGAAAAAAAAAACACTCAAAGAAATCTCTGAACAATCAACTTCTGGGGAAAGATTTTAACTCCAACGCTATCTCAGATTCAAAGCAAATAAGGAAGCGATCTGCGGATATCTTCTGCTCTCGTCACCTCGGGTAAACTTCGGAAGAAAAGTTGGACATAACGGGTTTGACGAGCGGGTTTGACGAGAGGAGACGAAAAGCATGATACAACGTCCACGTTGGAAGGAGTTGACTGGTCGAGGAGAGAGGTAATAGATCGGTTGAATACGGCCATCTCGTCATCAAGTCTAGCTTGCGAGTCAAAAGTGGCAAGATTGAGTATAGAATATTGAGATAACGTTCCAAAATGAAGTTTTTGAAGTTTCTTTTGGTTATAACTCTTGGCTCTATCGAGATCCTCTTGGATCAAAACTCAATGCCAACTCTGTCATTTCCAATGGTGAAGGGCGCATCAGACTCAGAGTAGCTTGTAACATCATCAAGCGAACTAACAATGAATGAGTCAACCCACGTGTGAGAGAACTGCCTCTCAGCATTCAACCTGTGATGCGTGGGATCTGATGGAACGAAGTAGAGTGAGTATTCGCGCAGCGTTTTGTGGATGAATTCAGACTTGAAGTCACTTATGGCCATGTTACAATTCAAATCACCTGTGATAACGACTTTAGGGTACTTAGGGAGCAGAGTGGATAAAACCCCGAAGAATTCATCAGGCAGACGCGCACTGGGAGGTCTATAAATGACGGTAAAGTAAGGTATCATTGCGGTCTTGAATCACACAGATCATATATTCAGGGTAGTTCCTCCGAGATAAGTCTGATTTCATGAGGACTTCGAGATTGACTGTGTCAGAAAAATACATAGCTATTCCACCTTCCGAGTGACCTAATCTGTCATTACGGACAATGGTGAAATTTGCTACTCCAACACTTACATCAGTATCGAATTCACTGAGATAGCTCTCAGTAATTGCAAAGACATCTACAGGATTATCACAAAGAAAGGCTCCCACATCATCATGATACTTCACAAGACTATAAACATTCACATGAGAGAGTTTTAAACTAGGTACAATAAACGTGCGTGCCTGTTCTCCAAATCCACCAACGTTGATTGTGGTGGTCCGTTGTGGACGTAATGGAGATTCTATCAGACTGAACATTTTTACGAGAAAGAATTGATCCACTCCTGAGCCACACTCTTCCATAACCCCGAGATTTCGCAGCAGTTCGGACCTGTCCTAAGAGTTTATATGTTTGAGGTTGCAAGTACTCATTGCGATATAGAGTTTGCGCTGAAGGCGATCAGCAAGTTCGGGGGGAATTTTGGTGGCTGGCAAGTCACCATGAGAAATTTTGAGTCACATGATCTCATAGCAAACTTGAGAGGACTTGCATCTAACAAAAAGGGTGAAGAGTTCGTTGCCAGAGTTTCCATCGTTGGTAGCAGGGGCACGGCGCGCTTGAACTCGGCGATTGATGGTGAGGATGTTGTTTTGGAACTGCAATGCACCAATTCTCAACAGGATGCGTTTAACAATGTCAAAATCTGTGAGTTCACTTTCTAGGAAAAGGCCTGCAATAACAATGTCGGGGAGAGAGAGAGAGAGAGAGAGAGAGAGAGAGAGAGAGAGAGAGAGAGAGAGAGAGAGAGAGAGAGAGAGAGAGATAGATAGACGTCCTTTATTCGCCCGGAGGCAAAAATCAAATATCACATGTGGGATACATATGTCGTATAAATAAAAATTATCAATTAATATAAATAAATCTTTTGGTCAAGGACAGATAGGTTATCACAAGTTGTGACTAGTCAAGATTGCAGCAACAAAGGCTGCTTAAAAAACATTTAATGAATAGGACGAAGGCTCAACAAGATATCGCAGTTATCTTCTAATCAGTCATGTAACTGGTTGTGAGTATAATCACAGTCCATATAAGAAGAGAAGAGCCCAATGACCTTCAAAGATTGAAGTAATGCTTCTTGTCCACATCAATTATCTGGGGAGGCTGTGAACGGAGGAATTCTTTCAAAGCATCCTTAAAAATCGAAATTTTTGCGATCTGCCGAAAACCCGAAGGGAGAAAGTTCCAGAAATGAGCACACTGGGCTTGGAAAAATCGTCTCCCGTACTCGAGTCTCATTCTGGGTACTTTGAGTTCCTGCTCTTGTGCATTCCCACGCCCAGGGCGCTCGGATTGGTGCCTGGTGAACATTGCAGACAGGTAACCAGGTTCCCTCATGTCCATGATCTTATACATGATAATGCCTGCAAAGTACATTCGCCGCGAATCAGTACGCAACCAATCCAAGCTGTCCCTGAACGGAGTGATGTGCTCGTCTCTCCTAAGATCAAAAATGTATCTCACAAATGAATTGCTCAGTCGCTGTATCCGTTGCTGCTGTTCGTCCGCTGCGTCAAGATATGTGACCGTGCAGTAGTCCAGATGAGGCTGGACTAACGCCTCGACGAGTCGAATGCGAAGAGTCCTGGTGATGCATGCCCTAAAAAACCGCAAACTGTATAGGGCCCTGTTGACTTTCTTTGTCACTTGATTAATTTGCGGTTTCCACGACAATTCGCTATCTAAAACAACACCAAGGCTCACGACTGTATCACTGAAAGGGACGAAAACTCCTTCCTGTATCTCAACCCCTGGCAAGTCCATACTTTTCAGATCTTTGATATTCCTCTCAGAAGAGAAAAAGATTGCTTCGGTCTTACCAGCGTTGAGACGCAGGCCGGAGCCCGCAGCCCAATCAGCAACCAGTCGCCCCACTTCTCCTAATCGAGCGATCCCCTCTCTGATCTTATTTTTCTCCACCTGGAGATAAATTTGGAGGTCATCAGCGTAAAAGAGATGATCTACCGACTTTCCGTTCAGTAACCCGGGCAAGTCATTGACATACAAACTAAAGAGTAAAGGTCCAAGAACGGAGCCCTGGGGAACACCCAGATTGGTTGCAAGCCAATCAGAATCCCCATTTTTAGAGGTGACTAGTTGGGTGCGACCTTGTAAATATGATTTGATCCACAGGAGGGCCGATCGTGAGAAACCCAGTTGTCGGAGTTTACTCAGAAGTTTCGTTGGTGATATCGTGTCAAAGGCTTTGCTGAAGTCAAAGAGCAGTAATAGGGTGATCTTTTTCCTATCGATGCCTAGTCTAATGTCATCTGTCAATTTCAGCAAAGCTGTCTGGGTACTGTGGTGTTGCCTGAAACCAGCCTGGAAGCGATCTAATAATTTTTCTTTCTTCAAGTACTCCGTGATTTGGTCGTGTGCAACCTTTTCGAGAACCTTGGAGAGAAAGCACAGCAGCGCTATAGGGCGGAAATCCGAGACTGATGATGGAGCTGCAGTCTTCTTCAGCGCAATCAGCTGTGCTTTCTTCCAAGCCTCAGGGAAAATGCTGTGAGCGAAAGAGGAGTTAAAAATATGTACAATAAGGTCACCCAACGCCGGGAGAGCCTTCGCGATCACACTTTGAGGAATTCCGTCTGCCCCGCGAGCCTGTGAGGAGAAATGTTTTATAGCAAGGACTATTTCATTAAAATTGGTTGGCTTGAATTTGAAACCCTCCTCTGGAGCCACCATAATTTCATCCATCGCATCTTCTATATTTTCGTGGGGTGAGACAGAGACTCCCGCAAAGTGAGCGTTCAACTCACCCGGGGTGAAGCCGTGAAGCTCCTCCTCTTTGCTCTTGGATAAAAGGCCGAGGTTACGCATTTCCTTCCAAATATTTTTATGTTGATCAAGAGCGTCTGAAAGGTGATTCTGAATGAAGGAATTCCGCTCTTTTTCGATGCGCACGTCAACTTCTTCACTGAGGCGAAAGAACTCATTTTGAAGCTCAGAACACTTGCGCAGGTTGCATTGATTTCGCTCCCAGCGCCTACGCGTCGCATCTCGCTTCTTAATGAGTGCTTTCAGCTCGGGACGAATCCAAGGAGCATCACCTTTACGGGGGTAAATCGTTTTTTCCGGTGCTAGTTCGTCCAAAACAACTTTTAAGTTCTCATTAAGACAATTAATTGCATCTTCCAAGCTAGTTTCAGCATTATTGAGCGCTATGGGCAATAGTCTGTTTCGTGAGTCGGTAATGATGTCATTTTCATCTACGTACATGTGATCATGTACGTAGATGAGAGAGAGAGAGAGAGAGAGAGAGAGAGAGAGAGAGAGAGAGAAAGATCGATTGATGAAGAATCCGTTCATGCCTAGGTCATGGAAGACCGTAAGAAAAATTATATTTACATGGTGTTAAATGAATGTTCTATGATGAATTCCACGCCAAAGCGACCTGCGAAAAGGGGTCATCTCTCAGATTCTTTTTTAACCTCTTTCATTCGATTCTATGGCCCAAAATAGGAACTTCGGACCACCTATGGGGCCCAAAAAAAATTTCTCCTCTCCATTGCACGCATATCCGTCAACAGACCGAAAATTTATCGTGTAAAAATCGATGCTCTTTTATTCACGAAAATGGGAATATTTCGAGTTTTTGGATAGCTATCGATTTGCGGGTTGCGGCATCTGAAAGGGCATCAGAAAACCTATCGAAAACGTTGTCGGAAATCCCTTCTCTGTGATTTGGGGGTCTCCTGGAGGCAATAGAGTGTTTTTCGCTAAAATGTTGATTTCTCAAAAAGCCATTTTTTTATTTTCTGAAAATCATACATTCGACGTAAAATTTTGCGTTCTTTCGAAAAAAATGGGTTTCAGAGGAGTTTGGGGCGATCCAAGTGACTTATGAGCCATTTTTTGAAAATCCGATTTTTCCGGTTTCAGAAAAAGGCGATTTTCTGCGCATGCGCGCAAACGTAGACTTTCGGCGCCACTTTCAATGGAAAGCTGACAAAATTTCCTATGAAATGACTACCCGCAAAGTTGAAATTCATGCACTGAAACGCGATCTGCAAGGATTAATTATGTCGGATCAAAATCACATGAAAATTCAGCCCATCAACGCCTTCGTGGCGCCTGCTGAGATGACACATCCACGAGATCTTCTCGGGACTCAATTTTGAGGACGAAATTGACCTGAAAAAAATTCGGACCACATGGTTTCAACGTAAAATTGTATGAACTTTCAGAATATGCGATGAAAAATCCCGTTTGAGGCGAACCCGAGGTGCTACATTCAATTTTTCGCCAGAAAATACGATATTTCACATTCAAAATTGCGAAAAATTGAATGTAGCACCTCGGGTTCGCCTCAAACGGGATTTTTCATCGCATATTCTGAAAGTTCATACAATTTTACGTTGAAACCATGTGGTCCGAATTTTTTTCAGGTCAATTTCGTCCTCAAAATTGAGTCCCGAGAAGATCTCGTGGATGTGTCATCTCAGCAGGCGCCACGAAGGCGTTGATGGGCTGAATTTTCATGTGATTTTGATCCGACATAATTAATCCTTGCAGATCGCGTTTCAGTGCATGAATTTCAACTTTGCGGGTAGTCATTTCATAGGAAATTTTGTCAGCTTTCCATTGAAAGTGGCGCCGAAAGTCTACGTTTGCGCGCATGCGCAGAAAATCGCCTTTTTCTGAAACCGGAAAAATCGGATTTTCAAAAAATGGCTCATAAGTCACTTGGATCGCCCCAAACTCCTCTGAAACCCATTTTTTTCGAAAGAACGCAAAATTTTACGTCGAATGTATGATTTTCAGAAAATAAAAAAATGGCTTTTTGAGAAATCAACATTTTAGCGAAAAACACTCTATTGCCTCCAGGAGGCCCCCAAATCACAGAGAAGAGATTTCCGACAACGTTTTCGATAGGTTTTTTGATGCCCTTTCAGATGCCGCAACCCGCAAATCGATAGCTATCCAAAAACTCGAAATATTCCCATTTTCGTGAATAAAGGAGCATCGATTTTTACACGATAAATTTTCGGTCTGTTGACGGATATGCGTGCAATGGAGAGGAGAAATTTTTTTGGGCCCCATAGGTGGTCCGAAATTCCTATTTTGGGCCATATAATCGAATGAAAAAGGTTAAAGAAGAATCTGAGAGATGACCTCTTTCCGTAGGTCGCTCTGGCGTGGAATTCATCCTATAATAAGTGAATCCAGGAATAGTATAAAATCAAACCAGGTACATATTGAGCGTAACAGCATTACACGGAAGGATCGATGGAATTACATACATTGCAACTTTGACATGAATTTTACACGAACATTCAATCGTTACGACCAACATACGTCAACATTCCATTTCAACACGAAAGTTCATGAGAAGTGTTCATAGCGACGTTTGCAAAAATCGACGAGCAACTTGCGAAATGAATTGAAGCGGATTTGATAGCCGGGTCTATCCCCCGATTTGTTAAATTTCATCTCCTTTGAGATGAGACATCAAAGTAGATTTGAACGAATCAAAGGGCACTTTAGAACGGATGCTTGATGGTAGTTTTTCCCATGCAAACTTTGTTTGTACAGGAAACAAACCAGCATAAGCAGTATTTTGCGCGGTGGGAATCACCATGCGAGATGATTGATTTCTGTCTGATCGACGGATTTCGTTGTCGATGGGAAATAAATCAAATAAATTCCTTGGCTTAGATGTTGTCAATATTTTAGAGAGTTGGACATCCAAGAGATATTCCCGTCTAACTTTCAAGCTAAGCCATCCGAGCTTCTGATGGTATGGCTTCAGCGCGGCATCGCATCAGAGATGGAAGCTGAATCGAACGCACATGTTGCTAAGGCGCTGTGATTTCGTTCCGAGATATCTTGACATATCATGGAATACTACGCAAGCATAATCGAAGTGCGGAACAACAAGTGAGTTTACTGAGAGGCGTTTGACCTCCGATGATGGGATATGACCTCTGTATCTCAAAGTGTCCGTGATTCCATGACTGCTATCGCTAGATCGTAACTCTCCTTGTCACGTTTGACGACCTCATACTCAAGAGGCGGACAAGGAGTGGGTTAACTATTTGGACCTGAGAGCGATAGAGTCTCTCTTTTGGATGCATTTGAGTCACGGGTCGATAGGAGCAATGTGGTAATTCGGCAGCAGAACCAGCGAGAACTCCTCGACTAAATGCGGCTGTTGGGGAGCGACGAGGGAGTGGTTCTTTGGGAGCGGGATTCATCAACCTCAACTCCCTGACAGACAAGATTGATCATCTACGCTCGCTCGTTGCTAACGATCCCTCCTACCATCTATTTAGGTCCTTATTTCCCACATTTCATAGATCCTTCCTCCCCCCTCCCTCTGGATACCTTCTTTGAGCCAGAAAAACATGGGGAAAATTTTCCCCGAGCCCCTAGAGGGTGATTTGATAATGCCTCAAGGAGCATCTCGCTTTGGAATTCAAGTAAAAAATAACGCTTGTTGTGATTTTTCTGTCCCTATGTTCGAGCTCTTGAAACTTAGGGTTTCTTCGCGAATGTAGAAGTGGGGATACATGTTTCTACGTAAAATTTGATGCTGAATTGAATTTCATCGTGAAATTTAAACTAGGATGCCACCCAATACTCGTAAATTGCGTTTTCGGACGCGGAAAACATTTTTAGCGCGACTTTTTCATCTCATTCGAGTGTCTCAGGCGTCACTTACGCCCTATGGATCAATCTAAACGACCTGTTTTTATGTAAAAAAAAAAGACGCTGAATCGGAATCCATCATTATTTCCTAGGTATAATGTCGCCCAACATGAGAAAGATGCGTTTTTCCACCGAGAAAGCACCTTCAGCGAGTCTTTCACGCCCGGAGCGAGTGTCTCAGGCGTCACTCACTCTCTCGAGATCAATACAAACGACCTCATTTCATTCAAAAAAACACGCCAAATTAGAATCCATCCTCATTATCTAGGTATAATGTCGCCTAACATGAGAAAAATGCGTTTTTCCACCGAGAAAGTACCTTAAGCGAGTCTTTCACGCCCGAATCGAGTGTCTCAGGCGTCACTCACTCTCTCGAGATCAATACGAACGACATGATTTCATGTAAAAAAACACGCTGATTTGGAATCCATCGTTATTTTCCATGTATAATGTTGCCCAACGTGAGAAAAATGCGTTTTCCCACCGAGAAAGCACCTTAAGCGAGTCTTTCACGCCCGACTCGAGTGTCTCAGGCGTCACTCACTCTCTCGAGGTCAATACGAACGACCTGATTCCATGTGAAAAAAACACGCCAAATTGGAATCCATCTTCAATTACCAGGTCTAATGTCTCCTAACGTGAGAAAAATGTGTTTTTCCGCCAAGGAAGCACCCTAAGCTCGTCTTTCACGCGGGGATCGAGTGTCTCACGCGTCACGTACTCTCTCGAGATTGATCTAAACGACCTGATTCCATGTAAGAAACCACGTTGAATCAAAATTCATCGTTATTTCTCAAGTTCAACGACGCTCAACGTGGAAAAATCCGTTTTTCCTTCAGAATGCACCGAAGTCCACTATTGATGACGAATTCCTGGGTAAGTTCATAAAAAGTCTGGAATCAACCAAGTCAATTCGAGAGACCGCTCAAAGTCCCTACAAACCATTGTGATTCTTGAAGAACTCAGTCATCATTCTCCACCAGAACATTTTAACACTGGACTTAAATAGGGATATCATGAGTCAAAAGGATTTACAGCTCAGGCATCTATTGGAAAAAAAATTTACGATATCTGATTCGGATGGGATAGTCGATACTCTGTACCACGCTTTGACTAGAGAGATACATTCATAAACAAGAGTGGAGATATCAAGTGACTCAAGTTTAGAACATAACACGAGTCCTCGACTCATAAAATTATGAAGATCTTTCCAATTCGATCCTCATCTTTTTCAGAACGGTCATCTCACTTGCATCTGGATACTGTCTTTTAACCCTTGTTAAACTTAGCTGTATAGAATGAAACTGAGTTTCTCGTATATTTTGGCTCTAGAAATCATGGTCACAGCAGAAGACTCTTATGTATGGTCAGATTCGACATGTATTCAGACTTAAAAGTATACCAGAGAGTAATTTAGGGAAGCATTGGGATTCCAGAATCTCGATCGGTTCCCCAGGGACCTACTTATTCGCAACTTACTAAAATTTCACGACAGCTTGACGTTGCTCGTCGTGGACTGCCAAAACGACCGATGTGAATCGATGCTGACAAAAGGCTGGGAGCAGGGCCTGGACTACTGGAGCTCCCATAGGATCCGATATTCACATAAGATGCTAGGATTGCGAAGCGTGTGAGGTTTGGTTCGATCACCGGCCGCAACGCACGAGCAAGGGGCGCTAGAATCTTCGCGTGAGATAGGGACCTCACCCGTGCCGGTTGGGTTGGAGTTAGCCCGATTGATCTCTTTCTCGATTAGGTGGCCGGAGTGCATAGACATTTTCGTACGAGATACTCTTATCTCGCGCTGATTCGAGGTGATTTCAACAAGACGCCATTGACGAATTCGATTCAGCCTAGATCTTCATACGATAGTGAGCGCCTCTAGGAATGGTTGTGAAGAGAGTTTGTCACGGATCCCGAAAATCTCATATGATGCCAAGTGAGACAGTTTTTCGATTTTGGCAGGAACTCTTTCTTAGGTCTCTTTACAGAGACCAATTTTACGGCAGAAATGATGGTGAACTCTGATTTGGCATGGATTTGGAACGTTCTAACCATTCCTACGTGTGTCAGTGACTGCCGAGACCCTTGAATCGAACGGGAGAGACACATTGGTCAATTGACGTGGGTCTCGAGAGAGTGAGTGACGCCTGAGACACTCAATTCGGGGGTGGAAGATGCGCTTAGGCTGCTTTCTCGGCGGAAAAACGGATTTTTCTCACGTTTAGCGTCGTTGAGCCTGAGGAATAACGATGAATTTTGATTCAGCGTGGTTTTCTACATGGAATCAGGTCGTTTAGATCAATCTCGAGGAAGTGAGTGACGCCTGAGATACTTGATTTCCGCGTGAAAGATGAGCTTAGTTAGCTTCCTTGGTGGGAAAACACATTTTTCTCACGTTAGGCGACATTATACCTAGTAATTGAAGATGGATTCCAATTCAGCGTGTTCCTTTACATGGAATTGGGTCGTTCGTATTGATCTCGAGAGAGTGAGTGACGCCTGAGACACTCGCTCCGGGCGTGAAAAACTCGCTGAAGGTGCTTTCTCGGTGAAAAACGCATTTTTCTCACGTTGGGTAACATCATACCTGGAAAATAACGATGATTTTTCATTTAGCGTGTTTTTCCACATCCATATAGGTGGTCTCGATTAATCTTGAGGGAGTGAGTGACGCCTGAGACACTCGAATGAGATGAAAAAGTCGCGCCAAAAAATGTTTTCATCGTCCGAAAACGCAATTTACGAGTATTGGGTGGCATCCTAGTTCAAATGTCACGATGAAATTCGATTCAGCATCAAATTTTACGTGGAAACATGTATCCACACTTTTACATTCGCGGAGAAACACTGAGTTTCAAGAGCTCGAACATAGGGACAGGAAAATCACAAAAATTGTTATTTTTCACTGGAATTTCAGAGCAAGATGCTCTTTGAGGCACTATTAAATCTTTCTCTAGGGGCTCAGGAAAAATTTTTCCCGTGTTTTTTGACTCAAAGAAGGTATCCAGAGGGGGGGGAGGAAGGATCTGTGAAACTTGGGGAATAAGGACCACCCTAATGAGTATGTGGATGACAGTCTCGTTCAGATTCCCGGTGTTCCATCGTTGCGACAGGATCGCAACAGAGAGGGTGGTGGGATTGCCTTATATGTGCGCAATGACTTCAAAGTTGAGAAGGTGATCTCATGGAATACTTTTGGGCCAGGGGAACCTAGCGTTCCTGAATTCCTTCTCTGCAGCTTACAGCAAGACAACTCACCCCGTATATTAGTCGTGGTAATCTATAGACCCCCAAAAATCGCCATGCAGAAGGATGAGTGGAGATTACAGTCATAAAATTATAATGGGCGGTCTGAACGCGGATTTGTTAGACACTGCTCACCCTGACAGTAAGACACTGACTGCACTAACAGAAGAACTTGCCTCGCAGATAGTGCAGCATGGCCCGACTCACCAACACCCCCCCAATACATCTCATACATGGATTGATCACATTCACGTAGATAACAATGACATCATTACTGACTTTCAAAACAGAGTCCTGACCAGTTTCGGCAGGCACTCGTTCATTGGCGTCACCATCAACGTCTTTACTCCCACCCCGCCAAAAAATTTCTTCACCAACAGGGATTCCCGTGACATCACTCCGAAGGTATTAAATGACCGGTTGCTTTGCTGTGACGGGACAGCTCCTGAAAATGCCGAAACCAGTTTGGAGATGCAATCCACTGCTTAAATGAAAATTGACAGACCGTTATAGATGAATTAGTACCTGGAGAAACAATTAATCCACGTGAGAATGACGCTTCTTGGATTTGTCCTGAGCTGAGGGTACTCATGAGTAAGTGTCACGATTCAAGGGTCCTTGAAATCTATTCATCCGCTGAGTTATGAGACTCAGAGGATGGGTGAAGGCACAGCCAATAACGAACAGACAAAGGTTCAGTTCTATTCATGATTATTCAGAGTAAGTATAAAATCCGAGAGAGAAAGACTAACTCGTTATTCGAAGACTCTACGGACAACATCTACTCTGCTGCAAGAGATGGATAGAAACGTATAGAAAAGCTATCCGGATGAGTCCGAACCGATCCGGATCTACCAAGTCTACCCGCACGCGAGAAAGTGGCATTGAGGTTCAATCGATTTGAATCCGCTGAGGGACCTAGTCCAGTTGAATGTCGAATTGGAGCACAAAACGAATCCGTTCGAATCCGCATCTATAGGACTTATGGGTAGATCACAGACGAATCCGAATCTATGAACAAAATCTCGACTCAACGTAATCCGGTTCAATCCAGTATTCACGAGGTTAGAGCCGGATACAACTCAATGAAGAAACGGATGATTGAGTCGAATCCGTTCCAGTACACAATTAGGGAGAGACTCCGATCCCTGTGAATCGAAAATGAATGCATTAACTTACAACGCTTCAGTCCGGGTCAATACCATTTCAATCCAACTTTGGTGCATTGGATAGGAGTACTTCAATCCGGATGAATCCCATCTCAATTCGGCTACGTGCTCGATTGAGTCCGATCCAATCCGCAGCCAAAGCCGAATTGGGGTAGAACCGCCATATGCCTATCCGCTTCAATCCGACTTTGGTGTATAGGATGATAGTATTCCAATCCGGATCAATACTACTCCAATCCAGGCTTGTCCTCGATTGAATCCAGTCCGATCCGCATCCAATGCCGGATAAAGTCAGAGAAGAAGTCTTCCTATCCGCTTCAATCCAACTTTCGGGTATTAGGTAGAAGATTCTCAATCCGGACCAATACCACTTCAATCCAGGCTTGTCCTCGACTAAATCCTGTCCAATTTGCAACCAATGCCGAACGGAGGCGGAGGAGCAGTCTTTCTGTCCGCTTCCATCTAACTTTTGGGTATTGGATAGACGTTTCCCAATCCGGATCAATACCACCCCAATCCGGGCTTGGCCTCAACTGAATCCAGTCCAATCCGCAGCCAATGCCGAATGACGCCAGAGAAGCAGACTCCCTATCCACTTCAATCCATGATTTGGGTATTGGGTGGAAGTTACCCAATCCGGATCAATACTACTCTAATCCAAGCTTGTCATCAACTGAATACTGTCCAATCCGCATCCAATACCGGATGAGGTCAGAGAAGCAGTCTTCCTATCCGCTTCAATATAACTTTGGGGTATTGGATGGAAGTTTCTCAATCCGATCAATACCACTTCAATCCGGGCTTGTCCTCGACTGAATCTTGTACAATCTGCATCGAATGCCGAATAGGGGCAGAGAAGCAGTCGTTCTATCCGCTTCAATCCAACTTTCGGGTATTAGATAGACGTTTCCCAATCCGGATCAATACCCCCCTCCCCCAATCCGGGCTTGTCCTCGACTGAATCCTGCCCAATCCGCATCCTATGCCGGATCGGGTCAAAGAAGCAGTTTCCCTATCCGCTTCAATCCATGATTTGGGTATTGGATGGAAGTTACCCAATCCGTATCAATACCACTCCAATCCGAGCTTGCCCTTGACTGAATGCAGTCCAATCCGCATACAAGGTCGAACGGAGGCAGAGAAGCAGTCTTTCTATCCGCTTCAATCCAACTTTCGGGTATTGGATGGAAGTATTTGAATCCGGATTAATCCCACTTCAATCCGGCCTTGCACTCGATTGAATCCAATCCAATCCACACTCAAAGCGAAATTGAGGGCAAACAGCAATGTGCCCATCCGCTCCAATCCAACTTCTGTGTATTGAATGAGAGTAGTCTCATCCGGATCAATACCACTTCAATCCGGCATTGTCCTCAATTCAATACGATCCAATCCGCATCCAATGCCAAATGAAGGTATTGGAGCAGTAGTGTGCCTATCCGCTTCAATCCAACTTTGGTGTATTGGATGGAAGTATACCAATCCGGATCAATCCCACTCCAATTCGGCCTTGCGCTCGATTGAATACAATCCAATCCGCATCCAGAGCTGAATTGAGGTTGAACCGCAATGTGCCTATCCGCTTCAATCCAATTTCTTTGTATTGGATGATAATTCTCCAATCCGGAACAGTACTATTTCAATCCGGCATTGTCCTTAATCCAATGCGATCCAATCCGCTTCTTATGCTGGATAGAGGTACAGCAGCAATGCGCCTATCCGCATCAATCCAACTTAGGGGTATTGGATGGCAGTATTCCAATCCTGATCAATCCCACTCTAGTCCGGCCTCGTACTCGATTGAATCCAATCCGATCCAATCCACATCCAAAGCCAAATTGAGGGAGAAGAGCAATGCGCCTAGCCGTTTCAATCCAACTCCTGTGTATTGGATGAGAGTATGCTAATCCAGACCAATACCACTTCAATCCGGCCTTGTTCCTAATTCAATACGATCCAATCCGCATCTAATGCCGAATGAAGGGATTAAAGTACCAGTGTGCCTGTCCGCTTCAATCCAACTTTGGTGTATTTGATGGAAGTATTCCAATCCGGATCAATGCAATTCAGTCCGGCCTCGGGCTCGATTGAATCCAATCCAATCCGCATCCAGATCCGAATTGAGGTGTTACCACAATATGCCTATCCATTTCAATCCAACTCCTGTGTATTAGATGAGAGTATTCAAATCCGGATCAATACCACTTCGATTCGGCCTAGTCCCCAATTCAATGCAATCCAATCCGCATTCAATGCCGAATGGAGGTAGAGCGACAGTGTGCCTATTCGCTCCTATCCAGCATTTGTGTATTGGACGAGAGTATTCCAATCCGAATCAATCCCATTCTAATCCAGTCTTGAGCTCGATTGAATCCAATTGAATTCACATCCAAAGCCAAATTGAGGGAGAACCGCCATGTGCCTATCCGCTTCAATCCAACTCCTGTGGATTGGGTGGTGATATTCCGATCCGGACTAATACTCCTTCAATTCGACCTCATTTCCAAGTCGAACTCATCTAATCCGCACTAATGCAGAATACACGTAGAGAAACAGACCTTCTATCCGCTCCAATCCAACTTATGTGTATTGGTGGAAGTATTTCTACCCGAATCCATCCCATTCTTATGCGGCCTTGTGCTTGAATAAATCCAATCCAATCCACATCAAAAGCCGAATAGAGGGATAACCTCAATGTGCCTATCCGCTTTAATCCAACTTCAGTGTATTTGATGAGAGTATTCCAATCCGGATCGATACCACTTCAATCTGGCCTCGTCCCCAATTCAATCGTAGGCATCGAACCGGATATATTCGGATTGGATACCGTTACTATGTATAGAACCGGATAGGACTGGATTGAATAGCGAGGTCTGAAAACGTTTTATAGGCATTGATCCGGATAGGATCGGATGAAATGCTGGGGTTCAAATACAATTCACAGGCATCGAACCGAATAGATTCGGATTGGATACCGGTATCACGTATAGGACCGGATTGAATCGGATTGAATGGCGGGCTGCTGAATACAGTTTCTCGGTATTGAACTGGGATGATTCAGAGAAGTTAATACCGGTCCTGCGTATAGAACCGGATAGGACCGGATTGAATAGCGAGGTCTGGATACGTTTCATACACATTGATCCGGATAGGAATGGATGAAATGCCTGGGTCTGAACACAATTCACAGGCATCGAACCGAATAGATTTGGATTGAATACCGGAATCGTGTATAGGACTGGATCGGATCGGATTAGATGGCGGACTGCCTGTTACAGTTTCTTGGTATTGAACCGGAATGATCCACAGTAGTTCATACCGATCCTGTGTATAGAACCAGATAGGAAAGGAATGAGTACCGTTACCGTGTATAGAATCGGGTAGGATATGATTGAACGGCGCGGCGAGGACTGAACCTGATTCATAGGCATTGATCCGGATAGGATCGGATCGAATACCCGTGCCGTGTATACAACCGGATAGAATCAAATTGAAAGGCGGGCTCTGAATACAATTCGTTGGCATCAAAACGGATAGATTTGGATTGAATACCAGTACCGGGTATGGAACCGCATAGGAGCGGATCAAATGGCGGGGTCTGGATAAAATTTATAGGCATATTGATCCGGATAGGATCGGATTGAGTACCTGTACCGTATATACAACCGGATCGGATTGGATTGAAAACCGGGGTCAAAATACAGTTGGTAGGCATCAAACCGGATAGATTCGGAATGAATACCGGTACCGTGTAGAGAACCGGATAGGGGCGGATCGAATGGCGGGGTCTGAATACAATCCATAGGCGTTGATGCGGATAGGATCGGATTGAATGCCGGAGTCTGAATACGATTTATAGGCATTGATCCGGATAGGATCGGATGAAATACCTGTATCGTATATACAACCGGATAGGATCCGATTGAAAGCCGGGGTCTGGATCCAATTCGTAGGCATCGAACCGGGTGGATTCGGATTAAATACCGGTGTCGTGTATAGGACCGGATTGGATCAGATTGAAAGACGGGCTGCTGAATACAGTTTCTTGGTATTGAACCAGAATCATCCGGAGCACTTTATACCAATCCTGTGTATAGAACCGGATTGAAAATAATTTAATACCGGTACCGTATATACAAACGGATAGGATCGGATTGATAGCCAGGGTGTGAATACAATTTACAGACATGAAACCGGATAGATTCGAATTGAATACCGGTACCGTGTATAGAACCGAGTTGGACCGGATGGAATGGCGGGGTCTGAATACATATCGTAGGCATTGAATCGTATAGGATTGGATTGAATACCGGTATCGAGTATAGAACCGGATAGGAGCGGATTGAATGACAGGGTATAAATACAATTCATAGGCATTGAATCGGATAAGATCGGATTGAATACGGGTACGGTGTTTAGACTTGGATAGGATAGGATCAAATGCCGGTAGGAGGTAGAGAATCGGATAGGACTTGATTGATCGGCCAGGACTGGATACAATTTATAGGCATTGAACCCGATTGGCCGAAGGGAGTTCATACCGTTTCTGTGTATAGAACCGGATAGGATCGGAGTGAAGTCTTGGTGCAATAGTTGGAGGCAAGACTACCATTCCAACACCTGCCACTTGGTGGCGTTCCTCGTGCACTTTGAAGTACAGACGAGAAACACGTATATTTCTTCTCTCGCAAGTGACGAAGTATCTGCTCGATTCGTATATAAGGCAGATTTCATTCGGAATTCTCAGTGCGTTAGTTATAAGTTGCGAGCGTAAGTCTTAAGCTGCGATGAATTGTGAATGCGGAAATATGGTGTCCATTTGTATCATACAATATAGCCTGAGATGACTCTTCTGTCTAGTACTTAGCGCGAATCTGTTGAGGAGTGTGCTGGAAGGGGAGTGGATTGAGACAATCATCACCAGTCTGAATGAGTTCGATCAATTCAATGATCCAAATCATCCTTTTGTTGATTGGATTTGTTGGAGAATGCAGTTCCAAATTCAGGGATCGATTCGGATAGGACCGGATAGGATTGAGGTGGACGGCGGGGTCTGAATACAATTTGTAGGCATTGCCCCGGATAGGTTCGGATTGAATGCCGGGGTCTGGGTATGATTTGTAGGTATTGATATTGATAGGATCGGATTCAATACCAGTACCGTGTATAGAACGGGATAGGACCGGATTGGATGGCGGGTCTAAATACATATCGCAGGCATTGAACCGGATGGGGTCGGATTGAATACCGGTATAGTGTATAGAACCGGATAGAATCGGATTGAATGGCGGGGTCTGAATACAATTTGTAGGCATTGAGCCGGATAGGTTCGGATTGAATGCCAGCGTCTGGATACAATTTGTAGGTATTGATCCGGATAGGATCGAATTCAATACCGGTATCGTGTATAGAACCGGATAGGAGTGGATAGAATGGCGGGTTCTAAATACAACTTGTGGGCATCGAACTGCATAGCTTCAAATTGGGTCCCGGTAGTGTGTATAGAACCGGATAGGATCCGATTGAAAGCCGGGGTCTGGATCCAATTAGGCATCGAACCGGGTGGATTCGGATTGAATACCGGTGTCGTGTATAGGACCGGATTGGATCAGATTGAAAGGCGGGCTGCTGAATACAGTTTCTTGGTATTAAACCGGAATGGTCCGAAGCACTTTATACCAATCCTGTGTATAGAACCGAATAGAAAATAATTTGATACCGGTACCGTATATACAAACGGATAGGAGCTGATTGAATGGCGGGGTCTGAATACAATTTATAGGCATTGATCCAGACAGATTCCGATTGAATACCGGTATCGTGTATAGAACGGGATAGGACCGGAATCAACGGCGAGATCTGAATACAATTTGTAGGCATTCATCCGGATAGGATCGAATTGAATATCAGCACCGTACATATAACAGCATAGGATCGGATTGAATGCCGGGGTCTGAATACAATTTACAGGCATTAAACCGGATAGATTCGGATTGAATACCGTTACCGTGTATAGAACTGGTTAGGATCAGATTGAGTGGCGAGGTCTGAATACAATTTGAGAGGATTGGATCGGATTCATCCGTTGTAGTGTATACTGGTCCGGCGCATAGAACTGGATAGAACTGATCCATTACTATAGCGTTTCAATGGATAGACTCCCATTGGTCGAGAATACCCATTTTCTGAATCCGCGAGGATTCGTCTTTCCACCCGGCTCAATACAGAAAAACGTGTTTCACATATTGAATAAAACTGGATAGACTATAAGTTCAATCCGATCCTATCCATCTCTTGCAGCAGGGTACGAGGCCACCAATGCATGACTGCTTATACTCGTGATGTCGACTTTGTGATGTTTACTGAGCGTCTGTGAATCTAGGAGCCCCTTCTGGCAGAATATCTCTGAACAGATACTCTTTCCCAGGCTAAGACTCCTCCTCATTCTCTTCCAAGAGAGGGGTTGAACAGGTTAGAGCTTGCAGCGGCTCAAGGCTTGTGCCTGCCTCTCGCTCAAGGTCGGTCATCTCCATGCGGTAGCCGATACGGCCAGGTAGGAGCCGTAACACGTTCGTTTGGTAGCCTTGTTGCTCTCCGGAGCAACCAACATAAGCTATGATGAAATAGTATCTTGAGATTTACATTCCCATATAGCAGTACTAGTCTTGGAAGATTCTTTATTATCATCATCTATCAGATATATGAATATTTTTTCTCTTTTTTTCATTTTACTGGCTTTCTGGATACTAGGTTAAAGTTTCCTGTATTACAATTGTGTATTCATGTTCTTCCTCGTCGATTATACATATCGTGTAATTCATCCAACTACCCTGCTGCAAAAGTTCGATTGGATGCGATTGGAATACATCCAAATGTTCTCAATCTAGAATCTTATGATGGACTTGAAACATGATTTTCAGGATAGAGGAGGATTGGAGTTCAATAACGATCAATGATGTTGATCATGATTCCAACAGTATGGACCAATCTTCACCAATGCAGGCTTTTCGCATTGAATGTGAGATTGCCAATCAATCTCAATACTTACTGCCTGTATTCGGGAGTCGATGATCCATCTGTATGAATGCTGATTCCCTTGATAGGATATCACGATTCCAATCTGTGTCAATGCCATAAAAAGCATTGATATGATATGATAGGGTCCTATCTACTTCGATCGATTCCAACACTGTTTTTCAGTAATGGGAACATCGAGGTCTCAAACCGCCTCAATCGACCTCAATACTGACTGGAAGCATTGGAGACCTCATACCCTATTCATCTGAATCAATTTGAATGCTGAATATCAGTATTGAGATTTCAAAATCTTATCTGCCCCAATCGATTCGAATACTGAAAATTATACCCTCACTATGTTTCAATATATGATGGGAGGAACGGCCGAATTGCGAGGCATTCCTTATCGAAGCGAGATTCCTTGACAGAGCTCCCGTCACTCTGATTGTCTAGGGAACATACACCCCCTATAGAGCCACAGAGCCATCGGGAAGATATCAAGAACCCAACTTCAATATCATTAATAGTCTCCAATGCAGAGCTGATGGTAGGTTCCATCCTTGTCTCTACACCGTACTGAATTATTTAAACTGTGAAAAAGATGTGTGGTATTAAGTGTGTGTTTCACCCTGGTCTCTCTCTTGGGCTCGTCAGTGAGACGAAGAGAGACCTGTCCAAGACACTATTGTGAATCGAGTGGATTGACATCAGGTTAAAGAATGGTTAACATCGAAATTTTCGTAAAACAACCATGAATTAAGGTTGCCATCTAGTGATGAAGACACGAAGCAGATGTTAAGCTTCGAGTGGTAAACGACTTCATACGGCCTCATGTCGTTTGGTGGAATAATGAAAATTACACCCTCACTATGTTTCAATATATGATGGGAGGAACGGACGAATTGCGAGGCATTCATTATCAAAGCGAGATTTCTTGACAGAGCTTCCGTCACTCTGATTGTCTGGGGAACAAACATCCCCTATAGAGCCACAGAGCCATCGGGAAGATATCAAGAACCCATCCTCAATATCATTAATAGTCTCAAATGCAGAAGTGATGGTAGTTTCCATTAGCTCGATTCGTAGTTTCCATTGCAGAGCTGATGGTAGTTTCCATTCCTTAAGCAGAGACTATTAATGATATTAAAGTTGGGTTCTTGATATCTTCCCGATGGCTCTGTGGCTCTATAGGGGATGTATGTTCCCCAGACAATCAGAGTGACGGAAGCTCTGTCAAGAAATCTCGCTTCGATAAGGAATGCCTCGCAATTCGGGCGTTCCTCTCATCATATATTGAAACATAGTGAGGGTGTAATTTTCATTATTCCACCAAGCGACATGAGGCCGTATGAAGTCGTTTACCACTCGAAGCTTAACATCTCCTTCGTGTCTTTATCACTAGATGGCAACCTTAATTTATGGTTGTTTTACAAAAATTTCGATGTTAACCATTCTTTAACCTGATGTCAATCCACCCGATTTACAATAGTGTCTGGAATAGGTCTCTTCGTCTCACTGACGAGCCCAAGAGAGAGACCAGGGCGAAACACACACTCAATATCACACATCTTTCTCACAGTTTAAATAATTCAGTACGGTGTAGAGACAAGTATGGAAACTACCATCAGCTCTGCATTCGAGACTATTCATCATATTGGAGTTGGGTTCTTGATATCTTCCCGATGGCTCTGTGGCTCTATAGGGGATGTATGATCCCCAGACAATCAGAGTGACGGAAGCTCTGTCAAGAAATCTCGCTCCGATAAGGAATGCCTCGCAATTCGGCCGTTCTTCCCATCATATATCGATTCGAATACTGTTCCCCAGTATTGGAAACATCGAGATCTCAATCCGCCTCAATTGACCTTAATACTGACTGGAAGCATCGGAGACCTTATACCCTATTTATCTGAATCGATTTGGATGCTGGATATCAGTATTGGGATTCCGAAATCCCTTCTGCCTGAATCGATTCCAATACTGTTCTCAAGTTGTGGGAACATCGAGAACTTAATCCTCCTTAATCGACCTCAAGACTGACTTTCAGTCATTATTACAAATCAACGTCTCACATATCCATCATTCACATCACAGCTAAGATTTCGATACAATGCAATACTTATTCTCATCATGATCGCATTCACATATCATCGCATTACATAACTAAACGCTATTTGAACGTTCTGCCACTCATCAGTCTCATATAGAAACAGGAGAGATGATTCACCGCTTGCGAGAAAGCAATCCCATGACAACTGGATGCAAACTGAGATTGTCATCGGAACCTCGCCTAACACCAGACACTCGGATTCTATTGGCCTCAATCGATTCCGATACTAACTTTCAGGAATGGAAATTTCAATATCTCACACTACGTAATCGATCCTAATACTGACTATGAGCATTGACGATGTTATTCATCGTCCTTAATCGATTGAAATGCTGAATATCAGCGTTGAGGGCTTGAAATCCTCTCTGCCCCAATCGGTTTCAGTACTGTTTTCCAGTATTCAGAACATCGAGTTCTCAACCCACTTCGATCAATCTCAATACTGACTGTGAGTATTGGAGACCTCATATCCTGATAACCTGGATCGATTTAAGTACTGTCTCCTAGTATTGGGTAGATCTTCATCTCAACCTACTTCAATTGATGACTGTGGAGTTAGCCGCAATTTTGTTGCCGCAATCTTAGGGTATTCTACAATGGTGGCCACTAGTGCGTTCGGCAATTGGGGATGCGCCTGGACATCCTTCGAGGCTCTAATTGATTGGAAATGAATCCTGGATGATATTCTGAGTGATCAGTGACACCTAGATCACCCGTGGTTACTTATTTTGATCAATTTTCCCATGAGCACAAGAGGCTGGGAGAGTGAAGAAATTAGACATTGACGTCGATTTAGGGGGTGGATTCGAGCTTGTACTCCCCTATCGATGCTCGGGGTGTCTCCTGTCACCGTTGAGCCATATATTCGGAGTATTTATAGTCACCTAGATCACCCTCGATCATTGATCTAAGCCAATATTCGCGTCGATCCGAGAGTCGCTAAAATGGAAAAACGAAGCTTTTCGACGATCTTTGGGAGGGATTCGGAGTTGTACCCTATCACCAATGAGTGGGATATCCTCCCATATTGTGCGACTATATCTTAGAAGTAGTTTGGACTGCCAAGGACATCCTCGATCATTGATCTAAGCCAATATTCGCGTCGATCCGAGAGTCGCTAGAGTGGAAAAATGAAGCTTTTCGACGATCTTAGGGTAAATTTCGGAGTTGTACCCTATCAGCAATGAATGGGATATCTCCTCATATTGTACAACTATAATTGAGGAGTGTTTTGGACTGCCTAGGTTCCCCTCCATCATTGATCTAAGCCAATATTCGCGTCGATCCGAGAGTCGCTAAAATGGAAAAGTGAAGCTTTTTGACGATATTGGGGGGAAATTTGGAGTTGTACCCTATCAGCAATGAGTGGTATATCTTTTCAAATTGTGCAACTATACCTTAGGAGTATTTTGGACTGCCCAGATCACCCTCGATCATTGATCTAAGCCAATATTCGCGTGGATCCGAGAGTCGCTGAAATGGAAAAACGAAGCTTTTCGACGATCTAAGGGGGAATTTCGGAGTTGTACCCTATCACCAATGCGTGGGATATCTCCTCATATTGTGCAACTATACCTTAGGAGTACTTTGGACTGCCTAGATCACCCTCGATCATTGATCTAAACCAATATTTGCGTCGATCCAAGAGTCGCTGAAATGGATAAGGCGAAGCTTTTCGACGAACTTGGGGGGAAATTCGGAGTTGTACCCTATCAGCAATGAGTGGGATATCCTTTCATATTGGGCAACTATACCTTAGGAGTACTTTGGACTGCCTAGATCACCCTCGATCATTGATCTAAACCAATATTTGCGTCGATCCAAGAGTCGCTGAAATGGAAAAGTGAAGCTTTTTGACGATATTGGGGGGAAATTTGGAGTTGTACCCTATCAGCAATGAGTGGTATATCTTTTCAAATTGTGCAACTATACCTTAGGAGTATTTTGGACTGCCTAGATCACCCTCGGTCATTGATCTAAGCCAATATTCGCGTCGATCCGAAAGTCGCTCAAATAGAAAAACGAAGCTTTTAATCGAGACATGCCGCTGTGGTTTCTCCGGTTCATTTAATTGTTCGTGCTCGACCCCGCGGCTTGATGCCGAGCATCTTGGAAGTTCAAAGGATTCCCTCTATTACTTGATGGGTTTTGATTCGGAGCTACATTCCTCGTATTTTGATTCCATCTCTCGTTTCATTCAAAATAATCACCGCCATTATTGCTATTCTGTCCTGGATCATTCCTACTACGATTATTATTATTGTTTTGCCAATTGTTCTGATAAGGTCGCCCATTATTGCCTCGTTTATAATCAGAATTGCTATAAGAATTCAATCTCTGGTCACGATAGTTATCGCGATTATTATTTGATGAATATTTTCTATTGCAATTCGTGCCATTATTCTAATATCCTCTTCCATCTTTTGTATGCATAAAATTTTCGCGGTTTCCGTCTCTATATCCATAGTTATTTCGCGGACGATTTAGATATATATTATCACGATTTTTGCTATGAGCGTTTTGGTCGCGATTCATGTCATTTCTGAAATAATCTGGGATCACTGAGTTATATTGCCTGATTGGTCCTCCATTGTTACGCTCGTTATCGGGCCGAGGCGGGCCATATCTTGAATTCACGTGTCTCATTCCGTCACGCCCACTCTCTCCTCGTGTTTCCATCATGAACGGTGAATTTGTGCGACTATTATCCCGATTTCTTGTTGTACGGTCCACCTGATTTTGGAGAATTGCATAAAAATCAATCAAATTAGAGTTAATCATCTCGTCTCAATCACGAAAATCTTTGAATGTATACCCTGGTTTGCGACAAACTCTGCAAAGCTTTGAATTTTGAACTTTACTTGGGCATTCTCTCTCGAAATGGCCGGAGACATGGCAGTATCTACATTCATCCAAATCGATACCTCGTCTAATTGTGACATTTTCAATCGATTGGGGCTCTGATGTACGTTTTTTCTCTAATTTCGCGTCGATTAGGGCATTTATAATCGGTGCCATTCCAACTGAGCTCAGATCAGGGATCTTCCCTGAGAAAGGTGTTCTGGCGCTCGTCTTATTTTCGAAATTTACGACTTCCGCGATAGCTCCACGTAAGGTTGTGGGATTAGTGGATCTGACCTGATGTTCTAGTGCTTCCGCGAGACCAAATATGAACTGCTGTAATGCTTCGTTGTCTGCATTACTCTTATGTTCTTCGCTCCCAATCTTTTAGATTTTGATCAGAATCGTACACGTTTAATAATCGGTTGTGGAGAGTTCGAACGCGTAAGCCACAATCTCCTGCACCTTCTCCTGATTTTTTTTGAACCAATTTCAATTCAGCGAGGACTTTGTCTGCCCCGCCGACTCCACTATATTGTGTAGTCATGTCGTCTAGCAATCTCTCGACTGAAGTGTACTGAGTTAATCTCGCGATATATCCTCCCGCGGCTCGACCTCTAAGTTTGCTTGTCAATGCGGACAAAACCCATGGTTCCGATCCTGGGCCATATTCATCTACTATGTATCGAATTTTCTGACAGAAAAGGGCTAGCGTATCGGGGTTTCCATCACATGGCATGATGTTATTCAGTGCTTGACTCAGAGTTAATCGGAATTTTGAAGTGTGCTTGCGGTCAGTGTCTGATTGTGTAGACACATTCCTTGAATTTGCGCGGTGAATGCGTGTACTCGCGTTTAAGTTTTGATCACTGTGTCGTTCAGATTTTCGACTATAGTTGGATTTTCTATTCCCATTCTGCGCATTCATTACAGATCGATCGGATTCCCTGCTATGATTGCTGCTGCTCTCATAATTTAATTTGTATCTAAATGCGTATCTAAATCAGTGGAGGATGATTCGGAATTGGGAACATTTCGAGTGATTTTGTGTTTTCGTGCTTGTTTTGTATATTTGTTTCGTTGAGAACGTTTCGATTCCTGTTGTATGAGATAAAACTCGTCATCGTACGAGTCTCCTAGATTTCTGTAGTTTTCGTCCCGCGTATTTCTACGAGACCGAACATCGAAATGGTGTTTATTCAAAGTATCAAAATTCTCTGGGGATCGTGGCTTCTCATTATCTTCACTGCGTTCGTTTTGATGAAGCTCCAAATCTAAGTCTTCATAACTTCTTGTGACATGCAAGCCCCTCTTGGATATCTACTTATATCTAGACTCAGCACCGAGGCTCTGAAGCTCTCGCCTGGTCACTTTACTGTCGACTTTCTCAGCATCGAGACCCTGAGGATCTGACCTGGACTTGCGACTTCTAGCCACTTCAGTCTCAAGAGTGTGAAACTCTTGTCTGAACATGGGACGCATTGAATTGGCATCCAGGTCCGCTGACCTGTGCCACTCACGTTGACCATAAAGGTCCTGTGAAAGTCCCGCCTGAATCTATGCGTAGTAAGATTTTCGGCGCCGAGATTTGGAGTATCTCGCCCGTAATCTTGCCCAAAACGAACGTGTGATTCATCACTAACGAGAGGCCACTCATTGTTTCTCATTATTTGATAATCATGAAATCCATCGGGATTTTCCGAAAAATTTTCCGTTAATTGTGTACGTGTGTAAGGGTATTGTGTAGGCATGTTCTCTCATCTCGTTGATTCTGCGTTAGATCTCAGGGTTTCAATATTTCCATTCGGGTTTTAAATTATATCTAGCAAATTTGGGACGTGCTCCTGTTGCAATTCAGATGGTCTCTAAGTGGTCCCGTAAGCTTTTTAGAAGAACAATATCGGTTTCAGGGAGATCTCCTGCACTGGTACCAGGAACATCGCTCATTTCTCGTATTGCAATCTCCATATAAACGCCTCCTGGTTGATCTAATCCCTTATCAGCCGCAATGAGTGCAAAGTAGGCATCGCGCACTTTCGCGCTTCCATTTTTCATCTCCGATTCATAACGAGTTTTCAAGTCATCAGTGCTAATATTTCCATTCATTGGCTGTGAACAAGCCTCATTTCCCGCACCTTTAAATCATCCGAATTAGAATCGGTAAGGGTCTCCTCTTCTACTTTCATGCTATTCGGATTGTATGTAGGATTTTTCTTCCCTCTCGCCATTGCTATTCTTGTATATATATATGAATTCGATTAAGATATATGAGCTATATTTTTATTTGATCTGCAGGAAGAATTAAGGTCTGTACCTCACGCTCTCCCCACAAGGGACAGAAAAAGGGATAGTTTTGAATCACTTAACCAGATGTAGCGATGATGAGGATCAGAAGTGCTTGTGGTCTCATGTCTTTGGACTTCCTTCCTTCAAAGTTGGATATCCCTGGAATTTTTCAATTTTGCCCTCGGGCGAATAAAGGTTATCTATCTATCTATCTATCCCCAGCCAGGTTCAAAATATTGCCTCCAGTTATTGTCTTGGTAGTACGGAAATTGGTATGGCTTCCTTCCGCAACAGAGCCCAAACCGCCGTCACCAGTCTGTTAGGGTTTTGGACGTCCTATGTCTCCGCTGATAGTAGCAGACGGGGGTGGAAGTGGATGCCAATAGAAATAGATGGTTCCGTAGATATTTCCAATTGCCGTTCATTCGATGGAAGGTATATCCAAATATGAGAGCGAGACTTGTAATGCATTTACGAGGCGCGGGGCGCGCCTAGATTTTACAGCTATGAGGACTGGGTAAGGGGAGCCCTGCGAGTGAAGCTCGCGGAAAAACTCGTAGTGCGAGAAGACGCAGATGAAGAACACACAGCGCTTCTTTTGTGCCATATTTATACTATTATTGATAACCTACATTTCCTAATCGCCCATCGTCGCTGGTAGGGTTTCCCCAAGACAAAGGGATGAGTTGCTATGTGCTCTCTTCTATCATATGATTATATATATATATATATCTCCCTATATTATATAGTTGTAGTGTTTTCTGCCGCACCCTCGCGCACCCCCACCGCACCCAATCCGCACCTCACCCGCACCACGCCGCACCCACCCGCACCCTCATCCGCACCCACTGCGCACCCCCTGCGCACCCACTGCGCACCTCTTCCGCAACTATGCGCACCACGCGCACCCACCCGCACCCACCCCGCACACCATCCGCACATCTCCGCACCCCACCCGCACCCACCCGCACCCCTTCTGCATTTGGAAAACCGCACCCCCCCGCACCATCCGCACCATCCGCACCCCACCCGCACCATGCGCACCCCTGCGCACCCCACCCGCACCCCTGCGCACCCCACCCGCACCCCTTTCCCTTGAAATATTCTATATATGATCCGCACCCCACCCGCACCCAACCCGCACCCCTCCGCACCCTTCCCGCACCCCTCCGCACCTCTCCGCACCTCTCCGCACCTATCCGCACCCACGCCGCACCCCGAGCCGCACCTCCCCCGCACCCCAGGCCGCACCCCTCCGCACCCCAAGCCGCACCCCTCCGCACCCCAAGCTGCACCCCAGCCGCACCCTAGGCCGCACCCCTCCCCACCCTCGGCCGCACCTCAGCCCCACCCCTCCGCACCCTAAGCCGCACCCCTCCGCACCCCAAGCCGCACCTCCCCCGCACCCCAGGCCGCACCCCTCCGCACCCTAAGCCTCACCCCTCCGCACCCTAAGCCGCACCCCTCCGCACCCTCGGCCGCACCCCGAGCCGCACCTCCCCCGCACCCCAGGCCGCACCCCTCCGCACCCCAAGCCGCACCCCTCCGCACCCCAAGCTGCACCCCAGCCGCACTCTAAGCCGCACCCCTCCGCACCCTCGGCCGAACCTCAGCCGCACCCCTCCGCACCCTAAGCCGCACCCTAAGCCGCACCCCTCCGCACCCCAGCCGCACCCCAAGCCGCACCTCCCCCGCACCCCAGGCTGCACCCCTCCGCACCCTAAGCCGCACCCCTCCGCACCTTCGGCCGCACCCTTAGCCGCACCTCAAGCAGCATCACAGCCCCAAGTCATCTCTCATGAGAATTTCATAGAAATTAAATTTTCTCAAAATACCTTGAAAAATAAGCACATCACTGATTGATTAGTCAAAACTAACCTCAGGAATAAGCTAAGGTTCAATTTTCATTCAATCTTCTCAACATCTCCAATTTCTGATGTATGAATATCTGATATACACCAAGAATTCCCTTCATGATCTCAAAGCTCGATCTCCAACGGCATTCTTCAATCCTCCCCCCAATCACAGATCTTATTCTTCTCTCCTTTTTATCTAGAAATCACCAATATTACAATTCAATAATTCAATTCGGAAAATTTCAATATGTAAGTGGATTTCCATACCACCTTTTCATGATCATTTTCTATGTCTCATAATCTCATCTAACTATTACATTATTGTCAGATCCATATGTTACAGAAAATATTTTCGAAATCTCGAAGTTCCAAGAAGTATAACTACTAAACTTTCGACATAGTTAAACCAAAAATGATCATTTATTGAGGTACCACTCTTGGCACGTTTCTTTTTTTAACTCATTCATTATCGCAAAGTCAAATATTACCAAATTAAATTCAAAAAATTTGAGGGAAGATCGCCAGTAGCCCTATGAAACCCTCTGAAAAATATGATTTATCTAGAACATTCTTGTTTTTCAAACAAAACTGTCTATTTATTCATGGAAGAAATAATGGTATACTATGTACATTTCAATAATACTTCCCTGGAGATGTCCATGATACAAAAACGTCCATTGCTAATTTTCATTGTAACCCTGTGGAATGTTTGAAAATTTCTCATATTCATTATATATTTCATTACATATTTCATAAATATATTCATCAAATTATCACCTCAACTACGAATGTTTCATTTCCTAATATGAGTTCTTCAATATCCATTTTTTCATCGTCCAAAATTTTGATATCCTCGATTCTATTCACTTTCAGAATGTAAGTTGCTCCTATCAAATGAAACCAAATAAATTCCGAAACTAATCCATTCAAACTCCTCTTATTTTTAACACTCACCATTTTCGCGTAGATCACCAACAATTTCTACCTTAGTCCCACGGTCAAAATTCAAACTTTCATCATCTTTTTTAGTCAAAAGAATGTCTAATTTGTGTATCCCATTCGTCAAGACGCCAATACACTCTCTCATACTCTGTTTAGATTTTTCCACAAACTCTGTCCTAATATTACCTTGAATTTCTGTGGGGATATTTGAAAACACAAATACATCATTGTTTCACTATCATTCCATTTCCTAACTCACTTATTAATCCTTTCTTTTTAGGAATATCTTCAAATTGAATTTCGACAGGTTTCTTGTTTTTCGAACGTTCAAATTCTCCAAGAAGAGATAGTTTCGAGAAATTCTGTAATTTGAACTCGTAGGGTACATTCCCTTTAGTATAGCCCTTCCTCCGTTGTATACATACATTTTCCAACATCATTTTCTATGAATTTCAAAATCATCAGATGTAGTTCAAAACGGAATATACAACAAATACGTACCTGATGCAGTTTCACCAAATTCCGGAATTTCTCTATATCTTCGTCAAAAATGATGAATTGCAAACTCATTCCATCATTATTGTTCACAATGAATTTGAATGTCTTGAATTCGTTCTTTGTCTCTTTATTGATGAATGACTGGTCTCCAATAATTTCTTCTACGTATCCAACTATAATACTGGTAAATCATCTTAGAGCATTCCATTGATTTCAAAAATCAATCATCATAATACCACAAATAAAACTTACGCTGTTTTATCTCCAACTTTCAATTTTGATTTCAAAAATTCAGTTGAGGTGAAGTCTAATTTCTTCGTTTTTTTTGTAAGATTATTTTCATTCCATTCCGTTTTTCTCTTATTCATGATTACTATAAAATAGAGAATGAACAATAACATTTTTCATCTATGTCACGTATCACTTTTACAAATATGTTTTTTCAAATGATCTAATCTGTAGAATGGTTTTCCACAATTTTCACAAATTTGGCTCGATGATTCATCGTGAGACTTGATGTGACGGATCAACTGACTCTTTCTTTTGAACGATTTCCCACAACGTTTTTGTGTACAGCTATACTTATTTGGATCACCATGTGTGTCTAAATGGACTTTCAAATGTCTACTATCCAATATCAAACCACACTCCAAGCAATGAATTTGTCTGTTTTTGTCACTATTATGTCTTTTGATTTTATGTTTTTCCAGAAAATCCATCGTAGCAAATCTTAAATGACATTCTGGACAACTAACAGTTCTCATTTCCTCGTTACCAACTTCATCTGGTGTTTCACTGAAGATATCAAGAATAATTCAAAAGATCCCAATCGACAATCTAAAATGAATACAAATAATGCAAGCAAACAGGAGATTGGAAATTAAACCATTCATCTCTAATTCTACTGTTTCATCGAATGGTTCTTTTTCTAATTGATTCAATTTCAGGATAGTCTCATCCAATCTCAAGTCTACCTATTTTCTTCAACGAAGATCAGTCCAACCTTGGAAGAGATTCTGGTCTAAATGAATCCATAATCCCCTTATCGAAACAATTCTAAATATATTGAAATTTTTGAACATAATTCTCACTTTTGTCATGCAAACACTTCAGAGTTCTCATACACATCATACATAAAAGTGTTGAAACTTTGACGAAAGATATGATTTGCTATTCGATTTTCACAAATATTTCCATGGAATGAATCATTATCTAGAAATTTCAGATATCAACATGATGAAAATAATTTTCTTGTTTGACCAATATCAGTTCATATCAAGATTGGAATTTCCTTCATCAGTGGAAAATGAATCATGACTAATCACCTCACTTCTCCATTCATTATTCTTTTCCTGGTTCTAGAAATACGATGATCTTATTAGGAACTCGGATTTACTGGACATCATGTATAGGTATAAGGAAGGTATGATGAATTATGTTGATAACACGAATCATAATTTATTTGTAATATCTAAGTCACAAATTTTCATTGACAGTTCATCTAATTCCGGTGACGGCAATATTACATTAGCTAACTTGAGCAATACGTTATTGAGAACATTGACATCTTGAAGAATTTGAGGACTGATTTCTCCATTTTTAATTCGAATTTTCAAATAATTCATGGCATGATTTTTCAAACTTGAAGGAACTTCCGACCAATCATTAAAATTTCCATGTGATTTGTTTCCGGGAACATCATTTCTGACAACAAGTAATTTCTCAAGATCTTCGGATTCTTTCGATTCGGACAACGAATTAACATAATCATTGTACAACTTTTCTTCTTTGATATGCTCTTCTATCTCATGATCCAGTCTTTGTGACTCCGCTCTTTCCACAACATTAGTTGAATCTACATTGCCATCAAAAATGGGATCGCATTCCATTGTCAAAAGTCTAAAATGAATTTTGAATCATATATTCTTGACAGTATATCAATATCAATAATCTGATTGGTTGTGAGTTATTTTAAATTTCAAAAATTTCTTTCCACACTATATTCTCTATACTGTCGTGATCTTCAAGGTGATTCTCAATGTATAAATTATTCGGGTTCCTACATCTCGATAATGCTACGTACAGCTGTCCATGAGAGAAAAGAGGTCTCCTCAAGTATAACCCAACCATATCAAAGCTTTGCCCTTGCGATTTATTGATTGTCATTGCGAACGCAAGGACTAATGGAAACTGCTTCCTGTATAACGTGAAAGGCAAAGAAGAATTTTTGGTATCAAGAGTTATCCTCGGGATGAAAACGATACTCCCCATTTTATCCCCAGTTATTATCTCTGCTTCAATATTATACTTATAGAGTCTCACAATCCTCAGTCTTGTTCCATTGCACAGTCCATCTGACACACTCAAGTTCCTTATCAACATCACTATAGCATTAACTTTTAATTCTAATTCATGTGGTGGCAGACCTTCTCTTATATTATTCAAAACCTCGATTGGATAATCTGAATGAATATTATCATCAGTCTGATCAACATCTTTATGAGTAGCGTAATCAATGCTATAGTATGTAGTTGAACTTCCTTCCTCGAAGGATAATATTTTCTTATTCAGTCTCAGAGTATCTTCATTATGAGGAGCAAGAATGACACTATTTATAGTTCTATCTCTTTTAGAGTTTCCGTAAATTTTACCGCAAACGTCATCGCATTTCCATTCTTGAGGAATTGTCAAACGATCTATTTTTCCTTCCCCAATGTTCAATAAAAATGAAGAAAACTCAGTATTATTTGAACGTAAATTTTGAGTTAATTTAATAATTTTGAATAACCCCCATAAAGATGAATATTTTATGGTTTCTTCAACTATGGAGTCTTTATGGAATTTTTTCATAACAGGTAATATTTGACGGAAATCCCCTCCAAGAATTATCAATTTCCCTCCAAAAGGTAAGTCATTGTTACACAAGTCTCTGAGAGTTCTTTCAACTATCTCGAGGGCCTTTTTTGGTATCATCGAAGCTTCGTCCCAAATGATAATATCCGCCTCTCTAAGTCTCTTTTTATCTGAATCAGAAACTGAGAACCGAGAAATGATCTTGGGCCCGTCATAATCTCATGACCCTGAGAAAATCAAAAGCAGAGACACTGAGAAACAAGAAATGATCTCAGCCGAGTCATAGACTTGACAATTCAAGTCTGGTTATCTTCAAAAGAGAGACTGAGAATGAATAACTCAACTTTCTGTTATTAAAAAAAAAAAGTAGACTGTGTGAGTTGCGAAAGTAAAAACTCAAAAGTTTGGAGTAGGTATGATCAAAACTAAGAAAAGTGACAAGTCTCCAGTTGAAAGAAGTGAAATTTCAAATCTGATGACCCTGAGAAAATCAAAAGCAGAGACACTGAGAAACAAGAAATTATCTTGGGCGCGTCATAGACTTGACAACTCAAGTCTGGTTATGTTCAGAAACAGAGACTCAGAATCAATAACTTGACTTGGTGTGATTACCAAGAAATCAAGTCTGGTTATCTTCAGAAGAGAGACTGAGAATGAATAACTCAACTTTCTGTTATTACCAAAAAAAAAGTAGACTGTGTGAGTTGGGAAAGTAAAAACTCAAAAGTTTCGAGTAGGTATGATGAAAACTAAGAAAAGTCACAAGTCTCCAGTTGAAAGAAGTGAAATGTCAAATCTGATGAACCTGAAAAAATCAAAAGCAGAGACACTGAGAAACAAGAAATTATCTTGGGCGCGTCATAGACTTGACAACTCAAGTCTGGTTATGTTCAGAAAGAGATATTCAGAATCAATAACTTGACTTGGTGTGATTACCAAAAAATTTAGTAGACTGTCTAAGTTGACAAACTATAAACTCATAAGTTTCGAGTAGGCATGATCAAAACTAAGAAAAGTCAAAAGTCTCTAGTTGAAAGAGGTGAAGACCATGAGACAATCAAAAGAAGTGAAGATCATCAGTTTCGATTCCAAAACATCATTGGTTCGATTCCAAAAGTTGGAATGAGAAATAACTGGAATCGTGATCAATCTTGTAAGCGAATTTCAACTGTTCATTGATATTGGGCGAGTTTGAATAGATGTTAGTTATAATCAGAGTAGGAATCATAATAAATCATAATGGGGAAGGAGATAATTTAGGAGTTCAATATGGGTGGGAGGATAAATGAGAGGATGTGGGTCGTTGTTGGTGTGATAATTTGTCATAACGGGAGATTAGGTCACAAGGATTGGGATTAGAGGATGAGATATTCAAATGATATTGAAATATTAAAACTAACCTCTGTGTTACTGGTCTTCCGAATGGATGTCGTTATATAATTCAAAAAATGTAAATCTTCAAATATAAATGTCCACTGATGGTTTGAGATTGTTTGGATTTTCTGATTATCGTGGGCGAAGTGGTTTGGAGATGTCCTGGAATAATATTATTGATTAAGAATGAATTCGTAATTAGAGGATGAGTTGATATGAAATATAATATAAATGTGATAAAAAATGGATATACATGAACTAACCTTCAGATGAATGGGTATTCGGAGAGATTTCCAATACTGATCTTGAAAAGTTGTAAATCACAAACAGCAATCAAAATATATGTTGAAACTGTGTTCTATGTGAAGTAGCAAATCAGGTGTAGAAGCAAAAAATTTCAGAAAGCAGTTGAGTATTAGACGAGATGAAGTCAGTGTAGATGAGGAACTTCCAAATATCTGTTCTTGTCAACTTGGAGGACAGGCGTAGCCAGACAAAATCTGATTGTTTTTGTGACGAAAAAATCAGGCTGAAGATCAGACAGTGAACACAGTTCAGGAACGTGAAGGATGCCTGGAATATAATTGATTATTTTGTAGATTATTTTAGGTAAAGTGATTTTTGATACAGGTGAAATGGGGGAGAAGAGGATTTTATTTTTTGATCATTATATTGTTATGGTAGTTTTCGAATGAAAAGAAATATGTGGAAAGATTGAAGAATCATATAATAGTGAGTAGAATTTTGAGAGATTGAAAAAATGATTATATTGAAATTAGTTAGAGAATAGTGGGGAGGTGCGGGAAGACAAAAAAGACATGAACAGAAAATTTGGTGTAAGTTGATTAGGGATATTAGAATCATAAGATATTGAGGTCGTGTGTATATTGTTAGGATGGATGAGAGGAAAAATGTGAGATGGTGTATGTATATTGGTAAAAAAATTTTTTGTTGGGGGTTAGGAAAATTTTGTGAAATGTTGAATATTTTACTTACCTGTATTTCTTAGTATTCGGATCCTGGATGAGACGTGAATTCAGTCTAGATGATGGGTTGCCTGGACCGTGAGAGAGAAACTTGATTAAAAGGTAAATTTCGAGGAATAAAATGTAAAACTCGTATAAAAATACGTGTTGCCAGAATGAACGGCCGGGGGAAACAAGACAATTTGTCTTTTCAAACTAACGAGCTAGATGGTGGGCATGGTAACGGGAAATCGATAAAGTAGATGACGAATGGGTGGATCAATAAAATGAGAGAGGTCTGGCGGGATAGGTAAGGTACAAATTAAGCGCCACCTGTGGGGTGTCAGAAGTTGTATGAGGTAGAGAGGAATTAATGGGAAGGCATGAGAGTGTTGAGCGCATGCGCGGACAGACGGTGACGATTAGGGCCACGAGAAGTAGTTTCCGCGCCTGTCCGCAGTCCGCGCGCCCGCGAAAAAAATACATGGGAAGTAATGGGAAGAGTAGGATAGGTATGCACGAGGTTTGCTACAATTTGGGCGCATGCGAGATCTACTCCCATTGCTTACCATATACTTTTTTCGCGGCCACGCGGACTGCGGACAGGCGCGGCAACTTCTTGTCGAGGGCCTTAGTGAAAATAGGTGATAAGGGGATGGCTTGATAGGATGAAAAATAATAGGAGGTGGATTGATTCGGATGAGAAAGTGAAATGAAATTTCGTGTAGAGGGATACATAGTGAATAAATTTAGCGTTACATGTGGGGTTTACAGAAATTGTGACACTGAGAAAATGAGAAAATGTAATAGAGGGAAGTATGGATAATTTTATTAAGAAATAAGAATATAGGGAGGATTTGTAATGTATGAAGGGATAGGAAAGAAGTTTCCGCGAGTGTAAGAGGTACTATGAGGTGGGGAGGAATTAATGGGGAGAAATGAGTGTTGTGCGCATGCGCGGATAGACGGTACCGATTAGTGGAAATAAAGTGGTGAATAGGGGATAGGATAAAAAATAATAAAAGGTGAATTGGTTCGGCTGAGAGAGTGAAATGGAATTTCATGTAGAGGGGTAAGATAATAGGTTGAAAGATTATGAATATTTGAGAGTTTCAATTCTGTTGAAAGTTTTAAATGGGAATAAATGTTAAGGAATGGTTGTGTGACGCGCAGGGGGGGGGTAGAGTATGAATTAATGAGAGTTTTGGTTCTGTACACGGTTATAACTGGGAATGAATAGGAAGAAATGGGAATGTGGTAGGCAGGGGCGGAAAGCAGATAAGAATTAAAGAGCTTAAATAGTGACAGGCAGATCAAGCGAAAGTATGGGAAATGATGAGGAGTTCATTGGTTCCCATGAGTGACAAGCGCGAGCGGGAAGAAGTATGAATTGAACGTAGGCATGAGTAGGGAAAGTTATTGTGGAGGGGGTAAAGATGATATGTTGGGTATAGTATGAATATATGGATGTTTCATTTGAGTTCTGTGAATGTGTTGAGTGAAAACTTGTATGATTAGTGTTATGTTGCGTTGAAATATGTATGAAGTTAGTGATGAATATATTGTTTGATATATATGTATCAGAGTCATAAGGGTTCGGGACGTGAGCACCCGAATTGACAGTATAATAATAGTGATAGATGGAAGTAATTGTTAGATGGTTTTGGGGTTTTAAAGGGAGTTTTATTCATTTTTATCAAATAAGATCGAATTAAAATGGGGGGTTGGCGAGCGGAGCGAGCAGGGGGGCTTGCCCCCCCTAGTATATATATATATATATATATATATATATATGAGTCATTCTTTTTAATATCGCCAGGTTTTGTGTCGGGGGGTCAGGGATTTTTTTGTAACTTTAGGTACATGTTGTATATGATGAAAGAAGATGGAAAGCACAGTTCTTAGGTCCCGAAAGTCATCCGCGCGAGTTTGGCGCCCTATTTTCGTTTTCAAAATTCGTGAAGAATTCGATTTTTCAACTTTATTATTGATTTCTCACCAGTATGGAACCCAATAAAAAAATTATCAAAGACACATATTTCGACGTGAAATAAGCTGAATTTCACGAAAAAAATACTCTCAGATCCGTCAAAGATGAACATAACCTCAAAAAAGTGGTTTTTTCAGAAAAACCCAATTTTCAAGCCTTAGGCCCTATTTTATCTCAAATTTGACATTTTCATCGGATTTCTCGTCAAATTTTACGTCGAAAACCGTTTTTTGAAAATTGGGCTGAGGATGGGTTTGGCCACCATAATAATAACTTTAGTAGCAGGACCGTAAAAATAGCGCTAAATTGTTCGTTTCGGGAGGGACACTCATTACACTGGACAACTAAATATCGGGTCAGAAGTAGCGCATTGATCAAACAATGACTTTTTCGTGTATTTTTCGACGTAGAATCCGAATCCGAAACCAGTTTTGCACCTAGACATAGAGAATTTTTTTAAACCGCGAAATACTGAGCTTCTAAAAAACTGCATTTTTAGCGTTTTTTGATGATTTTGTAGATACATGATTTTGATGGTGCAACCTTGCAGCGGGCTTTGAGCGTACCCGGACTATGATTTCTCACGTTTTTTGACCTGCTTAACACGATGGGAGTTGTTCTAGAAGGCTAGCATGCGTTCGAAACAGAGGACAAGCTGATTTTTCGAGTTGCTATCGGGAGAGTTTGGACGATTTCGTGATAAATCTCAAAGTGATCACGGAATTGATCAGAAACACCCCCTGCAATACCACGAGAGCGCATTCTCTTTCCATTTGCCCACACACTAAGGGAATTTTGTTTGCAGTCGCCTAAAAGTAGATTAGTCGAATATACATGTATAATCCCGAAAAGAAACTTTTGATCAATTCCGAGATCTATTCCTCGGGTGAGTTCAAGCCTCCTCGTATTGGATCAATGCTCGAGTTTTTGTACCTAGAAGCCACTCAAACTACTAGAACAATGTCATTTAGTTGCTAGGATACGGTATCAGAAGTCCCGGAGACCTAAACTCGGTTTAGGTTACGGAACGTACCTTGATATACCATGAATATGTAATCAACCTAGTTACATCGTTTTTCACCCTAAGCTAATGTGGGCACTCCAATGATTCGATTCCGGAGGCGAGTGAATAAGAACATCCAGCGTCAGATGTGCCATCTTGGGCTAGTTGCTAACAACTATCTATATGCACTCAGAAGTACATGAGACTAGGGAACTGCAAATTTGACTCATTACGAGAAAGCTTGAGCTTACCTCAGGAATAGATCAAAAGTTTCTTTTCGGGATTATACATGTATATTCAACTAATCTACTTTTAGGCGATTGCAAACATCATTCCCTTAATGTGTGTGCAAATAGAAAAAGAATGCGCTCTCGTGGTATTGCAGAGTGTGTTTCTGATCAATTCCGTGATCACTTTGAGATTTATCACGAAATCGTCCAAACTCTCCTGATAGCAACTCAAAAAATCAGCTTGTCCTCTGTTTCGAACGCATGCTAGCCCTTTAAAACAACTTCCATCGTGTTTAGCAGGTCAAAATACGTGAGAAATCATAGTCTGGGTACGTTCAAAGCCCGCTGCAAGGTTGCACCATCAAAATCATGTATCTACAAAATCATCAAAAAACGCTAAAAATGCAGTTTTTTAGAAGCTCAGTATTTCGCGGTTTAAAAAAATTCCTGATGTCTAGGTGCAAAACTGGTTTCGGATTCGGTTTCTACGTCGAAAAATACACGAAAGAGTCATTGTTTGATCAATGCGCTACTTCTGACCCAATATTTTGTTGTCCAGTGTAATGAGTGTCCCTCCCGAAAGGAACAATTTAGCGCTATTTTCACGGTCCTGCTACTAAAGTTATTACTATGGTGGCCAAACCCATCCTCAGCCCAATTTTTAAAAAACGGTTTTCGACGTGAAATTTGACGAGGAATCCGATGAAAATGTCAAATTTGAGATGAAATAGGGCCTAAGGCTTGAAAATTGGGTTTTTCTGGAAAAAACCACTTTTTTGAGGTTATGGTCATCTTTGACGGATCTAAGAGTATTTTTTTCGTAAAATTCAGCTTATTTCACGTCGAAATATGTGTCTTGGATAATTTTTTTATTGGGTTCCATACTGGTGAGAAATCAATAATAGAGTTGAAAAATCGAATTTTTCACGAATTTTGAAAACGAAAATAGGGCGCCAAACTCGCGCGGATGACTTTCGGGACCTAAGAACTGTGCTTTCCATCTTCTTTCATCATATACAACATGTACCTAAAGTTACAAAAAAATCCCTGACCCCCCGACACAAAACCTGGCGATATTAAAAAGAATGACTCATATATATAAAACATATTCTTTATATCATATATGATACTAATATTAGATTCATATTATATATATCTATATATATAACATATACCAATATATGTGATATTTCAAATAGTCTTAATAATCCGAAATGTTCAATTGTCATGGCTCCATCATGCTCCGAATGAAAAACCAGCTAGTTGTGGTTGATACTAAGTAATACTATAAATTTTACATTCCAAAAATGGATTTCGAATATTATTGTAAAGTTGCAGCATTTCTTATTTGGAAGATCAGTTTGGAATTTTTCTTGAATTGGGACCAATGTGGAATTTCAATTTAGTTGTGTATTGATATTATATAACACATTCATACACACAATCACACGAATTTACAAAAACCGTCAAGTCATCAGAGCAGGGCCATAAGGAATTTACAATTCAATAGGTTAGCGCAGAACACGAAGAATGCACCGGAACATTCCATAGGCTGATGAATCAGTGGCATGTCAAACCGAAGACCTGGTGAATTATACCAGTGCGATGACGCAAACCACCCAGGAAAGGCGGGATGTAGGAGTTTCTGTGTACCCCAGGATGGACTACATGATGGGCTACACAGCCGACAAACCGTATACAAGAAACATAAGGGCCCGCTGCATTAATGTCGACAACCAGGTAACACATCCTACTCCTGGAGTGAGTAACACGGTGTCACAGTGTGCAGCAAGCGGGATGCCAGTAACATCAACCCCCGCACCTCACCGCTCTGACAAAGATTCCCTTTCTATGCCGGTGGTGTGTAACACAGTGTTACAGTGTGCGACAAGTGGGGCGCCAGTAACACCGGCCCCCGCACCTCACCGCTCCGACGAGGATTGCCCTCTGATGCCGGCTGCAGCTGATGCTCATGACATCGTGTTACAACCGGCGCGCGCAGCCAGCATAGCAGACGACACGACTGGTATGTTACAGACACTCTTTTCCATCTCTATCCCCTCGCCGCACCACTTGCCCGAGGAAGTGTCACAAGCATCCGCTGCGACAGGTACATGAGGCAACGTGTTACACTCATCGCGCGCAGTCAGTATAGCAGAAGAAGCAACGAGTATGTTGTCCACAATACCTCTCGTATCTGTCCCCACACCGCATGCCTCGCCAACAAACTCATTGACAGCAGCAGAGCCACCCGTTACGAATTCAGGAAAGAAAGCCCTGCCGGGCGAATTACGAATATTAAATGATGTACCTCTAGAGACCCGACACCTCATTTGTAGACAGTCGATTCCGGACATCTTGCTTCCACCATACCCAGAGGAAAGAATGGATACTGATCCGCTTATTGTCGTGTCACAAATCGCAGCTTGCACTCAACCGCAAACACCGGAAGATGAACCTAATAGGGCCATGGATAATAACTGGAGCGATATTAGTGAACCAGAAACTACGACCTCCTACCTGTCATATGGAAGTTCCGAACAACAAAACGCGGAGAGGAAGAAAGCAAATCAGCGGCGGAGAACTCAGAAACATAGGGAAAATAAAAGAAACGGAAAAGTCAAAGGCCCCTGGTGTTATTTGTGTAGGCATTACCACAATGAACACCCAACGAGGTGGTTACCGTGCAAGGGCTGCGGTAAGAGCCAGATTGAGTATTCATGCATAGAAAAATTCGAGGTTAGCGAATTCAAGTGTATGAAGTGTCAGACAATAACAACAATAAACCTCGACAGAACAGTCACACATACACCTCCATAGATGCGCACATACACATGCACACAACTTCACACATGGAACTAATATTGTGTGACATTCTAAAGTCCGAATATTCCCGAAATGTACAAACATCCAAGTCCCATCCACTATTTTATAAGAACTCATTGTAAATTTGATCATCCACAGCTAGAAAAAAAATTTGTTTTCAAGAAAACTTAGCATAAAAATGATTTATGTATGCCCTTTTCCAAATTCTGCCGCCCAGGCTACATTCTCGGGACGAGAATGGACTAACAGGGGAGGTGTGGCGTCCCAGACGACGCAACAGTTACAATAATATATCTCAACATGGAGAAATATTATTTCAACTTGATCAGCAGGAATGTGTAAGCAGGTCAAGATGCAATCAGCAAAATTGCCGTAGTCCAAATTACATGTGTTACAAGTGTAACACCCGAGTTACACATATCTTATGAGTGGTGTAACACATGTGTTACAAGTGTAACAACCGAGTTACACACATCTTATGAATGGTGTAACACATGTGTTACAAGTGTTACAGTTTCAAAAGTAAGTCAATTTCAAAATCAATTTCGAAGAAGACAGTTTCGAAATTACTTCAAGGCATCAAAATTAGCTCGTGTCTACACGTATAAATTCGAACATCAAAATTAATTCTTCGATTAGTCACTGACTCGATTCAGTTAGTAAAGCTTTGTGAGTCTTTGGGACACGTACCGTTTTGCCCAAGTGTGCCTAGAAAACACACGACAAAGCAAAGTTCGAAAAAGTGCGGACCAATAAGTCCGATTAATTCCGTCGAAAAGTAGACCGACGATACCCGTCTCAGCTGTTTAAGGGCCAGCTCCGAATTCGCTCTTCGTCGAAAAGTAGGCCGACGATACCCGCCTCAGCTGCATAAGGGCCAGCTACGAATTCGCCCTGCTTATACGTTCCTGCCTTGAGGAATCATCATTTCTTCAAGTAGACTTGTAAGTGCGCCTAGGTTAGGCTATTCAAATTATATTGAGACAATAAGTTTTCATTTCTGACCAAGATTTTATAACTTGATTTGAATAAAATAGAATCTATCACTTCTGTAATTCTATCTCATTCTTTTCTAAAAGCCATAAGATAACTGGATTTTTATATCTACTTGAAATCAGATGAATTATTTCATTCTTTCAAGTATCCAGTATTATAAGACATTCCAAATCCAAACGCACTTCAATCATTCTTTTAAAATTACGATTCATCTGATCCAACTTTGATGAACCAATACTCCTCAATCTGAAATATTCATATATATATACGCAACCAGAGACCAGCAATATATATATATATATATATATATATATACATATACATCCAGTCGGAAGCCTCGACGCAATGACAGAGAATAGGTAGGTGCAACTGGGCAGTCCGCCCGTAAGCTGTTCACACGAACTCGAATAATTTATTTGTTACCCCGAGCCCTCCGCTCGGGTCATAACAAGTACTACGAGTTCGAGAACAAGTCATCAAAACATCGGTCCTCTAAAAAGATTCAACAGTCGAGTAAAACGAAAGTCGATGCGGGCACGAAGAGAGCGCATGAAAAACCTATCGGGGAGACGGGTCACAGGGACAAGAAAACTGCGGAGCAGCAAAGGGTAAAAAAGCGGCTGTTGATGAACGATGAGAGTGCCGCCCAGCTGGACACTATTGGGAAATCCGGGGTGAATTCAGGTGGGTGGATGGAGCAACCGACAAATAGTATAGTTGGTAACGGGGAAAAGGGACCAGGTGGAAGAAAGAAGCGCGACAACTCCTCATCGGAGCAATCTGATAGCTCGAGCAGTGAGTGCAGGCGGAGTCAGAGACGCAGACGGGGGCGGAAAAGCGAGGAGAGTAGTAGCAAGAGCGCCAGTAGTTCAACGAGTAGCAGTGAAAGCAGCTCGACTGAAAGTAGTACAAGCGAGCAAGATCAAGGTAGTAGATCAAAGAAGAAGAAATCATACAAGAAGCAGAGTTCTGGGAACACGTTGAAATGCATAAAACTCCTTCAGAGTTGGAAACTGAGCCTCTCGGGGTTAGAAGAGGAGTGCCCAGAAGAATTTCTTCCCAGCTTGGAGGACTGCAAGGATCAGTTGAAAATGTCGAATCGAGAGATGATGGGAGCTATTCCAGCAGTTCTATCTGGAAAAGCTCGAATATGGTTTAGAACACGAGAAAGCGAAATGACAAGCTGGAAGAAGTTTGCGAGAGCTTTCAGGTACCAGTATGTCAGAGAATGGGATCAAGACGATTTGATGGACGAGTTGAGACAGAGAACTCAGGCAAAGGGGGGAAGATATCACAATACCTCACATGTGTGAAGCAGATAGTGGATCTTTCCAGAGAAGCCCCAAGCCGTAGATGGGTGATGAACAAAGTCAGAAGGAATCTATTGCCAGAGTTGCGACAATACACTTCTGGTAAGACAATTGCCCGATTAAGTAATATAGAGCATCATGGGCGAAAATGGGAGAAAGAAAAAGAGTTGGACGAGCGGTACATAGCGCCTCCTCTGAGAGAGGAAGCTCGGGTGAAGAGTGCAGCATACGGTGGGAATAAATCATCCCAAGAACAGTTGCAGGCGGCAGCAATGGAGAGAGATTCGGGAGAGAAAGAGAGCCGAAAAACAGACAGAGACGGCCTCGAGAAGTGTTCTCAGGATAGAAATAGGACGGAGGTTAGTCACAACCAAGAGACAGAGGGAGAACCAGAGGCTGTGGCGTTGCAGCAGACTGGTACTCAGTTAGCTCCGTCTATACCTCGAGGGACACAAACTCAGAGCGCTACTCAAGCAAACCCCCATCAGACGATGACGCAGATGAAGCCCGTTTAGCCGGCAGCACAATGTGATTGGCCTGGAATATGTCCGATGATGTGTTTGCAGATGCGATGGATGTGGCCAATGGACTTTGATGGCCTGCGCCAGAGATTTTCGGGGGGTCAACCGCGGAAGAATGGGTTCCAAAACAGGCAGCAACCAAGGAATGGGGTGCCGGGACAAAATGGAGTACAGAATCAGGTAGGAAACACGTGCTATAGTTGTGGAGCTGCGGGTCATTATTCGCGGGAATGTCCAGAACGGCAGTGCTATGTTTGTAATCAGGCCGGGCGCGTGGCGAATGAATGCAATCAACAGGGGATCGCTTGTCAAGGTTGTGGGGCAAAAGGAGTAACAATGCGTTACTGTCGTGTATGCAATTTTGGGAATAATAATCAGGGAAATGGGGTGGGGAGAGCTTAGGGGAGCTGAAGCTCAGAACCAGTTCAGACGGAGACGTAGACGACAGGCCTCGACACCGTGACCACGTAGTGAGGAGCTATACAAAGGGTAGTAGTAGTAGTGGTGGGGTAAAATGCATGAAATCTTAGGACGTAAGAGTTAACCCTCTAGCGCCCAGTGGGTCCTGTGGGACCCACCTCCAAAATCCAGACATGACAAGCACCACGGCAATATTTTGGCAATTGTGCGTAGTAATGGCTTTCTTCTACGCCAAAACTAAAAGTCTGTCATGATACGAGGCCCTGATAGACCGTACATAGTTCTCGGGATCACGCAAAACTCAGCGCTCGCGCGCCGCGCTCGACGAGGACGTGAGTTTGAGGTCTAACTCCATTTATGCAGAGATGCAAATGACTCCTAAGCATCCAATACCTATTGGAAAATCTTCTTTCAGCCACTCTTGAAGGTATCCATGCGTTGGAATGGTTCAAATGGAAAATTTGTCCAGGGGCTGGTCAATTTAGAAAGTGGGTCTCACAGGGACCCATCCAAGAAAATGCTGTTTCCGGTTATTTTGAGGGAGTTGCGATTCATCACGCCCATCTAGGAGCCAAATTAGAACATTTGAAGTAGAAAAAGAAAGAAATTCCGTGTCCTTGATACCTTGGGCGCTGGACGGTTAAGGTAATGGATGATATGTGTGGATGTACATAATAAATTGATGAGATAAATCGGGGGGGGGGGGGGGCGAGGATTGGATTTGGAATCAGGGTCCGAGGCAGGATCAGGTCGGTGGTGACAGTGGAGATTTAGGAGGTGATCCACTCCCGTCGGGAGTAGCCCGGCTTGGGGGGGGGATATGCGACGGAGTCCCCGAGATCACCGTCACCACCGTCCGCTGCTGCGCCGGGCCATCGCACCTAAGGCATGTAATAATGCAGGACATCATTTTTGCCGAGGTGGATGCCGCGAGCGGAGCAGCAGAGTGATTGAACATCAGAGTCACGGAGAGGAAGGAGAATCGGTATGGCAGGTTACGCCAAGAGTGGGCGCGGCGTGGCAGCTCTTACTGGACGTTGGAATCGGAAGCAGAAGATCATGCGGCAACGAGGCGGGCTCGCGCGCGAAGTTGGGAGAGAGAGGCAGAAGATGAGCGACGACGGAAGAGTGAGAGAGAGAGAGAGAGAGATAGGGTTTTTCGCACGGCACACTCATGTGGGGAGAGTTGCAGTGGAATGAGATAGACGAAGCCGATGATGTGAGAGTTGCCATGCGAGTGAGAGAGACAGAGACAATTTTGTGATATTAATTGCACGTGGCTCGACTTAGTGGTGGAGTTGCCGTGAGATACGTGATTATTGCGAGTGGTGCTCATGTCACACGGGTGGAGGCACGATTCAGTAACGTAGGTAAAATGCGGGCTCTCGGGTAGAGTGTCGGCGCGGGATTCATGTGAATTCCCAGCATCATAATTCAGTGTCTTTCGTATCTCGCGGGTTAATTTCCCGGAAATAGTTTGATTGATGAGGGCTCTGTGATCACGTCGGGTGATCGAGGAAGAAAAAGAAGACGAGGGAAGTCAGACATTCTTGGAAGTATCTTTGTGGAGTACACCTCAGCTCGTCTTTCGCGAATTCCAGGAACCATCTTGCTTTTCCACTGTTTCTGACAAATCCAATTTGTAGTTCAATGAGATCCAGGGAAATCGTGGGAAATAATATGGACGGATTAAACGAGGAAAATTGGCTAGTTATCGACGGTGAGTGTGATTGCCTTTTTCTATGGAATACTCTCTCTCGCTGGCCCCGATCCGCTAGCTTTTCTCTGAGACTTAGACGTAGACTGGGACATCTCGCCCTCGGTTGGGCTTGAAATCTTCCAGGGTGACTTCCCAAGAACCCGCGCAACCCGGTGAGCCATAATAATTGGGGATTGAGTGCGCGTGTGGAGTTTTGATTGAACTCGTGAAAAAGGTGTACGGAAGCCATTATGGCTCCAGTGGCCCATGAGGCAAAGTGATTATTTGGACAATTTTTACGGACGCTTGGTGCGCACTCTTATTACATTTTCGGTTGTAGATTAATTGGTCGCGCTTATGAGGCTTGTAACAATATAGAGTATCATAGTTCAAAGGGAGCTACTTGGAGTTATCATTCGCATAGAGAATCTCCCACCCTTATATCCTTCTCCAGAAGCTCCCGCATCAGCGCAGGTAAGATTCAGGGCACTTGTTCCCTCAATTTAGCAGGAGAATTTGGATCTTCGGCGAAAATATAAATTAGTTGAACGTGATATCAATTGCCCCGTTACACATCTCGGAAATTAATTGTTTTTCTCCAATCTTCCTCTGTGTCTGAAATTATTGTTTGATCCCAATTGAAATCGTGTTTATCTTTTAGTCTGTGAACAGAAACTACGGACTTGTTATCTTTGTTTTTAACATGATCATTAATACGTGTACCTAGTTGTCTTTCTGTCACTCCCACATACATTGCTGGTTAGTCTTTGCACTGAGATTCATAAACAACACCAGTGTTGCTAAATTTTTCTAGTTGGTCCTTACCTAATTTTACTACTGAGCTGAATGACTTGAAAACTTTTGGGAGAGTGTGGATATCGTTATGTTTGAACAGAGCATTACATTTTTCGAATAAACGTTCGTGGTATGGAATACAAATCTTGTTCTGGCCAGCATATAAGATTTGATTGCAACGTTTTTTTTTTGCTTTGTTCATAAGATCTTTTGAAGAATGTAATCTGGTTTTCATGCATTTTTCAGTGAAATCTTCAGGATAGTCATCATCTGAAAGTAGTTGTTCTATCAGCGACAAATTAGAGGAATGAAATCTTTTATGTGAAAGTGATATGGCTCTGTCGACTAAGTTGAACACTATGTTCTTCTCTTGGTTCATAGTATGATTGGATTTGGAAGATAAACACGATTTCTATTGGGATCAAACCGAAATTTTAGACACAGAGAAAGATTGGAAAAAATGGTTGATTTCTGAGATGATCCATATAAAATTCGACGAGAATTAAATCAATAAGAAAGATGATATTCAAAATCTCAGTCAAATATATAACCCGCTGTGGGCAACGGCTGATGAAGCTCTAAGCAGACCCCCACTCTCTTTCTCTCTCTCACATGCACTATTGCCCATATATATGTCACCAACTGTATACTGCAATTGCGCTAATATAAATATGAGTGTAAAATGAGACCGATGATTCATCCTATTCATCTGTATTGGCAGGAGCCAGACGTTAGGTTTGTGTTCTATTACAAGATCGTTCAAAAAATATCATAACGATCTAAAGAATGACGTCAGTTGCGCATCTTGAATATTTATACATCCATCATTTGTAACAATATTTCATATTTTCTATCTTCATATAACAAAACAGAAATCTGAAGCCTGATGAGGTCCACGAAACATAGCAATAAAATTTCTATCATGAAATTTTGGGACTTTATTTGGTTCCCCACCGTCCTTCAAAATCGATGAGACAAAATAATCAACTTGTATATAAACCATCAAGGACGGAAAATCTACCAAATCACTCATGATGTCTCGGTTTTCCGTCCCATAGCGCTGCTGAGTTTCCTCCCCAAGGTTCTGGGGAAAATCGCACACGACCAACTCACGGAGTATTTGAGAATCGAGAAGATACTTGATCGCTTCCAGACTGGTTTCAGGCAACACCATCGCACCCAGACAGCTTCATTATAGTTGACTGATGACATCAGAGTAGGTGTCGACAGAGAGAAGACCAGTCTGCTCCTACTATTCGATTTTAGTAGAGCTTTCGACACAATCTCACCATCCAAGCTGTTGAGGAAGCTACGACGTCTTGGCTTCTCAAGATTGGCACTTCTGGGGATGAAATCATATTTACAGGTCGCACCCAACAAATCACTCCTAAAGTAGGCAAATCTGATTGGCTCGGAACTAATCTGGGTGTTGCACAGGGGTCCGTCTTTGGGCCTCTCCTATTGAGCTTGTATGTGAATGACTTGGCTGGTTCGCTAGATGGAAAGTCGGTACATCATCTATTTCATGCGGATGACCTCCAAATGTATCCCCTAATCGAGAAAAACAAGATCAGAGAAGGCATCGCTCGACTCGGAGGAATAGGACGACTAATTGCTGAGTGGGCCAGAGCTTCCGGCCTGTGTCTCAACGCTGGCGAGACCGAGGCAATCTACTTCAGCTCGGAGAGGAATATCAAAGATCTGGAGAGAATGGACTTGCCAGGGTGTGAGATACAGGAGGGAAAGTTCATCCCGTTCAGTGATACGGTTGAGAGTCTTGGTGTTACACTTGACAGTGAATTGTCATGGAAACCGCGCATTGACCAAGTAACTATGAAAATCAACAAAGCCCTATACGGTCTGCGGTTTTTCACGGCATGTATAACCAGATCTCTCCGAGTTAGCCTAGCCGAGTCATTGGTTCAACCGCACCTAGATTATTGCACGGACGTGTGCCTCGACGCCACGAACAAACAGTGGCAACGAATACAGACACTAAGCAATTCATGTAAGAGAAATATCTTTGATCTTAGGAGAGACGAGCACATCACCCTGTCCTGGGAGCGTTTGGGTTGGCTACGTACTGATTCGCGGAGAATGTACTTCGCAGCTCTTTTAATGCACATGCTCGTGCATTTGGGTGAGCCTGGCTACCTACCTGCGATGTTTACCAGGTACCAATCCAAACGCCGTGCACGTGGTGATCTAGAAGAGCGGGTTCTCGAAGTTCTCAACATGAGACTTGAATGTGGAAGAAGATTGTTTATGTGGCACCGATCAAACAATGTCCGCGACAGCACACATACATTCACGCACACATTAGCTGAGCAGTCAAGTGGCATTAGATGCTCGACCGGCAGTAGAACCGACCGCAGTATATATATATATATATAGGCATTCAGCCGCTCGGCTATAGGCCTTCCGTTCTGCTCCGGTTTAGTCAGTCTTCTTGTGGATCGCGAACAGTACGCACACTCTCCACCACCTCGAGCATGTATCATATTGCTCAATATAGTTTTGCGAACAGTTCAATGAAACCTCTCCTCTAGTTCATTCTGCATTCACCTGAATCCAACCCCGCATATAAACATTTGGTCCTTTGAGCCGGATTAAGAATGCAGTGAATGGAGGAAGTTATCACAGTGATGTATGAGAACGTGGTGCAAATATTCAATTTCATCTGGAGAAAATAATCCAAACTGTTCACTGATTTCAAGAAAAAAAAAAAACGAAAAATCCATAGATTCTGAGCAACACTGCACAGATCACTCTTCATCTTCACTTTGTGGGCGAAATAATTTCACCAACTTCACAATCGGTCGATCCAGGATGGTGGTAGCTGTGCGCACCTGCACTACTCGAAAAATCCCATCTTTTCCAGGGAGCGTCTTGATTATTCGGCCCAGTGGCCTTCTGGATGGTGGCGTTATTTCGTTTCTCACTAAAACCAGGTCACCTTCAGCAAAGTTAGGTTGTACTGAGGTCCACTTATTTCGTTTATGGAGCGTATGGAGATACTGGTGCGACCAACGTTCCCAAAGTTGTTGGACCATTTGTGTGATGATTTTCCAGCGTCGTAGAGGTGACACTTTGTCATTGGTAACTCTGTCCTTGACTATTAGTAGGGATGGCTCTCCTATCAGAAAATGGGAAGGTGTGAGAGCCTCTAGATCAGGAGGGTCATTGCTGAGGGGCATGAGAGGCCGAGGGTTGAGGCATGCCTCCACTTGATTAAGGACTGTTGTGAATTCGACAAAGGTGAGTATTGTTTTTCCCACTACCCTCTTTAGGTGATGTTTCACTAGCTTAACCCCCGCTTCCCAAATTCCTTCAAAATGTGGGGCGGATGGTGGATTAAAACGCCACTTTGTCCCCAAATTGCTAAGGGATTGGGAAATGAAATTGGAGTAGGGTGAATTCTTGGTGAATATATTTCTAAGTTCGGCATCTGCTCCTACCAAATTCTGACCTTGATCACTCATGAGAAGCTCACAAGGTCATCGTCTTGCCGCAAATCTGTCGAACGCGGCTAGATACGATTCTGCAGTGTGATTGGAGACAGCTTCAAGGTGAATTGCTTTTGTGCAAAGATAAATGAAAATAATGAAATAACCCTTGTAGGAAATTTGTCCGCGAATGCATGAAGCTAGCAACTTAAATGCACCTGCGTAATCTACGTCCGGTTTCTTAAATGGACGCGTAGGCAGTACCCGTTCTTGAGGTAGAGCTGTCACCATTTGTCACTGCGGAGTAGCTCTGTATCTTTGACAACTGGTGCAATTATCAATAATAACTTTCGCTGCACTTTTCCCTCGAATAATCCAGAACATTCGTCTGCTAGTAGAAAGAGTCAGTTGAGTACCACCGTGCAACGTGATGTGATAAAAATATCGAATCAAGAGCTCCGTCAGAGTAGATTTTGTAGGTAAGATAACGGGAAATTTCTCATCGTCACATAGACCTGGATTTTTGATTCTGCTACCTACTCTCAACAAATCGTCCTTTGGCACGGGGTTCAAGGATTTCAAGGCATTTGCTTTAGGTAGAACTTCACCTTCTTGCAGCATTTTATATTTAAATGGAAAATAAGCTAACTGAGTATGATAGCTCATGACAAGTTTAGCGTGGCGAATTTCACTGCTGTCTATGAGCTGATTTGAACGAACAGGGAACTTGCTAATAACGCATGAGACTTTGTCTTTGAGAGACGTTCTATTCACGATTCTTGGAATAAATCTCATAATATATACAGTGATTCTAATCAGTTTGGTGGGAGAAGAGTACCGTTTCATCAGATCCCAAATTTGAATCTCCGGAGTCTCTGAAGTTATGGTATTCACAGATACTTGAATGTTTTCATTAGTCGACTTCTCTGGATTGGTGGGAAAATTCAAATTGACATAACCTGTTAGACTCCAATCGCGATTGTGTTCTCGCAAGTCGGGGGGTCCTTTTCACCACAGACGATTCGAGACGAGTTCCCAAACACCCTCTAGAAGCAACATCTGCAGGGTTTTTCGACGATTTGATGTAGTGCCAAATGGCAGTGGGAATCAGAGTCTTAATTTCAGCACACCTATTGGCAACTGAAATCGGCCACTTAGAAGGGTGCTCATGAATCCAGTGCAATACTACTCCTGAATCGCAGTGCACATGAATCGACAAATTATCAAATTCGAGCTTTGATGCAAATCGATTGAGCAGCTGGGTGACTGTCGAAGCGCCGAATAGTTCCCATTTCGGAATCGAGGGGATTTTTATGGGTGCAACTTTTGATTTAGCACCCAACAAGGTGACTTTGCAGTCATTATCTAGAACTCGTGGGTATACAACCGCTGCATACGCTATCTTGGAAGCGTCGGAATAACCATGTAGCTCGTATTTTTGAGCGTTTTTTTGTTATACCCAAGTGAGGTGGGATTTTCAAGTCTAAAAGTTGAGTCAAGGAAGAATACCATTGCTCAAATTTTTTGGTAAATTCATCCGGTAGTACCTGATCCCAAGGTACATTTTTTATCCACAGCAGCTGCATGAAATTTTTACCGGTGAAGATCACCGGAGTTATCCAGCCCAGTGGGTCAAAGATCCTAGCAATTTTGGAAAGTACAATACGCTTTGTCAGCGGAACCATCAAGGGGTCAATTGACAATTGGAATTCGAAAATGTCATTAGCGGGACACCAGCTTATACCGAGCACTGAGAACAAAGAGTCCCCTTGCAAAGGGTCGTCCGCAGCTGAAACGTCTTTTGGTAATTCATCGATGAGTTCGGGGGTGTTTGAGAGCCATTTTCTCAACTCAAACCGACCAGATTTTAGGAGGTTAGTTGTATCCGATTGCTTGGTCAAAATTTCCTCAATTGAGAGGCCACCAGATACTACGTCATTCATGTAGCTCTCTTCATTGATTACTTCAATAGCGCTCGGAAAATGTCCACCTTCATCTTTGACTAACTGTTTAAGTGTCATAATGGCTAAAAAGGGACTACTCGTATAGCCAAATGTCAGTACGATCAACAAAAGTTTCATTATTGCATCACTGGGGTGCTCTCGCCACAGAATAGTTTGGAGGTGTTGATCCTCTGGATGGCCGCCAATTTGTAGAAACATTTGTTTTATATCCGCCACGAAAGCATGAGGATACTTACGCCATTGGGTACATAAATCAACTCATTCAGGTAGCAAATTCGGACCTGGATAGAGATAGTCATTGAGCGAGTAAACCTTATCAGTGATCATTGAAGCTTTGAAAACTGTTCTCACTGGAGTTGTCGAGCTATTTTTTTTTGATAATCCCGTGATGAGGTAAAAAATAGAATTGATCATCAGGGATACTGGTAGTGAATATTGGGCGCACGAAACCTTGCGATAAGTAATCTCGCATTGATTTGACATACGCGTTCTTGAATTCAGGATTCTTTGCAAACTTCTTTTCCAGATTTAGGAAAACTCGAAGTGCTTTGGAGTAATAATCTCCTTGAATACCTGACTCTGGAAAGTTGGGTTTCCGTGAAAGTTTGACGATATATTTGCCGGTTTCTGTGCGACTCACATTATTATTGTCATGTTCAACACATCTTTGTTCATCATCCGACAAGAAACGTTCCTTTGGAATCTCCTCTCGATCGAAAAACGATCGGAGAAATTCATTAAGTTGAGAATCAGTGTCATTAAGACACAAATTTATTGTTGGTCGCGACGATTTTTGAGACATCGAAGAACCAGAAACTATCCAGCCGAAATGCGATTTCATAGCCATAGGAGCATCGCCCTTTCGGATCTTACGTAAACCTTGTTGTATGATTTGTGCGTGGATCTGAGCACTAAGTAACATATCAACAACACCAGGTTCATTAAAATCAGGGTCTGCTAAGCGCAGCTTCTTCAAATGTTTCCAATCCCCATTGAATAGAGAGTTGGGTTGATGGGTAACCTTAGGAATCACGTAAGCTGATACTATGAATTTTTTATCGGAAGTAAAGCGAGGTCGTATAGTTACCTCCACTACGTTTTTGCATACAGGGCCACTTTCACCGCCAACTATCGTAGTAGGTACCATAACGGGTTTTTTCTTCAACCGAAGTAATTGGCATAAGCCTTCTGGAATAAATGAAGATCGTGCGCACTGATCCACAATTGCCCGTATTTCGTGTGACGAACCAAATGTAGATTCAGCTAAGATTCGAGCAGTTGCTATGAAAATCTCCCCATCATTGTCATCTTTATTAATAATGCTATTGACGTGGTTTGATTCTAATTGTAACATAGATGCTGCACTGTTGGATTGTTGGGCGGGCGTATTTGATTTGGAAAGTTGATCAGCGGTATTCGGAATACTGGGCTTACCACTCTCATGAATAGTCGTATGATGTTTTCCATTACGAACCGCACAGCGTTTGTCACTAGGACACTCCGGCAAGAGATGGTCGGAAGAAAAGCAATCGAAACATCTCTTGAGTGAGGTTGTATATCTTTTTCTCTCAGGCACAGATTTTGCCTTGAAGGTATTACAAAAGGTGAAAAAATGAGGACCATCGCAAATCATGCACACGGGTCGCTCACGTCCAGGCTTTGATTTATCTTTTTGATTCACGTGGACAGATTCTGAATCCTTAGGTTTAGTATTCTGATTCTTATTTTGATTCTTCAAATCAGAAGTGTCACTAGATCTGGGTTTCTTCCCTGTCTGCTCAGTTGCTTCCTTAGCACTCCCAAATTGAGCGTGAGCTAGTCTCTGAGTTTCGAGAAAATCATCGAGCATTTTGTAGCTAGGACATTGCTTCGGATTTTTCGATTGTGCGACATGAGATTCCCAATCTTTTTGAGGAGCAGGAGTAAGACGCATCACTACTAGAAAAACGACCATGGGGTCCCAAGTATCGATTTGACAGTTCAATGATTTCAGAGCTTTCAAAACATTGTTCACTTCGTTGCGAAGACGACTGATCTCTGAAGCGGTATCAGCTCCCATTTTATTCATGGACATCAATTCTGAAAGTAATTTAGAGACTAATAAGCGATTATTGCTGTAGTACTCTTTGACGCTTTTCCAGGCCGAATCAAAGTTTTCGTCAGAGGACGCGCTTCCTTCAAGGAGTTCTGCGGCTTCCCCTTTGAGTGAGGATCGCAAATAAATCATTTTATAAACATTCGTAAGGCCGTGTTTCTTCACCACCATTTCATCAAATGAATCATGAAAATTCTTCCAGCTCTGGATGTCACCGGAGGAGGTGGGAAGTTCAATTGGCGGTAATTTGGCTTGGAATGTAGCAGATTAGTCAGATGTTCCAGCATTTCGCGAACCGGTAGGTACTGCCACGTCGAGATTTAATAGGGAGTCTTGGAATAGCCCTAGGAAAGCAAAATATGATTCTTCTACACTATCATACACATGATTCTTGAAGTAGTTATCTGAAGCGTCAATATCATCATCGTCTAATAGCTTCTCATGAATATCTTGAAACTTTTTCCAGTAATCTTCCAACCCCTTCATCCGGGTAAGGCACGCGCCTTTTGTAATCTCAGTTTGGCCTGTTTTTTGGAAGTTTATATACGCGTTCGCAATGCGCGATTGCAGTTCGAGTTGCTTCTCAATCGAAGCCATTGTGTATAATTGAATGGATATAGTCGTTGAATTACTCGTTCACCGATATACTCGTCTGAACGAATAATTCAGACGAAGTAAAATTTCAGACGATGTCCGAGTGACTATATCGCACTCTACAGGATGTGCGAAGAGCACCCAACAGGATCGGCGAAAATTGCACTCGACAGGATCTACGAGAATTGCACTCTACAGGATCTGTGAATAGCACTCAACAGGATCGGCGAAAATTGCACTCGACAGAATCGGCAAAAATCGCACTCTACCGGATCTGTGAATGGCCAAAAATGGTTGTGGTCATATCAACTCGAAAGCCCAAAAATGGAATATCTCCTCGAATGCTCAAAATGGGTGTTATCAGCGCGTTAACTCGAAGGCCCAGAATGGAGTATCTCCTCGAATGCTCAAAATGAGTGTTATCAGCGCGTCAATTTGAGTGCTCAAAATGGAGAATCTCCTCAAATGCTCAAACCGAGTGTTGACATGAAGAATGAAACATATTCGACTAACTATGTGTCGCGAATAACACGAATGTACGATGCATTATTCGTTAAATATAATAATCGGCCGTTGTCCGGTGATCTCGCAATGAATGAAAAATCACGAAAATGTAACGATCGTTAGAATATATTGATCAGTTATATATTGTCCCTCCCAAACACGAAGAGGAGCTCAAAATATTCATCGCAAAATGTAGCATGGTACGGTTCCGACTAACGAGAGGGGAGGGGGCAAGGGCAGGCAGCGAAACATCCCCAGAGAACGTAGGAAAGAGGAAACAAGTCACTCACCGAACGATGACCTTGGCGCTTGTCGCGAACGTTTCGCGCTTGTTATGTTGTACAAGAATGTGAAGGCCACCGTCGTTGTGGCGCCGCTATGTCGCCGACTCGCTGCTCATCTGCTGCTAACTGCGACGTTGAAGGAGGGGCATGCTTGCTCGTAAAGATGGCTGCGGCGTTCTCTTCATATGGTCCGCTTGGCGTCACTTGCCGTTTGGAGCACTAAGGACACAATGGCTGTCCATTAGCGTGGGTGCTGACACAGCGATGACGATGCCATGCAATTCCCACAATTGTGTGGATCGCAAGTTTTACGCACGGTATTTGAGAGTCATCGCACTATAATTGGTGCACAATATAACTGCACTTGGCGAATAAACTCAGCACCAATATTTGTACCACGTTCTCACACATCACTGTGATAACTTCCTCCATTCACTGCATTTTTAATCCGGCTCGAAGGACCAAATGTTTATATGCGGGGTTGGATTCAGGTGAATGCAGAATGAACTAGAGGAGAGGTTTAATCGAACTGTTCACATAACTATATTGAGCAATATGATACATGCTCGAGGTGGTGGAGAGTGTGCGTACTGTTTGCGATCCACAAGAAGACTGACTGAACCGGAGCAGAGCGGAAGGCCTATAGCCGAGCGGCTGAATGTCTATATATACTGCAGTCGGTTCTACTGCCGGTTGAGCATCTAATGCCACTTGACGGCTTAGCTAATATGTGCGTGAATGTATGTGTGATGTCGCGGACATTGTTTGATCGGTGCTACATAAACAAAGATCTTCCCAGGTTCAATGCGTTCATTTGTGGGACTTTTTCCCTCCGGGTTTTCGGCAGCTTGGAAAGATATCATCATTCAAAGAGGCCTTGGAAGATCTCCTGATGACACTGTCCCCTCAGAAAATTGATGTGGAGAAGGAACATCATTTCAATTCATGATAGGCTTGGGTTCTCAGTTTTAGCTTATGATTAGTGTCATGTGACCTTCCGTCTCATGACTGAAGGAAACTGTGATATTTTTTCTTGAATCCATGCTCCCAGATTTTAGACATACGCGAACTCGCAATCTGTAACGACTAGTCACAATTTGTGATATATACCTGTCCTTGACCAAATAGTCTATGTTATTCATATTCTACATCTTCTCATTCCTACTGAATTTTTCCTAGAAGTATGAAACATATGTAAAAATATGTGGGTTTATATTTTTGGTCTCATGGCGAATAAAGGACGTGAATCAATCAATCAATCTCTCTCCATTAGGTATTAACAACAAGCTAGCGGAGTATGAGAAACAAATTCATGACTTAGTTGCTAGAGTGACCCAAGATCTGTCACAAAACCAAGATGAGTTGCGCGCTGTCAAAGATAATGTTGGGGCTCTCCAAATTCCAGCACCCCCCGTTCCCAGTACCTGTTACAGCAGACAACCTCATCAAGGATGGAGGAGAATCGATTGTATCTGGCATACCACTGAATATACAGGTTTCTCCACTCAATATCATCATGTCCATTCTGATTGCCCTGAATTTGTCGAACGTGGTTGGTGTTGTGCTTGATGCAGGATTCTTTCCACACGAATCTACTAAGAATGAAATAATTGGAGTAATACTTTTAAAAATTCGCTTTCATGTGAACTGTCGAACATAGGCGCATCTCAAAATGTGAAAATAGTCTTAGACCCGTCATTTGTTTTTGTCTTAGACTTTAGCTAAGACAACCTCACGTGCTCCAAATTCATCATAATTTGGTATAAAAGTGATGAAAGCATGGGTTGGATGTTGAGAATTATCCTTGATTGATCATATCTATAACCCACGCTTCTATCAATTTTATGACAAATTGTGAAAAATTTGGAGCACGTAAGATTGTCTTTTCTAAAGTCTACTACAGAAACAATTGACGGGTCTGAGACTATTTTCACATTTTGAGATGCGCCGATGTTTGACAGTTCACATAAAAGCGAATTTACAAAAGTATTTTTTCAATCACTTTATTTTCATAATTTTAGTTCAAACTTGATCATTTAAAAAACTAGCACTGAGCAGCGACGCGCGTATGACAATGGTGATCACGCGCCAAGCAGCACGAAGAGGTTAGACAAATTGAGCAGCGTTCAGGCTTGGCATAGGGCTCTTGTATGAATTTTCCGGAGAGTATACTGAACTATTCAATGATCATTCATTGGATGACCGATGAATTTTCATCCTTAATTTCCCAATCGAGCGATACGAACGACGTCAACCAGTATGCACGACCAGACGGATCAAGACGGATTGTGCCGTCTGCTGTTTTTTCTCCTGTTGGCTACCCCAGCTTTCGCCCGGGATGTGCCCACTACAAGCTCCAGCCTCTTGAGAGGGCGGCTGATTTTTGAACTCTGAAAAACTTGTTGGACGTTGAATTCTGAGATTTTATACTACGGTTAGGTGGTGTGCTGGTCGACTTTGCTGATTTTAACGCTGTCTGCTGTGATATTTTGTTTCCGATGCGAAACTCTATAGTTTATGCTCGCGCGGATAAATACTCATGCGTCTCATGCGACAGAGAGAGAGGTCCGACGCTGCGCACAAACCCGTTCCTCGTTTACCCAACGTTGGATCGCGCAAAGCTCGAAACTAATACAAATGCACGCGATACCACGCGATTTCACGTCATTGACCTACTCACACGAAGAATTCGGTGACAAGATCCCGGCCGGCCGGGGCCGAGTTCAATAAAAGCGGATGAAAATGGCACTGCGCCTTCTACATCCGCATTCAGAAGTGAAAATAGTTCCACGAAGAACAGAGTAGTGAAGTTCAGATCATCACAGGTACGGGACCATGTCATGTCCACCCGCATTACTACATCCGTTTTTACTGCAACTCAAGCTTTTGGTGAGGCTTAATACACCAACAAGATTTTCATACGTCCGCTGTATCCGGAATCTATTTTATGAGTTGCCCAGAAAAGCAAAGGACGAGGCAAAAGAGCTCAATCATATGCATCTGCGCATTATTGATCACACTGGTATCATGAGAAAAGACTCTGAATCTCCACAGATTGGTGACAGATCCGAGGCTGAGTTGAACTCTTTTTCATTCCTAACAATAGCGAACCTCTATTTCAACTCAATCCTAGCTCTACTCTTTTCAAGATCCTCGTGCAAATGTTAGCGGTCTAGTCACTCACTTCAATGAATTAGACTCATTCTTACATGATAATTTCAAACATATTTTCGCCATCTCTGAAAGGAACCTCTCTGCGCAGGACACTAGCACATCTGTCCACCTTCCGAATTATAATCTTTTACGGAATGACAGAGTCAAACGGCTAGATGGTTGGGTGGCTCTATACATCCACGAATCCTCAAAGTTCAAAGTTCTCATGGAGTCCGACCGTTCTCGACTTAATTTTTCTGAATATATTATCGCAGAGATAGCAGTCGATAATGACGAGCTACTCTTCGGAGTTATCTACCACCCACCATATGGCTTTCCACCAGATGAATTTTCTGATGTCTCATCCACATTTTTCCCTCAATATTAATGTATAGTCTTAATTGGCAATTTCGATGTCAATATGAGTGCCAAAGATTCAGATAGCGAATTCATCCTGAAAAATGTGCTGAATTTTGCTCTAGAATTAGCTGAGTCAGAGCCAACGAACCATGTATTGAATGATCCGCGTCAACTATTTCACACGTGGATTGATCTGTTCATCGTGAACTCGTTATCTTTCGTTGAATCTTACATTAAGTCCGACGTCCCCTTCACCTATGGTCATGATAGAATTGATCTTGCTGTTCAATTTGGCGTTCCCAGACCTCAGAAGCGCTCGTTCATTAAGGCGATGCGGTCGCCGTGCAACCCGGAAATTATATCTTATTGACATGTAACTCAGAATTTTCGCGAAACGAAGTTGGAGACGATTTGTTTACTATTCATTATCATCTGAATTGTGTCGGACAACTCGTCATTTAACTCCAATCACAAGAGTATAGGAGATGAGCGAGAATAACTCCCCCGCGGGTACCTCCTAATCTACAAATCGGCACATTTCCATTCACAAGAATCTCAGAATCCTTTCCAATTTGGGCTGAACGAAGAGTTATCCAGGCCAAGTAAGATGATCATAAAGTCTGGATAACTCGTCGTTTAACCCAAATTGGAGAAGATTTTGAGAGTTTTGTGAGCAAAGTTCAGCGTGCTCGGTGACCGCATCGCTTCAAGCGAAACTTCAAGCATTTTGATCGTCCCAAATCTTTGGCGGACTTGCACTCGGAATTGTCTAAATATAAAGAAAACTTGTGTCTTAAGGAAAAAATTCAGGCTTTCACTGCTTTAATGACTCATGCATTGGACCGTACAGCACCTTAGCGTGTGGTTATAATTTCTAATTCAGAAAACCGTGGGTAGATGAAGAAATCAGACAGCGTATGAAACAGCGAGACGAAGCTTTTAAGGAAGCCAAAGAACTCGATTCTCCTGTTATTATGGGAAACTATCGATCCCTTCCAGCAGAGAGAAATGAAAACAGAGCTCAAGAAAGCCAGGAACAGTTTTTATGCTAGTCAGATCAATGCGGCTATGAAGATGAACAAGCTGTGCACTGCTCTTGACCGACTGGGAATGGTGGAATCGCGGGCTCCTTCTTTATCTATCCACTTCCCACATAATATTATCAACTCACATTTTACATCTATCTCATGTAACAATACTCCTACTACATCTCAAATCGCATCAACTGACTACATCGCATCCCATGCATCACCCCAACATTCGGATCTCATATCACTGTTCTCGCTCAATGAAACTTTACCTGACGAGGTCTATCAAGGAATGCTCGGAGTCAAATCCAAGTCATCCGGTCTTGATGGTCTGACAGTAAAAAATCTCATCACCTCGTGTCCTGAAATCCTCCTGCCTCTCATCAACATTTCCAATTCAACTATCACATCAGCATCATATCCTACGCTCTGGAAACGCACACTCGTTCCATCTATTCCGTGAACAGCCGTGATCTCTGATGTTACTGATCTTCGTCCCATTGCAAGGCTGTCTGAGTGCTCGAAGATCCTGGAGGAAATAGTTGCACGTCAATCAATGAATCACGTTGAGAAGAACCACCTGCTGGACTCGCGCGAAGCAGGCTTTCGCCAGAGCCATAGCACTCAGACAGCACTCCCAAGTGTTCTCGATGATGTGAGGCATGCTATTGATAAATTGCAATATACCATCCTTGTACTGTTCGACTTCTCCAAAGGGTTTGACAAGATCCCACATCGTATTCTCATTCAGAAACTCTGCTCATATCACGTAGATAATCATACTATCGAGTAGTCTCTGTCACACCTGGTAGACAGATGTCAGGCTGTGATTGATGAAGCTGAAAGTGTGTCAGATTGGCTTCAAATAACAGTGGGAGTACCGCGAGGTTCTGTTTTAGGGTCCCTTTTTTCTCTATTTTCATCAACGATCTTCCCAAGGTACTCAATTGTAGTCGATTCATGATTGATGCTGATGACACCCAGATTTGGAGGAGCTGTAAGCACTTCGAGATCACTGATACCCTGAAAAAAGTCGAGGCAGATGCCAACGCTATCTGTCAGTGGACCTTACAGAATGGCCTTAGTCTTAATCCCGAGAAAACTAAGGTGATTATCTTGGGTATCAAAGAGAATCTTCGCCTCCTCGACACTGGCAATCTTCCTAAATTGGTCATGAACGGCACCCCTCTAGATCACGTATCACAGGTAGAAAAACCTGGGCGTTTGGATATCAAATGACCTAAACTGGAAGAAGCAAGTCTTCATACTTGTCAGCAGGTCTTTGGTAGTCTACGAGAGCTTCGCGCTCACCATCATGCACTCTCATCCTCTATCAGAAAACAGTTCGTTCAATCACTCATCATACCATTCTTTGTCTATGCTTGTCTTGTATACCATGTCCGTACCAAAGAGCTCGACCTCAAGCTGCAAAGAGCACAAAATGCGTGTACACGCTTTGTCTTCGGCAATATATCTTGGCGTGACCATGTCACACACCGTATCGCAGGGAATTGGGCTGGCTTACTGTGAAAACTCGTAGAGAGATTTCTTGGCGGGTCAAATTTCCCAGATCTTAAAAAACGGTATCCCATCCTATATAGCTTGCAATTTTACCGAGATATGCCACCCCCCCCCTTCGCATAGATCCGAGCGCTTACAAAGTGGAGATCTCCTGATAAGAAATGAGAGGACGAATACATTCAATAACTCAGTCCAGTCCTTAGGTGCCAAGTACTGGAATGAGCTGCCGGAAAGCCTGACATCGCTTCCTCGAGACACAACGGACATGAGAACATTCAAGATTCACCATTTAGCGTACCTGCGTGATTGTGATCGAGATGCTTCTTAGAAACTCACCCAGCTGATGATTGCGCTTCTGAGCTTCCTTATCGAGAATAAATCCTCCCCTATCGTTCAATTTCTACCGAATTTTCAATCATCTTCATCAAACAGTACCCAATTCATATGTTGAGTCTTTTGATATGCCTCATTTATTACAGTGAAGTCGCGTTAATACGAAGCCGTGCGGGACGGATTGAATTTCGTATTAACAAGGATTTCGTGTTGTGGAGTTTCCTCCCTGAGAACAATATGATTCTCCTGTTTAATCAGTGTTGCTATACCACAGAATCTTAAAATGCTCGAAAATTTGAATAATCACGATGTTTCATGCAAATACATATTTCATGTGTTTATTTACATGTATTACATACAATCATACGCGATATTTCTATGCAAGTGAGTGATTCACTCTTCACTTTGTAAAATCTCTCATCGAAGTTTGTTTCATCTTAGTTTGACGTCTCAAATGTTCTAAACAATCACGGAATACCCGTCTAAAACAATCAATAAATTCGAGGGAAACATCGTTCATTTTTGAATGGAGCTCGAGACAATCAAGAGCTTTGATAACGTCATCTCGACCAGGTCGAGTTTCCAACAACTCCAGCTCAGGAGGATTCTCCTCCGCCTCGTAATCTCTCTCTTCGATCGAATCTGGCAGTCCACAAACAGCCAAATTGTTATCAAATGAGATTCAATTATTGAAAGTTTTGCAGCCCTGTATGAAAAAATACTGATCTTACGAGATGGTCGGTTAAAACAAATTCACATTGTATAACATTTCTCACCACCACTCTACTTGTTTTGAGCTGTTCCCAATCATCATCCGAACTTCCCTCTAATATGGTCTCCACGTGTATGACGAGCTCGTTGTCCGTCCAACATTTCTAAAGGCAGTTTACTATGTGAGTTGAGTTAATGGATTTCCACGATGATCCTATTGCTCTCAGAGCATCGAAGACATTCCATGAAACTACTTTTCTACGTTTTTTGATTGCTTAAATCGCATCTTGAACAAGCCTTTTCCGGAATCCGGATTTTAGAAGAGCAATGATGCCTTGATCGAGGGGTTGGAGATGGCTCGTGCTGTTTGGTGGAAAAAATTGTAGCTATATGTTCGACAATTTGAGTTCTCCCACATTGTGGTCTGAACAGTTCTCCAATGTCAAAAGAATGCGCCGATTCTGGGAGATCATGCGCCGATTGAATTTTAGGAGCCAGGAGCAAAAAGATACTCGGTCGATCCACGAGTTTTGTTGGTGAGAGTAATCACATGGAAGTCGTAATCTATCGATGTGGTTGAAACAGCGAGGATCATCATACCTCCCGATGATCCACGGTCGTAACTTCTCACTCCCATCAGAGTTACAACATAAAATAACGGTCCCATACACCCAGATATTTCAGCTCTGTCTTGCGCGGTATCTCTTGCCCGTTGATTTAGAAATGGGGCAAGTCGAACTTTCTCCGCCTTGTGACCACCATGGGTCCGCACTTTGGGGGCCGTTCATAAACTACGTAGGTGGCCAAGGGGGGGGGGTGAAAAATTTCATTAAAAAAAACTACGTTCGGCTACGGGGGGAGGGGGGGTCATCGGTTTTACTACGTAGCTTCATATTTTTTAATTGCGTGCGTGGAAATGGCTCTCGGTACATGATTCAAATATTCTCATCGGTCAGATAAATTTTGATTGGATGTAATAATAATCTATGAAGCCACACAGCCGATGGTTGTACATGTAAAGCATGTTTGTCAGATGTTCATTCGTTCACGTCATTATTCACATTTGCTGAGTGCTCGTGTGTAAGTATCGTTGGCGGTTCCGAACTGGTGAATCGTTTTCATACTTGAGCTTGGCTCACTTGTATATCCTTTATCAAGTATCACCTTTGTTTTCCAAATTTATTCCCTAAAATCTTCTGACTTCGAATTCGAATGTCCCTCCACAAGGCAGATAAACCCTCTATGTAATACGTCTGACAAGACGAATCATGCCCGTAATCAGGGAGAGGGTAAATGATCTAAATTATAACCACATAGGATATTTTGAAGCAGTCGTGCGACTCCAACTAAAGATATTTTGAGGAATAGAGTAGTTCCCAGGATCTTTGGTTCTTTTCGATGGAATGGAACTTCTATTATTTTTAGGAAAGGTACGTAGTTCTTTGGGGGCAGGGGGATTGGCCAAAAAGCTACGATTGGCTACGGGGGGGGGGGAGAGGTAAAAAATGATTAAAGTCGGTCTACGTAGTTTATGGACGGCCCCTCTTGCCGAAGGTCCAAACCCGAAGAGGCAACCCAGCACCGACTGATGTAGCAATCTTGCACAGCATCGTGGAAGACCCCTTTCCAGCAGGAGAACTGAGAGTGACATTCCTCCCGGAGAGTGAAGACCCCATCCCGCTCTTCACTATGCAGGAGCTACTTATAGCGGCGACGAGGATGCCGAACGGCAAGGCCCCTGGCCTGGACGGCATTCCGAACGAGGCTCTAGAACAGGTCTTTCAATACAAGCCAGATTTACTCCTCGATCTCTTCAACGCCTGTCTGAGCGCGGAAGCTTTCCCGGACAAGTGGAAACGCCAGAAGCTCGTCCTGATACCTAGAGGTCAAGGAGGTCAACGCCCTCTCAGCATGCTCGACAACATCGGCAAGATGTACGAAAGGATGGTGCTCAACAGGGTAGAGAAAGCCTACGAATAGAGCGGCGGGCTGTCACCGATGCAGTTTGGGTTTCAGAAAGGTCGCAGTACTGTTCACGCGATTGAGATAGTCCAGGAGCGGGTCCAAACGGCGGTAGGGAGACTATACCAAGGGAGAGGGGGTTTCTGCGCGATCATTGCGTTAGACATGGAGAACGCATTTAACTGTGCGAGCTGGGAGCGAGTGTACGCATCCCAGGCAGGTAAAGTGCCACCCTATTTGTCAGCAGTTACGAGCGACTACCTACGGAATAGGACCCTCGTATACGACACCGGCGAGGGACAAGAGGTTCGAGAGCTGTCCGCCGGAATTGGAGGAGGATCAATTTCCGGCCCATTCAACTGGAATACCCAGTACGACAGTCTACTGTCTAGCGAACTGCCAGAAGGTGTAATAATAGTGGCTTCCGCAGACGACGCGGGACTCATAGTTTGGGCCGACAACAAAGAGCTCTTGAGGAGACGCGCAAACGAAGCGCTGGACCGAGTCTCCGAGTGGACGATCAGCAGGCTCCTAGAGCTGGCTGTTCCAAGGGGCCGTCCATAAACTACGTAGATTGATTTTAATTATTTTTGACCCCTCCCCTTCCCCCCTAGCCAATCGTAGCTTTTTGGCCAATCTGACCCCCCTCGCCCCAAAGAACTACGTAGCTCTTCTAAATATAATGAGAGTTCCATTCCATCCAAAAGAACCAAAGATCCTGGAAACTATTTTATTTTTCAAAATATCTTGAGTTGGAGTAGCACGACTGCTTTGAAATATCCTATGTGATTATAATTTAGATCATTTACCTTCTCCCTGATTACGGGCATGATTCGTCTTGTCAGACGGATTACATAGAGGGTTTATCTGCCTTGTGGAGGTACATTCAAATTCGAAGTCAGGAGATTTTAGGGAATGAATTTGGAAAACAAAGGTGATATTTGATGAAGGATATACAGATGAGCCAAGCTCAAGTATGAAAACGATCCACCAGTTCGGAACCTCCAACGATACTTACACACGAGCACTCAGCAAATGTGAACAATGACGTGAACGAATGAACATCTGACACACATGCTTTACATGTACAACAATCGGCTGTGTGGCTTCATAGAATATTATTACATCCGATCAAAATTTATCTGACCGATGAGAATATTGAAATGTACCGAGAGCCATTTTCACGCACGCAATTCAAAAATATGTAGCTACGTAGTAAAAACGATGACCCCCCTCCCCTCGCACGGTGTCCTTGAACCAACTTTAAATGAGTCGGAAGACCACCTCGCCAAATATCTTCTTAAATGGTTGTTCAGGGCTCAAATAACATCTTCCAACTGTTTTTAAAATCGCCTACGTTAGAATTTTCAAATGAAACGACTTTCATGATTTTTTGTGGAAAAATTGTCAAAAAACGACTTTCACGCGCTTTGGTGATGATAAACGCTTAGTTAAATGCTTCAAATTTTACAAAAATTTCGTCACAAAGTGCAGATGGTTCATGACACTCTATCCCAAACGATTCGCGATGTAATACGTAGAGGAAGGGATAGGCTCCGTGAGCTGTGACTAATGCTTGGGTAGAGAGTCAGATATGGCGAATATAGAAAGGTCCACCTATCTTTATTGGGAAATTTGTCGTCTGCTCATGACTCTGTCTTCTTCTTACTCACATTGGTCATAATAATATGTACAAAATGCATTGGACTCTCGGCAAGATCCTCATCGCGTAACAAAAGCTCTCACTCCGGTTCTGGAGAGCTTGCAGGTTCGTCATACCTGCTCCACATCTCGCATTTGAGTGGAGGGGGTAGCTCTATCGTAGTTCTAAGATGCCATGTGCTCGCTTTCATGAAGAGAATCGACTCAAATTTTGGGTATTGTGCATGAAAAAGGAGGCGGGAGTGCAGAAGCTGAAAAGAGACATGGAAGACTGCTCCAAAAATGTTCAGCGATTGTCGGTCAGAATGATAGATTGACCTATCTGACTCACCCATGTCTGACATATAGATGAAGGTACTTCATCATTCTGACCGTCAATCGCTGAACATTTTTGGAGCAGTCTTCCATGTCTCTCTTCAGCTTCTGCACTCCCACCTCCTTTTTCATGCACAATACCCAAAGTTTGAGTCGATTCTCTTCATGAAAGCGAGCACATGGCATCTTAGAACTACGATAGAGCTACCCCCTCCACTCAAATGCGAGATGTGGAGCAGGTATGACGAACCTGCAAGCTCTCCAGAACCGGAGTGAGAGCTTTTGTTACGCGATGAGGACCTTGCCGAGAGTCCAAGGCATTTTGTACATATTATTAGGACCAATGTGAGTAAGAAGAAGACAGAGCCGTGAGCAGACGACAAATTTCCCAATAAAGATAGGTGGACCTTTCTATATTCGCCATATCTGACTCTCTACCCAAGCATTAGTCACAGCTCACGGAGCCTATCCCTTCCTCTACGTATTACATTGCGAATCGTTTGGGATAGAGTGTCATGAACCATCTGCACTTTGTGACGAAATTTTTGTGAAATTTGAAGTATTTAACTAAGCGTTTATCATCACCAAAGCGCGTGAAAGTCGTTTTTTGACAATTTTTCCAAAAAAAATCATAAAAGTCGTTTTATTTGAAAATTCTAACGTAGGCGATTTTAAAAACAGTTGGAAGATGTTATTTGAGCCCTGAACAACCATCTAAGAAATTATTTGGCGAGGTGGTCTTCCGACTCATTTAAAGTTGGTTCAAGGACACCGTGCTCGTAGCCGAACGTAGTTTTTTTATTGTAAGTTTTGACCTCTCCTCCCCCCTTGGTCATCTAAGTAGTTTATGGACGGCCTCTGACCACGCAGTATGGCGTGCCCTAGGGGTCTTCGTTAATCATGTCGCACAATTCACCCCAGCATTCTCCTTTACTCCTCCGGATAGCTAGGACGAGAGCCTCCTCCGCTTTTTCGTACGTTCTGTCATCTTCAGCCAGCGATGATCGTTGCAGCTTCCTTGATCGCCACGCATCCTCCTTTCCTGGTTGCTCGTCCTTCGTGGAGCCTTTATCTCATCGGTAATCCAGTACTCTGGTTTCCTCCAGAAGCATGGTGTTGTCTTGCGAGGCATGAATGCGTCACAGGCTCTTGTGATGGTTGTCGTCACCATATCCACAGCCACACTCGTCCGTGGTGGAGTTCATCGGGAAATCTTAGGCAATTTCTATCGATTCCCGGACTTGGCCCTCGTCCAGCTTGCGTACCTGCCACCCTTTCGGTCATGGTGTACGTGTCGTCTGTCTTTGTCTGTCAGTCCTAAGCTGAAACCGAATATGTCGATGGTCACTCAATGTTCCCGTGTCCAGAACCTCCCACGATGTCATACGTCCCATAAGCGACGGCTCATGAACGTCAGGCCGAGGACCGATGACGAACCTCCTTCCCTGGACCGAGTGTCGTGCGGGTAGTAAGTGATAACCTCCGTCTCGTTCGCGAGCACTAATTCTCACGCCTTCATGGCATCAGCAAGTATTATCCTCGTCTATCGCGCCGCCCCCCGCTCCAAGTCGGTTCCTTGGAGTTGAAATCCCCCGGAATTATAACTCGGCCTCCCTATTGCCTCACATCCTCTTCTAGGTCGTGGAGTTCGTCTTCAAATTCTTGCGTCTTGAGCGACGGCGAGTAATAGCAGCTTTAGACTGCTGTGCCTCGGATCGTCTTCCGGGCGAAGCCGCGGTCACTAGCAGCTGGTGCAGTCTCACGAATAGTAGGATTCATGATCTAAACGACAGCGGTCCCCCAGAGATCGGTTGTGGATCGGGAGAATTTGCGCTCCCGAGGTGGTTTGGAGATAATCAGGACGTCGATCCCCTCTTTTTATGCAACAGCGTGTAGGAGATCGTTCGCGTCCCCGCTCTTCCTAAGGTTGGCTCGGATGAAATTAGCCATTCCGACCTCTCCCACAATTGTACGTGCTCTTCACCTTCTGGTAGGTAGTGCAGTTGCTCGCCTCAGATCTGAGATCAGATTTAGACCCGATCACCGCACAGCTCAAGCACTTCGGCTTCCCCTTGCAGGTTGCGGCGAGGAGTCCTGGATCGCCGCACTGGAAGCAGAGTTTTGGTCTCCGCTCCTCCGTCCTCTCCTTCTCGCAGCCCAAGGCTCTCTCTTCCTCTTTTTTTTTTTTAAGGTGGTTGAAGGGCGAATACGCTGCGACGTACGAAGGAGAGGCACCGGTCAGCCAACCACGGCTGGCCAGCACCTCCCCAACAGTCCCGGGCTGGAATCCGCATCGATACGGCCATCTGAACCGGGTAAACCCTCTCTTCCTTCTCCTTTGGCGCCGGCCATTGGACAAGGGAGAGATCCACCAACTTACCAATCCGGCCCCGGCACCGCGTGAGCATTACTTCAGGGCCGGCGGCGTCTCGCGCTTAGGATCGAGCGTCTCTCTTCTCACGACTCGCAGGTGTTGTTTCCCTTTCTTCGATCTTCTTCCATCTCTTTATTCTTCATTCTTCTTTCTTCTTTCTTCGATCTTCGATCTTCTCTCTTCTTCCTTCCCCCTTCAGTCCATCATATTCCTCCTGGAACCATTTGGACCTCTTCTGTTTGCTCTCTCTTCCTCTCTCTCTCTCTCTCTCTCTCTCTCTCTCTCTCTCTCTCTCTCCCTTTTTTATATTCTTATATTATTATTCTATGAAGTTTGTGAACCTCCTGAGTGCTACCTGACTAGTCACAAACTGTGATATACTTAAGATTTGTCCTTGACCAAATGACTTCACTATTTTTATTAATGTGCACTATTGATCTGTGATATATATTACCATATATAACTGATTATTTTTCTTTTTTTGTCTTCGGACGAATAAACGGGCATCAATCAATCAATCAATCTCTCTCTCTCTCTCTCTCTCTCTCTCTCTCTCTCTCTCTCTCTCTCTCTCTCCCTCTCTCTCAATATGAGACTTGAGTACGGAAGAAGATCATTCCAGGTTCAGTGTGCTCATTTGTGGAACTTTCTCCCTCCGGGCTTTCGGCAGCTGCGGAAAACATCACAATTCAAGGAATCCCTGAAAGATTTTTTACTCACCCAGTCTTCGCAGAAGATTGATGTGGAGAAGAGGCATTATTTCAATCTGTAATGGGAAGGGCTCTTCCTTAATTTAGTATTTCTTACATGTGACCTCAGTCACCCAATTGGTGATCTATAGCTGTGATATTAGTGCGAGCCCTTACTCCTCTTTTTATACTTCTAAGTATGGACCCTGACTAGTCACGAATTGTGATAATTATTGTCCTTGACCAAACCAGTAATTGACTGAAACTATCATCATTATTTTTTTGTACATATATTATATTCATTCTTATACGTGTGATTACATTTTAACGGGCATATGTAGGTGTATGCAATTGTATTTTTTGTCTTCGGACGAATAAAGGACATCTTTCTATCTATCTCTCTCTCTCTCATTATTTTCTATACACGATATTATATTTTTAACGGGCATATGTAATCATATGTAATTTGATCTTTTGTCTGCGGACGAATAAAAGGACATCTCTCTCTCTCTCTCTCTCTCTCTCTCTCTCTCTCTCTCTCTCTCTCTCTGGCGGTAAGTGTTCCCACACGCATCTAACATCGCTCCGTGTTTGAACATCAATTTAACCATCAAAACGTCGTCCCGAGTGGCACTTTTTTGCAGATTGGACTTCCTCCTGCAGGCTCATACCACTGGAGCATCACTGCATGGCTCCTGCTAGAGCCTGGGAGGAATAATTCCAATTCTGCAACCCCAACAACAACATCGAGTCAGCAGTGCCTGGCGCCGAAAGTGAGCTTTGTGCGCATGCTCGGAGGTCGTCTGCTACGCTAGCCTGCTTCGCTGTCTTGCTGTCTGCTGCATGATGAGCGACAACATCTGCTGTGTCTGCAACAACACCTTACGTGCAGGCAGCAGAGTATGCGACATCTGTAAAAAATCAGCACATGTCAAGTGCTCGAGAACATCCAGACGAGCAGTGACATGTGAAAGATGTCTGCAGGTAAGCGAGATTCCAGCCGCAAAATCAACATCAAGTGCGACGAAGCAGACGACTTCGACTTCCCGCCTCAGTATGCAAACAGCAAGAGAGAGAGAGAGAAGGAGAAAACAAGCCCACGAAGACGTGTGAGTAATCAGCCGCTCTCACACATGCGGCTCAGCTCGCGTGGCGCGTCAGGAAAGTCTCCCCTCGCCCCGCACCATACCACCACGGGCAGCAGCGCTGAGCTCCCCACCACCAGTGCCTCTCAAGCCATCGAGAGTCGACAGCTCACACTAGCGGGGGGTATTCCGCCAGCTACTGCTTCGCCTCCGTTAAGTGGCGCCACCATCCACGAGTCCAGCAGAACAGAGCCCGCGAACATTCAAAAGCAGCAAGTTCATGCGCGGCTCACTACAGCCTCTCCGTCGCTGCTCAGTACATCACATGTGGATCACTCCGTCGGATCGGTGGAAAGCAATAGCCCTAACATCTCGGATCAACCTGCAGCAACAACCACGTCGACGTCGTCAAACTCTCCGGAATCAAAGTGGGTATATATACGGGAGAGTACTCTGGACCTTTTCTACAACCAAAATGCCTTGCTTCAGAACCAGCTTGACGAAATAAAATCCCTCGTGATCCGACAAAACGTTGCCACTACCTCTCCATCTTGCACACCAGCAGTAAGTGAGGTGGATGATCGATTGTTGGCACGTGTATCTTCTCTCGAGGGACTTATAGAGAAGCAAAGCTCCCAGCTGGAGGAGCTTCGCTTGGATCGACAGCTTCTTCTGGAGCAAAATTCCATCATGGCAGGCCAAATTTCTACCTTAACGGAGCTATTGTCAGGCATCCAGAGTACTCTGCAGAATAGTAAATTTTGTAATGATGAGAATAGTAATGCTGAATCGACACATCAATCCTCGATTCCTAACACTGCCCCTAGGATGGACGAGTCCCCCCACTCATACGTTCGGAAGCGAGGGCAGGGACTGGGCAATGACGGACTTGAGCGCTGTAAACTGGTTATTAATGGTGTATTAAAAGAAGATTCTAAGGCCTCACCAGCACAGATATCTGATATTTCTTATGCAGTGCTCAAGTCTATTCTCCCCTCATTGGAGAGGGCAGACATTGCTGATGTCCGTGTCCTGCAACCGGGGCGTGCGTCTGGGGAGAAGACTCCAACAGTTAATCGTGACTCGGTTCTATCTTCCCGAGCCTCAGCTGCCATCACGCGCAATTTACCATCATGTGTAGTCCAACTCTCCAGTAGCCGACTAGTCGGCAAAGTGATTCGGGCTAAACGTTCAATCACCAATAATTATTTCACGGCCAACAATATCCAGCCTGACTTACTCGACCCAGATACAAAAGCTCATGTGCCAGACCGTAAAATCTTTATGAATGAGATGCTCCACCGTGAAAAATACAAAGAATTTATACGTTTAAGGTCGGTTGCACGCGGTTTGGGTCTTAAATACGTCTGGCACAGAGATGGGCGTTTCTGGGTTAGACGGAAAAATGGTGAGCGAGCGCATACGTTCGAATCCCTTGCTGGTCTGCAGGTCATTCAAACGACCTGTCGAAGTGGTCCGGAACGCACCTGTGCGTCTTCTAATAACACCCAGAGCTGCACTACCGTTCCGGAGCAAAATAAAGTTCCGGCAACAGAATCAGCAAGGACTCCCTGACTGGATACGGCTGCTGAAGAGCGACGAGGGAGGGGTAATTCTTTAAAAGCGGGATTCATCAACCTTAACTCCCTGACAGATAAGATTGAGCATCTACGCTTGCTCGTCGCTAACGATCCCTCCTATCATCTATTTGGGGTGGCCGAGTCGAAGCTAGATGAGTATGTGGATGACAGTCTCGTTCAAATTCCAGGTTTTTCGTTGTTGCGACAAGATCGCAACAGAGAAGGTGGAGGAGTTGCCTTGTATGTGCGCAATGACTTCAAAATTGAGAAGTTGGTTTCGTCGAATACTTTTGGGCCGGGGAAACCTGGCGTGCCCGAATTCCTTTTTTGTAGCGTGCAGCAAGGCAGCTCACCCCCAATATTAGTCGCGGTAATCTATAGACCCCCTAAAATTGCCATGCAGAAGGATGATGGGCTGTTTGGCTCGTTACGCCGGCTGTGTGGTGATTACAGTCACAAAATCATTATGGGTGATCTGAACGCTGACTTGTTGGTGATGCTCATCCCGACACCAAGACACTGACTGCACTGACAGAAGAACTAGCCTTGCAGATAGTGCAGCACGGCCCGACTCATCAACACAACCCCAATGTATCTCATACATGGATTGATCACATCTACGTAGATGACAACGACACCATTACTGACTTTCACAACAGACACCTGCCCAGTTTCGGTGGGCACTCGGTCATTGACGTCACCATCAACGTCTTCACCCCTACTCCGCCAAAAAATTCCTTCAAGTATAGGGATTTCCGTAACATCACCCCGGAGATATTGAATGACCGTCTGCTCCGCTGTGACTGGACAGCTCTCGAAAATGCCGAAACGAGTTTGGAAGACGCAATTCAATGCTTGAATGTAAATTTAATGATCGTTTTAGATGAATTAGCACCGGAAAAAACTATAAACCCGCGTAAAAATGATGCTCCTTGGATTGGTCCTGAGCTGAGGGTGCTCATGAAGAAGCGAGACGCGACGCGCAGGCGTTGGGAGCGTATGCAACGCAACCAGTGCAAGTGTCCTGAGCTTCAAAATGAGTACTTTCGGCTTAGCGAAGAGGTCGATCTGCGCATTGAGCAAGAGCGTAATTCCTTCCTTCAAAACCATCTTTCAGACGCTCTTGATCAGAACAAGAATATTTGGAAGGAGATGCGCAATCTCGGCCTCTTGCCCAAGAGCAAAGAGGAAGAACTTCACGGTTTCACACCGGATGAGTTGAACGCTCACTTTGCGGGGGTCTCTGTTTCGCCTCACGAAAATATCAATGAAGCAATGGACGATATTAACTCTGCACCGGAGGAGGGGTTTAAATTCAAGCCCACAAATTTCAATGATGTAGTCCTTGCTATTAAACATTTCTCCTCGCAGGCCCGCGGGGTGGATGGGATCCCTCAGAGTGTGATCGCGAAGGCTCTTCCGGCAATTGGTGATCTTATTGTACATATATTCAATTCCTCTTTCGCTCATAGCGTCTTTCCCGAGGCTTGGAAGCAAGCGCAGCTGATTGCATTGAAGAAGACTGCAGCTCCATCAACGGTCTCGGACTTTCGTCCCATAGCGCTGCTGTGCTTCCTTTCCAAGGTTCTGGAAAAAATTGCACATGACCAAATCACGGAGTATTTGAAAGTAGAGAAACTTCTTGATCGCTTCCAGACTGGTTTCAGGCAATACCATAGCACCCAGACAGCTTTACTAAAGTTGACGGATGACATCAGAGTAGGCATTGATAGGAAGAAGGTCACCTTACTCCTACTATTCGACTTTAGCAAAGCCTTTGACACAATAACACCATGAAAGCTGTTGAGGAAGCTCCGAAACCTTGGATTCTCAAGGTCGGCACTCCTGTGGATAAAATCATACTTACAAGGCCGCACCCAAATAGTCACTTCAAAATCCGGTAGTTCTGATTGGCTCGAAACCAATCTGGGTGTTCCACAGGGATCCGTTCTCGGGCCTTTACTCTTCAGCTTATATGTTAATGACTTACCTGGTTTGCTAGATGGAAAGTCGGTATATCATCTATTCTATGCGGATGATCTTCAAATTTATCTCCAAGTCGAGAAAACTAAGATCAAGGAAGGCATCACTCGGCTGGGGGAAGTAGGACGACTAATTGCTGAATGGGCCAGAAGCTCCGGCCTGCGTCTCAACGCTGGCAAGACCAAGGCAATCTTCTTCAGCTCTGAGAGGAATATCAAAGACCTGAAGAGAATGGACTTGCCAGGAGTTGAGATACAGGAAGGAAAGTTCATTCCGTTCAGCGACACGGTCGTGAGTCTTGGTGTTACACTTGATAGTGAACTGACGTGGAAACCGCACATCGACCAAGTAACTAAGAAAGTGAATAGAGCCCTATACGGATTGCGGTTTTTTAGGGCGTGTATCACCAGACCTCTCCGAATTCGCCTAGTCGAGTCATTAGTTCAACCGCATTTAGATTATTGCACAGTCGTGTACCTCGACGCCACGGACGAACAGCGGCAACGGATACAGCGACTGAGCAATTCATGTGTGAGGTACATTTTTGATCTTAGGAGAGACGAGCACATCACCCCGTTTAGGGAGCGTTTGGGTTGGTTACGTACTGATTCGCGGAGAATGTACTTCGCAGCACTTTTAATGCATAAGATCATGCATCTTGGAGAACCTGGCTACCTAGCTGCGATGTTTACCAGGTACCAATCTGGACGCCCCGCACGTGGTGATGCAGAAGAGCGGGTACTCAAAGTTCCCAATATGAGACTTGAATATGGAAGGAGATCTTTCCAGGTTCAATGTGCTCATTTTTGGAACTTTCTACCTCCGGGCTTTCGGCAGCTGGGGAAAATGTCATTATTTAAAGAGGCTATGAAGGATTTTTTGCTCACACAGTCTCTCCAGAGGATTGATGTGGAGAAGAAGCATTACTTTAATCTTTGATGGGCTAGGGCTTTGTTCCTTTTCTTTCTATCTCTTTTTAATTGTAAGTGACCTTCTGTCACCAGACTGAAGAAAAACTGTGATATTTCTGTGAACCCATGCCCTTTATCTTATTTTCTTTCAAGTTAAATCGTAAAGTGTATGACTAGTCACAATTGTGATATATCTATCCTTGACCAAATTATTGCTTAATATGATTTTATCGGAATATTCATTAATTTTATATATATATATATGACACATATGAAAATATGTAGGTATATTTTGTCGCATGACGAATAAAGGATATCTATCTATCTATCTCTCTCTCTCCCTGAAATGTCTCCCAAAATCGAAAGGGCAGAGTTAAGATGGGATATCCCTCCGAGATTTCAGATCTGTCTTGTCGTCACTTGTTCCGTATTTTGTCAATTTGTTTAATTCATCGATTGAATCTAGCCAATATCCCGAAATGTTGAAAAAGTCGCTAATCATTCCTTTCAGTAATATGTCTCGCCCAAATTCGCCAGACCCATTCCAAATTTGTCTCATTTTGCAAAAGTTTTTGACACCTTAGTAACAGAGCAGCTAGTCGAGCATCTTAAACAACATCAGATCTTGTCTGAGTATCAATCTGGGTTTCGTGCTCATTTCAGGACGCAGACTGCACTTTTGAGAATTCCTGGGGATATTCGTTGTGGTATCGAGAATAGCCTCGTAACATTGCAAATCTTGTTCGACTTCAAGACTGCATTCAACAGTGTCGACCACGAGCTACTCCTACGGAGGATGAAACTATAATGTGGTTCCATTCTTATCTCAGTGGCAGACTTCAATCTGTCGTTGATGAGAATGGCATCTCATCACAATTCGAACCCACATCCTCGGGCTTCCCACAAGGCTCAAACCTAGGACCAATAATTTATCTCATATTCATCGATCCAATCATGCGCGTCCTACGACATTGCAAAGATATGCTATATGCCGATGACTTTCAGATTTACAAACAAGGGAAACCCTCTGAATCACTTAAAATGATTGAAAAGATGAATGAAGACTCTGCTCGCATAGTACGATGGGCCGAGGACTTCAAACTCCAACTTAGCATCCCCAAAACAAAAGGTATCCTAATCGCCTCAGTTCAGCATCACATGAGGATTGACGTATCCTCTCTACACCCTATTATTGTTAATGGTCACGTGATACCCTTCCAAGAGTCGGTCAAGAATTTAGGGGTGATTTCCTCCAAGGACGTTTCGTGGAATGCTCATATCTCAAGTATTTGTTCGAATTTGCATGAAACCCCACACAAGTTGCGCCGTCGTGGCAGCTTTTTATCAACTCAAGCGAAGAAATTGCTTATCAATGCCTTGATAATGCCTCACATTGATTATGCTTGCCTGGTATCTTTTGATCTATTAGCTTTTCTGGCTACAAAGCTGCAGCGTCTCCTTAACACCTGCTCACGCTTCATCTTTCGATGTCCTCGCGATGCAACTCTGCAACCCCTCTATGAGCGCCTGCTTCGGCTACAATCACATCGTCGTCGTGATTATTTTCTGAGCGTACAGACTTATGAAGTATTTTCCACCGGAACTCCACGGTATCTAAAAGATCTGTTCCAACCTTTGAACGATGAAGTACGTCGCTCAGAGCGGAATCAATCCACTCGGATCCGAATTCCTGTTACCCGCACGATTGCATATGAGAACGCATTTTCACTTCGAGCAATGCAACTATGGGAAACTATTCCCATTCAGATCCGTTTAAAAACCCCTTTTGATACATTCAAAAATGCTGTCTCGACTCATTTCCACGAGATGGAAGTATGAATCGAGTGTATGCGCAGCGTGTTTGTATATCAAGTTCGCCTTGAATGGATTGCCTAATTTTCGAAATTGCTGAGTCTCATAATTGCCTAGTTCTGTTCGCACAACCCATTGTCCTTTTGCGTGTTCGAGTGAGAATAATATTGGAGTACATTAGATCTACCTAATTCCATCTATATTAAGTCTGAACATGTTATCATATGAATCTATCCTGTTAGAAATTGAACTATTTTATAGAAATGTATTTCTGTGCCTTTCGCCATACGGTCCGCTGTGACCATGGCATAAAGAAATCGTTAATCAATCTCTCTCTCTCTCTTTTTTTTTAAAGTGGAATATAAGGAAAAATCTGATGACAGGACATCCCTATTGGATGTCCCACCGCCAGACCATGAGCGCTGTCATTTTGCCCACCCGGGGAACCGGATGAGCATGAATCCAGCGCCCGTGTGCTCTGGGGGCTAAAACCTTCTGCTCTCTGCCCTACAGTGCTGGCAAGCCATCACTGCAGGACTGGAGGCAGCTAAACACTATCTAACCAACCCACTCCGGAACCGCGTTAGCATTACTTCAGGGTAGGAGGCGTATCGCGCTCAGGATTGAGCGACTCTCCTTTCTCACGACTCGCAGGTGATGTTACTCCTTCTTCGATCTTTTTTCTACTCTTCTTTCTTCGATCTTCTCTTTTCTTTCTTCTCTCTTCTTTCTTATTTCTTCTTCCTTCTTTCTTCCCTCTTCAGTTCATCATATTCCTCTTGGAATGAGTTGGACCTCTTCTGTTTGAATCGGAAGACTCACTGTGATTCGCCTGCTTCGAGGCGCCTCACTTCCCTTTCTTTCTCCTCCTTACGAGTCATCATTAGCTTAATGTATCCGGTGACTCTATCCTATGTCTCTTGGTTGCGGAGCAAATACGGGACGAGGTTCTCAGGTGTTAGTTGAGCACCCAGCCATTCATCCAAGTCGGCGCGCTCCCTTCGGGTTTCGTTGCACGTGATCATGGCGTGTTCAGCGTCATCCCAGTTGTCCCCGCATGACTGACATGCTGGGGATGTCCTTTTCTTGAACCGGGTCAGGTAGGCACCGAATCAACCGTGATCACTCAGTGCCTGCGTCGTTCAGTAGTCCATCTCTCCAAGGGTGCGTTCCGCCCACTCGGCTACGTCACGGATCAACCGGTGCGTCCATCTGCCATCCGCAAATGGGGAATCCCACTCAGTTTGCCACTGTTCGTGAATTTGAATTTAGATCAAACCGAAATAGCTGCTAAAGTACTCGATGCTATGGATCAATCACAGCTTCAGAATTTCGTTGTAAATGTCAGAGAATGGAAAGGTCCCTGCTTTCGTAATGGAAATTCTTCCGATTCAGGCCTCGTTTCTGGACCATCAATAAAGAAAGGAGCGAAATCTCGATCAATCGTTATCCAACTATCGTCGACTATCATTCGTGATAAGCTCATTTCAAGTTCCTCGAAACTGAGACAGAAAACTGCTGAAGATATTTTCGACCATCGATCCAGTTCCAAAGTTTTTTGTAGTCCATTATGGCCGAAACAAATTCACAATTTACTAAAAAAAGCTCATTCAGTAAGTGTCCGTCTGAAATTTGAGAGACCAGTTGAGAGAAATCTGATTGTTTGTATGAGATCTTCGAAGAAAAGTTCCTTTGAACCAATCCTTTCAGAGACTGATCTTGAACACTTTTACGCTCGGCACAAAGTTGATTGATCAAGGTTGATTCGTATCTCATAAGTCAATCAATATATTCCATGTTATGCCTCCCAACACTCTAGTACTTCCATTGTGAAAGAGATGAATTCTTCTATGAACAAGCATTCATTTTCTGTGAATCAAAAATTCACTCGGCTCTTCCTAATTAGAATCAGCACAGGAGATATTACCTATGTTGTGATGTACTTTTCTCCAAAATTTCTCACATCATCATCAATCCATAGTACTTTGTCTTTGGGAGAATTTATTCTGAACCATGATTCTTTGATGATATACGAACTCGTCTGCCTCAGTTTTATAACGCGATATCACTGTTAATACACTATTATTCTTTCATCTGATCTTTTCATGTATCAATGTTTACGTATTATCACATATCAAGATTAAAATTAGATACCAGAATTATTGTCTGCGCAAGATTGAATGATAATTGTACACATTTGAGAATATTATGCATACTTTCCTCTATTATTATATTATATTATGTCCATTGAAATCCACTACTTGTACCAGATAGGGTGACACCCCAAGGTACCAATAAATAAACCAATCTACAATCTACAATCTCTCCCTCTCTCTGCCGGTGAGTACAACCACACGCTCTTTCCATCGCTCCGTGTTGAATGTCGTTTCTCACCAACAGAACTTTGTCCCGAGTGACAATTTTTTGCAGATTGGATTTCCTCTCGCAGGCTCATACTTTTGGAGCATCACTGCATGGCTCCAACCCGAGCCTGAGAGGAATTATTTTAAATTCTGCAATTCGACAATAACATCCAGTCGGCAGTTCTTGGCGCCGAAACCAACCTTTCTGCGCATGCCCGGCGGTCGTCTGCTGCTCGCTACTATACTGCTACTGTCTGCTGTCACACGATGGGCGACACCACCTGCCTCATATGCAACACCATCCTGCGTCATGGCAGCAAACAATGCAGCTACTGCAAACGGTTTGCCCACGCAAAATGTTCGAAAACATCAAACAACACGTGGTTTTGCGTGGCGTGTCATGGGGTGAGCAAAAATCCATCTACTATAACGTCGCCGGGTGCAGTCGAGCAGAAGATTTCGGCTGCTCGACGCAGCACGAAAAGCATCCGAGAGAGAGAAAGAGAGAGAGAGAGAGAGAAAGAGAAAGAGAGAGAGAGAGAGAGAGAGAGAGAGAGAGAGAGAGAGAGAGAGAGAGAGAGAGAGAGAGAGAGAGAGAGAGAGAGAGAGAGAGAGAGAGAGAGAGAGAGAGAGAAGGAGGATACCGGACCGCCAAAAAGTGATCGGAGCCGGACCGCCAAAAAGTGATCGGAGCCGAACGAGTACTCACTCCGACGATGAAGGAGATCATCCGTGACAACGAGAAGGAAACCACCCTTGAGCATTGGCAAACTGAGTGGGATTCGCCATTTGCAAACGGCAGATGGACGCACCGGCTGATCCGTGACGTAGCCATGTGGGCGGAACGCACCCACGGAGAGATGGACTACTGGACGACGCAGGCACTGAGCGATCATGGTTGCTTCGGTTCCTATCTAACCAGGTTCAAGAAGAGGACGACCCCAGCATGTCAGTCATGCGGGGACGAATGGGATGACGCCGAACATGCCCTGTTCAAGTGCAGCGACACCCGGAGAGAGCGCGCCGAGCTGGATGAATGGCTGGGTGCTCAACTAACACCTGAGAATCTCGTCCCGTACTTGCTCCGCAACCAGGAGACATGGGATAGACTCACCGGATACATCAAGCTGGTGATGACCCGCAAAGAGGAGAAAGAGAGGGAAGTAAGGCGCCTCGAAGCAGGCGAATTACAGTGACTCTGCCGATTGAAACAGAAGAGGCCCAAATGATTCCAGGAGGAATCTGATGCACTGAAGAGGGAAGAAAGAAGAAAGAAGAGGGAAGAAAGAAGAAAGAGAGGGAACAATGAAGAATGAAGATAGAAGATGCCGACAAGTGGCCGAAGAGAGAAGATGGAGAAGAGGAACGCTCGCAATCGAGCGCGAGACATGCCGCTCATCCTGAAGTAATGCTCACGCGGTTCCGGGATGAGATGGTAGATGCAGGTGGATCTCCTTCTTGATTGCCCGATGCCCTAGGTATCGGACATCGAGGGGAGAGGGATATTACACGGCCGGGCCCACCTCTCGGTGGGCCCCACCCAAACCCGTGTCCCGCCTGGTATGGCCTGCGTGGGCTATGCGTAGTCCGCGTAAGCTGAACCAGTCCGGTGTCTGGGGACGGATCCGAGGGATCCTGAGGCAGATTTCGCCCTCTAACCACCTTAAAAAAAAAAAAAAAAAAGAAGGAGGATACCGGTGTGCGTGCTGGTGTGAGTGGTCTGTCTACCATAACGCAGGCGCGTCTCAGCTCTCGCGGCAAGACGGGGATATCTCCCCTTGCCCCGCGGACCACTGTCACCGGCCGCAACAAGAAGCCCCCCACTACCAAAGGCTCTCCTCGTACCGCGAGGAATAGCAATCAGCGGTTGTCGTCTGCTGTGCTACCAACTTACAGCGGTGGCAGCACCTCAACACCTGCCATCAGTGGCGCGAGAATTCAAATAGCAGAGACGCAGGATATTGACATATCCCAGCCATTTCTCTCGACATCTCCAGGAAATGGCTGTGGAATATCCCAGGACGGGAGAGACAGAAGATCAGTACAGCCGACGAGTCCAGCAATGACGCCAGCACCGGATTCCCTTAGAGATGAGTGGGTTTTGATTTCGCAGAGTACTCTGAATCTCTTTTTTCAACAAAATGATTTGACTCAGAAGCGGCTCGACGAAATAATGTCCCTCCTGAACCGACATGACGCCGCCATCTCCTCTTCGCCGCCCACACCAGCAGTGAGTGCGGCGAGTGATCAACTTTCAGCGCGCATGTCGTCTCTGGAGGAACTCATAGAGAAGCAAAACTCTGAGCTGGAGGAGTTTCGCCTAGATCGTGAGCTGCTTCTTGAGGAAAATACTTTAATGTAAAGCCAGATCGCACATCTGACTGATCTTTTGAAAGATGACCAGGGCACTCTGCGAAAATCTAATGTTAGTAATGAAACTAAGTCCTCCATTTCTGAGCTTCCACATCAATCCTCCAGGCCAGATCCACAAGTTCGAACGGATTTTTCTAACCATTCACGTGCTGGGCGGCAGAGTACTGAACTCAGGGGTGAAGGTCTTGAGTGCAGCCAATTAATCATAACTGGTGCTTTGAAAAAAGACTCTACTGCCTCGGAGGAAGAGGTATGTAATATTTTCTATGCAGTACTCAAGTCCATCCTTCCCTCGCTGAAGATGGAAAACATCACTGATGTTCGTGTTCTGCAGCCCTGGCGCGTGTCTGGGAGGGCAAATCCAATACATGATAATAGATCGACCAATACATCGTCTCAAGTTCTGGACACCCGTTCACGTTCTATTCCATCTTGCTCAGTCCAAATCTCGTGCAGCCGTCTAGCCAGGGAGGTGATGAGAGCCAAGCGCTCGATTGCCAACAATTACTTTACAACTCATGAGATCGAGCCCACCTTGCTTGACCCTAAAGTGAAAGCCCATGTGCCAGACTGAAAGATTCACATCAATGAGATGTTACCCCGTGAAAAATCCAAGGAATATATTTACTTGAGGCCACTTGCACGGGGTCTGGGCTCCAAATATGTTTGGCACAGTGGTGGACGCTTCTAGGCCAGGCGTAGAAATGGTGAGAGAGCGCATGCGTTCGAGTCTCTTGCTGAACTGCATGTCATTCAAACGGCGTGTCGAACTGTCCCAAGACTCACTCGTGAGCCCTCGAAAAGCGTCCAGAACAACACTACTGTTCCAGAGCAGAGTGCAGCTTCGATAGCAGCGTCTGTGAGGACTCCCTGACCAGATACGGCTGCCGGAGAGTCAAAAAAGAGTGGTAGTTCCTCAAAGGCGGGGTTTATCAATCTCAATTCCTTAACGGATAAGATTGAGCATCTGCGCCTGCTCGTCGCCGCCGACCCTTCTTACCATCTTTTTGGGGTAGCTGAGTCGTGGCTGGACGAGTTTGGGGACGACAGTCTTGTTCGGGTTCCAGGTTATTCGCTGTTACGCCAGGACATTAACAGAAATGGTGGTGGGGTTGCTCTGTATGTGCGTAATGATTTCAAAGTGGAGAGGCTTGCCTCGTCTGATACTTCTGGTTCAGGGTGTCCCGGCATCCCTGAGTATCTATTTTGCAACGTACAGCAGAGTAACTCGTCATCAATATGAGTAGCTGTGATTTATAGGCCCCCAAAGGTCGCCATGCAGAAGGATGATGGGCTCTTAGGCTCATCACGTCGGCTGTGTGGTGAGTATAGCCACAAAGTTATCATGGGGGATCTCAATGCAGACTTGCTGGACACAGCTCATCCTGACACAAAGACATTGACTGCACTGACGGAAGAACTGTCCCTACAGATTGTGCAGCATAACACGACTCATCAACACAACCCTAATGTATCTCACAAATGGATCGACCACATGTATGTAAAGGAAAATGACATTATTACCGACTCACGAAACAGACTACTGCCCAGTTTCGGCAAGCACGCGGGCATCAACGTGACGATCAACGTCTTCACTTCTGCTCCGCCTAAAAATCCCTTCACATACAGGAATTTCCGTAACATCACTCCGGAGATTTTCAATGACCGTCTGCTTCGATGTGACTGGACAGCTCTTGGAAATGCCGAGACCAGCTTGGAAGACGCGATTCACTGCTTAAATGAAAATTTGAAGATTGTATGGATGAAAATTTGAACTAGCACCGGAAAAAACTATCAATCTGCGGAAAGAGGATGCTCCTTGGATCGGTCCTGAGTTGAGAGCGCTCGTGAATGAGCGAGATGCGACGCGCAGGCGCTGGGAGTGAAATCAACGAAACCAGCGCAAGTGCTCTGAGCTTCAAAATGAGTACTTTTGGCTCAGTGAAGAGGTCGATTTGCGCGTTGATCAAGAGCGTAACTCCTTCCTTCAGAACTATCTCTCGGACGCTCTTGATCAGAACAAGAACATCTGGAAGGAGATGCGCAACCTTGGCCTCTTAACTAAGAGCAAAGAGGAGGAATTCCATGGTTTCACACCGGATGAGTTGAACGCTACTTTACGGGAGTTTCAGTTCACCCCACGAAAATATCAATGAGGCAACGGACGATATTAATTCGGCATCAGAGGAGGGCTTTAAATTCAAGCCCACGAACTTCAATGGAGTAGTCCTTGCTATTAAACATTTTTTCTCACAGGCCCGTGAGGTGGATGGAATTCCTCAAATCGTGATCGCGGGAGCTCTTCCGGCCATAGGTGATCTCATTGTACACATTTTCAACTCCTCTTTTGCTCACAGCATCTTTCCCGAGGCTTGGAAGTGAGCACAGTTGATTGCGCTAAAAAAGACTGTAGCTCCATAATCAGTCTCGGACTTCCAACCCATTGTGCTCCTGTGCTTCCTTTCCGAAGTTCTCGAGAAAATTGCACATGACCAAATCACGGAGTACTCGAAGAAAGAAAAATTACTAGATCAGTTCCAGGCTGGTTTCAGGTAACACCACAGTACCCAGACAGCTTTGCTGAAATTGACTGATGACATCAGATTAGGTATAGATGGGAAAAAGATCACCCTACTACTACTCTTCGACTTCAGCAAAGCCTTTGACACGATATCACCAACGAAACTGCTGAGTAAATTGCGACAACTTGGTTTCTCGCGATCGGCACTCCTGTGGATCAAATCATATTTACAAGGTTGCACCCAGCTAGTCACTTCCAAGAACAGTAGATCTGATTGGCTCACAACCAATCTGGGTGTTCCACGGGGTTCCGTTCTCGGACCACTACTCTTCAGTTTGTACGTCAATGACTTGCCCGGGTTACTGGACGGAAAGTCGGTAGATCATCTCATCTACGCTGATGGCCTTCAAATTTATCTCCAAGTGGAGAAAAAGAAGATCAGGGAGGGAATCGCTCGACTGAGAGAAGTAGGGCGACTGGTTGCCGACTGGGCTGCGGGCTCCGGCCTGCGTCTCAACGCTGGTAAAACGGAGGCAATCTTTTTCTCCTCTGAGAGGAACATCAAGGAACTGAAAAGGATGGATTTGTCAGGTGTTGAGATACAGGAGGGAGTTTTCGTCCCTTTCAGTGATACAGTCGTGAGTCTTGGTGTTGTATTGGATAGTGAATTATCGTGGAAACCGCAAATAAATGAAGTGACGAAGAAAGTCAACAGAGCCCCATACGGTTTGCGGTTTTTTAGGGCTTGCATCACCAGGACTCTGGGAATTCGACTAGTCGAGGCGTTAGTCCAACCCCACCTGGACTACTGTACGGTCGTATATCTTGACGCCCCAGACGAACAGCGGCAACGCATACAAAAACTGAGCAATTCATTTGTTAGATACGTGTATGATCTTAGGAAGGATGAGCACATCACTCCGTTTAGAGAGAGAGCTTGGACTGGCTGCGTACTGATTCGCGGCGAATGTACTTTGCAGGCATTATTATGTATAAGATTATGCACATGAGGGAACCTGGTTACCTGTCTGCAATGTTTACCAGGCACCAATCCGAGCGCCCAGTGCGGAGAGATGCAAACGAGCAGGAACTCAAATTCTTCAAGCACTCATCAACTCATTCTTTAAGCACGCCTTGAACGAATTCATTCAATCGCAACCCTCCCAGAGGATTGACGTGGACAAGAGACAATATTTCAATCTTTGATACGTCTGAGCTCGTTTCTTTGGTATTTCATCATTATTCTTAATAGATTGCATTGTTCAGTATTTGTGATCTTCTGTTACTAGACTGAAGTACTCTGTAATATGGAATTGGGCTCCTGACTTTCAAAAAACTGTTTGAATTCTAGTCTATTTACACCTTTGTGGATTTCTTGCGCACTCTGTGCAATCTGACTAGTTCCGAATTGTGATATATGTATGATAAATCCTTGACCGAATGTATACGATTTTATAATATATGTATTTCCGACGAGCGTCATATGTAACCATATGCAATTGGATATCTTTTGTCTACGGACGAATAAAAAGGGATCAATCAATCAACCTCACTCACTCTCCATGCAACTTACAAAAAAATGCCTCACCTAGATGTCGTTTTTTTTTAATCGCCCGAAACTCAACTTTACTTTCTTCAATGGAGGTTCGGCATCTTGGATATCACAATCGACTCGTCTCTCATTCTGTAGCTCAATGTCATTCTTATCATTCCCGCGTTCCCCGAAAAAGACATCAGGTGGCTCATGGGGAGGATCTATTTGATCTGGAACAACTTCATTGTTGCCAAGGATCGAGTGCGAGCTGATGATCCTTATTATTGTAGTGTAGCACTTTTTACAGATGAAGTTGCCCTCGACTCCCCTGGATCTTTCCCTGTCTCTACCGATCGAATGACACTGTGCACACTCGGAGTTCCCATTTTTGGCCATGATTTCAAGATGACCGATTAAAAAGAGTGGTTAACGAGTCAGCTCACTAATTCTGCTGACATAGGATACAGAAGATTCAGCATTGCTCAAATATTGAAGGGACTGGACGTGAAGCACTTTGACAACGTTCTTGTACTAACAATGAGCAGAACTCACGCATGCGTGGCTCTCCACAAGTCCCTGCATAGTACGAGGAGGAAGGAGGGGGAACAGACCGAGGCACGTACATGGCTAGTCTCCAGGAATGCCATAACGGGAAGATATGGCAGAGCTCTCAGGAGTGGTCAATTATGAAGAGGATGTACAGAGGATATTGATCTTTCCCATTATGCCACATTCACCAAATGAACTACCCACGAAACAAAACACTTCGCACCCCAGAATTAGATCATCATCATACTGGGTATCTGCGATCCAAGTTCGATTTATTGATTTGGATATTCGCGATATGCAAATAACATTGAAGAGGAATCCTTCATTTTGATGAGAACGAGAAACGTCAACTCTCTCTCCCTGACTAGATGGCATATGGTTTCCATTTGATTATTTGGAGAGCTTTGATTTTGTAGAAGAAAGGAGCTCTCTGAAGACATATCTCGCTATGATATTTGATTGTTTGAGACCCGCCAAAATTATGAAGACCACGGATACGTATCCAGGAATGTGTATATTGAAGGAATCATTCGAGCTTCTGTTTTCGAGTGACTCAGGGAATTATGATTTTTGAGGTATTCGAGATTTTATTAGAGGGAGGAAGTTTGAATCGGGGATTTACATCAATCAAAGTACAAATTCACACAAAATCAACAGATTTTGGCAGCTGTGACATCCGGGGAACCCATGTGCGTACAAGCTTGCGAGTGTTGGGCCTTGACAAATGAGAAAATCCACTAGCACCGGAGAATTTTGATGGATGTGCCTAGTTTCCGGGATATTCTAGGACTCTGAACGGTAATCGCGGATGAGGATTGGTGACTTTGCATGTCCGATTGATGTAGTTTTATGACTCATTGACGTAGAATTGCATATAACATGCTGGTACCATAAATTTACCAATTCAAACTTGTTATCTGACAGAAAAAATGCATATTCCTCGAAGTAGGAACATCGGAACGCTAAGAATACTCTTTCCATTTCGCAGTACAAGAAAAAACGCTGCTAAAAAAGATTAACAGAATGCTTCCCCATGGCGAAATTTGACCATAGGTTCAAGTGAAATACATATGCAATTACTAACGAATATCAATTTTCACAAGACTTGAGTAGATATTTTCGTTATGAGTGATAGACGACAAGCCAAAGATGAGCTGGAAGGATTTACACCTGATTCTATGAAACAGTCTTCGACTTATGCGTCTTGACAAATAAAAATATAGAAATTGAACTCATCTTTTGAAAAATATCTCCTAAAATGAGTCTCTAAAAAATTTAGAGTCAGCTGATATAACGTTGATATTGACATGATATAACCAATTGGAGTTAATACAGAATTTGGTGAAAATGTACGAGGGAAAAATAACAAGAGGTTTTGTTTCACATAGTGAAGAATTTATGATTTGAATCATGTGAATGGATAAGAATAAGAAATACGCATCAACCAAGTAAGAGAGAATGGACACAAAATGCGTTTTTGAGTGACAGGGAGTTTGATATGAAAGTTGTGGGAAGAAATATTTGTAAATGAAATAATAGAATTTTCGAAATTTTTCTCATTTTTGTTGTTTAAGGCGCATAAGTGGTAAACTGTTCGATACAATGAGGTGTAAGTCCGTGGAATACATCTTGAGGTGGTCTCCTATGACTCATGAAAATTTCAGAAGAATCGATTAGAGTGTTGAGGAGATAGGGTAAAGCACATACGGACACACACACACACACACACAGACAATGACGGACAAAGATAAATGTTTCGCGTGGAGGAGATGATCGTGGAGGGAGAAGGGTGACCTACAATCGAAAGATCCCGGTAAGGAAAAGAGAATGGTTAAGGCTGAATCCCATTAAATGAAGATTTTTAGAATGAAGAATGGATTTGAGTGGGAAAATCGAAGAAAAATCTCTTGTCACGAATACAACCCTTTCTCTTTGGAAGAGCAAAAGGCAATTTTTCACGCAATTATTATGAAGGGTTTCCATTTGAATTTCTTGAGTATTTTGCGTGAGAACGTTGGAGAGTGCCTATTTTCGGCACTTCTTGCTATGAACTCGAATCTGGTGCGTTTTTTCGAAAAAATCATAGGAACCAAAAATGTGTATTCCGATGAGATGTACAAGATATGCTACTTTGTAAATCTAGTTTTGCCCCGAGATCGCCAAGAAATCCAATGAGTATGGTTTTTTACGAGCTTTGGTCGTTTTTTGGAAACCCCCAATTGATACATGCATGAAAAACCAAGGCCAAACGAAAGATTAGAACATCATCTACAACTTTTGTCCTCTGCAACTTTTCGATTAATCCCACTTCATTCGAGTATCCACCGGTTTCTGCGCGGAAAATCCGCATTCTCCATCTCTCAAGCGGTTTTTCGGTACCAGCGCATCATTCCGCGTCCATGAAAAAACCCCTAAAAGTTGTATTTTCTGTTCAAGAACAAATCCTCATTGGAGCCGTTATAGTCCATTGGGCCAATTTTGAGAGGGACGCTAGAAAGTGCGTTCCACGTGTATTTTAAATGGGACACCTTTTTGCCCACTACTGGGAGACGCTTTGGTTTGACGCGGAAAAAATTCATATGCATATTCAGACACCCAAAACACGCATTTCAGTGCAACCTGGAGTCCCAATTGTCTGGAGCAGATTAGGCCTTATCTGCAACAGCACCTTTGGACGGCTCATAATGTAAATAATGAGAGAATGATAATGATAAAAGAGAATAATATTACCATAAATTCCGAGAATCGCTCCAGCAAAAGCCATAAAAGTCGACCAGACACAGAAGAAGGGAGCAGTTTTCCTATATCTATCAGGGATATAACGAAGGCATGTTCTCCTGAGACCCCATGGATCACATGAGAATGAATATACTCCATGATATCGAAACGTTATCTTAGTATATGTAGCTTCAAATTCGTTTCGACACAGACAAGACCTATTACTTGGAATATAATGGATGTGATCGAGTCAAGTAGTTGCCGTCCTGTGAGATTCAATACTTGATATCTGGTACAGACATGAATTCACCGAACTGCTTCAAAATTTTGATACATTCAAATACATTCTTTGCCTTTCCTGATGGTGGATCTAGTCGTATCTGAGCAGGGATGGGAGATTTTTTTCGTCATACCACGCTATTTCCTAGGGAAAATTATCCTCACACGACCTGTGAAGTATCGGTAGAGATTAATAATTAAATCCTCTTCAAAAACCTATCATGGCTTGTGCCAATATTAGAAATTGCAGTCACGAATTTTCAACCCAGCATTAAGAGCTATGATCACACTATACGCAATATCATACCCACTAATCTACCACGAGTGATGCAAAACATGATAGGGCTGGTGAGAGAAGCTGCTGTTGTGATGAGTGCGTGCCATCGCAAGTGCAGGCGTTGCTGATTTTTGAGCCTCGCCACTTCAACGATTGCGCAGCTTTCCATGAGAGATTTCCACAGTTGAGCGACCATAAAATCAGGTAAACATATCAAGATGAGCAAGTTACTAACCCTGTCAACCAAAGGTCTGCGAATAGATTCCAACCCTGGCGCCGTCGCGGGTCGTAACTTGACTGGCTCTAGCCATGGTGAGGCATTACAGCAGGCAGATGTTAGGGCTGATAGCATTCGTCCACGGTCCAGTAGAGTCTTGAGAGTAACTCAGTGCGGCTAAGGATCATGGATATATTGGTTGAGCGTCAAGTTCCGTATCTAGATACTTGGTTGAAACGCACAAGGACGTCTGCATGCGACCAGATTATATTGCAACTAATATCGAGGAATCGTCGAAATCTTAGCGCAGCGTTTTCCTCGGAATCTTGAACATCCTGTGAACATTTGTCAATGGAGTTTTTTCGATTAATGAATAAAAGCCATGAGCCATCTCGCTCTCATTTAATGATGATGATGATTGAGAGATTTCTTCCCGAAATTTGACATTTTTGAACTTACCCTACATAAGCTGCCAAATTTTAGGTCCATTGCGCTCGACAATCATTGAGTGATCTCTTGGCATGATCGAGCTATGTTCTCTTCAGATTTGAATCTTGGAATTGAAGTTTTCGAATGAGCTCTGCGCGATCTCTACCACAACACCCAATTGTAGTTTTTGAGGGAAGGTGAGTCTCGTGGTAGTTTGCAGGAAACTTCGATAGAGCACCAAAGAACGGTGATGAGGCACTGCTGTTCGATCCCATTAGTTGGTAGGCGTTAGGAAAATGAAGTGACATCAGAAGTAAAAATCTGCCATTGCAAGGCCACACGAGAGTGCGCGATGAGAATTCGGCAGGCTTTTATACGTTGGATTTCATCAGTAGGGGATAATTTAGTTGGATAACAGACAAGGCCTTGCATATCCATGTCAAGGAGTTTGCTGACTGTTGGGGGAATAAGATTTCCCCCTGTCCATTACACATTTTTCATCGAGACATATATTGATCATATTCGTCAGTTTGGATAGGCTACAACACAAATAACACGGAAAAGATTCTGATGTGAATGAACGCAACATCTAACGACCTAGAAGTGCCAAAATTAATTTTCGTTGAACATTCGAACACCAAATTTTCCTTTCGAGCATAGAAGATGTTGGTTTAAATCGATTTGAGGTGATCTCTCCTGTAATTCTGCTCTGTACAAGAGATATTCTTGAACCCTGGACCTCCAAGCCTTGGGTGAGTTTTTCATATCTGGTCTTGGTATAGAGATACTTGAATGACCGATCGCATATATTGCAGGAATAGCTCTTATCGTTAGGTTGTGTCTTCTCGTGTCGAATTTGATCACTCATTCGATTGAAACCAACGTTATAGATCCGACATTCATGCTGTCGTGCGTTTTCGTGGATGCTCCGCTCATGTTGCTTGAGAACTTTCTGAGACTTAAAATTCGAGTCACAAAATGCACAGCTCTACTGTCTCTCATCTCTGTGTGATTTCAGATGAATTTTGAGATCTGCCGAACTTGAGAAGTTTTTAGAACATTCACACGTGAGTGCACCCTTGAAAGTTCCATGCATCAACAGTTTATGTACATTGTATGAATGTTGTGATGTATAAAAATAATCACATTCTGAGCATTTCTTTAGGGTATGACACCGATCAACATGGCTTATCAAGAATTGCTCTGTAGCAAACGCTTTGTCACATAGTGTACACTGAAAGGGTACTTTTTCACCCTCGTATACGTGTTCGTGTGAATGCTCCTTCATGCCAGTCAGAGGAATTATTTTGTTACATTTATCGCATTTCCTTCTAATTTTGATGTTTGGATGCTGTTGAATCTTGTGCTGTCGGAAATCTTCTGAATTCTTGAAAACCATATTGCAGCATTGGCACGCGTGGGATATTTTCAATTGGTGGGTAGATCGCAAGTAAAAATTCAATTTTGTTTCGTGCTTGAATTTCCTCGGGCACACAGAGCAAACAAATTTTTTTCTTGGAAGTGAGCGATGAACCTTGCTATGTATTTCGAGCGCATTACTGTGTGCAAATTTCTCTCCACAAGTCCTGCAGAGATGCTCATCACAATGTTCCTGTCATGTTTTTCTTCCTTCAGCTCTGACTTCAAGATATCTCTCAGAATTCACACGTGAACTTCGATATGCAGTTGTGCTTTTTCCCTTCGGCTTTGTTCGAAAAGCTCCGGTCACAATGACAGCAATGATGCCTCCTCGTCAGTTCGTGAGTTTCTGAATGATTTCGTAGCATATCCCTATTTGAGAAAGATTTGAAACAGAAATCACACTCATACCGGTTGATGACTCATGTGTGATTGATATCATCTCTGCATCTGACCATGCATTGCTCCATGATAGTCTGTTGTAAATCATCTCAGGACCAGTGTGATGGGATGAACCGCATTCTTGGTACCAGAAACCTTGAAGAGGATCATTTGCTGTCAGTGATAGAATAGCATTATGTAATTCAACAAAAATTGAGTCAAGCAGATCAAGGAATAGGAATCGGATCATGAATGACCTGATGACAGGCATGAAAGATTGATAATGAGAGAGGAATTTGAAGTGAAAGATGAATCATAATCAATTTATAAGTTCGCCACACTGCCGTGGAATGTCATACTGTGTTCATGGCTGAGGTATGACTTTGATGTCCTTTGTCCGTTGTATTTTACGCTCAAATTCCAGGTAGGAGAGGAATTTCTCAGCAAGAGCATGACGAGCATTGCTCTCCTCCCAAAAAAGTGGTTCTGGTTTGCAATGGTGTTAACCAAATGAGGGGAAGGGGCACCACCTGTAGATGATAGCATGCGCACAAAGATTTTCCTTCAACCGGTTTTTTGTTTGATCATAAATGATGAACTGTGTGATGATGAGCCATAACAAGACCAAATGAGCTGAAAATCAAACGAAATTTTTCCTTCATATAGATGTTGATGGTGGGTGAGCATGGCAGATAAGGCTTGTGAGATAAAGACTATTTTGCGACAACTAGTGATACCTTGATCACAAAGAAAACAGGACTGGCATTCCAGGTATCCACAGTAATATGAGGATACAATTGCTTGTTTGCAAGTGTAACTGTGGCATCGAAGGCAAGAATGAGTGAAAAAACTTTCTCTCAAACATCTGGCTCTAGCACTACCATAGTTATATGATACCTCTTTTTGGTATATGGGCGTTTCTCTGGAACTTTTACACCTGCTGGAATACAGCTATGGATAATGATATAAGGGAACCGTCAAATCTATCGGTCCCGATCGAAGTGAAAATATCATCATCCGAGTCTCAAAATGAGATATCTTCGGCCTCTGTATGATCAGAAGGAGTTGATTCATTCTAGCTCATTCAAAGAGAGAAAATGTTGGGAAGATCCTGTGGAAATACTTGGTACTCTCGGGCGGTCTTACGGATATTCTGGTGATGCCGCGCAACTTTTCGGGTTGATCCAAGCTGCATTTGGTGGGTAATATATTGAAGATAAATGGCCCAGAAGCGGGATGGTGTGCTACCAATTCAGCCAAAACTGTATGACTTTGAAAGTTGGGAATAAAAAATCAGTCATGTCTCGTTCAACTCAAAAATGCTTACGCCAAGCTCCTGCCGTGACTCTGAACGCAATTTTTGGAATGCATATCTAAGGTAGATGCAATTGCGGAGATTTTGCGACAAGTCTCGTGTTGGTGCGATATTTCTGTCTAGAATACGGCCGTTCTGGAATGGAATAGAAAAAACGTGACTCATGAAAAAAATTCAGTTTTTCTCATCACACATTGGCGGATCGAACTCATTGTTGATGAAACCAATTGTGACCGGATACCCTGACCTTACGAAGCTGCGAAAAGCCCAAGGCGTTCGTTGGAATGGTCAATCTTGCCAAATAATTGCTTAGGAAATTCTGGAAAATCGGCGAAAAACAACTTCGAGTTCGACTTATTAACGTGATTTTGGCGATGCCACTTACTTTATATGAGTTCCAATAGTGGATTTGTAACTCTCAATACTACACAAATATGTGAGCGAAAGGTCCCAGGTGTGCGTTGAGTGGTTTTCATTTTTCATTTCTCATCGATTTTCAGCAAAGGGCAAAAGTTCCAGAGAAACGCTCATATGGGTCTCCAGGCCTCCTCCTCACTCCGTATGCAAAACTGAACTTTGATACAATATTCTCCAGTATACTTCCACCGCAAGCCTGTGGCTTCCGCCCCGATGCCGGAGCAGAAAATTCTGCATTGCCACCCAGGGCAGAAAGCGACTCAGCATGCACATCAGATCTCGGGATGCGCTCTGTGTCTGCTACATTGCATGCTCCGACGTTTCCTAAACTGTATGGCGGTGTGGGATTTGGCTCCGAAATTGGGTCGGAAACCACAGAATTTTGGTAAAAGTGGACTGACCTGTTGGCTCGTGTGGCAACTCCCCCGACCCGTAATGTGTCATTTGCGGCCCCTCGTGAGAGCAGGTACGTAATGTACTATTCCTGACGAGTACAACAAATCCAAAATAATCATCATAAGAATTTGTTTATCATTTTACAATTCTACCACCATGCATGCATCGAGTGGTGGTCATGCATCACCTTACCTCCACATAATTTCAATCTCTGGTTTTTTTTTGTAAGAAAGAACAATATCCATACCGATGCAGAGCAGTATGAATGCTGCTGGACTTGCGATGTTGTCACTGCCAGAATTTTAAAGTGACTCCGTTGCTTATGAGTGCAGCTGATAGATTAACGATAGATTGCTCATCAATCACAAAGTGCAACCTGAATAATTGGTCGCTCAACCACTCATCTTGTAACAGAGGGTATGGTCGGGTGATGATTGATCCGACATACTTCACTCATTCACTTCTGCACGAACACATGGATTTTCCTTGTATTCACAATAAAACAGATCAAATGCGGTGGCTTATACGCTCACTTATTTGTTCACAAATTCGTCCACAAAAAAACAAAAATTCTGGACGGCTTACCTCAATCTTTAATCGCGGACATATATATATATATATATATTTTTTTTTTCATTCATTCATATATGAGAGGTTCTACAGAACTTTTGACATTAGGCGTACTGTACGTTATCTCTGAACCTTCAGAAGATTATCAAGTTGTCGGAGTTGATTTGGATAGGTTCCAGGGCCTCGGGATGTGTACTCTATTCGCTGTTCTGTCAAAAGAATCTGACTATCCACAGCACGGCCCGCAAGCCTCATTTCTTAGGTATCTCTTAGCGTACTCGCGCCGTTTTTTGATTTCTTCAGCCTGCTGCGAAAATAACATTGCTCGAAAAATTCTGCCAGAATTCAGTGACATTTTAGGCACCCTATATATTGAGAAAAGCTTGGTTTTAGACGCGTGCCTCCAATGCGGCATTCATAAACAAACGTCGAAGTCGCGTGACCGGGTTTTCACAAAAAATTCAGACTCCCCGCACTTGGCTTATAAAAAAATAACATTTGCGATAGTTACATAATCAAAACGGATTTCGATAGCTTGAAACAACACCAATAATATCCCGTTCGGTTTGGGTGCGTGTGACCAACTGCGTTGGAATGATAGCATCAAGAAGACGGGTCAGTTCATGCGCCCACTCGACTGAAAAAAGTCAAAGGAGCTGTTGCAAATAAGGCCAAATCTGCTCCAGAGAATTGGGACTCCAGGTTGCACTGAAATGCGTGTTTTGGGTGTCTGAATATGCATATGAATTTTTTCCGCGTCAAACCAAAGCGTCTCCCAGTAGTGGGCAAAAAGGTGTCCCATTTAAAATACACGTGGAACGCACTTTCTAGCGTCCCTCTCAAAATTGGCCCAATGGACTATAACGGCTCCAATGAGGATTTGTTCTTGAACAGAAAATACAACTTTTAGGGGTTTTTTCATGGACGGGAAATGATGTGCTGGTACCGAAAAACCACTTGAGAGATGGAAAATGTGGATCTTTCACGCTAAAACCGGGGAATACTCGAACGGAGTGGGATTAATCGAAAAGTTGCAGAGGACCAAAGTTGTAGATTATGTTCTAAGCTTCCATTTGGCATCGGTTTTTTATGCATGTATTGGTTGGGGGTTCCCAAAAAACGACCAAAAGTCGTAAAAAACCATATTTATTGGATTTCTTGGCGATCTCGGGGTGAAAATGGACTGACAAACTATCATATCTTGTAGATCTCATCAAAATACACATTTTTGGTTCCCATAATTTTTTCGAAAAAATGCACCAGATTCGAGTTTATAGCGAAAAAGTGCCGGAAATAGGCACTCTCCAACGTTCTCACGCAAAATACTCGAAAAACGCAAATGGAAATCCTATATAATAATTGCGTGAAAAGTTGCTTTTTTTCGTGTACTTCAAAATGAAAGAAAAATTCATAGCGTTCCGATGTTCCTGCTTCGAGGAATATGCATTTTTATGCCAGATCACAAGTTTGAGTGGATAAATTCATGGTTCCAGCATGCTATATGCAATTCTACGTCAATGAGTCATACAACTACATCAATCGGACATGCAAAATCACCAATTTTCATCCACGATCATCATTCGGAGCTATATAAGGTTATGATAAGGATCGAATCTTTGAACACCAGGATTGTTGTCTTTCTCAAATTTTTTTCCAACTATGAGAATATTGTAGTGTACGAGACTACGAAAATAACCATTCATGAGAACTCATACTCTATGGCTTGGATTGATATCACAAGTTGATGTCGAAAATTTTCAAACTAGTGAAATCTACTTAATCAGCCGTGACAGTAGTCCGCCTGTCAAGCTAGACGACGAGATTACTGGTAGAACAAGTTTTCTGAGTAAGATGACAACGGAAGTTATTCGTTCTTCACGTTTTCTACCAAAACTCGTGTGTCAGTCAGTTCACCTGTTCATAATAGCTATAGTTTTCTTTGATTTCACATATTTGACTTTGAGGTTCAATCTGACTCAGAGTCATCTTCATCTGTAGCCACTGATTCAAAAACTCCATGCTCAGCCAGGAACTCTTCATTCGTTTGCTCATGGTCGACATTGCTGACGAAGGAATCATAGTTCCGGCTTAATCTCTCCCTGCAATTCTCCTGGTATCGTTCATAACCGAGATACCATAATACTGAAGCGATGTGAGCACAGCAACCAACCGTTCTTCCACCTGTCCTGCATTGACAGTACCAACCGTTGATGGATTTTCCATCTTCGTCATATCTTATCCAAAGAGAGTACACTTTCGAGGATGTGTGGCGTGACTGCATCTTGATCCGTATGATGTTTCTTTCATCCTTATGATAGAATAGGGAATAAATCCCTTCATCATCACGGTGCTCGTCAGTGTATGATCTTGCTTGCTTCAGCTGTGAACCGGAATAATGATCAATCACCTCGTTGAAGAGATATCAAGGGCATTCAGGTCACCCTGACTTCGAAAAGTACTGCCTTGTCACAATAATTGTTTGATTATTTGGAGAGCTTTGATTTTGAGAAAGAAAGGAGCCCTCTTGAGACATATCTCGCTATGATATCTGATTTTTTGGAACCCGCCAAAATTATGAGGACCACGGATGCGTATCCAGGAATGTGCATATTGGAGAAATCGTTTGAGCCTCTGTTGCGAGTGACTCGAGGTTTTATGATTTTTGGGCTATTTGCGATTTTTTTAGAGGGAGAAGGTTTGAATCGGGGATTCACATCTACCAACGTACGAATTCACACAATATCAACAGATTTTGGCAGCTGCGACTTCCGGGGAACCCATGTGCGTGCAAGCTTGCCAGTGTTGGGCCTTGACAAATGAGGAATTCCAATAGCACCGGAGAATTTTGATGGATGTGCCTAGTTTCCGGGATATTCTAGGGCTCTGAACGGTGATCGTGGATGAAAATTGGTGATTTTGCATGTCCGATTGATGTAGTTGTATGACTCATTGACGTAGAATTGCATATAGCATGCTGGAACCATGAATTTATCCACTCAAACTTGTTATCTGGCATAAAAATGCATATTCCTCGAAGCAGGAACATCGGAACGCTATGAATTTTTTTTTCATCTTGAAGTACACAAAAAAGGGCAACTTTTCACGCAATTATTATATAGGGTTTCCATTTGCGTTTTGCGAATATTTTGCGTGAGAATGTTGGAGAGTGCCTATTCTCGGCACTTTTTCGCTATAAACTCGAATCTGGTGCGTTTTTTCGAAAAAATTATGGGAACCAAGAATGTGTATTTTGATGAGATCTACAAGATATGATCGTTTGTCAGTCCATTTTCACCCCGAGATTGCCAAGAAATCCAATAAATATGGTTTTTTACGACTTTTGGTCGTTTTTTGGGAACCCCCAACCAATACATGCATAAAAAACCGATGCCAAATGGAAGCTTAGAACATAATCTACAGCTTTGGTCCTCTGCAACTTTTCGATTAATCCCACTCCGTTCGAGTATTCCCCGGTTTTAGCGTGAAAGATCCGCATTTTCCATCTCTCAAGTGGTTTTTCGGTACCAGCACATCATTTCCCGTACATGAAAAAAACCCTAAAAGTTGTATTTTCTGTTCAAGAACAAATCCTCATTGGAGCCGTTATAGTCCATTGGGCCAATTTTGAGAGGGACGCTAGAAAGTGCGTTCCACGTGTATTTTAAATGGGACACCTTTTTGCCCACTACTGGGGGACGCTTTGGTTTGACGCGGAAAAAATTCATATGCATATTCAGACACCCAAAACACGCATTTCAGTGCAACCTGGAGTCCCAATTCTCTGGAGCAGATTTGGCCTTATTTGCAACAGCTCCTTTCCACAGCACAAGAGGGAGAAGGGGAGCACGCTCGTGGGATGTTTCGCCCATCTTTCTCCACCTCTTTTTGAACGATATCCCATAGTTCCCATGTCCTGATATGGAATTTTATTCGAGTGAGAAGCATTACAAAAATTGTATCGATGGGGTTGATGTGATCGAGCCCGTCTTAGCACTTCTATGAGGTTGCAATCGCTCATATCATCTTGGAAACAGATAAATCACACCAGAAAACCCATTTTACCTTCAAATGCCACCATAGACATGATTCAAAGAATTTTCAATTGAAGCATTACGGACGAGGCGCCAGACCTCGAGCAGCAGGAATTCGAGAGCTCACGTTTGCCGTACAGGCTCATCAAACATAGACACAGCATTACGCTGTAGATGTGTATGTTTGTGCTAATTGGTGAAAATTGTATAGAATTTTGGAGGTCTGTATACGGAAGGGGGGGGCTTGTAGATATTTGCGCAACTAGTTGTTTCCTGATTCTAAGCTCTGCTATCAACATCGGTTTCGGACATTGAACGACAGTTCTGTGCGAATCGAGTATTAAAACCCACTTTGGAAGGATTCTAAGTTAGATACATGAAAATAGCTCACGTGGTGCTGGATCGTCGATTGTGATAGGATATTCAATATTATTAATTCATGGAGAATAGTGAAAACAACGCTTGAGTTAAGAGGGAAAAATCGAGACTTAAACGAGAGAAGCAATTGGAGAAGAAAAAAGTCGAAAAAGAAAGGCTGAGAGATTTCCATCAATCTAAGAGGAGTTTGGCTGGAAGGTAGGTGTATGACGCTCTGAATTTGAAGCTCCGAAGGGGAGAAAATTGCAGAACATACCTTTCATATTGAAAAAGGAAATATTTCCATCTATCCTTCTCTTTCATCTGACGAGACAAAATACGGAGCTCTACCTCGTGATTATTACTACTCTCGCCATCAGCACCACCCTTGTATGGGGCAAAACACGTCAACTGTCCTGGGTTGTTTTTTGGAGGGTAAAACATGTAGTTTTGTGCCATCTGTAAAGACCGTAGATCCCGTGTACGAAAGAATCAATGACATCATTTCCGACGTATTTTTGCCTCAGCTTTCCAATGGGCGGGTTTGCTTTTCGGTTTCGTGCCACCATAACCTCAAAAATTAGCAATCGAGTTTTGAAAGGACAGTAACTCAAAATTACCCCTCTTTTCAGCTCTCTTGACAATTCCTATCAAAAGATCAGGAAATTTCACTTCGAAATAGCTCTCGAAAGAATAGGAGTTTTTCGATTTCCACTAGGAGTAAAGCAACGATGAAAGTACGAGTGGTCATTCACGTGCTCTTTACCTTTCGCGGGCGTTCTGGGCCGTTCAATTTGACGCAGGGAAATAATCAATCGAGGCATCTTCGACGTATTTTTATCTCATCTTTCCGATGGAGAGCTCCGTCTGTACATTTTGATTCAACATAACCTGAAAAACGGGAATCGTGCATCTAAAGAATCTTAACTCAATTCAACCTACTTTTTCGTCTCCTTGATGACAATATTTGGGGAATTAATTCATGTTTATGATGAAATAGTGTCTTATAATTGGTTTTCTGACTATTCCCATGGAAAATGATATTATGAAGAAGAGAAGTATTCCTAATGTCACGCGTACGCCGAGGACTCCCGCAAAACGTAAACAGCACGTGAATGGCCACTCGTACTTTCATCGTTGCTTCACTCCTAGTGGAAATCGAAGAATCCCCATGCCTTCGAGAGCTAATTCGATGTAAAATTCTCTGATCTTTCTATTGGAGATGTCAAAATAGCTAAAGAAAGGGATAATCTTGAGTTATTGCCATTTCAAAACTCGATTACTAATTTTTGAGGTTATGGTGGCACAAAACCGAAGAACAAACCCCGCCACCGGGAAGATGAGGCAAAAATACGTCGGAAATGATGTCATTGATTTTTTTCTACGTGGGGTCTACGGCGTCCACAGATGGCTCAAAACTACACGTTTTACCCTCCAAAAAGCAACCCAGGACAGTTGACGTGTTTTGCCCCAAATCGTCGATCGAAAAACACTCTGGGACCTTAGTATTTGAATACGTATTATCACGATCCGGATTCATAGAAAGACGCGTTGGAGTGATTCTAATTTCCAGAGGTATTTTCCGTGAATACTCCTCGTGGTGTAAGAACGAGCTGGTAAGAGGTGAAAGAATTGATTGATTGATTGATTGATTGATACCTTTTATTTGCACAATAGCAGAACATAATATTCACATAAGTGTAAAAATACAAAAAGAAGTACAACCCATAGGAGGAACTATGGGAGTAGAAAGTTAATACTCATGTACAATAAAGAATAATATCACAATGAATTCAAAGAATTTGGTCAAGGTTCCCTTGAGAGTAATAAGATATTAATGATATACATTCCGAATATCACAGCATCTTGGGCAGTCGAAGACGACGGGTCAGTTTATGAAAACTTTTGCTGGAGACTCATTGGGCATGGGGCGGAATTATTGGTCTTTCCTCGCAGTCGAGCTCGAAGATATGATTGCGAAGAGCGCGTTCGAAAGATGATAGAGATGGAGCGTGGCGTGAGAAGGAGGGAGTAGAGTTCCAGAGTCTAGCGCACTTGTATTGAAACGAATGCTCAGATGACTTCAGTTCAACTCTGGGGATCTCCAGCTCTCTCACTTCACTCCTACTTGTTGGCCTGGCCTGGGACTTGGTGAAAAATGCAGCTAAATATTTGGTCAGAGTTTTGAGTAATTTTGACTGAAAATCGTTGATTTTCAGTCAAAATTACTCAAAAATCTGACCGATAACCACATCTAGCAGTGCGTGAATGATCCGATGGGTTTACATTCGACTGGGAGTACTAAAAATCCTTTGGACGTCTGAGAACGTTTTTGGTTGGTACAAAAATAACATTCTCCCAAATCAGTGGGCACGCACTTTCCCACACATTTTTGAGGTTATAGTTACCACTAAAACTGATTCCAGAAGCGTGCCATGAGAAAAAATTTCATTTTGCAGTAGCCTAAATGTCAAGAGTTCTGTAGAACCTCTCATATACGGGCAATGCTGCCCTTTCAAACTGTACATATTACAAAATATGAGCGAGGGAAAAATCACTCATTGATATGATGAAATACTCAAATTACTGGCATACTGACTACAAATTCAAGGATATTCCGCCAAATGTGCTAATACAGCGATTGGGGTGAATTATTCTGATAAAGATGTTAAGACATCATAAAGGACTGTAGATTGAAATGACAAGTACAGTGAGGATTTGAATACTTCCAGCGATCCCTGGTCCCAAATTTCCGGAGGAAGACGATTCCAGAGACGCCGTACTCTATTAGTGGTAGAACAGTGGACCCAACTAATATTACTGAAATTTTGTTTCACCGTTCTAATGGGGCGTAATTCGTACTCCACTGATCTATCAGTGAATAGGGCATTAGCTTGTGCACTGGAGAATAGTTCATTTTTCATTTTGAATGCTGTTATACAATCAAAATAGCAGTGCCGTACTGCCAGTTCTGATAATTTGAACTTCACTCTAACGGGGTGATGATCAAGGTCTGTGGAATGCATTGGGTTTTTATCTTCATAGCTCAAGTAACGGAGCATTCTGTTTTGGACTCTTTCTAATTTGATTTGGACCAGTTTTGTACTAGGCGCCTATATGGTCGATGCGCATGTTAAAATAGGCAAAACACGAGCTTTGTAAAGATAAGCTATAGATTGACGGTTTGTGAAGTCCGATGTCGATCTCCTCAAGAATCCAATTACTTTCAAAGATTTCTTAGAAATTGAGTCAATGTGTTTATCAAACTTGAGACTAGAATCGAAAATGACTCCCAGATCAGATATCTCATTAGCTCGAGTAATGCCTATACCATTGAGCTAGTATTGATAATTCATAGGATGTTTAGATCTCGAGAAGGAGATTACCGCACACTTTTTTATGTTGACTTCTAAACCATTTCTGATAGACCAACTGTGAAATGTAGAGAGAGCTTTCTGAAGAATGCTAGCGGCGAGAGGGGACTTGATAGTTGGAAAATTTTTACATCATCGGCGTGAATCAGGGTCTGAATTTGTGACATTTCATCATCGATGTCATTGATAAACATTATGAATAGTATTGGGCCAAGGTGTGAGCCTTGTGGTACACCCGGTGACGCTCCAAAGGTTTCCGATACAGAATTCGATATTCGCACAGCTGACTCCCTTCCACATAGGTAAGATTTGGACAATTCATGTAACTTTCCACTTATACCATAATTCTTTAGTTTGCTCAATAGACGCAAGTGATTGACTGAATCAAGCGCTTAAGAAAAATCAATATAAATCGAATCAACCTGCTCGTAGTAACTCTAACTTTTTCTAATAAAATCTTGGTAGAGAATGAGGTTAGTTACGGTTGATCTACCCTTCAAAAAACTATGTTGGTTTTCAACTATTTTTCCTACGAGGAATTCCGGCAAATGATTTGCTACACATGCCGCGAATAATTCAGCTAGACAACCCAGAATCGCAATTGGTGTATAATTGGTATATAATATACATATATATGACGAATTCCACACCAAAGCGACCTACGGAAAGAAGTCATCTCTCAGATTCTTTTTTAACCTTTTTTATTCGATTCTATGGCCCGAAATAGGAACTTCGGACCACCTATGGGGTAACCAAAAAAATTTCTCCTCTCCATTGCACGCATATCCGTAAACAGACCGAAAATTCATCGTGTAAATATCGATGCCCTTTCATTCACGAAAATGGGAATATTTCGAGTTTTTGGATAGCTATCGATTCGCGGGTTGCGGTATCTAAGAGGGCATTGAAAAATCTATCGAAAACGTTGTCGAAATTCCTTCTCTATAATTTGGGGGCCTCCTGAAGGCTAAAGAGTGTTTCCCTTTAAGATGTTAATTTTTCAAGAAGCCATTCTTTTCATTTTTCAAAAATCCTATATTCGACGTAAAATTTCGCGTCCTTTCGAAATAAATGGGTTTCAGAGGAGTTCGAGACGATCCAAGTGACTTATGAGCCATTTTTCGAAAATTCGATCTTATCGGTTTCAGAAAAAGGCGATTTCCTGCGCATGCGCACAAACGTAGACTTTCGGCGCCACTTCCAATGGAAAGCTGACAAAATTTCCTATGAGATGACTACTCGCAAAGTTGAGATCCATGCACTCAAACGGGATCTGTAACGATTAATCATATCGAATCAAAATCACATGAAAATTCAGCCCATAAGAGCCTGCTCAGATGACACATTTACGAGATCTTCTTGGGACTCAATTTTGAGGACGAAATTAGCCTGAAAAACATTTGGACAACATGGTTTCAACGTAAAATTGTATGAACGTTCGGAATATGTGATGAAACACCCCGTTTGAGGCGAACCCAAGAAGCTCCATTCAATTTTTCGCGATTTTCAATGTGAAATATCGTATTTTCTGGCAAAAAATTGAAGGTAGCTCCTTCGGTTTGCCTCGAACGGGGTTTTCTATCGCAAATTTTAAAATTTCATACAATTTTACGTTGAAACCATGTGGTCCGAATTTTTTTCAGGTCAATTTCGTACTCAAAATTGAGTCCAGAGGAGATCCCATAAATGTGTCATCTCAGCAGGCGCCACGAAGGCGTTAATGGGCTGAACTTTTATGTGATTTTGATTTGATATGATTAATCGTTGCAGATCCCGTTTCAGTGCATGAATTTCAACTTTGAGGATAATCATTTTATAGGAAATTTTGTCAGCTTTCCATTGAAAGTGGCGCTGAAAGTCTACGTTTGTGCGCATGCGCGGAAAATTGTCTTTTTCTGAAACCGAAAAAATCAAATCTTTGAAAAATGGCTCATGAGTCACTTGGATCGCCCCAAACTTCTCTGAAACCCATTTTTTTCAAAAGAACGCAAAATTTTACGTCAAATATCTGATTTTCAAAGAATAAAAAAAATGGTTTTTTCAGGAATTAGCGTTTTAGTGAAGAACACTTTTTTGTCTTCACGAAGCCCCCAAATCACAGAGAAGGAATTTCCGACAACGTTTTCGATAGGTTTCCTGATGCCCTTTCAGATGTCGCAACCCGCAAATCGATAGCTATTCAAAAACTCGAAATATTCCCATTTTAGTGAATGAAAGAGCATCCATTTTCACACGATGAATTTTCTGTCTGTTTACGGATGTGCGTGCAATGGAGAGGAGAAATTTTTTTTAGACCCCAAAGATGGTCCGAAGTTCCTATTTTGGGCCATAGAATCGAATGAAAAAGGTTAAAAAAGAATCTGAGAGATGACCTCTTTCCGTAGGTCACTTTGGCGTGGAATTTATCCTGAAAATTATTGAACTCCAATAAATTCGTCAAGACTTCATTTCTAGAGCTTGGGACCCCATCACTTGTCCCCTCTCACACTTCACAAAGGAGCTTCCCTTCCATCCCTCTTAGAACTCACTTCAAAACGACGAACTCAATTTAACACAATATTTTGTCCTCAGTAGCTAGTCTCACGCTCAACTTCATCATAAACTTCCAAGGTATGACATTCCAACTTCCAGAGACGACCCACATGCTTTGTATATGAACTGACTTATACTTGTAAGTTAACATTGCGAACAAATTGCGATTCGCAATCCAAAATAAGAATTGTTACTCACTTGGTTTGAGTCCTGCTCATTTACACTGCCTCGTTACTACTTGTTGATTGTGATAAGACCTCTGGATGTGCTGTTGTTTTCCGTTACTGTTGAAATCATAACCAATAACCTTATTGCTGCAATGTTATTGTTCATTATGAAAGACTCGGTGTGATTGAAAGCTCAAAACATGGCGAGAATTTTCGTTCCTATCAACGAGAATATTGCTAGAATGCAAATTTTGATTGGACATATGTAGAATTTGGCGAGAAAGCAATGATGATGGGTCGCACAGAAAGGATTGTTCAAAATTGGAACACGAAGTTTATAGCGGAGGAGGGAGGTCTCAGTGATGCGGTAGACAAACGAGTTTTCAATGGTAATTGGAGTTCTTTGTCAGTCCCAAGTGATGGACTAATTTTCAATTCATTGTGCTTTGCTTGAGAATTGGGAGAAAGATACTCCGAATTTCAGGGGCTGTTCGGGAGCTAAGGTGCTTCCCTTGGGGTTGAAACACGGGGACGAGGAGTCTGGAGCGGGGTTGGTGATCCAAGCCAGTGATTTGTAGATTTTGTGTAACTTCACAGAAAATCACATTTATTACTAAAGCTTACGATCTCAATACACAGTTTGTCACTCCCCGAATGAAAAGGAATCATATATGGCCATATATAGTGTGGACATATATGGCCATATATAGCTGTGGCGTCCCGAGCTTGCGCGAGCTCTCGCAATACCGACCCCGGTGACATTCTCGGGACGAGAATGGTCTGACGGGGGAGGTGTGGCGTCCCGCATTCACGAGACGCCCGATTCACCGAGTTATCATTATTCCATCAATTCCATTCATATTATCTTAGATACATTTCATATAACTTGCAACAGTTGATATGCGATGTGGTGGCGTCATGCATCGTATGCAGATTCCTGTAAAGGAGAACGGAGTCGGTCTTGTCGGCAGCGTGATTTAATGTCACGCGTGACAATAAGTCACTCCATCCGTCCAATCACGCGTGACATTGGGTCACGCTATTCTTTCATTACACGTGACAATAAGTCACGCAACTATTCGATTGAGCGTGACATTAGGTCACGCTTGACACAATTCAAAATTATGATTTCAAAATTTACGCGAGCTGGCCCAGGCTATAAATGTGGGTCTGAAAGTTGGCTCGCCGATCAGTCTGTCAAAGTTTTCTTTCCGAAGCTTTTGAGTCCGCGCTATTGTCTCCGCCCAAACACCTTAGAAAAGTGTGACAAAGCGTTTGTTCGAGAAGCGGCGAGCCAACGGTTAGATTTGATCCCGCACTTGGGAAGTGGCGTTACCCATACTTAAAGCTGCAGCAGGGCCAGCTCCGAATTTGTCCTCAAGTTGAGCTGCAGTAGGATCAGCTTATAATTCATCCTCAAGGCCTTCTGAATCACTAATTCCAGCCTCCAGAGGACTGCCGACTCATCACGACTCCGCTCTTCTCTCGAGTAGTTGTAGAAACAATCTAATTGTAAGTTGTTTTATATTCTTAACATTCATAGAATAAGTTGCAAGAAACTTCAGTCTTCTTTAACTGATCAAAAAGGAGATAATTCAACCTGCCTGATTATATATTTATATTGATTCTCTTGAGTGATTTCGATTTTGTTACTGGGTTTTTAATAAATTTATATTTCCATCACAAAATTCATTCTTATCATTTCAGAAATCTGTAAATGCATGCTTATTTGAAGAATTAATGATTTCACTTTGAATATTTGAATTGATTCCAAAATTGATTATTTTCGAAGGTTCAAATCTGGATATCTAAAATTACTTTGATCATCTCTTAAATAGACGTTGAAATTATTTCTCTATCTTTCTGATTCACGAAAATCCAATATAATAGTTACATAAAATCTGATCAGGTCATTCTGACCAAGTGCATATCCAGCATATTCAAAAATATAATTTCATATATATACATATATATATATATATATATATATCAATATAAATACGCCAATACGCTGAGATCTAAAAAGGGACTGAAAGGATCAGAGCTGTTAATCAGGAAAAGGTAGGTGCAACTGGGCAGTCCGCCCATACGACTGTTTCTAACGAACTTAAATATATTTGTTAGCCCGAGCCCACCCGCTCGGGACTTAACATAGCCATATACGGTTATGTATGATTATAAGGTATAATTGTACCCGATTGGAACCCGCATTTGCCAATTTCACCACTGGGTACTCGTTGGCCTTCGCGCAATTTTTCGCGCAATGTTCGTTAAGTAAGAATATGAGAAAATAAGTGGCTCAGGTCCACCCTCATTCATTTCTGCGTTCCCCAGATAACTTAGAGTGGTTTTTCCATTTTCCATGTTTGAAAAGCTAAAGAATTATCGAGAAATTTGCGTTCAGTAATACCGGTGCCAAATTTTTTGGGTCGAACCAATCTCAACGTACTTCGACGCATTCGATTCTTTGTCGCAAGACCTCCAAAATACGCTTTTCAAAAATGCAAGAGTCCGATCTGGAGCTACTTTATGTGCAAAACACGGAGATGATTCGGTGAACGAGAAGGCTAACATCGGAGTATACCCAACACGTCTCCCTATGGTTATCTCGAAAATGCGTGTAGTACGACTCACCACTTTCCACCACTCAGAACGTGTTCATCGTGGCGAAATAGGTCAGGAAGAGTGTTTTAGACTGGTAAAAAGCTTCGAATGTGATACCACGGTGATGAAAATGGATGGAAATGATTTTGTGCACTTCATCGCCGATTGACATTGTTCAAGATGATGGGGGCAAGTTGGATACACACTTCTGCAAAATCTCCAAAATCACTTTTTGGAAAAATTGTGATAGCTCGGCTGTTTGGTCAAATAGACGTACTTCAACTCATTTTGAAGGTCTTGAGACGAGCTTTGAAATGAGCTAAAGTACGTTGAAAAAATTGAGGTAGACTAGGGTTGTTGAGAAAATCCTTTGAAGGGGGCAAGCTGGGTACACTTACCTCGCGTGATTATGAAAGTATAACGACTCTATTTAATAGCTGGCTAGGGCGATTGAACGTGGCAAAAGGCTCACTTTGATCGGATTCGAAAGTAAGATATTAGCCCGGTCTCTGCGAGGGTCTCCAGTAGACCTTTTGTTGGTCCGTTGGAAATAGCGAAGTGACTGCACCAATGTGGAGATGGTATGTTCCTAAAAATTTTTGGCCCGAGGTGGACATTGTGCTTTTGTTCAAAGCGGAGCTATGCGTTTTTTAAATAATTAATTTCCGGTGTATGTCCCTCGTGCTCTAGTGCCAGGGTACTCATTCGAAAACTTCTTCAGTGCACTGAAAAGTTTTTGTTGGTTCGCTATTCTGTAAAAATGGGCTCAAATCTATACTGGAATCTGAATAAATCAGCACCTCGGCCCAAGCACGGATACTTCGCAACTGGGCATACTGAGTGCCCAGTCCGAGATTATACCACGCTCTGTCCTAGGTGCTGGTTTACCCAAAATCCAGGATGAATTTGTGCCCGTTTGTCCAGAGCAGAAAACTTCACCAAAAACTTTCCAGTGTGTGAATTCTTACTTTTCACCGCAGATCTGGGGTCGGAACTTGGGTTTTCGTGAAGTTTCACATATGAGAAGGTATTTTGGAGAGCTTTTGTAAATCATTGAATAGCTGGTAAGGGAGGGAACGAGGGAGAATAATCAAAAACGAGTTTTTGTTGGCAAAGATCACCATTTTTCGGATCTAGGTCACAGTTGATCATCAATATCAGTTTGAATCCAAATCCAGCAGCAATTCTCACGACGGAAATGATGTATTTGGGTACTCAAAAACCTCAATGGCGTTCTAGCGTGAGGCTCAAACATGTTGGGACCAGTGGAATTTTCAGTGTTTTCGACATCTTTTTTTGAAAAATGTCGGCTCGTGACGGCATGGTTGAAAATTTTTTTTCGGTGTATATAGAAGTGGGTTTCTCATCCTTTGGTCATAAAGAAATGATCTAGGGGGCGCTCGTAAGAGTAAGAAAAGCTGAAAAATGAGAGACACTGTAGTGAACATTCCTTGGCATTCTTTTTCTTTGCGATGTACACTCGGCGTCAATGAATATTTTCCAGAACACGCACCCCACCCGTACATTTCTAATCTAGGGTCGCGTGTTCTTTCAGTGTTCTGGAAATTATTCATTGACGCCGAGTGTACCACGTGTTGAGTGATGTTATGTTTTGGAATGCCATATCCTCTTGTTATTGTTTTGGGGCTTAGCCAATCTTCTTTTATAGATTATCCAGCCTCAGAATTTACAATGAAAACTCATGATCGAGTGGGAATGTCCATCGATCGGCTTGTTGGACTCTTATACCTCGCAGTACAAGAGTCCAACGATGCGTGGAAAACTGCGTGGTAGTTCATGTGATCAAAATTCTCTAATGTAGATCAGAATTTGCACAATCCCCCATTCAAACCTTTTAGACAATAGTAATGCCTAGCAGATTCAGGTGATGGATTTTAATTTTAGACATTTGATCACTCAAATTCTGACTGCAAAGTTTGAGAAAATTTTTTATCATAGGGGCCACTCACAAAAGACTTCCGCAATTGAGGGGGGGGGGGGTATCGCAATTGTGACACTTCAGGACGTGGGGGAGGGGGGTCGATGCACTGTGACGTCCTATGAAAATTATCCATATCTTAGGATTGTTGTCGTTTCTCGGTCAAGTTTTGATATCAATCACCAGTGGAAATATTTCAAATTTGGCGCGAACGTCACGATTCGACTATGTGGAGGCAGCTTGAGGCGAGATTCAAGCTTTGTGCGCTCCTGTATTGCCTCGTTTGATTACAAACACGGTAAATCGCATACCCGAGTTTGTGAGAATTGTAACGATCGTCTGAATATATTATTTTGAATTTTACTTAATCAGATGAGTTTCTCGATAAATATGTTGAAGATTGAACTGATTTTTTCCATATTGAAATATTTCTTCTCTTTGTGTATGTTGTTAAATTTTTAAATGAGTTGACGAGAACAGAATTTTATCATAGCTAATTAAGCATTGTGGATGAATTATGCCTTCCTGTCTTGTCTTCCAAAGATATATGTTATACAGATGTAAATGCTCTGAGGAAATTATTGAACTCATCGTTGAAATCATGTATCTCGTGAATTGTCAGCGTACAAGCGTTTGAATACCCAGATATTATTCGAATCAAAATTCTCACCAGAAAAGGGGGGGGGGGTAGATGAAATTTGTGACATCTTTTTAGGGGGGGGGGGTCGAATGATATGTGACACGGTGTGACAAAGGGGGGGGGGGGTTCAAAATACATCAAAAACCTGCGGACGTCTTTTGTGGACGGCCCCTAGGCAGCGGTAATCCCAAGCGGATTCGGATACTACTTTTAGGTTCTCAACATTTTCTCAATCAAAATCTGAACAGGAAAGCCAATACAAGTTTGCATCATGGATAGACAGATAATAGAAAGGGTCAGAACAGTATCTAATAATAGAGACGTGGATAAATACACGAAAAATTGTAGATTCGACTGTTCAGTTATGAGATCAAAGTTCTTGAAAGTGGTTGAGTTCTTGGAAAATTCCATACACGAACCTTTCAGAAATTGGTGATACCAAGCAGATTCGAGTTCTGCTGTTTGAGTTTTAAAGTTCTGTTAGCTCATATTTAAACACAAAGTTTGGGAAAGTTTGCATTAAAGGTGCATTGTGAACACAAATTCAACCGGTACCCAGTAGCTGGGAGATGCAAAAATGTTTGAAAACAATTTTAGCTTTGATTGCTTATTCATGGGATCAAATTTCCAAAGAATGGGTGGGTTTTGCGTGAATTCCAAACGTGACTCTACCAGAGATTGGTGTCAACGAGCAGATTCGATTTTACATTGGATTATGGAAGTCCTGTCAGCTAAAATCTGACTAGAAAGTCTGAGATGAGTTAGCATCACAATGAATGGTGAAATCTAGTCGCAACAGTAACCCGTACCTGGCGAGTAGACAATTATTTGTAGATTATGATTCTGACGGCCCCGCAATGAGATCACTATTTTCAGAGGGGCGCAAAGGTTTTTGAAGAATTCCACACGTAAACCTATCGAAAATCGTCATGTTATATCCGAGTGCGGAATTTGAGGAGAGCTCACTCACTTACAAGAATTTTGATATTATGGTTTGATCATTCATACCCACGATTTTTCAAACATTTTTGCATCTCCCAGCTATCGGATACTGGTTCAATTCTTCATAATTTTACCTTCAATGCGAATTTTTACGAACTTCGTAATCAAATTTAAACTGATAGAACATTTAGACTCAGACAGCAAAACCCAAATCTGCTCGGTATCACCAATTTCTGAGAGGTTCGTGTATGGAATTTTCCAAGAACTTGACCACCTTCGAGAATTTTGATCGCATAACTGAACAGTCGAAGCCATAATTTTTCGTGCAATTATTCATTGAGATACGGTTCTGACTCGTGCCTATTATCTGTGTACTTCCTGTTCGGAATCTGGTTGAGGAAAAGTTGGGAACTCATAAGCAGTATTCGAATCTGCTTAGCATTACTAATTTTTAGTAGGTTCACCTTTGTAAATTTCGAAAGACCCACCCACTTTATAGAATTTTGATCTCGTGAGGAAGCAGTCGAAGCTACAATTTTTCATATTCTCTCCCTTCTCCAGCTACGAGATATCCATCTAACTCGTGCCCATAATCTCTGTACCACCTATGATAAAAAGTTTTCTCAAACTTTGTAACCGAAATTTGGGCGATGAAATGTCTAAAATAAATAAGCACCACCCGAATCTGTTAGGCATTCCTATTGTTTAAGCGGTTCACATCCGGGATGAATCAAATTTAGATCTATATTAGAGAATTTTGATCGCATGACTACTGGACATTTTTTCTACGCATTATTGGACTCTCGTACTGCAGGGTACAAGAGTCCAATGTAAACACTCGAATAAGAGTTGAAAGATCTTTCCAAGATAAACAGAAGAGTGTTCTTGTAAAATTGTCATCAAGCGCACCATTTTCGCGGCGAGTTAAACGCCGCGGCAGGTTCGGGACAATTGGTTCGACATGCTGCAAGGCATATATGTCAGGAAGGGAGCATTCCTTAAGGAAAACATCTGGATACAAATTGAAAGATCTTGAAGAGGTAAATACAAAAATGTTCATGCCACACATCTCGGTTCAGTGCAATATTTCGTACACTGTATTTACGTGCATGAATTCCAACCAAAATTTCCAGCCACGGGGGTTGAATACAAGAGAGCGTGGTTGAAGTACAACCACCGTTGAATCCAAATTCAAACAGGTGGTTGAAATTCAACCAACATGGATGAAACCTAATAATCATAATTGAAATGTGGACGGCCGAGAATATTGATTCTTTGTAGCTTTGATCGAATATACATGCAAAACACAAAACTACGATAATTGTTATAAGGGTGTAAGAATTTTGATATATAAAAAAAAAAATCTAGGAGACTGTGCCCTCCCCTAGATTTCCCGCGTCTAAGGCAATATACTGACGATGTCAATAACTTTTCGAATCTAAGGAATATCGATGGAACTCCTTAGGTAACTATCAAAATACCTCTGGCAACTCCTTCGATATTTAGTGCCATATCAATAAAATAGTATAGGATATCGAGTGGAAAAAATCATTCGACTAATGGATACGCAAATTTTTCTTCAACCTGATCCAACGTATGTACCACGAGTATACAACACGAATTGTATGCTTGAGCGAGGAAGTTTAGGGATGCCAGGGGAGACAGTGGATGAAAAATTGAAAGCTTTTGGATATAAACAAAACATACATATATTTTTAGTAAGTGACAACAAAATAAGAACTCATTCAGGTACGCGGATTTTCAGAAAATAATTTGCATATTTTTTCCAATGTGCAGCTAGAGAACAGTCGATTATCAGGAATCTTGAAAAGTATTTGATAGGCTGTGGAATTCATAATCCTCAACATATTCTTAATAACAGTTCGAAACGAAAAATATTGCATGTGGTCACTAAAGAATCTAACTTCGAAATTGGAAGCCATACAACTCATAATTCATTTCTCCGGTTTTACACAATTCATGATTTGTATGCTCTTGTAGGTCGTGGTACACCTATACACCGATGGCTCAGAGTGAAACGGAACTATCTTAAGCCGTAAGACTTGGAGGGAACTATCCAAAAATGTCTGTAAAAGGAACTATCTGAATTTGTTCACTTGATAGGAACTATCTGAATTTGTCTGGTTTAAAATGAACTATCTGAAAGTTTTTGGTTAAAAGGAACTATCTAAGTATCTGTGAAAAGAACTATCTATAAATTTTTGTAAAAGGAACTATCTAAAAAATGTTTGCTTAAAATGATCTATCTGGATTTGTCTGATTTGAAAGGAACTATCAGGAAATTTATGTTTCAGGATGGAACTATCTATAAATTTTTGGTTGAAAGGAACTATCTGGAGTCGTGAGAGTTGAAAGGAACTATCTGGATTTGTCTGATTCAAAAAGAACTATCTGTAAATTTTTGGTGACTCTCAAACCAGAAATTCACAGATACTTCCTTTCTGAAACAAAAACTTGCAGATAGTTCCTTTTGAATCAGACAAATTCAGATAGTTCCTTTCAACCAAACATTTACAGATAGTTCCTTCTGAACTAGAAATTCACCGATAGTTCCTTTCTGAAACAAAAATTTTCAGATAGTTCCTTTTAGCCAAAAATGTATAGATAGTTCCTTTCGAATCAGACATATCCAGATAGTTCCTTTTGAGCAAACATTTTTAGATAGTTCCTTGCACAAAAATTGTTGGATAGTTCCTTTCGAGTCTTACGTTTTCAGATAGTTCCCTTTCACTCAGGGCCATCGACATAATCAACTCATGTACGATTCGTTCGGCCAATCGGTGACCTGCATCACTAAGACCCTGGTCGTTGGCTATGATTTCTGGGCGAAATTCGCAGTTGAGAGATATACCAAAATATCGAATCACATAGCTAAATGTTGATTTCCGCAGGACCACTGGGTGCCAGAATAGATGTACAGATTTCGAGCTGGCATGAAATTTATGTATGTTGAAATACGTTAAGACAGTCAATCAGGCGCGTTACTTGATTTTAACCACGTGCTTGAAATTCATTGCTGAATCGATTTTTCAACCACGTGGTTGAAAAATTGATTCAAGCACAGTGCTTGTAGACTAATTTCAAGCAGTGTTTGAAATACTGACTATAAGTTTATTACAGTGTAATCATGTTCCAAAACACGTTCGTGACCTCTATCGACCACAAGTGTAAGGTCAATATCTCAGAAATGCGTCGCTCACGGGAAAAAGTACATGAGCCTGAATTGAAAGACCATTGAGATAAACAAAACAAAATCCTAGTGAAGTTTTGGTCAAACGCATCATTCTCGAGCCTACAAGCCACGAAACTAACATTCACGCTTGCTGCAAAGACAATGTCACAGAAATAACGTATCTCTGGAGAAGAAACACTCGCTACAAATTGAAAGATCTTGCGAGGATAGACAAAAAAGTGTTTATATAATAGTTTGATTAAGCGCGTTGTTCTTCGAGTTCTTGGCGAAAAATTGTCACTATACCCCTTTTCCAACAAAAATCGACCTCTCTCCCTCAACTTTGCCATTTCTGATCAAATCTAGATTGACCACCGCAACGTTATCTCACTTTACCCCGAAGAAGTTTTAGAATTAGCACCCTGGCACTAGAGCACGACGGACATACACCGGAAATGAATCATTCAAAAAACGCATAGCTCCGCTTTGAACAAAAGCACAATGTCTACCTTGGGCCGAAAATGTTTAGGAACATACCATCTCCACATTGGTACAATTACCTCGCTATCTCCAACGGACCAACAAAAGGTCTACCGGAGACCCTCGCAGAGACCGGGCTAATATCCTACTTTCGAATCCGATCAAAGTGAGCCTTTTGCCACGTTCAATCGCTCTAGCTAGCTACCGAATAGAATCTTCATACTTCCATGATCATCTTTAACCATACATGACCATGTATGGCTATATATGGCCATATATGTCCACACTATATATGGCCATATATGACCATATATGGATGACCATATATGACGAGATATGGCCATATATGGTCATACATGATTCCTTTTTACTCGGGTCGCGTTCAGTGCACTAAATCAGTCGTGCAAGGATGCACTTTTCTCACAATCCGCGGGCACACACAAAAGGTACTTGAGTCGATATGATCGGCCGATAGTCGATAAATATATGCATATATAATGAGCGATCGTCGCGTGTACGGGCGTGTACGGGAGATCCACTGTGGGCCTTGGTCAAGGCTGAACTGATTTGGAGCTTTTGCGAGCTGTAGAGAAGAGGTAAGGCACACGCACATCTATTGTAGTATTGGTGACATCGAACTCAATACAATACAACTATTTGAGATTATATCTATTTGAGATTATAACTACATGAGATTCCCACGATATCTGACGCAGATGACGCACTTGTGGGAATAGGATCGGACGAGGTTTCGTGCACCAAGAATCCAATATTGTTGGCGCAGCACAGTGAGTGCCAGATTTGTGCCCGGGTGCAACAAATTCAGGTGCAATTGAGCAATGATTAGCTCGGTAACACGATGATGGGGAAGGAAACGCAGGATATTTTTGCGAGAAGGGCAGCCTAGAGTGCTTCAATCGGCCTCCAACTCGGAGAATACCATCTCGACCGATGATTATGGCGTAGTTGTTGATATAGCGAATCAGCCCGAGACTGATATGAACGTCCTCGGTATTTCTCGGTCACCAGCCCAAGATGGTGACCAAGATGGTGATCCGGCTCGAAGGACGAATGTTCGGGAGCTGAGTTGCTTCCCTTGGGGTTGAAACACGGGGATGAGGAGTCTCGAGCGGGGTTGGTGATCCAAGCCAGTGATCTGTAGATTTTGTGTAACTTCACAGAAAATCACATTTATTCACTAGAGCTTACGATCTAAATACACAGTTTGTCACTCGCGTTCAGTGCACTAAATCAGTCGAGCGAGGATGCACTTTTCTCACAATCCGCGGGGACACACAAAAGGTACTTTGGTCGATATGATCGCCCGATAGTCGATATATATATATGTATATATGATGAGCGATCGTCGCGTGTACGGGGTAAACAAAGATCCGCTGTGGGCCTTGGTCAAGGCTGAACTGATTTGGAGCTTTTGCGAGCTGTTGAGAAGAGGTAAGGCACACGCACGGCTATTGTAGTATTGGTGACATCGAACTTAATATAATACAACTATTCTGAGGGGAAACGGCGTGCGCATCTCGCTGTACAAATATTCGAATCCTAAACAGGGGCAAAATTTCATTTTGGATTTGAAATGTGAGACTTGTATAGTTTTTGAATCTGCGATCGGCCACTCCCTCGATATGCAGAGATCTGATTTGTTACCATACAGTACTGGCCTGCAAAGTAAGAAAGGTGTGAGTGACATTTTTGACCTATTGATTTTCACATTTTCAAAAATTTTGAGCTATTGGTATCGGTGTATGCGGAAACTCTTCCTCCATCTATCTGTCTACACCAGATGTCTGAAAAAATTCTAATTGCCTTAAATTATCACTTCTGAGCAGTTCCATGTGAAATGAATGGTCGATAAAGCATGGTGTTCCCGATCGTCTGCGCATGATATTCCACTGATTCTATAGCTCAAAATACGACAAACAACCGGTCGCTATGACCCTAAAAAGTTGTATACGCAGCGGGGGAGCAATTTGATTCAGTTCTTTTTCCGTCAAAAAAATGCTGACTTATTCTGACTATAACAGCTATAGTTCGAAAAAGAAGGGAGCTATCAACACGCGATCGGACGCATTCAAAATCTGAGATAAAAACCTATCGGAATATGCTTTGAAATATTCTTTCAAAAGCAGTTGGGCTTATATATGGGGAATTCCCTGGAAATCACTGATTAATTTTTTCTCAAGAACAACATCACGAGAAAAATGTGTGAACACTTTTATCCACGTAAAATTCGATGCTCTCTCCGAAATGATATGTTTTAAAGAATGTTCTGATACTCACTTCATTCACTTCCAAATCGAAGTTCTAAGACACTCGAAGAGTAAGATCACAATGAAGATACGTGTCTGAATTGTAAGTATGGAATTCTGATCGAGATTTTGGGCTTAAGTGCACATGTGCAGTGAGTTTTAGGATCGAGGAGATTTCATAGATAGTGAGACTCATCCATAACACCTCACATTCGTATTTGGTGGTTATTTTAGGAGGTACAGAAAAAATTTCTGATGAGGACCCTGAACAAGCCGTCCGTATTCTACAGGAGAATCTATTCCAACCCGCCACAGTATTGCCCGATTTTTTGGAGATTGGAGTCTGCGCTGCATTTATAAGGAAAGCTTCAAAAGAACAAGCTGGTTTGGGAAACCACAAGACAGCAACAAAACCTTTCTCAACCCTTCGGAACGCTGAAACTAGATTGACACATGCATACCAGTAAAAATTCCTCTACTTCTATGATATAACCACATCAATTGGAGTCCTTCCTGATAACAAAAGATCGGGATTTGCTCTCAAAATTGGAAGCAATTGCTTGATTCTCACAACAACAGATCTGAGCCGAAGTCGAGTCTTCTCAATTTACTTGTAATCACGATATTTGTGGTAGCACAACGAAAATTCAATGAAAAAATATCTCCTGAACACGGATCTAGTAGTTGGAATTCCATCAAATGATTCTCTCTTATAGATATGCTTTCGATCAATATACGATCACAATTTAGCAAATATCATTTTGATTCTGTTGAGATTGGTTGCCTTGTTTACCCCGAATTCAATTGATCAAAGAATGCCGGTTCTTGAGAGTAATGACCGACAAATTATGTTTTAATGTACTAGATATGTTCATTGGATGGCAATTATGTGGTGGCCGATTATCTGTATGGATGAGGAAGTTTTCACTTCAGAAAAGGATGGACGACTCCGACTGTGGTGGTTGCCTAACGCGCGCTATGAGAGCATCAATGTCTTGAAAAGCTTCCACAGCTGACGAGTGACCGGATCGTGCTGGGCATGGGTGAACGGCAGGGGCCCCGGGCTCATTGTTCAAGTTGGTCGGATGATAAACGCTGCGCGCTATGACGAAAATCTGGAGAATGAGTTTCTTCCGAGCATAGAGCAGCGTTATCCTCCGAACTATGGCCCAATTCTTGTGATCGAAGAGAACAGCCCGATACATACGGCTTGCTTGACTCAGGCGTGGTGGAATGTGCATCCGAGATTCCGGAAACTGGCCCACCCACCCAGATCCCCCGATCTCAACATAATCGAAAACGCAAAATCCGAGATAGTAAGGACTTGGCGGCCTGGGATGGCAAGGACCCAGAATAAGCTGCATGAAAGGGTCATGGCGTCGTGAGAAGATCTCCGAGGCGAATTCGACTATTTCGAGAGACTCACAAACTCCATGCTAGACAGACTCATGGATGTCATCCGAGCGAATAGAGACAGCATCAATTATTGAGTAGTTGTTCCTGGTTTTGAAAGACTCCGTCAAAATTTTATGTGAGTCTGACTCGTCTCGATTCATGTAAAAATGACGTTCACGGATTGCAAGTAGCTTCTAGCTACAGCAATCGCTCTTATAATGTCAAATGACGGCACTATAATATTCTCTCATACCTTAGCATCTCTCAAACATATTATCACTGGTTACGAGACCGATCGCTCGAATATCGAAGATTGACCGTTACGCCAAAAGCTCTCTCTGATACTCTGTGTCTGACATGCTAAAATAGAGACTCAATAGGGATACTTATGCTTCGAGTGAGAATTTGATATGAAATCAAATGATGGAATGATTCCGAGTTTCATTCTCTGATCATTAATCACATCCTGCAAATCACCATTATGTAGATTTCTCGATTGTGCTCCATCACTCAATCCCCCTCGATCGCAGCAATGAGGATCTGAATATTCATTTCTCGAAATCTTACTCTTATACAGTATTTTCGGATCCCAAATACTTGGTTATTGCTTCAGCAAATGAAATTGAGAAATCTCACAAGTGGTTAATACAGCCATTCGGGAATCCATAGTTCGAGTGCTAAGTTCAGTACAATATTTTCAAGGGAATGCTCGACCAAGTAATGCCATCAAATTGTACGTCTCGACACTACTACGCCCGAGCCCTTGTCGTGCATCTCTGAAACACTCAAGTGCTTATGGGATCATCGCGGCGCGTCGACCCGTCCTGATACGTGTAATGATACTTGACCTATTGCTCTGTACTATGCGATTGTCAAATATCGCGAATGTTGATGCATGACAGTAAAGCCGCAAGAAACTATTAGGGAAGCAGAGCGATAGCAGAGGCAGCAATATCTGCACACTGGGAGCCAGAAGTAGGAATACTCTTCACTGCGCGACACTGCGCTATCTTTGGAGTCGAAGGGCATTATCACGCTTGTACGCTTGTGCACCTGACAAGGGATTCGCTCAGCGCTAGAGGCGCTGGCCACAGGCGTTTCTCACGATCAATCAATACATATATATATTTGTGTTTGTATCGTGGTGTCACGGGATGAGATCGTCAATGCTTGTCAATTAAGGCACATTAAATATAAAAATTGAACTAAACTATACGCCATGAGTCGATGAATGCTTACTTATTGCCGAGAAGTGAAACAATACCTCAAGTGGGTCAATTTTAAAATCTTTGATAGAAAAATTGCATGGCGAGAAACTATTCAGATGAGGTTCTCACAATAGCTTTGACACAGAGAAATGATCGGCAAATTTCTTAGTGGAGCTTGCTGAAGTTATGGAAATTGACAGATTTGGAGCAAATGAGATGAGAATGATTTGGCTTGAATATGAGAAGGGAATTTGAAATTTCGTGAACTCGCTTCCGATACCACCTACCACCCACGCTCTATCCAGCAATGGTTCAATTCTGCTAGATTTGATGAACAACAATCATGCGATATTTATGAGGCATGATTGATTTAGGAGGTCACATTCATTTCATTATCATGAAATTCAAACAGAAGAATCGACTCCATGGAAATTAACAGCCGCGCATTTTCACGCGGACATTGAAAAGCAAAAGAGCTGATCTTATGTAAAAATGTAACGAAGTCAGTCGAACGAAATATTGACGTGTCTTTGACAGCAGTATGATTCACAACTCCTCGATTAATCGCTGACGGAGTCGTAGTTGGCAGCGAAGAGGACGCTGAACCTGGTGCAGAGCTTGCTGTGCAACTAGACGCGCACCTCGGATTGGATCCTCGCGTACGGCACGGCATTGAGCTTGACCTAGAGACTGATGTGGTTGTCGACGAGGAGCTCGACCGGGAACCTGCTGCGGTGCTCGACGAGGAGCTCGATCTGGAGCGTGCTGCGGTGCCTCGCGAGGGGCTCACCCTGGAGCCCGGTGGTGTGGTGCTCGGCGAGGAGCTCGGCTCGGAACCTGATGCGGTGCCTGCGAGGAGCTCGAACTAGAGCCTCCCGCGGTGCCTCGCGAGGGTCTCGCCCAGGAGCCTGGTGGTGCGGTGCTCGGCGAGGAGCTCGACTCGGAACATGATGCAGTGCTCGGCGGGGAGCTCGATCTGGAGCCTGCCACAATGCCTCGTGAGGGACTCGACCTGGAGCCTGCTAGAGCCCTCGTCGAGGGGCTCAACCTGGAGCCTGCTGCAGCGCTTGGCGAGGAGCTTGACGTCGTGGCATATTTTGCTCGTCGGCCTCATCTCGGTAGTCCATCTCTCGTTGCAGCCCGTCTAGGATCTCAAGATTCCGCCTGCCATCCTTATGTTGGACCTCGTCGCGCAAGCAATTGCCCTCTTTCAAGATGACCAGGCATTTGTTGCTCTTGAAGCTCAGCTTAGCTGGGATCATTGTTGGGGGCGCCAGATCGTGCATTTTTTTGTGCGTTAAGCCAAAACGCTTACGCGCGTGAGACAATTCGTCCATCACTCTTAGTCCTGGGATAAAAAGGGAATTGAATGAGAAACTGAACTATTTCGCACTAATTCCTTGGGTTTTCAAGGATGAAACCCGTCATGAAGTGAAAAATCATAAAACGACGCTGTAATGATGATTACACAATTGTCAAGAAAAATTTTCTGCTCTCCGTCGAGAAAACCAATAGGTCATTATAGTATTTCTGGATGTGAGGCTTTGGTGCCCATTTCATTCCAATAAACTGAGATGGAATGAAACGAAGTTCAGATAAAATGAAGTGAGATGAATGAAGTAGAATCAATGAGATATAATCTGTTTATGTAGCACCAATCAAACAATGTCCGCGACAGCACACATACATTCACGCACACATTAGCTAAGCCGTCAAGTGGCATTAGATGCTCAACCGGCAGTAGAACCGACTGCAGTATATATATATATATATATATATAGACATTCAGCCGCTCGGCTATAAGCCTCCCGCTCTGCTCCGGTTCAGTCAGTCTTCTTGTGGATCGCGAACAGTACGCACACTCTCCACCACCTCGAGGATGTATCATATTGCTTAATAAAGTTTTGCGAACAGTTCAATTAAACCTCTCCTCTAGTTCATTCTGCATTCACCTGAATCCAACCCCGCATATAAACATTTGGTCCTTCGAGCCTCCGGATAAAAAATGCAGTGAATGGAGGAAGTTATCACAGTGATGTGTGAGAACGTGGTGCAAATATTGGTGCGGAGTTTATTCGCCAAGTGCTTCTATATCGTGCACTAATTATAGTGCGATAACTCTCAAATACCGTGCGTAAAACTTGCGATCCACACAACTGTGGGAATCGCATGGCATCATCATCGTTGTGTCAGCACCCACGCCAATGGACACCCATTTTGTCCTTAGTGCTCCAAACGGCATGTGATGCCAAGCGGACCATATAAAGAGAACGCGGCAGCCATCTTCATGAGCAAGCATGCTCCTTCTTCAACGTCGCAGTTAGCAGCAGATGAGCAGCGAGTCGGCGACATAGCGGCGCCACAACGACGGCGGCCTTCACATTCTTGTACAACATAACAAGCGCGGAGCGTTCGCGACAAGAGGCAAGGTCATCGTTCGGTGAGTGAGTTGATTACTCTTTCCTACGTTCTCTGGGGATGTTTCACTGCCTGCCCTTGCCCCCTCCCCTCTCGTTAGTTGGAACCGTACCATGCTACATTTTGCGATGGATATTTTGAGCTTCTCTTCGTGTTTGGGAGGGACAGTATATGACTGATCAATATATTCTAACGATCGTTACATTTCCATGATTTTTCATTCATTGCGAGACCACCGGACAACGGCCGATCATTATATTTAATGAATAATGCATCGTACATTCGTGTTATTCGCGACACATAGTTAGTCAAATTAGTTTCGTTCTTCATGTCAACACTCAGTTTGAGCATTTGAGGAGATTCTCCATTTTGAGCACTCAAGTTGACGCGCTGATAACACTCATTTTTAGCATTCGAGGAGATACTCCATTTTGGGCACTCGAGTTAACGGCGCTGATAACACTCATTTTGAGCATTCGAGGAGATATTCCATTTTTGGGCACTCGAGTTGACATGACCACAACCATTCTTGGCCAGTCACAGATCCGGTAGAGTGCGATTCTCGTAGATCCTGTAGAGTGCGATTTTCGCCGATCCTGTTGAGTGCTGTTCACAGATCCTGTAGAGTGCGATTCTCGTAGATCCTGTAGAGTGCGATTTTCGCCGATCCTGTTGAGTGTTATTCATAGATCCCGTAGAGTGCGATTCTCGTAGATCCTGTCGAGCGCAATTTTCGCCGATCCTGTTGAGTGCCATTCACAGATCCTGTAGAGTGTGATTCTCGTAGATCCTGTTGAGTGCAATTTTCGCCGATCCTGTTGGGTGCTATTCGCACATCTTGTAGAGTGCGATATAGTCACTCGGACATCGTCTGAAATTTTACTTCGTCTGAATTATTCGTTTAGATGAGTAAATCGGTGAACGAGTAATTCAACGACTATATCCATTCAATTATACACAATGGCTTCGATTGAGAAGCAACTCAGACTGCAATCGCGCATTGCGAACGCGTATATAAACTCCCAAAAAACAGGCCAAGCTAAGATGACAAAAGCCGCGTGCCTTACCCGGATGGAGGGGTTGGAAGATTACTGGAAAAAGTTCCAAGATATTCATGAGAAGCTATTAGACGATGATGATATTGACGCTTCAGATAACTACTTCAAGAATAATGTGTATGATAGTGTAGAAGAATCATATTTTGCTTCCCTAGGGCTATTCCAAGACTTCCTATCGAATCTCGACGCGGCAGTACCTACCGGTTCGCGAAATGCTGAAACATCTGAACAATCTGCTACATTCCAACCCAAATTACCGCCAATTGAACTTCCCACCTTCTCTGGTGACATTCAGAGCTGGACGAATTTTCACGATTCTTCTGATGCAATGGTGGTGAAGAAACACGGCCTTGCGAATGTTTATAAAATGAGTTATTTGCGATCCTCACTTAAAGGGGAAGCCGCACTCTTTGAAGAAAGCGCTTCCTCTGGCAAAAACTTTGAAAAGCGTCTAAGAAAACTACAGAAATCATCGCTCATTAGTCTCTAAATTACTTTCAAAATTGATGTCCATGAATGAAATGGGAGCTGATACCGCTTCAGAGATCAGTCGTCTTCGCAATGGAGTGAACAATGTTCTGAAAGCTCTGAAATCATTGAACTGTCAAATCGATACTTGGGACCCCATGGTCGTTTTTCTAGTAGTGAAGCGTCTTACTCCTGCACTTCAAAAAGATTGGGAATCTCATGTCGCACAATCAGAAAATCCGAAGCAATGTCCTAGCTATAAAATGCTCGATGATTTCCTCGAAACTCAGAGACTGGCTCACGCTCAATTTGAGAGTGCTAAGGAAGCAACTGAGCAGACAGAGAAAAAACCCAGATCTAGTGGTACCTCTGATTTAAAGAATCAAAACAAGAATCAGAATACTAAACCCAAAGATTCAAGAGCTGTCCACGTGATACAAAAAGATAAATCAGAGCCTGGACGTGAGAGACCCGTGTGCATGATTTGCGAGGGTCTTCATTTTTTCACCTTTTGTAATACCTTCAAGGCAAAACCTGTGCCTGAGAGAAAAAGATATATAACCTCACTCAAGAGATGTTTCAATTGCTTCTCATCCGACCATCTCTTGCCGGAGTGTCCTAGTGACAAACGCTGTGCGGTTTGTAATGGAAAACATCATACGACTATTCATGAAAGCGGTAAGCCCAGTATTCCGAATACCGCTGATCAACTTTCCAAATCAAAGACGCCCGCCCAACAATCCAACAGTGCAGCATCCATGTTACAATTAGAATCGAACCACGTCAATAACATTATTAATAAAGATGACATTGATGGGGAGATTTTCATAGCAACTGCTCGAATCTTAGCTGAATCTACATTTGGTTCGTCACACGAAATACGGGCAATTGTGGATCAGTGCGCACGATCTTCATTTATTCCAGAAGGCTTATGCCAATTACTTCGGTTGAAGAAAAAACCCGTTATGGTACCTACTACGACAGTTCGCGGTAAAAGTGGCAAAAACGTAGTGCAGGTGACTATACGACCTCGCTTCACTTCCGATAAAAAATTCATAGTGTCAGCTTACGTGATTCATAAGGTTACCCAATACCAACCCAACTCTCTATTCAATGGAGATTGGAAACATTTGAAGAAGCTGCGCTTAGCAGACCCTAATTTTAATGAACCTGGTGTTGTTGATATATTACTTAGTGCTCAGATCCACGCACAAATCATACAACAAGGTTTACGTAAGATCCGAAAGGGCGATGCTCCTATAGCTATGAAATCGCATTTCGGCTAGATAGTTTCTGGTTCTTCGATGTCTGAAAAATCGTTGCGACCAACAATAAATTTGTGTCTTAATGACACTGATTCTCAACTCAATGGAACTCTCCGTTCGTTTTTCGATCGCGAGGAGATTACAAACGAACGTTCCTTGTCGGATGATGAACAAAAATGTGTTGAGCAATACAATAATAATGTGAGTCGCACAGAAACCGGCAAATATATCGTCAAACTTCCACGGAAACCCAACTTTCCAGAGTCAGGTTTTCTAGGAGATTCTTACTCCAAAGCACTTCGAGTTTTTCTAAGTCTGGAAAAGAAGTTTGCAAAGAATCCTGAATCCAAGAACGCGTATGTCAAATCAATGCGAGTCTACTTATCGCAAGGTTTCGTGCGCACAATATTCACTACTAGTATCCCTGATGATCAATTCTATTTTTTACCTCATCACGGAGTTATCAAAGAGAATAGCTCGACAACTCCAGTGAGAACAGTTTTCAATGCTTCAATGATTACTGATGAGGGTTACTCGCTCAATGTATATCTCTATTCAGGTCCGAATTCGCTACCTGAATTAATTGATTTATGTACCCAATGGCGTGAGTATCCTCATGCTTTTGTGGCGGATATAAAACAAATGTTTTTACAAATTGGCGTCCATCCAGAGGATCAACACCTCCAAACTATTCTGTGGCGAGAGCACCCCAGTGATGCAATAATGAAACTTTTGTTGACCGTACTGACATTTGGCTATACGAGTAGTCCCTTTCTAGCCATTATGACACTTGAACAGTTAGTCGAAGATGAAGGTGAACATTTTCCGAGCGCTATTGAAGAAATCAATGAAGAGAGCTACATGGATGACGTAGTATCTTGTGGCTTCTCAATTGAGGAGACTTTGACTAAGCAATCGGATGCAACTAACTTCCTTAAGTCTGGTGGGTTTGAGTTGAGAAAATGGCTCTCAAACACCCCCGAACTCATCGATAAATTACCAAGGAACATATTAGCTGCGGACGACCCCTTGCAAGAGGACTCTCTGTTCTCAGTGCTCGGCATAAGTTGGTGTACCGCTGATGACATTTTCAAATTCCAATTGCCAATTGACCCTTTGACGGTTCCGCTGACAAAGCGTATTATACTTCCCAAAATTGCTAGGATCTTTGACCCACTGGGCTGGATAACTCCGGTGATCATCACCGGTAAAAATTTCATGCAGCTGCTGTGGATAAAAAATGTACGTTGGAATCAGGTACTACCGGATGAATTCACCAAAAAATTTGAGCAATGGTATTCTCCTTTGACTCACCTTTTAGACTTGAAAATCCCACGTTACTTGGGTATAACAAAAAACGCTCAAAAATACGAGCTACATGGTTATTCCGACGCTTCCAAGATAGCGTATGCAGCGGTTGTATACCTACGAATTCTAGATGATGACTGTAAAGTCACCTTGTTGGGTGCTAAATCAAAAGTTGCACCCATAAAAATCTCCTCGATTCCGGAATTGGAACTATTCGGCGCTTTGACAGTCGCCCAGCTGCTCAATCGATTTGCATCAAAGCTCAAATTTGATAATTTGTCGATTCATATGCACTGCGATTCAAGAGTAGTATTGCACTGGATTCATGAGCACCCTTCTAAGTGGCCGGTTTTAGTTGCCAATAGGTGTGCTGAAATTAAGACTCTGATTCCCACTGCCATTTGGCACTGCATCAAATCGTCGAAATACCCTGCAGATGTTGCTTTTAGAGGGTGTTTGGGGAATGAATTCGTCTCAAATCGCCTGTGTTGGGAGGGACCCCCGACTTGCGAGAACACAATTGCCATTGGAGTCTAACAGGTTATGTCGATTTGAATTTTTCCACCAATCCAGAGAAGTCGACTAATGAAAACGTTCAAGTATCTGTGAATACCATAACTTCAGAGACTCCGAAGATTCAAATTTGGGATCTGATGAAACGGTACTCTTCTTCCACCAAACTGATTAGAATCACTGTATATATTATGAGATTTATTTCAAGAATCGTGAATAGAACGTCTCTCAAAGACAAAGTCTCATGCGTTATCAGCCAGTTACCTGTTCGTTCAGATCAGCTCATAGACAGCAGTGAAATTCGCCACGCTAAACTTGTCATGAGCTATCTTACTCAGTTAGCTTATTTTCCGTTTGAATATAAAATGCTGCAAGAAGGCAAAATTCTACCTAAAGCAAATGCCTTGAAATCCTTGAACCCCGTGCTGAAGGACAATTTGTTGAGAGAAGGTAGCAGAATCAAAAATTCAGATCTATGTGACGATGAGAAATTTCCCGTTATCTTACCTACAAAATCTACTCTGACGGAGCTCTTGATTCGATATTTTCATCACATCACGTTGCACAGTGGTACTCAACTGACTCTTCCTACTAGCAGACAAATGTTCTGGATTATTCGAGGGAAAAGTGCAGTGAAAGTTATTATTGATAATTGCACCAGTTGTCAAAGATACAGAGCTCCTCCGCAGTATCAAATGATGGCAGCTCTACCTCAAGAACGGGTACTGCCTACGCGTCCATTTAAGGAATGAGGTGTAGATTACGCAGGTCCATTTAAGTTGCTAGCTTCACGCATTCGCGGACAAATTTCCTACAAGGGTTATTTCATTATTTTCATTTGTCTTTGCACAAAAGCAATTCACCTTGAAGCTGTCTCCGATTACACTACAGAATCGTATCTAGCCACGTTCGACAGATTCACGGCAAGACGAGGACCTTGTGAGCTTCTCATAAGAGTATTTCCATTTGGAAGCAACCCACGAAAAAGGGTCATGTCTCAGATCGTTTTGTTAACACCCTTATTCGATTCTATGGTACAAAATATGAACTTTCCACTACCTATGGGGTCCCAAAAGAAAGTTTTGGTCCCATGGCGAGAATTTTTGAAAATGTAGTAAAATACATCCCCCCCTCCATTCACTTTTTCCAAAAGTATAATTTGGCGAGTATGAGTTTGTTCCTCAAAATTCATTGATTTTTATCAGGTTTCCACAGCAAAAATGATGATTGATTCGATTCAGCTGTATTACATAGTTTCAACTCTTGGAAGGAATGATATCAAAGGAACTATGTCGAGTATTTCTGAAAGTTTGAGAGACCAACCATTTCCCGGGCAAAATACTTATGCATTGTTTCAACTCGTGAAAGGGATGAAATGAATAAGAAAGCATGTCGAGAGTTTTTCGAACAAGTTTGATTGTATAAGGTGATGGATTTCGGAAATTTTGCACGGTCTTTCTTATTCGTTGATTATTGAAACCAAATTTTGAATGAGAAGAATTGAAGAAGTCAAGTATAGTTGATTGAAGAATCACGCTAATTATTCTCGAAACTGTAGATTTTTCTTTGAAAATGTGGAGCGAATAATCACTCGTCGCTCTTATATGATAGTTCATATAATACATGAGAGAGCAACGAGTGATTATTCGCTCCACATTTTCAAAGAAAAATCTACAGTTTCGAGAATAATTAGCGTGATTCTTTAATCAACTATACTTGACTTCTTCAATTTTTCTCATTCAAGTTCTGGTTTTAATAATCAACGAATAAGAAAGACCGTGCAAAATTTCCGAAATCCATCACCTTATACAATCAAACTTGTTCGAAAAACTCTCGACATGATTTCTTATTCATTTCATCCCTTTCACGAGTTGAAACAATGCCATAAGTATTTTGCCCGGAAAATGGTTGGTCTCTCAAACTTACAGAAATACCCGACATAGTTCCTTTGATTTCATTCCTTTCAAGAGTTGAAACTATGTAATACAGCTGAATTGAATCAATCATCATTTCTACTGTGAAAACCTGATAAAAATCAATAAATTTTGAGGAACAAACTCATACTCGCCTAGTTATACTTTTGAAAAGAGTGAATGGAGGGGGGAAGGATCTAATTTCTTTCTTATGAAAATCAAAACGAAGGAATCAACTTCCTCATCTGATCACAGCTTTTGAGAATCTGTTAATCACATATCCCTCTAGAATATAAATTGTTATTTCACTCAGATCATCTTTTTGATCAAGTTGACTTGGAGCGGCTCTTGATATACTTGAGAAATTCCCAAATATTATTCCACCCAAGTATTGATTCTATATTTTGACATTTCTCTTCATCTCATTCTAGAACTCACCTCATTTATAAGAAATTAGAAAATTTCCTTATCACAATCATAACATCAATGCTTGAACAATATTAAACATTCTTCATTGAGAGTGAAAGTTGGGATGTTATGATTGTGATTAGAAATTTCCTGATTCCTCATTGTTCAGGATATGTTTTTGAGCCAGAAGATTAATATATCCCTGTTGCAAACATGATATCAATATTTGGAGTGAAATAGTATTGAGGAATAATACAAGAGGAGCAAAAGCCGTTCCAAGTCAACTTTGGTGACAAGAAAATTTGAGTGACATAGGTTTTGCTACCCTATATAAATATTTGATTCCCTGATAGTCAAAAGTTGTGAGCAGAATTTCAAGTTTCAACTCCTATAAAGTCCAGAAACCCATATTCCCATCTTATGGAGCGCTTGGATATCTTCTTCACATCACATCTCAACTCATGAATCACAACACATGATTTCAAACTTTCTTGGAGCAGCAATAACTCTGCTAGAACTTGTTAGTAATACTAAATGGACCCATGAGTTGCATGTATGATTGTGCTGATGAAAGAGTTGTTAATCTGAATCTGAAAGATTGTGGAAGTGTGTGGTAGTTCTATCAAATGCGCTTGACCACTTGCCAATATTTATTGTCTTATACCAGCTCTCAAGCTTCTTACTTAATGACACCAATGAATAAAACTCAAAATCAGCTCAGGAGCAGTCAAAATAATAAAATGTATTGTCTGGTCCTCACAGCTATATCGACTCTAGGTTGTAATATTAATAGACCAAGAGTAAGATAATGACTCCTCAATCTCTATTCATTTAGATTATTCAGAGTATGCATGTAATAACATATAATCAATCACTGAAACTTCCCATCCAACTTTTGACTGAATGTTTAGAAAAAATAACCTGGAAAGCAATATCACAAGTATTAACGCAGATGAAGTGACTTATTAGACCTCAAAGCCATATTCGCATGTACTTGGCAAACGCTCCTTGATTCTTCTGAAGACATTTAGTACTGCATCACATACAAGACTTCAAAGTTGCATCTATAAACTCATAATCTGATGGGGCAAAGAATCCCAGCATACATATGCACAGGTTTCCACAATATACCGCGTTTAAGAATACCCAACTCTCAATAGCTGCTTTTTCCATGAAAACATACACATTTTGCATCTATTTTGTCCAAACAAGATAATGTATGCACTAATTGAGATTGCAGCATTGGCGATGTAAACAAAGCAGACGGATCTTCTCTCTCTCCTCTCTCTCTCACACTCTCACTCGCTCGTCGACAACTCTCGAATCGAAGCTGTGCGGTCGAGGGTCTAAACAAATCGATCGAAGCTGCATTCGAGGTCTAAACAAATCGAATGGATAATTTTCTTGAGGTGGTGAAATTTGGCGAAGCGAAATAAAAGTCCCAATGGTCAGAATCGGAAAATTGATGACACTAATAGTGAGTCCGTATTGAAACAGCGCTGAATAGAGAGGCAGGAGATGTTTGTGCACCCGGGTGGTTGAAATAAGTAAGGTGGGAAAAATGTGTGAGGTTAAGAAACCCCCCATTCAAAGTATATAAGGCACAGCGCCTCGCGCGCTCGATTTTTTGTCTGCTCATACGCGCCAGCGAGGCGCTATCGCGCCTCTTGATTTTCTTAAAATTCTAGCAGCTGTTTTTCACTAAGATGCGAATAAGTCGAGTTTGCTCCGAGATGAAGATATGCGGTTTGCGGCATTCAGAAGGTCTTTCAAAAACCTATCAAAATCGCTATTAAAAAAATTGTTTTTGAGTTTATGGGCAGCCTGTACGAGCAAAAGTGTAAAAATTACTAAACAGTGAATTTCTCACTTGCCTATTTCTTTCAATTTTCGGAAATCACATATTTGAAGTAAAATTGTGTGTTCTTCCAGAAAAAAGTGGTCCCAATTTCCTTTTCCGACGTCCGAAGGCCTGTTTCTTCAAATTTTCGCAAACCTATTTCTTAGGCAGTTTGGAATTGTCTGTTTGCTGCGCATGCGCAGGAATTTGGACTGTTAGAACCAATTCCATTGGGAAGCCAAGAAAATTTCCTTTAAAATGACCACTTGGCAAAGTCAATTTCATCAATTTGGCTCGGAGCTACAACGTTTGAAAGACCACCGAATCTCGATCATCAACAAGAGGTGGATCGGAGACACCGCGACAATAGTAGGAAAATCCGGGCACGATCTCTGGCCCGATGTATCGTTTGCCTATTGACGCACTCGAGCTGAAGCTTCATCTTTTGTAGGCTGTAACTCCGAGTCAAATTGATGAAATTGACTTTGCCGAGTGGTCATTTTGAAGGAAATTTTCTTGGCTTCCCAATAGAATTGGTTCTAACAGTCCAAGTTCCTGCGCATGCGCAGTAAACAGACAATTCCAAACTGCCTAAAATTAGGTTTGCGAAAATTTGAAGAAACAGGCCTTAGGCGTCGGAAAAGGGAATCACGACCACTTTTTTCTGGAAGGACACAAAATTTTACATCACATATGTGATTTTCAGAAATTGAAAAAAAAAGGCAACTGAGAAACTCACTGTTTAGTGATTTTTACACTTTTGCTCGTACAGGCTGCCCATAACCCCAGAAACAACTCTTTGATAGCGATTTTGATAGGTTTTTGAAAGACCTTTCGACTTCCGCGAACCGCATATCTTTATATGAGAGCAAACTCGACTTATTCGCATTTTAGTGCAAAAAAGCTGCTAGAATTCTAAGAAAATGTATTTTACTTCATTTTCGAAAATTCTCGCCATGGGACCAAAAGATTTTTTTGGGACCCCATAGGTAGTGAAAAGTTCATATTTTGTACCAAAGAATCAAATAAGAATGTTGACAAAAAGATCTGAGACATGACCCTTTTTCGTGGGTCGCTTTCGCGTGGAACTACTCATAAGTGATCAAGGTCAGAATTTGGTAGGAGCAGATGCCGAACTTAGAAAAATGTTCACCAAAAATTCACCCTACTCCAATTTCATTTCCCAATCCCTTAGCAATTTGGGGACAAAGTGGCGTTTTAATCCACCATCCGCCCCACATTTTAGAGGAATTTGGGAAGCGGGGGTCAAGGCAGTGAAACATCACCTAAAGAGGGTAGTGGGAGAAACAATACTCACCTTTGAGGAATTCACAACAGTCCTTAATCAAGTGGAGGCATGCCTCAACTCTCGGCCTCTCATGCCCCTCAGCAATGACCCTCCTGATCTACAGGCTCTCACACCTGCCCATTTTCTGATAGGAGAGCCATCCCTACTAATAGTCAAGGACAGAGTTACCAATGACAAAGGGTCACCTCTACGACGCTGGAAGATCATCACACAAATGGTCCAACAACTTTGGGAACGTTGGTCGCACCAGTATCTCCATACGCTCCATAAACGAAATAAGTGGACCTCAGTACAACCTAACTTTGCTGAAGGTGACCTGGTTTCAGTGAGAAACGAAATAACGCCACCATCCAGATGGCCACTGGGCCGAATAATCAAGACACTCCCTGGAAAAGATGGGATTGTTCGAGTTGTGCAGGTGCGCACAGCTACCACCATCCTGGATCGACCGATTGTGAAGTTGATGAAATTATTTCATCCACAAAGTGGAGATGAAGAGTGATCTGTGCAGTGTTGCTCAGAATTTATGGATTTTTCGTTTTTTTTCTTGAAATCAGTGAACAGTTTGGATTATTCCCTCCAGATGAAATTGAATAATGACTCTATATTTTCCACTACAAGTGAACTCTTAATTTTCCACACTTTTATGAAATCCTTTGTTCATTTCAATGAAATCTATTCTTTTTTTTCTCGAGGTGGGAGGATTTTTATGTAGCACCGATCAAACAATGTCCGCGGCAGCACACATACATTCACGCACACATTAGCTAAGCCGTCAAGTGGCATTAGATGCTCAACCGGCAGTAGAACCGACTGCAGTATATATATATAGACATTCAGCCGCTCGGCTATAGGCCTCCCGCTCTGCTCCGATTCAGTCAGTCTTCTTGTGGATCGCGAACAGTACGCACACTCTCCACCACCTCGAGCATGTATCATATTGCTCAATATAGTTTTGCGAACAGTTCAATTAAACCTCTCCTCTAGTTCATTCTGCATTCACCTGAATCCAACCCCGCTCATAAACATAATCAATGGAATGAATTACATTAGGATGAAACATTGAAGAGTCATGAGTCATAGAATTACGAGAGAGCTTTTGAAATGAAGTCAGAGATTGATGTTGGTTTTTTAGATCGATATTTATGATCTTGAAGCAGGCTTTTAAATTTGGAGCAATGATAGAAAAACTCATCGTCTCCATTTTCATTTGCGAGGTAAAAATTGTTCAGAGTTCCTAGGGCCGACGATGCGTCTGAATGAGTGGCAGAGTTTGGATTTTGCACAATTCAGCATCTTTCTGTCTTTGTTGCAATGTTTTTATGATGTCAACTTAATCACCTATAGTGAACGCTTTTCTTTTTCTTGTGCTCATTTTGCAACTTGGAATGATACTGAGACATTGCTTGTAGGCCTCGTGCTTACATACGGTATGGGAGCTCAGAATTACCTATAGTTTGATATCGAGATCATGTTTGCTCGCTATAAGGAAGGTATGAATCTAAATTCCTAGAAATTTTCGCTCGTTATAACCGAGGTCTCGTTATAGCTGAGGTCGTTACAACCGAGGCTTCTCTCATCGACTTACTATGGCAGCCAACCAAAATTCCGAAATTTGCTCGTTATAACCGAGTTCTCGTTATGGCCGAGGTCGTTATAAACAGGTGGACTGTATCTTGAATGTCGGCTCTCATCCACTGTTGTAGCATTAGAAGTGGATTGACTCAGATTCAGTCGGATAGAAAGAGTGCATTAGATCAGATAGGATCCAGCTGCTCATACCCAGTACACACATTGAGCCAGTTCGGAAGAGCGGATAGAATCAGCATTGAACCGGATTGAGCAGTCCATATCCTTCACTGTTAATCTGCCATGGGAACGTTCTGGGATGGGAACGTCCCATCTGATAGAGTGTCCGAGCACCAATACGGCCTTGTGGGATAAGAATGGATTAAAGCCTTGTTGCAAGAGTCAACAACAATACTATTAATACGTCATCTACTGCTCGATGGCATTTTGTGGGAACCCATCAGTTCAGATGAGGAAGACGTATATTTCCTCTCTCGCAATCGACGAACTGCGTACTCGGTTCGTATACAAGCCAGACAACACGATCACTAGTGCGTTAGTCATAAAATGTGTGCGTTTAGTGTTACGACTCGATAAGTTGTAAATGCAAGGATATGGTGCTCATGTGTATAAAATATACGAAATTGTGTTGGGTGATGAACTGGTCCTATTTCATATCCAAACTGTCTGGAAGTGTTCCGAGAGTAGAGTGAATTGATGGAAACATCACTATATCGTATGAGAGCAGTTCCAATCCTCGGGATTGGAACCGATACCTGATCGATCCGGATTGGTTTGGATAGAATCGGATTGAATCGCATTGGAGCAGTTCTAATTCACAGAATTGAGACGGATAGAGTTGAATTGATCCGAACTAATCGAGAGCACCAGCTTCGAGATTTTAATCAAACATATTGGCATCGGATTGGATTGAATCGTATGAGAGTAGCTCTATTCCTCAGAGTCAAGCCATATAGAATTAGATTCATCCGGATGGGTGCGGATTGAAACGGGCAAGCTCATCGAGATCTTCATACAATATACTGACATTGAGAGGGATTGAGTCGTATCAACCAATTCTGATTTATACGATTGGAACGGATGAGAGCGGATTATCGTTTCCAAGCATTGACTGGGATAAGCTGAATCCAATCCAGTCGAATCTCGGAGAACGTGTCTCACATATGAGTTGTTCCACTCGGAAGCGACCTACGAAAAAGGGTCTTGTCTCAGATCCCTTTGTTAACATTTTTATTCGATTCTATGGTACAGACTACAAAATTTACATCTCCTATGGGGTCCCAAAATTTTTTCCTGATACCATGGCGAGAAATTCCGAAAATGGAGTAGAATACATTTTTCTCAAATTCTCGCAGCTTTTTCCCACTAACATGCAAATAAGTCGAGTTTGCTCACAGATGAAGACATGCAATTTACGGTATTCAAACAACTTTTGAGAACCTATCGGAATCGCTATGAAAAAGCCCATTTTGAAGTCACGGGTAGCCTGTACGAGCAAAAAGTTACAAATCACTAAACAGTGAATTCCTCAGTTGCCTATTCCTCCTAATTCCTGGAAATCACACATCTGATGTTACATTTTGTGCTTTTTCAGAAAAGGTTGGTCCCGATTTCCTTTCCCGCCGTCTAAGGCCTGTTTTTTCGAATCTTCGTAAACCTAACTCCTAGGCAGTTTGAAATCGTCTGCTCATTGCGCTTGCGCAGGAATTTGGACTCTTGAAACTGATTTCATTAGAAAGCCAAGCAAATCCCCTTCAAAATCATGACCTGATGATATCAATCTCATCAATTAGGCCCGGAGTTACAGCCTACGAAAGATGAAGCTTCAGCTCGAGTGCGTCGATAAGCAAACGATATATCGGGCCCGGATTTTTCTACTGTTGTCGTGGTGGCGCCGACCAACCTCTTGGTAGTTATCGAGATTCGGTGGTTCTTCAAACGTTGTAGTACCGAGCCGAATTGATGAAATGGACTTCGTCAAGTGGTCATCTTGAAGGAAATTTTCTTGGCTTCCCAATAGAATGGGTTTCAAGAGTCCAAATCCCTGCGCATGCGCAGTGAACAGATAATCCCAAACTGCCTGACAAACAGGTTTGCGAAAATTGGAAGAAAACAGGCCTCAGACGGCGAAAGAAGATATCGGGACTATTTATTCCCAAAAGAACACAAAATTTCGGATCAAATATGTGATTCCCAGGAATTGAAAATGAAAGTGAGCAATTCACTGTTCAGTGGTTTTTACACTTTTGCTCGTGCACGCCACCCATGACCTCAAAATCATCTCTTCACTAGCGATTTTGATAGGTCCTTGAGAGACGTTTTGAATGCCGTAAACTGCATGTCTCTATCTCTAAGTGAACTTGACTCATTTGCATTTTAGTGGAAAAATTCTGCTAGAATCCAACAGAAATGTATTTTACTTTATTCTCGGAAATTCTCACCATGGGACCAAAAAAATTTTCCGGGACCCCATAGGTGGTGGGAAGTTCATATTTTATACCATAAAATCGAATAAAAATATTAACAGGAGGATCTGAAATATGACCTTTTTTGTAGGTCGCTTCTGCGTGGGACTACTCATATGCAGAGGAATATTGGATGTTTCTTGTATCCGATCTTATCATACCTTTTCAGCAGGGTAGTCACCTACCATTGGCATTGTCATGTGGAGAACGCAGGGAACTAGACGGTCCGTACAAACTCGTTGAGTCAATGATCTTTTATTACCCATGGGGAATCATCTGGAAGTAGATTGATAACGGGAATAAATCTTTTACCTTGAAAGACGAAAGTTTGACCATCTTGGGTGTTGAATATTGTATCGATCTTTGGATTGGAGCACAACACGATACTCGCGTCCTCCGATGAGGATTGAGATGAGCGGACTGTGGAACTGTCAGCTGTAACCTCTCGTTGACCAACTTTGGGACCATAAAGAGCCTGAGGAAAATGGTCAAGATGAGTGAAAAGGAGAACTGAGTAGGATTGTGGATAGGATTTGGGAGGGGGGAGGATATCCGAATGAGCTCTGCGTATCTTGGACTGTCTGGACCGAAATCTTTTTAACGGAACCAGCCGCTCTGAGATTCTTGTGAACTATATCCCCGACTCATTTTGGCGTCATAATTGTCGAATTGTGAACAGAATCAATCTGTATGTCTCGTCTGCTATGAGCAATGACTGATGCGTGGTGCCATCCTCACACTTGAATAAAAGTCAACGAATTTGGATGTGTACGTGACTTCGTGGTATGCGCAGTGGCGATGCTAGAGAGAGACGAGAGTAATGACTTGAGTTGGAGGGGTCGAGTATGTACTTTGCTTTTCTTCGTAATTCAATACATCCGGTTACTCAATGATAAAGGTGTTCTCACCCAACATCGAGCCTCTTGTCAAGCTTCACGTTTTCAGTTCGAGGGATTCTAAATAGTCATCGCTTACCGGACCGTGGGAAGGAATCACGTTTGCTCCGGAATGAGCGACGGAGCAGAGACTCGATTCGCACGTTCACGATTGCATGGTCAGGAATTGGGGCATCATCCAGAAATTGTTTGGGTAGCTGGAGCTAGCAAACCCTAACTTACAAATCGTTCCCAGACCACATTGAATTCCTATAACTTTTCCATCACTGGATTATTACTGAAGAGAAAAATTTATCACGAGTCATGGGCCCAAATTGAGACAGCTTTGCGCTAGCGAACACTGTAGATAAGCGGGGTTTTGCGGGGACTGAGAACTACAAGGGATTCCAACACTTCCTTACTACTCTCGAATAGTATGGAAGTAATGACCCTATGATCCAAACGAAATCGATATTTGGACCTGAGGCTGCACGAGAGCTGAACCAGGGTGAGATGGGATACTATAGGATGAGCTAAATACACTCTGTACAATGACGTGCAATGGAGATAATCCAGTCGCATTAAGGAACCTGTATTATGATAGTCTGCGTATCCATGAGTCTTCAGAGATACCTAGGAGATCAATCACCAGTCAGTTACCTCGATCATGAGGCCCAAAACACGAGAAGAGCCTGCGTAGGGTCATATCTTTGCGGTTCAAACGTTACTGTGGGTTGTAAAAGATACAGTGGATCCAGAACTTCACAGAGCTCTAGATTAGGTACCCGTTCAGCATGGGAGATGCTCTAAGAATTCATTACCAATCAGCACTCTCGGCCATGGGGCCAGGAACAGGGGGGACTGATGTTCAAAGCCATAATTCGCGCGGTTCAGACGTCACTGTGGGTCGTAGAAAGTTCAGATGAATTCAGAACTCCACAGAACTTGAGATCGAGTGTTCAGGGAACATCGAAGATGTCTAAAGAATTCATTACCAGTAAGTGCCCCTCAGCCATGGGGCCCAAAACAGGAGAATATCTTGCTCGAAGCCATTATTCGCGCAGTTCAGCAGTTACCGTGGGTTGGAGGGAGTTTCAATGGATTTAGAACTCCACAAAACTTGAGACCAGATGTTTAGAAAACATCGAAAATGCCTGAAAGATTCATCACCAGTCAGCATTCTCGGCGATGGGGCCCAAAACAGGGGGAAGTGCTGCTCAGATCCAGTATGTGTGCGGTTCAGACGTCACTGTGGGTTGTAGGGAGTCCCAATCGATCCAGAACTGCGCAGAACTCTGGATTGAGTACCAAATGACCATCAAAGATAACCAAGAGTCTCACAACTAGCGGACACCCTCGACCTGGGGACAATAACAGGGGAGAATCCTGAACAGAGCCAGTATCCACGCGGTTCAGACGATACTCTGGGTTGGACAAGGTTGCCATAGATTCTGAACTCCCCAGAACTCTGAATCAGGTACTGATCTATCATCGGAGATGCCCAGAAAAGTTAATCACATTGAGAACCCTCGGCTATGGGGCCCAAAATAGGGGAGAGTTCTTCTTAGAGCTAGCATCTGCCTGGTTCAGACGTTCCTGTGGAGTATAGGGAGTTCCAATGGGGTCAAAACTCAACGAAACCCTAGATCAGGTACCCAGTAACTGGAGATACCCAGAGAATTGATTACCTCTCAGCACCCTCGCCATGAGACCCAAACCTAGTTCGAATCCTGGACAGAGGAGTGATCCGCGCAATCTAGACGACAGTGTGGGGTTGAATGAAATACAATAGTTTCAAGAATCTACAAAGCTCCCTACTAAGTACCAAACTATCGTCAGGAATGCCCAAAGAATCCATCACCAGTCAGCATCATCGGCAATGGGGTCCATAAGAGGGAAGAATCCTGCTCAGAGCCAGTGTTTGCGCGAGTAGCTAAGCAAAGGGGGTTTCATTTCTGAGTTGAGATCCCCATAAGTTTTTCAACTCGTTGAGTTGAAATCCCCTGTGTATTCTAAGTGAGTTCAAATCTCCGTTCAGTTTGGCGCGCAAACAGATTCCTGCGCACTCACCTTATACGCAGGCGCAGCAGTTAGCAGACCGATGGCATAAAATTCACAGAATCGGCACGAGATCTTCCGCGGGGAAGTCGCCCCGGGTGTCGACGGGGCCCACCCCGGGGTGACAGCTGCTGCTGAACGGGCGGTGTGCAGCTATCGTGGAACGCTGCGTCGTGGGTTTTGTTGTGATCACGATGCTCACCCGGGGCAATCTCGCGGTCACGTCTCATCACGGGTGAACGGTGTGCAGGAGTCGTCGTCGTCGCGTATCATCAGTGCGCGTTCGATTTTTCATCATCGTCGTCGTCGTCATCGCGTTTCATCAGTGGGCGTCAGATATTTTGTCATCGTCGCCGTCGTCGTAGTCATCTCATGGAGCACCTGGGTCTCGTCATCGTCGAGGCAAGCTGTCAGGTTAAGTGTTATCAAGTGTGTGTGTGTTCATGTGCGCGGTTGTCGCGCATCATGTCAAAAGACGAGGATGTGATCCTCGCCGTCGGCGTCGTCGTCCCATCGAGGTCGTCATCGCCGTCGTCATCGCCGTTCACCACCTTCGCCTAGGGGTCGAGCATTTCATGCCCTGAGGAAAAGTAAATCACCCTGCACGTCGTCAAGATTATGGTTGGAAAGTTCATTGGAATCAGAAAGAAGATTTCTGTGGAAGCATAATTTCATTGGAAATTTTGTGGCGATTTCCAAAAATTTTTCGAGTCTCTCGTCGAGCCTATAAAAGGGCGCTTCGCCCAGCAGCAATTTTCAGTTGCAGCAAAGCAGTGCATTGGAATTGATGTGGGAATTGGAGAGGCTGTAGGAATTCTTGGAATTCTCGGAATGTCACAGTGTGATTCTGAAAATCAGTGTCTTGTATGCTGTGCATCCTTGCTTGCAATCTTGTCTGTTGCTGTATCAAGGAATCTATAAATTGGTGAGTAAAGATTTCAAAATTCGAGACCTTATCCTATTGAAATACTTCTTTATTACAAAAACATTTGACTGAATTTTCATTAATTTGTTGATAACTTGCTGTGGATCATATCTCACCCCTTATTCCAAGTATCATGAAAGAGTAGCAGCATTTTTATCCAGGTACTTTAGTATTTGATGAAAATTTAGTTTGAAAGGATCTTCTTGTGAAGTATTGAGCAAACAATTGTTTTTTTATTTGAACAATGTTTTACCTGTCATAATTACACAGGCCTCATCAGGGTCGGGTAAAAGGTCAGCGTGTCAATACATAGTGGTTGAAAATTCTGTACATCTACACGATGTGAGTCGAACACTGCATACACCATACACTGGAAACAAAATTCACGAATAAAATGATACAATTCACTCGACATGAACTTTTTCCTTGAATAGAGATGTTTACTTTTCTGGGTGTGTCGATCGTCAGCCGATCGTCTCGCGACGATGATCGTACTTGGACGACTGATCGGGCAACGATTCATGTAGTATAGACAACGGAATGAAAGTGTAAGTAAAAACATATATATATATGTATACGAAAACATCGTTTGGAAAAATCATCCACTATTTCTCGCGCGTATCTTGATATTTTCGACAAATGCTTTATATGCCTCCCTCAGATACATGATATCTTGAGTTCTGTCAAGAGTTTTGATGTAAAAATGTATATACAACATTCCAAAAAATTCTCTATTCTTCTGGTTGCATTTAGAATCCACCACCTGGTAACGGCGAGAGGGCAGCAGTATAGCAGCCCGTGGCCACAAACGAGGAGGAGGAGAAGGAGAAGTATTCAGAATCCAAAATTCTGATGTTCTCAAAGTCTATGTTGTGTTTGAGTTCTGAAGAATGCATAGCTAAAGCAGATGCTTCACATTCGTTCTTTATATATCCTTCGTGTTCTTTTACTCTTCTGCCCAAAAACCGTTTCATCTGCCCAACATGAGTTGCGTTGTAATCTTTGCAATCGATTTCATATATACAATGGGTGCGTTTTAAAATATCTGTTTTGTCTTTACCTAACGTGGTGAATTTCAATTTATGAGATGGAATGAAGATCGGGAACAGGTCATGATTTCTTGTAGCAGCACAAAACTTGGACTCTAACTGAGGAATATATGGTAAGAAAATTTTGGGCAAAGAGGAAAACGTTTGTTTTGATGCACTAGCGCAAGATTGAGTATTATGTAAGGTGGGAAATAGACGTTTCTTGATGCAACTTTAAATGAATTTCAAAGGGTAGACATTCTGCTGTAGATCGTTCTCAATCAAATTGAGGTTCTTCTTGTGGAATTTTAAATGAGATAATTTGATACATTTATCTTCCAAATTATAAACAATGGCTTTTTTCTGTTGAATCGGATGATGCGATGAGAATTGCATATATCTATTGGAAGCTATTGTTTTTCGGAACCAATCTGTACATACTGGTTCATTGGGTGTACGTGTGATTGAAAGATCAAGAAAACTCATACTATTTTGTTGGTTTCTTATTTCCATTGTGAATTGAAGGTGGGGGTTATAGCTGTTGAAAGTTCTTAGAGTTAAATCAATTTTATCTTTGTAAACTGTAGCAAGAGAGTCGTCTACATAACGTCAGAAAAAGATCACATCATTTTTCAAAGTTTCTAGACAATGGAGCTCAAGTCTTTCTAATACCATTTCTGCAAACCAAGGGCTAGAACAGAAACACATTGGTGAGCCCATAATCTGTTGGTACCACTTTCCATTGAATTGAAAGGATAAAGAGTTGAGGAAAAATCTGATGCTATCGAGAAACTCTGATTTTGTTAGTTTCCCATCAAATGCATCTTTCAAAAGATCCCACTTTGAATCTACTGCAGCAACTATGATGAACCAATCTAAATTAGGATAGAGGGATATAATATCGTAAGATACGGTACGAAAATGAGATGGAACATCAATGGAATCTAAACTGTTTTCACACTATAACTATTTTTCACAGAGTGCGCAGGTCTTGATACATATTTGGTGAAGAAACGAGACAGACATTTGTCGAAGAAGTAACGTGGACCTCCTATTGCGGAAACAATAATTCTGATGGGGGAATCTGTTTTATGAATTTCAGTGAGGCCATAAGCTCTAGGGAGATTCTTGTATTTGATGTCATCTATGACATATGACAACATTCGAAAACTGCTTTCTTGTTCAAAAATTCCCTTACTCTCCCAGCTTTCCAAGAATTTCTTAGTACGATTAATCAACGAAGGGAGAGGGTATTTCCTCACAAGCTCACAGTAGTTTGGATTATTTAGCGCGTTTTCCATCTTATCCAGATACGTCGATTTGTGAACTATGAGAGTGGAAATTCCCTTGTCTGCCTTTGTTATCATGAGATCATCATGTGATTTGAGAAACATTTTTGTGCTTTCAATTATTTGGAAGATATTTCTGTCCTGTAAAGAAATATGTTTGGACGTCCTTCTGGAGTGCTTCACAATATTCAAAATGTCTCGACGCAAGCCTTCACTGGGCACATCTCCGACTCTAAGAGCATGTTCAGTGTTTTTAAAAATTCGGAAGTAGTGTTTCACATCGACTTTTTGAACGAGATCAAATTCATCACCGTAACTAATAATTTCTTGAACCGCTGGAGGGATAATAACATCCGTGAGGTTGTCATTCCATTGTTCTCTGCCATTAGTCGATGGAGACTCTACAGTTTGGGGATTCTCAGATCGTGGTATGCAATTCGCAAGCGAGTCAGTATCTGTGGTTTCACTCACATGTAGCCTTATCATATCATTTGGATGCTTTATTCCTAGAATTTGATTGAACTCGTGTTTGAATATCTGTATCGCCTGATTAAAAATATGATTGGTGGTTCTGCGATAAAACGTGGAAAAGGCTCCCACCAGATTTTGATCCACGACTGACAGTACCTCGTCTGTGAGTTTCCTTGATGTTACTACGGAGAAAGTTGTTATGGCAATGTACGTCAGCAATTTCGGTGTTCAAAAGTTGCCTGACGAGTGTTGACTGAAGGGTTATTAAACGATCTTCGTTCTTAGGATTGAAAAATTGAATAGAGTTTGCAGGTTTCTCAAAACAGGACATGTGTCGAGGTACAATATCGTATTCTCTACATTTTAGAAGAAAGATCATTGACGCTGATATACAGGAAAGCTTCTGAAGATTGGCAGGGATATGAACGAAATTCTGTTTGATCCTGACACTATACAAATGCTTCATAGATTGAAGGAAACTGGTGAAACTAATTTGAAACGACAATAACTGCTCAATGACTTAATCAGCATCAAGCTTGGGCCGATTCAAGTGCGTGTTATTGTACTGGTATGCTGGTTCGTTGATATTGATGTGGTGTGAACTCACTTGCTGTACGGCTGACATATTCGATGGTGTCGGTTCTGGCATTCTCGGACTCACAGCGATTGAGATTTGATGGAGTTTTTTTTCTTGTGCTCGACATGATGTATTCAGATTGGAAGGATCTTCTTGTGGAGTATCGAACAAACAATTGCTTTTTTATTTGACCAACGTTTCACCTGTCATGATTACACAGGCCTCATCAGGGTCGGGTAAAAGGTCAGCGTGTCAATACATAGTGGTTGAAAATTCTGTACATCTACGAGATGTGAGTCGAACACTGCATACACCATACACCGGAAACAAAATTCACAAATGAAATAATACAATTCACTTGACATAATCTTTTTCCTTGAATAGAGATGTTTACTTTTCTGGGTGTGTCGAACGTCAGCCAATCGTCTCGCGACGATGATCGTACTTGGACGACTGATCGGGCGACGATTCATGTAGTATAGACAACGGAATGAAAGTGTAAGTAAAAACATATATATATGTATACGAAAACATCGTTTGGAGAAATCATCCACTATTTCTCGCGCGTATCTTGATATTTCCAACAAATGCTTTATATGCCTCCCTCAGATAGATGATATCTTGAGTTCTGTTAAGAGTGTTGTTGTAAAAATGTATATACAGCATTTCAGGAAATTCTCTATCCTTCTGGTTGTATTCAGAATCTAAAATTCTGATGTTTTCAAAGTCTATGCTAAGTTTGAGTTCTGGAGAATGCATAGCTAAAGCAGATGTTTTACATTCGTTCTTCATATATCCTTCGTGTACTTCTACTCTTGCGTGCCCAAAAACCGTTTCGTCTGCCCAACATAAGTTGCGTTACAATCTTTGCAATCGATTCCAAATATACAGTGGGTGCGTTTCCAAATATCTGTTTTGTCTTTACCTAACGTGGTGAACTTCAATTGATATGGAATTGAGATGGAATGAAGATTGAGAACAAGTCATGATTTCTTGTAGCAGCACGAAACTTGGACTCTAACTGAGGAATATATGGTAAGAAAATTTTGGGCAAAGAGGAAAACGTTTGTTTTGATGCACTAGCGCAAGATTGAGTATTATGTAAGGTGGGAAATAGACGTTTCTTGATGCAACTTTAAATGAATTTCAAAGGGTAGACATTCTGCTGTAGATCGTTCTCAATCAAATTGAGGTTCTTCTTGTGGAATTTTAAATGAGATAATTTGATACATTTATCTTCCAAATTATAAACAATGGCTTTTTTCCGTTGCATCGGATGATGCGATGAGAATTGCATATATCTATTGGAAGCTACTGTTTTTCGGAACCAATCTGTACATACCGCTTCATTGGGTGTACGTGTGATTTCATTCAAAAAGTCGATGTAAAACACTACTTCCGAATTTCCAAAAACACTGAACAAGCTCTTAGAGTCGGAAATGTGCCCAGTGAAGGCTTGTGTCAAGACGTTTTGAATATTGTGAAGCACTCCAGAAGGACGTCCAAACATATTTCTTTACAGGACAGAAATATCTCTCAAAAAATAGAAAGCACGAAAATGTTTCCCAAATCACATGATGATCTCATGATAACAGAGGCAGACAAGGGAAATTCCACTCTCACAGTTCACAAATAGACGTATCTGGATAAGATGGAAAACGCGCTAAATAATCCAAACTACTGTGAGCTTGTGAGGAAATACCCTCTCCCTCCGTCGATTAATCGTACTAAGAAATTCTTGGAAAGCTGGGAGAGTAAGGGAATTTTTGAACAAGAAAGCAGTTTTCGAATGTTGTCATATGTCATAGATGACATCAAATACAAGAATCTCCCTAGAGCTTATGGCCTCATTGGAATTCATGAAACAGATTTCCCCATCAGAATTATTGTTTCCGCAATAGGGGGTCCACTTTACTCCTTTGACAAATGTCTGTCTCGTTTCTTTACCAAATATGTATCAAGTCCTGCGCACTCTGTGAATAATACTTATAGTGTGGAAAATAGGTTTAGATTCCATTGATGTTCCGTCTGATTTTCGTACCGTTTCTTACGATATTATATCCCTCTATCCTAATTCAGATTGGTTCATTATTATTGCTGCAGTAGATTCAAAGTGGGATCTTTTAGAAGATGCATTTGCAGAGTTTCTCGATATCGTCCGATTTCTCCTCAACTCTTCACATTTTCAATCCAATGGAAAGTGGTACCAACAGATTATGGGCTGAACGATGTGTTTCTGTTCTAGCCCTTGGTTTGCAGAAATGGTATTAGGAAGACTTGAGCTCCATTGTCTAGGAACTCTGAAAAATGATGTGATCTTTTTCTGCCGTTATGTAGACGACTCTCTTGCTACAGTACACAAAGATAAAATTGATTCAACTCTAAGAACTTTCAACAGCTATAACCCCCACCTTCAATTCACAATGGAAATAGAAAACCAACAAAATAGTATAAGTTTTCTTGATCTTTCAATCACACGTACACCCAATGAAGCGGTATGTACAGATTGGTTCCGAAGAACAATAGCTTCCAATAGATATATGTAATTCTCATCGCATCATCCGATTCAACAGAAAAAAGCTATTGTATATAATTTGGTAGATGGATGTATCAAATTATCTCATCAAAAATTTCACAAAAAGAACCTCAATTTGATTAAGAACGATCTACAACAGAATGGCTACCCTTTAAAATTCGTTGAAAGTTGCATCGAGAAACGTCTATCTTCCAACTAACATAATACTCAATCTCACGCTAGTGCATCAAAACAAGTTTCTTCTTCTTTGCCCAAAATTTTCTTACCATATATTCCTCAGTTAGAGTCCAAGTTTTGTGCTGCTACAAGAAATCATGACCTGTTCCCAATCTTCATTCCATCTCATAAATTGAAATCCACCACGTTAGGTAAAGACAGAACAGATATTCCAAAACGCACCCATTGCATATATGAAATCGATTGCAAAGATTGTAACGCAACTTATGTTGGGCAGACGAAACGGTTTTTGGGCACAAGAGTAAATGAACACGAAGGATATATGAAGAACGAATGTAAATCATCTGCTTCAGCTATGCATCCTTCAGAACTCAAACACAACAAAGATTCTGAAAACATCAGAATTTTGGATCCTGAATACAATCAGAAGAATAGAGAATTCCTTGAAATGCTGTATATACATCTTTACAACACTCTTCACAGAACTCAAGATATCATGTATCTGAGGGAGGCATAGAAAGCATTTGCTGAAAATATCAAGATACGCGCGAGAAATAGTAGCTGATTTCTCCAAACGATGTTTCCGTATACACATATATATGTACCGATCGTGACTATTGAACACCCATTTTCCATCCTACCGTGACTATTGACACTTTTGCGTACTATTGAACACGTGTTCAATAAATCTGTACGTTCACCGTTACTATTGAACACGTGTTCAATAAAACAAGTATATACAGCGTACTTTTTGAACACTTTCCATTGATTGATAACAGAGACGTTATCTAATCCATATTTCTCGTTGGGGTATCCTTCAGGGTTGGCCGAGTCACCTACCTACCTCAGGTAGGTCCAAGTTTCGTCGGGTCCGCCGTTTCTGATTGGCCGAGAGAGGTCCGCCGTATGCGCCATACATGCAGCGGCAGAAGCAAGGGTGGGGGCGCTTTTGCCGTAGATGACGTCCAACAGGCAGAACGACAGATAAAATTATCTGGTCGTCTGCTCACATTCTTCAGCCGTCACCTGCCGACATAACCGAAGTTTTCTCGAAGTTTTATTTAAGGAATTTCTTCAAATAATTTGACCAATTCATCGAATTTGATCAAATGTTTGATTTGATGAACATGTTATCATCTGTCACAGTTCTCAGATTTATAAACTCACAAAACTTCATGAAATTATTGGAATATGGGATCAAGTCATCCTCTTTTGCCTGAGCAAAGCAGCAATCTTGATCCCATATTCCAATAATTTCATGAAGTTATGTGAGTTTATAAATCTGAGAACTGTGACAGATGATAACATGTTCATCAAATCAAACATTTGATCAAATTCGATGAATTGGTCAAATTATTTAAAGAAATTCCTCATCCTCATCGGAAGCATGCATGGCACAGGTATAAAATAAAGCAGAAACTTGGAACTACGAATTCACCAAGCGAAGGGGAATTAGTTGATCAGAAATTGGAAATTCAAATCTAGATTCTATATTGGACAAGTGATATTTATTTGAAGTGCCTCTGACTATACTAGAATATGATCCGCAAGCCAAAGTTCTGAAAGTTATCAGAGCACGGCATCAGTTTGTTGTGACAAGTAAGCAGTGATTTTTATATCCATAGCGGTGGCAAAGGTGGTGCTGATGATGTAATTGGTGAATGCTTGAGTAATGATGGTAATGCCGATATGACTTTAGTGATGAAGATTAGAATGTGGTACTTATAGGGAATTGTTGGAAGATCAGCTATCTTGGAGAGATTAACATTTTTCAGGTTCATATCCTGATCTTCATCACAAATAGCGGCATTACCATCATCACCCAAGCATCACCAATTGAAGGATCTAAATCATTCATCACCATCATCATCACCACCTTTGTCACCGCTCATATGGATATACAAAAAACAGCTAACATTGTCACATCAGACTGATGCCTCGCTCTGACAACTTTCAAACATGTGGCTCGTGGGTCACATTCTGGTGGAGTAAGAGGTACTTCAGACAAGTATCACCTGGTCAATAAAACATCTGAATTTTAATCTTGAGTTCCTGAACGTCTGATTTCGCATCATTTAGAGAATTTGTAGTTCCAAAGTTATTGCCTATTATTCTGATGTGTCTATGACAGGTATGCTCCCTCATTCTCTTTCGCTTCAGCGAAGCAGAAATCTTGGTTCCATAACATCGAATACTTCCACCTAATTATTGGATATTCGACCCACAAATAACCGTATGCTCGTACTAAAAATTCTATCGGGGTAAAATCAACCCCAAAACCTAGGAAGGCAGATTAACCCGCGAATGCCTGGATGCTCGGTCCAAAAATTCTGTCAGGGGAGAAAACAACCCCAAAACCTAGGAAGGCAGATTAACCCGCGAGTGCCCGGATGCTCGGTCCAAAAATTCGGTCGGGGGAGAAAACAACCCCAAAACCTAAGAAGGTAAATTCAGCCGCAAATGCCCGGATACTCGGACCGAAAATTCTGTCGGGTAGAAAATCAAACCCAAATCCTAGGAAGGCAAATTAACCCGCAAGTGCCCGGATACTTGAACCAAGAATTCTGTCGGGGGGAAAATCAACCCCAAAACCTAGGAAGGCAGATTAACCCGCAAATGCCCGGATACTTGAACCAAGAATTCTGTCGGGGGGAAATCAACCCCAAAACCTAGGAAGGCAAATTAACCCGCAAATGCCCGGATACTTGAACCAAGAATTCTGTCGGGGGGAAATCAACCCCAAAACCTAGGAAGGCAAATTAACCCGCGAGTGCCCGGATTCGGACCAAAAATTCTGTCGCGGGAGAAAATCAAACCCAAATCCTAGGAAGGCAAATTAACCCGCAAATGCCCGGATACTCGAACCAAGAATTCTGTCGGGGGGAAAATCAACCCCAAAACCTAGGAAGGCAGATTAACCCGCAAATGCCCGGATACTCGAATCAAGAATTGTGTCGGGGGAAAAACAATCCCTAAACCTAGGAAAGTAGACTAACCTCGAAATGCCCGGATACTCGGACCGAGAATCCTGTCGGGGGAGAAGATCAAACCCAAATCCTAGGAAGGCAAATTAACCCGCAAATGCCCGGATGCTCAGAACGGAAAATCTATCGGGGAAAATCTATCTGAAACCCCTAACGGCGACGATTTAAGGTCCTGCGGTTGATTTTTTCCCCGACAAAAAGTTCGGTCCGAGCATCCGGGCAATTGCGGGTTAATTTCCATGATGTCTAGCGATCTGGTAATCAGGGAATTCTTCGGGAAGTGACTTTGGCCATGGTAATCAGGGAAATGTATGGGAAATCGCACTCGGATCATGGAAATTTGCATGAACGATTGCATTTTGAACATTCTCGCAACCACTCCACCGAAATAATTCCGATTTCCCTGTATAAAATGCACACCGCTTGTGCCAAACCAATATAATACCTTATATTGAATTCGTCTCTGAATTCGCTGGTAGCAGATTTCAGCAATTTTTGGGTCTTTTTCCAAGTGATCTAGCTCCTACTAGACATTTGATAATCGACTTTTACCAGTAGTCATCCCACCAAACAGTGAATGTTGCCACAACGTTCCTAAAAAGTTGCGTTTGCAACCTCGAAACGTTCCGAAATTAGTCTGAAAAACCGTCGCCGACCCGTTGGTGCAACGTTGAAATGTCTACCAGATGCGTCTTGCCTCAACGTTTCCACCACGTTTCTCGACGTTGCGAATATAAATGAATAAATGGATTGTTTTATTATAAATTGTTGTTAATTGGCTCTTGTTGCATTCAAGCACAATGTCACCGTCTTCCTTGTACTAAGTGGATATGTTTCTAATTGAGCGCAATCGATAGGATTGAACGGGGATAGAGCTGATAGCTTGCGAGGCACAGAATTTTATAAACAATTAATTTATTTATTTAACAAAAAAATCTCTAAGTATCGGTTGCTCGGGAAACCTTACAGAAACCATTGTGGAACGTCAGAAAAATGTCTGAAACGTTCCAGAACCGTTTTGGAACGTCGAGGCAACACGCATCTGGTAGAAATTTCAACGTTGCACCAACGGGTTGGCGACGGTTTTTCCGACTAATTTCGGAACGTTTCGATGTTGCAAATGCAACTTTCCAGGAACGTTGTGACAACATTCGCTGTTTGGTGGGATTTTAATAAATTAGTCATTTTAATAAATGCCAAACTTTGAGCTCAATTTAAAAAAATCGTTTTTTTCTTTCGACCCCAAACCTGTGCCAATGTTGTCCGATCCAAATACTATCAATTAGAACAATAATCTGGGTGGCTTTTTTGGTTCCTGATTTTCGGTAGACTATTCAAAGTACCGTCAAATTGGGTAATTTTGGTACGTTTTCGGTGCTTTTCACTTTTTTGGCTCGGCATTCCAACATACATTGACAAAATCCACTCCTATTAGTAGTCAATCTAAAGCTTACAGCCTCAGCTTTCGATTGACGGGCTACAAAGTTCAATTTGATGTGTCTAAGCCAGAGCTATTAGCAGTTGAAGAAGTGTACCCAAGTTAGACCCCAATGGAGCAACTTTGGTACACTTACAGAATATCTCAATTCTCTACCCACCATCATGCGAGTGAATTAATTTTAATATCGTTCAAGAGTTTCATCTTAACTTGTTTGAAACATTTTAAAACCTCACAGATCATCACTCGACTCAAGATAAGTTGAAAAGAAGCTGTCATATGGAGGTGTTCCGAAGTTATCGTATCCTCATGCTTCTTACCTAGAGTAGGGTAGCTTTGGGACGTGTTTTCATGTTTTTTCCCCCTGTTTTTCATTCATTAAAATTCCAAATGGTGTAAATACTCTAATGTAACGATGATTTGTTCAATATGGTGATATATGTGATGGAAATGTAGCATCATACACCCGTAGTTCGTTCGGGAACACTTCTTGCCAGGTACACTAACTGGATCACTCACGCATATCGGTGCTAAATCAACCTTTTTGGAAAAAACTTCGATAAACAATTACAATCATCCACACGGGATCTACGGTGGCTTCACACATTGTTTATGTGTGTGCCTAGAAGAGAGGATGGATTTAAGAGCGATAGAATCATTCACCTTGCCAAATGCAGCTTTGAAAGTCATTTTTCAGGGGGGACCGAAGTTGCACCCACTGTACAAAAGTTACCCGATTTGACGGCACCTTTTTGTGAATTTTTGCTGAAAATGATCCCATAGGGATGGCTCAAATATGCTCCCATCTGAACTAATGTGCGCGAACCTGTGGGAAATTACTCCACAAAGTACCCCCAAATAAGTAGAAAAACTCTCAGACAGGAATCTCAAGCCAGACGCGATTTCCCGGGTTCCTGCCCACAAACGAGACGAGTGGCTAGGATAAAGATACAAACATGTTTTTTCGACTCGATATGACCATCTGAACACGATTCTGGGGTCAACTTGTGCCTACGATATCATCCAATCCTCAAACGGCGTTAAACTCCGGGCATTTGCGGGTTAATTTGCGTTCCTAGGATGTGGGTTTGATTTTCTCCCGCGACAGAATTTTGGTCCCAGGATCCGGGCATTCGCGGGTTAATCTGCCTTCCTAGGTTTTGGGGTTGATTCCCCCCCCCGCCCCGACAGAATTCTTGGTTCGGGTATCCGGTCATTTGCGTGTTAATTTGCCTTCCTAGGTTTTGGGGTTGATTTCCCCCCCGACAGAATTTTTGGTTCGAGTATCCGGGCATTTGCGGGCTAATTTGCCTTCCTAGGATTTGGGTTTGATTTTCCCTCCGACAGAATTCTTGGTTCGAGTATCCGGGCATTTGCGGGTTAATTTGCGTTCCAAGGATTTGGGCTTGATTTTCTACCCGACAGAATTTTTGGACGGAGCATCCGGGCACTCGCGGGTTAATCTGCCTTCCTAGGTTTTGGGGTTGATTTTTCCCCCCGACAGAATTCTTGGTTCGAGTATCCGGGCACTCGCGGGGTAATCTGCCTTCCTAGGTTTTGGGGTTCATTCCCCCCTCGACAGAATTCTTGGTTCGAGTATCCGGGCACTCGCGGGGTAATCTGCCTTCCTAGGTTTTGGGGTTCATTTCCCCCTCGACAGAATTCTTGGTTCGAGTATCCGGGCATTCGCGGGTTAATTTGCCTTCCTAGGTTTTGGGGTTGATTTTACCTCGATAGAATTTTTAGTACGAGCATACGGTTATTTGTGGGTCGAATATCCAATAATTAGGTGGAAGTATTCGATGTTATGGAACCAAGATTTCTGCTTCGCTGAAGCGAAAGAGAATAAGGGAGCATACCTGTCATAGACACATCAGAATAATAGGCAATAACTTGGAATTACAAATTCTCTAAATGATGCGAAATCAGACGTTCAGGAACTCAAGATTAAAATTCAGATGTTTTATTGACCAGGTGATACTTGTCTGAAGTACCTCTTACTCCACCAGAATGTGACCCACGAGCCACATGTTTGAAAGTTGTCAGAGCGAGGCATCAGTCTGATGTGACAATGTTAGCTGTTTTTTGTATATCCATATGAGCGGTGACAAAGGTGGTGATGATGATGGTGATGAATGATTTAGATCCTTCAATTGGTGATGCTTGGGTGATGATGGTAATGCCGCTATTTGTGATGAAGATCAGGATATGAACCTGAAAAATGTTAATCTCTCCAAGATAGCTGATCTTCCAACAATTCCCTATAAGTACCACATTCTAATCTTCATCACTAAAGTCATATCGGCATTACCATCATTACTCAAGCATTCACCAATTACATCATCAGCACCACCTTTGCCACCGCTATGGATATAAAAATCACTGCTTACTTGTCACAACAAACTGATGCCGTGCTCTGATAACTTTCAGAACTTTGGCTTGCGGATCATATTCTAGTATAGTCAGAGGCACTTCAAATAAATATCACTTGTCCAATATAGAATCTAGATTTGAATTTCCAATTTCTGATCAACTAATTCCCCTTCGCTTGGTGAATTCGTAGTTCCAAGTTTCTGCTTTATTTTATACCTGTGCCATGCATGCTTCCGATGAGGATGAGGAATTTCTTTAAATAATTTGACCAATTCATCGAATTTGATCAAATGTTTGATTTGATGAACATGTTATCATCTGTCACAGTTCTCAGATTTATAAACTCACATAACTTCATGAAATTATTGGAATATGGGATCAAGATTGCTGCTTTGCTCAGGCAAAAGAGGATGACTTGATCCCATATTCCAATAATTTCATGAAGTTTTGTGAGTTTATAAATCTGAGAACTGTGACAGATGATAACATGTTCATCAAATCAAACATTTGATCAAATTCGATGAATTGGTCAAATTATTTGAAGAAATTCCTTAAATAAAACTTCGAGAAAACTTCGGTTATGTCGGCAGGTGACGGCTGAAGAATGTGAGCAGACGACCAGATAATTTTATCTGTCGTTCTGCCTGTTGGACGTCATCTACGGCAAAAGCGCCCCCACCCTTGCTTCTGCCGCTGCATGTACGGCGCATACGGCGGACCTCTCTCGGCCAATCAGAAACGGCGGACCCGACGAAACTTGGACCTACCTGAGGTAGGTAGGTGACTCGGCCAACCCTGGTATCCTTGATCTCAATTGTTTTCATCAACTTAGTACATTAATCTTCAAACCCGTGCAACGAAGCCCATGCAAAATCGTAACCGGTAATGTTCATTTTCTCCACGATACTTTTTGATCCACTCCCAGATACTGTGAGACAATATTCAATTGAGTGTCGAAATTGGACTATGAAGACTGAATTGAGCTGTTTACGTCGGCAATGAAGGAACCTCTTCATCGCAATTGATTCTCTCGACCAATTCACAGAACGAATGTTTGGAATACTGTATGACGATGTGTCGAGCTGTGACAGAAATTTCTCGCCACTGAAGTAGACGGGAAACCTTGACATGAAGCGAAGAGCAGTGTTTGAGTCCATCGTCTCCAGTGGTTCATGGTAGCAACGATCCGAGATGGATTACTTTGGTCACCTTGCGGTGATGGTGAATTGAAGGGACCACGCAAACCTGAGATGGAATCATGCATGTTCTTTGAACAACGAGTCTGACTCATTGTGTTTTTTGCATTCGCCGGGCACGGTGGAACTCTATATGAAAGTCGATTCAATAACAGGAACGGTACATCAAGAAGGCTGTGGATGAGGTTTGTTCTCAACTTTCTTGGACGAAAACAAATCGAGGGGGTTCACTAAGCTGCATAGGGACGCTTCACGGAATATCTCCGGATATTCCAGACCCTCGAACGAGAATTTCAGCTCATCAAGAATGGCAGAAATCAGATCCTTTACAGAGTGTGACAAGAATGTCTCCTTCTTAGGAACGGTCATTATCCTTCCGCGATATCATTTACATATGACGATCATCGCGGAGAGTAATACGATTTAGATCAAAGTATTCAGGAGCTGAAGATTGATACCCCACCCATCTTTGCCTATTTCATTCATTTGTCCCTGCATAGAGAGTATAATCTGTCATCAATCATGCGGAGGAATTTTTCAGTACACCACTTGCACTCTTTCGTGATTCGCAAGTCAGAATCATTCCGAGTAGCGAATACAGTATTCCGGAGATAATGTTGAGTTACGAAGATTGGCGTAAAGCCAGCTCATTCTCGAGGCTAAACTGTCTGAAGCAACTGATGGTTGATTGACTGCGTGAACTCGAGGCGATCTGTGACTGATTCGTTATGAGGTCTCATTCGCCAGTCAGGGCCTTTAAAGATACGGCGGAATACTTATGATGAGTGTTGAAGTCATTTTGAGACGTTCAAATACTGTATTGAGCTGCGGGGACGGACATGGAGAAAGCTCATCCTGGAGGCTCCATTCTCTGGAGCGTCTTGAGGTAACAACTGTTACTTTCCAAGAAGGATTCCGACGAGGTTGTTTTGGACAGAATGAAACTATGAAGACATAAGTGCACCTCCTGTGCTCATCCATGAGCCTAAGTCGATTTCGTTGCCTGGTTGGGGCCAAAGATACTGTCGAATACTGTTCAATGGAAGTTTGAATGATATTTGAGAGAAGCGAATTCATCATGGCGTTACGGGGATCTGGGTAAAGCAAGCTCACTCTCGAAGCTATATTGTGTAGAACGGCTGGTGGTCGATCTACTGCGTGTTTTCGAGGCAATCTATTACTGATTCGCGACAAAGTCTCATTTGTTGATCGGGACCTCGTAAGATACGGCGGAATACTGTATGGAGTGAATTTGAGTCATATTTGAGAACTCCAAAAACTGTATTGACCTACGTGGATGGACATGCAGAAAGCTCATCCTCGAGGCTCTATTTTCTGGAGCCGATTATGGTAACCTTCGCTATTTTCCAAGGAGAATTCCGACGAGGTTGTTTTGGACAGAATGAAACTATGAAGACTTTGAGTGAGCCTCCTGTGCTCATCCGGGAGCGTAAGTCGATTTCGTCGACTGGTTGAAGTTCGAGATACCCTGAAAAACTATATAATGGAAGTTTGGACGATATTTGAGAACTCCGAATACAGTAATGAATGACGAAAATCGACGTAGAGCCAGCTCACTCTTGATGATATATTGTCAGAAGCGGCTGATGGTCGATCCAACGCGTGTTCTCGAGGCGAACTACCATTGAATTGTTGTAAGGTCTCATTCATCGGGCAGGGCCTCTAAAAACACGGCAGAATACTGGATGATGAGTGCATGAATCATTCTGAGAATGTTCGATGACAACTCCGAATACTGTATAGAATTACCGAAAATGACGTTAGCTGGCTCACTCTCAGGGTTATATTGTGTGCAACGGCTGGTGGTCGATCCTTGCATATTCTCGAATTAATCTATCACTGATTCACGATGAAGTCTGATTCGCTCGTCGGGACCTCGTAAGATACAACGGAATACTCTTAGGTGGGGTTTAGTCACATTTGAGAACCACGGATACTGTATTGAGCTCCAGGGATGGACATGGAGTGAATTCATCTTTGACGCTCTAATCTCCGAAGCGAATGATGGTTTCGACTGCTATATTCCAAGGAGGTTCCCGACGAGGTTGTTTCGATTAGAACAGAACTATGAAGACCTTCAGTGCATTCTTGTGCTCATCCGTGAGCGTGATTGAACTTTGTTGCTCGGTTGGGGTCCGAAATACCGTCGAATACTGTATTATGGGAAGTTGAACGATGCATGAGAACTCCGAATACAGCAATGAGTTACGTGGATCGATGTGAAGCAAGCTCACTCTCGGGCTCTATTGTCTGAAACGGCTTGCGGTACATCAACTGCTATTTCTCATGGAGGATTCTGACGGGGTTGTTTTGAACGAAAAAAAAACTATCATGCCCTCGAGTGGACCTTGATGTACATCCATGATTCGTGGATCGATTTCGTTTCCTGATTGGGGCCTAAGATACCGTCGAATACTATATAACGAAAGTTTGAAAGATCACAACTCGATGACAACTCCGAATACTGTATAGGATTACGGAAAATGACGTTAGCTGGCTCACTCTCAGGGCTATATTGTGTGGAACGGCTGGTGGTCAATCACTGCGTATCCTCAAATCAATTTATCACTGGATCACGATGAAGTCTGATTTGCTTGTCGGGACTTCGTAAGATACGGCGGAATGGACATGGGGCGAGCTCAGACTCGAGACCCTATTGTCTCGAGCGGCTTGTGGTACATCGTTTGCTATTCCCCATGGAGGATTCAGACGAGGTTGGTTTGAACAGATTTAAACTATGATGTCCTTGAGTGCACCTCGTGGGTTCATCCGTTATTGGTCAGTCTATTCCGTTCCGTGGTTCTGGGTTAAGATACCGTCTAATATTGTATAACGGAAACGTGAATTTTCGATGGCAACTCCAAATACTGTATAGAATTACCGAAAATGACGTTAGCTGGCTCACTCTCAGGGTAATATTGTGTGAAACGGCTGGTTGTCGATCCCTGTGTATTCTCGAAACAATCTATCATTGAATCACGATGGAGTCAGATTCACTCGTCGGGACCTCGTAAGATACGGCGGAATACTCTTAGGTGGGGTTTAGTCACATTTGAGAACCACGAATACTGTATTGAGCTACAGGGATGGACATGGAGTAAACTCATCCTTGACGCTCTAATCTCCGAAGCGAATGATGGTTTCGACTGCCATATCCCAAGGAGGGTCCCGGCGAGGTTGTTTCGATTAGAACAAAACTATGAAAACCTTCAGTGCACCTCTTGTGCTCATCCGTGAGCGAGATTGGACTTTGTTGCTCGCTTGGGGTCCGAAATACCGTCGAATACTGTATAACGAAATTGTGAATGTTCGATGACAACTCCGAATACTGTAGTGAATTACCGAAAATGACGTTAGCTGGCTCACTCTCAGGGTTATATTGTGTGAAACGGCTAGTGGTCAATCCCTGCGTATTCTCGGATTAATCTATCACTGAATCACGATGAAGTCTCATTCGCTTGTCGGGACCTCGTAAGATACGGCGGAATACTCTTAGGTGGGGTTCAGTCACATTTGAGAACCACGAATACTGTATTGAGCTACAGGGATGGACATGGAGTAAACTCATCCTTGACGCTCTAATCTCCGAAGCGAATGATGGTTTCGACTGCCATATTCCAAGGAGGTTCCCGGCGAGGTTGTTTCGATTAGAACAAATTTATGAAGACCTTCAGTGCACCTCTTGTGCTCATCCGTGAGCATGATTCGACACTGTTGCTCGGTTGGGGTCCAAAATACCGTCGAATACTGTATAATGGGAGTTTTAACGATGAATGAGAACTCCGAATGCAGCAATGAGTTACGTGAATAGATAAGAAGCAAGCTCACTCTCGGGGATATATTGTCTGACGCGGCGTGATGGTTGATCAACTGAATGTTTTCATGACGATCTATCGCTGATTCGTTGTGAGGTCCCATTTGCCGGTCAGAGCCTCTTAAGATACGTTTCAATACTGTATCATGAGCATTCGGATCTTCTTGAGAACTCCAAACACTGTATTGAATTACGGAGATGGACATGGGGCAAGCTCAGACTCGAGACCCTATTGTCTCGAGCGGCTTGTGGTACATCAACTGCTATTTCCTATGGAGGATTCTGACGAGGTTGGTTTGAGCAGATAAAAACTATGATGCCCTCGAGTGCACCTCGTGTGTTCATCCGTTAATGAACAGTCTATTTCGTTCCGTGATTCTGGGCTGAATACCATCGAAGACTGTATGACGGAAACGTGAATGTTCGATGACAACTCCGAATACTGTATAGAATTACCGAGAATGACGTTAGCTGGCTCACTCTCAGGGTTATATTGTGTGCAACGGCTGGTGGTCGATCCTTGCGTATTCTCGAATTAATCTATCACTGAATCACGATGAAGTCTGATTCGCTCGTCGGGACCTCGTAAGATACAACGGAATACTCTTAGGTGGGGTTTAGTCACATTTGAGAACCACGGATACTGTATTGAGCTCCAGGGATGGACATGGAGTGAATTCATCGTTGACGCTCTGATCTCCGAAGCGAATGATGGTTTCGACTGCTATATTCCAAGGAGGTTCCCGACGAGGTTGTTTCGATTAGAACAGAACTATGAAGACCTTCAGTGCACCTCTTGTGCTCATCCGTGAGCGTGATTGAACTTTGTTGCTCGGTTGGGGTCCGAAATACCGTCGAATACTGTATAATGGGAAGTTGAACGATGCATGAGAACTCCGAATACAGCAATGAGTTACGTGAATCGATGTGAAGCAAACTCACTCTCGAGGCTCTATTATCTGAAACGGCTTGCGGTACATCAACTGCTATTACCCATGGAGGATTCTGACGAGGTTGTTCTGGACAGACCAAAACTATGATCCCCTCGAGTGCGACTCGTGCGTCCATCTGTGATTGGTGGATATTTCGTTTCCCGATTGGTGCCTCAGATACCGTCAAATTCTTCATAACGGAAATTTGATGAGAGTTGACAACTCCGAATACTGTATAGAACTACGGGAAATGACGTCAGCTGGCTCACTCTCAGGGCTATATCGTGTGAAACGGCTGCTGGTCGATCACTGCGTATCCTTAGATCAATCTATCACTGAATCACGATGGAGTCTCATTTGCTCGTCGGGACGACGTAAGATACGGCGGGATACTGTATGGTGAGGTTAAGTCACATTTGAGAACACCGAATACTGTATTGAGCCACTGGGATGAACATGAAGCAAACTCATCCTCGACGATCTACTCTCTGAAGCAGCCGATGGTATCTATTCTTATTTTTTAAGGAGGTTGCCGGTGAGGTTGTTTCGATGAGAACCAAACTATGAAGACCATGAGTGCATCTCCTGGGCTCATCCGTGCGCTTGAGTCGACTTTGTCGCCTGGTTGGGGTCCGAGATACCATCGAATACTGTATAATGAGAGCTTGAACGATAAATGAGGACTCCGAATACAGTAATGAGTTACGTGAATCGATGTGAAGCAAGCTCGCTCTCGAGGCTATATTGTCTGACGCGCCGTGATGGTTGATCAAATGCGTGTTTTCATGACGATCTATCGCTGATTTGTTATGAGGTCCCATTCGCCGGTCGAAGCCCCTCGAGATATGTCTGAATACTGTATATTGAGCATTCGAATCTCCTTGAGAACTCCAAATACTGTATTGAACTACAGAGATGGACATTGAGCAAGATGGCTCTCGAGGAACTTCTTTCTGGAGCGGCTTATGAAATATCAACTGCTATCTCCCATGGAGGATCCTGACGAGGTTGTTTTGAACAGAACAGAACTATGATGCCCTCGAGTGCGGCTCGTCCGTCCATCTCTGATTGGTGTATCAATTTCGTTTCCCATTTGGGGCCTCAGATACCGTCAAATACTGTATAATGGAAATTCGAATGATAGTTGACAAATCCGAATACTGTATAGAATTACGGAAAATGACGTTAGCTGGCTCACTCTCAGGGCTATATTGTGTGAAACGGCTGGTGGTCGATCACCGCGTATCCTCAGATCAATCTATCTCTGAATCACGATGAAGTCTGATTTGCTTGTCAGGACGTCGGAATATACGGCGGAATACCGTATGGCGTGTCTCAGTCGTATTTGAGAACACCGAATACTGTATTGGGCTACGGGGCTGAACTTGAAGTAAACTCATCCTCGACACTCTACTCTTGGAAGCGGCCGAAGGTATCAACTGCTTGTCTCAATGGAGGATTCAGACGAGGTTGGTTTGATGAGAACCAAACTTTCAAGACCTTGAGTGCAGCTCTTGTGCCCATCCGTGATCGTGATTCGACTTTGTTACTCGGTTGGGGTCCGGAATACCGTCGAATACTGTATAATGAGAGTTTGGGCGATAAATGAGAACTCCGAATACAGCAATGAGTTACTAGAATCCATGTGAAGCAAGCTCGCTCTCGAGGCTATATTTTCTGACGCGGCGTGACGGTTGATCAACTGCGTATTTTCATGACCATCTATCGCTGATTCGTTGTGAGGTACCATTCACCGGTCAGAGCCTCTTAGGATGCGTCTGAATACTGTATGTTGAGCATTCGTATTTTATCGAGAACTCCAGATACTGTATTGAACTACAGAGCTGGACATGGAGCAAGCTTATCCTCGAGGCTCTATTGTCTGAAGCGGCTCGTGGTACATCAACTGCTATCTCACATGGAGGATTCCGATCAGGTTGAATGAACAAATAAGAACTATGATGCCCTCGAGTGCACCTCGTACGTCCATCCATCATTCGTGGATCGATTCCGTTTCCCTTTTGGGGCCTAAGATAATGTCGAATACTGTATAACGAGGGTTTGATTAATCGTTGAAACTCCGGAAACTGTATAGAAATACGGGAAATGACATTAACTGGCTCACTCTCAGGGCTATATTGTGTGTAACGTCTGGTGGTAGATCTCTGCGTATTCTCTGATCAATCTATCACTGAATGACGATGAAGTCTGATTTGCTCGTCGGGACGACGTGAGATACGGCGGAATACTGTATGGTGAGGTTTAGTCACATTTGGAAACACCGAATACTGTAGTGAGCTACGGGGATGAATATGAAAAAAACTCATCTGCGACGCTCTACTCTCTGAAGCGGCCGATGGTAAGAACTGCGTGTTTCCACGACCACCTATCGCTGATTTGTTGTGAGGTCCCATCCCCCGGTCAGAGCCTTTTCAAATGCGTCTGAATACTGTATGTTGAGCATTCGTATCTTGTTGAGAACTCCAAATACTGTATTGAACTACGGAGATGGACATGGAGCAAGCTCATCCTCGAGGCTCTATTGTCGAAGCGGCTTGTGGTACATCAACTGCTATTTTCCATGGAGGATTCTGACGAGGTTGTTTTGAACATATTTAAACTATGATGCCCTCGAGTGCGACTCGTAAGTTCATCCGTGATTGGTAAGTCTATTTCGTTTCCTGGTTCTGGGCTAAGTACCGTCGAATACTGTATAACGGAAACGTGAATGTTCCATGACAACTCCAAATACTGTATGGAATTACCGGAAATGACGTCAGCTGGGTCACGCTCAGGGTTATATTGTGTGGACTGGCTGGTGGTCGATCCCTGCGTATTCTCGAATTAATTTATCACTGAATCACGATGAAGTCTCATTCGCTTGTTGGGACCTTGTAAGATACGGCGGAATACTCTTAGGTGGGGTTTAGTCACATTTGAGAACCACGATCACTGTATTGAGCTACAGGGATGGACATGGAGTAAACTCATCCTTGACGCTTTAATCTCCGAAGCGAATGATGGTCTCCACTGCCATATCCCAAGGAGGTTCCCGGCGAGGTTGTTTCGATTAGAACAAAACTATGAAGACCTTCAGTGCACCTCTCGTGCTCATCCGTGAGCGTGATTCGACTCTGTTGCTCGGTTGGGGTCCGAAATACCGTCGAATACTTTATAATGGGAGTTTGAACGGTAAATGAGAACTCCGAATACAGATGGTCCGGAAAAAATTTGTATATGTTCCCAGTGTGCGTCGTCGTAAGATACGGCGGAATACTGTATGGTGAGGTTTAGTTATATTTGAGAACACCGAATACTGTATTGAGCTACGGGGATGAACATGAAGCAAACTCATCCTCGACGCTCTTTCCTCTGAAGCGGCCGATGGTATTGACTGCTATCTCCCAAGGAGGAGCCCGGCGAGGTTGTTTTGATCAGAACAAAATTATGAAGACCTCGAGTGCAGCTCTTGTGCTCATCCGTGGGCATGAGTCGACTTCGTTGCCTGTTCAGAGTCCGAGATACCATTGAATCCTGTATAATGAAAGTTTAACCGATATTCGAGATTTCCGAATACAGCAATGAGTTACGTGAATCGATGTGAAGCAAGCTCACTCTCGGGGCTATATTGTCTGAAGCAGCGTGATGGTTGATCGACTGGGTGTTTTCATGACGATCTATTGCTGATTCGTTATGAGGTTCCATTTTCCGGTCAAAGCCTCTTAAGATACATCTGAATACTGTATGTTGAGCATTCGAATCTTCTTGAGAATTCCAAATACTGTATCGAACTACGGAGATGGACATGAGGCAAGCTCGGACTCGAGAATCTATTGTCTCGAGCGGCTTGTGGTACATCAACTGCTATTCCCCATGGAGGATTCTGACGAGGTTGTTTTGAACAGAACAAAACTATGATGCTCTCGAGTGCACCTCGTACGTCCATCCTCTATTCGTGGATCGATTTCATTCCCTGGTTGGGGCCTAAGATACCATCAAATACTGTATAAAGAGGGTTTGAACCATCGTTGAAACTCCGAATACCGTATAGAATTACGGAAAATGACGTTATCCGGTTCACTTTCAGGGCTATATTGTGTGAATCGGCTGTCGGTCGATCTCTGCGTATTCTCAGATCAATCTAACACTGAATCACGATGAAGTCTGATTTGCCCGTCGGGACGTCTGGGAACATATACAAATTTTTTCCGGACCATCTCTCACAACCGACCCAGGCAAGGTCTGACGAAGTGAGTTAGCTCGATGTCTTTTCCAACTCTTCCTCTTCACGGGAAAAGTTCTCAAATTAGTGACAGATCAATATTTTTCCCGTAATATTAGCGAATCTGAATAAAAATCTGCACCCGTTGGGCTCAAGTCAACTTTAAGTCGATGTAGAGACCCGAATTTTCACTCGATCGCAGTGAAATTTTGAACACTCTCCCAGTTCGATAGAGAAAAGGGGATGATGCGGTCAAAAATGGAATTATAATGATAGTCTTATCATTATAAAGTTTTTCCATTTTTTGGCCAAAATTAATCAAATTTTATATGTATCGATAGAGAAAAATTTTTTCAATGCAGAAATGTTATGGGCTAAACTCTCTGACTATTGGATGATATGATAAAAGGACTCTTAACCCTTTAAGAGAAGCCGACACAGAAGTAGTTGACTTTGCGGTTTCACTTTTAGAGGCCCATAAGACCGATACCATCGGTAAATCCCGACGGAAAATATAAGTCCGCAGCCAGGCTCGGGTCATAAACAACCCTCATAAAGCCATTATGAACTAACTCCAGCCAAATTCTGAAAAATCGAAATAATCGAATTGCCCCCATTTTGATTGCGGAATCTGCTTGCTGATACCAGGCTGATCAATTACAAACTTGAATGGGAGAAATCGGATAAGATTAACTATAAAAAATGATAATCGGCGATATCACTACAATCGATATTATCTTATCAGATATTGGCCGATTTCAACCATTCGAGTTTCTAAATGATCGGCTTGATATCAGTAAGCATATTCCATTATCAGAGTGTGGTTAATCCAATTATTTTGATTAGTCAAAAATTGGATAGGAGATTCCGTAATGACCTTATGAGGGTCGTTTATTACTCAATGCGGTCCCGGCTTGAGTAATAAACGACCCACATAAAGTCATTACGAAAATCTCCTAACCAATTTTTGACCAATCAAAATATTTTGATTAACCGCACTCTGATAATGGAATATGCTTACGGATATCAAGCCGATCATTTAGAAACTTGAATTGAGGAAATCGGCCAATATCTGATAAGATTATATCGATTGTAGTGATATCGCCGATCATCATTTTTTATAGTTAATCTTATCCGATTTCTCCCATTCAAGTTTGTAATTGATCAGCCTGGTATCAGCAAGCAGATTCCGCAATCAGAATGGGGGCAATTCGATTATTTCGATTATTCAGAATTTGGCTGGAGTTAGTTCATAATGGCTTTATGAGGGTTGTTTATGACCTGAGCCTGGCTGCGGACTTATATTTTCCGTCGGGATTTACCGATGGTATCGGTCTTATGGGCCTCTAAAAGTCAAACCGCAAAGTCAACTACTTCTGTGTCGGCTTCTCTTAGAGGGTTAAAAGTCCTTTCATCATATCATCCAATAGTCAGAAAGTTTAGCCCATTACATTTCTGCATTGAAAAAATTTTTCTCTATCGATACACATAAAATTTGATTAATTTTGGCCAAAAAATGGAAAAACTTTATAATGATAAGACTATCATTATAATTCCATTTTTTACCGCATTATCCCCTTTTCTCTATCGAACTGGGAGAGTGTTCAAAATTTCACCTTGATCGAGTGAGAATTCGGGTCTCTACATCGACTTAAAGTTGACTTGGGCCTAACGGGTGCAGATTTTCATTCAGATTCGCTAATATTACGGGAAACATATTGATCTGTCACTAATTTGAGAACTTTCCCTGTGAAGAGGAAGAGTTGGCGAAGACATCGAGCTAACTCACTTCGTCACACCTTGCCTGGTTCGGTTGTGAGAGATGGTCCGGAAAAAATTTGTATATGTTCCCAGTGTGCGTCGTCGTAAGATACGGCGGAATACTGTATGGTGAGGTTTAGTTATATTTGAGAACACCGAATACTGTATTGAGCTACGGGGATGAACATGAAGCAAACTCATCCTCGACGCTCTTTCCTCTGAAGCGGCCGATGGTATTGACTGCTATCTCCCAAGGAGGAGCCCGGCGAGGTTGTTTTGATCAGAACAAAATTATGAAGACCTCGAGTGCAGCTCTTGTGCTCATCCGTGGGCATGAGTCGACTTCGTTGCCTGTTCAGAGTCCGAGATACCATTGAATCCTGTATAATGAAAGTTTAACCGATATTCGAGATTTCCGAATACAGCAATGAGTTACGTGAATCGATGTGAAGCAAGCTCACTGTCGAGGCTATACTGTCTGACGTGGCGTGATGGTTGATCAACTGCGTGTTCTTATGACGATCTATTGCGGATTCGTCGAGAGGTCCCTTCCGCCGGTCAGAGCCTCTTACGATACGTCTGAATACTGTATGTTGAGCATTTGAATCTTCTTGATAACTCCAAATACTGTATTGAACTACGGAGTTGGATATCGGGCAAGCTCTCCCTCTATCTCCTTAAACCTGAATTTTGTGCTGACCCATGATCCGTGATTCGATTCTCTCCCCTCCAAGGCACCAGGAGATACGGCGGAATATTGTATGATGTGAGTTCTAGTCGAATTCGTGGACTCCGAATACTGTATTGAGCTACGAAGATGCGCATGTAGCAAGCTCGTCCTCGAGGCTCTTTCTTCCGGAATCGATCATGGTATTTGGACTGCTATTCCCCGAGAGGATCCCGAAGACGTCGGCCTCAACGGAACGAATTCACCGACTCCTCGAATTCATCTCCTCTGTTTGTCTGTGTTTCGCGATTCGTTCCATAGTGGGGGCGTGGTATACCGCTGAATATTGTATAACGAAACTTTGAATCATGCACGAAAATCCGAATACTGTATCGAATATTGGACATTAACGGGGAACTAGCTCAGGCGCGTTACAGGCTCATCCGCTGCTGGGAAGCACTGGGAGATACGGTGGAATACTGTGTAACAGGATTCTGGATGATGAATGATAACTCCGAAAATAGTATGGTGTTATGGGAAACAACGTAACCTCACTATCGAGGATGGATTGTCTAATGTGATTGAAGGTTGAGCGATTGCGTCTTCTCGAGTCGATCTCCTACTGACTCGCAACCACGTTTGATTCGCTGCTTGAGACACCGGAGATACGGCGGAATACTGTATGATGAGTGTTTTGGTCATATTTGAGAACTTGAAATGATCTATTGAGCTACGGGGATGGACATGGACATGCACGCTCATCCTCGAGGCTACATTCCCTCGAATGGCTTATGGTCAATCAATTGCTATTCCTCAGGGAGGATTGTGACGTGGTTGGTCTAAACAGAACTAAATTACGGACTCCTTGGATCCACCTCCCCCGCTCATCTGCGATTCGTCATTCGATCTTGTACCCTGATAAAGGTCGTCAGATGTCGCCGGATATTTTATGAGGAAGGTTTGGGTAAAACATGAGGACTCCGAATACTGTATTGAATAACGGAATTCTACGGGCAGCAAGGTTATTTCGAAGACTACACTGCAGAAATTCATCATACAGTATTTGTCCAAATCTGACGAAACTCAATCGAACAAATAGGCCCGCGTCACTGATGAGAGATGAGTGCCTCCGGGAGGAATGGGAGGATAAACCATCAGCTGTTCAAGACAACCCAGTTTCAAGGGAAATCTCACTCTATGTCCATTTCCGTCGATCAACACAGTATTCGGAGTCTAGAAATATCATCCAGAGACTCGCCATCGAGCATTGGCCGTATGGGACTTATGTCGGACCAGCGAGAGAGTCCCCGCAAGGGTTCGCAGTCACTTGACCATCAGCCACTTCACGGAAATGAGCTTTGAGCCCGCGGTTTTTCGGAACGATTCCGGTGCCTTCATGTAGTCGCAAGGGTTCTCATTTAAAAACCAATAGCTCGTTATACAGTATTCCGCCGTATCCTACGTGGCCTGAGCCAAAATTTGAGTCGTCAACGCGGATCGGAGATGAGTTCCCTCATGAATCCATGCAGTCAATCCACTATCAACCGCTCCACGAGGGCGAGCGTCGGATCTCGGCTCTCTTCTCGATGATACCCGTGTCCCAATAATGTGTCCGAAATTCCCATCTGTGACTCAAACACCCATCACAAAGTTTTCTGGATCATTTCATGATGCCCGCACCAGCGAATGACCTTGCGTCACGATTCTGGAGTGGATTGGGCGAAATTTACTCAGGGGATCGACGATTATCCGCTCATGAAGATCAGCATCGAGACTGACCTCGTTCGTTAACAACTCTAGTGGCTCAATACAGTATTCTGAGTATCCGAATATTTTCGGGACACTCATTGTACATAATTTAAGTCCATCTCACGAAACTTCGACGGGCAGATGACGTTACTCTGCAAACCAGAGGTAAACCACGCCCCATAAACGCACTCATTCGTTCATGAGCTACCCAACGGGGATGGAATTGAGAATCAGCTCGTCTCGTAATGTTACAAGCCGAGCCGCTTCAGAGAGTAGAGCGTCAATGATGAGTTTGCTCCATGTTCATCCCCGCAGCTCAATACAGTACTCGGTGTTCTCAAATATGACTGAACCTCACCATGAAGTATTCCGCCGTATCTTACGAGGTCCCGACGAGCGAATCAGACTCCATCGTGATTCAGTGATAGATTGATCTGAGAATGCGCAGAGATTGACCACCAGCCGATATAGCCCTGAGAGTGAGCCAGCTAACGTCATTTTCCGTAATTCTATACAGTATTCGAATGGTGAGAATCATCAAGAATGATTGAAGGGCCAACAAATAATGATAATTTTCTGAATTCATCAAATACCATACCTGTTATCATGAAATTCATCATCTAACTTTTCAACTTCTGGTCCCAAAAATCCAACATCTTAAGCCAATTCTCATCCGATTCCAACAAATGCATTCGGAATCACCCCTATGGAATATAGAGATTTTAGCAGACACAGTTTGAAATTCACTGCCATATTGAATGATTTAATTTTGCTTTGGACCTTAATCGGTCTCACTATTTTGACCAAGTAACTTGAGATATTCCAAGTAGGGACTTGAACTAGATAGCTCAGGAATGATCTAGAGTCAGGAACATTCTGAGACAGGCCTGTTCTGAGATATATCACTACATCCTTAGTATGAACAGAATTACTTCAGACGAATAGATACTCAATACATCAGGAGCTTTGTCCAATCGAAAGACAGTTTCATACCTGCAAGTATTGGTTCCTGGATGTCAACAAAAAAGCATTGTCTTATAATCTGTTATCCCAAGTTTAAATTCTGTTGTCAATTCAAGGCAAAGAATCACAACCACTGTGATCCGTATGTGACACACTGTTCATCAATTCCTGCTCGTGGGACGCATTGGAACGAAGGATAGTTTCAAAAAAACCTTGACCCGGTGAGCCTTAAGTACAGGCTCATCGCACTTCTGAGGTACGGGATCTATACACGGCCCATCGTACACCACGACAACAACAAACAACAGCTGTGTGGGCAGTCGAGTACCTAACCCAACCTTCCAACTCGGCAGAAAGTGGCCGATTCTGTGAGGTCTCTAAACAGTCCATGATTTTGATAATTTTCTAAATGTTTCGAAGCCAATCTGGGAAAAAGTAGAACCCGACAAGTGGAGATTAGTTTTTGGAATGTGGAAAATCTTGAATTCGATCGTAGAGGACTAATATCTGTGTGAATGAATAGACACAGTAGAATTGCAAATTTGACTATATTGCGACGTTCCGTCTGCATGTTTTGCAGACCTCATCAGGCTCTAAGCGAAGAAACAACACATACGAGATTTTTTTATTCATGAACACCAATTGTCACTATCACAATGGTAAACCAAACTTCCACGTACCTAGAAAGCGTATACGAGATTCACATTATATAAAATATTTTCTAAAAACGCGTAAGCTCACGATGATGTGAGACGTGGAGATTAGGGTCAGATCTATCGTTTGAAGAAAGATTTGAGTCGATTGAGTGAGAAATGTCGCGATGGCGTTTATACTCGTGAACTATTATGTCAAAAATCACTCAACATTTTTCGGCAGTATAAACCCTGTAATCGCAATTCTCACTCAATCCACTCGTTTCTTTTCTTTAACGATAGGTCTGACCCTTATCTCCACTTATCTGGCATTACTTTTTTGAGTTATTACACGTGGCTCGTGTAAAAAATCGATAGTTTGGTGATTCGTGATATCGGTAAAAGTTGGCTTCCACGTGCCCTACGCTCTATTGTACTCATGAGTTAGAATTCATGAAGAAGCATGCTTTGACTGACCAATCATCACTCTATGACTTATTGGGGGGGGGCAAAAAGATTGCAAGATATTGTAACAACTTCGTTGTTACAAGGTCCAATTCCATCAATCTTGTGGAGCTGTTCCCCATTTATTGTCATCGCTTGCAAAAGAGCTTAGCTCTTGCCGATGAAAAATACAAATTGATGACCAAGGCTAGAACGAATTTAGCCAGAATAATTCCAGCTGCCATCAGTGATCATTATTTGATTCGTATGCTTATTGTGAGTTATTTGAATATGAAAGACTTGAGATGCATAGAAAGAATTTGAGTACGGAACTTCTCCGAAGTTCAGATAGCTTTCTTTGTCAGTGTTACCGCTCTCACCACAATCGAACTGTGCCTGGAACATTCTCAAATCCAACCCAGTAGTGGCTTTTCAATGACTCAGAAACTCTTCATCTCATCTAAAAATATGTCAAATTTGTCTTGTAGAGTTCTTGCCCTGTCAACTTTGGTGGAGAAGAAAAACTCAGAAATAATGACAAACATATGTAGGTATACTGTCATTAATATTTTGTAGTTGGAACATTATTTGAACTTATTTGTTACTGATACAATTTGGGGAGTTTTCTTGCTCCCGGGATGTTTCCTAGCCTAAGAACTAAAGGAGAAGATATTGAAACTCATAAATGTATCACTCTAGTTACTCATGAATCGAAGGATCCTCAGATTTTGTTAGTTGTACAAGTATTCGTCACGCAATTTCCATAATTGATTGGTAACTACAATTCTTATTCCCTTCATCGGAGTTGTGATTGGATTTTTGCTTGCGAATCTCTCGTATTACGAAATATATCTCGACAAATATGACTCTATTCAGAATGTATCATCACAGCAATTTAGTTTTTACTCGTACTTGCAATTCCAGTGCATCAAGAGGAATTTTTGGTGTAGAAATTCTTGTTAGGAAGAGTGCTATTCTCGTCATTTATATGTAAATAATTCTTTCACGCTCTCCTCCCAGCCTATGACATCTGTTGTAGCTTTATCACCACAATTTGTTATCCATCAAATGTGTGAAGATGACACCTCAGTCATTAGTTATTTGAATGCTTTTATCCAGTTGAATAAATTCAGTGTATCAAGCGATTGCGCTCACAATCCTGATTAGCAAGATTATCAATGAATTGCGCTGCCAAATTGCGCTTTTGTTAATTATTCTCTTCTTTCTTGCTCGCTCTCGCGTTAACTCTACACCGGAGGGACATACGCAGTATTTTTCTCGAGCGGGCGTGGTGCACATTTACACTGTTGTGCATCTGGATGGCTATCCGACCTTGTCGTGCATAACTGGCAAACTGTGGTGCAGAGCTGGCGGACTGTTGTGCAGATTTGCACCGCAGCGTGGAGCGCCGGTTCACCACGCACCATGGTGCGGATTGATGTTCGATTTGTGATGCGCCAGCGCGAAACAAGTTTTCCTCCTCCAAACCACTTTCGCTTGCGGCACAGGCAGCGATATTGTCTGGGGAAGCTGACGAGGTCCCGGTAACAGGGATGAAGCGAGGCTCGCACAAGAGAGTCCAGAACAATCTCTGGGTCGTTGAGTGGAAATTTTGGATTGGGAGGTTGGCTACCGGGTCGGGACCAAATCATCATCAATCAATTTGGTAAGCTAACATAGCTACAATCAATCATCTCGCATGGTTGGCTACAACAATGCCCATTATTATCAACAGTTTTGCCGGGTGCTTGCAACTCAATTATGACGCCTTATGCGAGATTCAGCGTCCCCTCGTTTTCAACAGGGTCTCGTGGGTATGTAATTTCATGAGCGAAACTCCAAGTATGCATCGTGGAAAACAAAAGTTGCCAAGCAACCCAAAAGCCATTTCCTGAGCTCCGATGATTGTGATCGACGGTTACAAAACTTGGCGTAAGATTTATTCTTCATTGTTTCGACCGAAATCGGCATGCTCAACCTTTTTCCAGCTTCCTGATGAACTTCATCGTTGGAAAGTCGGGTAACTTGAAACCTAGCACTCCCTTCAATAATCATTTCCATCGGAATGAAAGCCATGGATATCAACAGTTCTAGAGTGTTCAATAGTCACGATCGAATTTTCCAAAAAAATTTTGAAATCGCATCTATATATGAAAAAACGCCATATACTGCAACAATATTTAATCTGATGGGTAATCAGACCCTCTTAAGCCAATATATGACTTTCCCGATCAATATAGATGATTTCCCGAAAGTGTTCAATAGTCACGTTACGTACATATATATACATATATATTAGGGTGTCCGTTATTTCCCAAGTTAGACGCAAGGCTTAGGTCACCCCCTAGATCGTCTTGTTATCACCAAAAAATGATATCCCAACCACGACCGGTGCAAAAATGGATTTCTAAACCGTGCCTCTAGAGTCAGGGGCATTTCCATATGGATAGTCCAGCGTAGTTTTTTCAAGGTGCTCGGACACTCGTAGCTGTTGGCCACCAACATCTCAATACGAGTCTAAACGGCATCAAAAGTACTGTTCCCGACGTGAAATTTCATGCTGAATTCGAATTCATTGTTAGTTTTACTCTCAATGAGTCACCAGACTAGTTATTTGCTGCTTTCCAAGGAGAAAAATGGACTTCTCCACGCGAAAAGTCCTCATTTTTGTTGTTTCCGACCTCCTGAGAGCTAGGGGTGTTTTGGATTGATCACCAGACTAGCTGATTAAAGTTTTTTGAAGAGTGAGGAGTGTTTTCCACGCAAAAAACTCCCATTATACCATCTGGAAGCTACGGATATCTTACAACAATCATATATTACGTGGAAATGTACGCTCAATCGATATTCGTTGTTATTTTGCTCTTAGAAGAGTCTCCAGACTAGCTAATTGATGATTTTCGAGGGAAGAACGGATTTTTCCGCGCGTAAAACCCCACCTTACTGGTATTTTTGACCTTTTGAGAGCTACCGACATCTCATAAGGATCATCTCTCAAGTGATAATTGTATGCTGGACTCAAATTCATTGTTAATTCAAGTCTAGAAGAATCACTAGAGCAGCGAGTTGATGATTTTCGAGGAGAAAATGCCTTTTCTGCCTGGAAGACTAGCTGATTAATGTTTTTCGAGGAGTAAGAGGTGTTCTCCACGCAAAAAAGCTCCCACTATAGCTGTTTCCGACCTCCTGAAAGCTACGGATATCTTAAAACAATCATCTCTCACGTGGAATTGTGCGTTCAATCGATAATCATTGTCATTTTACTCCTAGAAGAGTCACCAGACTAGCCAATTCGTGATTTTAGAGGGAAGAATGGATTCTCCCGCGTGGTGAACCCCACCTCGATGGTATTTGATGGATTCCGTTTAAAAACGACACATGGAAAATAGTGATGTCTCGGATAGGTATCTCGTAGTTTTGATTCGATTCTGTGGTCCAAAATATGTAGTTTCTACCCACCGGTTGTTCCAAAAAAATTTCTGAGACCCCTGCGGAGCTATTTCTGTTTCGCTTATTGATCCCACCGAAGCATAAAAATCATGATCTTTCTCTACTAAATTGAATATATCTCGAGTTTGGGTCAGGATAATGCAACGCGGTTTGCACCATTCGAAAGATCTTGAAAGAACCTATCGCAAATGACCTCAAAAATTTTCGTCTAGCAGTTTCAGGCCCTGATCAGGCAAAATCCGGGGAAATCAGGCAAACCTGATTATCTCAAACAGCCTTTTTTTCAATTTCTCAAAAATGTGATTTCTCGAGCAAAATTGCACGATTTTTGCGATGGAACTAGTCCGAAGTTGTTTTTTCACGGTGATATGCATTTTTTGGTCAATTTTCTGATTTTTCATCCTCCAACCAATCAGAAAACATTTTTCTGCACATGCACGTGGTTTGCCAAACTTTGAAGTAGTTCCAATCGAAAGCTGAGGGAATTTTCTCGGAGATGATCCCTTGCAAGAGTCAATTCCATGTTCCCAGTCAGGAACTACGGCAACTTGATTGAAAAAGAAGGATGGCCAGAGCGAGATGACCTATCTATCGTGAACCAGAGCCTTGACACCTTCTCTTTCATCCATGCTGTCAGTTGTGTTCATGATCTCGATGTCTGAAGAATCGTGTATCTTCAGTTCCAGTCGATCAAATGGATTTCTGCTTTAGGTCATTTTAAAGGGAATTTTTCCAGCTTTTGATTGAAACTACTTAGAAAATCTGGCGAACCACGCGCATGCGCAGAAATCTCTGTTTTCTGATTGGTCGGAGAATAAACAATCAGAAAATTGACCAAAAACGCATAACACCATGATATATCTTCTTCGGGCTAATAAGAAATCAGGTTTGCCTGATTTTCCGGATTTTGCCTGATCAGGGCCTGGAAAAGCTGAAAGAGAATCTTCAAGGTTATTTTCGATAGGATTTTTTCGGGCCTTCTGAATGATGCAAACCGCGTTGCATTATCTTGAGCCAAACTCGAGATATATTCAATTTCGTAGAAAAAGATCATGCTTCGGTAGAATCGAAAAGCGAAACAGAAATAGCTCCGCAGGCGTCCCCGATATTTTTTTGGTACCTCCTAATAGGTGGAAACTTCATATTCCGGTCCACGGAATCGAACTAAAACCACGAAAAACCGATCCGAGACATCACCATTTTTCATCTGTCGTTTTTAAATGGAATCTATGATTCCTGACCTCCTGAGAGCTACCGACATCTCACAAGGATCATCTCTAACGTAATAATTGTATGCTGGATTCAAATCCATTGTTGATCACCAGAGAAATCACCAGGGCAGCTCGTTCATGAGTTTCGTGGAGAAAATGCATTCTTCCGCCTGGAAGTCCCCATGTTACCCCAATCCTCGACCTCCTAAGTGCTAGAGCCGTCTCAACAATCTCCTCTTCAACATGAAATTGTACTCTAAATGCAAATCTATTATCAGCTCGCCCTCGAAAAGGCCAACAGATTAGCTCATCAATGTCATCTCACGCGAAAATGGAACTTCCCGTATTAAATTCACAAAATTGTCACTGTCCGTAGACAACTGACAGCAACGGGTGGTTGGAGGCGACCGCTTGAGGTTGAAGATATTCAAGTTGATCCGAATACTTGCCCATCATCCATCACGAACGTGACTTGATCGAATCATTTTCCGAAGAGTAAAATTCTATCCCGAACCGTTTCCCACTCATTCTCGGCACCGGAATACTTTCCACAGTGAGGAACCATAACAGATGTGATCGCTGAGGACCTAGATGATTGAGGGGGTGGATGGAAGAAGGGCGTAATTGCAAAACGGCCATTTTGAGAAAATCAATAAAAACTTAATAAAAACCACTACAGACATAATTGGACGAGTTGACTTGACTTATTTCGAAGAAAATGGCATTTTCGAAATAGCCCAACCCGAGCCGGGGTTTAAATTTCATTTTGCGCTGTTTTCAGCAATTTAAAAAAATGCAATTACGCCCTTTTTCCGAATACAGGGGCAAATTTCGGCCTTCTTCCCTCACAAAAAGTGGAATTAAATCTCGCGATCAAGTCCAATCGTCTCCAAATTTCTTGAGAGTGTTCCTGGGCATTTTTTGGAAGATACAGGCAGCCCCCGCTATCCGCAGTTAATGTGTATGGAGAAAATGTCGCGAATACCGAAACTGCGAATACCAGGACCTTGGCCTTATGGGAAAAGGGGGGTTACGTATACATATGTGGATCTGTGAGTAAGCAAAAAATCCACACATCATCTTCAATCAACAAATTCATGTAAGAGGCTCAGCAAGTTGACTCAATATGTGGAAGATACGAAGTAACAGTATGATACGATTGAAGAACTACTGGAATTCACCCGGGAATCAGTTGGGGAAATCTATTCACGAGCGTGCGGATGAAGAGCTCGGACACTTTCGACTAGCAAGATTGACGAACATACAATCTCTGGGGCGTGGCCATGGGTAGTTCTAAGAACTTCGGCCATTTTTTCTCGTGAGAAGCTGATTCGACAATTCTCCCGAAAGCCTCAAAGTTCATTGTCACGTTTTTTAACTGACGAATATGCGTTCTTTCTACGCACGATGCCATGAGTAGAATTCAGTTAGTACACAGGTACACTGATAACTGTGTCGTATAACGAATTAATCAGTTTTGGGAAACAATAACAATATCAACACCCTCGAAATGATGAACACTCAATCACAAATTTGGTTTGGAAGAACACATTCGGATGAAATCCATCGAAAATTCACGTTTCATGAGCTAACTTATCTCGAAGATCCAGATCCAAACCGCGAATAAGTGAGTCAGGGCACCGCAAATACCGGGGAATTCCAGAAGTCAGATACCGCGAATGAGCGAATTCCGCGAATACCGGGACCGCGAATAGCGGAGGCTGCCTGTATCTGATTGCTAGGGGGTGGTTCGACTCATGCTCCACGGTTCTATGGCCACGAAAAGCTTCCATCAATCGTGTGGAAATGACGGGAAATTTTTCCCACTAGGGAAAGGTAGAGACACTCAATTTGGAGTCGAAACAACATTTTTTCATCGTTATATTAGGTGAAAAAGCGTTTCCAGGCTCTGGAGAATATTAATAGAATTTTTCCTCGGTAATTAGGCCCTTTTTCCAGATCCGCGTCCACTTACGCCCTGTTACGGAGTAATTACGCTCTTTTGAATCTTTTCAATGAGATACTTAAGCCCTCCCTCCAAATCTTGTTAGGTTAAGCAGAAAATTAAGCCCTGCTTTTGAAATTTTATCATAGCAGTTACGCCCTTTTAACATCTTATCATAGCGGTTACGCCCTTTTAACATTCTATCATTGCACTTACGCCCTTTCATTGTGCAGATACAATAAATAGTTCTTGATGAATAAAAGTGATGAACACAGTTGACTATGTCCCAATCTCATCAGCCACGTGGTGATCTGAATGTGCTAGAAAATTATTCACCTCAGATTGTGAGTTATAAGTTACCCACAAATAAGCAAGTCCTTGAAGTTTACTCCTTCAACTAAAGATGGTCAAGAAAGAAATTGACCAAGGTGAGAGTCACCTCAAGCCACCCGTTACTGTCAGTTGTCTGCGGACAGTGCCTATTTTGTAGTTCCAATACAAGAAATTCCATTTTTGCGTGAGAGGACATTGATTAGCATATCTGGTCGCCTCTCCGAGAGGAAACTGATGATAGATTTGAATCTAGAGTACAATTTCATGTTGGAAAAGAGATGGATGAGACAACTCTAGCACTTAGGGGGCCGAAAATTGCGGTAACATGAGGATTTCTAGGCGGAAAAATGCATTTTCTCCTCGAAAATCATCAACTCGCTGCTCTGGTCATTTTTCTAGACTTGAATTAACAATGAATTTGAGTCCAGCATACAACTATTACTTGAGAGATGATCCTTATGAGATGTCGGTAGCTCTCAAGAGGTCAGAAATACCGGTAAGGTGGGGTTTTACGCGAGGGAAAATCCGTTCTTTCCTCGAAAATCATCAATTAGCTAGTCTAGAGACCCTTCTAAGAGCAAAATAACAACGAATATCGATTGAGCGCACAATTTTACGTAAAAGATGATTGTTGTAAGATATCCGTAGCTTTCAGATGGTATAATGGGAGCTTTTTTGCGGGGAAAACACTTCTCACTCCCCAAAAAACATGAATCAGCTAGTCTGGTGACTCCCCTAGGTTAAAACCAACAACCAATTCAAATTCTGCATACAATTTCACGGTAAAACATGATCAATCCAAAACCTTCCTAGCTCTCAGGAGGTCGAAAACAACAAAATCGAGGGCGTTTTTGCGTAGAGAAGTCCATTTTCTCCTTGAAAAGCATCAAATAATCAGTCTGGTGACTCATTTAGGGTAAAACTAACAATGAATTCGAATTCAACATGAAATTTTACGTCGGAAACAGTACATTTGATGCCGTTTAGACTCGTATTGAGATGTTGGTGGCCAATAGCTATGAGTGTCCGAACACCTCAAAGAAGCTACGCTGGACTATCCATATGGAAAAGCCCCTGACTCTAGAGGCACGGTTTAAAGGTCGATTTTTGCACCGGTCGCGGTTGAGATATCATTTTTTGGTGATAACAAGACGATCTAGGGGGCGACCTAAGCCTTGCGTCCAACTTGGGGAATAACGGACACGTTATATATATATATATATATATATATATGTTCCCACTTACACTTTCATTCCGTTGTCTATACCACATAAATCGTCGCCCGATCAGTCGTCCAAGTACGAGCATCGTCACGAAACGATCGGCTGACGATCGACACACCCAGAAAAGTGAACATCTTTATTTAAGGAAAAAGTTTATGTCAAGTGGATTGTGTTATTCCATTTGTGAATTTTGATTCCAGTGTATGTTGTATGCAGTGTTCGACTCACATATTGTAGATGTACTGAAATTTTTAACCACTATGTGTTGACACGCTGACCTTTTACCCGACCCTGATGAGGCCTGTGTAATTATGACAGGCGAAACGTTGGTCAATTAAAAAAACAATTGTTCGCTCGATACTTCAAAAGAAGATCCTTTCAACCTAAATACATCATCTCGAGCACAAGAAAAAACTCCATCAAATATTCGATGAAAATCTTTCCTCAACTTCCATCAATTTGAAAGAATAGCCCTCTTGGGTCATACTATTCCTCAACTTTCAACTTTTTTTTATCTGATTCCATACTCTTCTATGGTGTAGATCAATACTTCATTTCACTTTTGAAGATTTTCTTCTCAATTTCACCCAATATCTGACAGAGGTCTAGTTTTCGTGGTTTAGTCTCAGGGGTAAACATACATGTCCCTGATATTCCTTTTGACTATAATAAGTAACTCTATCACTAAGCAGCTTGAGTAACACTGCTGTGATGGAATTTATTGATTCTCATCCAGCAAACTTGGATTACTCCCAAAACTCTTATCGTCTTTTTGTACAGTTTGGGAAATTACAATCCCAAATTCAGTGTATTGATATTTCGACTCCTAGTTATTTCACTTCTGATATTTAATATCAATTCCTGAAATTCAATAAGAAGAGTAAACAACTGTATGTAGCTTCTACTCAAAGAAATACTAATCAAAATCATTAATCAATTTGGAATTCAAATTAAATTTCACGATGCAGACAAGTTTTTCACACTGGGTCGCCATTTGGCTCCAAGCAGACCTTCCTTTCACACTAAGCCGCCATTTTTTGATTTTTCTCTCAACTCCACCCAATATTTGACTGAGGTCTAGTTTCCGTGGTTTAGTCCCAGGTCTGAACATGCATATCCCTGATATCCTCTTTGATTCTGATTACTGATTCTATTACTCTATAACTTGAATAAGACTGCTGTAAGGGAATTCATTCATTTTCATCTAGCAAACTTACAAGGGGGGACCACGGGGTCCGGATCGCTAATCATCCACAAAATTTTTTCACAGTTTGGTACCATTTAGAAAATGAAAAATCTAGAATAACTCCGTCCAATGGGCCTCCTGACCAGAGCTACAAGCAAAAGCGTTAGCATTGCAAGTATATCTATATATGTCACTTTTTGACATGGGCTTATATGAGCAATGTTAATCTCGATGGATGTATCTTTGGACAGGGGCCTCATTTGACGGAGATACTCTGGATTCTTCATATTTTAGGTGGTACCGAACTATGAAAAAATTTTGGGGATGATTGGCGATCCGGACCCTGTGGTCCCCCCTTGTTAGATTACTTCAAGAACTTTATCGCCCTTCTACACATTTTTAGAATAACTATCTCAAGTTCAATTAATCAATCTTTTTTTCTATTATCATTCGACATGATAAAAAGCTACTCCCTGGATATCCCTGGACTTTGATAATATGAGAAAATTTCTCTTGGTTTTTTCTGTTTTGGAGGAAATGCTCTCTTAAATCATACTATAATGATGAGTTTTAACATTTTTCCTCTTTCATCTAAATGCTAATATCCACCATAGAAATCAATCATGCTGATTCTTGTACAAAATTTCCCAGATTATGAATACGCCTCCAGCTCTGCCAGCTACGGTGCGCAGATTGTTACCGATTGAATTGGAATACTTGGGAGAAAACAGGAGGGCGGACGGATTCCTTTTCCTTTTTCATTCACACAGCCCGAGCCAATCGGATAGCCGTAAACCATCAGTTATTTTAATCTCTTTAACTGAAACTTTATCTGTTCAAGGTGAGTTTAATATTTACAATTGTTAATGAGTAAAATTGACTAGAATGTATATGTTTAAAACTGAACGAAATAATCTGTGGTTTAATATCATACTTTTTCACTAAAATTGTTGAAAAATGACTAAAATATATTTCATATAATCAAATCGAATTGAACTATAAAGCGATATTAATTTTAGTTTGAAATGTATAGATAGCAGTATCGACTTCAGTCCAGTGAGACCTACCAGCCCCGAAGTTATCTCAATATCATCTCTGTCACCAGTATCATCTCCATCAGCCTCTTTCTCACCTGTACCACCTGGTAAGTATTGAATTGCAATAAATTGAAAACGATCAGATTATTCGAGAATTCACAGCCACATTGTTAATGATATATTTGATAACTGACTAGAATGAATAAATTGTTCACATCTATTGCTATTATGAACGAGAATGATACGAAAATTCATAGTTACACCTAGAATGATTAATCAATAATTTTCTCTCTCCTTTTCTAGCTTCTGGTCTAGCTAGTGCTCAGCAAACTCCCGACTGGTCAGTGTTGTGGACACCACTATACAACAGATTTGGATCGCATTCTCCGACTCGCCGGAGATTTAGACACTGTCCTGCTGCAATGCGTCTAAGTTATAATAATGACAGCAACCAGAACCAAAGCGATCATCAAGGGGAAGAAGAGAAAACCGAGTATGACATCAGCTTCAACTATTATTGACGCGCTACCGATCCCTACACGGTGTCCGTGAACCAACCTGGAATGAGTCGGAAGACCACCTCGCCAAATATTTTCTTAAATGGTTGTTCAAGGCTTAAATAACATCTTCCGACTGTTTTTGAAATCGCCTACGTTAGGATTTTCAAATAAATCAACTTTTATGATTTTTTTGAAAAAATTGTCAAAAAACGACTTTGGCAAGCTTTGGTGATGATGAACGCTTAGTAATATGCTCCAAATTCCACAAAAATTTCGTCACAAAGTGCAGATGGTTCATGACACTCTATACCAAACTATTCGCAATGGAATACGTAAAGGAAGGGATAGGCTTCGTGAGCTGTGACTAATGCTTGGGTGGAGAGTCAGATATGGCGAATATAGAAATGTCCACCTATCTATATTGGGAAATTCGTCATCTGCTCACGGCTCTGTCTTCTTCTTACTCACATTGGTCCTAATAATATGTACACGATGCCTTGGACTCTCGACAAGGTCCTCATCGCGCAACAAAAGCTCTCACTCCGGTTCTGGAGAGCTTGCAGGTTCGTCATACCTGCTCCACATCTCGCATTTGTTTGGAGGGGGTAGCTCTATCGTAGTTCTAAGATGCCATGTGCTCGCTTTCATGAAGAGAATCGACTCAAATTTTGGGTATTGTGCATGAAAAAGGAGGTGGGAGTGCAGAAGCTGAAAAGAGACATGGGAGACTGCTCCAAAAATGTTCAGCGATTGACGGTCAGAATGATGAAGTACCTTCATTTATATGTCAGACATAGGTAAGTCAAATAGGTCAATCTATCATTCTGACCGTCAATCGCTGAACATTTTTGGAGCAGTCTTCTATGTCACTTTTCAGCTTCTGCACTCCCGCCTCCTTTTTCATGCACAATACCCAAAATTTGAGTCGATTCTCTCCATGAAAGCGAGCACATGGCATCTTAGAACTACGATAGAGCTACCCCCTCCACTCAAATGCGAGATGTGGAGCAGGTATGACGAACGTGCAAGCTCTCCAGAACCGGAGTGAGAGCTTTTGTTGCGCGATGAGGACCTTGCCGAGAGTCCAAGGCATTGTGTACATATTATTAGGACCAATGTGAGTAAGAAGAAGACAGAGCCGTGAGCAGACGACAAATTTCCCAATATAGATAGGTGGACATTTCTATATTCGCCATATCTGACTCTCTACCCAAGCATTAGTCACAGCTCACGAAGCCTATCCCTTCCTCTACGTATTACATTTCGAATCGTTTGGGATAGAGTGTCATGAACCATGTGCACTTTGTGACGAAACTTTTGTGAAATTTGAAGCATATAACTAAGCGTTCATCATCACCAAAGCGCGTCAAAGTCGTTTTTTGACAATTTTTCCAAAAAAAATCATAAAAGTTGTTTTATTTGAAAATTCTAACGTAGGCGATTTTAAAAACAGTTGGAAGATGTTATTTGAGCCCTGAACAACCATTTAAGAAAATATTTGGCGAGGTGGTCTTCCGACTCATTTAAAGTTGGTTCAAGGACACCGTGCCTAGAGAAAGATGCTCACATCTTTGTGTGTCACAACTGATTCAAGAACCGGTGAGTTGGACTATACATAGTTCATTGAAATTGCAACTTGGAATCAGCACTTCAATATTCATTTTCATTTTCCTAGCCACCACAACAAGCTCCGCCTGATGCAATAAGATGGTCGTCAGTGATGTAAGGACTCATCAATCGGAGTATACTTCAAGCACTGGATATGCCCCTCCTTGGGAATCCTACCATTTCCGCTACCGTAGTAGAGATCACCCAAGACGGCAGGAGGCGCTTGATTTTGCAGTCTCTTGCTCTCTGCGTCGAAGTGAACGTCTTGTGTGCATTCGTATCCTTTGCCTGGAGGACCATGAGTTTCCTCTGTCTTCTCCTCCTTTAGGGCATGTCCGAACTCATCGACACTCATTCTGATACTGATGCAGAATCTCAAAATCAGTCCAATATATAGCCTGCTTTCGTTAGCTCTTCGATAATGGAATGAATCTCATTATCATGATTATAGTTGCCGGCTGACCGCTCTTCAAGTGGTAATTGTAGACGATCGATCAACTCATTTGGATCATCCCAAAAGACGTAATTCATCTTCGTATTCAATCTTGCAGTTTTATGTCTGGGAAGTATTCCAGTTTCGAATTTTTCCGAAAACTCAGTCGACCTTCCTTCTGAGAATACCGGTCTTACGTTTTCGTGGAATTTTTTACTAGTTGAAGGTCGAAGCGACTCTCCTGGATTATGTTTCTTTCGATGTGCAAAAGTTGTTTCTAAGATCTGACGGCATAGCCATACATCTTTCTTGGTGTAGAGCTTCCTGTTCGGACACTTCTTGAAAATTAATTCCCTCAATCCAGCTGTTGATGGGTAAGAAGCGTTGTTCACTTTGATATCATCACCGCTGACATTAAATTCAGCATGACCCTACATGTATTCATTTCCAACTTTACGCACACCGTAGATACGATCGCTTTCATCATCGCTCTTTACTTGCGAACTTTTTCGTTGACTGCCTTCATCCTCAGCAGTATTGAAGTAAGATGTTTCATGTTTTGAAAGAGTGAGTGATGAAGTTCTATCAGAATCTACTTCCTCTCCCTCCAATGAGAAGGGAGGATGAGATTCCACAATTTTATCCGAGAACCTAGGCTTCTTCCTAGATTTTGAGCGAGCATTCGGAGAATTTTTATCATTCAAGAGTGGAGGTGTGCTCCTAGTCTGAGAAACGATCTTCTCCAACGGTGCAATAATTGGTTTGGAAGTATTCTCCAATGTTCTCTCTGCATCCATTTCCTCAGATTTTAGTAGATCGCACTTGCGTTTCACTGCATTTCCGGCCCTCACGAGCTGTTCAAGAATATTTTTCTCTCTCTCTAACCTCGACATCTTGACTTCGGGAAGTTCAATGTCCAACTGAGGAATGAATCGTTCAGTGGCTCATATTTATAGCAAAACTATTGAATCCCTTGCGACAGCGACCGTCATTAATTTTTCGATCTTTATCGATAACTATGAAGCCATGCTCATCACTCCAACAAGCTGAGCAGAGATCTTTGAAAGATCTGTGCTCAGTAAAGGACATATGGCCTATTCTCAGGAACTTTTGATTTTTCGTGTTTCGAAAAAATTTTTCTCAAACTTGAAGCACACCTCTGAGGTTTTGCTTACCTTGAATACATCATTCAGAATGATAGTTCCGAGTTCGTGCACGACTTTCGACTCACGGCGTCGTCGTGGGACGTTGAATGCTCAAAAACCAAAATCTGAGTTCTCCACTGGTCCAAACGGACTATAAAGACTCACAACCGGACAAGAATGTTCGACGACACGACTTCAAATGATCAGAGGCTCAGATTACCGCACAGAAGATACTTATTTCCCCAATGGGAGAGTAAAAATATTCCAAATCATGAACCATATGTCAGTTTTCCATATCGAGGAAGTTAGCCGGGGTGAAGTAGCCGGGGTAAATTATTGTCCCGCGCAGAATCTATCTGGGGCCTTGTCCACCGGGGGATCCGATTTGTCAGCCTGCGGGCACATCCAATATACCCTTCTGCGGTATTTTCAGTCAATTCAGAGCATGCGCAACTTGAGAATCGAATGTTTTGTGAGTGATTGCACGACTTTTTCAGAGATTCGAGGACACAAAGTGGGAATAGCACCTTGACGAGATTGTGTGAACACCTAGAATTGATCGAATGATGTTTAGACATCTGACAAATACCCTTCCGCAGTATTTCTAGACACTTGGGTGTATGCGCGAGTGAGGATTTGCCCACTCTTCGTCCCAAACGAAGGGATTTCCGATGGTTCCATCACATTGTACGAATGTGAGACTATCGTAAGGTCCTGCCCACCCGAGAAAACAATCGGAGAGTATATTTATAACGTAGAACTATGATTTCCAATAGTTTAGCCCCACCTCTGAGCATGCGGGAGCCTGTGTTGAGCTCTTTTCGTCCGTGAGAAGCTAGCCGGGGTAAATTATTTTCCCGCGCAGAATCTATCTTGGGCCTTGTCCACCGGGGAAACCGATTCCCAGCCTGCGGGCACATCCGATACACCCCGTTGTGGTATTTTCTGTCATTACCGAGCATGTGCAAGATGGGAATCGCATGTTTTGTGGGTCATTCCACGACTTCTTCGAAAATTCGAGGACACAAAGTGGGAATAGCACCTTGACAGGATTGTGTAAACACCTAGAATTGATCGAATGATGTTCAGACATCAAATAATTACTCTTTCGCAGTATTTCTAGACACTCGGGTGTATGCGCGAGTGAGGATTTGCCCACTTCTCGTCCCAAACGAAGGGTTTTCCGATGGTTCCATCACATTATGTGAGACTGTCGTAAGGTCCTGTCCACCCGAGGAAACAATCAGAAAGTATATTAATAATGTATTACTATGATTTCCAATAGCTTTCCCCCACCTTCCTGATTAGATGAGGGCTCTGTGGTTAGGGTAGTTTTTGTCATTCATTGCCGCGGTCTTAGACTGAGTTGCAGTTATTCATTGGTTATGGGCTGTCCATCCTCGTGGAATGATGGGTCGTACATCATTACAGACTCTTCGAAGTAGTTTCTCTTGCTCTAGGGAAAAGGATGAATCAAGTCCAGAGCGCTCTTTTCAGAAGCAATCGATTGTGTCTCGAGGAGATTCAGCGTGTGAGACTCTTATGATACTTGTGGCAATTTTTAGTTCGTCTCACAATCATTGAGGGCTGTACACATAGACTCCTTATGAGACTTCCTGCATTTTAGAATAAGTCTTCACCTCATTCCATCGGATGTTTAATGTCCCATGAGATGACATTATGGGAATTCGATTCCCCGCGGCTTGAGGAACTCCCAGCTATGAGGAAGATCACGTCGTCATGGACTCTAATAGGTGAGGCGCTCTCATGGCCTGAACAGCGGACAGGGTGCGACATAATTAACTCGACATCACGTGAGCATCCCGTGAGCTCGATCCAGCTTGCCAGTATCAAGGGAGTCAAACTTGTGCACGCTCGGAGATGACTGAAAATACCACAGAGGGGTGTATTGCATGTGCCCGCAGGCTGACAAATCGGTTTCCCCGGTGAACAAGGCCCCAGATGGATTCTGCGCGGGGAAAAAATTTACCCCGGCTAACTTCTCACGGACGAAAAGAGCTCAATACAGGCTCCCGCATGCTCAGAGGTGGGGAAAAACTATTGCGAATCATAGTTATACGTTATAAATATACTTTCTGATTGTTTCTTCCGGTGGACAGGACTTTACGGCAGTCTCACATCCGTACAATGTGATGGAACCATCGGAGAACCCTCCGTTTGGGACGAAGAGTGGGCAAATCCTCAAACGCGCATAAACCCAAGTGTCTAAAAATACTGCGAAAGGGTATTCATCAGATGTGTCAACATCATTCGATCAATTCTCGGTGTTTACAAAATCCTGTTGAGGTGCTATACACACTTTGTGTCCTCGAATTTTCGAAAAAGTCGTGCAATGACCCTCAAAACATGCGATTCCCATCTTGCGCATGCTCGGAAATGACTAAAAATACCGCAGGAGGGTGTATTGGATGTGTCCGGAGGCTGACAACCCGGTTTCCTCGGTGGACAAGGCCCCAGATAGATTCTGCGCGGGAAAATAGTGTACCCCGGCTAACTTCCCACGGACGGAAAGAGCTCAACACAGGCTTCCGCATGCTCAGAGGTGGCGCAAAATTCTTGGAAATCATGGTTATACGTTATGAATTTACTCTCCGATTGTTTTCTCGGGTGGACAGGACCTTACGATAGTCTCACATTCGTACAATGTGATGGGACCATCGGAAAACCCTCCGTTTGGGACGGAAAGTGGACAAATCCTGACTCGCGCATACACCCAAATGTCTAGAAATACTGCGAAAGGGTATTCATCAGATGTGTCAACATCATTCGATCGATTCTCGGTGTTTACAAAATCCTGGTGAGGTGCTATACACACTTTGTGTCCTCGAATTTTCGGAAGAATCGTGCGGTGAGCCACAAAACATGCGATTACCATCTTGCGCATGCTCGCAAATGACCAACAATACCGCAGGAGGGTGTATTGGATGTGTCCGGAGGCTGACAACCCGGTTTCCTCGGTGGAGGAGGTCCCAGATAGATTCTGCGCGGGAAAATAGTGTACCCCAGCTAACTTCTCACGGACGGAAACAGCTCAACACAGGCTCTCGCATGCTCAGAAGTTGGAAACTTCTGAGCATGCGAGTGGACACAACTATTGGAAATCATAGTTATACGTTATGAATACATTTTCTGATTGTTTTCTCGGGTGGACAGGACCTCACGATAGTCTCACATCCGTACAATGTGATGGAACCATCGGAGAACCCTCCGTTTGGGACGAAGAGTGGGCAAATCCTCAAACGCGCATACACCCAAGTGTCTAGAAATACTGCGAAAGGGTATCTATCAGATGTCTAAACATCATTCGATCAATTCTAGGTTTTTACACAATCCTGTCAAGGTGCTATTCCCACCTTGTGTCCCCGAATTTCCGAAAAAGTCGTGCAATGACCCACAAATTATGCGATTCCCATCTTGCGCCTGCTCGGAAATGACTGAAAATACCGCAGAGGGGTGTATTCGATGTGCCCGCAGGCTGACAAATCGGTTTCCCCGGTGGACAAGGCCCCAGGTAGATTTTGCGCGGGAAAATGATTTACCCCGGCTACTTCACCCCGGCTAACTTCCACGATATCAGTTTTCCAAGTTCTTAGAATATATTCTTCCTACTTGAGTGTTTCGAAAAAATATCGGCTTGGTGGAATAGTCTCAAATAACTTCAATGAGCATGTATCTTCTTGAGCCCTATCTCCGATACCAGGCCAAAAAATTCACGGATACTTGAGATGTGGCGAACAAGCTGGGACAAGGGTTCGAAAAGGAACCGGTAGATACCAAAGATGAAATACAATTTATTCCTACATAAATCACGAGATCACAACAATAAGAGATCAAGAATAATCACTACCCTCAAGGTTCATCCATAGAACAATTCATCATCTTGAAATCAACGTTCTCAAAGATAATACGAATAACACAGAATAACAAAATTATGATTCCTCGAACAAATTTGTGAAGCACACATCTTTCATCTTACTTCATAACCTTCAGACCACAAACTTTACCTGCACTCCTGAGGCTTCTTCTATTACCCCTTCATCATTCAAAACTCTTCGAGTTGCCGTTTCAAAGGAATCTTTTGCATCAACTTGATTCTGATGCCTCCTTTCCTTAGGATCCCACCCAAGGATTGTATTCTTAACGATCTTTCGTTTCAAAGACGCAGTTTTTTGTCAAGATCTCCACATAAATCATGGTATACACAAAATTCGGAGAATTTCATGTATACCACGTCAATGCGAACATCACATACTTAATCAAGGTGCTGGTCAATGTAACTCACGACGTACACATTAACTCTTTACAGTCAATGTATGTACTCTACTCCACAGGCTCGTGTGCAAAAATGAACATATGAGCTTGCCATATCAAAGATCAACCAAATAGTGATCAAAATGAGCGTGCACGAACACATCCAGCTCCAAAGAATTAGATCCGTCGACGTGCCAATCAAAAAATCACCTTTATCCAGGAGTCCACGCAGGTAGAGATTATTTTCTCCAAGTTCTCAATCGAGTGCAGATTGCAGCACATCAACAAGTGATGGCTGGAATCCTTTGGTTTCAATTATATTTTGGAATATCTTTCCGCCATTGGCATTGCTTCCACGGCATGAACATCATGAATGAAATGGTGCGACAATTTAGAAAACCTAAAATTATGGTAGCTCTTTTTGAAGTACTCGTCATTTTTTTCTACTCGCAGCACATCAGTGGAGCTGATTCCAGATATATCTTATGGTACAATCTTGCTCATTTCATTGGAGCTGAGATGATTGCTTGTCCGGCATAGCAGTACTTCCAAAAATAAAAGAAAAAATCGAGCTAGTAACAGTCGGTTTTCCTGTTTTTCTCTGATTGTAGTGGTCATGAATAATTCTGAGTCCTTTGGAACAACCCAGAAATCCACAAATATATTGATATTCTATCAATTGAGAACTTTGGAGTATTACCAAGTATGAAACCAGAGTTGACGAGTCGCAGGACTTCGCGATGGCCTAGTAACACAAAAATTAAAAGTTCCTGAGAATCGCCCATATCCGTATTGACATGCTTTTCATAAATATATCGTAAATTTTGCTGGTCTTGCTTAAAAATTATCTAAATTGAGAGACATGCGCCCCTCCCCCCCAAAATTCTTATATCAGGGTTGCCAACGTAAAATCAAAATCAGTGTTGCCAACTTGACGGCACGAAAAGTCTCTAGGTGAGATTTTTCCGCGATGTATAGAACACGCATGGTGTCCTTGAACCAACTTTGAATGAGTCGGAAGACCACCTCGCCAAATATTTTCTTAAATGGTTGTTCAGGGCTCAAATAACATCTTCCAACTGTTTTTAAAATCGCCTACGTTAAAATTTTCAAATAAATCAACTTTTATGATTTTTTTTCTGAAAAAATCGCCAAAAATGACTTTGACGCGCTTTGGTGATGTTGAACACTTAGTTATATGCTTCAAATTTCACAAAAATTTCGTTAGAAAGTGCAGATGGTTCATGACACTCTATCCCGAAAGATTTGCAATGTAATGCGTAGAGGAAGGGATAGGCTTCGTGAGCTGTGACTAATGCTTGGGTAGAGAGTCAGATGGCGAATATAGAAAGGTCCACCTATATATATTGGGAAATTTGTCGTCTGCTCACGGCTCTGTCTTCTTCTTACTCACAATTGGTCCTAATAATATGTACACAATGCCTTGGACTCTCGGCGAGGTCCTCATCGCGCAACAAGAGCTCTCAATCAAGTTCTGGAGAGCTTGCAGGTATGTCATAACTGCTCCACATCTCGCATTTGAGTGGAGGGGGTAGCTCTATCGTAGCTCTATCGTAGTTCTAAGATGCCACGTGTTTGCTTTCATGCAGAGAATCGACTCAAATTTTGGGTATGGTGCATGAAAAAGGAGATGGGAGTGCAGAAGCTGAAAAGAGACATGAAAGACTGCTCCAAAAATGTTCAGCGATTGACGGTCAGATTGATGGATTGCCCTATCTGACTTACCTATGTCTTACATATAGATGAAGGTACTTTATCATCCTGCACGTCAATCGCTGAATATTTTTGGAGCGGTCTTCCATGTCTCTTCTCAGCTTCTGCACTCCCATCTCCTTCTTCATGCACAATACCCAAAATTTGAGTCGATTCTCTTCATGAAAGCAAACACGTGGCATCTTAGAACCACGATAGAGCTACCCTCTCCACTCAAATGCGAGATGTGGATCAGGTATGACATACCTGCAAGCTCTCCAGAACCGGAGTGAGAGCTTTTGTTGCGCGATGAGAACCTCGAGAACCGAGAGTCCAAGGCATTGTGTACATATTATTAGGACCAATGTAAGTAAGAAAAAGACAGAGCCGTGAGCAGACGATTGATTCCCCAATATAGATAGGTGGTATATACCTTCCTATATTCGCCATCTGACTCTCTACCCAAGCATTAGTCACAGCTCACGAAGCCTGTCCCTTCCTCTACGCATTACATTGCGAATCTTTTGGGATAGAGTGTCATGAACCACCTGCACTTTCTAACAAAGTTCTTGTGAAATTTGAAGCATATAACTGAGCGTTCATCATCACCAAAGCGCGTCAGAGTCGTTTTTTGACAATTTTTCCAGAAAAAAATCATAAAAGTTGATTTATTTGAAAATTCTAACGTAGGCGATTTTAAAAACAGTTGGAAGATGTTATTTGAGCCCTGAACAACCATTTAAGAGAATATTTGGCGGGGTGGTCTTCTGACCCATTCAAAGTTGGTTCAAGGACACCGTGCACGTGTTTGAGTGTCGTTTACATATTTTTGACGTGCCTTTGAGTTTTTTGTTCATGCATTTCCGATTCTATCATATGTATCCATACGTTGATATTACCGTCAACTGGGATTACTTTGAACAGACGGGGTAACTTTCAACACTCGGGGTACAAGTTTTGAACTCTCAAGATCGGTATACTAGGGATTCCCTATGGTTCCAATACCAATTCTCTCCGCTAGGAGCGTGCTTGAGCAATGATTTACCCCGGTGTGCAGGCCCCGATCAGCCGTGTCTACGTTCATAACGAACTTTTTCGAAGAGATGATTCTGATTCGAAAAAAAGTTGCTCCAAACAATTGGTCTCGTTTGAGCACTTCCACGGCGAATCCAAGGTAATGGTGCTATATTTTGTTGATCCATATCGATATCTTCAAGAATCCATTGCTACGTTGGTGTATTTCAACCCTAATTCAATTCTGTGACGTGAAAACTGAAATGTACGTGTTTTTTTGGATACCGGGGTAACTTTGAACACCTTGCGTGTTTCGACAGGCTGACTCTGGGCACTTTAATACATAAATCTCTCCCGATATTTGACTTAATTTGACTCTTTCTTCTAACTTCCACTAAGTGCATAGATTCAGAAAGTCAACAAAGCTTTTTGCCCCTCCAGGAAAGGGTTGGAGCTTACGTTGCTTTCATCTATGAAGGGCAAGTATTTCCAGTTAAAATGACAAAAGTTGCCAGAGGAGGACTTTTCATATCGTCCATGCAAAAGCCTGGTCTGAAATTCTGGAAATGGCCTGAACAAAAAGATGAAATACAATATCCCTAGTCTGATGAATCAGGTTGTATATCAGCTCCCAAGGCTACCTCAAAGCTTCAAAAGGCAAACTATGTAGTTCCTGAAGTTTCCAAGTATTGGTAAATAGACGTGCCTCAACGAGAACTTCACGCCAGGAGATATCGTCCAGGTGCAGGGTAACTGATGAACTCACAAGAATATTGGATGTAGATTTGGTTGAGTCGTGATTATTGACCAAAGGAAGATTATAATCAATAGTGGTCGTGTATCTATCGATCAGTCAAAGCAGAAACACGACTTAGGTATTTTTATTATCATTGAGACACAGACAAGTGTGAGAACGAGTCAAATATCCATTCATCCGTGAGAAAATTCAGTGGTTTGGAGTGGAAGTTGGAGTTTATTCTGACTTGGCACGAGTCAAATTTTGATAGAAACTTGCAGGTTTATATTATCTGTTTGTTTCGCGATTGCATTCTTGTGAAAACGTGTGAAAATGTGATCTAGGTTTCCAATGACTTTGTCAGAATTCATTCCAGGTTTTTGATGTTTTTATACGACGATCAAACTTTGGAAAGCATTGTTGTGGCTCTTCCATTCATGTCGAGTAAACTCTAGTTCACCATGAAATAAGGAATTCTGTTCAATTTGGACTCTGATTTTATTGTCATATACATGCGTGCACGCGGTCAGTATAGAAACGTTAAAAGGTGATCGCTTCCATTTTCATCAAAGAATACGATTTCCTGATCATAGAATTTTTACACAGAATTCATTTTTATCTCGAGAACATGGGGTATTATGAAAAAGACATCCCTTCCACGATCACAAAGGTAGACTGAAAAAATCAGGCTGACAGTATATCACAGATGGGTTGGACAGCAAACGAAAATGATCTCAAAGTCGTTCACTTTTAATTAATTCTACTCATACTTCCGATATTCTTCTTATTTTACGACTCTTTGATTGTTCTCATTCACATTTTGCAAAAAATTTTGGGGAAATGTATACTCTTCTGCAATAACTGTTCTATGGTACCTCCTGATCGAATAAGTTATTATTTTCTGTATCAAATAAATGGTTATTTTTCGATGAATCGGTTTTCCGGGTCCCTCGTGGAGATCACTTGATTTTCAGAACGATCCACTCGACTTTTTCGAATGTAATAGAGAATTTGACGTTTCGAGATTCGGTAAGAACTTTTCAAGAGTGGATTTTTCGACGCAAGTGAAAATATCACGATGCAGATGATTTCTGGATGTCACTCATCTCATTAATTAAGCCTTCGTTCAAACTTCAGACAACTCAAAATGAGTTTGGAATATTTTATCTGGGATTTTTGATAACACATGGGCTTCTGGACCATAGTGCACACATAGCAGGTCGAGTGTACATCATGGGGATAAATAGAGACCAGTACAACTATTCGCTATTGAAGGTTCTCACGTTTGGTTACTCAAGTGTTCAAAGTTACCCCAACATGGCGGGGTAACTTTGAACACTTTTGAAATGCCCATAACTTCTGTCTAGTACATCTAATCGGACTCTAGTTCGGCGCAATTGAAAGCTAAGATGATAAGCTTCAAATTGAACTCAGATACAATGCCCTTCTAATGTAACACGTACAAGTTACAAGAAAATTACGAGCAAAATTTTCGAAAAGTGTTCAAAGTAACCCCGGTTAACGGTATATATTTGATTTGCTGCTAATTCTTGCCGTGGAGATGATTGCTGATCGGTCTCACGGAGCCCTTTCGAACACAGCCTAAAGCTTCCGAATCCGTTGGCGAAGGTCAAAAGCAATTTTCAAAAAAAATTTAAAAGAAAAAGCAAAAGTCAAAAACAATTGATTTTCATGAATTTTGTTCAAATATTCGTATTGCGTGCATACAGGGGACAATTTTATGGTATTTTTCGAATGGCTTCCTGAAGAATTCGAGACACCGTCATTGTCAGCATCGAAGGTAGCCGAGTAACTTTTCACGGTTTACGGGGCTGCCTCACTTTCAGATGTGACGTATTCTGGTGCTCGGAATTATTTATTTATTCTTTTTTTATCAATTTTTTTTTCAATATCTTTTGTTTTTTTTTCTTTGGCATTCGAGATAGGACAGTTCTTATCTTGTGAAGGTTGAATTGATTGTTGTGGAAAATGTTTATGACAATATTCGACTCTTTTAAGTAACAGATGATATGATCAAGATTGGAGAATTATCGAATCATCCACAGTGAGATGGACATTTTTTTTGAACCCTGCGATTATTTGAAATGATTCTAGAACTAAGGATTTGACATTGAGGAGAATGATTTGTCTAATATGATGAAATGTGATCAAATTAAAATGATGGCGAAATTTTCTGTATAATTACCCAAAATGTTTTGAAGTGAGAATGAAACAATTACTTAGAATGTGAAAGATTGCCGTTACGTGGTGAAATGCAATGTCGGTCCGTCTCGAATGCTTATATTAGAAAGATTGGATCAACACGGGGGGAGGGGGTGATTGGGAGAATATTAACAACCAGATCGTTATTTTTCTCCATTAGTGAAGGATGAATTCTAGGATCCGCTATTCATCGTCATTTGAGGCGAAAAACTAGTCCGATACTAGATTTTGGAGAATGAAAAGTGACCGTTATGACTGAGTTTGATATATCTTGATCAATGAAGTCGTAAAGTGAGAATTCAATCGATCTACTGTGATTGTTCATGATTCACATTGACATTAGATAATCATTCATGTTCTTTCAGATCACGGAAGTTTTTCATATGGAATAACAAACTGGAAGATTTGAATCTCAAAAGAGTCCTTGATTTCTTCGGACTACATAATTTATCATGTTGCCCATGAGTCTGAGGTGATTTGAGTCTCACCAAGTTCAAGAAACTGGATAGTTTATCATCCCCGTTGTGAGTACACGGAGAAACCAAAACGCACTCGCGGGGACGTCGCGCGACCCCGCGTCTGGCTTTGCATGATCGCGGTGGGCAGCGCACGAGATCGGAGCGTCTAACCCGCCTCGGTGATGTTGTGCACGTTACCGTGGTGACGAGCAGGACAGCGATGTGACCGGCTGCTCGAGACCGTTTTGGGGGCCGCGATAATGTTTCGATTCCCTTGTTGTCATCCCAATATTCTGAAAATGGGACCGCGTGTCTTTGTCCGATAATTATTGACCCCTTATTAGTTTCAGCGTTTCTCACTCGCGGAGAGTATAAATCGATTTGAGGCCTCACCAGTTTATGTATGACATCTAAAATCATTTTTGCAACCTGTCGATCAGCTGAATGGTACAACACAAGCTTCGTAATCCGAAGATCTTGGGTTCGAGACCAACTAACAATCAATTTTTTTTTTTTTCTAATGTAAGGTTTCCAAGTTTGCCCTGAATTTCTAAATTTTCCACTTTTTTCTCATTCGGTAATATATTCTCTGTCCAACGAAAAACGTAGAGATCACTCCACTATAAATATATCAAGCATCGAATTTTTCGTTATTCAATGTTAGAGCCATATATGAAGTTAGCTTACGTAAACTATGAGGAATTTCATCGACCTCTCGACTTCAAACTAGATAAGTCAAACCCAGGTGACTATCCGTAAGGCTTTGGAATTGACCTGCGTCGGACAATAATCTTCAGGCAATTTGGAAAATGGTTTTTCAAACGTATCTTTGAACACAGTAGTCAGAGGAGTATATAATATATTTTGCAGGACTGAGGAGATTCAATGCATGATCTATCCATCGTGGAATGGTATCTGAGTTTTTTTGTTGAAAGAGTATATATTTCCCAAAAATTGTAACAGGCTCTAGAGTACTGTATTATCATCCTAAAAGAATCAAAAATTTAGAAATTCAGGGAAAACTTGTAAACCTTACAAGAGAAAAAAAAACTTATTGTTAGTGGGTCTCGAACCTAAGATCTTCCGATTACAAAGCTTGTGTTGTACCATTCAGCTGATTGACAGGTTGCAAAAATGATTTTGAATGTCATACATAAACAATAGTCCCACTGGCGAGGCCTCAAATCGATTTATCCTCTCCGCGAATGAGAAGCGCTGAAACTAATAAGGGATCAATAATTATCGGATAAAGACACGCGGTCCCATTTTCAGAATATTGGGATGACAACAAGGGAATCGAAACATTATCGCGGCCCCCAAAACAGTCTCGAGCAGCCGGTCACATCGCTATCCTGCTCGTCACCACGGTAACGTGCACAACATCACCGAGGCGGGTTAGACGCTCCGATTTCGTGCGCTGCCCACCGCGATCATGCAAAGCCAGACGCGGGGTCACGCGACGTTCCCGTGAGTGCGTTTTGGTTTCTCCGTGTATATGAGGTGAAACTGACGTGTGATTATGAAGTATTCTTTGTTCTGAGTAGAAATATAACTCTTCATCACAGAAGTTGAAAGAGACATGTTCAGATGAAACTGACTTGCTATTTGGCTTTCCAATATCGGGCCAAAAAATCGATGTTCACAACAGAGGAAATCCAGCAACCCCATTTTGAAGAGCTGCGTTAGTATACTGTGATGTTTTCAACATCTCTAGTGAGTCTGACTCTCTTATATTTACAGTCGCTTGGCAACAGTAATTTGTACTCTGTCGATCTCAGAGACGAGAGTCTCGATCTCTGTGCAAGCCATAGCATTATACGGTGCTGTTGCAACTTGTGAATATAATCGATGCTCACAGAGATGTCAGGAGTGTGATGTTGTTGTGAAGTTTTTTAGAAAAATGTGTGACGGAGATAACTTGATCTTCTTGAGCAACAATATTGGCTCGAGTTGAATGATGTGAGCAGGCTACACGTCAGAATATTTTAATTGTTTAGTATGATTTTGGAAATGATCCGAATTCCTGAGTAAAATATGGAAAGTCAAATGACATTGAATATCTTCAATGAAATGATCTGAATTTCAACTGTACGACGTTGTTGAGTGATTCAAATAGTCGTAGTAAAAACTTGAAAAATATTCATGCATGTCTGTATATCTAATCAAAAGTTATGTTCCGTTATTTGTAACAGGGGTGGATGCTTTCAACTCACATTTCAAAGTACCGCATCTCGATCGAATTGTATGCTCAAAATGCTCAAATGCTCAAAAGTAAGGTTTAATTGTCCAACTTCAAAATAATATTCAAGAATTTCTCGTCAGCGAGAAATCTGGAACCATTACAGCACGGGGCTCTAGAACTGGGTCTAAATCCCTGGTGCAGACCACTCAAGGGATGAATGTGCGATATCATTTCTGGCCCCTGTGAGATCATTCTCCAGCTAGTATAGAAATCGCCACTTAGGCCTCTTTTAATAAAGTCCAAAAAACGTGTTTTTTCGCGACCTTTCGACCTCTTACGCTCTATAGCTCGAACGGGACGCATTTTTTTGAAAAATGTGTAGAGACTTTTTTTGTAGATCTGAAGAAATTGACAAAGGATATGTCCTCATCCAATCCCGTGAGACTCGCCTGTTGGAGAAATTATAAATCATATTCCTCTCGCTCTCTCGGTCCACAGCTCAAACGGGACGCATTTTTTCGAAAAATGTGTAGAGACCTTTTTTGTAGATCTTGAAAAACTGTGGGAGTATGTCCTTGTGTCGTCCCGTAAGACTCATTCGTTGGACATATGAGAGAGTTTTCCACCAGAGATCGTATTTCCCTCGTAATTTTCTTCTGTTTCATAGACATAATCATAAAATAATGTGTTCCATCGATATTCCTATGGGATAACTTTCTATGAGCTATGAATTTCCGATAAAACACATTATTTTATAGTTATGTCTATAAAACAAAGGAAAATCACCAGGGAAATACGATCTCTGGTGGAAGAACCTCTCATACGTCCAACAAACGAGTCTCACGGGATGAGACAAGGACATATTCTTCCTCAATTTTTCAAGATCTACAAGAAAGGTCTCTATACATTTTTCGAAAAAATGCGTCCCGTTCGAGCTGTGGGCTGAGAGAGCGGGAGAAATATGATTTTTCGAGGAAAAAGCTCTAATTTCTCCAACAAGTGAGTCTCACGGGATTGGATAGGGACATATTCTTTGATAATTTCTTCAGATCTACAAAAAAGTTCTCTACACATTTTTCAAAAAAACGCGTCCCGTTCGAGCTATAGAGCGTAAGAGGTCGAAAGGTCGCGAAAAAACACGTTTTTGGACTTTATTAAAAAACGGCCCGAGTGGCGATTTCTATACTAGCTGGAAAATGATTCTAGAGGGGCCAGAAATGATATCGCACAACAACCTCTTGGGTGGTCTGCACCATGGATTTAGACCTAGTTCTAGAGACCCGTGAAAGAGATCAGGAACAGTCCCAAATGATAACTGTAGTCAAATCTCATCGAAAATGGACATTTTTCTCAAACAAAACTGGAAAGACTGGTTGTTAGATTTGGAAGATCTTATTGTGCAAACCAAAAAAAGTTTCAAAGCATACATTATTGAATCATTGAATTCGAATGGAAATCAAGTCTCTTTTTCGATTCATAAAAACATTCTCAGAGTCCAATACGCCTCTCTGGAGCATTTACAAGCCGAGCAACGCGAGGCATTACGCTAGTGACTAATAAATTAACATTGTCTCTGATTTGCAAATTATACCGATGAGGTAGATCTCATCGATATTTCGACTCTATCGCTCGATTTGATGAAATACATTCAATGAATAAATTTATCGTTTTTTCGAGCCACTTATAATCGTCGCGCTCGGGCGGCGATCACAGTTTGACAAATGTCAAACTGCAACCTTCGAGGCTCCACTCTCACAGTGGCTGCATCACGAAGGGATTTTTTATTTTTTTGGATTTTTCAATTTTTTTTTCATTCAAAGATTGACAGAGAGATGAAAAAATTCTTCCTCGGGCGGGACTTGAACCTCGCAATCTCCGATACTCCGGACCGGCGCCTCAACCAATTAGACCACCGAGGCGCTTGCGTATTCACTCGCTCGGGAAAGCCTTCTCTCATCTCTTGTGCCAATCTTCCGATGCGGTCAATCAAGGAACCATGACCATTCAAATATGCAAATTATACCGATAAGGTAGATCTCATCGATATTCCGACTCTATCGCTCGATTTGATGAAATACATTTAATGAATGAATTTATCGTTCTTTCGAGCCACTTATAATCGTCGCGCTCAGGCGGCGATTATAAGTGGCTCGGAAAAACGATAACTTCATTCATTAAATGTATTGACAACTTAGGCTTTGGCGCGTACGGCTGACAAAGATAAAAACAATCCACTTGTTTATGACGCCCCATGCAGAAATATTGACGAACATCATCTTGCTTCTCCAAAGCTACATCATCAAAAATCATAATTGTAGTGGGTAGTGCGTCGTCAGGTGATATAACCTGCTCATGTTCGCTGAAAGTGAAATACTCCATACCCTCGAAGGGTTCCAACACATCTTTCAAAAATTTGTTTTTGGGTTGATTGAGAGATTTTGAATAAACATAGATGTTCTCATATCTCAGACCATTTTGATGAAGTAGGAGGGCCAATAAACTGTTGGTTTTTCCACAGTTGGATGGACCGCAAAATATCGCTCGTATTGTATCTGGGAGTCAGTTCCCATGACGCCTCTCTCACTCCTCCTCCTCTACTATAGCATCAAAATTCATCACTGGGAGTTTTGTAGAACTTTCGAAGAAATCCATCTTGACTGTGCGAATTCCAAGAGTTGACTGAGTTCATGAGTATAAATAATCTGCTTATATAGCAATCTGCTCAGTTACTCGCGGACTTCCGGAGAGTGATGATCTGTCACAAGAAGAGAAACAAAAAGCTAGGTCGAGGTTTAGTCAACAAATTCATCAATCAATAATATAGTTTTGTGGTGTGATATTCGCTCGTGCGGATGGATAATCTCATGAGTGAATTGATATTCGGGTACAACGAGCTATCCTTTATAGCTCTTTCACAATTCAAGCCGAAGTTTCGCCGATCTCTATATCAGCATCATCAGGGCTGGATAAAATTGTTTCAAAGTGGTCACAATACATATAAGTATCTAAATTCGTCATCAATTTTCAAAAACTTACCATAAACAGTGATGAATTGTTCTTTCTCTGTGCATATATCCACCTGCGAATGCAGGTGGATATATGCATAGAGAAAGAATAGTTATTTTCCAAATAATAAGGCTCATACCGTAATATATATGCTTTCAGAGATTTGGCCAGGAATTATATGCTATTGACATGAAACTGAGATGTTAATTTGTTTGACAAACCTGCATTCGCAGGTAAATATATGCATAGAAAAAGAATGATTCATTACTGTTTATGGTAAGCTTTTGAAAATTGATGACGAATTTTGATACTTATATGTATTGTAACCACTTTGAAACAATTCTATCCAGGCCTGATGATGCCGATATAAACATCGGCGAAACGTCGGCTTGAATTGTAAAAGAGCCAATAAAGGAAAGCTTGTTGTATCCGAATATCAATTTACTCATGAAATTCATCAATCCTCTCCCAGTTGAGCTCCATTTTCCTGGGTATCAGTATTGCGGACCGGGAACTAAATTAGCGAAGAGGTGAGCGCGTGGTGACCCTGGGATTAACCCATTGGATTTACACTGCAAGGATCAGGATAAAATGTATTCTCAGAATCGTGAAAATATTGAAGCAAGACACGCTGCAGATCGAGTTCTTGCTGAGCGTGCGTGGACGCGAGTTCGATCTCGAGACGCGAGTATTGGTGAGAAAGCAGCAGCCTTGGCTGTAGCAACTGCGATGAAAATGAAGACTAAAACTGGTATGGGCCTTAAAAAGAAGAGGAGGACGAAGAGGGAGAGAGTTTCCAAGAAGAAGCGAACAACCTCTCTAAGCTCAATGATCAAAGCTGCCGCCAAAACTACTGTTCAGAATAAATCCACCAAGAAAGTCATAAGTTCTGTCATGAAAGGTGTTCGGGAGGCAATCATGACGGCTGGCGGGAATTCCACTAGTTTCTGCGAAGATTGGAGGATTATTACCATTTTTGATCCCCCTCTTTGCAGGCCTCAGTGCAACTGGAGCCTTAGCCGGGGAAGCCGCTAGCGTTGCTGAGGCAAACAATCGAGCTAAAACTGCTCAACATCAATGAAAGGAGAGTGAACGACATAATAAGACAATGAAAGCCATCGCCCATGGTAAGGGAATACAGCTCAAATCTCATAAGAAAGGTTTTGGACTGTATTTGAGACCATACTCTGGTGGTGCTTTGAGGAAAAAAGCTCGAAGTAAGTCTGCCAAACAGGGCATTGTTTAATTTTGATATCCTCGAATATGCCAGTGAGAGAAAAATTTCAAATTTCCGTGGAGTATTCATGCGGAACGCATTGCCACGCGGTGGTCCGCATGATCGTGAATCTGCAATAGTCAACCTCGATGACGATGCTGGGCAAGGTACATATTGGGTAGCCTACCGGAAGAGAGGGGATGAAAACGGATATTCGGTCAGAATTCAAAGTCATTTGAACACCAATGTGATCCATATTAGTTACATCACATTCAATAGTACACGCGTATGCGATGTCAATGCGTGTTAGACTATATTGTCAGGGAAGTAATGATGAAAATCCAAGAGCCATTTTTTTGGATCTTTGCTCTGAAATCCACAAGCAATTTTTCATACACCTCACGAAAATTTCTTTGGATCGATATATTTTACAGATTGCCAGGGGAATATTGCAAGAAGATTCGAGAATGATATCCCCGGGAAATTAAATTCCCAAATAGAAAAAGGAGACGGAGCACCGTGTACGAAAGTACCCGGCGAGTCTCAGGAAGACTTGACAGGAAGTGAACCCATGCGAACGGCTATTGTTTACGCGCCGTTCACGCAATCTATCAAGTCGTATACTTCCCTGAAGCTTCCGGGAGATTGACATAAGATTCATCACCATAACCTATCTCATTCTGTCAATAAGTTCTACGTACTCGCGCAGTAGTTACTCATTTTTGTTCCGACCTCAAGATACTAGTATCTGCTTTCCTATGATTGGAACAGGCCAGAATCGTGATGTTTGCAGCTTATTAACGAATTAATGAATAAAACACAATTGATGTATTCACGAGACAACCAGAGCCAGTGTAAAATCGGCGATGGATTGATTTGTTCGTATTTTTAAATGAAATGGGTATATAAGCCTATGATCGTGGATGGACAATGAGCGGCCAGTTCTTTAGAAACCGCGAATAGACATGTTTTCCATCATATATGAGAAATCGTGGCTTAACCTAACAAGATCCATGGTTTCACGATCCCGTGAAATAATAGCTGAAGCTCTTGACTTTTTGTAAAATATCTTCAGACGTTGAAATCCATCTACAAATCAAATCACCTCCAAATAATGTGACTAGTGTATCACGCCACGCCATTCAATTCTCAGTCACCTTGAGATCTCATTCGTCGACCACTGTGTACTCTCCGTGCAGTTGCCGGGAAGCTCCGGGGACAAGTAAACGAGAAGTTCACGCTGGCTGTTTGCTGCTGTTCACGCGGCGGATACGGATTCGTTTACACAACGTACCCGCAGTATACGGACGGGCGTACGGGGCGTATGTTTTCCGTAAACTTTCTCCTACTCGGGTTGAGTCGAAATATTCAGAAACTTTTCAGTAACTCCCCAAGAATCTCTCAATTCGAGATCGCTACAGAATTGTTGTGCAACATTCCAGAAATATCTCAGAGTCATATCCATAGAATATCGCACTGAAATATCACGGCGGGTCGGAACGGTGAGAAAGTCTTAGGTGCTCACGGAAAAAACCAATCAGGTATGTTCCAGGCTAGTCTCTAAGCCATTCTCTAGGGGGAATTTGAATCATCGGTGAGGGATTTTGAAAATAATCGCCATTTTCGTTTCATTTGAATCCACGCGTTTGGATACTTACAATGATCCTTCCCCGATCACTCGAAATATCTCAAAATACGACTCTCAGAAGTGGACAAACTCCAATATTCGTCCTATTCATCCGTTGGCCTGGGCTAAGCCCACCAGAGATGGAGCTCTGGTGATAGGAATCGAGATTCAGTGAGGAGTGATACGTTGAATTGATCAAAATTCGTTCAAAACAGATATTTGGTCAGAATTCAAAGTCATTCAAACACCAATATGATCCATATTAGTTACATCACATTCAATAGTATACGCGTATGTGATGTCAATGCATGTTAGACACCTGTCGAGAATCTTTCGGACAAATATTTCTGGGAGATTTTGTGTAATATTCCATGGAATATCTCCAAGGATTTTCCGAAATGCATAATGTCAGTGAGCCGATAACGTTGTCATCCGGAGGCAACGTGTACCACTTCCGAGTCGTACAGCTGGATTCATCCTGGAGATGTTCGACATTACTTCGGATATGATTCGCGTTTTGCGCCGGGACGAGATACTTATTGCAATGCGTGGCCTGACATGAATGCCGTTTTCGAGGGCTCAGCATCGAGGTTCATCCAAGAAGGTCTGAGGCCACGTCTCGTAGAGTTTTGATTCTCAGATAATGATCAACTTTCCCCCATATGCGAGTGGTGCCCCACTGACCCTCCCTGCAATAACCTCAAACTGACTTTTGATTCTGTGCGCTCAATCAGGGTCTAGTCGAAAGTGATGGTAGACATAGCTCGTCGCGGGTGCTGAAGTCGATAACTTGGAAGGTTGAGATCCATCGGAACTGTGACCTTTCGAAGAATGGGTTAGCGAAGGGCCTCGAACGAGCATACATACTAGGGCAAAGACAAACTAACCCTTAGAGAGACCGATATTCCAGTAGGCGTAATGGTGGCGCCACAGTCGGACCAAGAACGTGGTCCAGAGAACTCCGTATCAGAGTTTATTCGGATAGAAGGATCAAGAATATCCGATTGGAACCAAAAGATTTTGAAGAACGGAATGTATTCATGGTTCAATTCCTCTTCTCCTGGATATCCAGCAGATTGATTCACAATGGATGTCAGAGATAGTGGGAGAGTTGATTTGCTGTAGCACCGGGGAATCACCTATTCTCAGAAGTTAGGAAATAGAAGAACTTTAATTCCACCTCACCTGTATCCCTGATATATCATCTTTATCAAGCAGAAATGTTGAGTCATAGCCCCTGTAGAAAGGTGCCATCAGAGCTGAGCTCGCGTCACTGTGACTCAATCCCAACGAATGACCAAATTCATGAGCTGCAACTTGGAGAAGGTTTGTACCCCGGAAACTATTGGTTGTCCAATGCTCAGCGTCATCAAAATGGGCATCTCCGCCATAGACAGGGAAATAAGCATGGGCTAGAGTTCCTCCTGGACCATCAAACGAGTCACCATCGCCGTGGTTTCCTGTCTCGAATCTCACATCTATGTGGACCTGATAAGAGATCATTAGCAGCCTAACAAAGACTTCATCTTGAGGAATCATTTTCAGCTGAACTGATCCCAACTTCGGAGTGCTTGGACCTCGAAATTCCCAACCACCCAATTCTCGCAATAAATGGAAGTTTCACTGGCCACATTGGAAATCTTCGGTGGAACTCTCCGCCGATCAGATTCTCTCGATATCTCTATACTGTATGATAACACTGCCATAGTGATGAGTTGGAACCAATCAATATTGATACATGGAACCGGCACATTCGGGGAATGATTCTATTGCTCCTATCCATAACTACAAAGGGACGGAGAGGGTTGGATATATCAATCTAGGAGTTAATTTGTTGTATGCATCACAGTAACATTTCAGCAATTGTTTGTTGCCTTCATTGGAGTTTGTTATATCTGAGACTGGGCTATTTTCAATAATTAACTTCTCATTATTCGTTCACAGATGGTTATATATTATCAATAGAAAGCTGGAGTGATTTGTGTACCATTACGGCGATGCCGAAGTTCTGACATGTAGAACTCAATATTTCACACGGGACTGACGGCTGTCTCATTCCACCTCGACCACGCCGTGCCAGAGCGCAACACATAGTCTCTTACACACATGCAGGGTATTCGGAAACCCCTCGTGCACCTCGAACCGGGTGATACTCCGGACATTCCTATATTTGATGGCGCAGGAAAATTCCAACCAGGCAGTTTTTTAGAGAAGGTTAATGAAAAAAGCGTACCGAAATCCTATCATTCGTATCATTTTGCGTATCGCGGGTATCGTTTTGGACGTACTAACGGTGCATATCGCACGTATCATCGTGCCGTATCGTTTGTATTGCTGACACCTATCAGCTGATACGGTCATTGTTATTTTTTTGATATTCTACGTGTTATCATGTAAGGGAATAGCTCGGTAGCATCCAGGATAGCACACGGTGAGGTCCTTGACGGCCATGCATAAACCAGAGTATGGATCATTCGTGTTTTTGCGCGCCTTCCATTCACCCCAAAGCCACATTTGTTGATCACGGGCCATCAGTTGCATAGCAGACGTCATCAGAATTGAGGGCTCACATCGTCAGTTTCATTATTGTTGTGAGCTGCTGTGGACCAGTGCACAGAATCAGCCCGGGATCCCGCCTTTTATCGCGTTGATGAGGTCACGCGCCGTGTGATCGGTGACGATGAAGCATCAGAGTGACAGTTTTTCCCAGGATTGCCGGTAAACATGTGGAAATATTGCAGAGACGAGAGCCTGTTGTGAGGATTGAAAGGTGTACACGAGTAAGAGTCTCTTGGTGTTCCGTGATTGGAGTGTCTGTGATGACAGTCTAGGCGCACACGACGAGTATTCTTGATATCTATCGTGTCCTCGTCGAGGCAAGGAATGAGACATCCTAGAGCACTCGTTTGAGGCTTTCGTCTTCGCAGGTGGGTTTGTTCACATACTCACTGGTTATCTCGAAGGAGGATGGCATTCAAGAAACAGACAATTTCAAACTGCCAAAAAAATAGGTTTGCGGAAATTGGAAGAAAACAGGCCTCACACGGTGGAGGAGGGGATCAGGACTTCTTTTTTCTTAAAGAACACAAGATTCCAGATCAAATATGGGATCTCCAGAAATTGAAAATAATAGGCCACTGAGTAGTTCACAGTTTAGTAATTTTCACATTTCTGCTCGTACATACCGGCCATAACCTCAAAATCAACTTATCGATGGCGATTCGAATAGATTTCTCTCAGACCTTCTGGATGCCGCAAACCGCAAGTTTTTAGCTGTGAGCAAACCTGACCTCTTTACATTCTAGTGGAAAAAAGCTGCTAGAATTGAAAAAAATGCGTTCTACTTAATTTTCAAAAATCCTCGCCATTGGGCCAGGACAGTTTCTCGGGACCCCATTCGTGCTGGAAAGCTCATATTTTGTATCATAAAATCGAATAGAAATATTAACTAAAGGATCTAAGACATGACCCTTTCTTGTGGGACGCTTGCGCGTGGAACTACCCATACGCCAGGGGCGATATTGGGAGTCTCCTCGTGGAAATTTCACGCGTACGCAAAGAGTTTTCGATCTCGGAGTTTCACATTCATCACAGGAAGATCCTCGCGTGCGCGGGAATTCGGGAACTCGGCGTACGCGAGACCCAACACCAGGAACTGTATTTGGCCGTGGAAATTTCTCGCGTATCCGCGAGGCAGCCTAGGGAGTCTCCTGGTGGAAATTTCTCACGTACGCGGAGATTTCCCGACCTCGCTTGCACGAAATCGAATTTTGGAGCTTTACATTGATCCTGGACGAATTCTCGCATAGGTGGAAATCTCGAAACACAGCATACGCGAGACCCTACACCAGGATGTATATTTCAGCTGTGGGAATTCCTCGTGTACGCGGAAAAATCCAGCCTCCGCGCACGCGACAACCAACACCACGAAGTGTATTTCAGCTGTGGAAACTTTCGCGTACACGAAAATTTTCAAATCTCGCGTACGCGAAGGGCAATCTTGAGAATCTCCTCGTATAAACTTGCGTACGCCAAGATATTCCACTCGGGTCAAATATCGTGATGATCGTAACATCCCGGAGCTCAAAAATCTTAAGAATAACTATTGTGTTCCGATAATTCAAACATGATTTGAGCCCTGCTTGTCTCGCGAAGAGTCACGAGCTGACCGGTCACTTCGATGCGGCAGCAGCTCGCACACACTAATTATGGGTCTTCTGCTTCGCGCGTTCGCATTGTTCATATCTCTAGTTTACATGCTCGCGTATGATGCAAACACGGGATGATAGTAGACATGAATTTTGAGGCACTAACGAAGTATATTTTCCCAGTCATTGCCCCCCCTTCCCTACCCTGCTGCCAAAGTTCGATTGAATTCGATTGAAATACATCCAATTGTTCTGGATCTAGGATCTCATGATGAATTTGAACCATGACTCTCAGGATTGAGGAAGATTGGAGTTCGTTAACGATCAATGATGTTGATCATGATTCAAACAGTATAGTCCAATCTTCACCAATGCAGACTCCTCGCATTGAAAGTGAGATTGTCAATCGATCTCAATACTTACTGCCAGTATTCAGGAATTCAGAAGTTGATGCTTTATCTGTATGGATGCTGATTCCCTTGATAGAATATCGCGATTCCAATCTGTGTCAAGGACATGAAATAGCATTGACATGCTTTAACCTGTAATGGTCATTACACCCGTAATGGTTAATAGCGTCTTATCTACTCAAATTGATCCTAATACTGTTTTTCTTATATCCTACTTATCTGAATCGATTTGAATGCTGGATATCTAGATTGAAGATTCAAATCCTATCTGCCTCAATCGATTCCAATACTATTTTTCAGTATTGGGAACATCGAGAACTCAATCCGCCTCAGTCGACCTCAATACTGACTTTCAGTATTCAGGATCAGTCATTCTATCCTTCTCAATCGATTTCAATGCTATCTTCCAGAATTGGGGATTTTGATATCTCAATTCACTTCAATCGATCCCAATACATACTGTAGGCGTTGGAGAGCATATATCCTGTTTATCTGAATCGATTCCGATACTGCATAGCAGTATCCAGAATCTGGTATCCCATTCTCCTCAATTGAATTCAATACTACCTCCCAGGATTGGAAATTGCGATATCTCAATCTACTTCAATCGATCCCGATACTCACTAAGGGCATTGGAGAGCTCATCATCCTATCCATCTCAATCGACTTCAATACTATCAAACAAGATTGGAAAATTTCCTGATTCAATCCAACCCAATCGATCCCAATGCTAATTCCGAGCATTGGAGGGCGAGAAACCAACATAGGAGACGGAATCTTGATTTGATACTATCTTTCCGGACAACATCTACATCCACTGAATACAATCCAATCATGTCGATAGGGATTGAGATTGAATTTTCCCCATATTCATTCTACTCAAACATCTTACATACTGTCACGTAGGTAGAGGTGGAGATCAGTGCCTGATCTCACCTCTCCCCTTCGTGCCACGAGGACGTTGCACCCGCGTCGGCTACGTGGCCGCGCAACGTATGTTCGTGGTTCACCGGCCATCGCGGATGCACCGTCAGCATTCCGACTGAGCGACGTACATCCCCCCTACATGAGTCTACGCTGCACCACAGTCCATCGTCGTCTACGATGGGCCGCGCGGCAGCCAGACCGCTCGTATCAACCTTCAGAATCATATCTCTCTCTCGAGTATATTTCAGCTGCCATTAGACGTATATATCCACATCACTCAGCCGTGATTCATTCGAATCACCCCTCTTTCCCACGTAACAATGTTTATCACTCACATTACAGCTAAGGTTTCAATATAATCCAAAACTTATTCTAATTATGATCGCATGACATACCTAAACGCCATTTGAAGGTTCTGTCCCTCGCCAGTCTCATACAGCGTTCGCGTCAAACGATGGATTTTTCCTTTAAGAAACCATATTCAGGGCGCTTCTGAAGCACACACTCCGAGCGGCTAATTTCACGTAGTTCTTGTGCTACGAGAATGTAAACAAACCAAACGTTAGGAAGCTGCGGAGCAGACGGCCCGTTAGTTATATTGATGTAACGCAATTTCGTGGAGAGATCCCATCATTCTATGAGTTTCACTGTACAAATGACTAATATTAATAGTTCGGTGACCTTCTTGCGGGGATCGTTGAAATATCAAAAAATAGTTGGATGCCAATTCCCACTTTGAACAGTCGATCGCGAAAGTGAGCTGCAAATTTAGTTCATATGAACTGATTCTAGTTAAGATCGGGCAGACAAAAGTTGTTGAACAACGAATCTGCCCCTCTCTTGAATATATGATGATAGGAAGAAAACGACAGAAGTCGTATTCTCTCGTTCGATCAAAAGCCGCGCTTCCCTTTGAATATATTCAACTTTTGAGTTTTGGAGGGTCATAGCGATTTTTGCGGGGATTCACCTTCTAACATTGAGAGATGATCAATAAATAGGCCAGTTCCGAGATACTCTCATGGTTCTCAACCCTTGTGATCGAGTGCGTCCTTAAGTATTGCCCAAAAAAAATCTGATATGGGGCTAAGAAGGTTTTATGCATTTTTCCGATGTTTGGTTGCTCACAAAATTGCATAAAATAGCATTCGCGCCTCGATCATGAAGTTTCCCGCTTCCGAGCGATTATCTCGACCCTCGCCTGCGGCTCGGACCGAAAACCAATTGCTCAGAAGCGAGCTACAACCTCCTAATCTCGGTCCGAAATCTACCTCTCGTCATCTTTTTGTGGGCAGAAGAAATCTGATATGGGGCTCAAATGGTTCTAGAATTTGCTGGGAAGTGATATTATACGAAAACCCTTCAAAACTCGATTACTTAAAACGGTCATTTTTTTGTGGGCAGAAGAAATTTTTGGGTAGACCTCTGACGTGCGCATAAGCTTCGTGCATCTTTTTGAAATCAGTTCCGCGCTTTTTCGCGGTACAAATCGAGCATGTCGGGACGCTCCTCGTGATTACAATCTACGTCACTTTGGTTGTGACCGGTAATAGCATCACTCGGGTTTCTTCACCGAATATATCGAACCAACGCGTCATCGCGGCATGTGACCGCAAGGCCAGTCACTCGAAATTTCGATAGCTAGAATCCAAACGTCTGTCGGGTGGAAAACCCTTGTGACCGAAACAAACATCACCCCTGCCGGGTGGAAAACTGCTGTGACCGAAACAAACATCACCACCGCCGGGTGGAAAAACCTTGTGACCGGAACAAACATCACCACCGCCGGGAAAAACTTTCGTGACCCTTAATTACATCACATGACCCTTAATTGCATCACGTGACCTATTCTTCCATCACAACCGGGTACCCCACGCGTATGTAAGTCCGCGCTTCCAAGCCCAATTCATTCAGTCTTACCCGGCGCTCTCTCGCCGTCGCCTCGCCGCGCTGCCGCTCATCGCCTCGACGCCGTTGCTCTGCCCGAATCGCTGCCGCTCCAGGTCCCGGTGCGCGCTCACTCGCCACCCCGGACGCGCCGCGACTTCCACGAGTTCCGTGACCCCTTCGAGCCATGAGTCACCGCGTGTGTGTGGTTTTCGTGTTCAGCACTTCGGTTTCCGAGTCGCAATTAATATTGGAAAACATTCGTATCATTCGCCTTCCTGCCCAAGTGCCCGTTCCAGTGACAACCTTGTAAAATCTTGAAATTTTAATCGAGACATTTGCCAAATGGGTCAAATCTCTAAATCTCACACGTCTGGGAGCGCTTCAGGCTGCAGCCGCTGCCCAGCCATCTAGCGACCCTCGCGCCGATTAGCCCAAGGCCGAGCCGTCGAACGGGTGAATTTTGATTCACTCATTGACAGGGATCCCGAGGACTCGCTATACGCGTTTTCCCCTCAAGATCCACCTGTCGGGCACTGTCACCTCATTATATAATGAATACGCTAAATTTGGTCTGATCTGCACTTTATGATTGAGGGCTACTCTATGATTGATTTTGAGCTGGAAAAGAGGAAAGAGTACTATTCACGTGTGAAACCGAGTGTGAAACTCAATGGAGACGGCTGTACAAAAACCTTGAATTGAATTCCAGATAGTTTGGATGGATACCGCGAGTAATGCGGTGATGGTTCCACTTACGAAAGTTATTTTCACAGAATTCTCATGGGAAACTCATGCTCTATTGATGCAAATATGATGCCATTGGTCAATATGATGGAGAGGAATTCGAGTTTACATATTATGCAGTCTTCCTAGTTAGTATGAGATTTACACATGAATAATATTATGCTCCTTTTCCATCACAACATGAATTATAAGGCAGCCCTCAGCCATAAAGCGCAGATAAGATCAATTCATAGGGTATTTATTATGTGATGAAAGTATTCCTAAAAAATTTCCAGCCGAGATTGACAGGATGTTTTGAGAAATTGAGTTTTGTTCAATTTTCGTGTATTATAGATTTCTGGCAAAAATTTTCCACCCATTTCTACCCCATATAGATTTTTCCCGTCAATATGATGCAGTTGATTACGAGGATTATAAACTATGGGAGTGTCTAAAGAGCTGGCCGATATGTTGACTTTTTCCCAATATCAAAGAGGGAATTCCCAGAAACGTCGCTCTGAGCCTCTAAAATCCAAAAATTGAAAATTGTGAAAGGGAGAAGGCTCTCGAATAAACTAAATATTACGCGTCCCGTTATTTTCGGCCTAGAATCCTATATATTCCAGGAAAGGGCAGACTCATTTTTTCAGGATTTTCGCTATCAGATCTTCACTAGAATCAGTCTAAAAAGACGCTGCTGAAAGAGATTAGCAGAATGCTTCCTCGAAGCGAAATGAGCTGCCAAGAATACGCCGTGGAGTTGATTTGGGGTCCTAAATTTTGCTAGGATGTTGTTTCGATGGCAAATAAAACTAGAACACTGACACATGCAGTGAAGGATATATTTTTAATATTAATTTTTTTCCCGTATCTTCTTATACAAGCCATCCACTAAACTTTCAATTACCTAAGTAGATATTTTTCTCAAGCATCCTCCATCGGTTGGTTAATACCGAATTCGAGTTGAATTCGGATTGTATGATTGAAACGAAGGTTTTGGCAAAAATGTTGATTTTTGTGAAAAGGAACTCCATTTCAATCGTGGTTCACGAATACAACTCAGATCCGGTATGGACCAATCGATGGAGAATGCTTGAAAAATATTAATTTAGGTGAATGGGAGTGGAATAGACGAATTTCAGAGGGAGACACGAGAGAATAATGAATATTCAAAAAAATGTCTTATCATATTTCGAGTTATTTTTCCGAGGAAGCTTATTGGGGGAATTTGGGGCATCTAAACCTGGGTTTCCTTAGCGATATCTATCGTTTGGTAGAAAAGCACTGTTGAGCTCATCTGTCAAAACTGTTGATCAATTAACAGACATTCAGTGGCTGTCATGACTAGCAGAGCAGACTCTGGATTATGAGGAAAACTCCCGTGGACCTTGGTCATAGCTAGCAAAAATCTCGCCAAAATTCAGATGTGGTCCCACAGCGACCAGGGTGATTTCAACACTCCGCGACGTTGACTTCGAGAGCTCGGCTCAGAATGTGGACCTGCATTGGGTGAGTGTACCCAACTTGCCTCCATGTACTGGTCTCAAGGAAGGGTATTCCTTGGCCTCCAGTAAATTTTATCCGTTACTTATGTTAAAATATGAGAATATAAGTATTTTGCATCTATCCCGGATCAATTCTGTGTTTTCCAGAAGATGTGGAGTGATTTTTCCATTTTTCGTGATTGCAGAGCTAGTAAATCACCGAGGAAATTCCTTTCAGTAAAACCATTGCCAACCTCTTTAGTATGACCAATCTCAACGTACTACAGTGCATTTGCTTTTTGCTTCAAGACCTCCGAAATTCATTTTTTAGAGTTGCAAAGCTGGAATTTGGGGCTGTTTTATGTGCAAAATACGTGGGTGATGAGTGAAACAAAGATGTCAACATCGTAGTGTATCCAATATGCCCAGATATGTTTGTATCAAAACGGCATGCGGTACGACTTTTCTGACCATTCAGACTGTATTTATCACGTTATTATAGGTCAGATGTGTGTTTGGGACCGGTGAAAGCTCCAGATGTGCTTGTTTGGCGATTAAAACGGATCACTAGACTCTATGGCCTATTTGCTACATTTTTTTGGGAAAATTAAGACAGTTCGGCCACAATTTATCGGAATTGAACGTACATTATTTCATTCTGAAGGTCTTCGAACGAGCTCCAAAATGAGCTGAAATACGTTGGAAGATGTTGAGATAGACCAGAGTTGTTGCGGAAATCACGGAATATGTCCTGCGATATTTTCTGAACGATTTTTTGAATGAAAGAGATAGAATAAATAGTTATTGTGTGAGCACGGAATCTTATTCTGATTCAAGAATTCGTTATCAAATGTTTCTAACTCATAATCAAGACTTGGACTGCTCATAACAAAAACTTATACAGTTGTCCATTTTATACAATGATCTCAGCCAGGTACTAGATGATTATTCAGAATATGTAGAACATGAAATCATATCCACACGAATTTTCCTCATATCCCAGAGTCTGTCCTGCTAGTCATGACAGCCACTGAATACCTGTCAATTGATCAACCGTTTTGACAGATGAGCTCAACAGTCACGGTGTCCTTGAACCAATTTCAATTCAGTCGGAAGACCACCTCACCAAATCTTTCTTCAAATGACTGTTAAGGACTCAAATAACATCTTCCAGTTGTTTTCAAAATCGCCTACGTTAGGATTTCCGAATAAATCGATTTCAATAATTCTTGTCTAAAAAAACGTCAAAAAACGACTTTGACAAGCTTTGGTGGCGATGAACACTAAGTCATATGCTTCAAATTTCACTGAATTCTCGTCAAAAAGTGCAGGTCCCAGAAAGGTGAGTAAGAAGATAAAAAGTGATACTATCTGTGACGACATAGGTGATTGCTCTTATTAAGCAATCACCCTGTCGTCGGTTCTGCAAAACCGATCGCCGATGCACACCTGAAGGAATGCATCGCGCGATCACGTTTTGCCGAACTTTGCACTTTGTGTCTGTACGTGTCGCGCATCAAGCCGAGGATATATAATCCTCGACTCGCGCGCGCCGCGTCAGACCGCTCATCCACTCTTTACATCAAATACACAGCATATTTGTATTCATAGTTCACTCCATTATAATATATATATATATTTGAGTCTCTTTCTTTGTCGCCGACACCCCACGTAACGGCGGTGCTAGGTGTGTACGACCTAGAATTTTTCTCGCGAAAACATCCGTGAGTAGACTCGGGCGACTGACTTATACGATACAAGAGCTGCAATCCAACATCGCTACGGACGTTGCACGGTGTTGATGAAAACCCGATTTGCGACACAATTATTCTCACCCTGGAAACAAACGAATTTGGAAATTTGCGAAAAGGGAAATTGTAGGTTTTTTCACGTAGATTATGAATCTTTTTCCCAATTCGAGCCTCCGAGATTCATACGCTAACGGCAAGCATAAAAACGCGAAAATCGCGGAAAAAACGCAGTTTTAGTGGTTTAACTTGATGGGGATGCATTTTACACAAATTTTTATGGGAACAGAAGTTGTTGCATTTTTTGATTCAAATCGGATGATATGACCAGTTTTTCGTGAAACCGAATTTGTTGGTGTTTTTTGCCATTTTGGAGGGCTTTTAGTGGATATTTTGGAATTTGGACTACGGCAATCGAAAGAGCGGAGAATTTTACGTCGGAATATGTACTTTGGAGATTTGGAAAAAAGATTTTTGGAGGTGATCTAGGGAGTAAGAATAGAAGAAAAACTGAAAAAACAGAGGAAAATTGGTGATTCGTGAATTCTCGAGGTCTAATCGTGAATGTGCCACCTTGTCCACAATGGGGTTACCTTTCTCCATCATCAACCGACTATTTGCCGTGTTCCACGAGTGCGTAGATACACTTGCTGGACTCTGAGACCAGTTATAACGTGTCTTGGGGTCATATTCCGTGCAAAGCCCTATGAATCCGATCAAAATCATGAATTCTCGAGGTCTAATCGTGAATGTGCCACCGTGTCCACAAAGGGTGTACCTTTCGACATCATCAACCAACTATTTGCCGTGTTCCAGGAGTGCCTAGATACACCTGCTGGACTCTGAGACCGGTTATAGCGAGTCTTGGGGTAATATTCCGTGCAAAGCCCTATGAATCCGATCAAAATCATGAATTCTCGAGGTCGAATCGTGAATGTGCCACCTTGTCCACAAAGGAGGTACCTTTCGACATCATCAATCAACTATTTGCCGTTTCCAGGAGTGCCTAGATACACCTGCTGGACTCTGAGACCGGTTATAGCGAGTCTTGGGGTCATATTCCGTGCAAAGCCCTATGAATCCGATCAAAATCATGAATTCTCGAGGTCGAATCGTGAATGTGCCACCTTGTCCACAAAGGGGGTACCTTTCGACATCATCAACCAACTATTCGCCGTGTTCCAGGAGTGCCTAGATACACCTGCTGGACTCTGAGACCGGTTATAGCGAGTCTTGGGGTCATATTCCGTGCAAAGCCCTATGAATCCGATCAAAATCATGAATTCTCGAGGTCGAATCGTGAATGTGCCACCTTGTCCACAAAGGGGGTACCTTTCGACATCATCAACCAACTATTCGCCGTGTTCCAGGAGTGCCTAGATACACCTGCTGGACTCTGAGACCGGTTATAGCGAGTCTTGGGGTAATATTCCATGCGAAGCCCTATGAATCCGATCAAAATCATGAATTCTCGAGGTCTAATCGTGAATGTGCCACCTTGTCCACAAATGGCATACCTTACGACATCATCAATCAACTATTTGCCGTGTTCCAGGAGTGCCTAGATACTTCTGCTGGACTCTGAGACCGGTTATAGCGAGTCTTGGGGTAATATTCCATGCAAAGCCCTATGAATCCGATCAAAATCATGAATTCTCGAGGTCGAATCGTGAATGTGCCACCTTGTCCACAAAGGGGGTACCTTTCGACATCATCAACCAACTATTTGCCGTGTTCCAGGAGTGCCTAGATACACCTGCTGGACTCTGAGACCGGTTATAGCGAGTCTTGGGGTCATATTCCGTGCAAAGCCCTATGAATCCGATCAAAATCATGAATTCTCGAGTTCTCATCGTGAATGTGCTACCTTGTCCACAAAGGGGTTACCTTTCTCCATCATCAACCAACTATTTGCCGTGTTCCACGAGTGCGTAGATACACTTGCTGGACTCTGAGACCAGTTATAACGTGTCTTGGGGTCATATTCCGTGCAAAGCCCTATGAATCCGATCAAAATCATGAATTCTCGAGATCGAATCGTGAATATGCCACCTTGTCCACAAAAGGGGTACCTTCCGACATCATCAATCAACTATTTGCCGTGTTCCAGGAGTGCCTAGATACACCTGCTGGACTCTGAGACCGGTTATAGCGAGTCTTGGGGTCATATTCCGTGGAAAGCCCTATGAATCCGATCGAAAATCATGAATTCTCGAGGTCGAATCGTGAATGTGCCACCTTGTCCACAAAGGGGGTACCTTTCGACATCAGCAACCAACTATTTGCCGTGTTCCAGGAGTGCCTAAATACACTTACTGGACTCTGAGACCGGTTATAGCCAGTCTTGGGGTAATATTCCGTGCAAAGCCCTATGAACCCAATCAAAATCATGAATTCTCGAGGTCGAATCGTGAATGTGCCACCTTGTCCACAAAAAAGGGTACCTTTCGACATCATCAACCAACTATTTGCCGTGTTCCAGGAGTGCCTAGATACACCTGCTGGACTCTGAGACCGGTTATAGCGAGTCTTGGGGTCATATTCCGTGCAAAGCCCTATGAATCCGATCAAAATCATGAATTCTCGAGGTCGAATCGTGAATGTGCCACCTTGTCCACAAAGGGTGTACCTTTCGACATCATCAACCAACTATTTGCCGTGTTCCAGGAGTGCCTAGATACACCTGCTGGACTCTGAGACCGGTTATAGCGAGTCTTGGGGTAATATTCCGTGGAAAGCCCTATGAACCCGATCAAAATCATGAATTCTCGAGGTCGAATCGTGAATGTGCCACATTGTCCACAAAGGGGTACCTTTCGACATCATCAACCAACTATTTCCCGTGTTCCAGGAGTGCCTAGATACACTTGCTGGACTCTGAGACCGGTTATAGCGAGTCTTGGGGTAATATTCCATGCAAAGCCCTATGAATCCGATCAAAATCATGAATTCTCGAGGTCTAATCGTGAATGTGCCACCTTGTCCACAAATGGCATACCTTACGACATCATCAATCAACTATTTGCCGTGTTCCAGGAGTGCCTAGATACACCTGCTGGACTCTGAGACCGGTTATAGCGAGTCTTGGGGTCATATTCCGTGCAAAGCCCTATGAATACGATCAAAATCATGAATTCTCGAGGTCGAATCGTGAATGTGCCACCTTGTCCACAAAGGGGGTACCTTTCGACATCATCAACCAACTATTTGCCGTGTTCCAAGAGTGCCTAGATATACCTGCTGGACTCTGAGACCGGTTATAGCGAGTCTTGGGGTCATATTCCATGCAAAGCCCTATGAATCCGATCAAAATCATGAATTCTCGAGGTCTAATCGTGAATGTGCCGTCTTGTCCACAGATGGCATACCTCACGACATCATCAATCAACTATTTGCCGTGTTCCAAGAGTGCCTTGATACACCTGCTGGACTCTGAGACCGGTTATAGCGAGTCTTGGGGTAATATTCCATGCAAAGCCCTATGAATCCGATCAAAATCATGAATTCTCGAGGTCTAATCGTGAATGTGCCATCTTGTCCACAAATGGCATACCTACGACATCATCAATCAACTATTTGCCGTGTTCCAGGAGTGCCTAGATACACCTGCTGGACTCTGAGACCGGTTATAGCGAGTCTTGGGGTAATATTCCATGCAAAGCCCTATGAATCCGATCAAAATCATGAATTCTCGAGGTCGAATCGTGAATGTGCCACCTTGTCCACAAAGGGGGTACCTTTCGACATCATCAACCAACTATTTGCCGTGTTCCAAGAGTGCCTAGATACACCTGCTGGACTCTGAGACCGGTTATAGCGAGTCTTGGGGTCATATTCCGTGCAAAGCCCTATGAATCCGATCAAAATCATGAATTCTCGAGTTCTCATCGTGAATGTGCCACCTTTTTCACAAAGGGGGTATCTTTCGACATCATCAACCAACTATTTGCCGTGTTCCAGGAGTGCCTAGATACACCTGCTGGACTCTGAGACCGGTTATGGCCAGTCTTGGGGTAATATTCCGTGCAAAGCCCTATGAATCCGAACAAAATCATGAATTCTCGAGGTCGAATCGTGAATGTGCCACCTTGTCCACAAAAGGGGTACCTTCCGACATCATCAACCAACTATTTGCCGTGTTCCAGGAGTGCCTAGATACACCTGCTGGATTCTGAGACCGGTTATAGCGAGTCTTGGGGTAATATTCCGTGCAAAGCCCTATGAATCCGATCAAAATCATGAATTCTCGAGGTCGAATCGTGGATGTGCCACCTTGTCCACAAAGGGAGTACCTTTTGACATCATCAACCAACTATTTGCCGTGTTCCAGGAGTGCCTAGATACACCTGCTGGACTCTGAGACCGGTTATAGCGAGTCTTGGGGTCATATTCCGTGCAAAGCCCTATGAATACGATCAAAATCATGAATTCTCGAGGTCGAATCGTGAATGTGCCACCTTGTCCACAAAGGGGTACCTTTCGACATCATCAACCAACTATTTGCCGTGTTCCAGGAGTGCCTAGATACACTTGCTGGACTCTGAGACCGGTTATAGCGAGTCTTGGGGTAATATTCCGTGCAAAGCCCTATGAATCCGATCAAAATCATGAATTCTCGAGGTCTAATCGTGAATGTGCCACCTTATCCACAAATGGAGTACCTTACGACATCATCAGTCAACTGTTTGCCGTGTTCCAGGAGTGCCTAGATACACCTGCTGGACTCTGAGACCGGTTATAGCGAGTCTTGGGGTCATATTCCGTGCAAAGCCCTATGAATCCGATCAAAATCATGAATTCTCGAGTTCTCATCGTGAATGTGCCACCTTGTCCACAAAGGGGGTATCTTTCGACATCATCAACCAACTATTTGCCGTGTTCCAAGAGTGCCTAGATACACCTGCTGGACTCTGAGACCGGTTATAGCGAGTCTTGGGGTCATATTCCATGCAAAGCCCTATGAATCCGATCAAAATCATGAATTCTCGAGGTCTAATCGTGAATGTGCCACCTTGTCCACAAATGGCATACCTTACGACATCATCAATCAACTATTTGCCGTGTTCCAGGAGTGCCTAGATACACCTGCTGGACTCTGAGACCGGTTATAGCGAGTCTTGGGGTAATATTCCATGCAAAGCCCTATAAATCCGATCAAAATCATGAATTCTCGAGGTCGAATCGTGAATGTGCCACCTTGTCCACAAAGAGGGTACCTTTCGACATCATCAACCAACTATTTGCCGTGTTCCAAGAGTGCCTAGATACACCTGCTGGACTCTGAGACCGGTTATAGCGAGTTTTGGGGTAATATTCCATGCAAAGCCCTATGAATCCGATCAAAATCATGAATTCTCGAGGTCTAATCGTGAATGTGCCACCTTGTCTACAAAGGGGGTACCTTTCGACATCATCAACCAACTATTTGCCGTGTTCCAGGAGTGCCTAAATACACTTGCTGGACTCTGACACCGGTTATAGCCAGTCTTGGGGTAATATTCCGTGCAAAGCCCTATGAATCCGATCAAAATCATGAATTCTCGAGGTCTAATCGTGAATGTGCCACCGTATCCACAAATGGAGTACCTTACGACATCATCAATCAACTGTTTGCCGTGTTCCAGGAGTGCCTAGATACACCTGCTGGACTCTGAGACCGGTTATAGCGAGTCTTGGGGTCATATCCCGTGCAAAGCCCTATGAATCCGATCAAAATCATGAATTCTCGAGTTCTCATCGTGAATGTGCCACCTTGTCCACAAAGGGGTTATCTTTCGACATCATCAACCAACTATTTGCCGTGTTGCAGGAGTGCCTAGATACACCTGCTGGACTCTGAGACCGGTTATAGCGAGTCTCGGGGTCATATTCCGTGCAAAGCCCTATGAATCCGATTAAAATCATGAATTCTCGAGGTCTAATCGTGAATGTGCCACCTTGTCCACAAAGGGGGTATCTTCCGACATCATCAACCAACTATTTGCCGTGTTCCAGGAGTGCCTAGATACACCTGCTGGACTCTGAGACCGGTTATAGCGAGTCTCGGGGTCATATTCCGTGCAAAGCCCTATGAATCCGATCAAAATCATGAATTCTCGAGGTCTAATCGTGAATGTGCCACCTTGTCCTAAAAGGGGGTACCTTTCAACATCATCAACCAACTATTTGCCGTGTTCCAGGAGTGCCTAGATACACCTGCTGGACTCTGAGGGTTCTAGGGCCAGAGTCAAGGTACAGCCCGGCAAATCCGATGAGAACCATGAAATCAATCTTGGGACTTCCTCTCCGTAGCACTCAATAGACCGAAATTCCACACACTTGTCCCTTCTCCAATCTCTCTTATGTAAAATGAAGGATGTGGGAGTGGATCAAAAGAATACTTCATGCTTAATGAGGTTGATAATAATCAAATCGACCGACCCAATCCTCGAATTAAGAATGAGAAACGTTGGTGCTCGAATGTTCATTGAGTTAAAACCGAATGACCCAATCCGCGACCTTGCTCTCACTGCAGATCACAGGGAAATCAGTTGGTTCCATAGCAAAAAAGGGGACCAAGGGTGTAGGGATAGTTCAGGGTCTTCTGTTCCCATCACTCATCACATCAAGTTTCACTCCTCATTACCCAAATTGAAATACTTCCCAACTCACTGGCGCGGATCTCGCAATTTTCAGTTGGGTTCACAAAAAAAAGATCTCCATAGATTTTCCTCTCACACGAATATTCATTCGTCCAGCAAAATTTCAACATACAGGTATTCATGATTCCATAGATGATCACGAATTTAGGATACATTCTTGGTTAGTTAAAGCAACATCTGCAACATGCTCAAGTCCGTAACCAACAGGTACAATACTGAAATAGTAAGGCATTGGAAACAAGGTTCATGTGACAGACTTGAGCACCATCGGGAATCTAGACTAGAAACCGAAAATAACCACAAAATCAAACGAAAGTTATCCTATAAAAAACACAGCCTGTTCTTGATTTACAACAGTAACCGAAAGAATCGTAGAATCTCCCACTAATTCTCCAAAAGGTAACGACCAATTATTTTCATTCCGCCAACTCGAATACATCAAGCACAATACAACTAGATAGTATTCTAACCATCATCCTCACTGTTGACAACAATCAACTTCCTCAACTCAGGCGATAGTAGATTCACTCTCTTCTCCCTGATTTTGCGAGTCCAAGACAGGATAGGATCTGACAACAAGAACAATCGATGGAATAGGTCCTCATTGGTCGCTTTCCTGGAAAATAATGCGAGAATTCATTAACGCCTTGATATTACACATCATACATAGTCTAGTTAGAGATAGGCATAACTCCACGAGCAATATTTTCAGTGGAATTTTTCTTCCATTCAGCTGATTTTTATTCACATGTTTTATTTGTGTACAAATCCATTGATAGCCAAGAGTCTAGCTTTCATCATCGCCATGCATCGGTATATTGCCTAGGAGTTCGAAAGGTAACAGTAATAATTAAGGGTGAATGAGTACACTATGGGAAATTAGCCATGAATCCCGAGCTTCGACTTGAAAAAGAGTGAAGCTCACATCTCATCCACATTCAAGATTGAGCATTTATCGATTCATTCGTTGGAAGAATGTACATTTTCACACGAATTGTACCCCTTATGCATCTCGGTATCCCTTCTAAACGATTGCGTGAATATTGAAACGAAATCTTGATTCAACTATTGCCCAAAAAAATTACCACATCTCGGCAAAATGAAAAGTACATACCTGGAAAATTTCCTCGTATGATTCAGTCTGGTGGACTTGACGACTCTATGAGTCGTCTCGAGAGCCTCTTCGGATAACACTCCCATAGGAATATGGTAAAACTGCATCATTTTCCATGCATGCATCAAAATAGCATGTATTGATGGTGGATGCTTGTACCATGAGTAGTTTTGACAGTATCGTATCGTTGCCCTCATGCACAGATCTTTAAATTTCAGAGGGTCGATCTCAAAAGAACAAGATAAAGCTTGCAGGATCGTTGTGAAAAGCTCAAGCAACACTGGATCAACGCCTGTAATAAATTTCAGGAGATGTATTCCACGCAAACGTAACTCTGACATACTGGAATAACTCCAAGTATCATCACGATTGATTCGTGATGAATCAATCTATAGGATTACATTGGGCTTGCGGTCATTTCGATATATCCATGCCAAGAGATTGAAGCAATGATACGTCACGGTATCACAGTTACATAATTCCATGGATTATAACTGAGCACTGACGTTATACTTATATCTTTCGTGATCTCGATTTGATTTGGCTCCATACAGTATGTACATGATATTGATAGCGTACAAGGCAGAAGAGTTAATAAAAAAAACTAGATTTAAAGTCATTCATCAGAAAATTATATCGCAGCACCTGTGCAGAAATCTTTGCTGACTGGAATCACCCTTATATTTTTCTGTCCCAATGGAATTAGGGAAGCCTTGACCTTACAACAATGCAGTACTCAAGACTTCGTGAACGAAAATGGACATCCAGAGAATCGATGCTAAAAATATTCCAGTTATAAAAAGTTATAAGATTATTCCGGCACGGAAAGGATTCGTGGGGAATATTCTGAATCCCGTGGTACGATAACAACTGTTAGGTAAGCGATGTTGCATGGAAGGGGATACTAACAGAATTTGGACACTAAAGAGCCAGCCACGAGTTCACAGAGACAATGACAACCAGCTATTCCGATCATTGTGAGATAGTTCGTCCTAAAAAATATCTATTTTCTAAGTTTGAACGTCAACATCTCGCTCGAAGCCATCTATATCCATGATTTCGATGGAATATTCATAAAGTTTAGGTCAGATGTGATATGAATTGCTGTGCAGACCTACGAAAAATATAGCAATGAAATAAAGCTTCACTCCGTGGATATCAAATGAGAGATTCGAGACTAGATCAATCACTAATAGAACCGGAGTCCGACACAGAGTAGGGAGAGACCATCATATTTCATAATTCGGATTTTAGTTCCCTGACTGTAATACAGTGTGGAAAATGCTACTTTCAAGTGAGGTACGGGGGCAACTATGGAGTCACTGAAATGAGAACCAAAGCCTCATTGAATACTCGATCATGGGTAATGTCGTTTAATAAAGTCAAGGTCGAGAATGCTTATTATATCCTGACATCAATATATTTATAGACTCACCTGTGATTTTGGCGATTTCCTCATGTTTTTCGAAAAATTTCCTAGCAGTGTTGCCATCGCTAGTGTTCCCATAACCATTTTTGGGAGACTCAATCATCACTCCAAGCACCGGATAGAGCTTTTCTTGGAGGAGAGCTTTCCTCTTCTTTATAATGTTACTAACAGTCTCGGTGCTACTACCCCCCGCTTTAGACTTTTTACCTGTCGACTAACCCATAAAGATTCATTATATGTACCGAATGAAGAATTATTACATATAAGAATAGACAATGTTTTTGCCAGTCTGAAATGGGAAAAATACAAGACTCACCCCTCTGTACATTTGACAATCGAGACGGCAAGATATCTTGAAGACCAGTGTCATCATCCTTATCTTCGCATGGAGAACAGAAATTCCGAACTCGAGTCGCTCAATCGGGATTTCGCATTCAAACAAATCTAGATTCTGTAATTGTGAGATATTCTCTCCACAAAGGAAGCAAGCAAGGCTCGAGGTCTCCGTGAGTGCATTTTTGACCTACGGAATAAGCATAATATTATATTTATATGTTCTGGAACAGATTCTGCAAGACTGTATGGTAATTGTTTTATTCATTTTTTCCAAGGTGCATTATAAAATCACCATTTACCAAGAGCTTTTTTAGATACTCCGTCTGATACTCTCGAAATTTTACGTTTACATCAAGAATTCTCTATGGATGCCAAAGTAGCTGATACGATGTTCCAAGTATTTCGGATATGTGCATCACACTTATCCAGCGAGTAAAGATATATGGAACGTCCTGAATATTTCTAAAAGTAGAACGATTTTCCGCTGAGATAATACAGATATTAAGAGGGAAACCTGGATGAGATATCATTTCTTTGACACGAATGTTTCTCATGCAAATTTTTTGTATATTATCAATAGTTCAAGCAGGATCGAGGACGTAATAGGTTGGGTACACTCACCTTTCCATCCATCATTGTTTTCATAATTTCTTATTTGATGATACACCTTTCCAGCGGGAGAGTTGTCAACTTAGATATCTGTTCTTCTATATCCTCATTGACCTGTTTTATAAGATCAGTGGTCTCCTTCTTAAAAATCAATTGTACAGGCCGACAGTGCCGGGATGAGTTTGGTTCGGCATTTCTCCAGTAGATTTCATTGTTTTTCTTGTCGTAGATCTGGATCAATACTGCCGATACGACGAATATTGACCCGGATTTCACACCTGGATCATCACTCCATATCTTGAAATCTTCTACCGTAGTTCCATCAAAACCCCATTTGAACACGACATAGACAACGATACGTCTTCCTCCTAATTTGATATTGATCACAAAAACCTTGAAAGCCCTCCTCATAGTGAGATCGAGTACATTTTGGAGACTTGCGGAACACTTTGAATCCGTAATCACAATATCCTCGGGATAACACTCTTTTTTAGCTTCCAGCACCTGTAAAAAATCATTATTGATGTATTGAATCATCTCTTCACTTATTCTATAAATAGTTTAATTGGTAAATTCCCAAAACTTTTTCTTTGATATCAAAATTGCTGTACACTGGGGAACAAGGTGAATTGCAATGGTTCGAGATTCACTGTCTCACTCGTACCCATGGATTAGGGTACCATAACCTAGGAGTGCGAGTGAGACAGTAGATCTCGAACCATTGCAGTTCACCTTGTTCCTGAATGTATCTCGTTATGAGGGTACAAGGGAGAAGAATTGATTCCGACGATTATTCAGAATGATTTGGTCAAGGACAGGAGATGGATTGGTCTCTCATTTGAGGCGGAAAGCCCGAACTTCTATAGTTCTAACCCAAGAGGAGTATTTACTCTCCATCAATGTAACTGGAATTTTCCCGGATTGTGATATAGAAATTGTGCCACTATGAGTTTCCTTCAAGACATCTTCTGAAACCTTCTCAATAGGATATCGCTGATTAGTAGTGATCATTTCATGGATAAGAGAAGATACATGAGGTAACTGAAATTGACGATATTTTGCTCGATTTTGTGAAAATGAATTCAATGAGAGAAAATTTACTATCAGCCGCGAGACATCTTCACGATCACTGCTATGACTGGATATTTATGCCAAGAAATATATTAAAACTATATGAATTTACCAGTGCGTAGCGAGGGAATAGATTATTCCCTATACAACGAGCAGCAGAAGCCATGGTTTCATAAGCATGTACTGTCAAGTTTGCATTGACAAGTACAGCAAGTGCCTGAGACGGAGAGAATTGAGGGACATCTACTCTTTCAGTTTGCTGTTGTAGAGGTAACTCTTGCCCACACAGCATGGGAATCTTTCAGGAATATTCCAGGAATATTACATTGAAAGATTGGAATATTCCAAAAATATTACTCTGGAATATTCCTGGAATATAGTTATGTCCGCGGCTGGGAATCTTCCTGGAAGCTTTCATGGGAAGATTCCAGGGAATCTTGCAGAAATCTTCCAGAAATATTACATTGAAATATTTCACTGGAACGTTTCTGTAACATTGCCAGGAATCTTCCAGGAATCTTTCAATGAAAGATCTCTGGAAGATTTCATTGAAACCTCTCGGGAATATAGTTATGTCCGCGGTCGGGAATATTCCTGGAATCATCCATGAAATATTTCTGAAATATCTCATGAAAGATTCCTGGTAGTACTATGTCTGTGGTTGGAAATATCTCTGGAATCTTTGGTGAAAGATTTTTGGAATCTTTCATAAAAGATTTCTGACAATATTTCTAAAATATTTCAGGTTGATTACTATATAGGTACATTCCATCTGGATTCTTGGCAGATTGCCCGGGGTCTCTTACTGTAGTCTCATTTTTCTGAAATACTTCGAAAACATTCAATGATATTCAGTATAGTTTTTTGCAGACAAAAGGATGGAAAGATTCTGGAACTTGTACGAATTGGAAGAACTTTTACTCACTCACAGATAAATTTTTTACAAGAAATCCCAGATGTTTTCAGGTTATAACCTAAACTAGGTCATAAATTAAATAAGGTAATATCCAAAGATACCAGTTGGAGATAATACAGAATCTCGTTGAAAAACTCTTTCCAGAACTCACGCTAAACTTACCATCAGAGGCTCAAAAAAATAGCATTCGAAAAAAAGGGACGTTTGGTTACTCCAAATTGGAGCGTATTGTTCGAATGTCTCACAAGTTTCCTTTTTCTCTGAAGATTCAATCATGTTCCATCTGGGTTCCTGAAAAATTTCATGGGATTCCTCACAGTAGAGTTATGTTTCCTGAAATCTCCTACCAATAGCTTAGTAGTAAATTTATTGTAGTTTCCTTGAGGAACCGGGCTAGAAAGACCTCTGAGTGAGAAGTATCATCTCATGTCTGATCTGAAACAAGAGCCAGCGAGTAACACCTAATTTTGTTCTCAACTCAACAGTTGTCATCTGAGTAGAATGAACAATGTAAAGTGTATTCACAGTGTGCTTTCATTAGTTCAGAACTAATTCATTGTTCAAATTGGTAGGACTGACAACCTCGGTTCAAACAAAACTTTTCTATATTAAATGGAAATATTAGTGCACGGTAATAGAGTCATTTTCTCTGAAAACTAATCTTACTTTGGATTCGTTCATCTCATCCTCAATGAAGAATTTGATGAGATCAGCTTCAACAAAATAAACCAGGATTCCACGTGGGATAGATGGAGGATTCATAACTGTATGGAGGGTTCAAAAGTGAGACGAGAAACCAATGCAGAGTTTCACAGCAAAGTCTCTAATATAATTTTGTTTGATGAGGAATTTTTCCATTCGATTCTTGTGAATATTCTCTTAGAAAAGTTGTCTGTTCATGGTCATATTAAGTTGAAATCTGAAAGTTATGATCCCCAAAACTCTACTTCGTTTCCATCCAAAGGATTGTATGGTTACCTAATGTTTTACTTAGTCTGATGGCTGAAATACTCCAAGCTCTCATAGTGTGTTCAATTGATACTGTTACTGATATCAGAATCCCATTGATTGGTTATCCAATACGTCCATCAAGGAAGAATCCTTGAACATAGCCTGGGTATACAGATGCTGCACAAACATACGCTTAAGATCAAGAGATGTCTCTTTGTTTCATTACAAATACTGTCAACGAACGCTTAAGAATGTCTATGCAATCGCCATTCTTGATGACCATTGTCATGTACCTAATATGTAGATTGAAATATTCAAGAACTGGATGAAAACCCATTCCCGCCAATTGGTTTGACTTGGAGAAGTAATGTGTACGACTCGTGTCTACAGAATCCTACAATCACCATCTAGTTGAGGATAGAATCTCACCTACAGATATGGGATGAAGAGTTGCAGAAGATGTGTGGGTAGCTTGTATATGTTGAGATAATTGTTCTCATCATAATTGATGGTTTATCTCTATTATCTTACAGTGACAAATGATGATGTCATCAGTGATCCTGTTTTAAATAGCATTTCGTCCATTTGCTCGCACCCATTTTCCTGCAAATATATCTTTGACTGAACACAAAGTGTCTAGCTCTTTGCTCACTAGCACTCAAAAAGATTATTAGGCAGAAATACTCATCTGATCTACAAGGTATCAGCAACGAATACAGATCAGCTCTATGGGTTAAGAAAGTTCCGACAACGAGGGCATAGGTTATGGTTGCTCATGCCGGTCACTTGAAAACTGTAAGACCGCAAGTTCGTAAAGTTTTCCATAAGGTTGACAATACTTGATGCATAACTACGAGATGAGTAACAAGGAAACGTTGGGAAATACATGGAAATTCCCTTTATACACGACTCGCCACGAAGAACACAAGTTGATGATATTCAGCTCGGCGTGCAGAGATTGGTCCCGCACGATGCTGCGCGGCACTGACTGGCACTGACTGCACTGACTGAATTGATGGCACTGACTTGCTAACCTGACCTGACCAGCTTCGAGTGGCTTCCCAGGACGAGATCCTCGAGAATTATTCACCAGAGGATCGAATTAGTAAAAGATCCCAATAACGCCAAATTTGCTCATTAGAAGAATTTTGGAATACTCAAGATGTCTGGCTATGAATGATGAACTAACCCTCGCGGAGCCACAGTATATAGTTGGGTAAATTCAGCACCTTGAAATCCAATTATAGCGATGCATTTTCGTCTCAAAAATACTCTTCTGAGCTTGAAGAGGATCGACCTTTCAGGACTCCCATTCTAAGCCTCCATACGGTTATTAATAATTTCGGTTATTGTTCAAGAGCCTGAGAATCCAGATCACTTGATAACCTGAGCATATCGTGGAGGCATATGTGATCTGGACTCAACCAGATATTGCACAAATATTTCAGAAAGATATTTATGGAATATTGCACTGAAATCTTTCAGAAATATCAATTGCATATTGCACTGGATAACCTTTCTGGTATCTTCCCAAAGATTCTCACAGTACAGCAGGAATATATGGAGATGATGAGATTCACGAAACATTATATTCCACTGAAATCTGTCAGAAAGCATTCAAAAATCGTTCGGAATAAGATTGCTGGAATATTTACGATGAAATTTTTGAGAACAACTTCGGAATACTACTTCTGGAAGATCCACTGGAATCTTTCAGCAAATCTCCACGAACTTGGCCCGAATATTTTATTGGGAGGAAATTGAAGACAGACTGCCAGTGGATCATCGCAGGCATAATAAGATGTTTTTGGAGTATTGCACTGGGATCTTTGGAAGAGCACTCAGGTACCGATCAACAGTGTTCCAGAAAGCTTTCAGGAACTTTATCGAAAATCTTCCGATGCAAGATTGCTTGGATGTTGTCGTGCAATATTGCAGAAATATTCAAAAGTCATTTTTTTGCAATATTACACTGGAATCTTTCAGTAATCTTTCAGTAATCTTTCAGGAATCTTCCAAAAATCTTCCGGACCAGGATTGCTGGAATGTTGTTTGTAGAATATTGCAGGGATATTTTGAAGTAATATCGCTAGAATATTGCACTGGAATCTTTCAGAAAGCTTTTAGAAATCTTTCAAGAATTTTCTCCATCACAATTGCTGAGAAATTGTCAATTGATGAAATATATGAAAGCCATACTTTTGGGATATTGCAAAAATTTTTCAAAGGACTATATATTGGAAAACCTCTTGAGAATTTCTCCGAATCAATATTGCTGAAAGATTGTCAGGAATATTGCAAGAATGTTTGAAGATGATGTTTTGCAAATATTGCACTGAAATCTTATCGAGGAAGCTCTCAGAAACCTCTCAAAAATCTTCCAGGAAGCTCCCAAAGACCTCCCAAAGACCTTCCAGTGCAAGGTTGCTGGAAAAGTGTCGTGCAACATTGCAGAAATATTTCCAAGTCAAACTCTTGGAATGTTGCACTGAAATCTTTCAGAAACCTTTCAGAAATCTTTCAGCGTAAGGTTTCTGAAAGATTGTTCGTAATATTTCATGAAATATTTCTGGGAGCTTCCTGGGGGATTGCTATGGAATATTCCAACGGAATATTATGAAATATTTCCTGAAATATTCCTGGAAGATTTCTGAAAGATTCCATTGAAATATTCCAGTGAAATATTTTCTTGAAATATTCCCTTGAGAGTGATTTTTTTCCCGAGGTTGGATTAGAATTTTCTGGGAGCCTTCCATAGAAACCTTCGGAAAATCCCTCCGAATCGAGATTGCTGACAGATTGTCAGTGAAATATTGTTTGGAATATTTGGAAGCGATATTTTTGTAATATCGCACCGGAACCTTCAAGTTCACTGGAGCTCTCTAAAATCTTTGACAAATCTTCCAGAGAGCTTCCAAACGCAGAAATCTTCCAAGGCAAATATACTGGGAAAATATTCTGCAATATTGCAGAAATATTTCAAAGTCATACTCTTGGAATATTCCATTGGAATCTTTCAGAAACCTTTCAGGAATCTTTCAGTGTAAGCTTTCTCTCAGTGTGTCTGGAATATTCCAGGAAGCTTAAAGATACCTCTTTATAATCTTTTTCAGCAAGATTGCTGGAAAATTGCCGTGCAATATTCCAGGAATATTTCGAAATCATATTTCTGGAATATTCCACTGGAATCTTTCAGAAATCTTCCAGAAACCTTTCAGAAACATTACTAAAATCTTTTGGGGATTTTTTCACACTCTTCCAGAGCAAGATTGATATGAGTTTGTCTGTGAAGAATATTGCAGGACGGTTTTACTGACATATTGCTAGGATACCACAAAGTCTTCCAGAAAACTTTTCCGGGATGATAAAAATTCCAAAAACCAATCTCAGCAAGATTGCTGAGAAATATCAATGCAGTATCCGTAAAATACTTGAGTGATTTTTTTTCTCGAGGTTGATTAGAATTTTCCGGGAGCCTTCCAGAAATCTTCGGAAAATCCCTCTGAATCAAGATTGCTGACCGATTGACAGTGAAATATTGTAGGAATATTTGAAAGCGATATTTTTGGAATATCGCCCCGGAACCTTCAAATTCACCGGAGCTCTGTAAAATCTTCCAAAAATCTTCCAAAGAGTTTCCAGATAATACGCAGAAATCTTCCAAAGCAAATGTACTGGGGAAATATTTTGCAATATCGCAAAAATATTCCAAAGTCATACTCTGCGAATATTCCATTGGAATCTTTCAGAAACCTTTCAGGAATCTTTCAGTGGAAGCTTTCTGAAAGATTGTTTGATATATTTGATGGAATATTCCCGGGAGCTTTCTGGAAGATTACTGTGGAATATTCCTATGAAATATTATGAAATATTCCCTGAAATATTTCTGGGAGATTCCTGAAAGATTCCACTGGAATATTTCTCTGAAATATTTTTCTGAAATATTCCCATGCTGTGTGGGTGATTGGGTTCAACATGGTCCACCAATGGATGAACAGTCGGTACATTATAGTCGTCAATGGTCGATCTTTGCGCAGCCTCGATTATTTTGACTTTTACGGCGAGTTCATCGCGTCTTCTCCTGAGGGTAGTCTGTGATGCCGATTCCATTGGAGTAAGAGACCGTCCAACTGGCCGTATGACTGTATTTAGAGGAATATTCATTACCAAGTAGATCCGCTCTTTCCTGCGCAGATATTTATTATACAGCGAAGGATTTCATAAAAAAGCAGATGATCGCTTGGAAATCTTCATATTGATCAATATTCAAAATTAATGAACCGCTCTATAGAATAGTGAGTTTGTATATTGGTAGAGTACGTGCGTCCATTATGTTGCGATAGAATTTTCCTTATAACCCGACTACACCGAGAAAGAGAAGAATTAGTTCTCTACTATCGATTCTGACTTGCGACTGCAAAACTAGTAAAACTCACCGGAGGCAGAAAATCCATGTTCAAGTAAGACAAAACCCAGGGTGTAAATGAAATCTACATGTGAAAACTTCAATTGTCAAATAGACGCAGTCTTAATGGCATGGAATATCTGAATTCGAGGAGATTGAATCGAATGAATATATCAAAAACATATCAGTTGCGCTCATCAAATGATGGGCCTAAGATCCTTGGCGAGAAATAGAAAAACTTGCGAGCAATGACACAAATACGGAAAAACCACAACAGGATTCTCGATAAGATTCTACATACATCCCGAGAGTCCAAAAATTTTGCGTTGGGATAGCGAAATTTGATAGCCGATGAAAACCCCAATAGAAAATCATGACAGTTATGAAAAGCTGATTGGTTAGCAATTCAGCATCTAAATAAAGTGTTTTAGGAAATACTTCGGAACTCCTACGGATTAGAGACGTTTTGAGCGCTAGATACAATTTTCTTCGTCCAAGGGTATCGCTTCAGTTATCGACCAATTCCACGTAAGATCAGACAGTCGGAAATTGCTCAAGTCTCAAATCTCTTCCAGGATGAAATATATGTTTCTCAGGACAAATTAACGAGACACGTAGTTTTGCGTTTTGCTCTATCATGCTGTGATTCGAAGTTATCGATCTTTTTCATTTAATAGGCATTTCGTGAAATTATCAACTTTTGATCGATATAAATGCAATTCTCCGTGTGTAATGGCATCGTGGAGATAAGACTTGTTCAGGGGGGTCAAGTAAGTTATATTGCACCCGAAAATTTTGGTACAGAAACACAATTAATGAGCAGGATCCACAGAAATTGACTTTGGCCGGAATCGAGGGAAGTTGAAATTCTCAAAATAATCATCCTCAATTTTGATGAAAAATTTTCTGTGAAGTCGTTGAAACATGGGGAACAAAATGTACTTGGTTCGGTTTGCACAACGTGGCGCAGAGTAGGGCCGAAGATCATTTTCTGGATTTTATCGTTGAAACTTGGTTTCTAAGATTGTATTATTATTCGACACAAGTATATGACTTGGAGTATATCCTATCTTTCAGATGGGATTAACGCAGTGAGAAACAAGGGAATCATTCTCCAACAGCTATTAGCGTGGATAAAAGCGTCTAAGTATCGATGCAGCGCTCCACAGACTTTTACGAACTCCATCTGTCCGAACGATCATGAAGAACAAGTTTTAACGATAAAATCGAGAAAAAGATCTCCAGCCCTACTCTGCACCACTCCGCGCAAACCGGACCAAGTACATTTTGTTCCTCATGTTTCAACGAGTACACAGAAAATTTTCCATCAAAATTGAGGAGTATTATTTTGAGCTATTCAACTTTCCTCGATTTCGACCAGAATCAATTTTGGCGGATCCCACTCACTAATTGTGTTTCTGTGTCGAGATTTTCTGGTGCAACATAACTTACTTGACCCCCCTGTACAAGTCTTATCTCCACAAAGGCCATTACACACGGAAAATTGCATCTATATCGATCAAAAGTTGCCAATTTCACGAAATGCCATTGAATGAAAAAAATTCGACAACTTCGAGTCAGAGCATGATAGGGCAAAACGCAAAAATACGTGTCTCGTTAATTTGTCCTTAGAATAGTATATTATGATACAAGGGCGCAAACGATGGTTTTCGCATTTCGAGTGACTTTTTTAGGCCCGAGCCGCAGGCGAGGGTCTAAATAGTCACGAGAAAGCGAAAACCATTGCGCCCGAGTGTCATACTATGTTTTTTGATCTTCTGTGAGAAAATGAAAAGCAAAAATCAGTGTGCAAATGACTCATTTGCGCACAGACGATCAAAAATATATATTTCATCATGGAAGAGATTTGAGACTTGAGCAATTTTTGACTGTCTGATCTTACATGGAATTGGTCTATATTAATATTATCAACTGGCCAAAACAAAAGCGATATCACCGATGGCAATATAGAGGAAAACAGCTTCGAATAGAATAGAATCAGTGTCGAGAAAATCCGTCACTCCTCAGTTTACCTCTAGAAATCTATGCTTTATTCTGAGGCTTATCTTATTAAAATCGCAGATCATGATTTTCCGCTACATTCTGTATATTTTATCCCGAATTCTTAGTTTTTGAAGGACCAAATATTATCGTGGTAAGCATTCGAGATAACGAAGGTCGGGTTGTTACATGGTAGTCTATGTACGATATGGAAATGCTAACATGTGAGAGATTAAATCCCCGAGAGGGCTAATGGCAAGTATCATATTCTGTAAGTTCGAGTTTGAGACCAACTGGGGTCCAAGGTTCGAGAGAGCTCAATAAGTTGAAACATTGTAGTAGTTTAGTAAGCAGATGGGGCATTACAAACGGTTCATTATACACACGGTGCTCGGCGAAGAACAATAGATCGAACAAAAATGATGAAAAAATCTGAGCACGTGGTGATTGAGTACCACTCCTAAGGATGAACATCTCGTTGGAGTTGAAATCGCGCAATCCCTCGGTTTCAAATGCGAGCTTGATCCGCATTCTTACATGATAATCGAATAGGGCTTTTTTAGCAATTTTATTCATTGGGACTTTGAAAGCCTCTAATTCCTGAGATAGCTCGACTATAGTTAGCTCAAATCAAACTAACAACGATTTATTTGAAAGATCTTGGAATGAGCTTTGAAATGGGCCAAGGTGCGTTTAAATATATTGAGATGCGTTTGAGTTATGAGCTTTGAGAGCCGTTGTCATGTCGATAAATAAATGTGCTAAAAAAGTCCCATTTGATTAACATGTAAAAAAACGGATCAAGCTCGCATTTCGATTGCGCGATTCCAATTCCAACGGGATACTCATAGTTGGGGTAAGTAGTATGTATTAAGCCACCACGTGCTCAGATTTCTTTGTAAGTTTTGGTCGATCCATCGGCCCTTGTCGAGCACCGTGTATAAGCGATTGGTTTATATAAAAACACGAATTTCAGGCAGTGGTAACTGTGGGGCTAGTTTCGTGCTGTTCCCGCAATTTACAAAAGTGTTTCGTGAAAGGAAGTTTAATAGGATCATGGTTTGCGATCCCAAGGAGTAATTTTCCGTAAACAAAACCACTCCTTGTACCGATGAGCTCGAAAAATACCAAATCACACGATATTGACGAATAACTGGGCTTCAGGAAGACACATAATCGGAGTTAAGGTAGCACCAGTGGGTACGAGCGATGAAAGTCATCAAGCCTTAAAAATTTCCAAGTATACTTCAAATGATTGTGGATCGGTAACCCTTTTAATGAATCGGGGTCAACTGCCTTTTTGGAAGAAAAATCAAAAATATCTGCATTTATACACGCGTTTTTATGGTGTAATGATCGAAACATCGTGTCATTGGTAAACCTTGACAGTAGCAATTCTGCAAAAATTCATGAAAATAGATTGGTCCCAGTTGAAGAAGCTTGAGTCAAGAAATATATGGGTCAACTTCGATTTGGTTTTTCAATTGAGACAATGCGGTCACCGTGCGCCATTCAGTCTGAAAGTTGTTTGCACTTGAAATGGATGTACAAAAGTTTGAGAGGCCGACCGTAGAAGTCAAAGCTCGACCGCGATGCGCGCGCGCGCGAGGGCGCGTTTTAGCCAGAGCTTGCATGTGTTGCGGCCAGTGCGTATCAAGATGTTCAGAGGCCTGACCCTTTAGCCCGTGGCCCTTGATATGATACGTCCCCGAGAGCTGGTGCTATCTTAATTGTTTCACGGAGGAGTTATTTTCCCGATGACTCGCCCTGGTCGTTTTGAAAAATCAGGGTAGATAAAAAATGTGATTTTGCAATATTGATACGCTTGGTGTTAAAAAAATTGGGTTGAATCTAATACATTTGTATACTTGTTTGCTGGGGACTGAGATATCAGATCGTCAATCCTACAAGAGTTATCTAATTTTTTTTTCCTTTTCTTCTTTATTAACACAGGTTTGAACGAGAAATAATCTTCCTCGCACATCTTTCTTTTCTTGTCTCGAACGTTCTCCTGATATCTTTTGAAATGTTCCAACGTATCATATCGTTTCAAAGCTTGTTCTCACCTTTTAATTAAAGTGGACAAAAATGAGCCCAAGTCCACCTAATCTCAACCAAGCAGGGCCGAGCTATCTCGATAATTCCAGACAGATACTTGTATCTAAAGATAACCGAAAAAAACAACTACGACATTGTACAGTTGAGTGTGCGATCAAGTTCTGCCAAAATCGAGGAAACAGCACATGGACTGTAGTTTCTCTATCTAAACGTATGGTAATTAGGAGAAAAAAATAAAATAAAATAAGATTGGACGGCTCTTGTCAGAACATGATATCTCAGCGATATTAGGAGAAAAATTTTGTGTCTGCTAAACGAAATCCAACCCTTTTAGATTCCAAGCCTCGGTATCGAAAATAGCCATTTTTACAACTGATGTGAGTCATACACTTGCAAAACTACTTGAGTTTTGAGGATACATTTCCAGAACAAAAAAGGCAGACTCATTTTGAAATTTCCAAATTTTTTAACTCTGTTTTCGATATTTCAATGAGCCTTCGGGTTTCAGATATTGAAAATCAATTTCATACTTTCGATACTTTAATTTGATACTCACCTTCCCCGAGATGGCTGGCAGCTACAGTATCCGGGATCTCAATTTTAAATAATCCATCTAACCAATGATGGTGTTTTTCTTCAAACACTGTCCAGTTCTTGTTGTTTTTCGGAAGTTTAGACAACCATCCTTTCACATGATTCAGGAAGTTCTTTCCCAAAGCGTTGATGATGAGCTGCCGGATTCTAGGCGTGACCAACACCTGCGATTCGATACAGATCACGTCGAACAATTCATTTTTCGCTGAGAGCACGTCAGATAGCTTATATTTCTTCAAAACATTGAATAATTGTCGCCTACTAATTTCACGCAATTTCATTGTGGAAACGAAAACGAAAATGAGAGGAGCACGACTTCGAGTTTTGAAAAGTTGATCATAGTCTGTCAGACTGTCAGAGGCAGAATTGAGCTTGCATAGAACCAAGTAGAACTTAGTGTATATCATGTTTACAAAAATTTCCACCTATTCTTCGCAAAAGGGTAAACAAAAGCTGCATCGCGCATCTACTTGCGAATCGTGAATTTGGATGTTCGCTATAGTCAACATATTTCTCTCGCACGCGCGCACGAGTATATGTATAATGCTCACTCCCCCTACTCTCTCCTTGTTCCTCTCCCCCTCCCCCTTTCTCTTCCTTTCTCCCTCTCCCTCTCCCTCTTTCTCTCTCTCCCTTCGTTTCTCTCTCTGCCTCACTAGCTAGCCCTTTCTGAAATTATGATTTCGAAAATGTCTCGACTCACAAATACAGCCTCGAGACTGCGTTAATGCGTTTTGACCAAACTTGGATGGAATGGTTTTTTTGAATGTTTAGCATAATATGGTGTCACAGAGAAACTCCTGAAATACACTATAGGGAATCGATTACAGTATTCGAAATCCAACGAAGAATTTGGAATTCAACCAGCTGATTGACATCTGCGGATCTTTTTTGTCGGGTAATTCAACCGTTTGTTTGATTTTTCAGGCAGCTTTATTGGTCTTTTCGCAAAAAGCTACCCACAATGAATTCACTTCGTGACACCATGTGTGTTTCAACGAATTTTTGAGGAAATCTCATGAAGTTGAGCTCTACATCATCTATACAACCACTAAACACTATGCACTATACGATGACTTGCCAATCATCTTGATATAGTCCATTGTATATATGTAGTAGAGAAAAACTTTCCGCGGCCACAGTGGGTCAAGAAAGTTGAATGTAGGCACGGTGCAGTCCCATGCGAATTATCGAGATAGAAGTAATCACATACCGAGTGAGGTAGCAAAATTTTTCATTCACGGATGAGCAAGAACAACCTCAGAGGGTACAAAAATATTGGCTGTTAACTTGGTAGCTTATTAAAATTCGTAGATGAATAGAAACATATATTCTTCATCGAAACAAATTGTGAATCAAAAGTGCAGTTACATTCTGTGCAACGTCGAGCACAGTTTATAGGTATTTTTACATCCAAGAATAGGGTAGTTGGAATTTTGAATCAGTTGTACATTTTTGGATTCCAATATTATGTCTCCTTTTTTTTACTACTTCGAAGAACTCTAAAAATGTCATTACCACCCCGAAAGTTGCGATCGTCAAAACCATCGCATTTCAGTAATATTTCAGCTACTCGACGTCGAATAGAATCCATTGTCTCATCTTTGAACTCTACATAATTCCCGGAGCAGATGATGTGTGCCCAAGTTAATAGATGTGGGCCACAGTTCATGGACATTACGGATTTCCCACCGACAGCTCTATATTGGGACGGAATGTCACGTGGCGTGAATATTGTCCAATTTGAGAAGTATACTTTTTCCCCAGGTTTCCAGCAATTTTTCATGAACGCGCAAACACTGTTGATACATTTAGAGCTTAGATCACCTAGGTTTGAATCTAAATAAACGAAAAGTTTCTGGGATGGCACGACAACGAGCAATGTCCAGTGCAAGCTGTCGTTCAAAGGTAACAACCATACTCCATACGAGTTGAAATCCGTGGCACGTATCCATTCGCTGAACCCTCCCAACGGCTTTCCACTGATGATATCTTGGACCAGATGGATGTCGAACGGAAGGATATTTGCATTAAGTTTTTCTTTAGCATTGCAGTAAATCAACTTGAGGAATGGGTTGATTATCATATCGTCCAAGAATTCATCTAAGTTGAGAGAATTCCATGAAAGGCGTCTTATTGTATGGCCACTTATCGAGTTCTGCCAATCGGGAAACTTTGCTGGAAAAGCACTCCTAGGTTGCCATATATCTAAATCCATCTCCTCCCCGTTATTTCTTCCACCCATTCTTCTTTCCGAATTGTCTTTCTCTGCAATGACCTGTTGGGATAAAGACGAGAAATGTGAATTTACTTCGTATTTTCTCTTCCGATTGTAAAATTTGATCTCCATTATTTTCTGAATTCTCTTTACTTCAATCTAAATCTTAAAAAAACAAACATATATGGGTCATTATTTCGGCGTCGAATGTATAGGTAAAAAAACAGATATTGTCCATTTCAAGTACAGACATATGGAGTTCTACTCCAAGACTCCAGTTAATTCCGATCTATCATATGTTTCAAGTATGTTTATTTACATGAACTCGTGTAAAATAGCATACGCGTCTCGTGGCAAAAATTTTTTCATTTGCGAAAACCTTGCTCAGCAAAGTTTTCGCGATAAAAAAAAATGATTAGTAGAGGAATTATGTACAAATCAGGAAAGCGCGTTTCAAAATCAAAAACATCCTGTACGCACGTTCGAATGTCTTCAATATTATAAAAATCTCAAACGTAGAGCCTACAGCTCATTCATCTGTGATATGAATTATTCAATCCTTACCCTGATGGGAAGCTCACAGAAATATGCTATGTAGAGCAATACGTTTTATACATAGTATTATTCCCAAAGAGATTCGTCTTGTGCTTCTGGAATGATTATTCGGCCGAATATCAAGTTAGAGGTTCATGTGTATTCCACGCATTTTTCATGAGAATAGCTAATTCACCACGAGGTAAGGTGATGGATTATTATCTGACCGATTTTCCCTAGGAAAATAATGAAGTACCACCCTATTTTATGCAAATGATGATTCGATGATCTTACACTTAACCACTGATCCCTAGGTGGTCAATTAGTCTTCATAGTTTATTCTTTAATTTTTCGTCATTTAAATAGGAGGATTTTTTTCCAATTCTTTAGCATCAAATTATGCAGATTGCAGTACATACTGGGCGTAGAATATTCGTAAATGTTGAGTTTGGGAGATACATCACGAGGACTGTTTTATAATTTTAATTATACTAATATATAACTTGATTTCCGGTACCTTTGGTGCAGGCCTAGATTTTGCATGAGTTTCTTCTTTTGGAACTCCCAATTGGAGATATACGTCATCAATCCCCCGATGAAACCTTGATTTAGTCAGCTTGGCATAATTTTTTCTAGTGGAAGCACAATCGCTATTGAAAACTTTGCCTGTTAGCTTGATCCATTTGGTTGATCTATACGAAGCTTTTTTCAGCTCATCTAAGTATGTACTGACGGTCTTGCCATTCCTAGTAGATTTGATGCCGACTTCCAATCTCTTTAAGAACTTAATCTTCGTCTGGCGATTTCTTTGGATACTTCTCTTCCTACGGACTTTGGACTTCATCTTCTACGATTTACTGAACACTAAACACTGCAGTTTTCAGCAAAATAGATTTCGTGTTGAATTAGTCCTGGGATCCAATAAATATATTTATATACTAATACATGACAGGTAAGACATTTTATACATAGCAACAGATTTTAGTTATTAGAATATTATCATGTCCAAATTTCATGTGCATTTTTTTCGACAAAGAAAATCTAACAGAATTTCAGTGTGCAAGCAAAGATGGGAATATTTCGATACAGAAAATATTTCCTCATAACGTATATCCCTTTTCTAGGTTTTTATAAGTTTTTTAATTTCATAATCTCACCCCTTAGCTGGCACCATGGGCTGGATCATACCTCAGGCCTCGTCCATTTTGAATGTAAGAGTCATTTTCTGAATTTTTCTGGACGCCTGCATGATTTCAGATGTTTCACTTGAACTTGGTAAAAGTCTGGGTTTCACCACTCGATCGACAACATATCAAAGATGCTACAAAACGTTTCAAGCCAAAACATTGATTACATCAGCTACAGCATGGATATTTCTACTGGGGTGGAATCAATCCCAAGGTGCCAGCTATGTTATTTGTTGGAATGGTGTCAACTAAGGGCTAACGAAGTTCCTTTGCAGTGAACTTCAACACTCTTTGACCAACAATTGAGTATATACTAATTCTGGCTCATCACAAATCCAGCAGTTTTTGACTGCCGAAAGATTATTCTCAATAAAATGAAGCCAATGAACGTTCTCAATCTGCGCATTCGTTTGAGAACATGTAAAATGATTCCAGAAAATTATCTTTAATCTCGCAATGTGCATTTATTTCAATCAATTAGTACCCTATCAAAAAAAAACTTGGAAATTTTCAAGATCTGATGCAGAAATTTTCATATTTTGCATATAAGAACTCGGAATGATATTTGGTTGCATATATAATCATACCCCTACTCAGGTTATGCGACCACTGATATGGATCGTGTGCAACTATTCAGGGTGGGTTAGAGAAGGTAATTCGCAAATGGGAACAACGCGAGTCTACGTTAATCAGTCTATCAATCCAGAAATTCTGACAATGCCCATTATCAAAAGTTCTGAGATTTCCATCAAATGCACGAGGCAATCTAAATTTTAGCACAACTCGCGAAATGATGGGCCTCGATTTAAATATATCTGATTGAGACTGAAAAATCTTATGACAATTTCTCGATTACTCGTACCGATCTTCAAATATCTATTATCAAAGCTCATGACTCAATACCTGTATGATGTGTTGACGCGTTCGTGTAATAATATTGACGCATTGTTGAATAAATCACATTTGATGTTATGGACGATCTCGAATGGAAAACCTTCCATATATTAAATTGAATCCCAATAACTTCTCTCCCAATAGTTCTCGTTTCTCTAATCGAATATCTAGATCGAAGATTAAAAGTTCGGTTATGTGCCGTTACAACTCACCTGCTTCGATCCTCGGTTGCTCGAGCCCTTCAAATTCATCCAAGTCCTTTATGGCATCCATCGTTGAAAGCGCGACTTTCGACGCATCTACGCTACGCGTAGATGCGCCGAAAGTCGGCTTCCACGATGAATAGCCATAAAATTCTGTATGCATCTCGTTCCGAAAACGCGTTTATTAACAAAAGTCGTGCTGTTACTGCGTAACAGCACTCGTTTTGTTAAATAAACGCATTTTCGGTACTCGATACATAATATACTATTTTGCTCTTCCGTCTTATCTGTTAACACATTTGAAAACTTTTTCGTGAGATAAAATTCTACAGCCACTGGAAATGATCACGCAACTGTCATTGGGTTAGATACCCTATATAAGCCGAGTAGGTACGTTCCAACACCACAAAGCTCCAAAGCACTTTCGTCTAATGTCAACCGAGATGTCAGAAAACAAACAATGATTTTCCAGAGAGCCCGCGTGTTCGGCATCACTCGCACCCATATCTATATAGACACCTAAATCTATAATGCATATAGTGTGGACTGTGGAGTTGGGGTAGGGGTAAACGGTGCATAAAGAAACATCATCATCAACAAGAACGTGCGTCCAGCTCAGGCTAGGTTTCTTTCGTACTAAACCGATAGATGGCGATCTGATGAGCGAGCACACTGGAACACACGCGCTTCAAGATGAGACGGCTCTTTCCAGCTCTCTCATCACGCCACTCATCACCCTCAGCCTCAGCTGATCGTAGCGAACATAGCCCAGAGTAGCCTCACGACACGGTGCAGTCGTCGCGTGACTTGGCGTGACTTCCTGGTGGTCGTCCGGACACGTCACGTATATTAACCTTAACGTCTCCAATGTTTAGGGGCACGGTGTGAATGTGATTCGTGTGAAATGTTTAGCTTCAAAAAAGTGATTAGAAACTCTAGCAGTTTCCATATTTTGTCGTACTTCAAGAATGTGACAAACTGACGAACTTCATAGAGAGTGAAAACCGGCCCACCTCTCTTCTGCTATGCCACAACGCGAAAGTCATCTTCCCACACATCGCTATTCTGAAGGTATTTTTATGGTCAGTGAGGGTGAGATTGGAGTTCATCTGATGTTTGAGAGCTTCTTTGGCATTGAAAAATCATTCATACCATCATCTGGTAACTGATACGTGTACAGTTGTATATGGAAATTGAATTATGTGAGAATTTCCAACATCTATTTGCTCTTTGAACTTTCACGCTCCTCATCAATATAAATCTTATAAGCACTCGCTTTTGTCAATTCTTCATTTCTTTCATCATAGCTAAAAAGCCAGTTTGTGATTTAAAATTTGTTTGGCTTACTATTGTGATTTGGTTATGTTTCATTTGACCCCAACATTCATATTCTTCAGTGAGTTGTTGAACAAATTTACTCATCACCATTCTCTTTGTTGCCTTCAATGTGTGACTGACTGAATGGTGGAGTGAGTGCTAATCTATGTTTGTTTCTTCCAGGTACATTTACCAAATTAAGCCAAATATCGCAACTAATAATTCTGCACATTGCCATTTCTAAGATTACTTTTTAAACAGATAACAGAGCTGTAAAGTCCTCTTGTTGTTAGAGAGGACTTCACTCTAACAAACTTGAATCAACGCCATTATCTACAACTGAACAACGAAGTGCTTCCTATTGAGTTGTCGGGTTAGAATCTCAAGTCTCAAATTCAGTGGTGAGTTATGGTTTTGGTTTCCTTCAGGTAATGGTTGCCATCTCGTTTCCCCTGTTTTACATCATGTGTGTCACCAGCAAACTGATAAATAGTTCTTCAATACTATCTTGGAACGTTTCAGTGGTTTTGATTTCTTTTCACTCAACCGCAAAATTCAATTCAAAATCTTCTGTAATTTTTAAACCAAATGTACCTATTCCAACTCCTTGTAAGGACATGACATCTAAAGTATGGCTGGCTTGATGAAAAAGCGAATATGGACCCTTCTGTCTTCATTCCAGGGACATCCAGCAAATTGGTCAAAATACCGCAACACATTCTTCATGAATTTGACAGTTACAAGATTTTCTAAGGAAGAGTGAGGTTGGTGATGGAGTTCTTCTGATTATTAAGAGCTCTTTGATCTTCGACTCTATTTGTTAACAGTTACGACATACTTGACTGAAACGAGAGGAGATAAACCCAGAGCTATGCAAGGATGTTCTCCTGTGTGTTATTCCAAACAGATATTGTAGTAGTGCTACTAACAGTGAAAGTTTTTTGAGCATTTCTCATCAGTGTTGTGGTATAGTTAGTGTTTTGGCAAAATGGGTGTAATTTTCACTTGCTGAGTAATAAGCATATTGCAAATAAAGCGAATTACAAATAGAGACAATTAACATGAGCTTTGGTACACACTGTAGGATTGTCCAAGTCAATCTCTTTCATTATTTGGACCAAACATCTTCAATTAGTATGATTGATATCTGTACGACTTAGGAGCAATTTCTCATCAGATGTTCATTTTAAATAGTTTTAATTTTCATTTTGAAATACTCGAAATCCAGCAGAATAGTGAACATAGAACTGGGCTTTTTATCGACCCAAGAAAGTTTTGATGGAGCTCTATTTGAAATTCATGCCCAGACGACCCTAAATCAAAGAGTCCTGTCTGAATTGTTACGTTTTGTTTCTAAATATGTACTCTCTGTCATTGAGATGGAGAGAAAAATTTAGTTATCAATGTTCTGAAGATAATTCATGGAGAATATTTTTTTTTGAACATGAGTAACTGTTTCTATGAATTCTCGTGTATGGCTCCATGTGAGGAAGAATAACTGAATAAATGTATATCATAGAGAGTTATTTTGACATTAATTGAAGAAATAGTTCGTTTCCTTGAGAATATTCCATTTGGGACGGTTCTTGCTACATTTTGCCAGGGCTCTTCTCGGTCTACGGAAGGTTATGAACCATTTAGGGATAACAGTTTGTTTGAAATCTAAACTCAGTCGGTAGAGAAAAGAAATTTGCTCATTTGGAGTTCGATAATTGATTCCATTCTTCTTTATTCCTATTTGTTGAGAAGATTCTCGACTTGTGTTTCATAAAAATATAATCCTGTTACGGTTTTGCACTCACATTTTCCCATCTCATTTTTCCCTGTTTCATCTTCAAAAGTAGGCTCTCTCACTCAAAAAATTATGAAAGGGACTGGGCGGTTAGGCATGATAACTCAGCAGAGCTAATTTTTATGGTCCAGTGCTCGTCGCTTGTAACAATGATATTGTAATACTACGTACTGGGCTCGAAAACACGCACAAGTTCTCAAATTTCACCTGGTATCTAAAATTCATTTTGATTTGTGGGGTACCCTAGTTGATCCTGCAGGACCCGTTGTGAAAAATGGTGTTCAAGGCTGTTCTGGGCTATACCACGGTCATTGCGCCTAGTCAAAGCATCAACAGAGGTGAAGTTATTGAGAAATAATTTGTATTTCTTTTAAGAGGGTCTCGGTTCCTAGGGGTTAACCAACTAAAATAGCATCAAATACCTGTGACGGAAACCACTTGCGAGCCATTTCACGTGTCATGTAGTTCTGGGAAACTTATCTTTCAGTTACAATTCTAAAATTCCACAATCGTTATCTGACCCAGAATGTGAGAGAAGTTCCATTCATTCTGATAAAGAACGAGGCTCAGGAAGGACAAAAAGATTTTTCGGTCCCAAGGTCGCTCCGATCATTTCGGGCTCCGTAAAAACCCTCCGAAATACTCTAGAAAGCAATCATCCCTCTATTGAGCCGCATTTAGACGCACCTGAGTGAATCTTCCTCAATTTTTCTTCGTATGAGTCATTCTTTTTAATATCGCCAGGTTTTGTGTCGGGGGGTCAGGGATTTTTCTGTAACTTCAGGTACATGTTGGATATGATGAAAGAAGATGGAAAGCACAGTTCTTAGGTCCCGGAAGTCATCCGCGCGAGTTTGGCGCCCTATTTTCGTTTTCAAAATTCGTGAAAAATTCGATTTTTCAACTTTTTGATTGATTTCTCACCAGTATGGAACCCAATAAAAAAATTATCTAAGACACATATTTCGACGTGAAATGAGCTGAATTTTACGAAAAAAATACTCCCAGATCCGTCAAAGATGAACATAACCTCAAAATAGTATATTTCGCACCGAGTTCATGAGGTTGTAGCTTGCTTCCGAGCGATTCGTATTCGGCCCGAGCCGCAGGCGAGGGTCGAAATAATCGTTCGGAAGCGGGGAACGTCATGGGCGAGGCGCGAAAGTTATTTTTCGTAATCTTGTAGGCACCCAAACATTGGAAAATTGCGAAAAAGTGGTTTTTTTCAGAAAAACCCAATTTTCAAATCTTAGGCCCTATTTTATCTCAAATTTGACATTTTCATCGGATTCCTCGTCAAATTTTACGTCGAAAACCATTCTTCAAAAATTGGGCTGAGGATGGGTTTGGCCACCATAATAATAACTTTAGTAGCAGGGCCGTAAAAATAGCGCTAAATTGTTCGTTTCGGGAGAGACACTTATTACACTGGACAACAAAATATTGGGTCAGAAGTAGCGCATTGATCAAACAATTTTCCGTGTATTTTTCGACGTAGAAACCGAATCCGAAACCAGTTTTGCACCTAGACGTCAGGAATTCTTTCAAACCGCGAAATACTGAGCTTCTAAGAAACTGCATTTTTAGCGTTTTTTGATGATTTTGTAGATACATGATTTTGATGGTGCAACCTTGCAGCGGGCTTTGAGCGTACCCGGACTATGATTTCTCACGTATTCTGACCTGCTAAACACGATGAAAGTCGTTTTACAGGGCTAGCATGCGCTCGAAACAAATGACAAGCTGATTTTTCGAGTTGCTATCAGGAGAGTTTGGACGATTTCGTGATAAATCTCAAAGTGATCACGGAATTGATCAGAAACACCCTCTGCAATACCACGAGAGCGCATTCTTTTTCTATTTGCACACACGCTAAGGGAATGATGTTTGCAGTTGCCTAAAAGTAGATTAGTTGAATATACATGTATGATCCCGAAAAGAAACTTTTGATCTAATATTCCTGAGGTAAGCTCAAGCTCTCTCGTAATGAGTCAAATTTGCAGTTCCCTAGTCTCATGTACTTCTGAGTGCATGTAGATAGTCGTTTGCAACCAGCCCAAGATGGCACATCTGACGCTTGATGTTCTTATTCACTCGCCTCCGGAATAGAATCATTGGAGTGCCCACATTAGCTTAGGGTGAAAAACGATGTAACTAGGTTGATTACATATTCATGGTATGTCAAGGTACGTTCCGTAACCTAAACCGAGTTTAGGTCTCCGGAACTTCTGATACCGTATCCTAGCAACAAAATGACATTGTTCTAGTAGTTTGAGTGGCTTCTAGGTACAACAACTCGAGCATTGATCCAATACGAGGAGGCTTGAACTAACCCGAGGAATAGATCTCGGAATAGATCAAAAGTTTCTTTTCGGGATTATACATGTATATTCAACTAATCTACTTTTAGGCGACTGCAAACATCATTCCCTTAGTGTGTGTGCAAATAGAAAAAGAATGCGCTCTCGTGGTATTGCAGAGGGTGTTTCTGATCAATTCCGTGATCACTTAGAGATTTATCACGAAATCGTCCAAACTCTCCCGATAGCAACTCGAAAAATCAGCTCGTCCTTCGTTTCGAACGCATGCTAGCCCTCTAAAACAACTTCCATCGTGTTTAGCAGGTCAAAATACGTGAGAAATCATAGTCCGGGTACGCTCAAAGCCCGCTGCAAGGTGGCACCATCGAAATCATGTATCTACAAAATCATCAAAAAACGCTAAAAATGCAGTTTTTTTAGAAGCTCAGTATTTCGCGGTTTAAAAGAACTCCTGATATCTAGATGCGAAACTGGTTTCGGATTCGGTTTCTACGTCGACAAATACACGAAAAAGTCATTGTTTGATCAATGCGCTACTTCTGACCCAATATTTTGTTGTCCAGTGTAATAAGTGTCCCTCCCGAAACGAACAATTTAGCGCTATTTTTACGGCCCTGCTACTAAAGTTATTATTATGGTGGCCAAACCCATCCTCAGCCCAATTTTTGAAAAACGGTTTTCGACGTAAAATTTGACGAGGAATCCGATGAAAATGTCAAATTTGAGATAAAATAGGGCCTAAGGCTTGAAAATTGGATTTTTCTGAAAAAACCACTTTTTTGAGGTTATGTTCATCTTTGACGGATCTGAGAGTATTTTTTTCGTAAAATTCAGCTCATTTCACGTCGAAATATGTGTCTTGGATGATTTTTTTATTGGGTTCCATACTGATGAGAAATCAATCAAAAAGTTGAAAAATCGAATTTTTCACGAATTTTGAAAACGAAAATAGGGCGCCAAACTCGCGCGGATGACTTTCGGGACCTAAGAACTGTGCTCTCCATCTTCTTCCATCATATACAACATGTACCTGAAGTAACAGAAAAATCCCTGACCCCCCCCCCCCCCCCCCCACACAAAACCTGGCGATATTAAAAAGAATGACTCGTATATTTTTTAAGCAATAGTAACCGAGAACAAAATATTTTCGGTTCGAAAACTTCGAATTTAGGCCCCAAAAAGATCATTGAAAACTATAATCTTACTTTTTCACATAGAAAATAACCGTAAATACTCTTTCCATCGTGATTGCCAGGAAACTGTACGTCGAGTATTGGTATTTTTAGCCATTCTCAGGAGATGGAAAGTGGTAGAGACGCCGAGAATCGTTTCGAAAGCAAATTCTCAAGTCATACCTGCGCATGTGCGTTGATCTTCATCTGTCATCTCTGAAAGTTTCTTGAATCGATAGCCAGTGTGATTCGCTTTAAAATGACTTCGTGACAAAGTCAATTTGACGTAGTAGGACCCGCGGTCTAGCTGGTCCGAAAATATTAAAAATCCAAGGTATGAAATCTGTGAGGCCATGGGTCCGTACACTACAACCCTCTTCAATTGCCCCAAGAACGCGAATTTTGAGTCGGGGCGTTCCAGAGAAGCAAATGTTTGTTTTCCTCCTATTTTTAGGCGCAGAAACCAAGTCCGTGGTCAGTTCTGTCCCTAACCCTTGGGATTTCACTCTCTGTTGAAAAAAACTCGCCCGCGGTTGAAAGGTCATGTCTAGCCTCTTTGTACTATTTCGAAATAGACGCTGCGCGTACAGGGAGGAACGAATGAGGCAGGTTACGAATAGAAGCATGTAGTTCCACTCATTCTGACCAACTTATCATGCTGGTGTTTTTGAGCCTCGAGGAGGTGTTCACAAAAAGTGATATTGAGCAATATGACGGCATCCCGCTCTGTAGTCTAATCAACAGGCTCATGCTTTTCTTCGAATTTATTCTTGACCGCCGAAGTCGTCGACATCATCATCGCCTAGTTTGAACGAGTAGGGAATCATAGCTCTATCCGTAACCTGGTACGAATTGAGTAGAAACTTCGTAGCCTCATGTAATCCTATGTACCGCGCAGCATCCATTTCAAATCAGTACAAAGAGGCTAAAAATGACCCTTTATCTCGGATGTGGTTTTTGAGATTGAATTTTTTTTTGGGTCCTACATAAAAGTTCTCGGGACGCAAATATTTTTTCTTCGGTTGCCATTGTTTCAGAAATACACGAAAAAAATTCAGGAAGATTCACTGAGGTGCGTTCAAATGCGACTCAATGAAAGAATGATTAATTTTTAGCGTATTTCAGACGGTTCATAGGGCGTCCGGAAAAATTGGGTCGACCTTGGGACTTGAAGAACCTTCCGTCCCTTACTTAGGTGTTGGAAACTGGGGTAAATCTCCTCGGGGTCCATACCCAACCAGGGCCGGTTCAACATGCTTATCTACCTGGTCCATCTAATTTGATGTGAATCAGCTGACAATGAACTGACTAGAAACTTTCTTTAGTAAGAAGTAAAGAAAGTCAGAAGAGTACCAGCGATATATCACAGAGATGAACAACTGAGCGCTGGGATCTAACATAGAATTTGCAAGCCTCGCAAACTTGGAAATGGTAACTAATATTTCTTTGAACCATACTTATTCAAGGTAGGAAAATTTTTATAGATGGCTGTTGACTCTTGAAGAGTTTGTGGGGAATTCCACAGATCTTCTGGTTATTCCTGGCCATTGCCACTCAAATCTAGACAGTGTTTTTCATAGAATTACTTTCATTTGGTATTTCGATTCTAGTCGCGATTCTCGATGGTGCTCAAGTCTGTCACATGAACCTTTTTTCCAATGCCTTACTATTTCAGTATTGTACCTGTTGGTTACGGACTTGGGCATATTGCAGATGTTGCTTTAACTAACCATGAATGTATCCTAAATTCGTGATCATCTATGGAATCATGAATACCTGTATGTTGAAAGGAGGATGCACACTTTGAATGGGAAAATGGCCCATGAGCGGTAACCTCTAATTCTTTTTGCATCGTGTAGAGCGGGCCGCTGGCAATAACGAGGGCCTGTTTTGGGAGGTGTCACTACTGGGGAACTTTTTAAAACCAGGAAAATGCTTAGGGGGTAGTTTTTTTCGCAGAACGAACCTAGCTGGTGCAAAAACGTCGAAACTGAACAAATGCACGATCCAATCATAACGAATGAGGGCTCGATCGATTCGTCTTGATGAGGAGCTTCGTGTGCAGATGGATTGATACCAGCGCAATGGAAGTCATGGACGTGGAGAGTGGTTGTATCGGCTTTGGAAAGAAACAACCCCTAAGAATCCAGACCTATTCATCGGTAGAACTCAGACTTGCACGATGGGATCTGGATTTTCTTGGTTGCATTTTGTAGATATGGTCCGGCCACGAGGTTATGACCTACTCGGAGACCAGCGCTGGTTTCGGAGGGGGACAGATGGCCGGAAAACCATTCCCAGTAGTAATATACGAGTTTAGTCAGACACAGATAAACCAAGGGATGATAGGTGGGATCCTGAGAGTTTGCACGACGCGATTGTGACGGGGGCGTGCTCGTTTTGTAGCTCAACAACAGTAGCAAGTGTGGGTATTCTCGAAATATCAGCGCTGAGTTGCCAACGAGGGCTGCATCTCAGAATGTGAGTAACCTTGAAAAACCACCCCTATTGATGTTTCGACATTTCCCCAGATATACAACGAATGCACGATGGGATCTGAATTTTCTTGGTTGCATTTTGTAGATATGGTCCGTCCACGAGGTTATGACCTACTCGGAGACCAGCGCTGGTTTTGGAGGGGGACAGATGGCCGGAAAACCATTCCCAGTAGTAATATACGAGTTTAGTCAGACACAGATAAACCAAGGGATGATAGGTGGGATCCTGAGAGTTTGCACGACGCAATTGCGACGGGGGCGTGCTCGTTTTGTAGCTCGACAACAGTAGCAAGTGTGGGTATTCTCGAAATATCAGCGCTGAGTTGCCAACGAGAGCTGCATCTCGAAATGTGAGTAACTTCGAAAAACCACCCCTATTGATACTTCGACATTTCCCCAGATATACAACGAATGCACGATGGGATCTGGATTTTCTTGGTTGCATTTTGTAGATATGGTCCGGCCACGAGGTTATGACCTACTCGGAGACCAGCGCTGGTTTTGGAGGGGGACAGATGGCCGGAAAACCATTCCCAGTAGTAATATACGAGTTTAGTCAGACACAGATGAACCAAGGGATGATAGGTGGGATCCTGAGAGTTTGCACGACGCAATTGCGACGGGGGCGTGCTCGTTTTGTAGTTCGACAACAGTAGCAAGTGTGGGTATTCTCGAAATATCAGCGCTGAGTTGCCAACGAGAGCTGCATCTCGAAATGTGAGTAACCTTGAAAAACCACCCCTATTGATACTTCGACATTTCCCCAGATATATAACGAATGCACGTTGGGATCTGGATTTTCTTGGTTGCATTTTGTAGATATGGTCCGGCCACGAGGTTATGACCTACTCGGAGACCAGCGCTGGTTTTGGAGGGGGACAGATGGCCGGAAAACCATTCCCAGTAGTAATATACGACTTTAGTCAGACACAGATGAACCAAAGGATGATAGGTGGGATCCTGAGAGTTTGCACGACGCAATTGCGACGGGGGCGTGCTCGTTTTGTAGTTCGACAACAGTAGCAAGTGTGGGTATTCTCGAAATATCAGCGCTGAGTTGCCAAGAGAGCTGCATCTCGGAATGTGAGTAACCTTGAAAAACCACCCCTAAGGATGTTTCGACATTTCCCCAGATATACAACGAATGCACGATGGGATCTGAATTTTCTTGGTTGCATTTTGTAGATATGGTCCGTCCACGAGGTTATGACCTACTCGGAGACCAGCGCTGGTTTTGGAGGGGGACAGATGGCCGGAAAACCATTCCCAGTAGTCATATACGAGTTTAGTCAGACACAGATGAACCAAAGGATGATAGGTGGGATCTTGAGAGTTTGCACGACGCGACTGCGACGGGGGCGTGCTCGTTTCGTAGCTCGACAACAGTAGCAAGTGTGGGTATTCTCGAAATATCAGCGCTGAGTTGCCAACGAGAGCTGCATCTCGGAATGTGAGTAACCTTGAAAAACCACCCCTAAGGATGTTTCGACATTTCCCCAGATATACAACGAATGCACGATGGGATCTGAATTTTCTTGGTTGCATTTTGTAGATATGGTCCGTCCACGAGGTTATGACCTACTCGGAGACCAGCGCTGGTTTTGGAGGGGGACAGATGGCCGGAAAACCATTCCCAGTAGTAATATACGAGTTTAGTCAGACACAGATAAACCAAGGGATGATAGGTGGGATCCTGAGAGTTTGCACGACGCAATTGCGACGGGGGCGTGCTCGTTTTGTAGTTCGACAACAGTAGCAAGTGTGGGTATTCTCGAAATATCAGCGCTGAGTTGCCAACGAGAGCTGCATCTCGAGATGTGAGTAACCTTGAAAAACCACCCCTATTGATATTTCGACATTTCCCCAGATATATAACGAATGCACGTTGGGATCTGGATTTTCTTGGTTAATTTTGTAGATATGGTCCGGCCACGAGGTTATGACCTACTCGGAGACCAGCGCTGGTTTTGGAGGGGGACAGATGGCCGGAAAACCATTCCCAGTAGTAATATACGAGTTTAGTCAGACACAGATGAACCAAAGGATGATAGGTGGGATCTTGAGAGTTTGCACGACGCGACTGCGACGAGGGCGTGCTCGTTTCGTAGCTCGACAACAGTAGCAAGTGTGGGTATTCTCGGAATGTCAGCGCTGATTTGCCAAAGAGAGCTGCATCTTGGACTGTGAGTTACCTTGAAAAACCACCCCTATTGATATTTTGACATTTCCCCAGATATACAACGAATGCACGATCGGATCTCGGATTTTATGGGGCTAGTTTGTAGATATCGATGAGGCGCAGCCTATGGACCAGGCGGGATATCAGCGCAGGAAGCAGATTCAGCGGGAGGAGGAGAATACGCCTCCCAGTAGTAACAGACACGATGGGTCAGACATACGACCTGGAGAGAGTATTTGAGATTTGGAGAGTTTGCACGATGCGATTGAGACGAGCAAGAGCTCACTTTGAAGCTCGACAACTGTAGCAAGTGTGGGTATTCTCGAAATATCAGCGCTGAGGTGCCAACGAGAGCTGCATCTCGGAATGGGAGTGACCTTGAAAAACCACCCCTATTGATATTTCGACACTTCCCCAGATATACAACGAATGCACGATCGGATCTCGGGATTTCTGAGACCAGTTTGTAGATATCGATGAGGCGCAGCCTATGGACCAGGCGGGATATCAGCGCAGGCAGGAGATCCGGCGAGAGGGGTGGAATATGGTTCCCAGTAGTAACAGACAAGATGGGTCAGACATACGACCTGGGGAGAGTATTTGAGATTACGTAGATTGCGAGATGCGATTGAGACGGGCGAGAGCTCACTTCGAAGCTCGACAACTGTAGCAAGTGTGGGTATTCTCGGAATATCAGCGCTGAGTCACCAAGGTGATGTATCTCTCAGGATGTATGTGATAGCGGAACAACCCCTATTCAGATTTTGACAGTTCCCTCGTATTAAACGGAGGCACGATTGTATCTCGGGTTTCATGGGGCCAGTTTGTAGATATCGATGAGGCGGAGCCTATGGACCATGCGGGATATCAGCGCAGGCAGGAGATCCGGCTAGAGGGGGGAAATATGGTTCCCAGTAGTAACTGACGAGATGGGTCAGACATACGACCCGGGGAGAGTAATTGATATTCGAAGAGTTTGCAGGATGCGATTTAGACGAGCAAGGGCTCACTTCGAAGCTCGACAACTGTAGCAAGTGTGGGTATTCTCGGAATATCAGCGCTGAGTTGCCAACGAGAGCTACATCTCGGGATGGGAGTGACCTTGAAAAACCACCTCCATTGATATTTCGACATTTTCCCAGGTGTACAACGGATGCACGATCGGATCTCGGGCTTCATGGGGCCAGATTGTAGATATCGATGAGGCGGAGCCTATGGACCATGCGGGATATCAGCGCAGGCAGGAGATCCGGCTAGAGGGGGGAAATATGGTTCCCAGTAATAACAGATGAGATGGGTCAGACATACGACCTGGGGAGAGTAATTGATATTTGAAGAGTTTGCAGGATGCGATTGAGACGAGCAAGGGCTCACTTCGAAGCTCGACAACTGTAGCAAGTGTGGGTTTTCTCGGAATATCAGCGCTGAGCCACTTAGGTGATGTATCTCTCAGGGTGTATGTGATAGCGGAACAACCCCTATTCAGACTTCGACATTTCCCAGGGAAACAACTCAAATAGCTCAAATTGTTCAGGCGTGAGATCAATTTTTGTGGAAAAATCATCAGATCCGTATGACGCTACGGTGTTAACCTCGTTATCTTTATGGTATCGAAGAGCGACAATAAGCATGTTCGTGCGCGAGCTAATTTATCCTCCATAGGTTTTGAGAAGTCGAGGAATACATATTATAATCTTCGAAATTCAATTTCGGGTCTGGTACATTTTCGTCCTCTCAATATCCAAAATTCTTGCTGAAATACTAATATTCAAAACGGATGCATTCAATCAATTTTCTCTCTAGTAGAGATCGAATCCATCGGATTTTTTCTGACTGTGGTTAAGTTCACCTCTAGAAACTCAATTTCTCTCAAAAACTACGTCTTCCATACCCTCGGTAAGTTCAGGGTGAGGATCTTTGAACATATATTTTGAGGACCGAAATGAGCTCAAAAAGATATCAATTTCATTGTCAGATACTCAATTGCGTTAGCAATAGTTATTGAAATCCTTTCGTGTTTGGTAAGACAGACATCTCAGCACCAGGAGATCTTGCACATCAGCATTCAGGGCTCAAAACTGGCGAATGCGTTACTTTTGGAGAATAGTTTTGCTCCAACAAAGTTTGATTCTTAAAGTATCACTGAACTTACTCAGGGTATGGGAAATGTTGTTGTGAAGAGAAATTGAGTTTCTGGAGACGATCTCGACCACGTAAGGAAAACACCGACGGATTGGGGTTTTGCGTGAGCGACGATTGATTGAATGGATTTCGTTTCGCCTTTGCAGCGTCTAGCGCGCAAAGGGTCGAAAACAGTTCCTGGACTAAAGGTATCTTCCTAGTGTTTCTCTGGATCACGATATGGGGCGGACTGATGAGTTGCATTGATGTTCTGGCTTCGCCAATATCCAGAGCTAAATAATTCAGGCATTGTACCTTCATTCTGAGTCCTACAAAATGACCCCGTTTAGACCTGGGCACCCTGATCGAATCCAAAATATCTGAAAATGATGCGTAGCCGTTTTCTCACTCATACTTCTATGTTTTAGGATTCACGTGAGTAGTTTTGTTGAATACTCGCTTCGCACAACAAAAAAATAACAAACAGTTTCTAGGTGAAAATCAATTTTGAAGTGATCCTCGCCACCTATCTCTACCCCTCGTCGAAAGAACTCGAATTGATTCGGATTCTACGCAAAAAATACGAATCAAAATGCGAATAAAAGAGTTAGTTTTATGGTGTCCAATCTCAATGCGTACGGTAGCCTATCCAGCTCTCAGACTAATGACTTCCAAACTTGAGGGATGAGTCATGTGAAACTAGTTTCAGACTTGGCTCGACGTAGAAACAGCAGTCTTACGAAACTACAGAATCAGCTACGTAATTCATTGATCTTCTCATTCCAAGGTATTCTGAATCCGATAGAATATACCTGAATCTGTATGTAACAGTCTACGTAATTCGGAAAAAACGATGAGACATCATAATCACACATATTGAGAATCTCAGGACCGAGTGAGCGGAATGTTTCAGCTTCCTAACAGGGGCCTTATTCTAATACATTTCCCCCGCGATGGGGTGGAAGAAAACTCAGCACCCGCAATTTCCGCCTGCTTCAAGTCTAGTGAACAAACTGGTCTGTTACTATCATTGTTATGAGAGTATCATCTGAATATACCTTATGGCGTATTCTTTCGAACTCACAATTATTTTTCAACATCACACAATTCCAAAATTGGTCCAAAAGTCATCTTAGAATGAACTTAAATCATTCCTAGATCGCAATCAAAGTGATAGGTTTCAAAGCGGAAATGTTGTGATCTATAGATGATTCAATTTCATGATGATATGACTTCTGGACTAATCCAAGAACTGCATGATGTTGGAAAATTTTCACGGGTTTGAGAGGATACGCCATCAAGTATATTCGGATGATATTTTCGTAGCAATAAACATTACAAAATAGTTTGTTTACTAAATTTAAACTTGGCGGAAATTTGGAATTCAGGGTTTTTTCCACCTCGTCGCGGGGGAAATGTATTAGAATAAGGCCCCTGTTAGGAAGCTGAAACATTCCGCTCACTCGGTCCTGAGATTCTCAATATGTGTAATTATGATGTGTTATCGTTCTTTCCGAATTACGTAGACTGTTACATACAGATTCAGGTATATTCTATCGGATTCAGAATACCTCGGAATGAGAAGATCAATGGATTACGTAACTGATTCTGTAGTTTCGTAAGACTGCTGTTCCTACGTCGAGCCAAGTCTAAAACTAGTTTCACATGACTTGTCCCTCAAGTTTGGAAGTCATTAGTCTGAGAGCTAGATAGGCTACCGTACGCATTGAGATTGGGCACCATAAAACTAACTCTTTTATTCGCATTTTGATTCGTATTTTTTGCGTAGAAACCGAATCTATTCGAGTTTTTTCGACGAGGGGTAGAGATAAGTGGCGAGGATCACTTCAAAATTGATTTTCACCTAGAAACTGTTTGTTATTTTTCTGTTGTGCGAAGCGAGTATTCAACAAAACTACTCACGTGAATCCTGAAACATAGAAGTATGAGTGAGGAAACGGCTACGCATCATTTTCAAATATTCTGGATTCGATCAGGGTGCCCAGGTCTAAACGGGGTCATTTTGTAGGACTCAAAATGGAGGTACAATTGCTAAATCATTCAGCTCTGGATATTGGCGAAGCCAGAACATCAATGCAACTCATCAGTCCGCCCCATATCGTAATCCAGAGAAACACTAGGAGGATACCTTTAGTCCAGGAACTGTTTTCGACCCTTTGCGCGCTAGACGCTGAGAAGGCGAAACGAAATCCATTCAATCAATCGTCGCTCACGCGAAACCCCAATCCGTCGGTGTTTTCCTTGCGTGGTCGAGATCATCTCCAGAAACTCAATTTCTCTTCACAACACCATTTCCCATACCCTGGGTTAGTCCAGTGATACTTTAAGAATCAAACTTTGTTGGAGCAAAACTATCCTCCAAAAGTAGGGCATTCGCCAGTTTTGAGCCCTAAATGCTGATATGCAAGATCTCCTGGTGCTGAGATGTCTGTCCAACCAATCACGAAAGGATTTCAATAACTATTGCTAACGCAGTTGAGTATCTGACAATGGAATTGATATCTTTTTGAGCTCATTTCGGTCCTCAAAATATATGTTCAAAGATCCTCACCCTAAACTTACCGAGGGTATGAAAGACGTAGTTTTTGAGGGGAATTGAGTTTATAGAGGTGAACTTAACCACAGTCAGAAAAAATCCGATGGATTCGAGTTCTACTAGAGAGAAGATTGATGGAATGCATCCGTTTTGAATATTTGTATTTCAGCGAGAATTTTGGATATTGAGAGGACAAAAATGTAACAGACCCGAAATTAACTTACGGAGGTTTTAATATGTATTCCTCGACTTCTCAGAACCTATGAAGGATAAATTAGCTCGCGCACGAACATGCATATTTTCGCTCTTCGATACCATAAAGATAACGAGGTTAACACCGTAGCGTCACACGGATCTGATGATTTTTCCACAAAAATTGATCTCACGCCTAAACAATTTGAGCTATTTGAGTTGTATATCTGGGAAATGTCGAAGTCTGAATAGAGGTTGTTCCGCTATCACATACATCCTGAGAGATACATCACCTAAGTGGCTCAGCGCTGATATTCCGAGAAAACCCACACTTGCGACAGTTGTCGAGCTTCGGAGTGAGCCCTTGCTGGTCTCAATCGCATCCTGCAAACTCTTCGAATATCAATTACTCTCCCCAGGTCGTATGTCTGACCCATCTCATCTGTTACTACTGGGAACCATATTTCCCCCCTCTAGCCGGATCTCCTGCCTGCGCTGATATCCCGCATGGTCCATAGGCTCCGCCTCATCGATATCTACAAACTGGCCCCATGAAGCCCGAGATCCGATCGTGCATTCGTTGTATATCTGGGAAAGTGTCGAAATATCTATAGGGGTGGTTTTTCAAGGTTACTCACAGTGCGAGTTGCAGCTCTTTTTGACAAATCAGCGCAGATATTTCGAGAATACCCACACTTGCTACTGTTGTCGAGCTACAAAACGAGCACGCCCCCGTCGCAATCGCGTCGTGCAAACTCTCAGGATCCCACCTATCATCCTTTGGTTTATCCGTGTCTGACTAAACTCGTATATTACTACTGGGAATGGTTCTCCAGCCATCTGTCCCCCTCCGACACCAGCGCTGGTCTCCGAGTAGGTCATAACCTCGTGGCCGGACCATATCTACAAAATGCAACCAAGAAAATCCAGATTCCATCGTGCATTCGTTGTATATCTGGGGAAATGTTGAAATATCAATAGGGGTGGTTTTTCAAGGTTACTCACATTCCGAGATGCAGCTCTCAATGGCAACTCAGCGCTCATATTTCGAAAATACCCACACTTGCTACTGTTATCGAGCTACAAAACGAGCACGCTCCCGTCGCAATCGCGTCGTGCAAACTCTCAGGATCCTACCTATCATCCCTTGGTTTATCTGTGTCTGCCTAGACTCGTATATCACTACTGGGAATGGTTTTCCGGCCATCTGTCACCCTGCGAAACCAGCGCTGGTCTCCGAGAAGGTCATATCCTCGTGGCCGGACCATATCTCCAAAATGCAACCAAGAAAATCCAGATCCCATCGTGCATTCGTTGTATATCAGGAGAAATGTCGAAATATCAATAGGGGTATTTTGAATGTTACTCACATTCCGAGATGCAGCTCTCGTCGGCGACTCAGCGCTGATATTTCGAGGAAACCCAGACTTGCTACTGTTGTCGAGCGACAAAACGAGCACGCCCCCGTCGCAATCGCGTCATGCAAACTCTCAGGATCCCACCTATCATTCTTTAGTTTATCTGTGTCTGACTTAACTCGTATATTACTAATGGGAATGGTATTCCGGCCATCTGTCCCCCTCCGAAACCAGTGCTGGTCTCCGAGTAGGTCATAACCTCGTGGCCGGACCATATCTACAAAATGCAACCAAGAAAATCCAGATCCCATCGTGCATTCGTTGTACACCTGGGGAAATGTCGAAATATCAATAGGGGTGGTTTTTCAAGGTTACTCACATTCCGAGATGCAGCTCTCGTTGTCAACTCAGCGCTGATATTTCGAGAATACCCACACTTGCTACTGTTGTCGAGCTACATAACGAGCACGCCCCCGTCGCAATCGCGTCGTGCGAACTCTCAGGATCCCACCTATCATCCCTTGGTTCATCTGTGTCTGACTCAACTCGTATATTACTACTGGGAACGGTTTCCCGACCATCTGTCCCCTTCCGAAACCCGCGCTGGTCTCCGAGTAGGTCATAACCTCGTGGCCGGACCTAACTACAAAATGCAACCAAGAAAATCCAGATCCCATCGTGCATTCGTTGTATATCTGGGGGAACGTCGAGATATCAATAGGGGTGGTTTTTCCGAGGTTACGCACAGTCCGAGATGCAGATCTTCTTGGCAACTCAGCGCTGATATTTCGAGAATACTCACACTTGCTACTGTTGTCGAGCTACAAAACGAGCACGCCCCCGTCGCAATTGCGTCGTACAAACTCTCAGGATCCCACCTATCATCCCTTGGTCTATCTGTGTCTGACTGAACTCGTATATTACTACTGGGATTGGTTTTCCGGCCATCTGTCCCCCTCCGAAACCAGCGCTGGTCTCCGAGTAGGTCATAACCTCGTGGCCGGACCTAACTACAAAATGCAACCAAGAAAATCCAGATCCCATCGTGCATTCGTTGTATACCTGGGGAAATGTCGAAATATCAATAGGGGTGGTTTTTCAAGGTTACTCACACCGAGATGCAGCTCTCGTTGGCAACTCAGCGCTGATATTTCGAGAATACCTACACTTGCTACTGTTGTCGAGCTACTGAACGAGCACGCCCCCGTCGCGATCGCGTCGTGCAAACTCTCAGGATCCCACCTATCATCCCTTGGTTCACCTGTGTCTGACTCAACTCGTATATTACTACTGGGAATGGTTTTCCGGCCATCTGTCACCCTCCGAAACCAGCGCTGGTCTCCGAGAAGGTCATATCCTCGTGGCCGGACCATATCTCCAAAATGCAACCAAGAAAATCCAGATCCCATCGTGCATTCGTTGTATATCAGGAGAAATGTCGAAATATCAATAGGGGTATTTTGAATGTTACTCACATTCCGAGATGCAGCTCTCGTTGGCGACTCAGCGCTGATATTTCGAGAAAACCCAGACTCGCTACTGTTGTCGAGCGACAAAACGAGCACGCCCCCGTCGCAATCGCGTCGTGCAAACTCTCAGGATCCCACCTATCATCCCTTGGTCTATCTGTGTCTGACTGAACTCGTATATTACTACTGGGATTGGTTTTCCGGCCATCTGTCCCCCTCCGAAACCAGCGCTGGTCTCCGAGTAGGTTATAACCTCGTGGCCGGACCTAACTACAAAATGCAACCAAGGGAATCCAGATCCCATCATGCATTCGTTGTATATCTGGGGAAATGTCGAGATATCAATAGGGGTGGTTTTTCGAGATTACTCACAGTCCGAGATGCAGATCTTGTTGGCAACTCAGCGCTGATATTTCGAGAATACCCACACTTGCTACTGTTGTCGAGCTACAAAACGAGCACGCCCCCGTCGCAGTCGCGTCGTGCAAACTCTCAGGATCCCACCTATCATCCTTTGGTTTATCTGTGTCTGACTAAACTCGTATATTACTACAGGGAATGGTATTCCGGCCATCTGTCCCCCTCCGAAACCAGTGCTGGTCTCCGAGTAGGTCATAACCTCGTGGCCGGACCACATCTACAAAATGCAACCAAGAAAATCCAGATCCCATCGTGCATTCGTTGTATACCTGGGGAAATGTTGAAATATCAATAGGGGTGGTTTTTCGAGATTACTCACAGTCCGAGATGCAGATCTTGTTGGCAACTCAGCGCTGATATTTCGAGAATACCCACACTTGCTACTGTTGTCGAGCTACAAAACGAGCACGCCCCCGTCGCAGTCGCGTCGTGCAAACTCTCAGGATCCCACCTATCATCCTTTGGTTTATCTGTGTCTGACTAAACTCGTATATTACTACAGGGAAAGGTATTCCGGCCATCTGTCCCCCTCCGAAACCAGTGCTGGTCTCCGAGTAGGTCATAACCTCGTGGCCGGACCACATCTACGAAATGCAACCAAGAAAATCCAGATCCCATCGTGCATTCGTTGTATACCTGGGGAAATGTTGAAATATCAATAGGGGTGGTTTTTCAAGGTTACTCACATTCCGAGATGCAGCTCTCGTTGGCAACTCAGCGCTGATATTTCGAGAATACCCAGACTTGCTAGTGTTGTCGAGCTACAAACCGAGCACGCCCCCGTCGCAGTCGCGTCGTGCAAGCTCTCAGGAACCCACCTATCATCCTTTGGTTTATCTGTGTCTGACTAAACTCGTATATTACTACTGGGAATGGTATTCCGGCCATCTGTCCCCCTCCGAAACCAGCGCTGATCTCCGAGTAGGTCATAACCTCGTGGCCGGACCATATCTACAAAATGCAACCAAGAAAATCCAGATCCCATCGTGCATTCGTTGTATACCTGGGGAAATGTCGAAATATCAATAGGGGTGGTTTTTCAAGGTTACTCACACCGAGATGCAGCTCTCGTTGGCAACTCAGCGCTGATATTTCGAGAATACCTACACTTGCTACTGTTGTCGAGCTACTAAACGAGCACGCCCCCGTCGCGATCGCGTCGTGCAAACTCTCAGGATCCCACCTATCATCCTTTGGTTCATCTGTGTCTGACTCAACTCGTATATTACTACTGGGAATGGTTTTCCGGCCATCTGTCACCCTCCGAAACCAGCGCTGGTCTCCGAGAAGGTCATATCCTCGTGGCCGGACCATATCTCCAAAATGCAACCAAGAAAATCCAGATCCCATCGTGCATTCGTTGTATATCAGGAGAAATGTCGAAATATCAATAGGGGTATTTTGAATGTTACTCACATTCCGAGATGCAGCTCTCGTTGGCGACTCAGCGCTGATATTTCGAGGCAACCCAGACTTGCCACTGTTGTCGAGCGACAAAACGAGCACGCCCCCGTCGCAATCGCGTCGTGCAAACTCTCAGGATCCCACCTATCATCCCTTGGTCTATCTGTGTCTGACTGAACTCGTATATTACTACTGGGATTGGTTTTCCGGCCATCTGTCCCCCTCCGGAACCAGGGCTGGTCTCCGAGTAGGTCATAACCTCGTGGCCGGACCTAACTACAAAATGCAACCAAGAAAATCCAGATCCCATCGTGCATTCGTTGTATATCTGGGGAAACGTCGAGATATCAATAGGGGTGGGTTTTCCGAGGTTACGCACAGTCCGAGATGCAGATCTTTTTGGCAACTCAGCGCTGATATTTCGAGGATACCCACACTTGCTACTGTTGTCGAGCTACAAAACGAGCACGCCCCCGTCGCAATTGCGTCGTACAAACTCTCAGGATCCCACCTATCATCCCTTGGTCTATCTGTGTCTGACTGAACTCGTATATTACTACTGGGATTGGTTTTCCGGCCATCTGTCCCCCTCCGAAACCAGCGCTGGTCTCCGAGTAGGTCATAACCTCGTGGCCGGACCTAACCACAAAATGCAACCAAGGGAATCCAGATCCCATCATGCATTCGTTGTATATCTGGGGAAATGTCGAGATATCAATAGGGGTGGTTTTTCGAGATTACTCACAGTCCGAGATGCAGATCTTGTTGGCAACTCAGCGCTGATATTTCGAGAATACCCACACTTGCTACTGTTGTCGAGCTACAAAACGAGCACGCCCCCGTCGCAGTCGCGTCGTGCAAACTCTCAGGATCCCACCTATCATCCTTTGGTTTATCTGTGTCTGACTAAACTCGTATATTACTACAGGGAATGGTATTCCGGCCATCTGTCCCCCTCCAAAACCAGTGCTGGTCTCCGAGTAGGTCATAACCTCGTGGCCGGACCACATCTACAAAATGCAACCAAGAAAATCCAGATCCCATCGTGCATTCGTTGTATACCTGGGGAAATGTTGAAATATCAATAGGGGTGGTTTTTCAAGGTTACTCACATTCCGAGATGCAGCTCTCGTTGGCAACTCAGCGCTGATATTTAGAGAATACCCAGACTTGCTACTGTTGTCGAGCTACAAACCGAGCACGCCCCCGTCGCAGTCGCGTCGTGCAAGCTCTCAGTAACCCACCTATCATCCTTTGGTTTGACTGTGTCTGACTAAACTCGTATATTACTACTGGGAATGGTATTCCGGCCATCTGTCCCCCTCCGAAACCAGCGCTGATCTCCGAGTAGGTCATAACCTCGTGGCCGGACCATATCTACAAAATGCAACCAAGAAAATCCAGATCCCATCGTGCATTCGTTGTATACCTGGGGAAATGTCGAAATATCAATAGGGGTCGTTTTTCAAGGTTACTCTCACCGAGATGCAGCTCTCGTTGGCAACTCAGCGCTGATATTTCGAGAATACCTACACTTGCTACTGTTGTCGAGCTACTAAACGAGCACGCCCCCGTCGCGATCGCGTCGTGCAAACTCTCAGGATCCCACCTATCATCCTTTGGTTCATCTGTGTCTGACTAAACTCGTATATTACTACTGGGAATGGTTTTCCGGACATCTGTCCCCCTCCGGAACCAGCGCTGGTCTCCGAGTAGGTCATAACCTCGTGGCCGGACCATATCTACAAAATGCAACCAAGAAAATCCAGATCCCATCGTGCATTCGTTGTATATCTGGGGAAATGTCGAAATATCAATAGGGGTGGTTTTTCAAGGTGACTCACATTCCGAGATGCAGCTCTCGTCGGCAACTCAGCGCTGATATTTCGAGAATTTCCACACTTGCTACTGTTGTCGAGCTACAAAACGAGCACGCCCCCGTCGCAATGCCGTCGTGCAAACTCTCAGGATCCCACCTATCATCCTTTGGTTTATCCGTGTCTGACTAAACTCGTATATTCCTACTGGGAATGGTTCTCCAGCCATCTGTCCCCCTCCGACACCAGCGCTGGTCTCCGAGTAGGTCATAACCTCGTGGCCGGACCATATCTACAAAATGCAACCAAGAAAATCCAGATTCCATCGTGCATTCGTTGTATATCTGGGGAAATGTTGAAATATCAATAGGGGTGGTTTTTCAAGGTTACTCACATTCCGAGATGCAGCTCTCAATGGCAACTCAGCGCTCATATTTCGAAAATACCCACACTTGCTACTGTTATCGAGCTACAAAACGAGCACTTTCCCGTCGCAATCGCGTCGTGCAAACTCTCAGGATCCCACCTATCATTCCTTGGTTTATCTGTGTCTGCCTAAACTCGTATATCACTACTGGGAATGGTTTTCCGGCCATCTGTCACCCTCCGAAACCAGCGCTGGTCTCCGAGAAGGTCATATCCTCGTGGCCGGACCATATCTCCAAAATGCAATCAAGAAAATCCAGATCCCATCGTGCATTCGTTGTATATCAGGAGAAATGTCGAAATATCAATAGGGGTATTTTAAATGTTACTCACATTCCGAGATGCAGCTCTCGTTGGCGACTCAGCGCTGATATTTCGAGAAAACCCAGACTTGCTACTGTTGTCGAGCGACAAAACGAGCACGCCCCCGTCGCAATCGCGTCGTGCAAACTCTCAGGATCCCACCTATCATCCTTTAGTTTATCTGTGTCTGACTTAACTCGTATATTACTACTGGGAATGGTATTCCGGCCATCTGTCCCCCTCCGAAACCAGTGCTGGTCTCCGAGTAGGTCATAACCTCGTGGCCGGACCATATCTACAAAATGCAACCAAGAAAATCCAGATCCCATCGTGCATTCGTTGTATACCTGGGGAAATGTCGAAATATCAATAGGGGTGGTTTTTCAAGGTGACTCACATTCCGAGATGCAGCTCTCGTCGGCAACTCAGTGCTGATATTTCGAGAATACCCACACTTGCTACTGTTGTCGAGCTACAAAACGAGCACGCCCCCGTCGCAATGCCGTCGTGCAAACTCTCAGGATCACACCTATCATCCCTCGGTTTATCTGTGTCTGACTAAACTCGTATATTACTACTGGGAATGGTTTTCCGGCCATCTGTCCCCCTCCGAAACCAGCGCTGGTCTCCGAGTAGGTCATAACCTCGTGGCCGGACCATATCTACAAAATGCAACCAAGAAAATCCAGATCCCATCGTGCAAGTCTGAGTTCTACCGATGAATAGGCCTGGATTCTCAGGGGTTGTTTTTTTCCAAAGTCGATACAAACACTCTCCACGTCCATGACTCCCATTGCGCTGGTATCAATCCATCTGCACACGAAGCTCCTCATCAAGACGAATCGATCGAGCCCTCATTCGTTATGATTGGATCGTGCATTTGTCCAGTTTCGACGTTTTTGCACCAGCTAGGTTCGTTCTGCGAAAAAAACTACCCCCTAAGCATTTTTCTGGTTTTAAAAAGTTCCCCAGTAGTGACACCTCCCAAAACAGGCCCTCGTTATTGCCAGCGGCCCGCTCTACACGATGCAAAAAGAATTAGAGGTTACCGCTCATGGGCCATTTTCCCATACAAAGTGTGCATCCTCCTTTGCTGGACGAATGAATATTCGTGTGAGAGGAAAATCTATGGTGATCTTTTTTTTGTGAACCCAACTGAAAATTGCGAGATCCGCGCCAGTGAGTTGGGAAGTATTTCAATTTGGGTAATGAGGAGTGAAACTTGATGTGATGAGTGATGGGAACAGAAGACCCTGAACTATCCCTACACCCTTGGTCCCCTTTTTTGCTATGGAACCAACTGATTTCCCTGTGATCTGCAGTGAAAGCGAGGTCGCGGATTGGGTCATTCGGTTTTAACTCAATGAACATTCGAGCACCAACGTTTCTCATTCTTAATTCGAGGATTGGGTCGGTCGATTTGATTATTATCAACCTCATTAAGCATGAAGTATTCTTTTGATCCACTCCCACATCCTTCATTTTACATAAGAGAGATTGGAGAAGGGACAAGTGTGTGGAATTTCGGTCTATTGAGTGCTACGGAGAGGATCTCCCAAGATTGATTTCATGGTTCTCATCGGATTTGCCGGGCTGTACATTGACTCTGGCCCTAGAACCCTCAGAGTCCAGCAGGTGTATCTAGGCACTCCTGGAACACGGCAAATAGTTGGTTGATGATGTTGAAAGGTACCCCCTTTGTGGACAAGGTGGCTCATTCACGATTAGACCTCGAGAATTCATGATTTTGATCGGATTCATAGGGCTTTGCACGGAATATGACCCCAAGACTCGCTATAACCGGTCTCAGAGTCCAGCAGGTTCATCTAGGCACTCCTGGAACACGGCAAATAGTTGGTTGATGATGTCGAAAGGTACCCCCTTTGTGGACAAGGTGGCACATTCACGATTCGATCTCGAGAATTCATGATTTTGATCGGATTCATAGGGCTTTGCACGGAATATTACCCCAAGACTCGCTATAACCGGTCTCAGAGTCCAGCAAGTGTATCTAGGCACTCCTGGAACACGGCAAATAGTTGGTTGATGATGTCGAAAGGTACCCCCTTTGTGGACAAGGTGGCACATTCACGATTCGACCTCGAGAATTCATGATTTTGATCGGATTCATAGGGCTTTGCACGGAATATTACCCCAAGACTCGCTATAACCGGTCTCAGAGACCAGCAAGTGTATCTAGGCACTCCTGGAACACGGCAAATAGTTGGTTGATGATGTCGAAAGGTACCCCCTTTGTGGACAAGGTGGCACATTCACGATTCGACCTCGAGAATTCATGATTTTGATCGGATTCATAGGGCTTTGCACGGAATATTACCCCAAGACTCGCTATAACCGGTCTCAGAGTCCAGCAGGTGTATCTAGGCACTCCTGGAACACGGCAAATAGTTGGTTGATGATGTCGAAAGGTACCCCCTTTGTGGACAAGGTGGCACATTCACGATTCGACCTCGAGAATTCATGATTTTGATCGGATTCATAGGGCTTTGCACGGAATATTACCCCAAGACTCGCTATAACCGGTCTCAGAGTCCAGCAGGTGTATCTAGGCACTCCCGGAACACGGCAAATAGTTGGTTGATGATGTCGAAAGGTACCCCCTTTGTGGACAAGGTGGCACATTCACGATTCGACCTCGAGAATTCATGATTTTGATCGGATTCATAGGGCTTTGCACGGAATATTACCCCAAGACTCGCTATAACCGGTCTCAGAGTCCAGCAAGTGTATCTAGGCACTCCTTGAACATGGCAAATAGTTGGTTGATGATGTCGAAAGGTACTCCCTTTGTGGACAAGGTGGTACATTCACGATTCGACCTCGAGAATTCATGATTTTGATCGGATTCATAGGGCTTTGCACGGAATATTACCCCAAGACTCACTATAACCGGTCTCAGAGTCCAGCAGGTGTATCAAGGCACTCCTGGAACACGGCAAATAGTTGGCTGATGATGTCGAAAGGTACCCTCTTTGTGGACAAGGTGGCACATTCACGATTCGACCTCGAGAATTCATGATTTTGATCGGATTCATAGGGCTTTGCACGGAATATTACCCCAAGACTCGCTATAACCGGTCTCAGAGACCAGCAAGTGTATCTAGGCACTCCTGGAACACGGCAAATAGTTGGTTGATGATGTCGAAAGGTACCCCCTTTGTGGACAAGGTGGCACATTCACGATTCGACCTCGAGAATTCATGATTTTGATCGGATTCATAGGGCTTTGCACGGAATATTACCCCAAGACTCGCTATAACCGGTCTCAGAGTCCAGCAGGTGTATCTAGGCACTCCTGGAACACGGCAAATAGTTGATTGATGATGTCGAAAGGTACCCCCTTTGTGGACAAGGTGGCACATTCACGATTCGACCTCGAGAATTCATGATTTTGATCGGATTCATAGGGCTTTGCACGGAATATTACCCCAAGACTCGCTATAACCGGTCTCAGAGTCCAGCAGGTGTATCTAGGCACTCCCGGAACACGGCAAATAGTTGGTTGATGATGTCGAAAGGTACCCCCTTTGTGGACAAGGTGGCACATTCACGATTCGACCTCGAGAATTCATGATTTTGATCGGATTCATAGGGCTTTGCACGGAATATTACCCCAAGACTCGCTATAACCGGTCTCAGAGTCCAGCAAGTGTATCTAGGCACTCCTGGAACACGGCAAATAGTTGGTTGATGATGTCGAAAGGTACTCCCTTTGTGGACACGGTGGCACATTCACGATTAGACCTCGAGAATTCATGATTTTGATCGGATTCATAGGGCTTTGCACGGAATATGACCCCAAGACTCGCTATAACCGGTCTCAGAGTCCAGCAGGTTCATCTAGGCACTCCTGGAACACGGCAAATAGTTGGTTGATGATGTCGAAAGGTACCCCCTTTGTGGACAAGGTGGCACATTCACGATTCGATCTCGAGAATTCATGATTTTGATCGGATTCATAGGGCTTTGCACGGAATATTACCCCAAGACTCGCTATAACCGGTCTCAGAGTCCAGCAAGTGTATCTAGGCACTCCTGGAACACGGCAAATAGTTGGTTGATGATGTCGAAAGGTACCCCCTTTGTGGACAAGGTGGCACATTCACGATTCGACCTCGAGAATTCATGATTTTGATCGGATTCATAGGGCTTTGCACGGAATATTACCCCAAGACTCGCTATAACCGGTCTCAGAGACCAGCAAGTGTATCTAGGCACTCCTGGAACACGGCAAATAGTTGGTTGATGATGTCGAAAGGTACCCCCTTTGTGGACAAGGTGGCACATTCACGATTCGACCTCGAGAATTCATGATTTTGATCGGATTCATAGGGCTTTGCACGGAATATTACCCCAAGACTCGCTATAACCGGTCTCAGAGTCCAGCAGGTGTATCTAGGCACTCCTGGAACACGGCAAATAGTTGGTTGATGATGTCGAAAGGTACCCCCTTTGTGGACAAGGTGGCACATTCACGATTCGACCTCGAGAATTCATGATTTTGATCGGATTCATAGGGCTTTGCACGGAATATTACCCCAAGACTCGCTATAACCGGTCTCAGAGTCCAGCAGGTGTATCTAGGCACTCCCGGAACACGGCAAATAGTTGGTTGATGATGTCGAAAGGTACCCCCTTTGTGGACAAGGTGGCACATTCACGATTCGACCTCGAGAATTCATGATTTTGATCGGATTCATAGGGCTTTGCACGGAATATTACCCCAAGACTCGCTATAACCGGTCTCAGAGTCCAGCAAGTGTATCTAGGCACTCCTGGAACACGGCAAATAGTTGGTTGATGATGTCGAAAGGTACTCCCTTTGTGGACAAGGTGGAACATTCACGATTCGACCTCGAGAATTCATGATTTTGATCGGATTCATAGGGCTTTGCACGGAATATTACCCCAAGACTCACTATAACCGGTCTCAGAGTCCAGCAGGTGTATCTAGGCACTCCTGGAACACGGCAAATAGTTGGCTGATGATGTCGAAAGGTACCCCCTTTGTGGACAAGGTGGCACATTCACGATTCGACCTCGAGAATTCATGATTTTGATCGGATTCATAGGGCTTTGCACGGAATATTACCCCAAGACTCGCTATAACCGGTCTCAGAGACCAGCAAGTGTATCTAGGCACTCCTGGAACACGGCAAATAGTTGGTTGATGATGTCGAAAGGTACCCCCTTTGTGGACAAGGTGGCACATTCACGATTCGACCTCGAGAATTCATGATTTTGATCGGATTCATAGGGCTTTGCACGGAATATTACCCCAAGACTCGCTATAACCGGTCTCAGAGTCCAGCAGGTGTATCTAGGCACTCCTGGAACACGGCAAATAGTTGATTGATGATGTTGAAAGGTACCCCCTTTGTGGACAAGGTGGCACATTCACGATTCGACCTCGAGAATTCATGATTTTGATCGGATTCATAGGGCTTTGCACGGAATATTACCCCAAGACTCGCTATAACCGGTCTCAGAGTCCAGCAGGTGTATCTAGGCACTCCCGGAACACGGCAAATAGTTGGTTGATGATGTCGAAAGGTACCCCCTTTGTGGACAAGGTGGCACATTCACGATTCGACCTCGAGAATTCATGATTTTGATCGGATTCATAGGGCTTTGCACGGAATATTACCCCAAGACTCGCTATAACCGGTCTCAGAGACCAGCAAGTGTATCTAGGCACTCCTGGAACACGGCAAATAGTTGGTTGATGATGTCGAAAGGTACCCCCTTTGTGGACAAGGTGGCACATTCACGATTCGACCTCGAGAATTCATGATTTTGATCGGATTCATAGGGCTTTGCACGGAATATTACCCCAAGACTCGCTATAACCGGTCTCAGAGTCCAGCAGGTGTATCTAGGCACTCCTGGAACACGGCAAATAGTTGGTTGATGATGTCGAAAGGTACCCCCTTTGTGGACAAGGTGGCACATTCACGATTCGACCTCGAGAATTCATGATTTTGATCGGATTCATAGGGCTTTGCACGGAATATTACCCCAAGACTCGCTATAACCGGTCTCAGAGTCCAGCAGGTGTATCTAGGCACTCCCGGAACACGGCAAATAGTTGGTTGATGATGTCGAAAGGTACCCCCTTTGTGGACAAGGTGGCACATTCACGATTCGACCTCGAGAATTCATGATTTTGATCGGATTCATAGGGCTTTGCACGGAATATTACCCCAAGACTCGCTATAACCGGTCTCAGAGTCCAGCAAGTGTATCTAGGCACTCCTGGAACACGGCAAATAGTTGGTTGATGATGTCGAAAGGTACTCCCTTTGTGGACAAGGTGGAACATTCACGATTCGACCTCGAGAATTCATGATTTTGATCGGATTCATAGGGCTTTGCACGGAATATTACCCCAAGACTCACTATAACCGGTCTCAGAGTCCAGCAGGTGTATCTAGGCACTCCTGGAACACGGCAAATAGTTGGCTGATGATGTCGAAAGGTACCCCCTTTGTGGACAAGGTGGCACATTCACGATTCGACCTCGAGAATTCATGATTTTGATCGGATTCATAGGGCTTTGCACGGAATATTACCCCAAGACTCGCTATAACCGGTCTCAGAGACCAGCAAGTGTATCTAGGCACTCCTGGAACACGGCAAATAGTTGGTTGATGATGTCGAAAGGTACCCCCTTTGTGGACAAGGTGGCACATTCACGATTCGACCTCGAGAATTCATGATTTTGATCGGATTCATAGGGCTTTGCACGGAATATTACCCCAAGACTCGCTATAACCGGTCTCAGAGTCCAGCAGGTGTATCTAGGCACTCCTGGAACACGGCAAATAGTTGATTGATGATGTCGAAAGGTACCCCCTTTGTGGACAAGGTGGCACATTCACGATTCGACCTCGAGAATTCATGATTTTGATCGGATTCATAGGGCTTTGCACGGAATATTACCCCAAGACTCGCTATAACCGGTCTCAGAGTCCAGCAGGTGTATCTAGGCACTCCCGGAACACGGCAAATAGTTGGTTGATGATGTCGAAAGGTACCCCCTTTGTGGACAAGGTGGCACATTCACGATTCGACCTCGAGAATTCATGATTTTGATCGGATTCATAGGGCTTTGCACGGAATATTACCCCAAGACTCGCTATAACCGGTCTCAGAGTCCAGCAAGTGTATCTAGGCACTCCTGGAACACGGCAAATAGTTGGTTGATGATGTCGAAAGGTACTCCCTTTGTGGACACGGTGGCACATTCACGATTAGACCTCGAGAATTCATGATTTTGATCGGATTCATAGGGCTTTGCACGGAATATGACCCCAAGACTCGTTATAACTGGTCTCAGAGTCCAGCAAGTGTATCTACGCACTTGTGGAACACGGCAAATAGTTTGTTGATGATGGAAAAAGGTCACCCCATTGTGGACAAGGTGGCACATTTACGATTAGACCTCGAGAATTCACGAATTACCCATTTTTCTGTTTTTCCAGTTTTTCCTCTATTCTTACTCCCTAGATCACCTCCAAAAATCTTTTTTCCAAATTTTCAAAGTACATATTCCGACGTAAAATTTCTCGCTCTTTCGATTGCCGTAGTCCAAATTTCAAAATATCCACTAAAAGCCCTCCAAAATGGCAAAAAACACCAAAAAATTCGGTTTCACGAAAAACTGGTCATATCATCCGATTTGAATCAAAAAATGCAACAACTTTTGTTCCCATAAAAATTTGTGTAAAATGCATCCCCATCAAGTTAAACCACTAAAACTGCGTTTTTTCCCCGATTTTCGCGTTTTTATGCTTGCCGTTAGCGTATGAATCTCGGAGGCTCCAATTGGGAAAAAGATTCATAATCTACGTGAAAAAACCTACAGTTTCCCTTTTTGCAAATTTCCAAATTCGTTTGTTTTCAAGGTGAGAATAATTGTGTCGCAAATCGGGTTTTCATCAACACCGTGCGTCGTGGGATACAAGTAAAGAGTGGACCAACCAGCCACACCAGCCACCTATCAACATCAGGTGAAGACTAGCAGCCGCACAACATCCAGGCAGCGCATCTCACCCGCCAACATCAGGGCGACGCACCGTATCATCCACCGAGTATCTACACAGAACGAAAATCCCAGGAGGGAATGTACGCAGTCATCATGGCTATCACCATCGCCCTCCGAGCTGCGTCTCAGTAAATCTAATCTAATAGGTCTCACTATAAAATTTCTCTCTTCCAAGTCCCCAAGTCTCTCGAAAAATGTTTGGAAAAGTAAAAGCATTCGTTAAAGCAAAATCTGCAACGGACTTACGCAGAAGAAATAGTAGAGATTCAATGAGAGACGTGAGGACGGAAGAGAACCCCGAAGACTTATTGCCTGTGAACAATGAACTGAGTGACATAGAGTCTGAAAACCTTCAAACAGAATTTGACGATACAGAGATACAAGAATTACTAGCACACGAACAAGCACACCACACTAATACACCCGTAGAAGAACAAGCACGTCCGCGGTCAAATCAGTCGGGACACAGTTTTAGTGATATGATGAAAGCAATGTTCCAATACGTTCGAGGCACCGATGAAAACCTCCGGTCACCAGATGGAATGTTCCAAATACTCCGAAATGGTAGTAGAACAAATAGCCCCATACCGCCACGGAACATTATTCCGGAACATAAACAGACCCCAGAAAGACACACGCAAAATCGAACGGAATCACGTAGACCGAGCAATGGAAATAATGCGCGGAATAATACACCCGATTCATCACAATACAGACCGGGACACATACCACCACACTATCTGACAGATTTGGGCTACAATCAAAATCAAAATGATACTTCATTTAATAGCAACCGGAAACCAGTTTTTCACTCATTCCCGAAGAAACCACAAAACACATGCGACCGAGACCAGCATTACGATCAGATGAACACGCAGAACATAAATCACTCACACCAGAGACAATACAGACAGACAGACCCACGGGATACGACTTGGGTCGACACAACAGCACACCAACCGATAGCGAATTCAGAATATAGACGACTGACGAAAGATGAAAAGAAAGACTTGATCAGAATACCGGAATTCGATGGATCACCATTAACGTTAACAAGCTATAGGAGTAGAGTCACACGGTTGGTACCCAAAAACCTGTGTGAGGATGACCAAAGATATATACTAGACCGAATTCAAGACAGGCTGAAAGGAAACGCCAGGACGGACTTTTACAATAAATTTGAGGATTTTAGAACAGCAGAAGAATATTTGAACGCGATTTTTGAAAGGTATAGAGTCGTGGAATCTCCTGACAATATAATTTTCGAAATAAGAACCTTGAGCGTGAAACCCAACGAAGAGCCGGAAGACTTGCAAAGAAGAATACAAACGTTAGCCGATCGATATGAGATTATGATGAAACTCGCATTAGACGATAATGAGAGCGTAAGAGAGGTTAGAAGGAAAGACGTGGAAAAAGCGGCTAAGGACAGATTTTTGTATCTACTGGACGATATCAGAACGGAAGTGATGATACAGAAACCGAGAACATTAGGAGAAGCCGGAATACACGCAGTTGAGGCGAGAAATAGATATAAACAAAACCAAATGTACGCGAGAACGTCAAATTAGGCGAGCATACTAAGGACTGAAACAGAACCACGGACAGATACTCACACGAATCGACAAACGAATACACAAACACATACACACACAAATACACAGAAAAATTTACGACACAACAGTCATAATTATGATCGAAGGTTTAATCAGAATCGACAGAGCACAGACAGATTGCTATGTCGGGTGTGCAATGAAAGTGGTCATTTTGCGAGATATTGCCTAAAGAGGGTAGAATGTGCATACTGCAAAATGGAATTTCACCCAGTATGGCTATGCTCACGTTTGATGGAGGATTTTGCTACGGAGAAAATATCACGCGATGAGTTCTTAAAGTTCAGAGGCAATAGGGTAAAGGGAGGAAATGAGAAATCGAATAGCAGCGACAGCAGAAAAACCGGAGTGAGAGGTGATAGGTCGGAAAATTCTCAAGATGCGGGGCAACCGCAGGGAAACCAAGGTCAAAATGAACAGGGGCGTTTAAACCACTAGACTGCTCGCCGGCAACCTCAGGCGACGAGCAGCTCAAAGAAGTCAAGAGTAGAGAGAAAAATGAGAAGAGTATCGTTTCAATAAGGTGTTTGAAAACGGGAAGATGCCCACCAGTAGTAACAATTTCTAGTGATGAAATAAATTGTACACGCGCAAGATTTTCGTGGATTCAGGAGCCGATATGTGTATAATCAAAGAGAGCAAAGTTCACCCTCGAATTCAAATAGACAGTGAAGGAACGGTTTCAATTACGGGCGTGACAAATGGAAAGGTCGAGTCTTTGGGGAAAATAATGATGAGAATAAATGGTTGGGACGCGGAGGTCCATATTGTGCCGAATGAATTTCCCGTGAAAACTGATGGCCTTATAGGTTGGGCCTTTCTTACGAAGCACGGAGCAATAGTAGACGCGAGAGAAAAATGTCTACGAATCAATAAATATGAAATCCCCTTTGATTCTGAGGAGAAAATCCATTTGCCAGCAGAGACCACAAGTATTATTCGAGTAAAAGTGAACAATAGTGAGAAAGTTGAATGGGTGCCATTGAAAAAATTAGCACCAAGAGTTTTTTTTGAAAATTTTGTAGCAGAAAATCACGATGGTTATATATATGCGGAAATTTTGAATCTGAGTAGCAACGCAATAGAAATTCCAGAGCCGTGTGTTGGAATACTACCTTACGAAACGATTCTCACTCATGAAAAATTTGCTGGTGAGGTCAGCAAGAAGCGGAAACGAAACTGCGTAGTCCGCAAAATGGAAATGCGCAAGACACTGAATGCTGAGTCGGAGCAGCAACCAAAAATTGTACATACGCGGCAGGAAACCGAGGAACGCGTTGAGAAATAGATGAGACTTGTAGACGTCGAAGGTTGTACAGATGAGGAAATCGCGCATGTACGACGTTTGCTGAGTATCAACCCCTGGAGATTTGCTCTTGATGGAGAACCTTCAACGACTACGAATATTCTCAAACATAAGATCAAATTAAAAACAGACAAGCCTATCAAATGCAAGAAATACCGGGTACCGCCTAAATTACAGAAAAGCATGCAGGGAGAGATAAATAAATTACCAGATTTAGGCATCATAGAGCACTCCAGAACTCCATACTCAGCAAACTGTTGGGTTGTGCCTAAACCTCCTGACAAGAACGGCAACAAACGGTGGCGATTCGTGACAGACTTTCGAAAATTGAATGAACAGACAGTACGGACTTCACAACCTATCCCGTCGACGCCGGACATCCTAGAAAAATTCGCGAGCGCGAAATACATCACGGTATGCGATTTGAAAGCAGGATTTTTCCAGGTAGCCATGGATGAGGAAAGCGCTGATTTTACAGGGTTCGCTGGGCCTACCGGAAACTACCGTTACCTAAAAATGGGGATGGGTCTCGCCGGAAGTCCAGATACCTTCATGGAAATGATGTACCGGGCGTTCGCCGGATTAACGCGGGATCAGGTCCTCATCTTAGACGATATGATGATTTTTGCGAATTCACTCGAAGAGCATGAAAGTAAATCCTGAAGATTCATAGAGAGGATTGAAGAAGCAAATTTATTAATTGAACCGAAGAAATGTCAATTTTCGAAAAGAGAGGCGCGAGTACTCGGACACATAGTGGGCAGCGGAAGGCTAAAACCGAATCCGGATAAGATAGAAGCATGCCGGAAATACCCAGTACCAACTACAGTGCGGAAAGTCAAAGAATTTCTAGGATTCGTAGGATACTACCGCCGGTTGCTTCATAAATTCGCGGGAATGGCTCACCCATTTATGCAACACACGCGAAACGGTACCGAATGGAGATGGGGCCCGGAACAACAGACGGCATTCGAGAAACTTCGAGATGCGTTGTGTAGCGAGCCAATCTTAGCAGCACCTGACTAATCTAGGCCGTATTGGGTACACACCGACGCATCGGACCATTCGGTGGGGGCAATTTTGGCCCAGGGTGAACCTGGGAAGGATAGGCCCATTTGCTACACTTCAAGGCGAATGAAGGGCGCATAGTTGAGGTACAGCACTTACGATAAAGAAATGCTCGCGAACTGCCATGCGATTGACAAGTTCCGAGCGTACCTATGGGGAGAACGCTTCACAGTTGTAACAGACCACGAAAACCTTCGTTTTTTCCATACGGCAAAAAGGGATGACTCACGGTTTAACAGACTTGGAGCAGCCCTACAAGGGTATGACTTCCGGAGGGAGAGATAGGCTACGCTTGGGTGGAGATTCAAATGGCGAATAGAGAGGCCCACATACCTATACTGGGAAATTCCCCGTCTGCTCACGGCTCTCTTTTGTTCTTACTCACATTGGTCTCGATAATATGTACACAAGGCCTTGGACTCTAGGCACGGCCCTTTTTGCGCAACGGAAGCTCTCACTCGGGTTCTGGAAAGCTCATAGGTATATCACACTTGCTCCACATCTCGCATTTGAGTAGAGGGGGTTGTCCTATCGTGTATCTAAGATACTATGTGCTTGCTTTCGTGAAAAGAAACGACTCAAATTTTGGGTATTGTGCATGAAAAACGGGATGGAAGTGCAGACCCTGAAGAGAATCATGAAAAACTGCTCCAGAAATGTTCAGCAGTTGACGTGCAAGATGATAAATTGCCCGTATCTGACTCACCTTTGTCTGACATATGGATAGATCTCGCACAATACCCACGATTTGAGTAGTTTCTCTTCATGAAAGCAAGCACATGGCATCTTAGATACACGATAGGACAACTCCCTCCACTCGAATGCGAGATGTGGAGCAAGTGTGATATACATGCAAGCTCCCCAGAACCCCAGTGAGAGCTCTCGTTGCGCGATGAGGATCTTACCGAGAGTCCAAGGCATTGTGTACATATCATCGAGACCAATGTGAGTGAGAACAAGAGAAAGCCGTGAGCAGACGGTGAATTTTCAAATATAGGTATGTGGGCCTCTCTATTCGCCATTTGAATCTTCACCCAAGCATTAGCGACAACTCAAGTAGCCTATCTCTTACTCTACGCGTTACATTGCGACTCGTTTGGGATAGTGTCACTTTTTATCTTTTCACTTATCTATTTGGGATCTGCACTTATTGACAAGATTTTGGTGAAATTTGAAGCATTTGACTAAGCGTTGATCACCACCAGAGCTCGTCAAAGTATTTTTTTGGCGTTTTTTCAGAAAGGAATCATAAAAATTGATTTATCTGGAAATCCTAACGTAGGCGATTTTGAGAACAATTAGAAGTTGTTATTTGAACCCTAAACAGTCATTCAAGGAACGATTTGGCGAGGTGGTCTTCCGACTCATTTAAAGTTGGTTCAAGGACACCGTGCAGTGTTTTTAAACCAAACAATAGATATCGCTAAGGAAACCCAGGTTTAGATGCCCCAAGTTCCCCCAATAAGCTTCCTCGAAATAATAGCTCGAAATATAATAAGACATTTTTTTTTGAATATTCATTATTCTCCCGTGCCTTACTCTGAAATTCATCTATTTCACTTTCATTCACCTAAATAATATTTTCTAAGCATTCTCCATCGATTGGTCCATACCGGATCTGAGTTGTATTCGTGAATCACGATTGAAATGAAGTTTCTTTCCACAGAAATCAACATTTTTGCCAAAACCTTCGTTTCAATCATACAACCCGATTCCAACTCGAATTCGGTATTAACCAACCGATGAAGGATGCTTGAAAAATATCTACTCAGGTCATTGAAAGTTTGGTGGATGGCTTGTATGAGATGATACGGGAGAGAAATCAATATTAAAAATATATCCTTCACTACATGTATCAATGTTCTAGCTTCATTTGCCATCGAAACAACATCCTAGCAAAATTTAGGACCCCAAATCAACTCCACGGCGTATTCTTGGCAGCTCATTTCGCTTCGAGGAAGCATTCTGCTAATCTCTTCCAGCAGCGTCTTTTAAGGCTGATTTTAGTAAAGATCTGGCAGCCGAAATCCTGGGAGAACGAATCTGCCCTTTTCTGGAATATATGAGGGTTTCTATGGAACTTTTAACTATTGATCCTCTGAAATAGAAAAAAGAATTTTCCATCGCACACGTTTGAAATGGGTTTCATGTGATTCTAAGACCTCGAAAACGTGTGGAGAAGTGGTGCCCCTCTCTTCCAAGCCAAGGTATCTAGTTCAGAACGACAAGTACGGAATTCCACTCTCGAAACATTTGTGAATCAACTCCGATCGAGTAGATTCGATTCAAAACATTGTCTAGACGATTGATAGGGATTATATTTCGCCTAACTTGACTTTAAGATGAATTTCATCTTTGATTTTTCCAAAATTCGATGTCAATTTCCAAAATCGAGTCACGACTTATGAGTCTCATTTCAATTTCTAGAGTATACTGTGGTGTTATTTTGTTCATATTCCAGCCGTATACTATGTAGAACTCAAGCAATTCGCGATACCATCACATTTAGAGGCTCATTTAGCTTACCATCGGGATTCAGCTATTTCTCCTTAGCTTCTCACAGAAATACCGGTCGACAATTGCAACTCGGAACAGTGCGGTTATACCCTTTTCGTGATGAAGTAAAAAGAGCACAACATTCCAATCGTGTGCTCTACGTCTCTTGAGTATGCCATCAAGGAATGACCATTTTCAAAGCCAGTGGCGCGAAAACTTTATGAGCTTTGAAGTCTTATGAAATTTGTCCGGATCAAGGCACACTCTAGAACCAAACGGGATTTGATTTGTCTTCTTCTTAACTCCGAAAACTCATTGCTAAATTCCCCGTTTCGCACAAGTTATTTCATCATTTTCGTAAACAATAGCCAGAGAAAATTTCCCCACAAAACTCGGTTACATCGATGAGTGAGAGCTAATATCATAGCCAAATTAGCGCACACCTCTGAATCAAACATTTTCTCAAAATATGACATTAGTAGATGGAAATATCATTCCAGCGAAGTAGTTGAAGTATAGGTATTTTAGTTACAGCCCTATCAATTCAAATAATCGCGTTGGTTCGTCCATAAACTACCCAAAAATCATCTTTTGCGGTCTTATGTTGACAAATCAGGATGCGTTGACACAAGAAAGAATGAAGGCGACATTGAATGATGCCGAATACTATACAATGCCACTCCTGCGCACTCCCTATAGTTCAGAATACTTCAAAAACATTGCAGTAACAAAAAAGTCGAAAGTTCCGTAGAAACCCTCATATAGGATTCTGAGCCGAAAATAACAGGACGCGAAATATTTTGTTCATTCGAGAGCCTCTTCCCTTTGAGAATTTTCAATTTATGAACTTAAAGTTTCAGAGCGACGTTTCTGGGAATTCCCTCTGCGACATTGAAAAAAAGTCAACAGATCGGCCAGCTCTCTGGACACTTCAATAGTTTATAATCCTCGTAATCAACTGCATCATATTGACGGGAAAAATTCATATGGGGTAGAAATGGGTGGAAAATTTTTGCCAGAAATCGATAATACACGAAAAATGAACGAAATTCAATTTCTCCAAAACATCCTGTCAATCTCGGCTGGAAATTTTCCAGGAATACTTCCATCACATAATGAATACCCTATAAATTGATCTTATCTGCGCTTTATGGCTGAGGGCTGCCCTATACTTCATGTTGTGATGGAAAAGGAGCGTAATATTATCCATGTGTAGATCTCATACTAACTGGGAAGACTGCATAATATGTAAACTCGAATTCCTCCTCATCATATTGACCAATGGCATCATATTTGCATCAATAGAGCATGAGTTTCCCATGAAAATTCTGTGAAAATGACTTTTGTAAGTGGAACCATCACCGCATTACTTGCGGTATCCATCCAAACTATCTGGGATTCAATTCGAGGTTCTTGTACAGCCGTCTCAATTGAGTTTCACAACCGGTTTTACACGTGAATGATATTCTTTCCTCTAATCTAGCTTAAAATCAATCATAGAGTAGCCCTCAATCATAAAGTGCAGATCAGACCAAATTTAGCGTATTTATTATATGAGGTCTACCCAAAGATTTTTTCTGCCCACAAAATGATGACCGTTATGAGTAATCGAGTTTTGAAGGATTTCCGTATAATATCACTTCCTAGCAAGTCTAGAACCATTTGAGCCCCATATCAGATTTTCTTTGGGCAATACTTAAGGATGTATTCGATCACAAGGATTGAGAACTATGGGAGTATCTCGAAACTGGCCTATTTATTGATCATCTCTCAATGTTAAGAGGTGAATTCCCACAAAAATCGCTATGACCCTTCAAAACTCAAAAATTGAATATATTTGAAGGGCGCGGCTTTTGATCAAACAAGATAATAAGAGTCCTGTCGTTTTCTTCATATCATCATATATTCAAGAGAGGGGCAGATTCGTTGTTCAACAACTTTTGTCTGCCCGATCTTAACTAGAATCAGTTTATATGAACTAAATTTGCAGCTCACTTTTGCGATCGACTGTTCGAAGTGGAAATTGGCATCCAACTCTTTTTCGATATTCCAACGACCCCCGCAAGAAGGTCACCGATCAATAAATATTACTCATTTGTACAGTGAGAATTCATAAAATGATGAGATCTCTTCACAAAATTGCGTTACATCAATATAATTAACGTGCCGTCTGCTCCGCAGCTTCCTAACATTTGGTTTGTTTACATTCCCGTAGCAGAAGAACTACGTGAAATTAGCCGCTCGGAGTGTGTGCATTAGGAGCGTCCTGAATATGATTTCTTGGAGGAGAAATCCATCGTTAGACGCCAACGCTGGTCTCATATAGGAACAGGAGAGATGGTTCTTCACTTGCGAGAAAGCGATCCCATGATATCTGGATGCAAACTGAGATGGCCATCGAAACACGGCCTAGCGTCAGCCACTCGAATTCTATCGGCCTCAATCGATCCCAATACTAGATTTCAGGGATGAGAATTTCAATACCTCACACTACGTCAATCGATCCCGATACTGACTATGAGCATTGACGAGTTTATCCCCATCGACTTCAATCGATTCAAATGCTAAATATCAGTATTGAAGATTCGAGATCGTATATCTGCCTCAATCGATTCCGATACTGACTTTCGGCATTGGGATTTCAATATCTCAATACACCCCAATCGATCTCGATACTGACTACGAGCACTGCCGAATCCATTACTATGTACATGAATCGATTCGAATACTGGATATCAGTATTGAAGATTTGGAATTCTATCTGCCTCAATTGATCTCAATATTGTTTTCCAAGATCGGAAACTTCAAGATCTCAATCCACTTCAATCGATCTCAATACTGACTGTGAGTATTGGAGCCCTTATATCCTAATAACCTGAATCGATTTCAGTACTGTCTCTCAGTATTGGTTGGATCGCTATCTCAATCAACTTCAATCGATCTCAATACTGGGTGTAATCATTGAAGACCTTATACTATCTACTTGAATCGATTTGAATGCTGGAAATCAGTATTGGAGAATTGGAATCCTATTTGCCCCAACTCATTCCAATACTGTTTTCGACTATCGGAAACACCAAGATCCCAATCCGCTTCAATCGATCTCAATACTGCTTCCCAGCATTGCAGACTTTATATCATATTTACCTAAATCGAATTGAATGCTGGATATCAGTATTGAAGACTTGAAATCCTCTCTGCCCCAATCAATCACAGTACTGTATTTCAGTATTGGGAACATTGGGGTCTTAATCCGCTTCAATCGATCTCAAAACTGACTTCAGCATTGTAGACCTTATATCATATTTACCTGAATCAAATTGGATGCCGAATATCAGTATTGAGGACTTGGAATCCTATCTGCCCCAATTGATTCCAGTACTGTTTCCCAGTATTGGAAACATCGAGATTTCAATCCACTTTAATCGATCTGAATACTAACCGTGAGTATTGGAGACCTCATATCCTAATAACCTGAATCGATTTGAGTACTGTCTCTCAGTATTCGGTAGATCGCTTCCTCAATCCACTCCAATCGAATTCAATACTGGATGTAAACATTGGAGACCTTATATCTTATCTACTCAAATCGATTCGAATGCTGAACATCGGTATTGAAAACTTTGAATCTTATCTGCCTCAGTCGATTCCAATACCGTTTTCCAGTATTGAAAACTCCGAGATCTGGATCCGCTTCAATCGATCTCAATACTGATTTTCAGTATGAGACCTCATTAATCACTTCACGGTGAGTCATTTAGGCGAAAAAGTCAAACGTGCAGGAACATGGGATATTCCTGTGGGGTATGTTTCGGGGGTGTCCCAGGATCAATTTCCAACAAAAATCAAAATCATTCGCTTGGGGTTTTCAAAATGAAATCAATTCTTCTAATTCCAACTCCGGTTATGGGGACTATTACTCTCCAGAGTTTGATACTCACGTTTCTTGGCCTGTAATTGATCCAATAGAGTCACTGAAAATACAATTTGCCTTTTCCTTGATTAAAAATCATTTAGAATACCTGGTCAGAAACTCCGACAAACGCAGTGGCAACGATTAAATCTCCTTGCAACGCGATAAATGATTTCTTCCTATGTTTTCTCGCAAAACTAGAGATTAAACTTCAGTGTTATGTTAAAAACTTTTCTCATTGGCAATATCGGTAAGCACAAACACTGTTGACATATATGAGATACACATCAGAGGGGTGAAGAAATCAGAAATTGCCAGCGCGTCTACGTAAACAACATTCTAACGACATGTGAGGTGCGTGACCTCACTTTACTCCGTCCAACTCTCTTTGACCTTACGCGGGCTCTTCCTTCCATAACATTGATTATCAAAGGAGCTTGCAAGTTGTCGCTTTCAACTTTAGAGTCACATGAGCTCCAAGCAAGTCTCGTGGAGTTTGTCAGAGTTTTCCTTTACCGACAGTATCGAAGCGCAGCTCTGTCGACAAAGTAGAGTGTTCTTCGAATTTTGGATCTATTCAGTTATTGAACATGTTGTTATTGATGAAGTTACCATCAACCAGTATTTTTCTCACCCATACTGATAGTATAATTACGCGATTGACAATCAAAATCATTCCATATAGTTGATTATCGCGTTGACATGAGATTCGATCGTTGCTATCGCATTCGTCGGAGTTTCTGACCCGGTATTCAAGAGAATCAGAATTTTCAACCAAAAAAAGGCAAATTAGTATTTCTCGTTGACTCTACGGAATCAATTACAGGCCAAGAAACGTGAGTATCAAACTCTGGAGAGTAATAGTCCCCATAACCAGAGTTGAAATTAGAAGAATTGATTTTAGTTTGAAAACCCCAAGCGGTCGATTTTGATTTTTGTTGGAAATTGATCCCGAGACACCTCCGAAACATACCCCACAGGAATATCCCGTATTCCTGCACCTCTGACTTTTTCGCCTAAATGACTCACCGTGACCCACCAAAATCAATTCGAATGCGGTATATCAGTATTGAAAATTGGATGTCCTATCTGCCTCAATCAATCCCGATACTGACCCCTAGAATTGGGGACTGTATATCCTATCTACGTCGATATACCTGAATGATGAATCTCAGTATAGAGGACTCGGGATCCTATCTGCCACAATCGATTCCAGTATTGTCTTCCAGTATCGGAAACATGGAGATCTCAATCCGCTTCAATCGATCTCAATACTGATTCTCAGCATTGCAGAATTTATAACCGGATCGCCCGACCACTAGCAGGACTCACCTTCAGGCCGATCCACTCCTGCTCAGCAGTATTGAATTGAATTCAGATATATGGAATCTAGAGGAGATCAATACTGATTGTGAGTATTGGAATGGATAAGGAAACCATGCACCCACGATCTGGCTTCAAATTCATGGTATTCATTTCGATTGGTCGATGACGCATGAGTGATTCGGCCATGATTGAACTCGACCGACGCAGTCAATTTGATGCTGTCAGGCAGGAGACAGACCGATAGCGAAACTCATTTTCAGGCCGTTCCAATCTTGCTCAGCAGTATTGAATTTGATTCAAATATCTGGAAACTAAGGGAGTTCGATACTGATTGTGAGTATTGAGGAGGGTTGAATATCCATGCACCCAGGACTCCAATTCGATTCTGTAGTAATTATCTCGACTGGTCGATCACGCAATGGGTGATTGGGTCATCATTGAAGTCGATTGACGCAAACGATTCAATGTTGCCTGGCAGGATGCGAAACGATAGCGAAACTAGTCCTCAGGCCGTACCAATGCTGCTCAGCATTGATAAATTGGATTCAAATGTATGAAAACAAGAGTAAATCAATACTGATTGTGAGTATTGAGGAGGATAGAATGACCACGCACCCCAATATGGTTACGCTTCTATAGAATCCATCTCGATCGGTCAATGATGCGATGAGTGATTGTTTCATCATTGGACCCGATCGACGCAGTCGATTCAATGCTGTAAGGTAAGATTCAGACCGATAGCACATCTTCAGGCCCATTGGATCCTGCTCAGCAGTATCGAATTTGATTCAAATGAATGGAAACTAGAGGAGTTCAATACTGATAATGAGTAGTGAGAGAGATAGAATAACCATGCACTTATGATTCCAATTCGATCCTGTAGTATTCATCTCGATTGGTCAATCGCAGAATGAGTGATTGGTTCATCATCGAAATCGATTGACGCAGTCCATTCAATGCTGGCTGGCATAATTCACACCGATATCGCAACTCATCTCGAGGCCGTTCCAACCCTGCTCGGCAATATTGGATTCGATTCAAATGAATAAGATGTAGAGGAGTTGAATACGGATGAAGAGTATTCAAAAGGATAGAATAACCATGCACCCATGATTTCATATCGATTCTGTAGTATTCATCTCGGACGGTCAATCACGGAATGGGTGATTGGGTCAACATTAGAATCGATTGACGCAGTCAATCCAACGCTGCCTGGCAAGAAACAGACCGATAGAGGAACTGATACTCAGATCGTACCAGTCCTGCACAGCAGTATTGAATTCGATTCAAATATATCAATACTAAAGGAGTCCAATACTGATTGTGAGTATTGGGGGGATAGGATAACCATGCTCCCACGTTATTAATTCCATTCTATAGTATTAATCTCGATTGGTCGATCACGCAATGAGTGATTGAGCCATCATTGAAATTGATAGACGCTAACAACTCAATGCTGCCTCGCAGGAACCAGACCGATGACGAATTTTCCCCTTAAGGCGTACCGATCCTGCTCAGCAATATTGGGTTCGATTCGAATATATAAAAACTAGAGGAGTTCGACACTGATTGTGAGAATTGAGGAGAATTGGATAACCACCAACCACGATTTCAATTCGATCCTACAGTATTCATCTCGATTGGTCGATCACGCAATGAGTGATCCGGTCATCATTGAAATCGATTGAACAGTCGATTCAATACTGCCTGGCAGGACTCAGACCGATACAGAAACTCATCCTCAGGTCGTACCAATCCTGGACAGCAGTATTGAATTCGGTTCATAATGACTAAAGGAGTTCAATACTGATTGTGAGTATTGAGGAGGATAGGATAACCATGCTCCCACGATCTTATCTGCATTCCATAGTATCCATCTCAATTGATCAGACTCGCAATGAGTGATTGAGTAATTATTGAAATTCATAGACGCAGTCAACTCAACGCTACCTGGCATGAATCAGACCGATAGGAGAACTCATCTCCAGTCCGTTCCAACCCTGCTCAGCAGTATTAGATTCTATTGAAATATATGAGATCGAGAGAAGTTCAAAACTGATCGTGAGTAGTGAGAGGGGTGGAATAACTATGCACCCACGATCTCAAATCCATTCTCTGGTATCCATCTCCATTTGTCATTGACGCATAAGTGATTGGGTCATCATTGGATTCGATTGACGGAGTCAACTCGATGCTGCCTAGCAGGATTCAGACCGATAGCAAAACTGATCGTAAGGCTACTACGTTATTTATTTTAAGGATTGAGAAGGATGAAATATTTATGCACCCACGATTTCAATTTAATTCTAGAGTGTTCATCTCGATCGGTCAGTCAAGCAATGAGTGATTGGGACTGTTAGTGGTGGAAGGCATGTGAAATAATAATACATGCAGGGTACAATTTAACTTGGCACTTTCAATGAAACTCTTTCGGGTATTGTAATATGCGTCACATTGCTACTTGTGAGCACGGCCACGGTCGACGGGCAAGAGAGCGAGAGAGGCAGCGACGGCAGAATCTTGACGCGATGATGCTATAGAGGGGGTCACGTGTCATATACAGGGCCGTACCAACTAAAATTTAATGATTTTCAACAATAACAAGAAATTGAGTTTGGAAGCCGTACTCACAATGAAAAATATAAGTTTGATGTATAACATAAAAATATTCTCATGCTCATGAACTGTGAATTCAAACATTTCGCCCACTTTTTTTCTGCGAAGACAAAAAAAGTAAAAAGAGGATTCAGAGTTAACTCTTGATTTGAGCTGAACTTGGTACTGGATTCAAATACTGAATCGATAAATAGAACTTTGAAATTCATTGGAACTGAAAATCTAGAATTTGGAACTTAATGAAGATCAAAACCAGGAAATCAAATAGTGAGTACTAGAGTCTGTTTGGTATCACTGCACATCACTAATTTTCTTCTTCAGGAGCATATAGTCTGATGAGTTTGTGAACAGGACGTTGTAGTTCGGTGGTGGAGGTACGTAGAGTGGCGACTCTGATGCGTTCGTCCCGCCCTGGGTGTACTTGTATCACACGAGCCAAGGGCTGACGAGCAGCTGGAGTTCGCTCGTCCTTGATGAAGACTAGGTCGCCCACTTTGAGGTTCGATGGAGGCAACGCCCACTTCTGGCGTTTCTGCAGATTTTGGAGGTCTCCAGTAGACCAGCGTTTCCAGAAGTTTTGTTGGAGCTCCTGGACTGATAGCCAACGTTCAAGTGGTGGTATGCGCTTGCTTGTGAGATCTGGTTCTGGAACAATGTATGAATCAAGTGCGCAGGTATAAGGGGCCTGGCATCCAAAGGTTCGTCGGATTCAGGATTGCTACTATTCGGCATAGAAGTGTTGATAATTCTTTGTATGTGAGCTTGTTTTCGCCCATAACTCGGTTAAGATGGTGTTTGACTGACTTGACTGCAGCTTCCCAAATACCTCCGAAGTGAGGTGAGGCTGGGGGGATAAAATGCCAGTTAGTCGAAAGTTCAGCCAGGGACGAGACCATCTCGTCGAGTGTCTGGGAGGACTCGGAAAAAAACTCCTTCAACTCACGAGCAGCACCATGAAAATTCAAGTCTTGATCCGAGTAGACATCTGAACAATGACCCCTACGTGAAGTCATTCTGATAAAGGCAGCTCTGAAACCGGAGGACGTGTAGTCCGAGACGGCTTCAAGGTGCATGACACGTGTGCATAGACAAACGAAGACGGCAATATAGCCTCTGTAAGATTTGTGACCTTGTCCAGGAGCCGTGCTCAGCAAGAACGGGCCCGCGTTATCGACTCCAATTTTGGAAAATGGTCGTGGAACCTGAACACAACAAGGTGGCAGCTGGTTCATAAGTTGGTAGACAGGTGACGCTTGGTACTTTATGCAGACTTTGCATTGGTGAATAGATCGTTTGACGGCTTGACGACCCTTGATGATCCAAAACTCTTGTCGAAGTGTGGCAAGAGTTACTTGGGTGCCACCGTGCAATGTTATGGCATGGAATCACCTGACTACCATTTCGGTAAAAGGATGGTCGAATGGGAGTATGATTGGATGTTTCTGACTTGTAGAGAGAAAGCTAAATTCTCCAATCTCCCGCCCACTCGCGAGATTCCATGGACAAGGATTGGTAAGAGTTTGAGCAACTCATGGCCTTTTGGTAGAAACGAACCAGCTGAGATGAGGTTCATTTCTCTTGGATAGACAGAACGTTGAATGAAAGAGATCCATGCTAACTTTGCACGCTCTTTCTCTTTATAAGCGAGGAAGTTAGTACCACAGTTTGATACTCGAGCCCAAGGCTGATTTCGTATCAAAATAGGCTGCTCATCAGGAACAAATAGGTCGGGATTGATTTTCGCCAAGTAGCGGAAAATATCGGCAGTGACGTTGATTAGTCTTAAGTAAGACGAAAGGTCACTGAGCAAGTGGTTGAATGGGGTCAAAATACGGCCAGATACAGCAGGGCTATTTACAATATTCACAGAGGGTACAAGATTGAGCAAAGGCTGCGAATCTTTTGGTTTCTTGGCGAGTGGTTCTGGATGAGGCCATTCAGAGACGGGCAAGCTTAACCAATCTGGCCCATTCCACCATAGAGATAGGTTAGCTCATTCATCAGGGAAACAACCATAGCTGCCTAAGTCAGCAGGGTTCTGCTTCGATTCTACATATTTCCACTTTACATCAGTGAGAACGGTCATGATTTTGGCACAACGGTTTGCAATGAATGCCGGCCGTCGAGATGGGCGGTCTTCCTACCAGTACAGCACATCCATATTGTCTGACCAAACACGGCAACTGACATTTGGTATTGACAAGGAGGATTTAACTTTGTTCATGAGCTCAGCGAGCAAAAGCGCAGTGCAGAGCTCCCTACTCGCATTTTCAGGCTTATCGAGCGGAGCAACTCGAGTTTTAGCCTGGAGGAGTGTGACTTGAATTTGTCACGATAGCTAATTTTCAGGTACACAACAGCACAAATTGCCAGGTTGGAAGCATCGGCGAAGCCAAGTAGCTCACAAGAACATGATTCACTCACGAATCCAGTCCATCTAGGGATTTTCAGTTTGGATATTTCAGGTAGACTGCTATACCCTCGAGACCATCGGTTAGAGTCTTGATCAGAAAGTTCTTGATCCCATTCATACTTTTCTCGCCGAGGATCCTGCATGATCAATTTGAAGGTTATAATAATAGGGGTGAGCCATCCTAGAGGGTCGAAAACTCTAGCTATTCGGGACAAGACGTACCTTTTCGTCCAAGAAATCGGGTTATCTACATCAATCGGTTTGATCTTGAACACATCTTCACTGGGTTACCAATGGAGACCGAGGATTGAGAACACAGAATCATTTTCGGAATTCAGAAGACTGGGACAATCAGATGAGGGAGCTTTGGTTAACATATCTGCGGGGAAATCAGCGAGTAATCGAGAATCGTTCTATACTCATCTTCGCAAGTTGAATTTACCCGATTTGCAGACATCAATCAATTGCTGTTGCTTAACTTTCACAGCTTCGATGGTATGATCTCCTGAAACCACATCATCCATGTAGGTTTCATCCTTGAGGGCAAGCGAACCTATTGGAAGAGAGTCATGTTCATCTTCAGCAAGCTGTACTCTGACATGGTTTGCTTAAAAGGGACTTGGACTAAGACCATAGGTAATGGTATTCAATACAAAGATCGAAACTAGTGGAAGGGTCTTTACGCCATAAGATTGATTGTAGTTCACGATCATCTTCGTGAATCCAGACTTGTCGAAACATTTTCTCGATATCAGCTGTAAAAGCAAACTCATAACAGCGCCAATTCGAAAGTAAGGTAGGCAAATCAGGCAGAAGATGTGGTCCAACTAAAAGCAGATCCTGATTTTGAGGATTGAGAAGGATCAAATTCATGGTATTCATTTCGATTGGTCGATGACGCATGAGTGATTCGGCCATGATTGAACTCGACCGACGCAGTCAATTTGATGCTGTCAGGCAGGAGACAGACCGATAGCGAAACTCATTTTCAGGCCGTTCCAATCTTGCTCAGCAGTATTGAATTTGATTCAAATATCTGGAAACTAGGGGAGTTCGATACTGATTGTGAGTATTGAGGAGGGTTGAATATCCATGCACCCAGGAATCCAATTCGATTCTGTAGTAATTATCTTGACTGGTCGATCACGCAATGGGTGATTGGGTCATCATTGAAGTCGATTGACGCAAACGATTCAATGTTGCCTGGCAGGATGCGAAACGATAGCGAAACTAGTCCTCAGGCCGTACCAATGCTGCTCAGCATTGATAAATTGGATTCAAATGTATGAAAACAAGAGTAAATCAATACTGATTGTGAGTATTGAGGAGGATAGAATGACCACGCACCCCAATATGGCTACGCTTCTATAGAATCCATCTCGATCGGTCAATGATGCGATGAGTGATTGTTTCATCATTGGACCCGATCGACGCAGTCGATTCAATGCTGTCAGGTAAGATTCAGACTGATAGCACATCTTCAGGCCCATTGGATCCTGCTCAGCAGTATCGAATTTGATTCAAATGAATGGAAACTAGAGGAGTTCAATACTGATAATGAGTAGTGAGAGAGATAGAATAACCATGCACTTATGATTCCAATTCGATCCTGTAGTATTCATCTCGATTGGTCAATCGCAGAATGAGTGATTGGTTCATCATCGAAATCGATTGACGCAGTCCATTCAATGCTGGCTGGCATAATTCACACCGATATCGCAACTCATCTCGAGGCCGTTCCAACCCTGCTCGGCAATATTGGATTCGATTCAAATGAATAAGATGTAGAGGAGTTGAATACGGATGAAGAGTATTCAAAAGGATAGAATAACCATGCACCCATGATTTCATATCGATTCTGTAGTATTCATCTCGGACGGTCAATCACGGAATGGGTGATTGGGTCAACATTAGAATCGATTGACGCAGTCAATCCAACGCTGCCTGGCAAGAAACAGACCGATAGAGGAACTGATACTCAGATCGTACCAGTCCTGCACAGCAGTATTGAATTCGATTCAAATATATCAATACTAAAGGAGTCCAATACTGATTGTGAGTATTGGGGGGATGTGATAACCATGCTTCCACGTTATTAATTCCATTCTATAGTATTAATCTCGATTGGTCGATCACGCAATGAGTGATTGAGCCATCATTGAAATTGATAGACGCTAACAACTCAATGCTGCCTCGCAGGAACCAGACCGATGGCGAATTTTTCCCTTAAGGCGTACCGATCCTGCTCAGCAATATTGGGTTCGATTCGAATATATAAAAACTAGAGGAGTTCGACACTGATTGTGAGAATTGAGGAGAATTGGATAACCACCAACCACGATTTCAATTCGATCCTACAGTATTCATCTCGATTGGTCGATCACGCAATGAGTGATCCGGTCATCATTGAAATCGATTGAACAGTCGATTCAATACTGCCTGGCAGGACTCAGACCGATACAGAAACTCATCCTCAGGTCGTACCAATCCTGCACAGCAGTATTGAATTCGGTTCATAATGACTAAAGGAGTTCAATACTGATTGTGAGTATTGAGGAGGATAGGATAACCATGCTCCCACGATCTTATCTGCATTCCATAGTATCCATCTCAATTGATCAGACTCGCAATGAGTGATTGAGTAATTATTGAAATTCATAGACGCAGTCAACTCAACGCTACCTGGCATGAATCAGACCGATAGGAGAACTCATCTCCAGTCCGTTCCAACCCTGCTCAGCAGTATTAGATTCTATTGAAATATATGAGATCGAGAGAAGTTCAAAACTGATCGTGAGTAGTGAGAGGGGTGGAATAACTATGCACCCACGATCTCAAATCCATTCTCTGGTATCCATCTCCATTTGTCATTGACGCATAAGTGATTGGGTCATCATTGGATTCGATTGACGGAGTCAACTCGATGCTGCCTAGCAGGATTCAGACCGATAGCAAAACTGATCGTAAGGCTACTACGTTATTTATTTTAAGGATTGAGAAGGATGAAATATTTATGCACCCACGATTTCAATTTAATTCTAGAGTGTTCATCTCGATCGGTCAGTCAAGCAATGAGTGATTGGGACTGTTAGTGGTGGAAGGCATGTGAAATAATAATACATGCAGGGTACAATTTAACTTGGCACTTTCAATGAAACTCTTTCGGGTATTGTAATATGCGTCACATTGCTACTTGTGAGCACGGCCACGGTCGACGGGCAAGAGAGCGAGAGAGGCAGCGACGGCAGAATCTTGACGCGATGATGCTATAGAGGGGGTCACGTGTCATATACAGGGCCGTACCAACTAAAATTTAATGATTTTCAACAATAACAAGAAATTGAGTTTGGAAGCCGTACTCACAATGAAAAATATAAGTTTGATGTATAACATAAAAATATTCTCATGCTCATGAACTGTGAATTCAAACATTTCGCCCACTTTTTTTCTGCGAAGACAAAAAAAGTAAAAAGAGGATTCAGAGTTAACTCTTGATTTGAGCTGAACTTGGTACTGGATTCAAATACTGAATCGATAAATAGAACTTTGAAATTCATTGGAACTGAAAATCTAGAATTTGGAACTTAATGAAGATCAAAACCAGGAAATCAAATAGTGAGTACTAGAGTCTGTTTGGTATCACTGCACATCACTAATTTTCTTCTTCAGGAGCATATAGTCTGATGAGTTTGTGAACAGGACGTTGTAGTTCGGTGGTGGAGGTACGTAGAGTGGCGACTCTGATGCGTTTGTCCCGCCCTGGGTGTACTTGTATCACACGAGCCAAGGGCTGACGAGCAGCTGGAGTTCGCTCGTCCTTGATGAAGACTAGGTCGCCCACTTTGAGGTTCGATGGAGGCAACGCCCACTTCTGGCGTTTCTGCAGATTTTGGAGGTCTCCAGTAGACCAGCGTTTCCAGAAGTTTTGTTGGAGCTCCTGGACTGATAGCCAACGTTCAAGTGGTGATATGCGCTTGCTTGTGAGATCTGGTTCTGGAACAATGTATGAATCAAGTGCGCAGGTATAAGGGGCCTGGCATCCAAAGGTTCGTCGGATTCAGGATTGCTACTATTCGGCATAGAAGTGTTGATAATTCTTTGTATGTGAGCTTGTTTTCGCCCATAACTCGGTTAAGATGGTGTTTGACTGACTTGACTGCAGCTTCCCAAATACCTCCGAAGTGAGGTGAGGCTGGGGGGATAAAATGCCAGTTAGTCGAAAGTTCAGCCAGGGACGAGACCATCTCGTCGAGTGTCTGGGAGGACTCGGAAAAAAACTCCTTCAACTCACGAGCAGCACCATGAAAATTCAAGTCTTGATCCGAGTAGACATCTGAACAATGACCCCTACGTGAAGTCATTCTGATAAAGGCAGCTCTGAAACCGGAGGACGTGTAGTCCGAGACGGCTTCAAGGTGCATGACACGTGTGCATAGACAAACGAAGACGGCAATATAGCCTCTGTAAGATTTGTGACCTTGTCCAGGAGCCGTGCTCAGCAAGAACGGGCCCGCGTTATCGACTCCAATTTTGGAAAATGGTCGTGGAACCTGAACACAACAAGGTGGCAGCTGGTTCATAAGTTGGTAGACAGGTGACGCTTGGTACTTTATGCAGACTTTGCATTGGTGAATAGATCGTTTGACGGCTTGACGACCCTTGATGATCCAAAACTCTTGTCGAAGTGTGGCAAGAGTTACTTGGGTGCCACCGTGCAATGTTATGGCATGGAATCACCTGACTACCATTTCGGTAAAAGGATGGTCGAATGGGAGTATGATTGGATGTTTCTGACTTGTAGAGAGAAAGCTAAATTCTCCAATCTCCCGCCCACTCGCGAGATTCCATGGACAAGGATTGGTAAGAGTTTGAGCAACTCATGGCCTTTTGGTAGAAACGAACCAGCTGAGATGAGGTTCATTTCTCTTGGATAGACAGAACGTTGAATGAAAGAGACCCATGCTAACTTTGCACGCTCTTTCTCTTTATAAGCGAGGAAGTTAGTACCACAGTTTGATACTCGAGCCCAAGGCTGATTTCGTATCAAAATAGGCTGCTCATCAGGAACAAATAGGTCGGGATTGATTTTTGCCAAGTAGCGGAAAATATCGGCAGTGACGTTGATTAGTCTTAAGTAAGACGAAAGGTCACTGAGCAAGTGGTTGAATGGGGTCAAAATACGGCCAGATACAGCAGGGCTATTTACAATATTCACAGAGGGTACAAGATTGAGCAAAGGCTGCGAATCTTTTGGTTTCTTGGCGAGTGGTTCTGGATGAGGCCATTCAGAGACGGGCAAGCTTAACCAATCTGGCCCATTCCACCATAGAGATAGGTTAGCTCATTCATCAGGGAAACAACCATAGCTGCCTAAGTCAGCAGGGTTCTGCTTCGATTCTACATATTTCCACTTTACATCAGTGAGAACGGTCATGATTTTGGCACAACGGTTTGCAATGAATGCCGGCCGTCGAGATGGGCGGTCTTCCTACCAGTACAGCACATCCATATTGTCTGACCAAACACGGCAACTGACATTTGGTATTGACAAGGAGGATTTAACTTTGTTCATGAGCTCAGCGAGCAAAAGCGCAGTGCAGAGCTCCCTACTCGCATTTTCAGGCTTATCGAGCGGAGCAACTCGAGTTTTAGCCTGGAGGAGTGTGACTTGAATTTGTCACGATAGCTAATTTTCAGGTACACAACAGCACAAATTGCCAGGTTGGAAGCATCGGCGAAGCCAAGTAGCTCACAAGAACATGATTCACTCACGAATCCAGTCCATCTAGGGATTTTCAGTTTGGATATTTCAGGTAGACTGCTATACCCTCGAGACCATCGGTTAGAGTCTTGATCAGAAAGTTCTTGATCCCATTCATACTTTTCTCGCCGAGGATCCTGCATGATCAATTTGAAGGTTATAATAATAGGGGTGAGCCATCCTAGAGGGTCGAAAACTCTAGCTATTCGGGACAAGACGTACCTTTTCGTCCAAGAAATCGGGTTATCTACATCAATCGGTTTGATCTTGAACACATCTTCACTGGGTTACCAATGGAGACCGAGGATTGAGAACACAGAATCATTTTCGGAATTCAGAAGACTGGGACAATCAGATGAGGGAGCTTTGGTTAACATATCTGCGGGGAAATCAGCGAGTAATCGAGAATCGTTCTATACTCATCTTCGCAAGTTGAATTTACCCGATTTGCAGACATCAATCAATTGCTGTTGCTTAACTTTCACAGCTTCGATGGTATGATCTCCTGAAACCACATCATCCATGTAGGTTTCATCCTTGAGGGCAAGCGAACCTATTGGAAGAGAGTCATGTTCATCTTCAGCAAGCTGTACTCTGACATGGTTTGCTTAAAAGGGACTTGGACTAAGACCATAGGTAATGGTATTCAATACAAAGATCGAAACTAGTGGAAGGGTCTTTACGCCATAAGATTGATTGTAGTTCACGATCATCTTCGTGAATCCAGACTTGTCGAAACATTTTCTCGATATCAGCTGTAAAAGCAAACTCATAACAGCGCCAATTCGAAAGTAAGGTAGGCAAATCAGGCAGAAGATGTGGTCCAACTAAAAGCAGATCCTGATTTTGAGGATTGAGAAGGATCAAATTCATGGTATTCATTTCGATTGGTCGATGACGCATGAGTGATTCGGCCATGATTGAACTCGACCGACGCAGTCAATTTGATGCTGTCAGGCAGGAGACAGACCGATAGCGAAACTCATTTTCAGGCCGTTCCAATCTTGCTCAGCAGTATTGAATTTGATTCAAATATCTGGAAACTAGGGGAGTTCGATACTGATTGTGAGTATTGAGGAGGGTTGAATATCCATGCACCCAGGAATCCAATTCGATTCTGTAGTAATTATCTTGACTGGTCGATCACGCAATGGGTGATTGGGTCATCATTGAAGTCGATTGACGCAAACGATTCAATGTTGCCTGGCAGGATGCGAAACGATAGCGAAACTAGTCCTCAGGCCGTACCAATGCTGCTCAGCATTGATAAATTGGATTCAAATGTATGAAAACAAGAGTAAATCAATACTGATTGTGAGTATTGAGGAGGATAGAATGACCACGCACCCCAATATGGCTACGCTTCTATAGAATCCATCTCGATCGGTCAATGATGCGATGAGTGATTGTTTCATCATTGGACCCGATCGACGCAGTCGATTCAATGCTGTCAGGTAAGATTCAGACTGATAGCACATCTTCAGGCCCATTGGATCCTGCTCAGCAGTATCGAATTTGATTCAAATGAATGGAAACTAGAGGAGTTCAATACTGATAATGAGTAGTGAGAGAGATAGAATAACCATGCACTTATGATTCCAATTCGATCCTGTAGTATTCATCTCGATTGGTCAATCGCAGAATGAGTGATTGGTTCATCATCGAAATCGATTGACGCAGTCCATTCAATGCTGGCTGGCATAATTCACACCGATATCGCAACTCATCTCGAGGCCGTTCCAACCCTGCTCGGCAATATTGGATTCGATTCAAATGAATAAGATGTAGAGGAGTTGAATACGGATGAAGAGTATTCAAAAGGATAGAATAACCATGCACCCATGATTTCATATCGATTCTGTAGTATTCATCTCGGACGGTCAATCACGGAATGGGTGATTGGGTCAACATTAGAATCGATTGACGCAGTCAATCCAACGCTGCCTGGCAAGAAACAGACCGATAGAGGAACTGATACTCAGATCGTACCAGTCCTGCACAGCAGTATTGAATTCGATTCAAATATATCAATACTAAAGGAGTCCAATACTGATTGTGAGTATTGGGGGGATGTGATAACCATGCTTCCACGTTATTAATTCCATTCTATAGTATTAATCTCGATTGGTCGATCACGCAATGAGTGATTGAGCCATCATTGAAATTGATAGACGCTAACAACTCAATGCTGCCTCGCAGGAACCAGACCGATGGCGAATTTTTCCCTTAAGGCGTACCGATCCTGCTCAGCAATATTGGGTTCGATTCGAATATATAAAAACTAGAGGAGTTCGACACTGATTGTGAGAATTGAGGAGAATTGGATAACCACCAACCACGATTTCAATTCGATCCTACAGTATTCATCTCGATTGGTCGATCACGCAATGAGTGATCCGGTCATCATTGAAATCGATTGAACAGTCGATTCAATACTGCCTGGCAGGACTCAGACCGATACAGAAACTCATCCTCAGGTCGTACCAATCCTGCACAGCAGTATTGAATTCGGTTCATAATGACTAAAGGAGTTCAATACTGATTGTGAGTATTGAGGAGGATAGGATAACCATGCTCCCACGATCTTATCTGCATTCCATAGTATCCATCTCAATTGATCAGACTCGCAATGAGTGATTGAGTAATTATTGAAATTCATAGACGCAGTCAACTCAACGCTACCTGGCATGAATCAGACCGATAGGAGAACTCATCTCCAGTCCGTTCCAACCCTGCTCAGCAGTATTAGATTCTATTGAAATATATGAGATCGAGAGAAGTTCAAAACTGATCGTGAGTAGTGAGAGGGGTGGAATAACTATGCACCCACGATCTCAAATCCATTCTCTGGTATCCATCTCCATTTGTCATTGACGCATAAGTGATTGGGTCATCATTGGATTCGATTGACGGAGTCAACTCGATGCTGCCTAGCAGGATTCAGACCGATAGCAAAACTGATCGTAAGGCTACTACGTTATTTATTTTAAGGATTGAGAAGGATGAAATATTTATGCACCCACGATTTCAATTTAATTCTAGAGTGTTCATCTCGATCGGTCAGTCAAGCAATGAGTGATTGGGACTGTTAGTGGTGGAAGGCATGTGAAATAATAATACATGCAGGGTACAATTTAACTTGGCACTTTCAATGAAACTCTTTCGGGTATTGTAATATGCGTCACATTGCTACTTGTGAGCACGGCCACGGTCGACGGGCAAGAGAGCGAGAGAGGCAGCGACGGCAGAATCTTGACGCGATGATGCTATAGAGGGGGTCACGTGTCATATACAGGGCCGTACCAACTAAAATTTAATGATTTTCAACAATAACAAGAAATTGAGTTTGGAAGCCGTACTCACAATGAAAAATATAAGTTTGATGTATAACATAAAAATATTCTCATGCTCATGAACTGTGAATTCAAACATTTCGCCCACTTTTTTTCTGCGAAGACAAAAAAAGTAAAAAGAGGATTCAGAGTTAACTCTTGATTTGAGCTGAACTTGGTACTGGATTCAAATACTGAATCGATAAATAGAACTTTGAAATTCATTGGAACTGAAAATCTAGAATTTGGAACTTAATGAAGATCAAAACCAGGAAATCAAATAGTGAGTACTAGAGTCTGTTTGGTATCACTGCACATCACTAATTTTCTTCTTCAGGAGCATATAGTCTGATGAGTTTGTGAACAGGACGTTGTAGTTCGGTGGTGGAGGTACGTAGAGTGGCGACTCTGATGCGTTTGTCCCGCCCTGGGTGTACTTGTATCACACGAGCCAAGGGCTGACGAGCAGCTGGAGTTCGCTCGTCCTTGATGAAGACTAGGTCGCCCACTTTGAGGTTCGATGGAGGCAACGCCCACTTCTGGCGTTTCTGCAGATTTTGGAGGTCTCCAGTAGACCAGCGTTTCCAGAAGTTTTGTTGGAGCTCCTGGACTGATAGCCAACGTTCAAGTGGTGATATGCGCTTGCTTGTGAGATCTGGTTCTGGAACAATGTATGAATCAAGTGCGCAGGTATAAGGGGCCTGGCATCCAAAGGTTCGTCGGATTCAGGATTGCTACTATTCGGCATAGAAGTGTTGATAATTCTTTGTATGTGAGCTTGTTTTCGCCCATAACTCGGTTAAGATGGTGTTTGACTGACTTGACTGCAGCTTCCCAAATACCTCCGAAGTGAGGTGAGGCTGGGGGGATAAAATGCCAGTTAGTCGAAAGTTCAGCCAGGGACGAGACCATCTCGTCGAGTGTCTGGGAGGACTCGGAAAAAAACTCCTTCAACTCACGAGCAGCACCATGAAAATTCAAGTCTTGATCCGAGTAGACATCTGAACAATGACCCCTACGTGAAGTCATTCTGATAAAGGCAGCTCTGAAACCGGAGGACGTGTAGTCCGAGACGGCTTCAAGGTGCATGACACGTGTGCATAGACAAACGAAGACGGCAATATAGCCTCTGTAAGATTTGTGACCTTGTCCAGGAGCCGTGCTCAGCAAGAACGGGCCCGCGTTATCGACTCCAATTTTGGAAAATGGTCGTGGAACCTGAACACAACAAGGTGGCAGCTGGTTCATAAGTTGGTAGACAGGTGACGCTTGGTACTTTATGCAGACTTTGCATTGGTGAATAGATCGTTTGACGGCTTGACGACCCTTGATGATCCAAAACTCTTGTCGAAGTGTGGCAAGAGTTACTTGGTCGCCACCGTGCAATGTTATGGCATGGAATCACCTGACTACCATTTCGGTAAAAGGATGGTCGAATGGGAGTATGATTGGATGTTTCTGACTTGTAGAGAGAAAGCTAAATTCTCCAATCTCCCGCCCACTCGCGAGATTCCATGGACAAGGATTGGTAAGAGTTTGAGCAACTCATGGCCTTTTGGTAGAAACGAACCAGCTGAGATGAGGTTCATTTCTCTTGGATAGACAGAACGTTGAATGAAAGAGACCCATGCTAACTTTGCACGCTCTTTCTCTTTATAAGCGAGGAAGTTAGTACCACAGTTTGATACTCGAGCCCAAGGCTGATTTCGTATCGAAATAGGCTGCTCATCAGGAACAAATAGGTCGGGATTGATTTTTGCCAAGTAGCGGAAAATATCGGCAGTGACGTTGATTAGTCTTAAGTAAGACGAAAGGTCACTGAGCAAGTGGTTGAATGGGGTCAAAATACGGCCAGATACAGCAGGGCTATTTACAATATTCACAGAGGGTACAAGATTGAGCAAAGGCTGCGAATCTTTTGGTTTCTTGGCGAGTGGTTCTGGATGAGGCCATTCAGAGACGGGCAAGCTTAACCAATCTGGCCCATTCCACCATAGAGATAGGTTAGCTCATTCATCAGGGAAACAACCATAGCTGCCTAAGTCAGCAGGGTTCTGCTTCGATTCTACATATTTCCACTTTACATCAGTGAGAACGGTCATGATTTTGGCACAACGGTTTGCAATGAATGCCGGCCGTCGAGATGGGCGGTCTTCCTACCAGTACAGCACATCCATATTGTCTGACCAAACACGGCAACTGACATTTGGTATTGACAAGGAGGATTTAACTTTGTTCATGAGCTCAGCGAGCAAAAGCGCAGTGCAGAGCTCCCTACTCGCATTTTCAGGCTTATCGAGCGGAGCAACTCGAGTTTTAGCCTGGAGGAGTGTGACTTGAATTTGTCACGATAGCTAATTTTCAGGTACACAACAGCACAAATTGCCAGGTTGGAAGCATCGGCGAAGCCAAGTAGCTCACAAGAACATGATTCACTCACGAATCCAGTCCATCTAGGGATTTTCAGTTTGGATATTTCAGGTAGACTGCTATACCCTCGAGACCATCGGTTAGAGTCTTGATCAGAAAGTTCTTGATCCCATTCATACTTTTCTCGCCGAGGATCCTGCATGATCAATTTGAAGGTTATAATAATAGGGGTGAGCCATCCTAGAGGGTCGAAAACTCTAGCTATTCGGGACAAGACGTACCTTTTCGTCCAAGAAATCGGGTTATCTACATCAATCGGTTTGATCTTGAACACATCTTCACTGGGTTACCAATGGAGACCGAGGATTGAGAACACAGAATCATTTTCGGAATTCAGAAGACTGGGACAATCAGATGAGGGAGCTTTGGTTAACATATCTGCGGGGAAATCAGCGAGTAATCGAGAATCGTTCTATACTCATCTTCGCAAGTTGAATTTACCCGATTTGCAGACATCAATCAATTGCTGTTGCTTAACTTTCACAGCTTCGATGGTATGATCTCCTGAAACCACATCATCCATGTAGGTTTCATCCTTGAGGGCAAGCGAACCTATTGGAAGAGAGTCATGTTCATCTTCAGCAAGCTGTACTCTGACATGGTTTGCTTAAAAGGGACTTGGACTAAGACCATAGGTAATGGTATTCAATACAAAGATCGAAACTAGTGGAAGGGTCTTTACGCCATAAGATTGATTGTAGTTCACGATCATCTTCGTGAATCCAGACTTGTCGAAACATTTTCTCGATATCAGCTGTAAAAGCAAACTCATAACAGCGCCAATTCGAAAGTAAGGTAGGCAAATCAGGCAGAAGATGTGGTCCAACTAAAAGCAGATCCTGATTTTGAGGATTGAGAAGGATCAAATTCATGGTATTCATTTCGATTGGTCGATGACGCATGAGTGATTCGGCCATGATTGAACTCGACCGACGCAGTCAATTTGATGCTGTCAGGCAGGAGACAGACCGATAGCGAAACTCATTTTCAGGCCGTTCCAATCTTGCTCAGCAGTATTGAATTTGATTCAAATATCTGGAAACTAGGGGAGTTCGATACTGATTGTAAGTATTGAGGAGGGTTGAATATCCATGCACCCAGGAATCCAATTCGATTCTGTAGTAATTATCTTGACTGGTCGATCACGCAATGGGTGATTGGGTCATCATTGAAGTCGATTGACGCAAACGATTCAATGTTGCCTGGCAGGATGCGAAACGATAGCGAAACTAGTCCTCAGGCCGTACCAATGCTGCTCAGCATTGATAAATTGGATTCAAATGTATGAAAACAAGAGTAAATCAATACTGATTGTGAGTATTGAGGAGGATAGAATGACCACGCACCCCAATATGGCTACGCTTCTATAGAATCCATCTCGATCGGTCAATGATGCGATGAGTGATTGTTTCATCATTGGACCCGATCGACGCAGTCGATTCAATGCTGTCAGGTAAGATTCAGACTGATAGCACATCTTCAGGCCCATTGGATCCTGCTCAGCAGTATCGAATTTGATTCAAATGAATGGAAACTAGAGGAGTTCAATACTGATAATGAGTAGTGAGAGAGATAGAATAACCATGCACTTATGATTCCAATTCGATCCTGTAGTATTCATCTCGATTGGTCAATCGCAGAATGAGTGATTGGTTCATCATCGAAATCGATTGACGCAGTCCATTCAATGCTGGCTGGCATAATTCACACCGATATCGCAACTCATCTCGAGGCCGTTCCAACCCTGCTCGGCAATATTGGATTCGATTCAAATGAATAAGATGTAGAGGAGTTGAATACGGATGAAGAGTATTCAAAAGGATAGAATAACCATGCACCCATGATTTCATATCGATTCTGTAGTATTCATCTCGGACGGTCAATCACGGAATGGGTGATTGGGTCAACATTAGAATCGATTGACGCAGTCAATCCAACGCTGCCTGGCAAGAAACAGACCGATAGAGGAACTGATACTCAGATCGTACCAGTCCTGCACAGCAGTATTGAATTCGATTCAAATATATCAATACTAAAGGAGTCCAATACTGATTGTGAGTATTGGGGGGATGTGATAACCATGCTTCCACGTTATTAATTCCATTCTATAGTATTAATCTCGATTGGTCGATCACGCAATGAGTGATTGAGCCATCATTGAAATTGATAGACGCTAACAACTCAATGCTGCCTCGCAGGAACCAGACCGATGGCGAATTTTCCCCTTAAGGCGTACCGATCCTGCTCAGCAATATTGGGTTCGATTCCAATATATAAAAACTAGAGGAGTTCGACACTGATTGTGAGAATTGAGGAGAATTGGATAACCACCAACCACGATTTCAATTCGATCCTACAGTATTCATCTCGATTGGTCGATCACGCAATGAGTGATCCGGTCATCATTGAAATCGATTGAACAGTCGATTCAATACTGCCTGACAGGACTCAGACCGATACAGAAACTCATCCTCAGGTCGTACCAATCCTGCACAGCAGTATTGAATTCGGTTCATAATGACTAAAGGAGTTCAATACTGATTGTGAGTATTGAGGAGGATAGGATAACCATGCTCCCACGATCTTATCTGCATTCCATAGTATCCATCTCAATTGATCAGACTCGCAATGAGTGATTGAGTAATTATTGAAATTCATAGACGCAGTCAACTCAACGCTACCTGGCATGAATCAGACCGATAGGAGAACTCATCTCCAGTCCGTTCCAACCCTGCTCAGCAGTATTAGATTCTATTGAAATATATGAGATCGAGAGAAGTTCAAAACTGATCGTGAGTAGTGAGAGGGGTGGAATAACTATGCACCCACGATCTCAAATCCATTCTCTGGTATCCATCTCCATTTGTCATTGACGCATAAGTGATTGGGTCATCATTGGATTCGATTGACGGAGTCAACTCGATGCTGCCTAGCAGGATTCAGACCGATAGCAAAACTGATCGTAAGGCTACTACGTTATTTATTTTAAGGATTGAGAAGGATGAAATATTTATGCACCCACGATTTCAATTTAATTCTAGAGTGTTCATCTCGATCGGTCAGTCAAGCAATGAGTGATTGGGACTGTTAGTGGTGGAAGGCATGTGAAATAATAATACATGCAGGGTACAATTTAACTTGGCACTTTCAATGAAACTCTTTCGGGTATTGTAATATGCGTCACATTGCTACTTGTGAGCACGGCCACGGTCGACGGGCAAGAGAGCGAGAGAGGCAGCGACGGCAGAATCTTGACGCGATGATGCTATAGAGGGGATCACGTGTCATATACAGGGCCGTACCAACTAAAATTTAATGATTTCCAACAATAACAAGAAATTGAGTTTGGAAGCCGTACTCACAATGAAAAATATAAGTTTGATGTATAACATAAAAATATTCTCATGCTCATGAACTGTGAATTCAAACATTTCGCCCACTTTTTTTCTGCGAAGACAAAAAAAGTAAAAAGAGGATTCAGAGTTAACTCTTGATTTGAGCTGAACTTGGTACTGGATTCAAATACTGAATCGATAAATAGAACTTTGAAATTCATTGGAACTGAAAATCTAGAATTTGGAACTTAATGAAGATCAAAACCAGGAAATCAAATAGTGAGTACTAGAGTCTGTTTGGTATCACTGCACATCACTAATTTTCTTCTTCAGGAGCATATAGTCTGATGAGTTTGTGAACAGGACGTTGTAGTTCGGTGGTGGAGGTACGTAGAGTGGCGACTCTGATGCGTTTGTCCCGCCCTGGGTGTACTTGTATCACACGAGCCAAGGGCTGACGAGCAGCTGGAGTTCGCTCGTCCTTGATGAAGACTAGGTCGCCCACTTTGAGGTTCGATGGAGGCAACGCCCACTTCTGGCGTTTCTGCAGATTTTGGAGGTCTCCAGTAGACCAGCGTTTCCAGAAGTTTTGTTGGAGCTCCTGGACTGATAGCCAACGTTCAAGTGGTGGTATGCGCTTGCTTGTGAGATCTGGTTCTGGAACAATGTATGAATCAAGTGCGCAGGTATAAGGGGCCTGGCATCCAAAGGTTCGTCGGATTCAGGATTGCTACTATTCGGCATAGAAGTGTTGATAATTCTTTGTATGTGAGCTTGTTTTCGCCCATAACTCGGTTAAGATGGTGTTTGACTGACTTGACTGCAGCTTCCCAAATACCTCCGAAGTGAGGTGAGGCTGGGGGGATAAAATGCCAGTTAGTCGAAAGTTCAGCCAGGGACGAGACCATCTCGTCGAGTGTCTGGGAGGACTCGGAAAAAAACTCCTTCAACTCACGAGCAGCACCATGAAAATTCAAGTCTTGATCCGAGTAGACATCTGAACAATGACCCCTACGTGAAGTCATTCTGATAAAGGCAGCTCTGAAACCGGAGGACGTGTAGTCCGAGACGGCTTCAAGGTGCATGACACGTGTGCATAGACAAACGAAGACGGCAATATAGCCTCTGTAAGATTTGTGACCTTGTCCAGGAGCCGTGCTCAGCAAGAACGGGCCCGCGTTATCGACTCCAATTTTGGAAAATGGTCGTGGAACCTGAACACAACAAGGTGGCAGCTGGTTCATAAGTTGGTAGACAGGTGACGCTTGGTACTTTATGCAGACTTTGCATTGGTGAATAGATCGTTTGACGGCTTGACGACCCTTGATGATCCAAAACTCTTGTCGAAGTGTGGCAAGAGTTACTTGGGTGCCACCGTGCAATGTTATGGCATGGAATCACCTGACTACCATTTCGGTAAAAGGATGGTCGAATGGGAGTATGATTGGATGTTTCTGACTTGTAGAGAGAAAGCTAAATTCTCCAATCTCCCGCCCACTCGCGAGATTCCATGGACAAGGATTGGTAAGAGTTTGAGCAACTCATGGCCTTTTGGTAGAAACGAACCAGCTGAGATGAGGTTCATTTCTCTTGGATAGACAGAACGTTGAATGAAAGAGACCCATGCTAACTTTGCACGCTCTTTCTCTTTATAAGTGAGGAAGTTAGTACCACAGTTTGATTCTCGAGCCCAAGGCTGATTTCGTATCAAAATAGGCTGCTCATCAGGAACAAATAGGTCGGGATTGATTTTTGCCAAGTAGCGGAAAATATCGGCAGTGACGTTGATTAGTCTTAAGTAAGACGAAAGGTCACTGAGCAAGTGGTTGAATGGGGTCAAAATACGGCCAGATACAGCAGGGCTATTTACAATATTCACAGAGGGTACAAGATTGAGCAAAGGCTGCGAATCTTTTGGTTTCTTGGCGAGTGGTTCTGGATGAGGCCATTCAGAGACGGGCAAGCTTAACCAATCTGGCCCATTCCACCATAGAGATAGGTTAGCTCATTCATCAGGGAAACAACCATAGCTGCCTAAGTCAGCAGGGTTCTGCTTCGATTCTACATATTTCCACTTTACATCAGTGAGAACGGTCATGATTTTGGCACAACGGTTTGCAATGAATGCCGGCCGTCGAGATGGGCGGTCTTCCTACCAGTACAGCACATCCATATTGTCTGACCAAACACGGCAACTGACATTTGGTATTGACAAGGAGGATTTAACTTTGTTCATGAGCTCAGCGAGCAAAAGCGCAGTGCAGAGCTCCCTACTCGCATTTTCAGGCTTATCGAGCGGAGCAACTCGAGTTTTAGCCTGGAGGAGTGTGACTTGAATTTGTCACGATAGCTAATTTTCAGGTACACAACAGCACAAATTGCCAGGTTGGAAGCATCGGCGAAGCCAAGTAGCTCACAAGAACATGATTCACTCACGAATCCAGTCCATCTAGGGATTTTCAGTTTGGATATTTCAGGTAGACTGCTATACCCTCGAGACCATCGGTTAGAGTCTTGATCAGAAAGTTCTTGATCCCATTCATACTTTTCTCGCCGAGGATCCTGCATGATCAATTTGAAGGTTATAATAATAGGGGTAAGCCATCCTAGAGGGTCGAAAACTCTAGCTATTCGGGACAAGACGTATCTTTTCGTCCAAGAAATCGGGTTATCTACATCAATCGGTTTGATCTTGAACACATCTTCACTGGGTTACCAATGGAGACCGAGGATTGAGAACACAGAATCATTTTCAGAATTCAGAAGACTGGGACAATCAGATGAGGGAGCTTTGGTTAACATATCTGCGGGGAAATCAGCGAGTAATCGAGAATCGTTCTATACTCATCTTCGCAAGTTGAATTTACCCGATTTGCAGACATCAATCAATTGCTGTTGCTTAACTTTCACAGCTTCGATGGTATGATCTCCTGAAACCACATCATCCATGTAGGTTTCATCCTTGAGGGCAAGCAAACCTATTGGAAGAGAGTCATGTTCATCTTCAGCAAGCTGTACTCTGACATGGTTTGCTTAAAAGGGACTTGGACTAAGACCATAGGTAATGGTATTCAATACAAAGATCGAAACTAGTGGAAGGGTCTTTACGCCATAAGATTGATTGTAGTTCACGATCATCTTCGTGAATCCAGACTTGTCGAAACATTTTCTCGATATCAGCTGTAAAAGCAAACTCATAACAGCGCCAATTCGAAAGTAAGGTAGGCAAATCAGGCAGAAGATGTGGTCCAACTAAAAGCAGATCGTTCACTGAAATACCCGATTTTGTTTTGAACGATCCGTTGAATACGGTTCTCAACTTGGTGGTGGAGCTACTCTCTTTGAGGACTCCGTGATGGGGTACAAAGAAATGGTGCGATAAATCAATGGGATCAGTAATGTCCGCGTGATGTGACATATGACCAAGATTCTCATATTCATCAAGAAACAAATGATAGGCTTGAGATAACTCACGATCATGGGATAACCTCTTTTCTACTTTGAAGAGAAGCATTTTGGCAGGGATCATAGATTCTCCAAGATTCAAGGTTTGATTGTCATAGCATGAAGGCAACCTTACAGTATACCGGCCATCTGGAGCTCTCGAGTACGTGGCCTTGAAGTGGTCCTCGCAGCGCTGTTCATTAAGAGTGAGTGGCGAACAGGGGCCCATACCCTCTTCCTGACGCAAGAACCGCTGTAACAGGTCACTGATCTCCACATCTTGAGCACAATGAAGTACGGTAGGTTGCATGAGAAGATGCTCGGTGTTATCGGTGGATCCAGAGAGAATCCAGCCAAGCTTGGTTTTAGTTGCGGCAGGTTGATCAGGAGAGCCTTCGATAAGCTCATCCTCGACAATCAAGGCATGTACTGCTGCTCCTAGCAACAATTCTATTGGACTAGAGCTCGAAAAATTGGGATCGGCAAGCAGCAATCCAGCGATGTGATTCCAAGAGTCTGCTCGTCCACCAATTCGAGGTTGATAGCTGGTCACCTGTTTGATGACGAGAGCTTGGAATCCAGTCATGAACGGTGAATCGAAGGTTGGTTTAATGGTAAACTCCGCCACCCCCTTCGTGTATGACTGCTTACCACCCAAAATTTACTACGCGCACCCAAGTTGTAGCCAGCAATACTGTATTGGACATGGTTGTGCGTTGAGAGCGACCACGTAACTGTGGGATTCAGGGTTGGGCTGGAACGGTTTCGAACTCGGAGAAAGCTGAGAGTTAATAGGTGGAGAGCTTGCTTGTTTTGCTTGCTCTGTTTTGTCAATGTGGAGCAAGGAGTGATGCTTACCATTGCAAGTGCGGCATGTGTAAACAGATTTACAAGATATGATCATATGAGGACCAAGGCAGTTGAAGCACAATTCTTTGGAACGAGCATACTCTCTTCTCGCATCAACATTCATGGATTTGAGAGAACTGCAATATTGGAGAACATGGTCTTGGTTGCACAATGAGCATTCATTAACTTTTGAAGTACCATCAGCTTGAGCAGTATGATGGACTCTGGCTCCAGAGGATTGGCTCGAGAGGGAATTATTCTTCTGAGATTTTTGAGGAGGTTTATTCGATTTTGAATCAGAAGCAGGAGGGCTAGTCAGGTTTTTGCTACTTTCAATAGATTCTAAGGTACTCAGTCTAGTTTTGAGAAAGGTTTTCATCTGAGCAAGTATGGGAGGGTCTGTGGATTCTCCGAGTGAAGTTTCCCACAGCGCTCGAGATTTTCCATCTAGTCTGCTAGCGGTGATTAATACTATCAAATCATCCCATTTATCGGTTGGTCGGTTCAGAGCACACAAAACCATCAGTGGGTTATTTGTACCATTGATCAGTGCTCTTAGTTCAGCAGCTGATCCATTTTTGAGAGGTGGAAGAGAGAAAAATTCTTTGAGTTGGTTATTTACCATTCTACGTTTATTCTCGTATAAATTCTTCATCTCATCCCAGGCTCGCGCAAAGTTGTCCTCATCGAGAGTGATACCTTGGATAAGCGACTCCGCATCACCAGTGAGATGAGACCTCAGATAATAAAACTTGATTGCATCACTAAAACCATTATTGCCATTAATTACGGTTGCAGTAAAAAGATCACGAAATTTAGGCCACTCTTCATAGTTGCCATCAAACTTGGGAATGTCTATGGGGGCTAGACGCGCAGTTTGGAACTCAGGCACAACTACTCGAGTAGTTGTGTTACCTGCCGTGATAGTTTTGACAGAAAGTTGGTTGGCATTGCGAATGTACTCATTAAATTCGCCCATTATTTCAAGGTAGGCATCTTTTGCCTCGTCTAGGTAATTTTCAGTGGAATAGGCATGTTCAACATCCATTCCCTCGAGATCCATCATTTTATCATTGATCTCTTGGATGGTTGTCCAATACTCATCAACTATACTCGCACGAGTCTAAGCATTGCCGATAGTTTTTTTTTCTTTTTGAAATTAGCAAACCCAATTTTGATCCTAGTCAGGGTAACTTGGTGCTTCTCCACAAGATCGTCCATGATCAGAGTGAAATTAGGGACTAGGTACAAATTGACTCAAAGAAAAATCATGAAGTGAAACTAAACTGTACAATAAGGTATGGATACCGATCAGCCACTAGAAAAGGTGACGAGAACAGCATCGAATCTGGGTACTGGGATTGCTATATATGCACGTTGAAATAGCCACACGTAATTGCATATAAGCACTTTCAATTGTTGGGCAGGCACGATTCTATGGTATATAGGTAACAAGCGCTGCATGAAATGCTAGCATAGACATTGGTAAGATGAAAAAAGAACGACCTTACTGGTTTGATGACTGCGCGATGCAGATAATCGGCGACGATGCGCTTGAAAACTCGCACACACTTGTATGCGGGCACCGCTCACTGCTGCAGACGTCAGCTGGTCGCACCGATGTATCAAGTTGACACCTCAGTGCCAGGACCCACTTGCGGCAGCGGTGAGAACTGCGTACCGGCTTGGCGATGATCGGTCGGTAAGGTAAGCTGCGACTATCCAGCGCGCCCACTGTTCTTGGAGATGACCTCCAGGTATGCCCACGTTGAGTGCCGGACTGATGACATCAGCTGGGGTACCCGTAGACTGCCGTTTGTTGACGATGGTTGAAGAGGAAGCGCACTCGCGCTTGCTTCGTGCCAATATACTGGCTCAGAGTGATTAATTTCACAGAGCACGTGTACTGGTGCGATAGTCGGTCGATGCAAAATTTCAGCTCACCCGCAAAGATGCAGGATCGCAGCGGGACACACGTGCATCGCCGGTTTTGCTACACTCCACTTAGTGAACACAGTATCAGTGCACTCGCGTATATTTGAGTACGGAATACCTCGAGTTTAGCTCGACTGCATGCATAACTAGACGATGCTGTAGCGGGGCTAAAATGGCGGCGTGACCGAAACTTCGGAGCACGCACGCTTCACACGCGATCACTGCACTTTCCAGTTTTCCACTGCACTGATGCGGCTCGAAGGACGAAAATATTAGTGGCGGAAGGCATGTGAAATAATAACACATGCATGGTACAATTCGACTTGGCACTTTTAATGAAACTCTTTCGGGTATTGTGATATGCTTCACATTGCTACTTGTGAGCACGGCCACGGTCGACGGGCAAGAGAGCGAGAGAGGCCACGACGGCAGAATCTTGACGCGATGATGCTAGAGGGGGTCACGTGCCATATACAGGACCGTACCAACTGAAATTCAATGATTGTGAACAATAATAAGAAATTGAGTTTGAAGGCCGCACTCACAATAAAAGATATAAGTTTAATGTATAACATAGAAATATTCTCATTCTCATGAACTATGAATTCAAACAGGGACATTAATGAAATTGAAAGACGCAGTGAACTCGATGCTGCCTGGCAGGATACAGACCGATAGCGAAGTTTATTCTCAGGCCGTACAAATCCCGCTCAGCAGTATCACATTCGACTCAAATTCATGAAAACTAGAGGAAATCGATACTGATTGTGAGTATTGAGAAGGATAGAATCATCGCGCACCCCATTATGGCTTTGATTTTATAGTATCCATCTCGATTGGTGAATGACGCAATGAGTGAGTGGGTCATCATTGAACTCGATCGAAGCAGTCAACTCAATGCTGCCATGCATGATTCAGACCGGAAGCAAAATTGATCTTCAGGCCACTTCAATCCTGCTCAGCAGTATTGGATTCGGATTCGATCGAGGAGGATAGAGTAACGATGCGCCTTTCATTTCAATTAGGTCGTGTGGTATTCATCTCGATAGGTCAATCGCGAAATGAGTGATTGAATAAGTATTGAAATCGATTGACGTAGTTGAGTCAATGCTGCCTGCCATGATTCAGAACGAGAGCAGAACTCATGTTCAGGCCGTTTCAATCCTGCTCAGCAGTATTGAATTCGATTGTAATATGTGAGAACCAGAGGAGTTGGAAGATGGTTGTAAGTATTGAGAAAGATGGAATGACCACGCACCCACGATCTGGCTCCGATTTTTCAGTATTCATCTCGATTGTTCAAAGACGCAATGAGTGATATGTTGATCATCTCACCCGATCGACGCAGTCGATTCGATGCTGTCAGGCAGGATTCAGGCCGATAGCGAATCTTATCTCCAGGCCGTTCGAATCCTGCTGAGCAGTATCGAATTCAATTCGAATATGGAACCTCAAAGAGTTCAATCATGATTGTGAGTAGCGAGAGAGATAGATTAACCACGCGACCTCGATTCCAATTCGACCATGTAGTATTCATTTCGATTCGTCAATCACGCGATGAGTGATTGGGTCATCATCGGAATCGATCAACGCAATCGACTTAACGCTGCCTGGCAGGACCAGAACGATAGCGAGACTTTGCCTCAGGCCGTATCAATCTTGCTCAGCGTTATTGAATTCAATTCGAATATATGAGATCTAGGGGATGTCAATACTGATTATGAGTATTGATGAGGATAGGATAATCATGCACCGACGATCACAATACGATCCTGAAGTATTGATCCCGATCGGTCAATTTCGCAATGAATGATTGGTTCATCATTGAAATCGATTGGCCTAATTCATCCGATGCTGCCTGGCATGAATCAGACCGATAGCAAAACTTATCTCCAGTCGTTCCAACCCTGCTCAGCAGTATTGGATACGATTGAAATATATGAGATCTAGAAGAGTTCAATACTGTACGTGAGTAGTGAGAGAGATAGAATAACTATGCACCTACGATTTTAAATCGATTCTCCGGTATCCATCTCGATTGGTCATTGATGCGAAAGTGATTGGGTCATCATTGGATCCGATTGACATAGTCAAATGACACGAAGACTTCGTTATCTATTTTAAGGACTGAGGAGGATAGAATAACCATGCACCGACGGTTTCAATCTTATTCTAGAGTGTTCATCTCAATCGGTCAGTCAAGCAATGATTGATCGGGTCATCATCGAAATTGATAGACGCAGTGATCTCAATGCTGCCTGGGAGAATGCAGATCGATAGCGAAGTTCATCCTCAGGCCGTACCAATCCTGCTCAGCTAAATATAGATGATCTTAGAATCGATCGTGAAGGACTAGTGTTTGTGCAAATGAATATACACAAAATAATTGCCATTACACATGTATTGCTACGGTCCGTCCTCATATATTGTGAACCTCTTCAGGCTGTTACATAAGATTAAACACATGGGAGAATTCCTGTACAAGATCACTAAGCTCGAGATTCACAATATAAAATCACACTATTCAAATACCTAGAGAGTTACACAATGGTCACATGATTATTTTTATATAAAAACGTGGGAACTCACTGCAATGTGAGTCCAGTTTTACGTCAATCTTTCGAGTATTGCGAGCAAACTGTCTCTTATAATGAGTGATGTAGATCGAGAGGAGAGGAGAAGGTATCATGTGGTAATAGAGGGAAGGGAGGGATGAGGAGTGAGAAGGACCAAGCGAATACAGCTGATAGTAGATATAATATATATGTATAAGATTGAACAATAAGTTATTGTAAGATCGATCCAGAAACCTGATTCAAATGACAAATGTCAGCTTTCAAGTTGATGAAGTTTTCATCAGAATTCATAAAAATCATCCCTGAGAGAGTTCTCTTATGAAAGTTTTGTTCCCTATCTAAAATCACCGTGTTTCTTCAGTCAAATTCATGGCCTCAATTCTTTCGGTGCAATGATACCACTGAATTAGGGGTCTTAAGATTCACATGTTCACTAATTCTGACATCTAAGGCTCTTTTTGTCTCACCAACGTAACTTGTTTGACAATTTTTGCAATTGATCTTGTTTAAACTACGTTAGGATTTTCAAACTTCTTCAGTGGATCTCTGCGTAATTTCATCACTTCATCGAGACCCTGATCGATTTTTGGTACTATTATCATGTTATGTTTTTTGAAAACATGAGTACATTTCCAGAAAAAACTAGGTCGATATAGTATGCTCACTTTTTGTAAGACCAACATTGTACGTTTTTTCAAATCATTGCTACGAGGATTCTAGTTTTGGAGATTCTTCAACTTCTGGAATCTATTTTTTGAACATCTTTCAATAAATTCTATGGAATAATCATTCCTCAGCAGTAATTTCTTGACAAATTTGATGTCTTTATTGTGAAATTTAGAGTCAGATAACGTAATTGCATGGTCAACTAAATTGTATATAATATTTCCTTTCAACTGCGTTGGATGGTTGGACTGAAAATTAAAAATTCTATCCGAAGTTGTGGGCTTGTGATTCCAGTCAGTGGTGATCTTATGATTCTTCCGAATCAAGTTCAAGCTAGGAAATTGATGCTGTTATTCCTCTCTAGTTCATGAGTGAATTTCAGACTAGGGTCATATTGATTGAAGACATTGAGCATAATATCCACTTGATTTTCTTTGATACACAAAACAGTGTCATCGACGTAACGAAAGTAAAATAATGGCACGCAATCATACTGATTTTCTAAAATTGCTAGGCAATCTGTTCCGAGGTCTTCCATTACCATGTTCGCAAACAGAGGCGATATGGGAGAACCCATCGGACTACCTGAGACTTGTTGGAAGAACTGATTATTAAATTTCAAAAAAGTGTTTTGAAACAATAACTTTACGCTATTACACACTTCATCGAATGGAATTTTGCTTTTCAAGTATATGTCATTGTAACGCTGATCCAAACTGATGAAAACTAACCTGAGGAGAACATTAGTGAAAAGAGATATCACATCTAGTGAAAGTAGGATATAGCCATCAGGTGTATGTATGCCTTTCAATTTTCTCTTCAGTTCTGAACTGTTATTGATATGAGACTTAGGGAGTTTCAAACACTTTTCCAGCTCGTTGTGAAGAGTAGCCGAGAGTAGGTCAGTTGGACTATTGATAGTGCTAATGATAGATCTCAATGGATTGTCGATTTTGTGGATTTTCGGTAAGCCGTGAGCTCTGGCCATAGAAGTGTCGGTCAATGTAAGAGCATTAGAGTGTCTTATGTTACAGCCTGAAGAGGTTCACGAAATATGTGGACGAAACGTGGCAATACATGTGTAATTGCGATTATTTTGTGTATATTCATTTGCACAAACAGTAGTCCTCCACGATCGATTCCAGGATCATCTATATTCATCTTTGAAAATTTCGAGGACGCTTCCAAGTTTCCAATCAACAATCCTGCTCAGCAGTGGGAAATTCGATTCAAATTTATAAAAACTAGAGAGAATCGATACTGATTGTGAGTATTGAGAGGGATAGAATCACCACGCACCCCAATATGGCTTCGATTTCATAGTATTCATCTCGATTGGTCAATGACTCAATGAGTGAGTGGGTCATCATTGAACTCGATCGACGCAGTCAACTCAATGCTGTCATGCATGATTCAGACCGGAAGTAGAACCGATAATCAGGCCACTTCAATCCTGCTCAGCAGTATTGAAATCGATTCAGATATCTGGTTCCTAGGAGGAATCATTACTGATTGTGAGTAACGAGGAGGATAGAATAACGATTCGCCCTTCATTTTGATTAGGTTCTGTAGTATTCATATCGATACCTCAATAACGCAATAAGCAATTGAATCAGTATTGAAATCGATTGACGCAGTCAATTCGATGCTGTCAGGCAGGATTCAGACCGATAGCAAATCTCATCTTCAGGCCGTTCGAATCCTGCGCAGCAGTATCGAATTCGATTCGATTATTTGAAACCTCAGAGAGTTCAATAATGATTGTGAGTAGTGAGAGAGATAGATTGAACACGCTCCCACGATTCCAATTCGTTTCTGTAGTATTCATTCCGACTCGTCAAGCACGCGATATGTGATTGGGTCATCTTCGAAATCGATCAACGAAATTGATTCAATGCTACCTGACGGGACCAGAACGATAGTGAGACTTTCCCTCAGGCCGTACCAATCTTGCTCAGCGGTATTGAATTCAATCCAAATATATGAGATCTATAGGAGGAGGACGAGAGGTCAATACTGATTTTGAGTATTGATGAGGATAGAATAACCATGCACCCAAGATTTCAATACGATCCTGAACTATTGATCCCGATTGGTCAATCACGCAATGCTCTCTGGCAGGATGCAGACCAATAGCAAAACTCATCTTCAGGCTATACCGATCCTGCGCAGTAGAATCAAATTCGATTCAGATATATGAAAACTAGAGAAAATGTATACTGATTTTGAGGATTGAGAAGGATCGGGGGACCACGCAACCTCATATGGTTTCGATCCTATAGTATTCATCTCGATCGGTCAATGACACAATGAGTGATTGGGTCACCATTAGAATTGATTGACGCAGTCGATGCAACAGTGCCTGGCAGGAATCAGGCCGATAGAGAAACTCATCCTCAGGTCGTACCAATCCTGCACAGCAGTATTGGATTCGATCCAGATATCCAAATACTGAAGGCGTCCAATACTGTTTGTGAAAATTGGGGGGATGGGATGACCATGCTCCCACGATCTTAATTCCATTCTATAGTATTCATCGCGATTGGTCAATCACGCAATGAGTGATTGAGTCATCATCGAAATTGATGGACGCAGTCTACTCATTGCTGCCTGGCAGGATTGAGACCGATAGCAAAACCCATCTCCAGTCCATTCCAAACCTGCTCAGCAGTATCGTATTCGATTGGAATATATGAAATCTAGAAGAGTTCGATACTGATTGTGAGTAGTGAGAGAGTTGTTATAACCATGCACCCCACGATTTCAATTCGATTCTATGGTATTCATCTCGATCGGTCAACGACGCATAAGAGTAATTCCACGCGAAACAGACCGACGAAAAAGGGTCATGTCTCGGATCTTCTTCTAAGTATTTTTAATCGATTCTATGGTCCAAGACATGGACTCTCAACTTATTATGAGGCCCAAAAAAAATTTTGGTCCCATGGCGAGAATCTTCAAAAATGATGTAAAATCCTTTTTTTCAAAATTCCAGCACCTTTTTTTCACTAAAATGCAAATAAGTCGAGTTTGCTTGCAGATAGAGACACGCGGTTCATGGCATTCGAAAGGTCTTCAAAAAATCTATCGAAATGCATCCCTGAAACCTGTTTTCGAGGTTAGGTACACTGTTGTCGAGCAAAAAGTCGAAAAACACAAAAACATTGATTTCTCGAAAAACCATTATTTTTATTCCTGAAAATTTGATATTTGATGTAAAATTTTGTGTTCTCTCAGGAAAAGATAGTCCCGAACATTTTTTTTGAGTCCTTAAGCGTATCTTTGCTATTTTCCGCAAATCAGTTTTTCAAGCGATGGGAAATTGTCTGTTTTCTGCGCATGCGCAGGAATTTGGGTTCTCAAAATCAATTACATTAGAGAGCCAAGAAAACTTCCTTGGATATCACTACTTGGCGAAGTCGATTCCATCAATTTGGCTCAGAGCTACAACGTATGGAAGATGAAGCTCCAGCCCGAGTGCATCGATAGGCAAAGGTCACCGTCCGCGAATCTCAGTCACTTCTGTCTCCGACCACCTCTTGGGCGTTGCCGACATTGAGTGGTCTTCTGTACGTTGTAGCTTTGGTCTCAATTGATGGAATTGACTTTGTCAAGTGGTCATTTTGAAGGAAATTCTCTTGGTTTTCTGATGCAATCGGTTTCAAGAACCCAAATTCCTGCGCATGCGCAGAGAACAGACGATTTCCTATCGCTGGAAGAACTGATTTGCGAAAAATAGCAAAAATAGGCTTTGGGACCATTTTTTCCTGGAAGAGCATAAAATTCTACGTCGAATACCAGATTTTTAGGAATAAAAAAGAATGGCTTTTCGAGAAATCGATGTTTTTGTGTTTTTCAACTTTTGGCTCGACAATAGCGTACGTAACCTCAAAACCAAGTTTTAGAAATGCAGATCGATAGAATTTTCAAAGACCTTTCAAATGCCTTGAACCGCGTGTCTCTATCTGCAAGCAAACTTAATTTATTTGCATTTTAGTCAGAAAACTTGCTGGAATTTCGAAAAAAAGGATTTTACATCATTGTCAAAGATTCTCGCCATGGGACCAAAAAATTTTTTTGGACCTCATAGTGAGTTGAAAGTCCATGTTTTGGAGCATAGAATCGTTTAAGAATACTTAAGACAAGATCCGAGACATCACCCTTTTTCGTCGGTCTGTTTCGCGTGGAATTACTCATAAGTGATTGGGTCATCATTGAACTCGATTGACGCAGTCAATTATATTCTGTCAGGCAGGAGTCAGACAAATAGCAAAACTCATCTTCAGGCCGTTCAAATCTTGCTCAGCAGTATCGAATCTGATCCAAATATCTGAAAACTAGAGGAGTTCGATAATGATTTTGAGTATTGAGAAGGATGGAAAAACTATGCACCCTCGACTTCAATCCGATTCTGTAGTAATTATCTCGATTGTGTCAGGAACCTAATCGGTTTCCAACTAGCTCTATAGATACTCCGCATATGGGAGTATATGCGTATACTATATAGGAACCGCTGGTATTCTAACATATAGATGTACCTTGTATTGTAATCAATAGATATACTATGTATCTTAACGTATAGGTATAAAGAAAAGCGAAGGCTTCGAGAAGTTAGGAGAAGCTCCGAGAAATCGCGAGTAGCGCCCGCGAGTCTAGACGAAGGGCACATGGAAAAAGCGCTGCCACGCCTCACCTGCCACGAACGAAGGAGAAACGCGGGGTCTGAGAGAGTATAAATACAGCTCAAGAACCCTGGCAAGGGTCTTTCATAATCGCATTTCACCGCGAGACTCCGTCGAGTACGTTTCGAGCGCATGGAACCTCAGTGCACCGCGAGCTCCCGTAACGTTCGTTTGTCCTTAGAATCACGCGCCGGGCTTCTAGTCCTCAGTACGAACTCACCTACGGACCTGACCACATCGTTCATTAACGCCGTTCCGAGTCGAGTACCTCAGCCTTTGACGGACTCCACTCAAGTAGAATCAACCCCAGTACATTGTAAAGTCTCTCTCTCGTATTTGTATTTCGGGACTAATGAAAGCAGCTCTAGGGATTCCCCTCATATCTATTTCACTTCCGGATTCCCACCTACCTACCTGTCGAGTCCGAAGTCCCCAGGTGCAGTATCAAAGAACCCAAGTTACCAATTCCCGTAACAAACTGGTGTCAGAAGTGGGGTACTGCGTGGAAAAAGTCGGAAGATTTTTTACCACGTCAACCGCGTCGCGCCTTACCTGATATACCGCATACAGCTGCCACTGATGAGGAGGAAGGACAGGGAGAATGCTTATTCGGTTTACCTGCTTCATGGTCTACGCAGCATCTGGTTGAGTGATTTTATAATTGTCCCAATTCTTCGTCCCTTGTGGAGAGAGTCGCGAGGCACAGACTCAATTCTCAAGGAATTTCCTAGAAGCCGAATACAGTCAAATATCATTTCATATCAGAGTGCATTTATACAACAAAAGAGAGCTTGCATCAAGAACAATCCTTATCCCAATCGATAGCTGACGTCGAAATGAGCAATGTTACATATTAGTTTTTTTCCACTTCCACTAATATTTATTTATTAATATCAAAATACGCCCGCGATAAGTCCTCGATTCAAATCGATGTCACGTGACTCCTACGTCATTGGGATAGTCGCCGATACACACACGCAAACTCGGCCGCGTTTGTGTTGCGTGTGCGTGTGCAGCCAAAATAACATATCGGACCCGGGTTTGTCTTATGCTCAAAACAGTTTACTGAACAAATTGTGAGTGGATTCAGCTCACAAACAGTTGCACCTGGCTATTTTCTACTTGTAGAAATCAGTGGAACCGGCAGTCATCACGTTTCTAGTGCATACTGCAGTGAAGGAGAATGCAGGTTAGTGGACTTTTAGAATCAGAAGTTTGATGTACAGAATTGTCAAATTATCACTGGAAATAGTATCTGGACCTTGTAAGTGAGCAACTATGGCACTTATGTGACTGTGGTGAATTATTCGCTCATTGAATATCCATTTCCATATATTCACCTTCCTATCTGAACATTTTGGTGTTGGTCGACGATGACTTAGTAGTCTTTCTGAAGAATAGAAGTCTTTCTGGGAAGCATTGGACAGAATCAAGTGTACCGTATTCAATTCATCATGCAGTAGAGTAGTTGTCTGATGTTTTTCGTGCTTCTCATTCATCCAAGTAATGGGTTGGGCCCAAGCGTTCCCACCAGAAATGAGCATTCACCATTTTCAGCTTTCCAATACTAGAATAGAATCATGAGACTGCCTTTGTCAATTAATGTAGTCAGTGAGAACTTCAAGGAAGACACAAAATGATACTACTCTACTGCATGATGGATTGAATACGGTACACTTGATTCTGTCCAATGCATCCCAAAAAGACTTCTAGTAGTCATCGTTGAGCAACACCAAAATGTTCAAATAGAAAGGTAAGTATATGGAAATTGATATTCAATGAGCAGATAATTCACCAGTCACATGAAGTATGCCATAATTGCTCACTTACATGGACCAGATAATATTTTAAGTGATGATTTGACAAGTCTGTACATCAAACTTCTGATTCTAAAAGACCACTAACCTGCATTCTTCTCCACTGCAGTATGCACTAGAAACGTGATAACTGCCGGTTCCACTGCTTTCCACAAGTAGGAAATAGCCAGGTGCAACTGCTCCTGAGCTGAATCCACTCACAATTTGTTCAATAAACTGTTTTGAGCATAAAACAGACCCGGGTCCGATATGTTATTTTGGCTGCACACGCACACGCAACACGAACGCGACTGTGTTTGCGTGTGTGTATCGGCGACCACCCCAATAACGTAGGAGTCACGTGTCATCGATTTGAATCGGGGGTCTTTCAAAATTATTCTGATTCTACTATAAATCTTCTTTTGATTAACGCTATCGAACGCATATTTTAGATTAGCAAACGCTCGACCATGCAAGTTCTCTATAGTGTTGTGCGGCAATTATAATTAAACTCTTTTCAAGCAAATATTTCAAGGTGATAATATTTCGCGATATACGATAGTTTGAGCCGAGCTCACCCACTGACTGCAGGTGTCCAATAGCGGCGTTATCCAAACTTGCAAGTAATTCTCGCCTTCTGCTAAACTCTATATTCTTGGATTAACGGGCCAAAAATTAGCAGTTATAAATCTATTCAATTTTTCAAACCCGAATAATAAAATGGCAAGTAATCGAAGAGATAATGAATACCATGATACAATCGGGAATATTTCCGATGGCTCGATTGACTGCAGAATCCTCGCGATACGCCGGACGAATACAAAATAAAGACATACTCAACAAACGAAATGCAGTTACGCGAAACTCTAATGATAATAACACTGAAGAATGTACGGGCTCAATTGAATATACTATGCCGGGAGAATACCCGTGGCCTCTCGTCAGTGATGATGGATTGCAAAGGCGGGTTGATTATAGTTACAGACAACGGCCATTCGGGGGCCAAGGTGCTGAGTCGCAGAGGTATGACCCTTGCTCCATACATGAGGACATAGGGTCGCGCTTCAGGAACGGCCGCATAGAGTTGATACTGAATTTCATAGGATAAGTAGGCCTATGTTCCGTAATCAGCTCACCGAGAGCCTGGACGCTAAGATGCATTATTCAAGGGAATGAAATCAAATTGAGCAATCCGGAGAGTACGGGAAGCCACGTGTACGTAATATAGGAAAAACCTTGTTTGAGAACCGGACCGAACGAAGCTCACGCGGACAAGACCCATATGACGATTTTGAAAGATCTGAGGATGCAAATATCGACGAATCAGTTTGCGATAGGTCAGAGAGTTATAAAAATACTACATACGATGTGGGCATTTACAGACAGGGTTATCCTAGGGATAATTATGACAGTTCGGACGAAGTAATGGAAGACAATCGATCTCGACGCGAACCTAAATACACTATATTTGGAAATGCAGATAAGATCTGGACAGAATCGAGAGTAGTACAGCAAAATCTGATAGAGAGTGTGGCGGAATATGGATTGCGAATACGATATATCCATAATCGTTTGCTCATTGCATATCATATGAATACAAACCTTGGATATTGGGAACGCGAGATATATGAACAAAATGCAAATGCCGGAGCCCTCCAACGATTCATCTCTGGACTATCAGACACGCTCGGAAATCAACTCCGATCAACAAAGCCTTCAACTGTACGAGATGCGATTTTTAACGCGATAAATTCTGAGAATCGAACAAATCTGCGAAGTACTTCCTCTTCAAAACTTTCCAGGAGTGGGAATGATCAATTGGAAGAAATTATCAGTACTCATCTAGAGAGCAAAATGAGAGAGATTGGACTACGTGAGTCCAGTTCAGAAGAATCTGCGACGATACGATCATCACAGACTCTCAGTAGGTGTGACTATTGTCGTAGGCTAAGACGTATTGAAGAAAACTGTTCTAAAAGGATACGAGGTTCGAAATTTTGTGATTATTGTCGTTAACAGAGACACGATATGAATGAGTGCCGTAATCTGAGAAACGCATTCAACGCTGGATTCATCCCCAAAAGTCAAATTGAACGAACAAAAATGGTAGGAAATGCCCAACCATTATGCATATCAAAGATACAATCCTTCGAATCGAGCAGGTTCTAAAAAGGATGATTTTCATAAAAACCGGGATTATACCAGAAATTTTCGCGGTGAAAACACTATAGAGGAGATGCAAATAGGAACGACAACTTCTACGGTGCAAATTGCGCACACGATTACTCAGGACCTATGCAAGATGACATATCTATCCACGACTCTAATAGATCGAATGATAGGAATTTCAGGGATTGAAAGCAACGCGAGGACGATTTTGAGGTGGATTGTGACAACCAAGACTATGATTTGGATAATGATAAAGGAAACCTTCTGGAACGGAACGAGGACCATGGCCAAGTTGTGCAGGATCACGGGCAGAAAAATACGCAACAAGATGATGAACGTCTAAACAAAACCGTAGAACATCGAACTCAATCTCCAGATTCTGCGGATGCAGACTCCAGTGCTGAGATTTAATAATCAATTGATTGAACCAAACGATCCGGCGATATTTTGGCAAAGGGTATAGTATACATAAGGGAATAATATATCACTGAAAGTTGGAATCACTAAAATCGTTTATCAGTTGTTCCGGAGCACGCAACGGGTATTTGGGAGAGAAAGATTCATCGAGAATTATGGCGAAGATGGAGTCTTCATAACATTTCTCCGAAGAAAACAGCATCAAATTTGATGGTGGGGATAGATGACGGTATTCAAAGTCTATTGGATCAGTAATTCATACGGAAACAGTGTACTGACAAAACTTTTAGCAGTTGGGTGTGAATAAATCTCCAACTCGAGGCAATATTGCCGCAATCAGAGCTGGATCTGGAAATAAGAGTAAAGCCAATGGTATTCGCGACTCAAAATACTCTCATCCACTGCAGATACGGTGAAAATATCTCAGATCAATAACAGGGATGATCAGGTCAATTGTGACCAGGGTTATAACAGAGAAAAGAATCCCCGCGATAATTTCGAAGTATAGAATGATGAGAATTTAACTGAACGTAACGAAAGTTAATTAAGAAGTGATTAGAATTGTGTTTGAGATGCGCTTGAGCTCATGAGGGAACTGAATTACTCTAATGAGAGTGAACATAATACAACAGATAAGTAAGATACAAGAGGAGTTGTGGTACGATGTGGCGCATCACGCAAAGCAAACTTCAGATGAAGGAAATGTCGTATCACACAGATGATACGTATTTGACAAAGTTCTCTCTTGTAATTGACCGATATAACTGAAAACGTTTTGTCTCAATCTATCATACCAATCAAATAAAATGCAGAATGCATGCTAGGAAGCTAAATGAGTCAATATTATTATGTCTGTAAGCCGAATGCACACTCCACCGTGATAAATACTTGAATTCCCGTTGGAAGAATAACGAATAAAAAACCACAAATGGATACTACAATACAGATATGGACTACTCTTCGCAAGGGAATTTGGAAGTAGGAAGCAGTCGCTCAAGCTCATGTTCTCGACATCTAAAAGTGGAGTAATTCCACAGTATGGAGAAAGGAGCCATTGAATGAGCGAATCAAATGTGAAGTAATTTCAAAAGGATTTGAAATGACGAATACACCGTGATCGGAATAACTATTCATGGCACTATGAACGATGCTTGGATGAATATTAAATGATGAGATTTGATTTCGCTAGTTATGAGGCCAGGGTGTTCTCCTGGAGATTCCATTGCTCATATAGACGCCTCTTACGAAGATAAACACATCCGCTAACGCCCACGAAGAACAACACGGTGGCCGAAGATTAGTGTTTGCTTTGTTACGGCCACGAAGATTAACACTTACTGCTTACGCCACGAAGATCAACACTTACGCCTCAGCGCCACGAAGATCATCTCTTACTGCTTGAGACCACGAAGAGTAACACTTACTCCTCAAACTGCACGAAGATTAACACATTCGCGCATTTTTTCTCGAAGGGGCGAAGACTATGAGTATTCCGTCTCAAGGCCACGAAAAGTAACACATTCTCCTCAGCGGCACGAAAATTAGCACATTCGTAGACTCCATTCTTGAAGGGACGGAGATTATAAGTACTTCGTCTTAAGCCCACGAAGAGTAACACATTTTCCTCTACGCCACGAAGATTAACACATTCGAGGGGGAACGCTCGTCGCAGAAGAGTTACTGCTTCCTTATACCTAATGGGAATGTTTGCGGGGCTATTCACGTGAACTCTTCCGGCTTGCCCTTCAAAAACAGCTATTTCTGAGGTGATTACTTATCTCTTCTAGGAAGGAATTCAGTTATTTCCGACCTATTTTACCCCATCTTTCTGATGGTGAGATCAGTTTTCCAACTTCCGGCCAGTATAATCTCGAAAATTGGCCAGCAGTTTGAAAGTGCTATGACTCAAAATTTCATAATGTGATATTTTTTGAGCTCCGTGAGGTTATATTGAAAGTCAACATCGTCACTTTCAACATACTCTCCCCTTAGCTTCCCAATGGCGGGGTCAGTTTTTTAGATTAAGATTAAAAATCACGGAATTCCATCTTGCTTATCGACCCGTCCTAGATGATGCCCCCTCGTTTCACTCGGAAGAATTGATTCCCGTGCATCAGAATAGCCCGACCTCGCATCAGTGCATAATAATACTATTGCAAAAATTAGAGGAGTCAGACTCCAGAGGACGTCAAGAGAATCGGAATCATTCACTTGACAGAAGATGTAATCTCAATTTCGAGGACAAAATTCAAGAGTAACAAGATGTGTTGGAAGAACCAATATACTTTCTTGATTTATCTTTCTTACTCACAGATAACATCCATGATTTCATAATCAACTGCGTCACCCATGACCCATAAACACTCTGCCTTGAATATCACTTCCATCTCGTTAAGACGAATTTGCTATACATCGTCACGTCAAAGAGAATGTGTTATTTTTCATTCCATTGAGAAGAATGTGTTAGTCTTCGTGGCGTGGAGGAAAATGTGTTACTTTTCGTGGGTTTAAGACGAAATACTTATTGTCTCCGTCCCTTCATGAATGAAGTCTACCGATGCGTTAATTTTTGTGCTGCAAGAGGATGTGTTTTTTTCGTGGCCCTAAGACGAAATACTTGGTCTCCGTCCCTTTGAACGACAATGTGTGCAAGTGTGTTATAATATTCATACCGTTCAGGAGTAAGTGCTAGTTTCATGGGCCGTTGAGCAGTAAGTGTTAATCTTCGTAGCCCTGAGGAGTAAGTGTTAGTCTTCGTGCCGCTAAGGAGTAAGTGTTAGTTTTCGTGGACTCAACGAGAATGCGTTAATCTTCGTGTCCCTAAGGAGTAAGTGTTAGTTTTCGTGGACCTTAAGGAGAATCCGTTAATCTTCGTGTTCACAACGGATAAACGTTAATCTTCGTCAGTCACAAGAAAAAAGGTGTTCATCTTCGTAAGAGGCGTCGATATGCTCAAGTGCATAATGAAAATAATGGTTCGCGGAAATACTGACATGGTCAACCTAAGATTGGGAGGAATCGCCTGTGATTTCGAACTTTATGCAGAGGTGAATCATTCATGAAGCCAAAGTGCGCCCTTGCAGGTTTCATTGCTCATATGGTGGAATACGCGATGGAAACGATGCTTTTCGATGATGGTTACATAGTCAACCTATGGCCGGGGGGGGGGGAATACCCATGAGCGTAAAGACTATGCCAAGAGAATCATTCAGAGGGCAAGCGTGCGCCCTTGAAGATTTGAATTGCACATGTGGTTGAATACACAATGAATATGATGTTTTAAGGACATTCACATAGTTTATGTGTCATTGAGAGAATTGTCTATGATGTCGTAATATTTGCTAAGAAGAATCATCTTTGACGCCACAGTTTGGGGCGTCCTCAAGAAATTGCTCATCTAGATGAATGAATAGTAGGGAAAAGATGATGATGGGTATTGGTACGATCAACCCGTAGTTGAGACAATCGCTCATTATTCCAGAGTTCATGTTAGGGGGGATCATTTGCGAGACCAGAGTGCTCTCAAGAATGGATAATTCATGTAGGTATATAGACGAAAAAGATGATGATTTTTTATATTTTCGGAAACCTTTGGAGTAGTGTCCCTCACACGGTAAAGACATTCCCGGTTATGTGAAATATATGATGTGATAATTATTTAGACAGGTAGAGAACATGAAAAAATGAAATATATGATGTGATTGGAGCTCGATATATGGGATTATTGATCGATCAGCATGCTCTGAGAAGAGATTGTCTGAGTGGTGGAGGCTCATAGTGAAAGAAAAATGGGGCATGTGCTCATACTGGTAGGGAATTGAAGAATGAGCCTACCATTGTAGGGAAATGTGGCGTGTGTCCACTATTGCGGAACAATAGGATATTCCGGATTAGAATAATAACACAGGGCAGCATAGGGAGAACGGTTCGGATTGATGAAAACACTAGGGCAGATATGGGCATACTTGACATGTTCATGAAAAAAAATCAGGATTGATAACCGGTTTCGATGAAATAGAGTGCCATTGGAGTCCGCAAAGAAGAAGATAAATACTGGAATCCCGTAATGGTGAATTAATGAGCGGCTTAGATGGGAATAGGTGCCACCGAGGTCCGCAAAGCAACAAACAAGAACAAAAAGAAAACGAAGCTAGATATTTGTGATGATGAATTTTGGAATCCTGTAGGTTTTCAGAAGAAGAAATCTTCTCAGAATAACTTATGCTGTTGGACTCTAAGCCGGAAGAGTCGGCATAGGGATCGAGACCCACAACGAGATGGATTACATAAATAAGAGTTAACTACATAGGAGGAAGAATTGTGAGATAAATTCACTTGGAAATTACGGAAACGGGCGTTAAATTCAATATTGTTGAGGTTTTACGCGGATTAATTGTCACATGAGTTATCAATGAGAACTGAGCTCATCAAATCAAAAACATGGTCAAAAATACACCCAACAAATGAAATGTGAAAGATCTATTGAGATTATAACCAGCGGATGATATAAGTATTTCCTGGAAACGAGGCATTCAGCTGAGACAGTGTACTCGATCATGCAATTATGTGATTGTTAATAGTTAATGTAAGATCTCGAGTTAATTGGTGACTACGGAAGCTTCTCGTGTAAATCAATGGCTAAGATGAATAAAAATACGCTATCCCCTATGAACTAATGAATTTTTAAAATATTCAGTAGCCATACCTTCTACTTGGGATGAATGAAACGAAAGCTGTCGTGGCAGAATGAATATCAATGCGTGTAGACTCCCTTGTAAGATTTGGTTCATCTCTTGAATGCGATTCAATTAATTTCCGTGATCAATAAGACATAAAACTCCTCTCAATACTTCCTTGTAACAAACACTCATACGGACGGAAAGAAATTCATTGTTTTCCTTATAAATTTTGCCTGAAATAATCATATCCAATTTTGTCGAGTAGGATTGACTCATATATGAGTCCACCCAAGGAAAAAAGGCCGTGAGACTCGAACGATCCATTAACTCACTCGTTAATCATGGAATGGGAAGCTAACTTGTATGGTTTTTGTTAGGAGCAATAATAATTTGGACGCATTAGTTACATAAAAGTTGCGGGAAAAATTTCATACGAACAAAATGATACAATAGAGCAGCAGAAAATATGTCGGTGGATGGTCCATGTCCCTCTCACAAATTCCTTAAGTACTAATAGTCTAGGAAATCTGCTTTACGGACGAATTCCCTTGCTCTGTAAGTCGTTAATGAGTCAGCTCACTGAGATGTTTGAGGTATCGAGCTGATCTCAAAAGTGGTGACTTGGGTCACTCGCTGTATCTTCAGGATACACAGATTGCTATACAGTGTGGATTCACTAGTGCAGGTGATGGCCAAAACAGTGCTGATGGAAAAGAGTGTGACTGGAGTATCTGCTGGGGTGAATCATCTTGCATACAAAAATTAAAACGTTGTTCCTCAATATGACTCGGTCTTCCGACTCACCACAATGGAAATTGAAAACGCCAGGTGATTCTACCGCGGAGCCAAGGGGTGATTGCGGAAGATGAAGCTGCTGAAATCGACAGTAAAACAGAACCAACAATATACTAATCTGACTCCAAAATATCCCAAATATCTCAACCTTGGAGGGAAATAGATTATTCTCACTCACTATTCTTCTGTTTGCCACGCAGAGTGAAACACTTATACTTATGTTATTATGATATGTTATGGAGAAAAGTAGATTATGAAGCTTCAATGTGACTACTCCGCAAAGCAGCTGAAAAAACTATCTCGATGTTGCAGACAAATTCCGATTGACCTTCTAATCACTAGCCAAGTTTGTTCCAGCATTCGTGGGAAAATCTGGGTATTTCTGCCACAAAAAATACTGAAGTGGCGAACCAATAATCTCACCTCCATTCATTTGGTGAACGGAATTATAACTTACCAGTCCACGGCAGTTTGAATCAGAGAGATTGTTCGATTCTCCCAGAAATCTTTGGAAATTAGATTTCAGGATTCCTTCCCGTCCATTCTCATCAAGTCGATGAGTGCGATAATATTGACCTACAATTCTGAAAATCAAAAAAATATCTAGTAATTTTTCCGTCATAATCCTCACGAATGGGAATCAATATTATTTTCACGGGATAACACGCTGGAAGTAAGTGACCAAATTTTGTTGAGGGATTATGAAACTTGTAGTACTTTGATATATGTCCGTGCTTTTGGATATAATTGACTAGAGAATGTATGGGTTGAACGGATTTTATTATTGACCTTCATGGCCGACGTTTTGCCAACTTATGTGTTGGCCTCTTCAGGGCTGTTATAAAAATTTATACATATGAAAAAGAGTACAAACGAGTACATAGTCAGTAAATTGAATAACTCACCATAATTTAACTAATTTCTTGTACATACTGCTATACGCAGTGTCGTCTGACAAAAACCTTGGCAAAATCTACAAATACTATGATAACAAATGTAGCTTCCAAAAAGAAATTATGAAAACGAAAGGCAAGAAAAAGGGAACTCACAGGTTGCCGGGTAAGTGTATGCATTCGGCCGACCGCAGACGCATCATCGCTGAGCTTAGACGTTGGACGCTCAGCTGACAATGTGGATCATCGCAACCGATCTCGAAATTTATGACCTGAAACCAACAACTAGCTCATGATGCATCGGAAGCGTGTACCATTGTCGCCAAACCGTCAGGGTCGCATGTCGCGCGAGGAGGTGGATCAACGGACCGCTCGTTGCGGTCGTGGCTGTGAGCGCATCGGGGAATCTCCGTTTTGAGCATGTCGCTGATCGGATGGAATACCTCCTATACGTACATACCGGCCTGGTACACGAGGCTGGCAAACCCGGTTCTTGGCTTGACGGTGGCGTTGCTGTTTTTGATTCGAGTGGGAAGCAAGTGTGGAGTGTTGTGGTGTGAGTCTGTTCGGGTGTTGTGTGTGTTGCTTTGTAGAAGTCTTAAGATCATCTAATGCTTCTTCATACGATTCTTTGAGGCCATCAAGATCAAATTCTCTATTGATATTATTGAAATACCAGTAAATGTGCAGCATTTCCGAGAATTTTCTACGAAAACGTCTCTTTTCTGATACTAACAAGGGGGGACCACAGTGTTCGGGTCACCAATTTAGACCAAAATTTTTCTACAGTCTCGTATTACCTAGAAATTGGGAAATCCAGAATATTGAGGCCCAATGGGCCTTCTGTTCAAAACTACAGCCTATGACATTAGCATTGCTCATATAGGCCAATGTTAAAAAGTGATGTATACAGATATACTCGCAATGTTAACGCTTATGCTTGTAACTCTAGATAGAAGGTACATTGGTCCTTGATATTCTGGATTTTCTAATTTCTAGGTGGTACGAGACTGTAGAAAAATTTTGGTCAAAATCGGCGACCCAAACACTGTGGTCCCCCCTTGTAAGATCTCAGTATTCTCAAAGTCGAAGGTGTGATTTCTCAATCGAGAAAATAAGGCTGAAGCTGATCTGTCATCATTCTTAGTGACGTTACGCACGTGCTCGTAAACTCGGGATCTGAGACAGCGAGACGTCTACCCCACATATACCTTGTTACATTTTTCGCAGGATACTCTGTACATCACACTTTTTTTGTTCATGTCATCGAGTTTGTCTTTGCCCAGCTTGACGATATGGTTGAGATAATGGCTCAACTTGAAATTCCGAGTTTACGAGCACGTGCGCAACGTCACCAACAATGATGACAGATCAGCTTTAGCCTTACACTCTCGATTAGATAATCACACCTTCGACTATCAGAATATTGAGATCTTAGATTCAGAAAAGAGACGTTCTCGTAGAGAATTCTCGGAAATGCTGCAGATTTACTGGAATTCCAATAACATCAATAGGAAATTCGATCTTGATGGCCTCAAAGACTCGTATAAGGGAGCATTAGATGATCTTTAAATTTCTACAGAGCAACACACCCAACACACAAACAGACGCACACAACTACACCCCACACTTGCTTCCCACTCGAATCAAAAACAGCAACGCCACCGTCGAGCCAAGAACCGGGTTTGCCAGCCTCGTGTACCAGGCCGGTAAGGAGGTTTCCTATCTGATCAGCGACATGCTCACAACGGGGATTCCCCGATGTGCTTACGGACACGACCGCAACGAGCGGTCCGTTGATCCACCTCCTCGCGCGACATGCGACCCTGACGGTTTGGCGACAATGGTACACGCTTCCGATGCATCATGAGCTAGTTGTTGGGTTTAGGGTATACATTTTGGGATCGGTTGCGATGACTCACATTGTCAGCTAAGCGTCCAACATCTAAGCTCAGCGATGATGCATCTGCGGTCGGCCGGATGCATACACTTACCCGGCAACCTGTAAGTTCCCTTTTTCTTGCCTTTCGTTTTCATAATTCCTTTTTGGAAGCTAAATTTGTTATCATAATATTTGTAGATTTTGCCAAGGCTTTCGTCAGACAACACTGCGTATAGCAGTATGTACAAGGAATTAGTTTAATTATGGTGAGTTATTTAATTTACTGACTATGTACTCATTTGTACTGTTGTTCATATGTATAAATTTTTATAACAGCCCTGAAGAGGCTAACACATAAGTTGGCGGGCCGTCGGCCATAAAGGTCAATAATAAAGTCCGTTCAACCCATACATTCTCCAGTGGATTATGAAACTTACATTCGAGGGCAACATACGCAAATGTTCTTCGTTCATGAAAGTCTACAGGGGATTTAAACTAGAATTTCTTTAAATGCGGCGAACGGACGCCGCTTTCTATCTCGATTGAGCATGAATCCATTGTTCTATTTGTCGGTGATCTACATATACATTCCGAAATCACAGTTCCTACGGAGATGAAATCTATACATGGCTACTCGCACTTATACTGATGATTTCTGAAACGAATAATGGATCATTCTGAAACTTATTTTGGAACTAACAGGGGAGCAAGAAGGTATTATTTCGTATGGTTCGATTCGCCTGGATCGATCTTTGGCTCGAAAGAAAACTAAAATATCGGGACCTCTTGGAATAAATTTAACGTACGAATACATCCGTAATTCTTTCCAACGATGTAAATCGAATGAAACAGAGGACCCAGTCTGAAGTTTGCTTGTCAGAATGGCTGCGAACATGATGATCTACGTCAAGAGTACAGGTGCCTGTTAATATACTTACGAAGCAATTAATGGTCTCCCTTACGGGATGCGAACTAACCCAACAGTAACTCCGCAAATTCTGACACTCGTATGATTAGAATGGTTCGAGCAGAAGCAGGCAAGAGAATCATATGCTTCAATCGAAACCCAGGATCGTGGCATCAAAAATATACTTAGAAAGTTTCACCATAAATGAGGGGAAATTATCGAACGAGAATCTCTATGACGGTGTAGGCATTAGCAGTAATTCAACTTTTCGTAACGCCAGAAGGGCTGGGGGGCAAATTTGGGATGACATTTCCTCGTTGGGAATAGAACCTTTCAAAAGTCTACGCAAGCATTTTTCACCAGACTCAGCGTAAGTCTTCAAAATCCTACTTTTAATTTGTGTATAAATATCAGCAGGTCTCTCTCCGGTAATCAAATCTCTAATACGAGCGACTAATTTAGTAGATAAGGCACCAATCACGTAATTAACTTCAGCTTTTTCATCAACAACATTGCACGTTTCAAATGCCGCGTCTACTTGTAAAAACCACGTACTAGGGTCTTCAGGACTGAATTTTGGTAATTTGGGCTCTTTATGTAAGCCATGATAAATTTGCTGAATTCGAGGCTAGACTGACAAATTTTGAGGCAAGAAGTATTGAGCTGCTGGGTTGAGAGGCAATCCTGATTGTGAGTCGTTATTTACAAGAATCGAATTATTATTTACAGGAATCGTTGGATTATTGAGTGATTGTAAATCGTTACTTGGATTTCGTTCGTTTTCAATTGATCAAGAGAGGTGCTTGGTTCACCTAATTTGTTCGGTTGATTTACTACTACGCCAGAAGTCTGGTTGTCAATGGTTGGCAGTGATTTTTCAGCCAAAGCACCTCTGAATTTTCCAGTGAAAGTGTCCTCTAGTTGCACCAATAAACTATCACCAAGAGATTTTACTGAGCTTTCAATTTGGGAAGTTATTTCATCTTTCAAAGTGCTGTCTACTTTTTGGGTTTGGGTTTCACCCGACCCTGATTGACCATTATCGTTATCGGTTTTGTCATTACTATTATCGTCAGATTTACCTTTCGTCATTTCGACGGTTTCAATTTCCTCACTTAATAAATTTCCAAGATCAGATTCGTCACTAAATTGCTCGCCCAAATTCTTAGGAACGGATTCTCTATGATCATGCACAAATTCTTTGCGAGCGTGTTTTGTGCCTTGTCGAGTTTTTGGGGTGTCACCACTGTTGCCCTCGGCGTCACACATGAGATTTTAGCTAACATACGAGACGTACAAACACATTTCAGCGCTCACACAGGAGCTCTTCTGGACATTTGTCTCGAATAAGCGCAACTAGAAAGACTCTACGTGGCACTGTTGACACTTTCGTATTTCAAATTCAACGAAATTGTAGCGCTGATGCTACTGACTTAGACTGAAAGTTAGACCTGAAGGTCACTTTTGTTTTGGGTTGTCGCCTCGCACGATGCGAAGGTTCGACAATGTTTTGGAAGGAGCGCACGGTTGCCCTTGGAATTTAGACGCGACGCCGATTCAAATTTCGGAACACGCGGGCTCATACCTTGTATATCGTCGGCGATGATGCTCGAATACTGCAGTTGGGTCGCCGTTGACGATGACTTGCTCGATGCCGGTCGTGCTGGGGTGCTCGCTGGCTCACCGGCGGCGGTGTGCTGGATGTTGGTTTGCACGTGAATGTGGACGCTGCCGCTGCGTTGCACCAGGTCGAGTAGTCCCCAGGCTCCGGATTCGATGCTCACCTCGTTTGCCCCGACGGGCTTAGTTGGAATAGATGGTCTTTGTGGGCCCAGATGGACTTAGTTGGACCAGTTGGTCATTGGTGGGCCAGGTAGCCTTGCTGCTCCTAACGTTCAGCGCGAACGTGTTCGCGAGCTCGGCTGGTCGATTGTTGTGCACCGAAAAATGGTGGCCGGGCGTAATTTGTGACTCCTGAATTTTCACTGGATACCTGTTGCTCCGATTTGAGGCTGCGATTAACTAACTCGCCCAGCTGCACTCTGCAGGTAGCTGCCGTAAAGACGAACAGCTCGACGTCTTCTCAATTTGCTTACAGGTACGTCGTTATCGGGGAGTTGCGATTTACTTGCGTGGACTGCTATTCCGGGCTCCGATTCGCTGCTCCGAAATTGAATTTTTGCATGCAGCATGAGTAGCTCTGCTGCGCGTTGTCGTCGCCTCACGCTGACATCTCTGCAACCTCGTCTGCTGGGCAACACTTCTTCGGTCGTCGGGGTCACCACTTGTAGTGTGGGATACATAAGACCTCACATGCACAATAGATGGATGACAGATCCAGCTCCTTTCCCGCAATCGACGGCACAAGACCTCGATTAGTATATGAGAGCGCATAAGTGCTTCATCGCCAAGCGTCCAGGGCACCACCTGCAACTCCAGCCCTACTGATAAGTCCGATTACGATGAACCAGGTTGCAGGTGGGGGACGAAACGCATAAGAGCCTTCTGCTCAAACGTGTAAAATCATTCATTAGTAGGGGTAAGCCATCAGCTTTTCCTACAATAGGGACTCGATCACGCCCTACACCGTGAATTTACAGAAGATTTGGCACTAGGGCTCAAAATAATAATGACCAGGAGTACATTTTAATAGACAATCGTTCATTTCGCTCCACAATACATTTACCCGCAAACGAGCTGATTACTTCGGTACTCGGAGCGAGAGACTGACTCTCGCGCATCGACGACGCTGCCGCTCAGTTGCTGCAATCCCCCGCTCTCCCCACTGGGAGACGGCGCTCATACAGGGGTATCAAGCGTGGTAGAGTCCTTCCCCTCAAGCCCCTCCAGTCATGTATAGAGCGCGCCGCGGCATCGCAGGGAAGGGGCTCCTTCGCCGCGAGCCGCGACACTCTCTGCACTTGACTGGAGGGGCTTGAGGGGAGGGACTCTACTACGCTTGACACCCCTGCGCTCATATGTGTGTATGCGTGTCGCTCATGCCCACAGAATCACCGCACCATTCTGACTTTCACCACCTAGAGGCACTAGACCGCACGGCAATCCGCTTCTGCCACCTTCGCGAACGTGACACACCCTCAGGCGATTGCTTGACGATGCGCGCGCAACACTCGATGGAACTGAGAATCACCGCACAATCCTGACTTCCCCCACCTAGAGGCACTAGCTCACGATGCAACTCTCTCCATCTCTCTCACTTTCGCAAGACGGTATCATAAGAAGGAACATGAACTCCTTAGAAAGCATGGTCCCGTGTTATAACTTTTTAGTTCACGTCCCTCTCAAATCGCATACCCCAACAAAGCAGAAAAGGTCACGTCGAGTGAACAATCTGATCTCGGAATGTTTTCAAAATTCTGAGCGCTTATATGATAGTTAGTCATGTCGCTCAACCAGGGCAGCTATAAGCAATAAGTAGCACGCCGCAGAGCACAAATGTGCACTGGGACAGCTGCGTAGGCGTCACCCGGCCATAGTCTTTGCGCATGACCGCAAATGGTCTTTGAGTTGGAATAACAAGGCGAGTTTTTGAATTATCCTTCGCATGAGTTGGCCTCATTTCGTAATAAATAAATTAACACGACCGAAACGAAATGAGTCGGCGTGAAAATTAGGAGACTAACGATTGAAACTTACGGCCAGAGTCCTCTTGAGTGAATTTGAGCAATCAACATCGAGATATTACAAATATAAGCCTAAATCACATCAATGAAGCGAGCGTTTCAATGGAAATAAGACGATAATCGTAGTCAAAGTTAAAAAACAACAACTTCTGAAGGTAGGTTAGAGAATAAAATTACGTGAAAGTTATGAACGAAATCTGTTTAAAAACTGAATAAGTGACACAAAAATTATTCCCTATGCATGGAGAATATCTCAAAGTCTAGGGACACCACTGCCATCTCAACTCTTACAAGTGTAAGGCCTGTATCAGACTAGCGGTTCTCGACGCAGTTCGCGGCTGCGAGCGCGGCTGCTGGTCTGGCTCAGCCAATGAGAGCGCAGCAGCGGGCGTAAGAGAGATCTCACTCATTCTCGCTCACAAATCAAATAAGTGGCTGGAGGAGGGATACAAATATATTTTTCTGACCCAAAATGACCATCTGAGCACGATTACATGGTCAATTTGGCTCTAAATCATCATCTGAAGTCACTAAATCCAAAAATATGGAACTCAAGTGTTTCCTAGTCTGAGATTGACAACATTTTAGAGCCAAACTGATAACGGGATCGTCTTTAGATAGTCATCTTGAGTCGGAAAAACATGCTCGGATTCCCACTCCAGCTGCTTTGTCTCATTTGTGAGCCAGAATGAGTGAGATCTCTCTCACGCTCGACTGCGCCCAGATAGACGAAATATGGCCCACCTTTGACTCGTTAAATGGAAACTGTAGCTCGCATCTGAAACAATTTACACATATTTGGGGGTACTTTGGGGTGTAATTCCACATGGATTGGTGCGCATCCGATCGGATGGAAGCATATGAGAGGTTCTACAGAACTTTTGACATTAGGCGTACTGCACGATATCTCTGAACCTTCAAAAGATTATCAAAGTATCGGAGTCGATTTGAATAGGTTTGAGGGCCTCGGAATGTGTACTCTATTCGTTGTTCTGTCAAAAGAATCTGTTTATCCACAGCACGGCCCGCAACCCTCATTCTTTGGGTATCTCTTAGCGTACTCGCGCCGTTTTTTGATTTCTTCAGCCTGCTGCAAAAATAACATTGCTCGAAAAATTCTGCCAAAATTCAGTGACATTTTAGGCACCCTATATATTGAGAAAAGATTGGTTTCAGACGCGTGCCTTCAACGTGGCGTTCATAAACAAACGTCGAAGTCGCGTAACCGTGTTTTCACGAAAAGTTGAGATCTCCCGTACTGAGCTTATAAAAAAAATAACATTTGCGATAGTTACATGATCGAAACGGATTTCAATAGCTTGAAACAACACCAATAATATCCCGTTTGGTTTGGGTGCGTGCGACCAATTGCGTTTAAATGATAGCATCAAGAAGATGGGTCAGTTCATGCGCCCACTCGACTCAAAATGGTCAAATTTCCACGGCACGAGGGGGAGAAGGGGGGCACGCTCCTGGAATGTTTTGCCCATTTTTCTCCACCTATTTTTGAACAATATCCCATAGTTCTCATGTCCTGATATGGAATGTTATTTGAGTGAGAAGCATTACAAGAATCGTATCGAAGGGGTCGATGTGATCGAGCCCGTCTCAGCACTTCTATGAGGTTGCAATCGCTCATATCATCTTGGAAACAAATTAATCACACCAGAGAACCCATTCTACCTTCAAATGCCAACATAGACTTTATTCAAAAATTTTACGGTCAATTGAAGAATTACGGACGACGCGCCAGATCTTGAGCAGAAGGAATTTCAGAGCTCCGGCTTGTCGTACAGGCTCATCAAACATAGACACAGCATTACGCTGTAGATGTGTATGTTTGTGCTCACCGGTAAACATTGTAGAGAATTTCGGACGACTGTGTACGGCAGGGGGGGGGGGCTTGTAGTTATTCGCGCAACTAGTTGTTTCCTGATTCTGAGCTCTACTATCAATATCGGTTTCGGGCATTTGACGACAACTCTGTGCAAATCGACTATTATAATCATTTTGAGAGGATTTTAAAATTAGATACATGGGGAATAGCTTGCGTGGTGCTAGATCGTCGATTGTGACAGGATATTCAATATTATTGATTCATGGAGAATAGTGAAAATAATGCTCGAGTCAAGAGGGAAAAATCGAGACTTAAACGAGAGGAGCAAGAGGAGCAATTGGAGAAGAAAAAAGAAAAAAAATAGCATTTGCCATATCTGCTTAAAATATGGAGCTCTACCTCGTGATTATCACTACTCTCGCCATCAGCACCACCCATATACTGTCGATCGAAAAACACTCTGGGACCTTAGTATTCAAATATATATATATATATATTACCACGATCCCGAATCATACAAAGACGCGTTGAAATGATTCTAGTTTCCAGAGCCATTTTCCTTGAATACCCCTCGTGGTGTAATAACGAGCTGGCGAGGCAGAAAAATCGTTGCTTTTCAGTCAGAATTACTCAAAAATCTGACCGATAACCACATCTAGCAGTGCGCGAATGATCCGATGGGTTTACATTCGACTGAGAGTATCTAAAAGTCCTTTGGACGTCTGTGAACGTTTTTGGTTGGTATAGAAATAACATTCCCCCAAATTAGTGGGCACGCACTTTTCCACTCCTTTTTGAGGTTCTAGTTACCACTCAAATTGATTCCAGACGCGTGCCATGAAAAAAAAAATTTCATTCTGCAGTAACCCAAATGTCAAAAGTTCTGTAGAACCTCTCATATGCGAGCCATACTCGTGAGGTCATTCTCAGCAGAAAGTCAAAAAAGGTGTTTTAGAACGGCTGAATGAAATTGAGAATCGAATATCCCTCCCAGATTATTGGTCTCATCGATAGTATTTGTATCAAATGCATATTTGCACAGGTTTGGGGTCGGAGAGAAGGCAACGATTGTCTTAAATCGAGCTCAAAGTTTGGCATTATTACGAATTCGCTCAACTTGTAACGACTGTAACTCCTATAAGAAGTACAGTAATTGACTCCTACCAATGGTCAAATCGTAGATTTCTTCAAGACTATCAAAATGACCACTGATGAAAGTCGATCATCACATATCTAGTAGGAGCTTGATCACTTCGGAGCAAGCCCAAAAATCCCTCTAATCTGCTCTCAGCAAATAGCTCCCAGGATATGCAAGGTAGGATAATCCACCTCGGGAAATCCTTTCCTGAAGAGAACTAGTCTCATGGAGGGAGATGTGGCGAGGTACGCTAGGAAAGGTTGAGTATAACGAGAGCTATAATTCCCTGAAAATAGGATAAAAAGGGGCTTGTAATGGACCTTTTGTGGACCCTAGGAGCCCTGGAGGTTCTCTACTCCAACATACATAGTGCCAACCGACAAAAAATTTTTTGGGATTTTTTCTAGACCCTACTGGTGCGGGCATTCGGTGAAATGCTCCGAAATAAATCATATATCCTCAACATCCCAAAGCGTATCCCACAGTATCCCCGAGTATCTCAGAGTATCTCGGAGGATTGCTCAATATCCCATGGTATCTCATGCGTATATCTCCCAAATCATGGCGCTCATGGCTCAGTATTCCAGAATATCTCATGGAATCTCGGAGTAGCGCTCAGTATCTCGTGGTATCTCGTGGGTATATTCCTCATCAATGAACGCGTATCGTATAGTATCCCGCAGTATCCTAAAGTATCTCGCAGTATCTTATAGCATCTCATAAATATGCGCAATATCCTATAGTTTCTCGCAGTGTCGTGTGGTATCTCATGAGTACACCCCTCATCAAGATCGCATATCGTGTAATATCCCGCAGTATCCCATAGTATCCTGCAGTGTCGTATAGTATCTCATGAGTACACCCCTCATCAAGATCGCGTAGCATATTGTACCCCGCAGTATCGTATAGTATCCCATGCGTATATCCCTCATCGATGAACTCGTATCGTATAGTATTTCGCCGCGTGAAAACGAATGAGTCGTTCATGGATAACTCGGTAACCGTGTCCGATATTTGTTCCATCATATGGAGTCTTTCCATAATGACTCGTGGACCGCATGAGTCATTCCAACGAGTCGTTTCAATGACAGCACATAATGAAACGGATATTTGACTTGTTCAATGGCTCGTTCACGACTCAAATATACGACTCTTGAATTTCACGCGGGCCATGGTATCTCGCAGTATCGTATAGTATCTCATGAGTATACCCCTTGTCAATGAACGCGTTTTGAATAGTATCCCGTAGTATCCTATAGGATCTCGCAGTATCGTATAGCATCGCATGAGTATACCCCACATCAATGAACGCGTATAGTATAGTGTCGCCCAGTATGCTATGGTATCTCGCAGTATCTCATAGTATCTCGCAGTATGCTATAGTATCTCGCAGTATCCCATAGTATCTCGCAGTTTCGTTTCAACGAACGCGTTTCGTATAGTATCTCGTAGTGTCTCATGCGTAAACCCTCCATCCTTGAACGCGTATCGTATACTATCCCACCGTGGCTCTTCGGATGTCGCAGTATCGTATAGTATCTCATGCGTATATCTCTCATTAAGGAATGCGTATCGTACAGTTTCTCGTAATATGTCACAGTATCTCATGAGTTCCCAGAAGGTATCCAATTATGCCTGAGGTGAGTATCACTTGGTATCTCGTAGAATCGTATGCGTATATCTTTCTGCACAAAAGTGTATCGCACGGTATCTCATAGTGTCTCTGAATATCGTAGAGTATCCCTCAGCATCGCACAGTGTATTCAATTGGCTTGAAGAATTTCGAATAACTGAATTTATCGGTTTATCCTGCTATAGTGTATTCAACACGTCAAGTGCAACGTATCGGCTGCATTTATACAGCCCTTTCCAAGCTACAAGAGATTTTTCAAAACTTAACAACAACTCACAGCGTTATCAACAATCGTACAATGTAGAGTAAAAATTTGTTTGCCTTCACAATTCTTCATAAAAACTACTTTGAACACATATGTTATACGTCTTGAGTCGATGTACATTTACATCTCTTATTTGTACTATGTGACTATCCAAATCTGTAAGAGAAAAATTCATACAATGACACTTATCCTTGACTGAATTCAAACTGTACCAGTATATACAGTATGTCCAAAAAGTACCGGACCCCCCCCACGTATCTTCTCAGGGTTACGTCGTGCAAAAAAATATTCGTAACAAAAGTTGTTGAATATCAAATGGAGGTTCAGATGTGCCCCCCCAAATTCCCCCAAAACCCCCCCGATTTGCTCCATTGGGGCTAACTTTGAATTTTCAAATGGAAACCCCCATTTTTGACGTCCGATTCTGAAAGGACGAGAAATTTTACGTCCAGATCAGTCTTTGTGACATTTGTCAAGGTGACCCCTAGGGGTGAATGGGGGTCATAATAACCTACGAAGTACCGGACCCCCCGTATCTTCTCAGGGTTACGTCGTGCAAAAAAATGTTCGATACAAAAGTTGTTGGATATCAAATGGAGGTTCAGATGTGCCCCCCCAAATTCCCCCAAAACCCCCCAATTCGCCCCATCGGGGCTAACTTTGAATTTTCAAATGGAAACCCCATTTTAGACGTCAGATTTTTGGAGAACGAACAATTTTACGTCCAGGTGAGTCTTTGTGACATTTGTCAAGGTGACCCCTAGGGGTGGATGGGGGTCATAATAATCTACGAAGCACGGGACCCCCCGTGACCTCCTCAGACTCGCTCATTGCCAAGCAGTAGAAGGAGCTCATTTCGAACATTTAACTTGAGACACTCGCTCAAAGATTGCAACCCAATGTAATCGTGATTCTCGGATCTCGGAACTTGTGTGCTCTATCGTTATTGTGAATAAACGTGTGAATAACCACTCATGTTGTAGATGAATCATGCTCTTTATGATAATTCAATGTAATAAAATGTACAGTGTCACATCAGCATGTCTGAATTATTATTTCTTCGTAAGAAGTCACGGGGAGGTCACGGGGGGTCCCGTGCTTCGTAGGTTATTATGACCCCCATCCACCCCTAGGGGTCACCTTGACAAATGTCACAAAGACTCACCTGGACGTAAAATTGTTCGTTCTCCGAGAATCTGACGTCTAAAATGGGGTTTCCATTTGAAAATTCAAAGTTAGCCCCGATGGGGCGAATTGGGGGGTTTTGGGGGAATTTGGGGGGGGGGGCACATCTGAACTCCCATTTGATATCCAACAACTTTTGTATCGAACATTTTTTTGCACGACGTAACCCTGAGAAGATACGGGGGGGTCCGGTACTTCGTAGGTTATTATGACCCCCATTCACCCCTAGGGGTCACCTTGACAAATGTCACAAAGACTGATCTGGACGTAAAATTCCTCGTCCTTTCAGAATCGGACGTCAAAAATGGGGGTTTCCATTCGAAAATTCAAAGTTAGCCCCGATGGGGCGAATTGGGGGGGTTTTGAGGGAATTTGGGGGGGCACATCTGAACCTCCATTTGATATCCAACAACTTTTGTTTCGAACATTTTTTTGCATGACGTAACCCTGCGAAGATACGGGGGGTCCGGTACTTCGTAGGTTATTATGACCCCCATTCACCCCTAGGGGTCACCTTGACAAATGTCACAAAGACTGATCTAGACGTAAAATTCCTCGTTCTTTCAGAATCGGACGTCAAAAATGGGGGTTTCCATTTGAAAATTCAAAGTTAGCCCCGATGGGGTGAATTGGGGGGTTTTGGGGGAATTCGGGGGGCACATCTGAACCTCCATTTGATATCCAACAACTTTTGTATCGAACATTTTTTTGCACGACGTAACCCTGAGAAGATACGGGGGGTCCGGTACTTCGTAGGTTATTATGACCCCCATTCACCCCTAGGGGTCACCTTGACAAATGTCATAAAGACTCACCTGGACGTAAAATTGTTCGTTCTCCGAGAATCTGACGTCTAAAATGGGGTTTCCATTTGAAAATTCAAAGTTAGCCCCGATGGGGCGAATTGGGGGGTTTTGGGGGAATTTGGGGGGGGGGCACATCTGAACCTCCATTTGATATCCAACAACTTTTGTATCGAACATTTTTTTGCACGACGTAACCCTGAGAAGATACGGGGGGTCCGGTACTTCGTAGGTTATTATGACCCCCATTCACCCCTAGGGGTCACCTTGACAAATGTCACAAAGACTGATCTGGACGTAAAATTTCTCGTCCTTTCAGAATCGGACGTCAAAAATGGGGGTTTCTATTTGAAAATTCAAAGTTAGCCGCAATGGGGCGAATCGGGGGGGTTTTGGGGGAATTTGGGGGGGGCACATCTGAACTTCCATTTGATATCCAACAACTTTTGTTTCGAACATTTTCTTGCACGACGTAACCCTCAGAAGATATGGGGGGGGGGTCCGGTACTTTTTGGACATACTGTATGTAATTCATCCTTACGTGATTATTTGGAATGGAAAGCTTCGGTCCTGTAGGATGACGGGAGATTGATGTTATTTTCTCGATCGTCATGGTGAATCGACGATCGTCATCCGAAATTGACTGACAGTTTAGAAACAGAGAAAGAGAGAGAGAGAGTGAGGACAGAGCAACTGTGAGGATTGAGAGAACTAGATTTCCAATTTGGGAGATGGGTCGGAAGGGTAGGCGTATCTCTTACCACTAATTTTTCATGTATTAGAAAGATCAAGCCGAAAAACAGCAATGATTCCACAGATCTCAATTGTTTTAATTGAATTCTTCGAATCTATCTATCGAAAATTTGTATATGTTTCTTAATCTATCTATGTCTTGAACCCTATTCAAAGTGTGGGAGTGGAAGTATATATTTAGCATCTCAGAGAAAAGTCTAGATTTGTATCTGTTCTCCGTGTCTAGAACTTGAATTAATAACCTCCCGCTAGAGAAGGTCAGGAACCACGCAAAATGCCGAAAGAATTAGCTGATTCATCACTTGAATAAACTACTTGATCAATCGAGTGACCAATCATGTGATTGAGCGATTAGAATTAGCCAAAAAGCCAACTGATTAATCAGGTATGTAAGAATTTGTGGGTTTCTTGGTCCAGTGAGATATCTGAATGATGGAGTAATCTCATGGATGGACATCTCACAGACATCAGAAGAAGTGTACACCTATTCATATTACATATATAGTGAGGTGGAGTAGGAAAATACAATTGTATGCGGAATGTATGTGTGTAATTCAAAGGAGACTCACGTCACATCACTCATACATATATCATCATGAACAGATCCTTTTTTAGATTGAATTAAGCAAACATCTCAGTACATAGAGTGATCATACCAAAAATTGATGATATACTCTTCCATGGTGGATTTGAACGAGAGAGCAAGAAAATATTATATGATTTGGTTCTAAGAAACCGATTAATGGTATGGAAAAGGAGTAACAAAGTATATAGTGAATCCATCTACAGAACCCACATAGTTTTGGAACTATCGTCACTATTCTATCAAGAGGGAATACTAGCCTCGAAATTGTTAATGGAAGTATACATAATGATCTCATCAGCAACAGGGGTTTGTTTCCATCTGTAAGAATGATGGGATAGAATCAGATTTGTGAAAGCGAAGTCGGCACACAAACACATATGGATATGTGTTTGTGCGTGTGTGCGTCTATTTTTGTTTCTTTTGTTCGAGAATTCTTTCATGTGAGGCAGCCCATGATACATACACTCATTTTACGTGTTTATTACTGTATCACCATCATATAACTCCGGAAGGATTCTGAGGATATTCGTCTTTTTAAGTAATAGTTAATATATATTGAAATTGAGAATGAAATACTATTGACAATGATTTATCACCCCTGATATATAATGTTGAGTATATATATTATGATAATAATAGTGGTATGAGTGTTGAGAAGTGTATTCTGAGTAGTTGTAACTTCACGTCACAGGGACCGAGAGAGACATGATCAGATGAACCTGACACGTATTGGTTACCTTTACGGGCCAAGGGACGATGTTCAGATCAGAGGAAATCTAACGGTTTGATCTTGAGAAGTCGTGTCAGTGTAGAATGTTGTTTAATGAGATATCCATATCAGGATGAAGATGTATGAGTTTTCAGTTTTTGTATTTATTATCGGGGTAGTTATGAGTTTTCAAGATATTGAGGATTCATGAGATTATGAATATAGTTATTTATCTATGGGGCTAGATGATGGTGATCAGTTGGAATTTTTTAACAAGTGATTCAAGATTGGAGATCAATATATGTTAGGATATGTCCTATTGAGAATTTTCATATGTCGTTTTAAAATTCATAATTGAATTCTATTTGATGATTCGCGTTGACTCTACGAACTTTCATTCCTAGTGAAATAGTGAATATATAAATGTATCATTTCAGATGAAGATTTGAAATAGTTCTATCCAATTCGACTAAGCCTTTAGATGTTGCAAACCGGATTTCTTGATATTCTCGTGAATTTTGAATATTGTGAAGGATTATTTGAATGTATTATCGTGTTGTTTATGGTGTGTTGATGGTATTGTATTGGGTTTTTCGCGTTGGTCGCTTTCAGCGGAGTGAGTTACTCTTGAGCCATGGCCTAAGCAAGTTACCGCAACGTTATCATCACTATTGCATGTAAATGATGTATTTGTGGCGAATGTGTATGATAATTTTGTGTATGATAGTTAATAATGTAAAGTGTGAGTTGTTGAAGAATCAGTATTGGACTTATTTGCGTCGGTCGCTCTCAGCGGAGTGAGTCACTCTTGAGCCATGGCCTAAGCAGGTCACCGCAACGTCATCTTCTATGTCAAGTATGATATTGTAAAGGTGTCGTGTACTTGTCCAATTTGCAACATCTAAGAATCTATTCAAAACATTTTGAGAATTTGAATGTATTATTGTGAAATAATGATTTTAGAACTTTTGAAATAAATCACTTGTTCCATTATCTCAAAGTTGATTGTTCTAATTGTTATACAAGAATTGACAGTTGGAAAACTTAAATGAAACCTTATATTGAAGAAAGTCAATCGACACAAGGAAACTGGTGAGGATGATGGTCCGAACCAAATCACATCTCCCAACATATGTTAGGATCTCACATGTTTTTATGAATATAGTGATACTTGAATCATATCCAAAATATATTTTAAGAAGTTGAATATATCATTTGATATAAGAATTTCAGAACTTATGGAATAATCTATTTGTTCTGTGATCACAACATTAGATAAATGGAATTGCATAATGTTGTATGAAAATTGAACGATGATGAACGTTATTAGAAACTCACATTAAAGGGAGTGAATTGACACAGGGGGACTGGTTGGGATAATGTTCCCAACCGAAAATATTTTTTATTATACCTTTCAATACATTTAAAATTCTACATAATTTCCATATATATACTTATGACCTCCTACAATAATCATATATCCATAAGATAGATATATTAATTTTGTATCATGAATTGATCATATTAACCCCCTTCCGCAGAGTTTATATAGGGATCCCGTGTTATTAGGACGAGTATACTCGGCTTTGTGCGCAAGAGGGTTAAAGTTTTTACAAAGGATCTCTTATACTTTTGTCATTTCTTTGTCATTTTCTGTCATCTCTCATACTTTTGTCATTCCATGAAAGTTTAACTGATTATGATGGTGTATTTTTGAATTTTTTAATCCTCGTTAATCGTTGATGAGTGTATCATGATGATATTATGTGAGTATTGGGAAATGTATTATGTGTCGGTGTAACTTCACGTCACAGTGGCTGAAAGACTCATGATCGAATGAACCTTATTCGTATTGGTTATCCTAAACGGGCCAAGGGACGATGTTCAGACCAGAGGAATCTCACAGTTTGATCTTGAGAAGTAGTGTCAGTGTGCAATGTTGTTTATGTGGTGTTTTGAATCATTCAAAAATATGAGAATAGTGATAAATATAAGAAATATATTCAAATCATTTGAAAATATAAGGATTCTGAGAAGTTGATTATATCATTAAGATATTAAAATTTCAAATATTTTGATATAATTTACTTAATGCATTATATTAACGTTGGATGGATGGAAATGTTGAAATTGTTGTATGAGAGACGAATAACAATAAACGTTATCAGAAACTTACGTTAGAGGGAGTAAATTGACACAGGGAGACTGGTTGGGATGATGTTTCCAACCAAAAATATTCTTTATTATACCTTGTTACACATTCAAAAATCCACATAGTTTTCATGTATATATATACTTACGTTCTACTACATATATCATATATATTTATAAGATAGAGATATACATTTTGAATATTTTGATGAAGAGAAATGAAAAAATACTTATATACTAATTGTTGAAGCTTTTTCAAAGAATTTCTAATATTTTTCACATTTCTTCACTTTTCTTAATGTGTATATAATGAATTTAAGATGGAAACTGAAATGCTCATGATAGAGGAATTTTTAAATCCTCAATGAATGTTGATGAGTGTATCATGATGATAGTATATGAGTATTGAGAATTGTCTTATGTGTAGGTGTAACCTCACGTCACAGTGACTGAAAGACTCATGGTCGAATGAACCTTATTCGTATTGGTTATCCTAAACGGGCCAAGGGACGATGTTCAGACTAAAGGAATCTAACAGTTGGATCTTGAGAAGTGGTGTCAGTGTGCAATGTTGTTGATGTAGTATTTCAAAAAATATAAGAATTGTAGTTGCTGAGAGTCAATTTCCTGTAATGTATGTTGAGGAATACATTGTTTTGGAAGAAAATATGAGCAAATATTATTGACCGATCAACCTTATAAATGATATTACGCATTATGATTAGTGAAAAAAATTAGAAATTCTTGGTCGAGACATATTGATCAAACTATCATGTGAAAAAAGCATACTTATATACCTATCGATGGGACGTCGAGAAGATTCATAGGATACAAGGGGGACCCTCCCGTCATCGCGAAAATTTCTATTTTTTTCTTCTCAACTGGAACGATTACAAGGATACCGGGGATGGTGATTGAATTTTCACGAAACCTTGTGTCTCCAGAATTGCTGAGATTGTTCCTAATCTTATCTGCTTGTTTCTTGATCCCAATCATTCAATACAATGAATTGTATACATTGATAAAATATTATAACAATAAGATCAGGAAATAGGATGGGAAAGGGGGGAATCTTTTATCATTTTTATTGGGGATTTCCAACAATTTTGTATAAAAATTCTAGAACTCATTCATTTTTCCGGAATCATCTTTTATGATCGGCAACGTCGATGATCATGGTCCATCTTCGTAAATCTCGTTGCATCTATCATACATTAGGATTCTGAAAAAATGAAAATTCGCACAAATGTTCCTCATTAATATTATTCTTCATAACATTTTCTTGTTCTCATTGCGTTAGTTGCTTAAACATAATTCATCGCGATATAAAATATTCGCTGTTTCTCTCATAAGATTCATGATCTAGATATCTGTATTGTGATAGGACTAATAAAATTCACAAAAAAATCAATGATTCAGAATATCAAATGAACGTACACGTAGTGAGCAATAATAAGAATTTCGAAAGTTCAAATGTATTCCAATTTCGCGGTAAATATACACTATGGAAAATTTCCCGAAATTTTATCCAATTAGTTGAATGAAAAATCCGAACAGCCGGTTGAAAGCCAATTCAACCATTAGGTTGAAAATTTAACCGGTTTAATTGGAAAATTACTGAGTTTTTCAACTATTTGGTTGATATTGCTATCAAATAATGAAGTTCTTCGACCAACCAATTAGGAGATCTTTCATTTAACCAATTGGTTGAAGTCTTCATGAATAATACGAAAATATTCTCGTAATATTCATGAATTTTGTTAATACTACATTCTCATGAGTTTACATCGCCTTGTAAAGATATCTCAAAGGCAAAATGTAATCTCAAATCCATGCATTTGGAATGTAATTTCAATATTACTTACCCCTTCATCCGTTTCATGGATCTCATCATTGTCGCCTTGTTTCCTCCTTGGGATGAATAGATGTTGTTTCCCATCTTCCTTCCGTTCTACCGACTTCGTTTTGTTGCTGGTTCAACAGCTCTATTGCCTGTGAATTATAGAGAATTATCATACATATGTCGATTTTTACTCAACCAAATGTCTTGGGATCTCATATACATCTACAGAAAGCATGTCTAAAGGAAACTACGAAACCAAATGTGTCAATTCCCTACGAAAAAGTATTCAGACGCGGTTTGCTTGAAACGTCGTATGTTGCCGGTCATTAGCAGACGACATTAGTGTAAACCTCGTATGTATACTTTTTCATAGGAAATTGAGCATTCGGCTCCGTAGCCCCCTTCAGACATGCTTTCTGTAGATGCATGTGAAATCCCGAGTCTTTTGGTCCAGTAAAATTCGACTTTTCCTCCGAACGGATTCAGGGCTACATTCAATATGGCGACTGACTACGGCCTTGCCTTAAGGAGGACATCCAAAGGTGGCCTTGTTTTTTACCTTGAAGGTCATTTTCAAGGTCATTTAGAGGTCAACTAGATCTTTTCAGATGGAAGCACCTACTTTCGACCTCCAATTCTGGAAGAACATTGTGGCGTCCCGCCACACAGTAGGGCCGAGAAGTTCTTGGATAATTCGCCTTTACGTGAATTTGCAACCAATCGACATATGCGCAGACGCAGGAGGTCATTCTCATTCATCCAAAAGTCTTCTGTTTGCGCATATGTCGATTGTTTGCAAATTCGGGTAATGGCGAATTATTCAAGTACTCCTTGGCCCTACTGTGCGCCATCCCGGGGTGGCCCAGATTGCCCGAAGAGAACGAAAATGCTGAGTTGCGATTGGGATTTGCCTGTCATTCGAGTAACCTCCATTCGATTAAGCAATCGGGATCATTAAGCGCATTGTTGTCGCCATGTGCGTAACTCACAGTAACTCCGAGTTACGCGCACGGCCAAGAGCAGGTCAAATCTCTTAATCATTCAAAACTATAAAAACTGAACATTAGGATCAGTTAATTGATCAGTCTTTGTACAGACCCGTTACTAACAAGGAGAGGTCCAACCTTGCGGAACACGGATCTTGATGAAACTCTGGGAATCATCCTGTTTAGGTGGAAAATGGAGGCATCTCCAAGAATTAAGTCCAATGGGCCTCCTACCCCGAGATACAGCCATGAAGATTAGAATTGTCTATATAGGCCCATGTTAAAAAAACACATATATAGATATACTGACAACGATAACCTCCATAGCTGTATCTCGGGATAGGAGGCCCATTGGACTTAACCCTTGGAGTTACCTTCATTTCTCACCAAGAGAAGATTATTCCCAGAATTTCATCAAGATCCGTGTTCCGCAAGGATGGACCTCTCCTTGTGAGTGTTTGAGTGTTTACTTGGGTATCGTTCACGCGCGTGTAGAAATCGGGCAACAAAGCGACGTTTTTCGAGTAGTGAACTCAAACAAGACTCGATCCCGCATTTTGGGATACGGCGATACCCAGGAGCTGCAGAAGGGCCAGCACCACAATAAGTCCTCAATCGAGCTGCAGAAGGACCAGCGCTATGATAAGTCCTCAATCCAGTTGCAGAAGGGTTAGCTCAGAATAAACCTTCAACATTCAACGGACCAGAACTCGTCCTACCCTTTGTACTGAAGGTCAGCCTCTGAGGAAGTCATTGGATTCCTAGAGTAGACTCAAGGAGACTAATTGTGAGTCAACAGCCATCATTGTGAAAACTCATCATTCGAAATAGTATTAAGGTTGCATTTATGTATTTCAATAAATTCCATTTCGCGTCAATTCTATTTTTTCCTTAGAGAGAGAAAACAGAGTTGTCTCTTTACGAAGAATATATATATATATATATATATATATATATATACATATATATATATCTGATTCATTCCCTTATGAATGCATACATATTTTGATAATTTTTAGAGAAACTTATTCAGAGTAACAATTAACATTCTTTAGTTCAAATTCGATATATCAATATACATTCATCTGATTTCGGGATGAACAGGGATATATCTATATATAAATATATTTACCGGAAGAGACTGTGTGTATGAGCTCGTTCAACGGGGCAGTTCGCTCTTCATATTCCAAAAACCCACACTGAAATGAATATATCTGTTACCTGGACCCATCAGGTCCGGTCATAACATTTCGGCATCCCTTGTGGGGAACATATTGTTGCACTTGCTTATTTGCGTATCTTGGAACATTAAATTATCTGTCATAGCTGTATGAACGTATTGTTGCACTAGATTCATTCAACTCCCGAATTCATTGTTTTTTCCAAAATAATTCTGCAATATTGCAACTGTGTCCTTCTCACGGACTCGACAAACTCTTACTGTGAAACTGACGAATTTCTGAAATATCAAATCCCTGACTCCACACATCACGTCTGGCAGGACATAACTCATATCTCGTAGCTCATAACCTCAAGTGGTGTAACATATAACTCATTACGTCCCGAAAACGCATAATCCCAAAACCAAAGATGGCCTTTTCTTCCGGACTAAATAAATCCTTGATGGATATTAATGCCATTGCAGACGCAACCGCACGAGAATAAGCTCTCACTACTTTTCTCAGACAAAAAGAGTTAGAAAATCAGGAACAGTTGAAACTTACTTATGATATCTTTATTAACACTTCCTTCAGTAGTTGTGTGCGCGAAGCTCTAGCTAACATAAAAGAATACGATGGTACCACCCCTCTCAAAGACTTCATCCAAGACATAAGAAATTATCTCGGAACGTTTCCAGATAATGAACATCCTGACTTTCTACGTGGTATATTAACCAACATCAGAGGTGATGCTAGGAAATGTCTCGGAGACGAAAATATACAGACTATTGATCAGCTTGAGGGAATTTTGAAATTGAATTTCTCACCCAGGAAACCTTACGATTAATGAGATCATGGCAGTTAAGATGAAAAAGAATGAATCTGCACGTCAATTTTATAATAGTATCAGGGGCTTGATGAAAGGTGGTATCGCCGCGATCAAAAACACCGTTGAAGGAGAAGCTAGAAATATTGACTATGAACCATCTTTGGAAATTCTCCGGTTGAATTCATTCATTCGCGGACTGCCAGATAGTGTGAGGAACGGTATCATTTTCATCTCACCGAAATCAATGACCGAGGCCCTTGAAGCAGCAGGGAAAGCTGAAAGCTTTGCTATAAGCTTGAACATTAGTCACGCTGAGGTACATTACACGACCCCACAACGTCCTTCAACTCCCGAGATAGACAGAAATGAGCAGAAACACATCACTTTCATGAACCGTAATGACCCCAGAATATATGATAGGGATCATATACCACATCATTACGACAAAAATGACATTATAGCTCCAGCGCCGATGCGTTTTGACTCCCATGGCCGAATTCTAGCTCATCCTGATTTGAGTTATTCCTCTAACCCGATTGATCAGGAGCACAAAAAGCTGACCAATCGAACTCACCCGCTCCTCGTCCAAGTTCACCATATCAATGGCCCACATCACCATATAACCGCTCTAACTCTCCTATGCGACCTCGTTCTCCTCATCAAAATATTCCGCATGTGCCTTATCCGCAGTTTCCATTTTAATCATTCCACCCCTACCATCCATATCCATGGCCACCCATGTTCCCAGGATATTTTCCCTATCTTCAATATCCTTCCGACGCGTATCAATGGGAGAAACCCTTTGTATCCTCTAATACCCAGCAACAGTTACCCAATCCTACTGTCGCCCAACATTTAAACTCCCAGCCTGCCCGCAGTCAAGATCAGACTGTGGGCAAGCCGGCGAAGCCTTCGATCAAAATAATGAGCGTAGAAAATTACGAACTGCCAAAAGCCCAGGAATAGGGCCAATGATAAAAATTGAGCATGATATGCTTATAACAAATCAGGGTTTAGTGTATCTTGATACCGGGGCAGACATTCGCACCGTCCGACTCACTTCGTGTAGACCTGACATCAGAATGGATGTCTTACGTATTATACATGTCGCGGGAGTATCTGAAGAGCCTATTCACACTCTCAGAGTGATTAAAACTTGCATTCTTGGTAAAGAAATCAGACTCCATGTCCTTCCTCCAGATTGCATAGTGAAATATGACATTATTTTAGAATCGAATCATTTTCGGAAATATGGAGCATGGATATTGTTTGATGAAAACTCAGTGTCATTTGAGGGAGAGAGAGAACACCCCATATCTTTCCTTCCACTCAAACCTAACCTAGATTCCTCAGACGACGAGAAAGAAGTCGAAATTGACGAAGAAGAAATTTTCTTCCATCCGATGACGGATGTAATCATTTTCCCAGAATAACGCCGACTTAATGTCACGGAGACAGACACAACACCTCTTGAGTTACGTACAAACAATAATATCACCGTAACTCAGGAATCACTCGGGGTAATTCATGAGCCTCAGAACGTAAATGAGTTACACGCTAACGCAACACTTACTCACGACACCCCCACCATGGACCCCGTAAATCGTTCTAGTGAAGACCAATGGCAGAAACTCCCCTATCACGACAGTGTTGCTAGCGTTGGAGCTGTTAACGCAGAAAATATCTACTCGGTTACAATACCTGCCATGTCAAAAGCCCCCGTCAAAATTTGGACTGACCTCCCTGACGGCGATACCTACTCACCCTATGTTGAAACAAAGAAAGAGGTTCTTTTAGGAGAATGTACCGTTAAAGATTTGAATAGCATATGCTATGCCATAGCCACTAACACGTTAGACAGAGATATCACCGTGGAAATACTTCGCCAAAACTTAGATCAATATGACCTAGAACTTTCAGAGGACTGACTTGATTCTGAACCCAAACCAATGGAACCGACGAAACCATTATCTAAATCAGAGAGAGTGGAGATCATAGTAAAGCTTATATTGCGAACCCATCATTGTCTTCATGGTCGGAAGAAATTTAGACAGATAATTCGGAAATTCCATCATATATTTATGTTTCCGAGAGACTTGCCACCAAGAACGAGATATATACGTCATATTGTCACTCGAGATGACAAACCCACCACCTCCAAGCAGTACAGATACCCACCAAGCCTCCACAAAGAGATTCGCGAACAAATTATCAAATTACTACAAGATCATTTAGTTCAACACTCTCCCTGGGTGAGACCCCTATGGATTGTACCGAAAAAACCGGGTTGATGGAAAGAGGCGTTACAGGCTAGTCATTGAATATCGTCAGTTGAATGAGACAACTATTCCAGATGCCTATCCATTACCCAACATTCAAGAGTTCCTAGAATTGATGGGAAAATCAAAATATTTTTCGGTATTTGACCTCGTCAGCAGATTTCATCAAATTCAAGTTAACCCTTCTGACCGTCCAAAGACAGCGTTCCGAACCCCGTATGGTTTATTTGAATGGTTGGTTATGCCTTTCGGTTTATGTAATGGTCCAGCTTCTTTTCAGCGAGCTATTGATAACGTAATGATCGGATAACAAGGCATTAAAATTTTCATTCATGTGGATGATATACAAGTCTTTCCAGATTCGCTAAATGCTCATATAGAAAAAATTTACAAAGTCTTTCAACGGCTGTCGGATGCTGGTATGAAACTCCAGCCAGATAAGTGTGAATTCTTGACGCCCGAAGTGAAATACCTTGGTCACATCATTGACAGACGCGGAGATAGGCCTGACCCTTCAAAACTAGATGCCGTTCGAAATTTTCCCACGCCTAAATCGACGCGCAACATCAAATCATTTCTGGGCCTCGCGAACTATTACCTTATTAAAGATTTCTCGAAGAAGGCGAAACCCATGAATGACCTCTTCTCCAAGGGCGCGAAATTCGAATGGAAGGAGGAACAACAGAAGAGCTTCGAAACTCTCGAACAAGCCCTGTGTGAGGCCCCCGTTCTGATTCCTGCTGATTTCGACAAACCCTCCATTTCGACCTGTGATGCCTCCAATGGGGCCATAGTAGCAGTACTTTCTCAGGGAGAACCTGGCAAGTCACGTCTTGTGCGGACGCCATTTCACCATCTACGGAGACCACGAGCCCTTAACCTGGATCGAATCCACCAAAGATCCCATGAGTAGACTTGACCGTTGGAGGGCTAAACTCAGAGGGTATAATTTTACCTTCAAATATAAGCCTGGGGTACAGAATACCAATGAAGATGCCCTTTCTCGCAACCCGGTTGAAGCCCAGCCCTCTGATTACCCTGCACCTACGTTCAAAAATAATGGAGAGTGCTCCTGCTTATTATCTGAGTATGAAGAGATTCACTCTGATTCGTCCGTAGCATCAGTCAAAAGCTGCCGTTACGTCCTGGACCGACAAAGACTTCACATCAGCGAGCTGAGAATGCCTGCAAACAATCGATCCCAGGGTCATCATCGACAACATCAGGAGCTCCGCCTAAACGAGGAAGGAGGAAGGGTTCTATGACCGAGCCACCCGAAAGACCCCCAGACATGTCCGCAGGACAAGGGGATCTGGACGGCAGTATCATCGCCAAAAAACTTGAAATCAGGAAAAGAGGTGGAAAAACGCGAGACCCCAATCCCGGACTCTCGCGAAAACAATGCAGGGCCCGTTTGACTCTTCTACCCCGAGTGAAGATTCTGAGGATATGGATGACTCTGAAGCGCCACCTATTCCCCAGAGAAATAAATCATTTTTACCTGATCTCTTGGACAAGAATGAAGAATCCGATCCAACTAAATCATCATCTGAACGATCAGCCACCAAGGAAGAGGGAAATATAGATACACCACAGGAACAGGGACCACCCGGCATCATTGCACCGTCTCGAATTCCAACTCACACTTAGAAGGTGGCTACACCATACCATGTCGCTCATGATCCAGACTCTTCTTCTTCATCCGATGGAAGTTTTTTACCAGACGCACAATCTACCAAGAGGTGGTCGAGAAATCTTCCAGAAGTTTTGAAACCTGACAAAAGTGAAACCTATTGGTGGGACAATCGACCTGTGAGTAAAGACACTACCCATTTGATCTCTTCAGATCCGAACCTAGACTCCTCAAACTCTCCCTTGAATCAATCTACTGTATCCTTACCAGCCTATTTGGGCACGGAACCGGTATCAAATGAAATTATGGAGGATTGGATAGCACACTCTTTCATACCCCCAAACACTTCTCCCACACCGGAGGCTATGAGGACGAAAATGTCTCCATCCAGAAAGATAGTTGCCAGATCAACACCCCTCCCTCTGACTGGAAGCAAGAGCAGTGGACTCCCGAGCTTTTGGAAAACGCTCAGTACTATTGCGCGAGAAGGTAGCGAATCTGAAGATTATGAATCCTCCCATAGAATTTCGAAACTCCCCTCCAAATCCCGAAGTGAAAAAACACGAACCATGAACAACCTTGAACCGATGAGATTGAATTCCAGTTCATTTCCACCTCAAGCGGAGAAACCTCCCAATAGTCAAACGCGGCCTAGTCCCACTGGAGAGACTCCACTTTCTAAAGAGAGACTTGACTTTGGATCGGCTATACACTCTGACCTTGATGACAAACGGACCAGGACGATGAAGGTATACACCACACGCGAATGCCTCACATTCCTGAAAGATAATATAGTCCATTTCATACCCGCAGACTTAGACTTAACCTTTCTCAATGATAAATTATTGACTGATATTGGAGCGATCGATTATGCTAAATTAAAATCACAGGATCCTGAAATCGGCGAGGTTTTAGTAACTAAGAACCGGAACAGGTTCATTCGTAGTCTTGTGATTCGTGACAAAAAAAGCAGTCCTATTATCCCCGGGAATATGAAACTCACCCTTTCAAAGCTTTCCAAATTGATACAGAAGTCCGAAGTAGAATATTTTCGCGATGCACGAGTTGGAGAGCTGACCGATAAACTTGCAAAGTCCTTCATAGAGGGTGTTCTTCAAAGTGAATTTCGAGATTTTCCTCTGGCCGTAACCTTTTGTTATGGCACTTGTGTCGTTGAAGCCACCAAAACGGCAAAAATCAGCGAGGAATTCCATTCGAGTTCATTCGGAGGACACCGAGGCATAGGGAAAACATATAGACGTATCCGAGAGAAGTTTTCATGGGCAGGTATGAGAAAGGACATAGAAAATTTCGTGAATAAATGCTCCATCTGTGAAGAACAGAAACTAATAGGAATCCGAACAGAGGTCCCAATGATCATCTCAGACACACCTACGGAAGTATTTGCGAAAATCGCTATAGATACTGTAGGCTCTCTGCCTACCACTCCCTCCGCTAACTGTAATATTTTAACCATGCAGTGTCAACCTTCAAAATCCTGCCTCGCCATTCCTATCCCGGATACCCGTACTGTTACCATTGCAGATGCAATAGCTAGACACCTCATAGCAAATTTTGGTGTACCCAGAATAATTTTGAGTGACAGAGGCACCAGTTTCAAGAATCAGCTTCTCAAAGAATTAGCAACAATTTTTGGCATCAAACTGATTACAACCACGAGTTATCACCCCCAAGGGAACGCTCCTCTGGAACGCAGTCACACCATGTTAGCCAGCTACATTAGAACTGAGGCTGAGCGAAGACAAGATTGGGATATGATCGTGCTCTTTGCGAGCTTTGAGTATAATACCTCGGTCCACGCCTCCACGGGATTCACTCCCTTTGAGATCATTTACGGACGCAAAGCCCGGGCAGTATACAGATATCCTGACGAATTTGAACTCGAAACATACAGCTCATATCTATTTGATCGGATCAAAATTATTGCGGATTCTCAAAGGAAAGCTAGAGGAAATTGAATTGATTTTAAGAATCAGACCTAATGTCGATATGAGAAAAATGAGAAGCCTAAAGACCTCAAAGTGGGGATGGAGGTATATGTTCTCAAGAAGCCAACAAGAGGCAAATTGGACAAATTCTTCAATGGAAAATTCAAAATCGAAAAAGTCTACCGAAACAATAATATTCTGTTAGAAACTTCAACCGGGAAAACCTTCTTGAAGCACGTTGACAAGGTGAAACGCGCATATAATTGTAGCTATTCTTGTTGTATTGTTACAGGCGCACGCGATTCACGGAGCAGACTGATACTTCTGATTCTCCTGTCGATGGTGCCCTTTATTTCAGAATTATATCGGGTAGTATAAATATTACTCATAGACTAACGCATATCTCGAAAAACCCAGGCATTCACTTCGAGTATTTCGGCGAAGGAAGAATGATTAGATCAGAGTAGGGACTTTCGATAGTTATAAATTGTGATAAAGTATTAGAGAAAGATGATTGGAAGGAGAAACAATTGAAGGCTGTTAGAGAACGATGTATTCCAATATTAGCAGATTGTGACTGGCTCATTCCTCTTGTAAAGTTAGAGACTATGTTAAACACCCTCGACACCTTACAATCAGATCTCACAGAATATTTTTCCATCCCATCGGTGCCACAACCTGAATCAGTTAGAGGATACAATATAAGAAAGAGAGGCGCCCCTCTAGAAGTTGTGGGGTGGGTGAACCGCAAATTATTTGGAACTATGGACGCCGACGAGCGTGACTTGATAACCAAACAAGTAAATGACTTATATGACAGAAACCAAAACATATCATTACTTGCATCAGAGAGCACACATATTTCGAGATCCGAGTTGGATAACATCCAAAAATTCATGAATTCACAGAGAAATGGAGAAGAAATATTACTCAACAAATTATCAAAGGATTTGGCTTCTTCATCAAACACTTTAAACGAATTAACTCTCAGAGAAAATTTAGAGTTATGGATGACGGAATTCGATATGGCCCTATAATATCCTATTTCCTCATACAAAACACTTGTCAATGCTATTGAGGTAACAGCAAAAGTGCACTTGCATCCACAATCCACCGATTACGAGCAATTACAAGATATTTTACATGACATCAACAACTACAGAGCTAATCATGTCTTACCGTGGGACAAAGAGAAAATCAACCCAGAATACCTTTTTTCGATATCAAAATCTTGCGTGCATGTAACACACCAAAACCTTGCCGTAACCCTAACCTTCCCAATAGCCGATGCTACCCAATTCATGCACTATGAATTTTACAGTTTGACGACCCCGACAAAAGTAGTAAGAACTCAAAACTCGTTCATTTCCATCATACCAAAATTTTCAGACATATTCGTATCAAAAAATTTCCGTACATACATTCTTCCCCGAGAGAATCAATTGCAAGATTGCATAGACCGGAATCATACCAAACTATGTGACGCTGTAGAGCTGATAAGAATTGGTCACGCTGAAGACTCGTGTGAGTTTGAACTTTCAGCCAAAACCTCACCCAGCAACTTAGAATCATGTGATTACGCGATAACGTCAGCGAACACTCCCTATTTCAAGAGATTACAATCCACAAATGAGTGGCTGTTTTCTACAACCATAGCTATACGTATGAGACTTATTTGTGCTGACGAATCCAAAACCGAAGTTGTAATGAGCGGAACTGGCATTCTCTTAATTAAGGGACTATGCACTGAACAGGCTAGTAATTTCTCACTTTTTGGAATTAATAGAATTGATATGGATTATTCATTTCCCTATGAACCAGATGTCCAGCTGGATATCACAAGCCACTTGTCTGAAGATACTCAGTCAGCACTAGAAGACGTGAAACACGAGATTTATGAAAGCTTCGACGCCTGGTTATCAAACGGCGATCCAGTGGCACTAGGCGAGATAGAGAAACAATATAGAGAAGTAGCCGAACAAAAGAGAGTAATGAATACCTTCCATAGCTATTTAGGAGCATCACTATGCTCAACTGTTGTAGTAGCAATTGTTTTCTGCATATTTATCAGAAAAATAGAGATATGCCTGAAACCGAGAAAAGAGAGATCGAACACACCCTTTATTATCCAAACAGACAACCCACAACGTCTGTCACAGAAAAGCACAGTACACAGAACAGTAGCAAGACCACGATCACCACCTCCCGCCATTCCAGAGTCTACTCCTGTGACCAAAGCCCTGGTACCATTAATAACCTCATTACACCCAGCCCTTCCCGAGAATACTTAACAAGAAACGTCATTCATACATGTTTCACCGCAACTGCACCCACAATTATCTTCATTACCGACACAAGACGTACAATATCCTTGAGATCTTGGACCCATGTCGATCACGCATAACTCATGCGGACCACTTGGCCGCATGAGTTATGCGCATATAGGAAATAATTCAACATCCGAGTGACTTAAAGATGACTGAAGTGACAAAGTGTGATGTTCCAGAATGTATATATTCGATTTCTTCCTCTTCTTTTCTTTCTTATTTTGAAGATGGAACATGCATACGGAGGAAATGGAATTCTGCACTCCCTTCAGATCATATTTGTTATCGTGATTCAAAGTTTCCCGGGTTCATAGTGACCTCTGTTGGTAGTCAAGACTTGCCACTTACCGACCGCTCACAGAACGCCAGTTTTGGCGCGCTCGCTGCTCCGCCACAGCCGAGCCAAAAACTAACTGGGTGTTCGACACCCAGGTGTGCCAGCTATGTGCGCTATTTTTCAGTGCATTTTGAATGCATTAATAAATTTTTGCAAAAATTTGCAAAAAAGGCCTCTCCCCTGAAAATATTCTAGAGGACGCAATTTTCAATGGAATGAGCTGAAAATTCAACTGAGTCATCTCGAGATCAAGGAGATATGAGAAAGGAGTAGAACAGTGGTCAATCTTCCAAGGGAGGTCTTCATTCTGGCATATTAGGTGAGGATAAAATGCTCAATTCATGCGTCGAAATATGTCAGAATGAATACCTTTTTTTCTCAAGGTCTACTATTGTGCTAATGCTTTCTCTAAAGAGAAAGCTTTGTTTTTGGTTGAGTAGATTTTCGATTAATTTTTCCATTCAAATCAATATTTTCTTCAACAAAATCCCTCTTATCGAAAAAATGCCTTAACCATTTTGTTCCTCTCGCCAAAATCTATCGATTGTAGGTCACACTTTTCTCCACAGAGGCCTTCAAGATTTTTGAGGGAGTCATCTTTCCGTACCCTTGTGTGTGTGTATATGTGTTGTTTTTTTCCCGACACGCTTTCTCTTACACGGTTCACCTAATCAAAATTCCGTTTCCTACAAGTACCAGAGAATCATTCGGAGACGAGGCCGGTGATTTGTCAGCTCTCTTGTTCCGGTCGAATTTAATTCAGAGGCGTTTTGAGATAAAATCGCTAGAATTGTGTACCTTAATAGTAAGATATTTCTCTCCTCCGTTGTTTTACTGCAATTTTGGTTACCTAAGCTATGGGTGATATCGGCTTAATCTATCGATTGGTTAATTCCAAAATTTCATTTAATCTTCATATACTCGAATTTTCAGGAAATAATCAAAATTTCCACCAAAAACTCCATTTTGAATATATTCAAACTAATTCTATAAAAATTCCGTTTCAACCAAACTCCAGATATCCCTGAAATAATCATACTTTAGAAAGCTTGAATCGCCCTAACAAGCTTTCTCAAAGAATAACTCAGTATAAGCACAAATATTTTTTTCAATATTCATATTTTCGTCATATCTCTTTCTCAGACTGATTTTTTAAAGTTCCTATGAACTAAGTTGATACTTCTTCCACATTTTTGATCTCTTGGTTGATACCAAAATTTCCTAAATTCCTTTTAATACGATTAAAATTCAACTTATCCTCAAAAAATCAACAATTTTACGAAAAACTCCATTTTGATCATTGTTACAGCAACTGTATTAAGGTAGTACTAGCGGTACTGATGAGTCCAAGCGCGGATTGGATCTTCGCTTGACTCGATTCCGCCCGCCTATACAGGTATAGTGACGCACACAGCAGACGACAACTTAACCCTGAAACTGTCAAGAGTAGTGACGTATTGGCTCAGATCTTTCTTTGTAGGCTCCTTAACGTTGAGCTGTTTGTTTTTATGCACTTTTTGTGTACTCTCACATCTGTGTGCTCTTCCTGTGAAAATCTGACAGTTAGAAATTAGTATATCGATAATTTCCCGTGAGACGCCATGTTAATCGGCTTTCACGAAATTGACCAGAACTTCTCTCCGCGGTTCCTAAAAATTCCGAAATTTCAGCTGTGTCTGTTTGAGGCACTAATGTACCACTGTGCTGACTTTCGTAATTTTCTGATAGGTCATTCGAGTACCGCTAGTACTACCTTGAAATTCCGCTTCAACCAAACGATATATCTTGCCCAAAAAACCCTACTTTAGATCATCTGAATTCCCCCAACAGCAAATCTCCTTGAAATAACTCAACAAGATTGTATCTAAATTTCGTTCTAGGCTCACATCTCCTTCTGCACCTAATATATACACTCGTCAATGAACTAGAGAGATACTTACTCATCACTCCACATCAATTGTTTGAAACCGAATTTCATCCACTCGAATTCAAAGTTGCTTCAAGAAGATGTATAGAAGAGTGAATGGAGAATTATCATTCGGAAAAGTACAATCTTGCTAAATTATCGCACATCTCGCTAAGAGAGAGCTTTCGGCTGATCTCTTTCAGCAGCGTATTCTTTTTTTTAAATTGGCCTTATCTCGAGATGACTCAGTTAAATTTCCAGCTCATTTGGATGAACATTGCGTCCTCTAGAATTTTTTACTGGAAAAGGTGATTTTCCGCATTTTTTTGGACGTTTGTACTTTTTCAAATTTTTCTCTCGACCTTGGCGACTATCTTGGTACGGTGATCCACTCAAGATATTCCAAAGAGACTACAGAAGAATTTTGAGACCGAAAGATTGATTATAGTAGCCACCACATTAATTTTTCGTCGTGGGTGCAATCCACCCAGGTGTGCCAGCTATGTTATGTGGCAGGAGTGTGCCACCTAAGGGTTGAGATGCATGATGTAGAATTGGTATGAGAGATCGTTCTCTTCATGATGACTTAACGAAATATAGTTTCAAGCTGGGAAAAAACTGTATATAGAAATATATGTACATGTGGGTAAGGTAGTTTTCAAGTTTACACAATTTTTCTCCGAATACGAATATTTCATTTCTTGAATTTTAGAATGTGAAGAACTTGTATGATTTTTACGAATTTTGAATTGTGAAAAAAAAAATTATGAGTTGCCTTTAATTTTTAAAAATTTTTCCGAATGTGGCTATTTTCCTCCATGAATGTTGAACTTCAAACAATTTGGATAAGTTTGCCTTTAATTTTCAGGAAATATATGGGCAAATCTCAGGAACTATGCAATTTCGACTTTGAAATTTCGAGAATTTCCATAATGGCAGCACACCTCCCACGAATTCTTGTTCGGTCCAAGTAATGCTCAAACAATGATGAAATACTTGCGTAAATCACTTTGGAGCTCCGCCATGGATTAGTGAGGGAATAGAAGATTTTCCCATGTATTTGGATGGGACCCTCATATTCCCGTAATTCTAATTGGCTCACGCGTATGTGAATTCATGGCATCCTCGGTGTTGGAATAGAGGAAAAAAAATGGAATTAAATGTAGAATTGATAGTTTACAGTGTCTTCTGAAGGTTTGTGGTACAAAATGAAGATGTGCCTCAGCCGCCAAAACGCTCATTTTCGTCATCTGTCAATCCTCATAAGCCTCGCATCACGACCGATCTGAGGCTGTAGTAGAGGCGATTCTTATAGTTATCTCTTGAGGTACAAATATCAGTTCACGCGTGGTTTCAATCCCAACGGAATCGAAATTTTCGTGTGCTACACGAAAATTGATTTTTTGACCCCATTGACGCAAGAATAACTTTTCTCATTTTAAGCCGCATGGTCGTGCGGAATCGAGCACACTATCGTATTGGGCTAGATTCGTAAGTTTCTGGATGTAGGATGAGATGTTGTTTCTACAGATACGAAATATTCACTGCCCCGAGTGCTGCATCCATTAGAAGAGCGATACAGGAAAAAGAGGAAATTCGGAGTTCGCTCCAACGAATCATCGCCACTCTGACGCATTGATAGGCACAGCCTCGGGCGTGAATTATATGTTTTCATATACTATAACTCATCACATGTCCGATTTTCAGATTGATCGGTGAATCGCCCGGGGCGAGCTAAGGCGTGAAAAAATTATGGCCCTGTTCGGTCGGAAATTGCGATTTTGTCACGAAAAAGCGTCTCCCAGTACCTTTCCATAGCAAGTAATAGACTTCTGAATGATGCGGAACTGTTGAATATGGATGAATCTTCAAAATGATCCAATGCGAGTGGCGTAAAGAACGCGACTATTCTTCTGACAACGTGGAAACAGGCCTGTTTCGCCAAACCGCATATTTCGTTAGATTTGCCCCTATGTATACAAAAAAAATGAAACTAAGAGAAAAAGAATGATGGAAGAAGAATAAATAAATAAATAAATGGATAAATAGATGAAATATATGTATATTGTATAAGGTTGCCATAATTTTCACAAAATCTCTCTTAAAATATGAATACTTTATTTCATGAATTTTTGGAAAAATTTGTCCGCCTTTCAGAAAAAGAATCCCCTTCAAAAATATATATCTCCCTATACTATATAGTTCTTTTGCAATCTCCCACCCCACAGCGCCCCACTCCGCCCCACACTCAATTTTACAAACCGCCCAACACCGCCCACTCCGCCCCACACGCGGCCCCACTCCGTCCCACACTATCGAAGAACGGAAAATCCGTCACACTCCGCCCAAACGCGGCCCCAATCCGCCCCACACGCCGCCCAACTCCACCCCAAACGCCGCTCCATCCCGCACCACTCCGCCCCACACTTCATTTTTCAAACCGGCTCACTCTGCCCCATTCCACCCCACTCCGCCCACACTATCAAAAAACGGAGAATCCGCCCCACTCCGCCCCACACTTTTGAATATAGCCCAATCCGCCCCACACCGCCCCACATAGCATACGCCTATCCTCCCCACACCCCGGCCCACTCCGCCCACACGATCCCATTCATCACACCTCACCCGACACTCTTGCCCACTACTCCCCACACACTTTATCCGCTAAACTACCTTTCCACTCCACATTATATTGAATGTCCTCCCCCGTACACTACATGATATGCAATTTACATGAATTAGTTGTGAAAATAGTGCTGATTCTCCCCTTTGTGAAGCAACCTGTGGAATTGAATATCATTTCACCATTCTTATTCCATTTGATACTCCATACTTATCATTATAGATCATGAACGGATTTCCTGACTACCTCATCATCAATAAATCATGTTATTTAGTTGATGAAATGAATTACGGGTCGAAGCCCGTTTCTTTTTTTTCGGAATAGATTAATTTCATCCTCAATATCATCATATTTATATTCAATGAAAATCAAACCATCAAGAAGAATCTTCCAAATTTCATGCATATTTCGGAATATATTGGAAATGACTCATTGAGGTAGTACTAGCGGTACTGATAATTCCAAGTGTAGATTAGATCTTCGCCTGACTCGTTTCCGCCCGCCTATATAGGAGTCATTCTTTTTAATATCGCCTGGTTTCGTGTCGGGGGGTCAGGGATTTTCCTGTAACTTTAGGTACATGTTGTATATGATGAAAGGAGATGGAAAGCACAGTTCTTAGGTCCCGAAAGTCATCCGCGCGAGTTTGGCGCCCTATTTTCGTTTTCAAAATTCGTGATAAATTCGATTCTTCAACTTTTTGATTGATTTCTCACCAGTATGGAACCCAATAAAAAAATTATCTAAGACACATATTTCGACGTGAAATGAGCTGAATTTTACGAAAAAAATACTCTCAGATCCGTCAAAGATGAACATAACCTCAAAAAAGTGGTTTTTTCAGAAAAACCCAATTTTCAAGCCTTAGGCCCTAGTTCATCTCAAGTTTGACATTCTCATCGGATTTTTCGTCAAATTTTACGTCGAAAACCGTTTTTCAAAAATTGGGCTGAGGATGGGTTTGGCCACCATGATAATAACTTTAGTAGCAGGGCCGTAAAAATAGCGCTAAATTGTTCGTTTCGGGAGGGACACTTATTACACTGGACAACAAAATATTGGGTCAGAAGTAGCGCATTGCACAAACAATGACTTTTCCGTGTATTTGTCGACGTAGAAACCGAATCCGAAACCAGTTTTGCATCTAGATATCAGGAATTCTTTCAAACCGCGAAATACTGAGCTTCTAAAAAAACTGCATTTTTAGCGTTTTTTGATGATTTTGTAGATACATGATTTTGATGGTGCCAGCTTGCAGCGGGCTTTGAGCGTACCCGGACTATGATTTCTCACGTATTTTGACCTGCTGAACACGATGGAAGTTGTTTTAGAGGGCTAGCATGCGTTCGAAACAAAAGACGAGCTGATTTTTCGAGTTGCTATCGGGAGAGTTTGGACGATTTCGTGCTAAATCTCAAAGTGATCACGGAATTGATCAGAAACACCCTCTGCAATACCACGAGAGCGCATTCTTTTTCTATTTGCACACACACTAAGGGAATGATGTTTGCAGTCGCCTAAAAGTAGATTAGTCGAATATACATGTATAATCCCGAAAAGAAACTTTTGATCCATTCCGAGATCTATTCCTCGGGTTTGTTCAAGCCTCCTCGTATTGGATCAATGCTCGAGTTTTTGTACCTAGAACCCACTCAAACTACTAGAACAATGTCATTTTGTTGCTAGGATACGGTATCAGAAGTTCCGGAGACCTAAACTCGGTTTAGGTTACGGAACGTACCTTGACATACCATGAATATGTAATCAACCTAGTTACATCGTTTTTCACCCTAAGCTAATGTGGGCACTCCAATGATTCTATTCCGGAGGCGAGTGAATAAGAACATCCAGCGTCAGATGTGCCATCTTGGGCTGGTTGTAAACGACTATCTATATGCACTCAGAAGTACATGAGACTAGGGAACTGCAAATTTGACTCATTACGAGAAAGCTTGAGCTTACCTCAGGAATATTACATCAAAAGTTCCTTTTCGGGATTATACATGTATATTCAACTAATCTACTTTTAGGCGACTGCAAACATCATTCCCTCAGTGTGTGTGCAAATAGGAAAAGAATGCGCTCTCGTGGTATTGCAGAGGGTGTTTCTGATCAATCCCGTGATCACTTTGAGATTTATCACGAAATCGTCCAAACTCTCCTGATAGCAACTCGAAAAATCAGCTTGTCATTTGTTTCGAGCGCATGCTAGCCCTGTAAAACAACTTTCATCGTGTTAAGCAGGTCAGAATACGCGAGAAATCATAGTCCGGGTACGCTCAAAGCCCGCTGCAAGGTTGCACCATCAAAATCATGTATCTACAAAATCATCAAAAAACGCTAAAAATGCAGTTTTTTAGAAGCTCAGTATTTCGCGGTTCAAAAGAATTCCTGATTTCTAGGTGCAAAACTGGTTTTGGATTCGGTTTCTACGTCGAAAAATACACGGAAAAGTCATTGTTTGATCAATGCGCTACTTCTGACCCGATATTCTGTTGGCCAGTGTATTAAGTGTCTCTCCCGAAACGAACAATTTAGCGCTATTTTTACGGCCCTGCTACTAAAGTTATTATTATGGTGGCCAAACCCATCCTCAGCCCAATTTTTGAAAAACGGTTTTCGACGTAAAATTTGACGAGGAATCCGATGAAAATGTCAAATTTGAGATAAAATAGGGCCTAAGGCTTGAAAATTGGGTTTTTCTGAAAAAAACCACTTTTTTGAGGTTATGTTCATCTTTGACGGATCTGAGAGTATTTTGTCGTAAAATTCAGCTCATTTCACGTCGGAATATGTGTCTTAGATAATTTTTTTATTGGGTTCCATACTGGTGAGAAATCAATCAAAAAGTTGAAAAATCGAATTTTTCACGAATTTTGAAAACGAAAACAGGGCGCCAAACTCGCGCGGATGACTTTCGGGACCTAAGAACTGTGCTTTCCATCTCCTTTCATCATATACAACATGTACCTAAAGTTACAGAAAAATCCCTGACCCCCCGACACAAAACCTGGCGATATTAAAAAGAATGACTCATAGGTATAGTAATGCACACAGCAGACGACAACCTAACCCCGAAACCGCCAAAAGTAGTGACATGTTGGCTCGGATCTTCCTTTACATGCTCCTAATAGTCGATCTGTTCGTTTCTATGCATTTTTCGTGCACTCTCACACCTGTGTGCTCACTCCCGTGAAAATCTGATAGTTAGAAATAAGTGAATCGATCATTTCCCATAAGACGCCGTGTTAATCGGCTTTTGCGAAATTGCCCAGAAGTTTTCTCCCCGGCTCCTAAAGGCCTCAAAATTCCAGCTGTCTCTGTTTGAGTCACTAATCTACCTCTGTGCCAAATTTCATGATTTTCTGATAGTTAATTCGAGTACCGCTAGTACTACCTTAAAAAAACATCTACGTCATTTAATTAATTTTTTCATATCATAATTTAGAACAACATAGACGAAAAGATTGCCAGGAGCCCTATGAAAAACCTCTATAACTTCTACAAAAACATTGGATAATTGAGAGGAATCTACGGATAATATGAATAATATAATGGAGACTATAGATAATATAATGATTTGATTGAGCAAGACGAGTAATATTCATAAAAATCTGTTATCTCTGAATGTGGTTCAACATTGATGGAATCCTCTGTCTGATTTCGAGTGGAGTACATGTTGTTATTCTTTCACCTTTCATTTATAATCGCGATCGGAGCCTGTAGGTTGATATTAAATTGATCCTTGACCAAAAGTATAAAAGGTTTTTTGGATGGATTTCAAAGAAACTACAATGGTACTTGAGTACCATTTTTATCATTATGATTCATCACTCAATGTCAAATATTTGAATGGGGATCGTTATATGAGTCTATTATTTTTGTCAATTGGGCAATAGTTCAAATTTAGAGTCAGCAGCACAGAAATGTTGAGAGTTTCATCTCTAGAGATTGTCAAAGTCCCACTCAGAACTCGGTTCACCTTGATTAGAAGTAAGGGCGGATCCAGAGCTCGTGTTTGGGGGGGGGTGGTCCCACGATATATATATATATATATATATATATGTATGTGTGTGTGTATATATCAGATTATATATTGTGGACACACACCCACACACTCACACGCGCGCACACACCCACACACATGCGAAAAATCGCTATCAGCAATGATAATGATGATTATGATGATGGTAGCGAATACCAAATTGGAAATATTTTCATTGTACTCAGTCTTGGGGAAATTCCCTAAGGATGGCAATTAGGGATTCGGATTAGTGATAGACCAACTGTTTCCCTGATGGTCGCTATTCGTCATGGTTCCAGTGACTTGAAAGGCTCAACAATACCATGATTCTTCAGTACCTGATAGCAAATACTATGATCTGGTCTCAAAGTAATCCGCTCAACTCACGATGACTACTGCTACCTAGTATTGCTTAGTCATGATGTTGTTGAGCCCCTTAGGCTGATTCAAGTGTACCAGGTACTAGCTATTTTGGCAAAAATGACCGCTCACCAACCTAAATCTTCTTGAAAAGAGCTCTGTAATTCAATTTGTCGAGCGAAACTGCATAATTCTCAACCTGAGTACACGTTTTTGTTGACCAATGCGTCATTGTAAACAAATTTAGTATTGGAAACGATTCGGTTCGGATGCGTTTTGGGGGGGGGGCGGATAGCCTCCAAAAAGTGGTTTGGGGGGGGGGGGCGAACGCCCTATCGCCCCCCCTGTATCTGCCCTTGATTAAAAGGTATATCTATCAATCGAAAAAGTTGTCGTTCAGTTTTGAAATAATTAGAAATTATCCCAGGGACGTGGTCCCGTTAAAATTTGCAGGAAAAATAATGAAGTTTGGTCACGGAAAGGACGAGTGAAAGGTGAGTATGTTAAAAAACTGACCACACAAAAATTAGTGAGTAAGATTGTCCAACCGGCACCCAAAAAGAATAAAAGTATGTCTAAACTTTCGAAGCATTCGATGAAGATCGATTCATAACCCTAGTTTTTGAAGCATCAGGTACTTTAGAATCAGAATAATAAGAATGTTTGAAACTTCATGTTAACAAGTGAGACTCATACAAGGAGTATTACTTGAAATTCCGTTTAACATAACGCAAAAATAAGTTCATGAATCTAAAACGTGTACGTTGCAAATGACTCTAACTAAAGAGACAACCATTTCACACCTCATATCGAGTGTAATGAAAAATTTAGAGACCATTCCAATGGCCTTTAGGCCCTGTCGGAGTCTCGCGCAAAACCCAGATCAACTTTACGCAATGGTTTTGTCATCGATTGAGACGGGCGTGGTCGCGAATTACTCGAAATCGCTCCAAGAATGAACCTTTGGCACGATCTAAGAGGACAGACGTCTTCATTCTCCAGATGACACGATCTTAGGTGCGAGCTCGCACTCTCTCAGAATCAGAATCAAAATATCTCGCGCCTCATGATTCTTCCGCAAGAGCTAGAGACATTTATCCTCACAGATCGTGCCAGAGGTTTATTCCTGGAGCAATTCCGAGTCATTTGCGACCACCACCGTCTCAATCCATCAAGAAATCATTGCGTAAAGTTGATCCACGTTTTCGCACGCGCAACCCTGGCATGCCCTCAACGAAAAGATTATCATACAATTAGTTTTCCAGAATTTTTAATTACAACAATATCCGTTATACATCAAGAGTGCTCAAGGACGGATCAGTCAAGCCTCATATATGAGATCATCTCCTATAAATATATTGATATACCAAGAAACACTAGTGATTCTTAATTGAACTCCTTTTAAGATGATCTTCAATTTGTATGGGCAAAACAGATTTTGTATACCCCGAGGATCAATATCTGTTATAGGATAGTAACAAATTCGGAAGAAATCGTTTCGATGACGCATTTTCCACAAGTTATATCGTTTCAATTTTCTACGATGGAATTGAAGAATCCATTCAATTCCATCTGGAAATTTCTAGCAGTGGATACAAAATTATGATATTATCATCTTTCAACACTCACTTTTGTCGTTCTTGGAGAAAAACGATTGTTCACCATAGGAACTCTTTTCATGTAATTTTTCATACCATATTCAATCCTTAGGTTTTCGATACCATCGTTGTTCGATACACTCGGATGCGAAGGAAAGTTTTTACACCCTTGCAACGAAATGTACCATTAGGTAATTACTGATCTGATATGATGAGATTGATCATATGAATCCAATGGGCTAGAACAGAACAACATAGAACGCACGCAGAGGGAAATATCCATCAAATGAGTTTTTCCATATCAAGATATGATGATTCTGTGGAGTAAGGAAAATTTAAAGAAAGTCCTAGCCAAAAATTTTTTGGTATGCCTGAGATTTGAACCAAGGCCCTCTAGTCAAAAACCAGAAACCGTAGCCACTACGCCACGACTCTATTCAACAACTGACGATTTAAACCCTTATCTGTAACACACGTCTCATTTGTTCTGATATTCCGAGCGAACGGTTTGTTTATGTCACCGCGGCGTTTCAGACCCCGCAAGCGTGGCGGCCGATGACTCGCGCCGCCGAGAACAGATAAGCCACCGGTGCGCCGTCTCTACCTCCGCTCACTTTTCTGCGTGAAGAGGCTGAAACTTGATTTCACTCGGTCGAGACCGAGACAACCGCATCACTCGGCCTCTTGTTCGTCTATGAATTTTTTCATCATACTTTTGATCATAGAAAATATAGGGATTTTACTAGATCACATAGGGACACGAAAATTATGAAATAGTGCATTTTTTAAGTATAATTGGATGACGAAAAAGATAGTACCCTGATTTTTGCAAAGAAGAATGGAAAACTTCAAAATATTTCTGTGACGTGGTGAGTCTCGAGCCTCCGGCCCGCACCTCTACCCGTCACCTGACGATGCACCAGGTGCACCGTCAGCGTTTCTGACGGATAATCACCCGTTTCCCCACCAAGTGCGATGTCGCGTCGCGGACCCATCGTCGCGGACGACGGGCCACGCCACGGGCAGACCGCTCTGACCAACTCATCTATTCAGACACTCTCTCTCAACTATTGAACTCTCATACATAAAGTCACCTATCACTCACTCAACTCGTGTTCTCTCTGGAACCTAGAACCCTCACCACGTTACATCCCCTTTTTGGTGCTAGGTGGGGTAGTTTCCCGCGAGTTGAAATTTTTTGTTTCAAAAAGATAGAAAAATTTTCTCCCAAAAATTTTTCGGTTTCTGCAATTTCGCGAGAGTGTCGTGGGAAAAGTGACTGAGAGAAGAGAGTTGAGCCAAGCAGAATCCAGCCAAGCCGTGACCTCAACCAAACCCACAAGGAAAATGGAACACACCATCAACGCTCATCTCGAAAGAAGGATGACCAAATTCAATTCAACTAGCCGATCATCACCCACCCAGCCCACCCGCTCAATCCACGCAGAGTGGCATCAATGAGCACCACCAGCTCGAGGAGATGGCTAAACAGGCTATCTTCATCATCATCGATGGAATCTGGAAACAACGGTGGATGTCCAGCTACAACAGCACATTGCACAACGGTGCGTCACCCATGCAGCAGCGCGCTTTACATCAATGCCACGTCGCAGCAATGAGTAATGTACTTCTCAAGTTATGATGTGATTTCGCAAGTCGGTACCAAGAATTTCATTTGACAATCTTTGCCATTAGTATTCAGCATTAAGTTGAGACTCAAATATGCCTTTGATCGTTAAGAACACTCCGATGTTCGCCAAAATATGATTTGATTTGGGAGAGTGTATTATTGAAGAGATATAATCTCTGAAGTGTCATACAAATAATTCCACGTGAGATGATTTTTCGTCAAATCCGTGTTGTGGGAATGATATTATTGGAACAGAACCGATACGGCTGTGCCCATATGAGTCGATTTTGATTTGAACCCAACACGAGATAAAGTTTGTCATGTTATTTCTCGACACGTGGATTGATATTTCGTATGAACAGTGAATTGTAATTTGCGATCCCAATTGAATCTGATTTTTGGACTGAATTTTGAGTCTTCTGGAAATATTTGAAGATGGACAATATCGAGAAGGTTGAGTTAGAATGGCAGAAGATATGGCTGCAAATACTGACAGGCTTGTTCCTACCTCAAGGTGTGAATGAAACGGTACATGACTTTGCTGAAAGTATGAAAATTTTTCTAAGGAGTATGAATTGTGCCTGGTATGATGAGTGTGAGAGCCCTTCTGAGGGAGAAGAATTGATATGGGCACGCGAGGCCGAAAGTTTAATAACGTGGAGATCCTGGAAAAGCTTAATACAAGAGTATCGAGCGATGCTTCCAAAGGTCGAGCCTGACTCTTTCGAAGAAGCCATTTTCATGGCTAAAGCTGTTGAATATCAATTGAATTACGTCAATTCTCGAGCTGCAATTAATCCACAACGGTACCCTATCATTTCCAGGGAAGAACTCACTTTTGAAATTTCAAAGAAAAGAAACGAAATGACTGAAAATGGTCGCGAGAGGAACTACAAGATTAGAATTAAGAAATTGTCCATATATAGAATTCATGAATATGTCAGACCAGAATTTAGTAAAATTGAGAGGAAAAGGTCAATTAAAGGAGCAAAATTCATCGTAGAACTCGCCCAATTACAGAAACAATTGAAAATAGGACGGCTCAATATATCAGAAGGTGGTGGAAATTTTTTGCACGTTGAAGAAAATCAGATTTGCGATGATGAAACATTCAAAAGTTCTGAAACACATGATCAGCAGAGTTCAGTAACCGACGACACGCCCAACAAAAAATGTACGAAATTGGGAGTTTCTGAAGTAAATGCAGGCTTAGCCGTGGAGCCCTGTGAAGAACAGAGCCAACAATCTAGAAATGTAATTGATACAACATGTAACCAGCTCAAAAATACGAAGATGAATGTTGAAATTGAATCGACTGAAATAAGTCGAAAACTCACCCAAACGAGATATAACGATTTTTCACGATCGAAATACATCGATCGTCAACTTTTGAACGTGAGTGAGACATTAATTTTTGGAGATTCGATTAAAAATAATGAATGGACAAATTTGATTTTGAAACCAGGTACTGGCAAAGGTCCAAAGCAAACCATTTCTTCTGCTATTAATCATTCAATCGGAAAAAGCAAGCACGGTGAGGAAGTGCATGAAGCTCGTAACGTTATAATCGCTCAAGATAAAATCTTGGAAAATCGCAGGCTTGAAAAGAAACTTGAGTACTTACAGCCCGTTTGCATGGATTTTGATGACATTCTGAAGAGCAGTATCAGCGAAACTTTTCTTTCCGAGATGCATGTTCATGAGAATTATGCGACTCAAAACTGCGGACCTGCTGCGGTAAAAAGACGCCAAGTCACAGAAATTAGAGAGCTACGTGTGCTGGTGCCCTCAGTCACGTCGGCGGTAGACATTTCCCAGCACAAATCCCAAGCGAGCATGAGAACCAAGCGAGCTCACTCGAATAATGTCACGTTATCGATTTTTTTGTAAAATCATTATTCACAATGTGGGCAGTAGATCAAATTTGATCTCAAACGTATTCGAGTTCGGAGTTCATTCCATTTGTGTGTTCAAGTGCATCACACGCTTCGTAACTTGGGATGGCTGAGGGCCGAGAGAGGAGAAAAAGAGCAGGGCAGAAATAATCACTCGCGATTTCACTTTAAAATCACTGATTACGTTTATTAAAAACGCCTACGCTGAATCCAACTAAATCCACGCGAAAGAACTAGAGAGTTGAACAATTCACAACTTGAACTATAAACAATCTACCGTGAAAAAATCAAAAACGAAAGAAGCTGGCGTGCGCGGGGAAAGCTCGTGAGCTGTGCTCACGCAAAGAAATGCTCACGAGCGGGCCGTCGGATCGCAACTACTCCAAATTGCGAGAAAAAGGACTCAAAATGCGGTTCGCGGGCCGTGTGCAAATCACGTGATGTAAGTTCAACGGCATGAGCGTGGAGAAATTTGGAGTTTTCTAGAAGCATTTAGGATTCAAATTTAAATAGACGTGAACGGCTCAAACATACCGCCCGCCTCATTGAAAAATTTAGTTTTGAAATGAACAATGCCTTGAAAAAGAATCGAGTTGAAGAAAATAAAAAATTTAGTGTATTCTGCGACACAGCGCAATAAAAATCGAAGCGCAAAATCAACCCGATACATGTAATTAACAGCGAAGCTACATTATATCGTCTCAGTCCTCGCCGAGCAGTGAAACGATGAAACGCAGCCATAAAAGTCTCGACGGTGAGATCTGAGACCAATTCCAAGTGTATTGCCTTGGTGACCAGGCAGATGAAAAGGGTAACATATGCCTTGACTGTTTTGACGCCACGACCACCTGATAATTTGATGAGGAATGGCCCAGCATAGTCAACGCTGGTGTGGGAGAATGGCCGTGCAGGTCTTGTTCTCACTGCAGGTAGGGGTGCCATCTGCTGCTCCAAGGTATTGGCGTTGAAGCGTGCACACTTCGTGCATTGACGAATGATGGAGCGAATGACATTGCGTCCCTGTAATATCCAGAATGTTTGGAATAAATAATTTTGCACAGATCTCTGACCACTATGTAACGTGACAATATGTGCCTTCCGAATCAATAGTTTCGTAACATGATGAGATTTAGGCAATATAATCGGATGTTTTTCAGAATCAGAAAGAAATGAACTTTGAAGTCTGCCTCCTACTCGCAAAAGGCCGTCCGCACCAATGATCGGTAGAAGTTTGCGGAGAGGGCTGCGATTGGAAACAGACTTCCCAGCCGAAATGTCAAGTATTCCTTGACCAAACGCCTCTCTCTGTACAATCTGAAATAGCAAAGTCTGCCCAGTTTGTAATTCACTGGCAGACAGATGAGATTTTTTCTTATCAGGATTGGTAAGGTTATGGCGAAAACGAAGTATCCACGCTAAGATGGCGGACATCTTGTCCAAGGAAGAAAATTGAAGTATCCAATCTTTCATACCTTGGTCCACCTCTACCAACCAAACCTGTGATTTGTCTTTGGAACGAGCCTCTTGATCAGTTGACTCGACCTCGATGTTTGTTGGCCACGACGATTCATCCGACTGCAGCCAGGCAGGCCCATTCCACCAAAGTGATGAGTCCTTGAGCTGCAAAGAAGTGCATCCGCGTGATGCCAGGTCTGCCGGATTATCAGCTGATCGTACGTGACTCCATACAGCTGTAGGTACAGAAGATACAATTTGACTGACTCGATCAGCAACAAAAGTTTTCCATTTTGATGGATGAGACTTAAGCCATGCTGAAGTAACTTTAGAATCAGAACAACAGGAAATACTTTTAGGTTGATACTCAAGCATAGGTAAAATGTCTGCAATTTTCTCAGCGAGAAGGCTCGCAGCACTTAATTCAAGCTTAGCCACACTGATGACCTTAAGTGGGGCGACTCTCGTCTTTGATAACATCAAGCTCGATTTGAACAGATCCTCGCCAGACGTCACAGCATAAATCACCATTGCGATGGCTCTTTCCGAGGCATCACAGAACCCATGTAAAGTCCTCATAAGTGATTTTGGTAGATTTTTTCGTCCTTGGTGGTTAATATACAAGTTGAACATTTGGTCTCGTCGATCTTGAAGGACGGACCGTCCTTCAAGATCGACGAGACCAAATCTTCAACTTGTATACCATGTAGAGTCCATTCTGCAGTCTTGACGGTTCCAAACCAACGAGGGATCCTAATCGACTCCAGCTCGAGAAGTTGATTGCGGTACTCTAACCAGGAATCATGAATGGCTGTTGGAACATGATCATCCCAGCCTAGTCCTTGCAACCATAGACACTGTAGGAGCAGCTTTGCTCGAACGAGTACTGGTGCAAGCCAACCTGTCGGATCAAAAAGTTTAGCTGTCTCTGAAAGAATCAGCCGTTTAGTGTATGATGAAGCAGCAACAGGGAGGTCAATCCTGAAACAAAAGGCATCTTCTTTTGGGATCTAACGAAGACCTAAAGTGGAGACAACTTCAGTCTCACTTAGCTCTCGATCTCCTTGAAGTTGATCCTCAGCTGGAATGCTCGGCAACAGATCAGCATGATTTGCAGCCCACTTGTCCACTTTTATACCTGCAGATTCAAGGATGCTTATCACCTCCGCTCGCTTCTGCTCAGCTTCCTGCAAGGAGTCTCCCCCGGCTAAAAAATCGTCGACATAACGATTTTTACGGAGACACTCCGAACCTAAAGGAAACTTGAACTTTTCATCATCAGCAAGTTGCAATGAACACATATTGGCGTGGAACGGAGCGGAACCAGTTCCATAAGTGACTGTGAGAAGCCTGATGACAACAAGAGCATCCTCAGCAGTCCACCAAATGCGTTGCCAGTCTACATCATCAGAATGTACAAGAAACTGACGAAACATTTTCACAATATCACAAGTAAATGCAGATTTGTAAAAACACCACTTCATGATAATGACGGTGATGTCTTCCTGTCATTTTGGGCCTATATGAGGGAAAGTATTCAATGAATTACCTGCCGAGTCTTTTTGAGAGGCATTGAAGACAACCCTAATCTTTTTTGAATCCTTTCTAAAAACAGGATGATGAGGAAGATAATAGGATTGCTTTTTGTTTACCTCATTTGCCGGTACAACTTCCATGTGACCCAGGCTGGCGTACTCGTCCATGAATTGATTATAGGCTTCAGCAAGCTCTGGTTGTCTTGCGAAGCGCTTCTGTAAACGAAGGACGCAGGCACGAGCGATGTCTTCCGAGTCAAGAAATGAAGGTGTCCCGTTGAAGGGCAAACGGACAACAAACAGCCCGTCTGCATCACGCTCGTGGGTCGTTTTAAAATGCTGCATACACTCTTCCTCTGCTGGCGTAAGCCGAGACGCTTTTGGACCTTCATCAATCTCCCATAGGCGAGCCACAGCTGCAGACAACTCCTGATCGACAGCGCAATGATGCACTGAAGCAAAATCTTGAGATGCAGCATCTGACGACCCTGTGCTGCCCATGAGCACCCAACCAGAAACGGAGTTGAAAGCCACAGGTGAATTTGTGCAATGCGGATTACATCGCTTCTCAGCAAAAACAGTGGCACCAAGGATCGCTGAGTTGAGGATGCAGTCCACTCGACCCGGTGTTCCAAAGTGCGGATCGGCCAACTGGAGACCCTCCAAGTGCGGCCAGCCTTTGTCTTCCACCATTCGCTGAGGCAACAGTTTCGAAAGCCGGTTGAGCACAAGTGCTGAAAATTGCAATGAAAAATCAGGATTTTTCATAGATTTTAGAGTGAGATTCACTCTAGCCTTGGACACTGTCGGGCTACCCGCTCCAGAGAGAGCGACACACACTTTCTCTTTGGCGAGCCCTAGAAGATTGACCATGTGCTCAGAAATGATACATGTTTCAGCGCAAGAGTCGAGCAAAACTCTTGCCGTTACCCTTGATCCTTCGGCAGACTCAAGGATGACAACTACTGTGGACAGAAGCTGTTGACTGCCACATGACACTGTATACGTGTAAGTCGTGTCCGTTTGGGTTGATGCCGGCGCGCTTTTCGAGGTGCTGGGCTGCGATGACGAACCACGTCCACCCGTGCCACTCTCGATGTGCAGCTTGGTGTGATGCGCAGCTCCGCAGACCATGCAGTTGTATTTGGACTTGCAGTCCTGGGTAGCGTGCCGAGATCAGAGGCAGTTGAGGCAAAGCTTCTCTTTCTTCACGAAATCCATGCGCTGAGCTGGTGTCTTGGCTGTAAATTCGGAACATTTGTTAATAAAATGATCACCTTTACACAAGGAACAATCACTTCTATTCTTATTCTGAGATTCATTGTTGGGGACTGTGACGTGTACTGAGGCACTGTCATGAGTCTTGTTCCCTGGCTTGCCTGAATTGGCAGAGAGACCAGAGGCCGGTTTCTGGGAATTGTTGTTGGACTGCGAGCTAGCCAAAGCAGCTCGAGCCTTGTCAGCTTCTACGAGATCAAGAGAACGAATTCTCGTTTCCAAAAACATCTCAAAATTAGCAAATTCGGGGAAAGCATTTGCCCCACTGTTCTCATTACTTCTGACCCAATCAGTTCTAGTCTGCTGCGGAAGCTTGCATTCAATGGCATGAATCAATATTACATCCCAATGTTCGACTGGCAATTTTAGATCCTTGAAAACCGCGATGCTCTCTTTGACTACATTCAATAATCTGCTGATGTGAGAGCTGGTTTCTTGCTTAGAAGTAGGTAAGCGAGACAACTCATGCATTTGAGTTGAAAATCGCAGCCAATTATTACCGTAACGGTTACAAAGCGCTTGCCACGCACAATTGGAATCAGTTGCAGCACCAGTAAAACCCTTCAGATTATCCGCTGCACTGCCCTCTAAAGCCTCAGAAAGATAATGAAATTTTAAGGAATCGTCCGAGGTCTTATCCTTGACGACCAGAGATTCAAAACGCGTTTTCCAGAAATTCCACTCTAATTGATTCCCCGAAAATTTGGGAATTTTTATGCGCTCTCGATGAGAGCTGAGGGACTAAGATGCATGGACTTGGAGGGTCTGCGGTGGTAGATTTTGATGGTGAAAAGGCTGTGCAGGTGCGGGGCTAGTCTCTTGCAGACGAGCCGAAAGCCAAGATTTTGCATCTAGATATGCATTAAGAACGTCCGTATACACGTCCATCTTATAATAGGAACTGTCTTCCTTCACATCCTTGAAGGGCCCGAGTAACAAGTCCCGATCCTCGAATTTATCCCAACATTTGTCGAGAATTTGTTGCCGGTTGATATAATCACCATATTGCAAGGGATTTGCAGTATCAAGCCGCTGCGTATTCTTGACAAAATTCTTGATATTTTCCAAGGAGCGCACTTGGCGCAAGACCTCGTCATCGAAATTAACTGTCCCCATTGTAGAATTAAACGTGAAATAAAAATGAAAGATCTAAACAGAATATATGCCAGTCGACCTTGCAAGGAGCAAACAGCTATTAAAACGAACCGAATTTCAAATTGCAAGGGAGGGAGGGTGGGTGCTTTTTCCTCACGACGATCCGACGGTGGGAAATATATAGTACTTCTGCTAATGCAGATGAACCACAGCTGTGCCGTCGAAGGTTCACGCCTTCGCTGTATCGTTCACTCACACGAGTGAACTCGAAGACGTGTCTATGGCTGCTGCACAGCTGAGGTCATAAAGTAAACAAGGCGGGCATAAAAACGCGCTCGGGGCGCGATCACCTGATCGCTCGCGCTGCTGCGCAAGCGAGAATCGATGACCTGCCGATGAACGGGCTGGACTCGCTCGATGCCTGCTGCCCGCACGCCGATGCCGATGTGTGCGGTGAGGTGAGAGGCGGGGAGAGACCCCCCGCGCCGCCCGCCTTGGTAGCTTCGCCACTGAGCCTCTGAAGCAGGAGAGAGAAACACCGAGACGATGGTTTGTACGGGTCCCACGTGCCTCCTGGTGCTGGCGCTCACCAACCGCTTCTTTAGGAACTCGATGAGGACTATGCCTGATGAAGCTCGTGCACCTTCGCCAAAGATGCAACGAGATGCCTGCACACGCACTAAGATGTGCTTGTATTGCATAAACACTGGAACTGTGCACTTGACACGTGCACCAAAAGTTCACCTCCACGACACTCACTGCACTCGCGAATTCCACGCCGTGGAATATTTGCGACGAGTGCGCGCGGAAACTCTAGCGCGCGAGTTAGATTTAGCGGGAAATTGCGATCGGGTGATCTACCCAGCTCGCTCGACTCTCTCTGGCTGAATGTTCAGCCTGAAAGCCCGCACACTCAGCCAGAGCCCTTTTCCATGGCACTTGATATCCGGCTCGAAGGACCAAAGAATGTGTGTGCAAGTGCATCACACGCCCCGTAACTTGGGATGGCTGAGGGCCGAGAGAGGAGAAAAGAGCAGGGCAGAAATAATCACTCGCGACTTCACTTCAAAATAACTGATTACGTTTATTAAAAACGCCTACGCTGAATCTAACTAAATCCACGCGAAAGAACTAGAGAGTTGAACAATTTACAACTTGGACTATAAACAATCTACCGTGAAAAAATCAAATACGAAAAAAGCTGGCGTGCGCGGGAAAAACTCGTGAGCTGCGCTTACGCAAAGTAATGCTCACGAGCGGGCCGTCGGATCGCAACTACTCCAAATTGCGCGGAAAATGACTCAAAGTGCGGTTCGCGGGCCGTGTGCAAATCACGTGAGGTAAGTTCAACGGCATGAGCGTGGAGTAATTTGGAGTTTTCTAGAAGCATTTAAAATTCAAATCTAAATAGACGTGAATGGCTCAAACACCATTCGACGGATGAAATCATTGCAAAATCCAAAACGGATCGGCGATCGAAATCTGTCGCAGATGAAAATCAATTATATTGCCTTTCCAAACCGTCCGCCTCGCGAAAAACCACCATGGCCATCTTCCACCGAGTGAAGCTCCTATCTCTTTTCGCACTTCCAAAGGAGCATTGCGCGATCCGGAGACAATTTTTTGCTTAATTTTTCGGGTCGTTTTTCTTTCAATCAAGAAAGAATTCAGAGAATTTTGGACGGCGTCCAAGCCGGCGATAGCATAACCAGCTAGCCATATATATGATTGAGCATACGCTCTAGTTTTGTATTCTAAATCTAAACAGTGTCATGATTGTGTAAGTTTTCTGTATAATGAGTGGAACATGTTTCCTATATCTGAAAACCTCTTGAATGTCCAGAAAAAAAAGGCTAACTTTACGTAAGAATGGAACGACGTTGTAGTATGGTTTGAGAATTGTCATACGATATGCAGCAAATAGAAACATAGGAATTCTGCAATGCACTTGTCCTCGGCCGGCGTGGAATACTCAGGCCCAGGCACGAGGCATTGGCGAACTCCATTAGATGCGATAATATTGTTCATGTAAAATCCATAGAAAGTTACTACTATTATGCAGAGGTTGATATTATGTCCGTCAAAATTAATATGCAAAATATGGAGTGACTCGCCCTCAGCCGTCGTGAAATACTCCGGCCCAGGGACGAGCCATTGATGAAAATTATTTACCAGATTTGTCAACCAAGCAAATGAAACTTGTAAACCCATATCTTCACGATAAATTACTAAAATCAAATTCATGAATTCCACAGAAACCACATTTTCGACTATACAGGTACACTGTGGTACTGCCGAAGGTTACAAACTCTGCCAGCCAGTTGGAAATCGATCAGCCTACCACGAGGCGTCTGACTTCCAGAAAACCAAGCCGAAAATTGGGAGCGCAATATTTCATTAAGAAATACATGACCGGAACCATGGTGAAAGAGTGACATCTTTCATATCATTTTCATTTCAGTTTAAAAATTGTTTTATATCAGATTTTACATAACTTTCTCATTAACTGTCTGAGATAAAAAAACCCGTAGAGCGAAAATGTACATCGATCGAAACTGCTTGATGATTGATTATTTTACCCTTCGCTCTGTTCAGCAAGAAATCTCAAACCAAGGCCGGCAATCATCTGGATTATCGCGGCGATGAGCCGGGGGAAGACGGAAATGAGGGGATCCCAATGGGTCTACTACATCAGGTGGGCCACATAATGGACCACATTCACCCACCCCGCCAGCGCGCACCTGAACCACCCATCACCCCTTGTCGGGCGAGCACATCGTCGAGCGCACCCGCACATCACCTATCACAACGCCCGCCGTCGGACCGAAGTGGACGACGAGCACACAGCTAACAGCGAGCATGAGCGGTCACAACGCTTGCCGTCGGATCACGACAGGTGACGGATGAACGAGTGTTAACGCAATATCCTCGGTCCAATCAACGTAGACTCACCACCAAGGGTGAGCAACATCACGGAAGATCATCATCTCACTCCAACGGTATTTATAGTGATGAAGTAGAAATTGCGTGTACCAATTGATTCGAAATTAAAATCAATTATATTTTTTTTGCACTACACCACCGTTAATAGTTTAGTGAGAAATCACATGGAAATCCGAAGCTTACTAAAGATTCAGAGTAAAATATTACGAGATTGAAGGCCAGAAGGGCCAGTTTTGACAAAAAATCACGGAATATATTGTTGAGAACAGCTAGAACACGGATGAGCCAATATGGCAAATCAAAGGGTTTGAAAGATAGGTGGGAAAAATTTAGACAGAACATAGCACACACATGTCACACAAGTTACACACAATGATACGACCAAACGACTCACCATACTTGAAACATCTCGTAGGAAAACATCTGCATCAGGTAAAGTTCATATACCGTTGAACGATAACTGGCCACGGTGCGGCACAGAGGGCTGACAAGGCCAGGTCACGTTCCGCGGCCACAATCTAGCCGCAGTCATGTGAACACGGTCCAGAGAGTGGACCCGAATCGCGTACCAAAGCTCCACCCGTTGGGCTAGTCAAGGCCCAGCAGTGTAGTATGAACAGCAACCACACACATCAAACACAAGACACAGAACACAGTACACATTAAACTCAACCACACCCGCCGCGAACACACTCACAAACGGAACAGAACCAGAGAAAATTGAAAAATACCACTGAACAAGGTGACGAGAACCCGCTCAAAGTGGCTGCCAGATCGGCACTGCCGATGCGATATTCGGCATCCAGAGCCAGGACTGAGCAGTAGCTCTGCATCTTGAAGACATACTTAGTCTCAAAGTACCAAACAGCTGATTTTGTTATCGGCCAGAAGAAATGTCAGGTATAGAACGGCAGCACTGCCACATACCATAGCCAGCAAATCTAAGGAGAGTATATAATACTCCCTTGGAGGCTAAATACAATGACTAATCCCGTACAATCTCGAAAGCAGAGTTGCTGTGCGAGATCAGCTCAAAAAGTAAACAGTGCGCCACTCGGATCGATTCACGACCGACCCGCTAAACTGAAAAATTTTTCCGCCGAATTTCCAAAATTTTCCAAAACCTTTCATCGGACCAGCATCGTTAGTGATCAAAGTCCACCACTTACAAATTTCAGCTCGATCGGACGTTTCGTTCCGGAGCTATAACTTGCACCGCAGTGCACCCAGATTACACACGCCAAAACCACTTTTCACCGCGAGACACATCACCCGCGCCACAGATCGCCGAAACTCAGCACAAAACACAACAGGTCACTTTCACTACACACACAGGTACACAGTCAAACATATACAGAGTCATTTTGAACTCCACACCTAGCCCGAGGTCGAAGAAACGGCCAAAATGTGAGTAAAATCATTCGAAAAAGTCATCTCCAGGATTTCGAAAAATAGAGTCCAAAAACGCATGAATCAATGCTTATCACGATCAGATGAGGTAGATAACATCCAAAACTAACTGTTTCCATCATTTGTATAGCCAAAAGAAATGCAGAGAAGCTAAAATTTGAATTTGAGACGTTATGAGTTTTCATCAAAAAGTAGCCGAAAAATGCGTATTTTAACTGAGAAAGTCGATACCACGACATGAATGTTTATTAATGTGACAAATTTATATAACTAAGTATACGAATAGCTATGGACACCATTAGAATCTTCAAAAATGAGATCACAGTATTTCAAAGGAAAATGTAGGATTCCGATGCGAAATTTGCCAGTATGCGAAAACTCAAATTTCTCACCTCAGAATTCAAAATTCGTGGGGTAGTTGTAGAAGATAGATTGATGAATATAATTTCTTGAAGTAAGAACAACGACAGAAACCCATGATTGAATAGAAAAATTTTGAGACCACAATGTTACAACATAGTCCAAACTACATCCGAAAATTTACCGTCGGCACTAAATATGAGTGCGTATTTTGTTATATATCGAGAAGTTATGATGATATCAACTCGAAAATTGGTATGGATACCCCTTATATTGGATATTAATAGAATCGAAACCATTCGACTATCCAAAAATTTTCAAATCACCACAACAGAGTGAAAACCCAGAGAAATTACAGTTTATCGTGAGTAAATCAGAGTACCCAAGAAACCGTCATAACTCGGTCAATTTGGATCCGATTTTGAGGTTCAAACGCTTAAATTGAAGGTCTTCCCAAGGACTATCTGACCATCTGATCAAACATTTTCAGGGAAAGCAAATGTTGAAAATTGTCACAGTGCAAAATTCACAATTTCATCTTTCGAGAGAACCATTGGCCATGTTTTTTGAACCAAAACTCCATGTAATAATTGGTCCAAGAATATTATAATATTAGAATCGAAATGAGACGTAGAATCATCTCGAGGAAGGAAGAGTATTTCTTGCAGCTGATGGAAAATGATCCCACAGCTGCAAGCGATAAAAATTTCTCAATGCTATAGCCAACTATAGCAGTATATAGCTATATATAGTATACCTATTGTATGCCAGAGAAGCGAAGGGACGCATACGGAAAGACCGATAGAAATAGTCGAGCTCTTTTTTCAGATCATTATTGAGCCAAATTTCGAACTTGACAAATCTCACCTTTGAAAATACCCAACTATGGACAATTATATTATGTATATTATTGGTTCATTGTATAATTTATTAATAACATTCAGGGTATTGTTCATACAAAAATGAACTTTTTTTTTGGGAAAAATTCGTTAATCAAATTGAGATATAGAATCCCATATGAATAACCAGAAAAATTGAGGTATATTGTTTATAAACAATCTATTGTTAATAATTTTTTTTCCAGACATTTCAATGGTTTTATAATTTTGTAAAACATTCACATCGAATATAGGCATAGAACCTCATATATTCATACAATTAAGAAGATTAGTTGTTAATAATTAATTGTTAATAATTTTCAAAAATTTCAGTCAACATATTCATGATTTTTAGAAATTCATCGAACATGCTTTCAACTTTTAAGCATGATCGTATAAAAAAAATCACATTCTGTAGAATTAGCGATAAGACGATGAAAATATTTAAGTCGAAACGATTATACCGAGAGAGAGTTCGCGATAAAAATTTGTATCGTGACACACACAGACAACGACACTCTCGCTCTATCAAGAATCACACATCCATTCATACTAATACGTGCTCGCTCCGCGCAAGCACTATCCCACTGAAAATGCTCACGTACGGCGGGACGTGCGGCGGGACGTCAAACGGGACATGCGGAGGGACGTACCACCGGACGTCCGGCGGGTGGTGACCGATATGGTCGATTTCCTCACCTCCCGCCGCACGTCCCGTCTGACGTCCCGCCGTACGTTCCGTAAATAGGAAGTGAGTGCAAAATTGACTTCTTCAGGATGCATCCTAGAAAGACTAAGATGAGATACCGGATGATACTGGATTAACGTATCATGTACGGCGCACACTGGGAACTTATGCAAATTTTTTCCGGACCATCTCTCACAACCGAACCAGGCAAGGTTTGACGAAGTGGGTTAGCTCGATGTCTCCGCCAACTCTTCCTCTTTACAGGAAAAGTTCTCAAATTAGTGACAGATCAATATTTTTCCCGTAATATTAGCGAATCTGAATAAAAATCTGCACCCGTTAGGCTCAAGTCAACTTTAAGTCGATGTAGAGACCTGAATTTTCACTCGATCGAGGTGAAATTTTGAACACTCTCCCAGTTCGATAGGGAAAAGGGGATAATGCGGTCAAAAATGGAATTATGATGATAGTCTCATCATTATAAAGTTTTTCCATTTTTTGGCCAAAATTAATCAAATTTTATATGTATCGATACAGAAAAATTTTTTCAATGCAGAAATGTAATGGGCTAAACTTTCTGACTATTGGATGATATGATAAAAGGACTTTTAACCCTCTAAGAAAAGCCGACACAGAAGTAGTTAACCTTGCGGTTTGACTTTTACAGGCACATCGGACCGATACCATTGGTAAATCCCGCCAGAAAATATGAGTCCGCAGCCAGGCTCGGGCCATAAACAACCCTCATAAATCCATTATGAACTAACTCCAGCCAATTCCTGAGTAATCGAAATAATCAAATTACCGCCATTCTGATTGCGGAATCTGCTTGCTGATACTAGGCTGATCACTTACAAACTTGAATGGGAGAAATCGGATAAGATTAACTGTAAAAAATGATAATCGGCGATATCACTACAATCGATATTATCTTATCAGATATTGGCCGATTTCGACCATTCGAGTTTCTAAATGATCGGCTTGATATCAGTAAGCATATTCCATTATCAGAGTGTGGTTAATCCAATTATTTTGATTAGTCAAAAATTGGATAGGAGATTCCGTAATGACCTTATGAGGGTCGTTTATTACTCAATACGGTCCCGGCTTGAGTAATAAACGACCCTCATAAAGTCATTACGGAATCTCCTATCCAACTTTTGACTAATCAAAATAATTGGATTAACCACACTCTGATAATGGAATATGCTTACTGATATCAAGCCGATCATTTAGAAACTCGAATGGTCGAAATCGGCCAATATCTGATAAGATTATATCGATTGTAGTGATATCGCCGATCATCATTTTTTATAGTTAATCTTATCCGATTTCTCCCATTCAAGTTTGTAATTGATCAGCCTGGTATCAGCAAGCAGATTCCGCAATCAGAATGGGGGCAATTCGATTATTTCGATTATTCAGAATTTGGCTGGAGTTAGTTCATAATGGCTTTATGAGGGTTGTTTATGACCCGAGCCTGGCTGCGGACTTATATTTTCCGTCGGGATTTACCGATGGTATCTGTCTTATGGGCCTCTAAAAGTCAAACCGCAAAGTCAACTACTTCTGTGTCGGCTTCTCTTAGAGGGTTAAGAGTCCTTTTATCATATCATCCAATAGTCAGAAAGTTTAGCCCATTACATTTCTGCATTGAAAAAATTTTTCTCTATCGATACAAATAAAATTTGATTAATTTTGGCCAAAAAATGGAAAAACTTTATAATGATAAGACTATCATTATAATTCCATTTTTGACCGCATTATCCCCTTTTCCCTATCGAACTGGGAGAGTGTTCAAAATTTCACCTCGATCGAATGAAAATTCGGGTCTCTACATCGACTTGAAGTTGACTTGAGCCTAACGGGTACAGATTTTTATTCAGATTCGCTAATATTATGGGAAAAATATTGATCTGTCACTAATTTGAGAACTTTTCCTGTGAAGAGGAAGAGTTGGCGGAGACATCGAGCTAACTCACTTCGTCAAACCTTGCCTGGTTCGGTTGTGAGAGATGGTCCGGAAAAAATTTGCATAAGTTCCCAGTGTGCGGCGTAGTAGATTGGAGGTATACTCGAGTGAATCGAACATTGAACAGTTACCACCTCTTTGTCGAACATAGTGATATGAATTAGTCATCATTCATGAGGTGAGAGCTATTCTGTCCGAATGAGTGCGACAAACCAGACCTTGAAGATAAACAAATCATCAATCATCAGTTGATGAATTATGTATCAAATCATATGTTCTCAAATTGAGGAAGAAACACGAATTTAATCATCAGTCACCTCATTATCCACATTCTGGGGTCTGAAAAGAAATTTTTGCATTCATTTCTGGTATTGTATCTCGCGGAAAATAAGAATCGCAATTTTAGATAATGTTATAGTTCCTCATTTTATTCAATCATATCTGACAGATCATGTGCATGCAAATGCATCCTTATGGAAATGAATCACAAGAAAATAAATGGATCAATGAACAGATTCAGATGACACAATATATAAAAATCACGTATCACAATAGTTCGCATGTGTAAAAAAATCAATGAGAACTCTCTGGTAACAGGTTCTTCATAAGTATGAGTCAAGAATTCTCAAGGAGATGAAAATCTTATCGCACGGCACAATCGTGTCACTATGGTTTCCAACTATGATTGGGGAAATATATTTCAAGTCTACGGTATTCACAATGTTGATCATTCCGGAAGGACCCGCTGTCACCCCACTAAAAATGGGCAGCCGCCCAGGCGGGCACCAGGGCGGGCGCCCGGGAGGTAGCATGAAATCAATGATAGAGTTGGCCGCCCGGCTCCAAAATTTTTTTTTTTGAAAAATCGATCTTCATATTCATGTTTTCCCGAAATCCCGAAAGATTTATGGTATATGCAGTACATGATGATTACAACTGAATTCGTTTGTTCACATTGGATCTATCCCTTGATCTGAAGGGTACTATTACATAGTGTTGTTATCATACACTTATAGAGTTTGTTGCATTATGAGTATATTATATATGTACAATCACTGATCAATGATCGATAAGCCATATTCGCGATAACCTTTTGAGCTGACCGGCTCGAGAATACAGAAAAGTTGGTCGTGAGAATGGAAGTAACAGTGGCTCAATCCGATATCATCTACTTTCACAAATTATTTCTCCAAAATAATGAAAAGGAGCATCATAACTCTCCCACCAAAATTCGAATAGACTATTTGCCAACAAATTCCATCGGAAAGTATCAATTGAAGGGAGACATACTCTAAATTCTGAAAATTACACGATACACTCTTTATTGAAGAGGTGTAGAACTGGAGGGAAATTCCTACCATGACTATCATCATCATGACATCAGTAAATTAGATTATTTGGCGTTGCCACTATAACATCTTCCTATCGCAAGTTCCTCAAGTTGAAAGTGGTGAAATTGACCCTCTGAGGAAAGATTTAAGAATAGCAGAGGAGTTATACTGGATGATACTGAATCAACGTGTTGGATACTGCATGCGAAATCGATGATATACTCGAGAGAATCAATCACCAAGATATGATTTCAATTGTTTAGACTAGAGTAAAGGGAACAATTTGAGAGAAGCAAACGGAAACGTTGCTTCTAGAACTAACACCAAACGGCTTTCCATACGTTTTGTCGATTATATTCAAGAGAAAGAATGATCCATAGGATGAACGCTGTTCCACGCAGATAAGCGGTACAAATGATAAATGACATCTCAAATCATCAGTTTATGGATCATACATCGAAACAATTGTACTTGAATTGGAGAAGAAATACAAATTCTGTTCTTAGTCTAGTATTTACGAAATCCTTGCACCCATCAGCTCATTCATGTCATTCGATAAAACTAGAAAACAATTTTCTAATAATACGCCGTACCCGATACGTTACTCCAGTATTACCCGCTATTTCTTCTCGGTCCTTCTTAGATGCACTCCGAAGAAATCAATTTTGCCACTCACTCTCTAGTTACGGAACGTACGGCGGGACGTGCAGCCGCACGTCCCGTCTGACGTTCTGCTGCATGTCCCGCCGTACGTGAGCATTTTCAGTGGGGTATAACATAACATATGATCGCAACCATATGACTTAAAGGCCATTCAAGAGGCCACAGCTGATTTATATATTGTAATATAGGTCACCGCATCGGGACGATGCAAGTCTCCGACCAGGCACGCCTGTGACGTGGTGAGTCTCGAGCCTCCGGCCCGCACCTCTCCCCGTCACCTGACGATGCACCAGGTGCACCGTCAGCGTTTCTGACGGATAATCGCCCGTTTCCCCACCAAGTGCGATGTCGCGTCGCGGACCCATCGTCGCGGACGACGGGCCACGCCGCGGGCGGACCGATCTGACCAACTTAACTATTCACACACACTCTCTCTCAACTATTGAACTCTCATACATAAAGTCACCTATCATTCACTCAACTCGTGTTCTCTCTGGAACCTAGAACCCTCACCACGTTACATTCCATTTTGTTGAACAAGGTGGGGGTTGGCGAGCGGAGCGAGTAGGAGGGCCTTCCCCACTAGTGTATATATTTATACGTATGTAAGTGAATTTATATATATATGAATCAATATGTAGATAAATTTATTATATATGTATATATATTGTATATATGTACAATATACATAGTTATGAGGTCGGAAAATGAAAAAATAATTTTGGCAAATTGAGCTAAAAGTTTGTCATTCTCACAAAACTGCTCCACTTGTATCGGTTATAGCTCCTATAAATAGTACGATGATCGACTTTTACCCGTGGTCAAATTGTAGGTGTTTTCAAGACCTCCAGAATGACTACTGGTAAAAGTCGATTATCATATGTTTAGTAGGAGCTAGATCACTTGGAAGAAGACCCAAGAATCGCTAAAATCTGCTGACAGCAAATAGCCCCTACAAATCGCTAGACTCAATAATCGGTGGCGGACAATTGTTTCTCGAAAGGACTAGTTCTCACAAAGGAAACGCGCCCAAGTACGTCCAAAAATATTTAGTCTAGTCGGAGCTATGATTTTTCCAAAATAGGTTGAAAAGGGCCTAAAATGGACCTTTTATGGGCCCTAGGGCCCATTTGGGGAGGGGGGGGTTATGAAAAATCTGGAAAAAAATTTTTTTTCACTATTCAAACATAATACTGATGAGAAAAAAATTTTGGGATTATTTCCAGACCCCCCTGGTGCCACCTCTGGCTGAAATGCTCCGAAATGACTCAGATACCTATGAATTCATAACAGACATATATTGCCATATGTAATTACTCTTTTGTCTTCAGACAAATGAAGGGCATCAATCAAGCAATCAATCAAGTTCAAACACCAATGGAAGTCACGAGATATACGTGAGAGAAATCTGCGGAGCGTACAGGGCGTAAGGGTGCGAGTTCAGCTCCAAAACATCATCCGTAAGTTATGATCGCAGAGGAAACTTATCTGATCACCGTGAGGAAGGTTGCTTCCAACATTGTTTCTGAGGCCGGTTCCGGGTTTTAGACGGCTCACTGATTTGTTGAAATTACATGCGATCTATCATAATCGACATGATCCATTTTCTCTCATCCAAATTGATACTCTTTCTGTAACTGAATAGCAAATTTGGAACATAGATATGTAATCACGGAGAGAACAGTGAATATTCTAACATGGTATGATTGATGAACTCAGTCCCGATGAGTATTCTCTCAATCGATCTTCATTCAGTCATAAATCACTCGTTCCCCAAAGGAATTATTGATGGTGGATGATTTTCTCGTTCTCAAACTGGATTCGATTGTTGCGGCTGCATTTGAGTGAATTCCTGGCCTCTCATCTTGAGGAATTGGCCCAGCTATTGTGTGACAGATACTTTCTTAAGATCGTCATGGACCAAGTAAAGGCCGAAGGATAGGAGACGAGAATGATGGACAAACACTATTTCCAGAGATATTAGAGGAATTGATTTCATTCAAATAATCCCAAGCGGATGATTCTAATCCCTCTGAATATTGTTCCTCGATCACACTCGAAACCTACCCCACAAAAATATCCCATATTCTCGCGCCTTCGACTCTTCTGCCAAAACCATGCACCGTGGACCTAGAAACATACTCTTGAAGAACCTCGGAGCAGCAGATACTTTCCACTAAATGGGGTTTCTACCGACTCGTTATCAAAGTATCGACTGCTTCTGATTAAATTCGTATCAGCACATACATGTTGTCGCTTGCGACAATTCGTCCATTCTTGATCCAGTATCAAGTTTTTTTTTTATTATGCTATCCAGTATCAAGTCTCACAGAATTTTCGAGGAAGTTTTCCATAAGATTTACTCGACTGATTGTCAATTCAGGGAATGTTTGGCACGATTTACTCGACATCTACGTTGACTTGGCTGGATGAGGGCCGGTATTGATCCTGAAGTCATGTGGGGTCTTCTAGGAATCGTGTAACTATGTGATTCAACTTACTTGGCCGGAGTTTCGCTGGGAAAAAGTTAGATCGGTGTTATTAGACCAAACCGAGAATGCCTTTGTAATCGCTTCATCCACTGCTGTTCTCTTGAGAGCTTTGGGATATTTACTTATTTTGTAAGTCAGTCTTCTCAGACGCCATCGAGAACCTGTTGTCAGAAATCACCATCTTTTTTAATCGAATGATGGATGACACCCATCTTGTGTTTTGAGAAGCGAGGCGGGCAGAACAATTTGGAATCCAGAGCTCCTTGAATGGTTGAATTGGCCTCCGCGATATTTTCCAGTCAGCGGAGTTTTCACTGATATGAGTGACATGGATAGAGATTAGGTATTTTTGATGTCGGACGAAGTACCTTCAAGGTGACTCAGAATTTGAGTATCGCGGTTTGAAGGATTTTGACGGAAGTTGGGATACATAGAATGAGATCAGATACAGGAAATTTGAGACTCCACTCTGATATTAGTGCATATTGCTTCTCATTGATTGGGGGGAGCCTGTAAAGCGAAGCCCTCTCCCTCGGCTTCGATGTCAATTCCTCGCGTATTACTTTTCCGGAACCACTGTACCGACCCAAAAACTCAGGACTAATGATGAACTCCTCTAGGTTCCCTGTACTTTACGAATTCAATACTCCTGAGGAGGATTGGTACGGCCTGAGAATGAGTTTCACTATCGGTCTGATTCCTGCCAGGCAGCATTGATTCGACTGCGTCAATCGATTCCGATGATGACCCATTCATCCATTGCGTGATTGACCAATCAAGACTGATATTACAGAATCGAATTGAGATCATGGGTACATTGCTATTCTTCCCTCTGAATACTCGCGAGCAGTATTCAACTCCTCTAGTTTCCATACATTTGGAACGATTCGAATACTGCTGAGCAGGATCGAAACGGCCTGGGAATGAGATTTGCTATCGGTCTGGACCGCGCCAGGCAGCATTGAATTGACTGCGTCAATCGGTTCCGATGATGACTCAATCACTCATTGCGTGATTGACCAATTGAGATGAATATGAACTCGTCGGCGCATGGTTATTCTATCCTCCTCAATACCCACGACCAAGATTGGACTCCTCTAGCCCCCCTGTATTGAAATCGGAGTCAATACTGCTGAGCAGGATTGGTACAGCCTGAGGATAGTTTTTGCCTCCGGTCTGAATCCTGCCAGGCAGCATGTGATCGACTGCATGAATCGATTCCAATCCTGACCCGATCACTCATTGCGTTATCAAACAATCGTGATGAATACTATAAAATCAAATCCAAATCGTGGGTGGGTGGTTCTTCTATCCTTCCCAATACTCACAGTCAGTGTTGAACTCTCCTCAACTCCATATATTCGTACGGACTGAGTATAAGACGTACGAAGTACAGTAACGAAGTAAGTAGGTACGGACTGAGGATAAGTTTTGCTATGAGTCTCATCCCTGTGAGGCGGCATTGAATAGACTGCGTTAATCGATTCCGATGATGATCCAATCACTCATTGAATTGACCAATCAGAATAAATACTACAGGATGGAATTGGGATCATGGGGGCATGGTTATTCTATCCTCCTCAATGCCCTTAATCAGTATTGGAATCCTCTTTTCTTCCTGTATTCGAATAAAATTCAGCACTGTTGGAGAAGATAGGTACAGACTGGGGATGAGTTCCGTTTTCGGTCTGAATCCTGGTAGGCGGCATTGAATTGACTGCGTCAATCAATTTCAATTATGACCCAATCACTTATTGCGTGATTGAGAAATCGAGACGATACTACATGACCGAATCAAAATGGTTTAGGTATGGTTATTCTATCCTCCTAAAAACCCACAAATTGTATTTGACTACTCTAGTTTTCATAGGATTGATTCGAGTTCAATACTGCTGAGCAGGATTAGTACGGCCTGGAGATGATCCGCGCTATCGGTCTGAAACCTGCCAGACAAGATTGAATCGACCGCGTGAATCGATTCCAATATTGATCAAATCACTCATTCAAGATTGACCAATCGAGATAGATACTACAAAGTCGAATTAAAATCGTGAGTGCATGGTTATTGGATCCTTCCAAAAACTCACGACTAATAATGAATTCCTCTAGGTTCCCTGTATTTGACAAATTCAATACTCCTGAGGAGGATTGGTACAGCCTGAGAATAAGTTTCACAATCGGTCTGATTTCTGCCAGGCAGCATTGATTCGACTGCGTCAATCAATTCCGATGATGACCCATTCATCCATTGCGTGATTGACCAATCAAGACTGATATTACAGAATCGAATTGAGATCATGGGTACATTGCTATTCTTCCCTCTGAATACTCGCAAGCAGTATTCAACTCCTCTAGTTTCCATACATTTGGAACGATTCGAATACTGCTGAGCAGGATCGAAACGGCCTGGAAATGAGATTTGCTATCGGTCTGGATCATGCCAGGCAGCATTGAATTGACTGCGTCAATCGGTTCCAATGATGACTCAATCGTTCATTGCGTGATTGACCAATTGAGATAAATATGAACTCGTCGGCGCATGGTTATTCTATCCTCCTCAATACCCACGACCAAGATTGGACTCCTCTAGCCCCCCTGTATTGAAATCGGAGTCAATACTGCTGAGCAGGATTGGTACAGCCTGAGGACAGTTTTCGCCTCCGGTCTGAATCCTGCCAGGCAGCATGTGATCGACTGCATGAATCGATTCCAATCCTAACCCGATCACTCATTGCGTTATCAAACAATCGAGATGAATACTATAAAATCAAATCCAAATCGTGGGTGCGTGGTTCTTCTATCCTTCCCAATACTCACAGTCAGTGTTGAACTCTCCTCAACTCCATATATGCGTATGGACTGAGTATAAGACGTACGAAGTACAGTAACGAAGTAAGTAGGTACGGACTCAGGATGAGTTTTGCTATCAGTCTCATCCCTGTGAGGCGGCATTGAATTGACTGCGTTAATCGATTCCGATGATGATCCAATCACTCATTGAATTGACCAATCGAAATAAATACTACAGGATGGCATTGGGATCATGGGGGCATGATTATTCTATCCTCCTCAATGCCCTTAATCAGTATTGGAATCCTCTTTTCTTCCTGCATTTGAATCGAATTCAGCACTGTTGAAGAAGATAATTACGGCTTGGGGATGAGTTCCGTTTTCGGTCTGAATCCTGGTAGGCAGCATTGGATTGACTGGGTCAATCAATTTCAATTATGACCCAATCACTTATTGCGTGATTGAGAAATCGAGACGATACTACATGACCGGATCAAAATGGTTTAGGTAGGGTTATTCTATCCTCCTCAAAACCCACAAATTGTATGTGACTACTCTAGTTTTCATAGGAATGATTCGAGTTCAATACTGCTGAGCAGGATTAGTACGGCCTGGAGATGATCCGCGCTATCGGTCTGAAACCTGCCAGACAAGATTGAATCGACCGCGTGAATCGATTCCAATATTGATCCAATCACTCATTCAAGATTGACCAATCGAGATAGATACTACAGAGTCGAATTGAAATCGTGAGTGCATGGTTATTGGATCCTTCCAAAAACTCACGACTAATAATGAATTCCTCTAGGTTCCCTGTATTTGACAAATTCAATACTCCTGAGGAGGATTGGTACAGCCTGAGAATAAGTTTCACAATCGGTCTGATTTCTGCCAGGCAGCATTGATTCGACTGCGTCAATCGATTCCGATGATGACCCATTCATCCATTGCGTGATTGACCAATCAAGACTGATATTACGGAATCGAATTGAGATCATGGGTACATTGCTATTCTTCCCTCTGAATACTCGCAAGCAGTATTCAACTCCTCTAGTTTCCATACATTTGGAACGATTCGAATACTGCTGAGCAGGATCGAAACGGCCTGGAAATGAGATTTGCTATCGGTCTGGATCATGCCAGGCAGCATTGGATTGACTGCGTCAATCGGTTCTAATGATGACTCAATCACTCATTGCGTGATTGACCAATTGAGATAAATATGAACTCGTCGGCGCATGGTTATCCTATCCTCTTCAATACCTTCAAACAAGATTGGACTCCTCTAGCCCTCCTGTATTGAAATCGGATTCGATACTGCTGAGCAGGATTGGTACAGCCTGAGGACAGTTTTCGCCTCCGGTCTGAATCCTGCCAGGAAGCATGTGATCGACTGCATGAATCGATTCCAATCCTGACCCGATCCTTCATTGTGTTATTAAACAATCGAGATGAATACTATAGAATCGTATCCAGATCGTGGGTGCGTGGTTCTTCTTTCTTTCCCAATACTCACAGTCAGTGTTAAACTCTCCTCAACTCCATAGATTCGTACGGACTAAGTATGAGACGTACGAAGTACAGTAACGAAGTAAGTAGGTACGGACTGAGAATAAGTTTTGCTATGAGTCTCATCCCTGCGAGGCGGCATTGAATAGACTGCGTTAATCGATTCCGATGATGATCGAATCACTCATTGCGTCATTGACCAATCGAAATAAATACTACAGGATCGAATTGGGATCGTGGGTGCATAGCTATTGAATCCTTTCAAATTCTCACAGTCAGTATTGCACTTTTATAGATTCCATATATTTGAATCGAATCCAATACTGCTGATCGGGATTGGTACAGACTGAGGGAAAGTTTCACTATTCGTCTCATTCATGAGAGGTGGCATTGAATTGACTGCGTCGATCGATTTCGATGATCACCCATTCACTCAATGCGTGATTGACCGGATGGGATGAATACTACAGAATATCATTGAAATCGTGGGTGCATGGTTGTTCTATCCTCCTCAATACTCTTAATCAGTCCCAAACTACCCTAGTTTTCCTGTCTTGAGTCGAATTCAATACTATTGAGCAAGATTGGTACGTCCTGGGGATGAGTTCCACGTTTGGTATGAATCCTGCCAGGCAAGATTGAATCGACTGCGTCAATTGATTCCAATGATGGACATATCACTCATCCGTAATTCCCCAATCGAGATGGATACTATTGGATCAAAGCCAGATCGTGGGTGAGTGAATATTCTATCCTTTCCGATACACACATTCAGGATTGAACTACTCTAGAAATCTTCGAATCGAGTTCAATACTGCTGGGCAGGATCGGTATAGCCTCAGCATAACATTGGCTATGGGCCTGATTCCTGCAAGGCGGCATTGGATTGACTGCGTCGATCGGTTTCAATAACGACCCAATCACTCATTGCGTGATTGAGCAATTGAGATATTTTATACAGAATTGAATTGGAATCGTGGGTGCATGGTTATTCGATCCTCCTCAATACTCACAATCAGTATTGGACTCCCCTAATTTTTCTGTATTCGAATAGATTTCAAAGCTGCTGAGCAGGGTTGGTATGGCCTCAGGATGAGTTTCACTATCGGTCTGGATCCTGCCAGGCTGCATTGAATCGACTCCGTCAATCGATTTCAATGATGGCCCAATCACACATGCGTGATTGACCATTCGAGATGGATACTACAGAATCGGAATGAAATCAGGGGTGAATGGTTATTATATCCTCCTCAATACTCACAATCAATAGTGAACTCCTCTCGTTTTCCGTGATCCGAATCGAATCCAATACTGCTGAGGAGGATTGGCACGGCCTGAGTATAAATTCACTGATCGATCTGAATCCTGCTAGGCAGCATTGGAACGACTGCGTCAATCGATTCCGATGATGACCAGGCACCCATTGCGTGATTGACCTATCGGAACAGATATAACAGAATCGAATTGAGATCGTGGGTGCATTGTTATTCCAACCTCCGAATACTCACGATCAGTGATGAAGTCCTCTATTTTCCATGAGTTTGAAACGAATTCAATACTACTGAGCAGGATTGGAACGGTTTGAGGATGAGTTTCGCTATGATTCTGTATCCAGCCAGGCAGCATTAATACGATGGCGTCAATTGATTTCAATGTTGCCCCACTGACTCATTGCGTCATTGACCAATCGAGATGAATACTATAGAATCGAATCGAAAATGTGGGTGCATGGCCATCCCATCCTTCCAAATACTCACAACCAATGATAAACTCCTCTAGTCTTCATGTCCTCGGATCGAGTCCGATGCAGCTGATCAGGATTGATACGGCGTGGGGATAATTGTCGCTATCGGTCCGTATCTCGCCAGGCAGCATTGGATGAACTGCGTCACTCGACTTCAATGATCGCCGAATCACTCGCTGCGTCATTGACCGATCGGGACAATACCACAGAATCGCATTGAAATCATGCAAGCATGGTTATTCCATCATTCTCATCACTCAGAATCAGTATTTAACTCCTCTAGATTCCATATATTCGAATCGAATTCAATACTGCTGAGGAGGATTGGAACGGCCTGAGGATGTGTGTTGCTATCGATCTGAATCATGCCGGCAGCTTTGAATTGACTGCGTCAATCGATTTCAATGTTTCCCCAATCACTCATTGCGTCATTGACGAATCGAGATGAATACTACAGAATCTAATCGAAATTGTGGGTGCATGGTCATTTTATCCTTTTGAAATACTCACAAACAATGATGAACTCCTCTAGTCTTTCTGTACTTGAATCGAGTCCGAAACAGCTGATTAGGATTGGTACGGCCTGGAGATAATTTTCGCTATCGGTCTGGATCATGCCAGGCAGGACTGATTCCAATGATGACCCAATCACTCATTGCCTGATTGACCAATTGAGACAATACTACGGAATCGAATCAAAACTGTGGTGGCATGGTTATTCTTTCCTCCTCAACACCCGCGAACCGTATCGGACTCCTCTATTTTCCATGTACTTGATTCGAGTTCAATACTTCTGAGCAGGATTGGTATAGCCCGGGGATAATTCTCGCTATTGGTCTGAATCCTGTCAGGCAGCATTGGATAGACTGCGTCAATCGATTTTAATGATGATTTTAATGATCACTCATGCGTGATTCACCGAAGAAGTTGGATACCACAGAATCGAAGCAAAATCATGGGCGCATAGTCATTCTATCCTTCTCAAAACTCACAATCACTAACGAACTCCTCTAGTCTTCCTGTATTTGGATCGTATCCAATACTGCTGAGCGGGATATGATAAGTTGCACTATCGGTCTGAATCCTCGCAGGCAGCATTGAATGCAGCAGGCAGTATTGAGATCATTCATGGCGAGTTGAGATCTCGATGTTCCCAATACTGAAAGGCAGTACTGGAATTGATTGAGGCAGATAGGATTTCAAATGCTCAATACTGATATTCATCATTCAGGTATAGAGTACGTCCATGTCGAATTCAAACGGTTTCTGCAACTATTTTTTCAAAATTCCTATACCATTTCCTTTGACGTGGGTTACAGAAATAATATAACTCCTATAGTTTGTAGGTCCAAAAGATTTTCTTGTCCCGGATAGGCCTACAAGAGTGATTTTACCGAACAATCAATAATTGAGACTATCCTACCGTATTTTGCGCGTAACTTCTGATTGCTTCGACCAATTTGGATTTTCCAGAGACCATTCAAAAGGTGGCTCCAAAAGCTATCGATTGATCACTAGTAAAACCTCTTCCAGTTGGTTTTCGAACATCCGAAAGCTGAGCTACTCAAAAATCATGGTTTGGCTCATAACTTTTTTGACGTATATTTTGATCCTTTTATTCCATCCTTTTTTCATTTGTATAGTGATAAATCACCTGCCAAAGAATTTTCAGCCGTTATTTTTTCTTTTGGGGACTCCTAGAGCTGTTTAAGTGCGCAAAACCATCTCAAAAACTCGAAAAATGCGTTTCGACCTCGTTCAGCTTCCTCGGGGGACGTCGCAACTAATTCCATTGTGTTTGCAAGATTGTTTTACCTCAGGAATGACCGTTTAAAGTATTTTTTTAGTGTAACAGATGCCCAGATTCGTAGAAATTCATCTCAAAAGCAAATTTTCATTCAATAATTAGCATCTCCTGCGCATGCGTTGTTTTTTACGTCTCTGAAAGTGTTCTCAATCGATAGCTGGTTCAATTTTCTGAAAAGAAACTTCTCGCTGGAGTCAATTTCATGCAGTAGAACCGGAGCTACAGCTGTTAGAATGAAAATAAATGTCTCAGGTATCAAATCCGTGAGCCTGTCGATCTCGCCTGCCGGTTAAAGTGTATATTCCCGCTTCTACTCCATCAAATTAACTTCAGCAAGGGGTCATTTTGAAGGAAACTGAGTCAGATACCAATCTGAATCGTTTTTACAGCACCAAAGTCATCTGCATGCACGAGAAATTCTAATCTAAGGAATCATTGCCAGCAATTCTTTCCGACTCTGATCAGACGATTGTAAAGTTTCTGCGTAGGCAAATGACTTCGGTGCTTCAACACGATTCAGAATGGTAGCTGACTCAATTTCCTTCAAAAGGACCCCTTGCTGGAGTTAATTTGATGGAGTAGAAGCGGAAATACACGCTTCAACCGGCGCGGCAGGCGAGACCGACAATCTTTCCCCAGGCTCACGGATTTGATACCTGAGACATTTCTTCTTAGTTTGACAGCTGTAGCTCCGGTTTTACTGCATGGAATTGACTCCAACATAGGGTTTTTTTGAGGGAAATTGAACCAGCTATCGATTGAGAACACTTTCAGAGACGTAGAGAACAATGCATGCGCAGGAGATGCTAATTATTGAATAAAAATTTGCTTTCGGAATAAATTTCTATGAATCTGAGCATCTGTTACACTAGAAAAATATTCAGAACAGTCATTTCTAAGGTGAAACAGTCTTGCAAATACAATGGAATTAGTTGCGAGGTCTCCTGAGGGAGTTGAACGGGGTAAAAACGCATTTTTCGAGTTTTTGAGATGGTTTTGCGTACTTAAACAGCTCTAGGAGGCCCCAAAAGGAAAAATAGCGGCTGAAAATTCTTTTGCAGGTAGTTTATCACAATACAAATCAAGAAAGAATGGAATAAAAAAATCAAAATATACGTCAAAAAAATTATGAGCCAAACCATGATTTTTGAGTAGCTCAGCTTTCGGATGTTCAAAAATCAACTGGAAGAGGTTTAATGAGTGGTCAATCGATAGCTTTTGGAGTCACCTTTCAAATGCTCTTTGCAAAATCGAAATTGGTCGAAACAATCAAAAGTTACGAGCAAAATACGGTAGGATATTCTCAATTTTTGATTTTTCGGTAAAATCACTCTTGTAGGCTTATCTGGGACAAAGAAAATTTTTTGGACCTACAAACTATAGGAAATATATTATTTTGGTACCCAACGTCGAAAAAAACGGTATGGGAATTTAAAAAAAATAGTTGCAGAAACCGTTTGAATTTGACATGGACGTACTCCATATTGACGTAGATAGAATATACCGTCCCCAATGCTACAGGTCAGTATTGGGATCGATTGAGGCGGATAGGACTCCCAATTTTCAATAATGATATACGGGTAATTCCGCCAACTGAAGAGAGACGTGGTATGCAAGGCTATACGCTCCGTCTGTACCAAAATGCTTGTCCTCAATGCTCAAACATGGTCCAAATAGTGCCAAGATTCAGTCTTGAATATTACTTAGCGCCTACCTATTCACTAAAGGTTTCAGAATCATGGAATGATGGGCTTTTCGTAAGAGTAAGTGGGTGGTATTCACCACCATCGGCAGCATTCTTCAGCGTGTAACTCAAGAGACCTTATCATGAAAAATTTTTAGAAATCATCAAACACCATCCCATTATACCATACTATCACAAAACCAGACGCAGATAGGTGTGCCTATCGATAAAGAAGTTTCAAGGAGGTGTTTCAAATGGGAACACGTGATTCGATCTTTTTTTAATTTTCGCATTCACCCAGCATTACCCAGAAGACCTACCCTCTCTTCCCCATCAGAACCACGAAAAATTCATCGCCTGAGTGTCACCAACAGAATGTCTTAACCCGGATGTGTGCGCCTATCGTAAAAGAAGACTAATCGCAACTCTAACGTGAGAAAAAAGTTGCGTGAATCGGTTGGAAAACACAATAAAATTGATGGCACATCGCAATATGGACAGATGGCTCTTCCATTTGTCTTCTGAAAGTTCTTTTCCATAGTAATGGATGATAAAGATAAATGTGTCTTTTGAATTCCGACCCTGGGGATCCTGGAAATCCACTTATATGTTGAGATTCCATACGATCATGACGTTTTTGAAGTACGTGAACATACGCTTGTCACTCGAGGATGAGATTCTGGTTGGATATGGTCCTAGGCATCTGTATTGACAAAATCTGACAATAATTATAATTGTAACCTCTAAAACTTTTCAATTTTACTCAAAATAGTGCTCCTCTTCGGAATTTTCTAGTCTTCTATCCTCGATAACTCAGAAGGAATGCATTTTATCGCAAAAAAAATACAGCAACTTTTTGCAGATCTTTGGAAAATGATCAAGAAAGATATCCACACATTTTCCCGTGTGAGACCTTCCATTCCCGTAATGAGAGTATTTTCATATTTTTTCTGTTATTATTCTCGGTTTTGGTTCCATAACTTGAAGGGATTGCACTTAGCTGCAAAAAATGTTCGGGTATTTTTTGTAGATCTCGGAAAAACCAACAAAGAAGGTATCTGCACATTCTTCCGTATAAGGAGTCCCACTTGTGTGATGAAAGTATATTCGTACTTTCATGTTATTTTTCACGGTTTTGGCCCCCTACCTCGATGGGATTACATTTGATAGAAAAGTGTGTAGATCAACTTCTCAAAGATTTGACGAGATACACTTTTTGTTCGACACACACTCTTGAATAGGAAGCATCATGTCAACGTTACTAAAGTATCTTTCTCCAGGATTACCCTAGTGTTGAAGTTGTGAGAAGTGACGAGAGGAATATGGGTTACTGTACACACGAAAGTTTTATATAGAAAGATGTATGCAGACTCCTTTTGTTGTCTTCTAAGAATCTGTCGAATAGAATTTTTCAGTATAGGGCGACTAAAGCGCCCTTCTTAGTCCCGGCTGCAAACAAAAAATTAGCGTGTACTCGCCTTAATCATGAAAAATAGCATACGTCCTTCGTACGACACGCTGTTGTAAAGTACGATCATTTCCTCTCACAACATCGAGTAAAAACTATCCCTCCTAATCTATCAGCCAGCCATAGGTTCTGTAGCAAAAACGAGGTTGGCACGCAGTTTTTCTTGTAATCGATTAGTCTCGACTCGCTGATTACAAATATCTCAATTCCGGTCTGAAAATCAGGGTAAATTTTTTTCTATTAACAAAATACTGCAGAATTCATGGATTTTACGCACAAGTAGAGAAGTTTTGTTCGGAGAGGAAGAATTCTCGAACAAAGAATGTTGCATTTGACATTTTGTATATGATTCATGCGATGGATTGTTGAATTTTACACATTCCGTTGCAAAAAGCGATTTTGTTCATAACAATCCAGCATAACTTCGGACTAGGAATCGAATTATTAGAAATGGATATGCTACACGGGTTATTATCCTATTTGAATTGGAAGGGTCTTCCAGACATTTCCCTCTAAACCCATCATTCCTTGAGCAATTGTCGATAGGAAGGAGAAACCCAACGCATGGCATGAATCGAATTAAAGGAAGCTGAGTGTGGAAACGCATTTCAAGTCATATCAAGTCTGAGGAGTGGAGTTTGTAGGAAGTCCTCGAGACTCAATAAATTATTGGGAGATAGTTAATGAAGTTGTAAGATTGATTTTCTATGATTATTACGACATACCCATGTTACTAAGAGTATTCCTGATTATTATATAATGTATTTTCTGGTCATAACTGTACATTTATGTTAAGTGTTATGAGAGTTAATATTCACCAAGGCGCGGTTTATCTTCGAAGAATGAATGATTCTGTAGAGTGCAGTAACTGACTGGTTGTGATATTTGAATGAGAACAATTGAATAATCCATAGTCTGGCTTATTTGTCATTGCAGACACTTCTTGCCTTTGGAGTTGTTCCTAGGTCTATTTATTCCAATTTCGACGCAACAAGGTTAGGGTTCTAGAAGCTTAGAGTTCATAGATGAGCTCTTCCGAGATTCTTGAGCAGTCATCGGCTATTTTCATTGCAATGTGAGACGTTCAAAACCTATTCTTCGTATTGAAATTGATTTTTTTTGCTAGGAAGTAGCTCAAACATCGTCAGGATGTCATTCCACGGCATTTTTAATCACATATTCTGAAAGTTCAGACAATTTTACGTCGATTACATTTAGTTGAATATCTTTCAAATCATGGTTTCATGCTGAGAAATGAGGAATGAGGAAAGTAGAGGAAATATTTCCTATAGCATTGTTTGATTGACGAGATGTGGATTTTCCAAAAGACCCTATCATAAAAATCGTGCACTCAGGGGTTTTATCACTCCTATAGGCACATGAAACAAGGAAGACTATTGCTGGGTAATGTGCTTCAAGAAAAATCTCTTCTCCTCTCAATCTTAAGTTGGCGGAATTACCCATACAGCATTCGAACTAATTCGGGTGAATGGGTTATAAGGTCTGCAATGCTGAAAATCAATATGAAGATCGATTAAAGCGGATTGAGATTTCGGTGTTCCCAATACTGAAAAACGGGGTCCGAATTGACTGAGGCAGATAGAATTTCAAGTCTCCAATACTAGTGTTCAGCATTCAAATCGACTCAAGTAGATGAGGTATGAGGTATGCAATGCTAACATTCAGTATTAAGATCGATTGGAGTGGACTGAGATAGCAATCTGCCGAAAACTGAGACACGGTACTGAAATCGATTCAGGTTGTTAGGATACGAGGTCTCTTATACTCACGGTCAGTATTGAGATTGATTGAAGTGGATTGAAATCCCGATGTTTCCAATACTGGAATACAGTACTGGAATCGATTGGGGCAGATAAGATTCCAAGTCCCCAATACTGATATTCAGCATTCAATTTGATTCAGGTGAATAGGATATGAGGTCAGCAATGCAGGAAATCAGTATTAAGATTGATTGAAGCGGATTGAGATCTAGATGTTCTCAATACTGTGAAACAGTCCTGAAATCGATTAGGGAAGGTAGGATTCCAAATCCTTAATACTGACATTCAGCATCCAATCCGATTCAGGTGGAAATGATATAAGGTCTCCTATGCTGAAAATCAATATTGAGATCGATTGAAGCGGATTGATATCTCAATGTTTCTGAAAAATAGTATTGGGATCGATTGGGGCGAATAGGATTCCAAGTCCTCAATACCATATTCGGCATTCAATTCGGTTCGGGTAAATATGATATGAGGTCTTTAATGCAGGAAATCAGTATTGAGATCGATTATCACCCTTGGACAATTTTTTTCTTCAAAGTACCAGTCTCCAGGGAGAAAATGCGTTCGAGTACGTCCGAAAATATTGAGTCTAGTCGAACCTATAATTCTTCCAGAATAGCCTCAAAAGGTACCTTGAATGGATCTTTCATGGGCCCTCAGGCCCATATGGGGCTTCGAAGATATTCCAAAAAAATTATTCCTCACTACTTAAACATGGTACTACCAGAAAAAAATTCTTTTGGATTTTTCCCAGACCCCCCTGGTGATGGCCCTGGCTAAAACGCACCGAGATGGCCCATATACATAACTCACATTACAGCTTAGGGTTCAATACGATCCAATATGTATTCTAATCATGATCGCATTAGCATATCATCGCATAACATAACTTAACGCTATTCGGAGGTTCTGCCACTCAGAAGTCTTATATAGGGACAGGAGAGATGGTTCGTCGCGTGCGAGGAAGTTATCCCATGATATTTGGATGCGAAATGAGATGGACATCGGAACGCCGCCTAGCTTCAGCCACTCCAATTCTATCGGCCTCAATCGATTCCAATACTAACTTTCAGGAATGCTGTTGTCCACTTCTAGGAACATCGACATCTCAATCCACTCTGATCGATCTCAATACTGACTGTAAGTATTGGAGACCTCACATCCTATTAACCTGAATCGATTTCAGTACTGTCTTTCAGTATTGGGTAGATCGCTGTCTCAATCAACTTCAATACATCTCGATACTGAATTTGAAGATTGGAGACCTTATCTCCTTTAATAGATTTGAATGCTGAAAATCAGTATTGGAGGATTGAAATCCTATTTGCCCCAACGAATCCTGATAATGTTTTCAAGTATTGGAAACACCGGGATCTCAATCCGCTTCAATCTATCTCAATACTGATTTTCAGCATCAGAAATCTTATATCCTATTCACCCAAATCAAAATGAATGCTGAATCTCAGTACTGAGGACTTGAAATCTTATCTAACCGAATCATTCCAGTACTGTGTTTCAATATTGGAAACATGGAGATCTCAACCGCTCCAATCGATCTGAATACTGATAATCAGCATTGCAGACCTCATATCATATCTACCTTGATTGGAATGAACGCTGAATACCACTGGGAACTTGGAATCCTATCTGTCCCAATCGATTAAATTAGCATCCAATTAGCATTGCATACCTCATACCTCATCTACTTGAATCGATTTGAATGCTGAACACCAGTATTATAAAATTGAAATCCTAGTCACCCCAACGGATTCCAATACTGTTTTCGAATATTGGAAACACCGGAATCTCAATCCGCTTCAATCGATCTCAATACTGATTTTCAGCATCGGGAATCTCATATCCTATTAACCTGAATCAAAACTGTTAAGATATGTGTACATTCAGCTGTGACACTGACATTAGCAGAATCTATTAGGTAGTTGTGTAAGGAAACTGCCATACCGACTTTGGTGACGGCGCCACGAGGATCAGTATTGTGGACCTGGAATCCTATCTGCCCCAATCGATTCCAGTACTGTTCTCCAGTATTGGAAACATCGGGATCTCAATCCACTTCAATCAATCTCAATACTGACCGTGAGTATAAGAGACCTCGTATCCTGATAACCTAAATCGATTTCAGTACCGTATCTCAGTTTTCGGCAGATTGCTATCTCAGTCCACTTCAATCGATCTTAATACAGAATGTTAGCATTGCATACCCCATACCTCATCTACTCGAATCAATTTGAATGCTGAACACTAGTATTGGAGACTTGAAATCCTATCTGCCTCAGTCAATTCGGATACCGTCTTTCAGTATTGGGAACACCGAGATCTTAATCCGCTCTTATCGATCTTTATACTGATTTTCAGCATTGCAGACCTTATAACCCATTCACCCGAATTGATTCGAATGCTGTATATCATTATTGGAAATTGGGAGTCCTATACGCCTCAATCGATCTCAATACTGACCTGTAGCATTGGGGATGGTATATTCTATCTACGTCAATATACCTGAATGATGGATATCAGTATTGAGGATTTGAAATCCTATCTGCCTCAAACAATTCCAGTACTGCCTTTCAGTATTCGGAACATCGAGATCTCAACCCGCCACAAATGATCTCAATACTGCCTGCTGCATGCAATGCTGCCTGCGAGGATTTTGACCGATAGTGCAACTTATCTCCAGGAGTAGTTACCCTAGGATAAATTTTTCGATCCAAAACTATGTTTGGGCACCTTTCCCTATTTAAATACATGGGGAAACCAGAAGTGCCTAAGCATTGTTAGCATAGGCAAGGAACGTGCCGGTCACTGCCCCCCCTTCTCTCTCTCTACTATGCTATTCTCGCATGGTATTGCTCTAGAGATCTCGAACCATACACCATCTGGGCACTTTTCCACATTTAAATACATAGGGAAAGCAAAAGTGCAAAAAGCATTGCAGGCATAGGCAAGAAACGCGCTGGTCACTTTCCCCTTCTCTCCCTCTACTATGCTGTTCCAGCATGCTACTGCACTACAAATCTCAAGCCATACACCAAGACCGTATCAGTGTTGATTATACATCCAAGGGCTCCTACAACATTGCTGAAACAGACCCATATGCTGGTCGAGCCATACATATATGCTCGAGGCATATGCGTTCCTCCATATGCCAACGTATCGTCCCCAACCAGATACTCGCTACACCCGATATTTCATTCTGCTCGAGGATCTCTGACTCTGTTGCTTCGAGTCCCGTTGCCACCACCGCAGCATCCCTCACCTCCACATCGGGTTCCCACTCTCACTCTATACTCACTCTGTTGCCGCTGCCGCCGCCGCCAATATCATCATCCTCGCCTCCACAACCAATTCCCTCTCTCTCGCTCTACACATGATATTCGCTCTACCACAACGAGTCTCTTTCTTCCTTCCGCTTCTGCTCATTATGTTACAGCCTTATTCTGATGCATATATACTTTGTAAGCCCAACAGCTTGCTTATTCTTTTGCTGTTGAATAGCAATGTATGAAAAACTTTGTAGCTCCACTGCAGGCAAAGTTTTATCTCTTATGTCTCATGCGTATGTCAATGCCCTCATACAATATCTTACACTTCATTCAGGTCACGTTTGCTGGTAGATTATCTCCCTCACACTGAGCTAAGTCCAGCGAAGCTTCATTTTATAGTTTCAGTTGTACTGCAAGCTACTGTGCGAGTAGTTGCTACAGTCACCAAGCTTTCAATACAATTATGTTTCTCGTAACTTTAATTTTCGGCATTGTTTCGTCATAAATTCAGACCGTGAACGAATCAAGTGAAATGTTAATAGATTATCCACTCATTCTATGTAAATTCATAGTCATGTGCAGTTTCACAATAGGGTTGATATTAATTGTTTTCAAGCGATGTAAATCATCAACACGAGCTCGATTGATTTTACTCCAAGATAAACTCATAATGGGATCTACAAGTGGTGCATCTGAGACTGTGTGTTCTCCCAAGCAATCGAAGGTTGGTGGAACTAAACAAGAAAAGTTTATGTTGAACTCTAAGAGTAAAAATGAAGTAGCTTCCAAATGATTCCGACTCGGTGAAACATGTGGAAGCGAAACACTTGACACCCATCCTACTCTCAAGGAATTGGAACACGAGAAACCTCTGCTTAGGGAGAATCCTCATAGATTCGTATTATCCCCCATCAAGTGGCCTATGATCTGGGAACTTTATAAGCAACACGAAGCTTGTTTTTGGTCTGCTGAAGAGCTTGATTTCTCAAAGGATCTAACTGATTTCCAGCTAATGAGCCATGGAGAACAGCATTTTATTCCACACGTATTGACATTTTTTGCCGCGTCGGATGGTATTGTGAATGTGAATTTACTATTACACTTTTCTCAAAAAGTTCAAATCCCGGAAGCGAGAGCATCCGGGATTTGACCTTTTACGGGTTCCAAATAGCAATGGAAAATATTCACTCTGAAACTTATGCTCTACTCGTGGATCCATATATTCAAGAACCTGTGAGAAAGAGTTTTCTATTCAACGCTATACAAGCAATGGAGTGTGTTGCCCTAAAAGCACATTGGGCCTCGAGGTGGATCAACGATTCATCTGTAGCGTTTGCTGAAGGCTTAGTGGCTTTCGCTGCAGTTGGAGGAATCTTTTTCAGCGGTAGTTTTGCTAGCATTTTCTGGCTCAAGACAAAAGCAAAAATGCCTGGACTCACTACATCGAATGAATTTATTTCGAGAGACGAGGGCTTACACACCAAGTTCGCGTGTGTGTTATTCAAGTTGTTGAACAGGAAACCATCGCAGGAGCGCGTTTATGAAATCATCCATGATGCTGTGAAAATCGAAAAGAATTTCGTTTGCGAATCTCTACCTGTAGCACTGATTGGAATGAATAATAAATTGATGAGTGAATACATTGAATTGGTAGGGGATTTTCTACTTGATGGACTAGGTTTTCCAAAGATTTTACATACGGAAAACCCATTTCCCTTCACGGATGCTGTAAGTATTGGATCTAAGTCTAATTTCTTCGAGAAAAAAGTTAGCGACAATCAGAAGTGGGGATCGATTGGAGACACTTCCACGTTCAATATTGATGCAGATTTCTCAATATTATGAAGTTCAAAGCAATACATTACTATATAACCTATAAGGTGGTGGGGAAAACAGTATATAAATGAGTGTTCATAGATATGAACTAATAGTCCAGCAATGTATTCCGTAGGAAGAGACGGTGAGTGTTACTTCAAAAAAGGTTTGATCTCTCTCTCTCTCTCTCTCTCATGAAATTTTTCTTTTCTCTCCCCAGGTCAACTAAAAATGATCAACGCTCTTATGAATTATGAGCGAGACTACCTTTTACGGTGATTCATTCATCCACTACTGTATAGCATATCAATATTTAAACGTCTCACACAGATTTTCAATCGTGTTTGAGCTGACTGGTGGGCATTCAATTTTATTAGTGTTCACTTACCACAGACTTGACGATGGAATTTTTGAGATTGATGAAAATACGAGTAACTATGATAGATGCTTAGCAAAAACTTACTACAAACTTACATAAAAAACATTATAGCACTCAGACTTCCTTGTTGGAGCTGACTGATGACATCAGAGTCGGAATTAAACGGAAAAAGATCACCTTGTTACTACTGTTTGACTTCAGCAAAGCTTTTGACACAATTTCACCATCAAAGCTATTAAGTAAACTCAGACATCTTGGTTTCTCGAGATCAGCTCTACTGTGGTTAGAATCATACCTAGAAGGCCGTACCCAAATAGTTACTTCAAAAAATGGGAATTCTGATTGGCTCACAACCAATCTGGGTGTACCACAGGGGTCTGTTCTCGGTCCATGAATCTTGAGCTTATATGTCAATGATCTACCTGAGCTACTTGATGGAATGTCGGTAAGTCATCTATTTTATGCAGATGACCTCCAAATCTATCTCCACGTCGAGGAAGAGAACATCAGAGAGGGAATTGCTCGGCTGGGAAAAGTCGGAAGGCTTGTTGCTGAGTTGGCCCAGAGCTCTGGCTTGCGCCTCAACGCCGGTAAAACCAAAGCAATATTTTTCACATCCGACAGGAACACCGCGGATCTGAAAAGGATGGATATACCGGGGGTTGAGGTACAGGACGGAGTTTTCATCCCATTCAGTGACACTGTCGTGAGTCTCGGCGTGACATTAGATTGTGAATTGTCTTGGAAACCACATATCAATCAAGTAACAAAGAAAGTGAACAAGTCCCCATAAGGCTTGCGGTTTATGAGGGCATACACTACCGAGACTCTCCGGGTTCGACTAGTCGAGACCCTAGTCCAACCACATCTAGACTACTGCACTGTTGTGTATCTGGACGCCACTGACGATTTGAGGGCGCGGGTACAGAGACCGAACAATTCATGTGTACGGTACATCTTTGGAATTGAGAAGAGCGAACACATCACCTCGTACAGAGAGCGTCTGAATTGGTTGCGTACTGATTCGCGGAGAATGTACTTCGCAGCTCTCTTGATGCATAAGATCATGCACATGGGTGAACCTGACTACCTAGCTGCGATGTTTACCAGGTACCAATCCTAGCGCCCTCAGCGTGGTGAGGCAGGAGCACAGGAGCTCAAAATTCCGAGAATGCGCCTCGATTATGGATTAAGATCTTTCCAAAGTCAATGCGCACGTTTCTGGAATTTCCTCCCTCTAGGACTCCGGCAAGTTAAGGAAGTTTCCCTGTTCAAAGGGGCAGTGAAGGAATTTCTATCAACCCTCCCCCCTATGAGGATTAATGTGGACATAGGGCAATTTTTCAAACTCTGAAGGCTTTCTGGAAGTAATGTTGTAAAGAACCTGCTGGTTTTATCTGGCATTGCAGACACCACCTCCCAAACATTCAAGTGGTGAACATGAAGAATAGGTAACTCGAGTGAATGAAGTTTTCATTTCTCAATGATTATTACAGTGGATAATATCTTATATTTTCCCTCCAATTATTCTAGGTTACAGATTCAACAAGAAAGATAGTCGGAATAGCTCAGTGGGAGAGCGTATGACTGAAGATCATGATGTCCTCGGTTCGATCCCGAGTTCCGACAGTTTTTTTTTCCTTACCGATCATCGAATGAGTTCTACAGATAAGCTATGAGCTCTATCACTAGCCGAAATAGCTAATCATACAGTCCTCGGTTCGAGTCCGAGTTCCGGCAAAAAATTTTTTTCTTCTGTTTTTCTCTCCTGATATCCATTATGAGTGAAGATATGTGAGATACGTTTGAGTGAATAAATAAACTACTCTCATTCATTTTCAAAAAGTCTAATTTTTTTTCATTCCCCAAACATCTCATAGAAATGATTTCTGATCTATCCAGCTATTCATGGATGGAGGTAGGCCCCACCATTTCACAAACGATTTTCCATGTTTTCTTCTAAGTATTTTATCCACTAAATAGACATTGGGATCATGTACTTTGGATAATTTTTGCGAGTAAAATTGACCCGATATTGGGTCATTTTTATAATCTACCAAATGATATGTAACAGGCCGTGCATTATGATTCACTCGAGCAATTTTAAAAATCTCAGCTGTCCAGTTGGCTGTATATCCTTTCGAGAAGATGGTTTTATACTTTGATACTCGCACATAATCACCCACTTCGAATTTAGATACTTTCAAGAGATGTGGTTCACTGGCATAGACAGTTTTCAATAATCTCGATCCAATTTTTGACTGGTTGGCGGATCACTTCCACACCTGTATGGGTTTCATACAAATAGTTATAAGTACATCATCGTAATTATACTGGTGTACCAAGTCGTGTATGATATCAATCCAACGATAGCTCCCTCTCAGTGAAAAGGAACGATATATTTTCCCCTCGATTGTTCTTATGAAACGTTCAACAATTGATGTCTTACAAACTGAGTACGAGGGATAATGATTGATATTCCGACCTTTCATCAGCTGTGAAAATGTGGAGTTGTAAAATTCAGTGCCTTGATCTTTCTGTAAGTTTTTTGGCTTTCTATGCTCCCTGTCCAAGATTGATATGAACGCTCCAATGACGTGTGAGGCTTGTTTTGACTTAATTGCAATGCACCATGCATACTTGGAAAATACGTCTATTACAGCGAGTATGTACTTATAATTTTTGTTAACCTTAGCGTAATTGATCATAACCACAAAATCAATCTGACAAGTGTCATCAATCCCTCGTACATCTACTCTGCGACGAAGAAAATTCCTTCTCGCTGGAGCATGTAGCTCCTTAACCAAACGTCTTTTTTGTAAACTGTATTGATCCATAATTGTTTCAGAGATATGTATACTACCATCTCACTCGTTCAACTGAGCTCAACATCCAACAAGATAGTTACTTATACCGTATTGTAGTGTGAGATGGGGATTTATAGGAGGGGGTAGGTTCAATTGAGAAAAATCAGGTCTTTTTCGTGTATATATTGGTCAGATCAGTGTATTTCGGCAAATCCGTGCGCACGACCCCCGCGGATCTTTTCGTCAATTTTTCACATGAAAGTAGGCACCAAAAATAGTACTTACCAGAGTTTCAGCCCCCTGAAAAATGTTTTACGCCCGCTAGAATTTTTCGAAGTTTGAAAAAAGGCCTTTTTAGCATTTTTCTAAAAAAATCGCCGTTTTGACCAGAAACATCGTAGCGAAGCGTGCGAGGTCGCATTTTCTTCGTTTTGACGTCAACTTTTAGAAAAGGAATATGCAAGACTTCCAAAACCGAATGCGTTCAGTCCACACGACAATACATAAAGTCACTTTTTTTTTGAGTTGAAAATCTTGAAATCGATCGTGGAGGACTAAGGTCTGTGAGGATGATAAAACACAGAATTGTGTTTTATCATCCTCACAGACCTTAGTCCTCCACGATCGATTTCAAGATTTTCAACTCATCAATTTGGAATAACTGAGGACGATTCAAAGTTCATTACTTCTATTCACTTTTTTTTTATTCTTAACTCATTTTCAAATGGATGCTATTCCGACGCATCTGAATCTTTCCTCATCTAACTCATCGAGTTCATTTTGTCTTGAGAAACCCTACAATTTGCGTTTCTGCACGTCCAAATTGGATAATTTAGCCCGAGTTATGTCCATTAGAAGATAGTGAGTTATCGAAAAATGACCAATTTGTCAAGCTCGACAAATCTATCGCCCTCCACCAATCGACTTTAAACTTGACACAAATGTTCTTTCAAGTGTCCCAAACATGTGGAGAAAATTTCGCGCTGTGTTTCGGTCTTCCATTGGACCGATGGATTTTACAAACACCCTCATTTTTCCGGATTTTCGTGTAATTTTTGAAGCGGTTGCCGCTCTCTCCCTGCGCATGCGCACATCTGTACTGCTTCGAAAGTATTCTCCATTGATAGCCTTTGCAACTTCCTACAAAATGACCCCTTGACAAAGTCTTTTTGATGCAACCGAACCAGGAATCCAGCTATTCTAAGGCAGAAAGAGATCACCACTACCCAAATGGCAAGCCTGTCACGTGGGGCAAGATGGGTCAGGGATAATCTGGAACATTCACCTGAAATACTAAGCCCACCCAACGCTACCTCATTTATTTCAGGCCGGATCAGGTCAAGGCCAGGCACCCCGCGCCGCGAGGGGCGGGACAGTGGGGCAAATTGGGAGCACCTGAAAATCGCGAAAATATTCTGCGGACACTGTATATATATATATCGTATCGAAATAATCACTCTCCGGATTCACGAAATTACAAACGGAATTTATTGCTATTAGGAACTCTCATTTCGAGGCACGCAAACCAATAAAACTAATTACAGCGCCCTCTGGGGCGGATCTGTGAATCTACTGTCCATAAATAGTCCAATAAACTCACTGCGAAAAATATACCAGAATTCACTTTAGAGCGGAAACGCCCATATACACTTGTTCGAAAAATCACTGCACTAATTCACAGCAGAAGTGCCCATATACATTGTGGGCGTGGCTAACCCCGGAGGGGAGTTGCCTATTCGTCATGGCGGACCTGCGTCCTCCCAACTCTCGCGGCGACTTTGTCTCCACCGGATGTAAAACTACTTGCTCAAAATGGCCGCTGTAACGCCGCGCGTGATCAACGAGGGCTAAAATCGCGGGCTATGAAGAAAATGACGCGATCGCCACACCACGAGAGCCTGGGGATGATGCGGTGACGACGCGGGGGGGAGGGGGGTCGGCTGGTGGTGCGACCAGGTCGCTTGGCGGAGACCGACTCCACCACGTCGCCCTGACAATAACGGCGACCCGCAGGAGTTAGCACCGGCCGCCCGACTCTCCGCGGTGGGGCACAAGCACGAGGGAGGGCGCACACTTGGGGAGCATTATTAGACTCACTCACCGCAATCCTGACTAATTCAGGCGGTGAGCAGCCTGACGCCACAGCCCCGGGAAGGTCCAGGGTGCCCGGGCCAGGCGAAATGTACGGCTGCTGCTCGCTAGCCAAAACACACTGTCACACACACAAGTTTGGTGACACACGCGGAACGGCACTGTCTCGATCCGCGGCACTGGGGTCACTTTACTGCCCCAAACTCCAGGTC